>CM065463.1:21027834-22486423 GCA_032872475.1 Leptopilina myrica (nomen nudum)
TCACACGCTTCATGCAAGGAGCGCTTTTATTTTTTTCCCTTATTCGAATGAATTTATTTTTACATTTTCATCCCAATAAAGACGTTCTCATTTTTATATCCTCTACATAATTTTTGTATTTATTTCATTATTAACTATTTTCATGCTTATTTCATAATTTAATTCAATTGTTTAAAATGACATAATTTTTTTGTTATTAAACTCTATATTTGATTACCCATATTAATATTTTGGTTTCTATATATATTATTTTTTAGTTATTTTCATTTATTATCATCCCTCATGAAGAAAGAAAATATCTGTTGCAATTAAAAATTCTTTTTGTTCAAGATTTTTATTTGTGGTCACTCACAAAAAAATTATTGATTTTATAACTCACTATAACACGAGAAACCATTGAGCGAATATCCATGGAAGATTTTTATTTTCTTTTTCGGAGTAAGTAAATCCAACAAACAAAGTGAAGATATCAGGAAATTTTAAACGTCTACACATAAAATTAAATATTTCCACCAAATATTACGCGTCAAAATAATTAAAATAGTTTATGAAAGATGTCTAAAATTTTGGAAAAATATTGAAAATCGATTATATCTCCTCTCCATATTAAACCAAATCACTTGATTCATTTTGGAAAAAATTCAACACAAAAAAAAACAAAAAATTGTTTATAATTTATGTTTACAATTAAAATATTTATAAAAAAAAAGATATGAAATAATAATTAAATAACTTTTGAAATGCACACACAAAATTGAACGAAACAAACAGTAAAGCTAATCTGTACCAAGTGATTTCTTTAAAATTCCGTAAAGAAAAATAGTAGTACTTATGAATGTCTTCATATAAATTATTAATATTATAGTTCACATTTGAAAGTAAACATTAGAAGCTTTCTGTTTCTTCTGCGAGGACGCATAAAATAGGGGCCCGAAACCAGATTTGTTAGAATTGTTATCTTAATAGAATTTTATTACCTAAGAATATCATATTTAGTAGAATATATTATTAGCTAAATTGTTATAATTAATAAGTAATGTTAGAATGATAGCTTGGCTTGAAAGAGAAGGTAGAAGGAAATTTTAATTTAGTAGAGAATATTATATTCGTCCGAATTATAATCTGGCAGAAAGTCACTTTAGATCGAATTTCTCAATTTTCCCAGAAATCTAAATTTAACCGAATATCAATTATATGCAAAACTTTATTTCGTAGGAATCGTAATTTTACAGAAGCGTAATATAAATATAATCTGAATATTGAGTGCCGAAACTCTTTTTGATAGAAATCTACTTTATCAGAATTGCTTTACATTGTGTTTTCGAAGATTTAATTTAGGGGAGAACCGAGGTGAGTTGAAACGGAATTTTACATTATCCAGTATAATTCATCCAAAAAATGGTCCAATTTTTTATGAAAATTTGTATTTTTTGATAGGTAGCATTGTGTAGTATGTGAACCAAAAATTAAAAATGTAAAAAGTTTGTAAGGTTTAAGTAAAAAAATTGCAAAATTGAAAACAGTTCCCGGTGTAACAAACAGACACACTGATAATACCATGGTGAGTTGTAACACAATGTCGACGTTAGTTGTAACCAGGACTTGCACAAAAATTTTGTGATTTTAATGAAACGACACAAAGTTCACTTAGTAATTCGTAGTCGTGTCCTGACACAACACAAATTTCGATTGGTAATTCGTGTCGTGTCAAGGCACGACACAAAGTTCACTTGATAATTCGTGTCGTGTCGAGTCATGACACAAATAATGCTTGCAAGATTCTACACAGTGTTTCATGCGTGTTCTTAAAACGTGTTTTGACACGACACGAATTACTAATCGAAATTTGTGTTGTGTCAGGACACGACACGAATTACTAAGTGAACTTTGTGTCGTGTCAAGGCACGACACGAATTACTAAGTAAACTTTGTGTCGTGTTAGGACACGACACGGACACGACACGAATTTTCGTGTTTTTTCGTGTCCGTGTTGGTCCCTGGTTGTAACAGTTGCAAATTTTGTGATTTTAATGAAAAAATTAATTTTTAATGCTTAGTTTAGTTAGTAAAGTAAATTTAATTAGTTAGTAAAGACATCTGATTAATAGAAAAGAATAAAACAATCGTTTTAATACCTTAATTATTTTTAGAATTAGGTTATTACATATTTCGCTTTCTTTAACACTAATTAGATATTTTAAATCAATCTTTGGTATTTAATTACGATCTATAATAACAATTTGAGCTGTATAATAGCTAAAAATAATATTATATAACATATTTTATAGAAATTTAAGAATAATAAAATTTTTTCTGCGAATTTTTAAATAATTAAGGAGTAAATTAGAGTTAGGAAATCTATGAGATCAATATAAATCAAGTTAAACCAAAAACTAAATTAAAAATGAGCTACAAGCTCAATAATAACAAAAAAAACCTACACTGAGAAAAAAGAGGGCGCGTTGCAGCACATTTTCGAGTATTGTTGCGCGACTCAGCCCTGAGTTCTGCTACAACACTTGTGGGGCACGTAGCGCTCCCCAGACGAGCGTGTTACACACTTCTTTCAAAAAACTTCAAGTCTGGGGCGCGCTACGCGCCCTAGAAAAGTGTGCAGCGGAACTCAGGGCTGAGTCGCGTAACTTTAATCGAAAATGTGCTGCAACGTGCCCTCTTTTTTCTCAGTGTATAAGTAGAAATTATTTTGACTTTTGTATGTGAAAGAGCAACTCGAAAAATGTTTTTAATAATATTTTTTTTTCCTTTGGAAAATATGAAAGTGATTTACACGAAAATTTGTAAAATTCTAAATACTTTTAAAACCATAATATAAAACAATATACTTTAGCAAAAGTCAAAACAGTCTCTATTCGATCAAGCTCAAATTTGCGTAAACCTAGGTGAGTTGAAACAGCCTGTTACAACTCGCCTAGGTGCGAAAAAATGTGCATCGCTTCGAATAATTATTTTTTATTTTAAATTTCAAGACTGACACAAAAAAACAAAACCATTTCATAAAACTAGGATATCCAACAGTTATTATAGTAAATATTAGAATAACAAAAATATAATATGTGTCGAATAATAAAGTATCAAAATTTCGGCCAAAAACTTACTTTTAGCAATTTTTTTGCACACATATTAAATACATCTCCAAAACTTTTCTCAGGTGGTCAAGTAAATTTGCATCAAATAGTGAACCAAAAATGTAATAAATTTACGCTTTTCAAAATTTTTAAAAGGTCATAGTTTTCGAGAAATCGGCTTTGTTACAACTCACCTCTGTTACAACTCACCTCGGTCTCCCCTACTGGAGATTCAACTTATCTGAATATCAATTTGATAGAATTATTTCGGCGCGAATTTTAAAATTGACCAATCAGAAATTATCAAGAAAATTGTGATTAGTCAATTTTAAAATTCGCGCCGAAATAATTCTATCAAATTCATATTCGGATAAGTTGAATCTCTAGTAAATTAATATTCGAACACATGTACATCTCTTCTCTATATCTCTATATCTCTATATCTCTATATCTCTATATCTCTATCTCTATAATATTAAAATGTTTCCTAGTCGTTTCGTCGTTTGGTCGTTTCGTCGGATTCGTCGTCCGGCAACATATATAGATATACATCGGTTCGTCGATCGGCAACATATAAAACATATACATAAATACAGTAGTATACACATGTATACTCACACATATACACTAAACACATACACATGTATACTCACACATATACAATCAATTCATACACATGTATACTCACACATATACACACAATACATACACATGTATACTCACACATATACACTAAACACATACACATGTATACTCACACATATACACTAAACACATACACATGTAGGCTCACACATATACACACAGCACATTTATGTTACTGTGTGTAATTATTAAATTACACAGCATTTAATTTTTCAAAGTAAAAAATTTTTTTTATTTTTTTACACCATTAGAAAGTGTTGAAAAAAAGCAAAAAATCTTAAAATAGAAAACATCTTTTCGTTTTGTTGGTGAAATGTTTTATTTCTAAAATATAAAAATATTCTAATTTTATCTGTATATTATATTAACATTACGTTAATATTACAGTGTAATATTACCTTAACATTGTGAGGTAACATTACCTTAATATTCCCATTAATATTACCTTCAGGCGGACATTTTGATATTCCAGTAAGATCACTGTAATATTACAGTGAAGATTACGAATCTCCAGTGTAATACTACAGTGATGTACACCTTAGGAAGGTGGTGCTGCTTAGGAACTGTTTTGAAATTTTTCCATAAGCGTGTAATATTAATGTAATGTTACTGTCATGTTACAGTAATATTAATGGATAATATTACCCATCAGACAGATATTTAATATGACCATACTATTACTGTAATGTTACGTTTATATATGGGAAAGGGATATATGCGTGTAACTGATATTTTGTCTCATAGCGTTTGCTTTTTCGAGTAAAAACTAAAAATCTATACAAAGTAGTAATAATTGCTCTTATATATAATAAAAGTTGCTTCGCTCAAAATATTAATTGCTCGAGACATTTTAAATATTACTCGGCTTTTAATAACATTTATCAATTGTATTAATAACATTTTAATTTAACATTTAATTTAATTTTAACATTTAATCAATAACATTTATTATTTTTAATAACACAAATTCAAGAACCGGTCGGACGCTTGGATGACACGCGCAACTGCCAGTCAGTGAGCAGTGAGCTCCTCTGGGCCACTCACTGTAACCCGACTGGTACTAGCCGCGTGTCGTCCGAGCGTCCGACCTTTTCTTAAATTGGGAGCCTTAATTGTAGACCTATATTCAGTAGCTTATAATTTCGAAAATATTTAGTTTAGAAAAAAGTTGTCAAAGAATGAAAGTTTTAGATTTATTTCGACTTTCGAGAAATGTAAACAAAATTTTTTTATAAACAAATTAAGTTTTCCTTTTAAAATAAACGTTTATTTTTAGATTACGTGTGCAGTACGCACATGTTCTAAATCAGTTTATATTAATATAACATAACCGACAGTTAAAAAAAATTAATTTGTTTATTAAAAAAAAAATTTTCTACATTTCTTAAAAGTCGAAATAAAACTAAAACTTTCATTCATTTTCATTCATTTTCAGACTTACAAAATATAGGCAATTTATAAGTAGAAATATTTTTATTATATAATTAGAAAATTAATACTTTAAAATTAACTACAAATAGGTAAAAATAAAATATCAATATTTAAAATAATTCAATCTTAATTTATGAACAAATATAAATGTTGAATAACAAATATTTCAAAACAAACATAAATAATTTTTAAAAATAAAATTAAAAAAAATTATTATTTTCATACACATGTATACTCACACAAAAATACATGACACATACATATGTATATATATATATATATATATATATATAAATCAAAATTTTTTTAATATATATAAAATCAGTGGAGATGCTATTTAATAAATTTATATAAGTGGAAATAAACAAGTAAAATGTCTTCCTAATAGTAGTATAGGAATAGTAATATTTAAATAAAAATATTTAATAATAATAATAATAATACTTCAATTTGTAGAAATGAAATTATATTTTTTAGTCCCAAGAAATCGAATTAATTAATTTGAATTTCAAAATTATTAGTTGTTATGCTATTATTTTGTATTATGATTCATGTTATGTTTTAAAAAATTTTATATGAACGAAATTTATATCATTAATATCAATTCTAAAAAATTAAATAATTAAATAAATATCAATAAATGCATACGTGATCGAGCGAGCCTTAGCGAGCGAGATATATATTGCTAGTTCTGATAAAGTAGATTTCTATCAAAAAGATTTTCGGCAATATTCAGATTCTATTTAATTATGCTTCTATAAAATTACGATTCTACAAAAAAACGATTCGCATAAATTGATATTCGGTTAAATTAGATTTCTGGAAAATTGAAATTCGATCAAATTTACTTTCTGCCAGATTATAATTCGGACGAATAAAAATTCTACTAAATTAAAATTCCTTCTACTTTTCTTTCAGCCAAGCTATCATTCTAACAATAATATATTCTACTAAAATGATATTCTAGGTAATAAAATTCTATTAAATAACAATTCTAACAAATCTGGTTTAGGATCTTTTCATGCGCCCCGTTTCTGCTACTTGGCGTGCAAATTTAGGTGCGCGCGCAGACCTTTCTTTCTAATCATCTACGAATTTTCGGTTTTGAATAGAGAACAAAAATATTCAAAAGTGAACAAAAATATTAAATTATTAATATATTAAGTGAAGACATTCGAAGAACACTACCGTCGAGAATTATCGGTACGGCTGCACGCGCACGGCCCAAAAATATACCAATCTTTAAATCACGATTTTTTTGTAAATACAAATGTCAGAAAATTAACAAATATACCATTCGAAAGATAATTAAATTCTACGATAAATGATATATAACTGAAAATTTTAATAATTTATATAAAGATTGCAGCAATCAACAAATTTGACATGCTCTGACGTTCGTGACGTGAAGTGATAGACTCGGTGATGCTCGAGCGAAATCGGCTAAGTCCCCCCAGTTAGTCCAAAATTAGTATGTTTCTTTTGAATGTCTGTTATATTTTCTATCTATACGTGGAAAAAAGGTTAGAATTATCGTATGATTTTACAAACAAAAACTGACATCTTATTCTTTTCTTAAGGAAAAAACCCTGTCGGCACAGAACATCGGGAACGTTTTGAGAGCGTTCTTAAAACGTAAGGTGATTTTTGTGTCCACTCCCGTGTAGAAATCACCATGCTATGCCTAAAATGATTATTGGCCCTAGCTTGGACCTAACTTGGCAACCCCTTTTTATATATCCTAGGCTGGTCCTAACTTGATACTAACTAGGAGATCCAGTTGTGACTTAGAAAATTTTATAGGAAAATAAAGTGTCAAAATTGATACAGGAAAAACATGTAAAAATTGATAAATATTATTCTCAATTAATATTTATAAAATTAATTGATAATCATATTTTTTTAAACAATTTATTGTTTGACATAAATCAGAAAATTATAAAATAAAGTTAATTTATTAATTTATTAATTCAGCAATTGTTTAAAACTTTAAACAAATAATTGTTATTTACTAACTTTTCACACAATCAACCTAGAAACTAGTAGTTTTTTCTAATTTTGCAATAAGTAAATACTCAGATTAGTTAATTGCAAAATTTTAAAAGACTACAAGTGTCTAGACGCTTTATTTTCTCAAAAGTTAATAAATAACAACAATTTTTTGTTTAAACAAATGCTGAATTGTTAAAATTATAAAATATCTCTATTTCATACTTTTTAAATTAGTTTATTGCAAAATTAGGAAAAACTGCGAGTTTCTAGGTACTTTGTATCAAGAGTTAATAAATAACATTTATTTGTTTAAACAAATAACTGAATTGTTACACCGAAAAAAAGAAAATCTCAAAGTGAGAAGAAAATTCCGCTTATCAATTATTTTTACATTTTATTTTTAATATACGAATATTCATTTACAAAAAAGATGAATTTTCGTTTATATTTGAAAGTTTTTTAACCAAACGATGAATTTTAACCTTTGTTCTTTGATTGAAAATATTCCTCTCAAATTGAAACAAATTTGTACTAAAAAAAAGATTTTTAAGTTGTTTTTTGTTTTTCTGGACGTAGCTTCAAACTGTTTCAAAAGTGACAATTAAAGGAAAATATAAAAGAGGAAAATCCTCTCAATTAGAAATGAAAACTTTAGTGCCCATATATAAGAGGAAAAAATGCTGCAAAAGAAGAGGAATAGTCTAAAATTGAAATTATTTTTTTTTCGGTGTAAAATTATAAAATATCTTCATATTTTACTAATCGCGAAATTAGAAAAAAACTGCAAATTTCTAAGAAATTTGTAACAAAAGTTAATAAAACAGTAACATTTATTTATTTATTAAAACAGATACAGACTGCAATATAATTATAATTAGTAAAATATATTTTTAATTTCGTTCCCAGATTTTAAGTTTCGTTTAAGTTGGTGCTAAACACTAGAAGATTTTGCAGTTTGAATGTGAGCTGACTCACCCAGGTCCAACCCGGGACCTACTTGGACTTCCTACTTTCATTAGCAAAAATTTCTAAGTCTAAAAAAAATTTTTTTGCAACAAAAAATTAATGTTTAAAATGATTTGGAACAATAAAAAACGTGTTTTTAACATAAATTTTTTGACATTTTTTTAAAAAGTGGATCACCCACTTAATTAATTAGCAAAAATTTCCAAGTCCAAAAGACGAATATTTTTTTAGACCAACAAATTAATGTTAAAAATGATTAAGAACAATGAAAAACCTGTTTTTAACGAAAATGTATAGATATTTTTTTCTTGACATAATATAAAAATATTAATTTTTGAATTTTTATATTTGAATATTATTTTATTATTATTGTTGTTGTTAAACTATTTTTTTTATTTATTATGGTGTATTAGTGTTAATAAATACTATATTGAAACATCAAAAGCAAGTCAACAAGTCACTGACAATAAAAATTTTGATCTCAACTAGTTTCATTAGCATAGTGGTTAGGGCGTTAGTCTCGTGGTCCGTAGGTCATAGGTTCGATTCCCGCGTGCGTTAGATTTTACTTGCTTCTTAGGTTTGCGTTTATTCCGATTTTTCTGCATTGTATTCGTATAAGTATGCAATTTGAAGATTATATATACTGTAAAATAATTTAATTAACAAATTTCTGATTTTTTTATAATTTTTAATGTATATATTAGAGGAATATATATTAATCTCTGCATATAAGTACTAACATTATTTATGAATTCGTTTTTGGTCATCATTTAATTGAAAAAAATAATAATTAATTAGAACTAATACTTATTATTATAAATTTAGGTTATTTCTTTAACAAATATTATAAACTAATTAAAATTATAATGAAATAGAAAATACTGTCTGAGATGGTCTTTTCTAGGTCCAAAAATGGACCCACAAACTGGTCCTAACTAGGCTCCCAAGTTAGGACCAGGCTAAAATCGCGTCACCAGCCATTGTGGGTCCAAACTACACTGCCTGCTTAGGTCCAAGCTATTAACAGGGCAAAATAGGTAGGACCATGCTAGGAATAATTTTCATTTTCCACACGGGCTGAGAAGGTTATTTCAAATACAGATACTAATTTTTGTACATCGAATGCTGCTTAATATATAAGCAGCTTAACAAATTTTCTTATTGATGTTAAAATTATTGACACAATACACTAAAAATCCAAACATTCCAATATACTTTTAGATTTTTAGAATCAAAATAACTAAATATATTGAATATTAAAAGAAAAAGATACTCCGTGTATTCTTATGCATTTTGGGTCACTGAAACGAAAAAATACCACCAAAAACAAATGCATCCCTCCCTTTACCCCTTACAGTGCCCTAAATAGACCTCTCGGGGGTGGGGGGGGGGGGGTTAGAATTACATTTTTAACGAAAAGGCAATACAGTGTCTATTCTTATATTTTTTGGGTCTCCTGAAAAAATTTTATTTTAAGCCACTATAGTTTGTTTGAGTTAAATAAAAATATTCTTGTCTCATAATCTAATAAATTATTGATTTGTTTAAAATAGAAAGTTTATTCGACACAAATAAAACTATTAATAGAAACATATAAAATTTATTTGAAATAAATATAATAGACTCTAAGTCAAAATATTTTTTTCACTGTATTTTTATTTAATTATTTTATCTATTTATTTAATCAGTATTTGGTACACTACTTATAATTATCAATACATTAATTTCAAAGTATTAAAAATATCTCAGGAATATTAGAAAACGAAAAAATATTTTTATTCTTAATAAATTATTTTTCAGTAATTTAAAATTTAGTAGGTATTTAAATTTATTATTAAAATTGTTATAACTAACTTTTTTAGTATTTTTATAGTATTTTAATATTTATTTTATTATTATAATTAAAAATAAGTAGTATCAAAGTTTATTTATTAGCAATATACTCGGTAAAAGAAATATTGAAAGATTGTTTTTTCTTTTGTTTTAAATAAAAAAGCTTTCTTTGAAAACTTTGTTAATGAAACGTTTTATTTTTACAAGTTTTAAAATAACAGCGATGATGTGAAATAACTGAATTGTTTTTTTTCTGTTTTTGAATAGTTTCATTGAAAAAATAGCGTTTTCTTTAAAGTATTTTTATTCTTTAGAAAATGTGTCGAAATTCAGAGCGTCAAAAAGCATCAAACTTGTATGTGTAAAAGTGTTACATATAGTTATAAAGTGAGTTCTCTAAATATGCCAAAAACAGATTTAAACAACTTTTTTTTAAATATGTCAAATTGTAAATAAAGGCACCCAATCTAGAAATATTATATATTTAAAGAAAATTTTTAACTTCTTTTATTTTCTCATTAATGTTTTATCTAATTAGTAACTAAAATTATTAAATTACTTTACCTAATTATAATAATAATAATAATAATAAATAAAATTAATACAAAAATTATTTTACACAATTAAAAATCAAATAAATAATTGTGAACTGCGAGAACATTCTTTTTTAAAGAACAACTCTTCTTTTCTGAAGAAAAGAAAAAAATTTCCTTAATAAGTTTTCTTCGATTGTTCATATCCAGTTCTTGTCAGAATAAACAGAAAAAAAACTTGTTATGATATCTGTAAAAAGTTGATTTTAAATGTATTTTTCAGTATAAAACTGAAAAAATAAGACGCGGGTATATTTTCTCGGCATACTATGCACAAGAGCTTCATTTCTTTGAGCGTTCAGAGTGAAAAGAGGGGTGGCTCGTGGTAATAAAATGCAGATTGAGAAATCGTGGTGAGCTTAGGCATCGGGTGAATTTAAGATGGAAAATTCTCGTCAATGAGAAATAATTCCCGTGAAATAATATGCGAGGTTTTTTTATTCGATATTGTTTCAATTCGTATAAATAATTTTTGGATATAAATTTGCGATAGAAATATACGAGCATAAAAAGAACTTGTCTTTTCTATTTTCAATTAGTATTATCGGAAAATTTCATCCCTTTTGTTGTATAAATTCCTGTTTTACAATAAAAGGGATATATATTGTCTCCACTCTTTCGTTTTTCATCGCGTTTTTTCTATTATTTTTCTTTTTTTCTTCTCTTTGTCGTTACCGCGGATTCGTCCGTGGAATCCAATTTCGTAAACTTTCATTATCTAGGACTTTCGTTACAACTAAGATCGTTCATGAGGCTAAGCCCTTGCTGGACTCTCCTTAATTAACGGTTTACCTCAACCCTCGAGACTTTAAAAAGTTTCTCCTTTTCTTCAAAACTTGTTCCAAATAACACGAATATCCTCAACGAAAATTGGTAAACATTACATTTTATTGCTATTACTTTAATTTTACTTTACTTTCTTTTTGAAATTTAATGGGAATTTTGTTTTAAGTTATAATTTTTCGAAAAAGAATTCTTGAAAAATACGATTATATTTTAAAACTTTTACAACAATTTTTAAAAGTTAATAAAATTAAATTATTTAAATAATAATAAATTAACTTTGAAAATAGAATCAATTAAAAATTTTGTTAAATATTAATGTTTTTAGATAATTATATCACAAACTAAATAAAAAAGTTAAGAGAATCGATTGAAATTTGTGGTTAAAGTTTTCATTACGACGTAAACGTTAGGGCGCGACCCTGCTTGAACAGTTCGAAAATTCTCTTTTCACTTGAGATATCCGTATATAAACTAATGACATCACTTTTGTGTCCATAAATAACGTGGTGTAACACCTTAAATACAAGTAGTGAAGATGTAAATAACATAGTCAGACTTTGAAACACATGTCAGTAGTAAACATACGTTACAGTCAGACAATTTTGTTTTTCTTCTAAACCATGTTGGTAAGTCTACTCAAATGCATTTTTAGTCTATTTTCAGTAAAAATACGTATATTTCAGTAAAATAAAAATAAGAAAAATCTCTTACTCCAAATTCATTATTATTTTCTTTGAGTAATTTTCTTTTTTTCCAAGTTTATTAACACTGGGAGAAAATGCAAATGCATAAAATGACTATTTCAGCGGTTTACTCGAATGAATTATCATATATTTCGAAAGTTGGTGTAGCAAATGAAATCATTTTCAGCGCAAGTGATAAAATTATATTCTGGACCGTGGAATGATGAGTAGGTGGGAAATGTAATTGACCTGATTAGGGAATTGTCTAATTAGTCTAGGACCTCGTCATCTCTTCTCATTTATATACTTAATGTAGGTGCTTCATCTAGGCCTTGGATTTCTCTCCCCCCACCTCTCTCGCACAATCTCTCTCTCTCTCTCTTTATCTCTATATATTGTGGCAAACGAAATGTGACTTTGCTTTTAGAAACACGCAAACTGCAAACCGAATCTTCCTAACGTAGATTGAGTTCGGATACACACGTGCGAACTCGGAACTAATTCTCATCCCTCTTTGAGAGGACATTTCCCCTCACAACTCGAAATCCTTCGTTTCGCCAACAAGCCAATCGGCCTTCTCTCATTTCCGCGATGCTTCTCTTTCTCCCTCTTTCATTCTCTTTCTCTCTTTCTCTATATATACTTGATTTTGAGGGAATTCTGTCAGCGGTGAGTTTTACGTCTCGTTCGCATGCATAACACACGTCCCATGAGCTACATTAACTCGAGAGGTAAACTATTTTACCCCAATGATTTTTGTTGAAATAAGGAAAATGTCGTGACTTCATTTTCTCTCCTTCCCAGTCAAAAATTATCAAAGAGTTTCAAAATTATATTCATAGTCGAAGAGAGGGACGAATATAGAGAGACAAATATGACATTCATTAACTCGATGGCAATTAAGTTGCACTAATCAAAATTGACATCAAGGCGTTCCACTTATATCACACATTTAATATGGTACCCGTGTAGAAATTGAAAATAGGCTTCAATACACTGAGAAAAAAAATTATTTGATTCAAACAAATTTTGTTTAAATTAAACTTAAAATATCTTTGCTATACAGTCAAATATATTTAAGTTTAATTCAAACATATTTTCTGGTTCAGTTTAAGAGATTGTATATTGAAATCAAACATAAATTGTGATTGATTTTAAATTATTTGTAGTTAACTTTTAAGTTTGATTCAAACATAAAATTTTTAAACATAATTTTTGTTTAAACCGTAACAGAAAATATATTTGAATTAAATATAATTATTCAAACAAATAATATTTTTGAATCAAAGTAGTTAATATTTTCTATATATTGAGATTAAACTTACAAACTAATTTCAATTAAACAAAATCGTCTAACATTATTTTTGTGTTTCATTTAAGTATAATGTTTTCTCAGTGTATAGACCTGAATAGATGCCCTTTCGCAAGTGAGGCGCAAACTAGAAAAATTCGTCAGGACCTGTCTAATTTCGTCACGCTTGGAATATAAGGTGATGATGTGGAAAAATAGAGAGGTTCTAACTAGATCGCCTTGTCAGTGCCTGAGTAGAATATCAGAATGTGTGAATTCAAATAGAGGCATTCTAGTCAGGGCCTGATTGAAATATTTAATAGGGACATAAGTAGATCCAGTTAGATTTCCCTATCTGAAAAAGAAGGCATTCTAGTCAGAGCCCGGTTATTACCTACCTAGAAATTTCTAGTGTGGTTGGCCTTACTAATTCCTTATCAGCGCCCCTTTTCACATAAGGCGAAGTAGGGAAATTTCTACACGGGTAATTGAGAATATTTTCTCTCGTTAGTGTAGGGGAGAGTGGGACAAAATGGGGTACCTTTTTGTAATTGGCTGTTTACAGATAACCAAACAAATAAATCGATTCAACTAACCATGATTATTATTAATTTTTTTTGAGAGAATTATAATAATAGTATTATTATATTATTAGAAACTTCATAACGATTTTTCTGTAACTTTAAATGTAGATGTTTACAAAGAAACATAATTGTTTATTGTACAATTAGATTTTTCTACATCATTATTTACAGGAATTACCACGCCCACATTATTTAATGGTACATTCATTTCTTGATTTAATTCAAGTTGATCTTATAAAGTTGAATGAATTTATAAAAATATGAATTAAAATAATTGTTTAAAACTAATAAACACGTTGCACTTGTCAAAACATTAATACTTGCAGTCGATTTATTGTTTTTATGAGAAATGGAAAAAATTTTTTAGGTTAGACATTTGTCAATTGACAGACAGGGATGGGCAACCATGGAACACGAAACATGCGAAACACAAAAGAAAGTAACTAGAATATTCCCAGGCGGCACACTTATCAATTTAGTAACTTTAAGTTACCGTTCTCAAGTTAACTTTTTGGTAATAGAAATTGTTAGCAAGAGCTTAACGAATTTGAATACTAAAAAAGATATCTTTGGAAAGTTCAAATATTGTTATCAAAATTTTGTTAATAATTTGAGGCATTACACACTTCAACAAAATGTTATTATAAATATATTTACAAATTGTCAACAATTTAAGGTTATCTATAAGATAACATGTTAAAGTTGACATTTTTGCATAATAAAATTGTAATGGAAAAGGTAACATTCTACAATTACTGTTTGTTAACAATGTCATGATAATATTTTGTTAACTATTTTCAGTTACCCGTGTAGAAAAATTGTTGGGTTCTAGTGTGTTGCCAGAAAGACAGTCTATTCTCTAATCGGGCGCTGAAAAGACTGTCTGATCGTGAGCTAATCAGATAAGTGACGTTCGAACCACGCGTTGGTCCAGACTGGACGAGCTAATCAGGCGGCTAATGAGCAGTGCTAATATTAAAAATTTGAGATTCGATTTCAATATTTCAGTTTTTTAATTTTTAATAATTTACCTAAATTTACTCGTTTCTTATGTTTATTCAATGTAGTGTGAATATATGAATTATTAAAAATAATAGTACATATTATTGTTATTCATGTAGATTTGTGTATATATTTAATGCCAATAACTTATTATTATTATAATCATAATATTTTGAAATAAATAATATATTACACTAGCATTAAAATATCATTTAAAATAGTAATATTTAAAAATAATTTTAGTAAAAAAAACTATTTACGTTAATTGGTATATTTTTTAAATCCATTCTTTAACAGGTTTTGACATTGTTTACAAACATGTTTACAATTTTAATTTATAACACTTATACAGATTAAATATAGTAATTTTATTATTTTATATAATACTTTATATATTTTTATATTTATACAATACTTACAATGAAAAATATCCGCTCGCATGTGGGATCGAACTCACGTCCCCCACCCCCTTGACGACCGAACGCGTCGCATTTAAACCGCACGGCCACTGAAGTCTGGGTGATAATTCTTCTAATTATCTATATTTATGCCAGTGTCATATATTCTGTTGCTTATATAAAGACAACGTGAAAAACTATGAATAAAATTATTACACATAATAATCCTGAATTATTTAAATTATTAGAAATGAATATTTCAATAATTAATTCTTACTACAATAAATTATAATCATTCAACAATTTTTTTAAAGTATATAATTCTTAAGTACAATTATACACTTTTTAAAGAATTCGATAAAAGTTTGTATTAAAAATAATAAGAATTTTATTAGGTATGTATGAAAATAATTGAATTATTATAAGAAGAAACTTATAAAAGATTTGTAAATACTTATTGAAATTTTGTGAAAGGTTTTTTATTTATGAAAGTAATTAAATTTTTACTTACATTTTATGGAAATTTTCGTTTTATAATAATTGAATTTTTTTTTAATTTTATTAAAATAGTAGATATTGAAAATCATTGAATTAAAGAACATTTAGAAAATAATTAGAATTTTGTCAAGAATTTTGGTAAAAGTTTGGAAAATAATTGAATTTCTACAATAATCTGTAACTTGTCCAACACTCAATTTTTTATAGTGCTTTTAACTAAAATTGTTCTACAGATAAATTATTTTTAATAATTAATCAAATACAATATGTTAAAAAAATTTATCTAATTTCAGGAAAACTTGAATTATTAGACATTATTCAGAAATCGAAGTTTTTAAAAATTTTTAATTAAATTAATTCCAAATTCAAACTTTATAAAATATCAAATTAAAGTTTAAAGTGATTAATGAAAATTGTAAACGTAACTCTAATAAAATTCAATTTTGTAATTTCTAAGTAAAATTGGTCATTAAATGTATAGATTTAAATTTTATTTTTATTTATAATAATTCATATAAATCTACAATATTTATTTTTGAACGATTCTTTAGATTGACTAAATTATTTTATTCCATTTTGAAGTGACAACCCATTGTGCATGTATAAATTCAAAGAAGACCTACAAATCGGGAACTAAATTCTTGATTGTACTTAAAAAATTTGAATTCTAGTGATGCCAATGAAGTCCCATATAGCATACAGTTAGACAGTCTAGATTAGACCGTTCAAATAAATCCCATATAGCATACAGTTAGACAGTCTAGATTAGACCGTCCAGATGCGTCTAGTTGGGGCAATCACTGGACTCCAGACTGCCCCGAAATTTTTCTACACGGGTAATTTAATGATATATGCAAATAGTTAACCCCTTTCATGGATTTTAAAAAGTATTCATTTTACGTGATGCTTTTCATTGAAAGGAACCTTACGCGACAAAAAATTACAAAATAAATTTTGAGGAAAGCTTTTGCTTTAATTTAAGATTCATGTTTATAATTATTTGAAGTCATTATAATAATTATTTTAAATTATTTTAAATATATAAAATAATTCATAAAAATTTTATTGACTTCAAATAAATTATAAACATGAATCTTAAATCAAAGCAAAAGCTTTCCTTAAAACTTATTCTGTAATTTTTTGTCGTGAAGGTTCTCTTTCAGCGGGAAGCGTCACATATATTACTATCAAATAGATTAAAAATATGATAAATAAAAGCCATCAACTGTATAACTTTTCGCGTTCTTTTTGTTAATAAATAGATAACTATTCATTAACTTTTATCTAGGTATTTGATAAATTTTAGTTAACATTTATTTTATTATTCAAAATGCTGTTAAACAAAAGTTAACTTTTTAGTAATATTTTTGAACTAATATAGTTGCTGATTTGATAACTTTAATGAGCTATCTATTTGTTATCTTTTTGAGAACTCAAAAGGTTATCAAAACGTTAACATTTATTTTCCATAAATGTGACATTTTTGGCCAGACATAGGAGCCATAATAGGTATACAAATTTCATTACAAAAAGATGACATTTTTGCAACCCAAGATGTTAACAGTTAACTTTCTAGGTTAACTTTTCGATGACTTTTAGTTCACCTCGTGCCGCCTGGGTTGTTATTTTGTTCATTTTGAGTCACTTGAAGTTGCCGATTACTCATTTCGAGTCACTTGAAGTTGTTGATTACTCATTTCGAGACCGACTTCCAAATGAGTTGCAACAAAAATGAGTCGGGTTTTTTTCTGTGCAGCCATTGGTCACCAATTTATAAATATTAATAAAAAAAATTTAATATAAATTGTGTAAAAAATTATTGAATTTTTGCTAAAAGCTTTATTATTAAGAAAATTAATTGAATTCTTGCCAAAAATTGTAATTAAATTTTTGAGAATAATTCATGATAATTAATTAGTTGATTGGTTAATAATTGTATTTCTTTTAATTTTAAGTCTAAAATTATTTAAAAAAACATATAATTTTAAAAAATGACAATTATTTTTATTTACGTCAAAGAAATTAATAATTGTGAGAAAAATACATAAACATTTCATTTTTTATGGACACGCAAAAGTGAGCATTAATACACTTTTATCTTTAGTGAAATTGCTTTTCTTTTTATGCATGTCTCTCTATGAATAGAAAAAAACAGAAGGGAAAAATAGTGCTTGCGTTCTGAAACTGTAGGTATTCTTCATGAGCGTCGTATACTTTATTTTCCGGTACTAGCATATATACACGCCATGCACTACCATATGTTCTTACATAATGTGCAAGTGTAAAATAGGTAACAAGTAACAATACATTATTTTCATGCACGAGAAAATTTCAACGAGTTTCGAAATATACAATGGTATAAGGTGTAGCGTGATTCTTTTTTATAACTCTATTCTTATTAAATATTATTTCATCTCTCTCTTTACATATTTTTATTTCTGCTATTTCATTTTAATTTTACTTACACTTTATCTCGTAGTATTCTCCAACTTAGGTATGTCCTGTGCTGCAAGAAGAAAAAATGTATTTTGATATGTGACATTTAAAATTTTTACACCCTTGTATAAATTTGTCATTGCTGGCGCTATCTATTTTGATGAGAGTTTTTTTTCTCTGGTATATATAGTGTGTATTTGATTTCGGGAATATTTATTTAATAGACATGTGCAAAAAGCCCAAAATGCCGCGTCGGGTCAGGCGAAGATTTTTTGGGTCGGGTCGAGCATGAGTTTTATTTTTTTCTCATTCGGATACCCGAAAGTTTCGAGAACCTGAATGCAGTTGGGTACCCGAAAATTTCAAGAACCCGGCTTGACCCTGCCCGAACTGGCTAAACTCGACCCAACCCCCCCGTATGGAAAAGTCGGTTAGGCTCCAATGTGGTCCCAACTGGGGTTCCCAATCTCCAAAGTGTGCAACCCAGTCAACGCGCAAACTGGGTTTGTCATGTTGAAACCAATTAATGCTCAATGTTAGGAAATCACAGTTGAGACCAGATTGAATCATTCTAGTGTTATTAGGTATATTGTTATATATATTGTTGTTAATTATTAATAATAATTTAGGGTCAGTCCATTATATTTCACCTAAAGCCGTTGCGGCCTATTTTTAAAAAAATCTCATAATTTGTAAAAATGATGTTTAATAACCGTAGATTTTATTTTTGAGAATTATTTTATAACATTTTTTGATTTAAACATAGAATTTGAATTTTTAAGTTGAGTTGCACAGAAAAAAGGTTAGATTGACAGTTATGAAAATTTAATAAAGAAGCATGGAAATAATTTAGATCATACAAATTTCTTGATTGATATTTGTTAAAAATGAGCTAATTTACTTGTATAAATAGATTATTATGTAAACAAACCCAAATTAGTAGATAAAAATTGATTTCAAAACTTAACTATAAAATGTCAAAAGTCACTACATTTTATTTACACTTTTCTAAAAAGTATATAAATATTTAAAAATTTATTACTATTTAATGTAAAGTATTTTTAATGTACTTTTATAATATGTGCTAACTTTTTAATTTTATAATATAGAAATATAAAAAATTGTACCTTTAATATTGAGTGTTTCATGATTTTCAGTGATTTTAATCACTTATTTCTTCTCAGGCGGTTAATCAAAAAATCCAATTTTTGTCTTAATATTTAAGTTTGGCCTTCTTTTTCATTCTATTAAATTTTGGTGATGGAGAACGAACTATTTTTCAGTTTAAATTTAGTTTAAAAAATCTGCTGAAAAAACGCATTTTTTTGGTTAAAATGCAAGTATTTTTATAACACTGAAGTTGGCTATCTTAATAGTCTTGCAAAAATCTACTTGTATTTAACCAAAAAAATGCGTTTTTTCAGCAGATTTTTTAAACTAAATTTAAACTTAAAAGTAGTTCGTTCTCCATCACCAAAATTTAATAGAATGAAAAAGAAGGCCAAACTTAAATATTAAGACAAAAATTGGATTTTTTGATTAACCGCCTGAGAAGAAATAAGTGATTAAAATCACTGAAAATCATGAAACACTCAATATTAAAGGTACAATTTTTTATATTTCTATATTATAAAATTAAAAAGTTAGCACATATTATAAAAGTACATTAAAAATACTTTACATTAAATAGTAATAAATTTTTAAATATTTATATACTTTTTAGAAAAGTGTAAATAAAATGTAGTGACTTTTGACATTTTATAGTTAAGTTTTGAAATCAATTTTTATCTACTAATTTGGGTTTGTTTACATAATAATCTATTTATACAAGTAAATTAGCTCATTTTTAACAAATATCAATCAAGAAATTTGTATGATCTAAATTATTTCCATGCTTCTTTATTAAATTTTCATAACTGTCAATCTAACCTTTTTTCTGTGCAACTCAACTTAAAAATTCAAATTCTATGTTTAAATCAAAAAATTTTATAAAATAATTCTCAAAAATAAGATCTACGGATATTAAACATCATTTTTACAAATTATGAGATTTTTTTAAAAATAGGCCGCAACGGCTTTAGGTGAAATATAATGGACTGACCCTTTAGCAAAAAAAGAGTAAAAATAAATGCAGTTTCCTTTCTTGAATTTATTATTCCTCTTTTTAATTAAACTGTATTAAAAATAAAGATATGCAATGGATGTGGTAAACAAAGAAAAAAAAATAGTTATGTAATTTACAAATTGAATAATAAGCAATTATAGTATGTGAATGCATTAGATTTTCAAGTTTTGGTTCGTTCTATAACTTAATTCTAGAAATAACGCAAACCTGTGAAATAAACAAAGCTGCGCACGAGAGGATTCGAACCAACGACCTACGGACTTATGTAGACGAACGCTCTAACAACTATGCTAACGACGCGCGTGTGTAGTAAAGTTTTAATTTATCAATATCATTTAAACATATAATTACTCAATAAAAGATGTAAAAAATGTTATTCAATATGATTTAATAATTTGTTAAATACAAAATTAGAAAATCATGTTCAATTATTATTAATAAATTGAATGAAAATAAGAAATAAATTATTAAGATTGGGTTCGGAGTGGGAAATACCAAACTCAAAACACGACTATAAGTTATTATAATTAGCTTAGTTTTATATCATTGTTGTTAATTTATAAAAATAGTGTTTTTAGACTTTTATAAAAAATACACAACTTTTTTCTTACTGTAATTTTTTTATAGAACGATTATTTTTTACAATAAAAAATAAAAACTGAAACATTTTTTTCTAAAATTTAATTAAATTTTAAAACATAAATCGTATTAGTTAGTACAAATGTATATGAATTTGATTGCAATTTGGTATGTATACTCATTTGGGTCTCCTGAAACTGACAAAGTCTTAAAAAGTTTAAAAACTATTAATTGTTTATAATTTTTTTTATTATAAATGATGACGTGTCACCGATGAAGCTTTGTTACTTTTAATAAGAAATAGTATGCAGGGAAGTTTTGAGTTATATGATTTTTAAAGAACTGCGCGCTGCGTATAGACTTCAACGTAAGCTGTAAAGACGTGAAAATTGTCTCATTTTAGAATTCTATCAATCACATTTTATGCAGTTAATTCATTTCAATGCTTTTCTTATTTTAATAATAACAATTTTATTTTATTTTTCTCATTGAAAGTAACAAAGCTTCATCGGTGACACGTCATCATTTATAATAAAAAAAATGAGTATACATACCAAATTGCAATCAAATTCATATACATTTGTACTAACTAATACGATTTATGTTTTAAAATTTAATTAAATTTTAGAAAAAAAATGTTTCAGTTTATATTTTTTATTGTAAAAAAATAATCGTTCTATAAAAAAATGTCAGTAAGAAAAAAGTTGTGTTTTTTCATTTCTTTTAAGATAGCGTTTTTAAAATATCGAAATTTTGAGTTTTTATTTTTTCTTATATTTGATACCATTGACTAATGATACCATTAGTCAATGGCATCAAATATAAGAAAAAATAAAAACTCAAAATTTCGATATTTTAAAAACGCTATCTTAAAAATTATTTAATTGTTTATAATGTTTTTTATTATAAATGATGACGTGTCATCGATTAATGTTTGTTACTTTTAATGAGAAAAAGTATGCAGGGAAGTTTTAAAAAAACTTGTAAATCTTCTAAAATTTATTTCATTAAAAATTGGAAATTCACTCCTTTTAAAATAGAATTCAGTAAAAATTATAAGAATTTTCTTGAAAAAATAAAGTAAAAGTTGTTAAAAATTGGATGGAAATTTCCGACATCTTTCGTTTTTACCATAAAAATCCAGGAAAATATTTTTCTTAGAGAATAATTAGAGTTTTCATTATTTTAACAATTAAATTAAATAAATTATTTAAATTAATAACGTCCTATTGTAATTGTATTTTTAAAAAGAAAAATGGAAAATTTTTTTTTTCTAGTGAATTATTTCTATTTTATAAGTGTACCTTTTTTTTAAGTTTGAAGTCAATTGACAATGTTAATTAAATTCGAAGTGTTTTTTACTTAATTAGTTTACAGATATCACTCGTCCTAGATTTTTAATTATAAAAATTGAATTGAATTCTGAAAAAAGTTCTCTAATAAAAAGCGAGTTTTTTCTGCTTTTTGTTTTAAAAATAGTTTTGACTAATTAAATTACATCTGCTGTCATACATAGAGAAACTTTTTTAGTAACAATATTTCCATTATATGTATTATATTGCATATCATTAGGGGTGAGTGGGACAAGACGGGGTTGCGGGTAAGACGGAGTACCAGTCTTATTTAACAAACGAATTAACCAATCGCGATTCTATTTTACACTGTAAAAAATTTAGGGAGTTAACGGACTCGGGAGTAGGGAGTCAAATTTTTAGAGTTAAAAATTAACTCCAAAAGAGAGTTAATTTTTAACTCCCTTCATTTAACACCCGCGGGAGTTATTTTTTCCATGGGGAGTTAGCATTTGGGTGTTAAATTTTAACTCCTTTTATTTAACTCCCCTGGCATTAACTCCCAAATTGGGTGCGACTTTTATAGACTCCCTGGGGAGTTAAAATTTAACTCCTTTTTTTTACAGTGTACATAATACTGCACCGAAACGATAGTTTCTTGTTTACAAAATTTAAAAGCCATGAGAACAAATCTTTTATCTTTTTTACTAAAATAACTGTTTTCAACGATTTTCTTGTGATTTTTTCACTTCTTTAATAGGTGTTTATTACTTAATAATAACGGTTAATAAACTGCATAAATTATTTTCTAACTGGCAAGAGTTACAGGAGAAAGGAAGCATATGTTTTTTTCTTTGTTGAATAGTAAATTGTAGTAATTAATCGTTTTATTAAATTTCGTATGTGCGGGCAAGACGGGGTATACACAAATTAAGCAAAAGAAAAGAGAAATAAGAGAAATTAAGAAAACTACTTAAATCAAAACTAAATAAAATAACAGTAACAAAAAAGAATAAATCTTGTAAGGTTAAATCATGAATTAGCTATGGTAAAGTGGTTCATACACCTTGTGTCTATTGTAATGGTTATTATTTAAACTCAAATGAAGGCTGGGCTGCTTGTACTGGCTGCAGCCAATGGGTTCACTGCAGTTGTACTGTTGTCGATGACGAAGCTGAAGATGCAACCTTTACTTGTGAAATTTATCGACAGAAATAGGTTGCTTTCTTGAGTACTCCCTTAGAAAACAAGAATTTAGAGATAATCGACATAGTTAAAAAGACAGAGTCGACGTCACATTTCGTAATAAGTCGCTAAGTGTTTTAAAACTTTATACTAAAAGTGAAGATCAGGTGACTATATATCAAGTATTATATATATCATACATGTATAATATACAATACACAGAAAAAAATAAGTGTTAAATGTGTTGCGTGTAGTTTTCAGATTATATAAGCACTTTTATTTCGAAAAAAATCGATATTTTTTTCGCTCAAAACTTTAAGTTTGTATAACCTTCAAAAAAAATTTTCATATTGCCCTCATAATTAATAACATTTTCTTATCAAAATGAATTATATATATCGAGGATAAAAAAATTAAATTTACCCATCATGGAGAAACAGAGGTACCCCATTTGACCCGCCTACCCCATTTTGCCCAAACTCTCCCCTATCTAAATATGTCGACGTCCACATGAAAAAGGCCCATTTTGGCACTATTGGACTTATCTATATGAGCGAATTCCTTGCAAAATTACGAAAATTTTGAGTGGTCATACAACTTTTTTGGTCAAAAATTTTATGAGTTACAGAATTTCAAAGTTTATAGTGACAAATACCTCATTTCGAGAAAAACGGAATTAAAGATTGTGATACCTATTAATCGTGATTCAGTCATCAAACTCATTTCTCCACTGGCCAAATCCACCAGTGGAGGAAAGTAGTACTTTCCTCCACTGGTGCCTAGCGTACAATAGTTCAATTCCACTGCAGGCGTTGGACAAAAAATATAGTTTGAAAAAAGGTATGCAAAAAACAGAAAATAGAGAAGGATTAGATAAAAAGAAGTGTCCGAAAAGAAAATTTTTCTATTAGCAAAAAGATTTTGTATTTCCCGTTTATAGGCAGATTTATTTTTATCACATATACAGAGAGTGTGTGTGTGTGTGTGTGTGTGTGTGTTTGTATAGTATTTTTTAATTAACCGCAGATTTACTCGGTAGAGAAATAGAGAATTAGCTTTTCAGTGGACTCATTTATAAAGCTAGTTTCAGTGACTATCTGTCTTGGCTGCTTTCTATATGTAGAGGAATAGTGGTCCATGCAGGTGTTTATATTGTTTTGTATAGCCACATTTAATATGCGCCTGGATGCATGCATTGCAGGTATTAAACTTGGTGGTAGGTAAACTCTGGGATTAGTCTTGCAATTATGTCACTGGCGTGTGTGTACCCGTATGCGGACCTTCAGGATTTGGCAAACTGTTGTGTGAATTAATCGGCAGGACCGCGAATACGCATTTTACTTACATGCATGTACCCCATATATTCTCTTACCTCACTTATACTAGGAAAACTCTCTTGTATCCTTACTAGATTTATGTTACGTATTCTCTTTAACTCATAAATTTATTGCCGCATTCTTTATTTTGTCTTAGGCGAGCGGTTATATGAAAAAGCATCAGCTTGATGAAAAGAGTCAGATAGTGTAGTTAACGTCCCCTCTTTTGTCCTTGTTTTTTAAGTTGGCGCAGTCGCGACCTCCACAAGAAGTAACTGCGCTTGCGCCACTCTATCGGCCTGACGTAGATTTTTAAAACTTTTATTAAAATTCGTCGAAGGAATTCAATTGAGGATCCCAATCAAAGAACCGGTTATAAGATTTTAAGACTGAAAATTGTCGACTTCTAAATAAAAAATGGATTTAAAATTTTAATTTTTTTGAAAACAATTCGTATTTGTATAAAGATTACCAAAATGTTCCTCAAAAAATTGGGATTAAAAACAGTTTTATTTTTGACTTACAAGATAATGATTTTGAGCTTAAAAAAAAAAAAATTGGTTCTTTGATTGGGACCCTCAATTATTTAAAAATTTGTTAATAAAATTATTTTTGAGAATTCCAGTTTAAGAAACATTCAATCATTCAATAATTTTTTTTTATTTAAATAACTAAATTATAACGGGGTTTTTTTAAATAAAAATTGATTTAATAATAAATTTTACTTAAAATTTTAGATTCTAATTAAATATAAAAAGCATTATATAGCGTAGATTTTTAGAAATGATTGAGTTTCAAATAGGTTTCATATTATAGTCTTTGAAAAATTTAGATATTCATACTTTTAACTAATAATTCTGTAGAAGAATGAATTTTTTTTAAAGTTTATTTCAACTTTATTTCTAATTATTTTTTTAAGTTTTTATTTTTACGCCTTATATATTTTTCGTAAATACAAATGTCTGAAAATTAACAAATACATAGGGGAAGAAGAAGAAGAACGTCATTTTACAGTGAAAAAAATATATTCATGTTCGAAAAACGTTCGTAAAACTTTTTAAAAAGTCTCATTTCACATCTCCTTCGATAACGTATTGTAAACGTATCGTGTACTGAGATCGTTTTTAGATTAATTTTTATATGAATTTTATATTTCCTTTTTCCATTTTCAAGTGCATTTCAGCATTCTTCTCTAATTTACGGGCCATTTTTAGAAATATTCCTTCATATTACATTGATTTTCTACAGTGGCCCGACCATAACGACATTTTTTTAAAAATGTTTATAACTTTTCCAATTTTTGTCCAGACATTTTCTGATGTACAGAAGAAACATTCCACTTTAGCAGATCTTTCCAACCATATGTCAGAAAACGTGAAATTCGGCCTAGAACGGAGGTTATGGGCACAAGTCAAAAAGTGTCCCGACCGAAGTGACTCTCCCCTATACCATTCGAAATATTATTAAATTCTACGATTAATGATACATAACTGAAAATTTTATTAATTCATACAAAGATTGCAGCAATATTGACAAATTTGCCAACAAAATTTAAAAAAATAAAATATTTTTGGAAATTTTGTCAACCTCTGCATATTTAAGATCAAAAGAGTTTAAAAATCTCAATTGGTTCGTGGAATATGATTGTAAACATCCGAGCATGTTTTTTGACAAATGCATTGAATTAATCTATTTTGAACAGTTTTTGGCTAACAATTGTCGGCCGTTTATAATGATATCTCACTAACCGTTAAAGATTTTTGAACTCTTTTAGTCTTCAATTCAAGATGAAACTTCAATTATTGCACCTATATATAAGTCTCAAATTGTTTCTGCAACTTTTAAAAAATATTTGCAGAGTTCGAAAAAAAAATTATTAAATTTTCAGTTGTGTATCATTAATCGTAGAATTTAATAATCTTTCCAATGGTAGGGTAAAGGTGTACGAGATGATCCTCTAGAGCAACATGATCCTTTCGAACTTTGGAGAGCCTATTAAGCAATTAAGCATTACCGTTTAGGTAAAAACAGTAATACGTTGCCAATGACATACCTATGAATCAGTCAAATTGTCATGATAACACGCGTCATTAAAAAAATTTTATTGGAAAAAATTAAAATTTCATAGTTTTGATCTAAGGAAAGCTAAACTTTGAACTTAGGTAACTTTTGTTGTAGAAACTGGAATTCAAAGTTCCTTGTACTGATAGCTTCAGTATATTTTCAATTAAGTGTTCTGATTGTTACTTTGGACTACCAAAGCTTATAGGTTAAGTTACGAACAAATTAAAAATTAGTGTCATTTGGGGCAAGATGATCCCCCCTCATTCCCATCTATTTTATCTCACCTCAAACTGAATTTTGTAGTATTAATAAAAAATTCAATTTTTCTTGCTTCTTATATGTTTTTGTTATAAAAACTAACTTATTTAATACAAAAAGTTGAAATCTAGATCTATTATATTAATTTTCTTGATGTAGAAAATGACACGTAATTATAAAATAGGAAAACCAATCGTGGTGAGTGTTCAAAAGCATTTATATCCTACATAATGCATATTTAATATTGATACACGTTATTCCTTCAAATTTAGTCTCCTTTTCCAATAATTGGGCTAAGATAAACCTACGGATCATCTTGCCCATACCAGATGATCCTTTTGTAAGGTTTTAGAAAAATTAAATTTACTTGTAAAATATTAATAAGCTGCATACATTTTTAATCAGAAAAGTTTAATATATTAGTATATATATTTTATAGACCTTTCTCAGAAGATTAACGAAAATTAAAATGTTGTTTTAGAAAGAACAGAATAATTTTTACAAAGTTGAGAAGCCATTAATTAAAAATAAACACAACAAAATAATTGTCTATAGACACACTCATAAAGACGATACTTAAGGGGACATTCCAGTTGAAAACAGGAAAAAATAAGACTTTTTTTAGTATATATCATCAAAATAACTATGACATTTATTTTAAAAATTTCCTTTACATGTAATAAATAATTTATTTAAGAATTTGTATAAAAAATTTTTGTTCATTTTTATTTCAAAATGGTAGCGATATACGCCATTTTCGAAAATGCCCATTTTCATAAGATCGATTCCAAACTTTCTAAAACAAATAAAACCAAAAACGAAGTGACATTCTCTTCGTTTGATATTTCTTTAGGTGTGGAACCTCAAAGAAGGAGAATTTTCTCCCTCCCCTTTTTTAGAGTACGTTTTCCCCAAAACAAATGCCATTTGATTTTTAAAAATCGCTTCAGAAGAACTCGACATATCACTCTTACCAGTTAAAAAAAGACATTTTGAGAAAAACGCATTTAAAGTTTTTGTTCATAAGTTTCGAAATTTTTTTTTTTAATTATCGAATTTGCTTGAAAATCGTTACTTGAGGATTTTTTAGGTCGCTAATTACGAATATGGAATCAGATTTTTAAAATTCAAAATGGCGGATCCAATATGGCGGACAATTTTTTTTTTCAAAATCATTACTGGGGAGTTTCTGGGGTCGCTGATTAGGAATATGATATTCGCCATTTTGAATTATGGAAAACTAATGTCAGTTTCGTAATCAGCCACCCCAAAAACTCCCGAGTAACAATTTTCAAGCAAATCCACTTGATTTGAATTTTCTCTTCCGCCATTTTGAATTTTGAAAATTTGATATATAACTTGTGATCAGCAACTGATACGTAATTGAAAATTTTTTGTCAATAAAGTCCATATTTGAAAATACTTTCACTGGTTCAAGCCTTGTAAATAATAAAAATGGATACCGAAGATATTAATAGTAGAAAATATTTAAATTAATCGCCCATTCTTTTAATCATTAATTGAAGTTTAATTGAACTTTCTAAAAATTCATCGTTAAAATTATTTTCTTCTAGAAAAAGAAAATTGTGCGGTGTAGTTTTAAACGCTAAATTTTCGGCTTTTGAATAATTGACAGCCATGAGGCATGTATACAGAGTGAGTGGAGTGTCGCTTGATTGGAACCGGTTCGACTAACCACGCACAAATCCTATACGAACATACGGTACGTCGTCCTTTCGTGCCGATGCTTGTAGGCTATATGCAAACGTATATGTAAATTTTAGCAGCCTACGACAAATCGACTCTCCTATTTCCAGAAGCAGAACAGAGAATTTTGTTCTCCCCCTGATGTCATTGTCAGTTAACATTCTCTAATTTTAATCAGACTATAAGGATTCTCTCTCACTCTCATTTGCAAGTCTAGACTGCAGGGTTAAATATCTAATAATATTTGGCTTCTCTGTAGACTCTCAATAACTTGATAACGTTGCTTTCTCTCTCTCTCTCTCTCTCTCTCTCTCTCTCTCTCTCTCTCTCTCTCTCTCTCTCTCTCTCTCTCTCTCTCTCTCTCTCTCTCTCCTTCATTAATAAAGTAACCTGAAAATAATTCTTCGAAATTAATATTGTAATTCTAATTTGAATTTTAAAATTGTAATTTTTCTTGAAAATTTCATCAGATATTTTATTTAAAAAATTTAATATCACTACGCTTATCAGATAACATAACCAAAGAAATGATTTTCTTAATTCTGACATACGAGTATACATATTACTATGTCTCACATATATATGGCTGTTCTAAACTGCATATGGCTGAAACAGTAATACTGTATGACTGTTCTATATATATCCAATATGACACACTAAATATCTCATTAGAAACGTATCCAACACACAGCACCGACAATCCTTATACGAGCAGCCTTAAAGCAGACAACGTCAAATATTTTACCAACAGCATAGCTAAGTCCAGAAATTTCTCTGTTGTTTTTAGTTCTTTTTTGTAAAAGCACTCAACAGTTGATTTATTTAACAAAAAAGTAAAATTTAATTTCAAATTCAAACACATAAATTTTGTTCTAAAATCCATTTGATTTCTTTATAATTATTATTTAGAAACAAAAAATGAAATATCCTTACAATTGATATTTGAAAATCTGACATTCGTAGCTTTAATTTTCCAGTAAAATGTTATGTATTTTTTAAAATAATTAATATTTTCTCAAAACTTATTACGTAATTATTGTAAAGTAAATGGAAAAATTCTCAAATTTCCTTGAAAAATGCTGTACTTGGGTCGTTGAATATATAAGGACAATAAATTATATTTGTAATTAATTCAACGTAGGGCGATCCAACGAATTAATTTGTGCGCGATGCATATTATATAGAGAGAGGAGGACACTTAGGACATAATTCATGTCAGAGGCATGAGAGAAGAACCTATATGTACACACCATGATACTTAACAAGTCCTGCTGGACCTAAGGACCAAGTTCTTCTTCTTGATCCCCACCCCCTCTCTCTCTCTCTCTCTCTCTGTCTCCTTTTCTTCAGGATAATTCGCAAAGATTTAGTGTCGACTCGTGAAGTGGTTAGTATGCAACCCATACGAGCTAGGTCGCCTATCGTGTGTCACCATCTTCACTCTCTGAAGATTGTGTGTGAAAAGAAAGGAGAAATTTCCCAGCCAATTGCTTGTAGATGATGTAAACCAAGAAAATGATGCACGTGCTTCAATATATAAATGCCAAAAAAATACCTTCGTAACTTTGACAATTATTCTACTACGGAAGTAGTCAATTTCTTCAAAGTCTGTTTAATTCATTTTTTGTTTAATTTTAATCCTGAAAACATTTGGACAGAATTTTATATTCCTTTCTGTTTTGTCGTGAATTAATAATCTCAATTTAGCCAGTATAGGTATACTTTAAATCAAACATAATTTTTCCTTTACTTTATAGCAATGATCAGAGATAATTATTTTTGATTCAAATATATTGTTTTCTTAGTGGAGGAGAATGGTCACTTTTTCTGCATTTTTGGCCAAAAATCGTGTTATTTCCTTAACAACGCTGTGACAATCCCGCATACAATCAAATTCTCTATATTTTTCCTGTAATCTACGTATGAAAATACATGTCTATCAAATTTGAGCCAGAGTCTCACCAATACGGTTCCGTCCGTACACATTAGGTGTACGGAATCCTAAAATTGGATGAAATTCATCCAATATTCAATTATTATTTTCATAAATAACGTTTATTCATCACAAAAATTCAATTATTTTTAAAAGTAATTTTCTTGGAAATTAAATTATTTTAAAACATCCTAATAAAATCTTTTTTAAAAATTCAAATATTTTCAAACAAACTTAATGAAATATCATACAGATATTCAGTAATATTGTCAAAAATTTTAATTGAATTTTTTGTAAAATTTAATTATTTTTAGACATTCCGCTAACTAATGATTTTCAATATTAACTATTTTCATAAAATTCCCAAAGAGAATTTAATTATTTAAAATTGTTTTGTAGAAATTTTTGTAAGAACTTGATTCTTTCCAGGAATAATAAAACTTTCTCAGGAATTTAATTATTTGAGGAGCAAATTTTCAAAAGCTGATAAATCCATTTAAAAAAAAATTGAGATAAGCATAAATTTAATATTTTAAGGACCTTAAAAATCGATCTGTCAGTATTAAATTTAAGAAAAAAAAATTTTTAACAAAGAATTTTTATTTCAAAATCATTTGGACATAACCAAGATGACTTATAATATTTATGTTTTTGATTAGAAAAAATTTACCAAAATCTTTAAAACACTTAATTATGATAATGTTTAAATAAAAACAGAACATCTTAAATATAAAAACATTGTTGTAAAAATAAATTAATACAAACTTTTTATTTTAAAATTAACTCTATTGGTTATGTGAGGAAAGTCATTTGTTTCATTTCCTCGAAATAAGAAATTATGGATTTATCAAGTTTTGAAAACTTGCTCCTCATTTAAATTAGAAATTGTATAAATAATAAGTCAGAAAAAATCAATTATTTAAAAAATTTTATAAAATTCTTCGCTAGAATGATTAAATTATTTTTATAATAATATTTATATTCTTTCATGAATAATAAAATTCGTTGAAGGAATTCAATTTATTAGCAGGATAAGAATGAAGTAAATATTTTTGATGAAAATTAGGAAAAAAATTAGCTAAATATTGGTATACTTATACCAGTCTTCGCACTCGATAATTAATTTTAAAAAAGTATCAAAAAGTAGCATTCAGACTAAAAAAGTAGTAAAAAAGTAGCTATAGAAAATTAAACTTGACGACCAAAAAAACTCATTTTAGAAACTTTATAAAGCTGAGGAAAATTCATTTTATAGTTTATTTTCTTGACTTTTTCCTAATTTTTATAACAAATATTTACTTCTTTCTTATCCTAATGCTTATAAATTGAATTCCTGCAACAAATTTTATTATTCATAAAAGAATTTCAATATTTATAAAAATTATTTAATTTTTGAGAAGAATTAATTAATTTAAATAATTAAATTCCTGAGAAATTGTTATTTTTCGTAAAAAAATTAAATTCTTACGATGATTTTTACAACAAAATTTTTAAATAATTTAATTCTGTTTGCAAATTTTTTTAAAAATATTGACAATCATTGAACTTAGAAAAGTTATTAAAAATAATAACAAAAATTGACTTTGATTTTCGTTAATTTAGTTAGTAAATAATTAAGTGTTTACATTTACCCCGAGAATTTGAAAACTCGGGGTATATGTAAACAGAACTTTAACTACATTTTAAAAGAAAATAATTGAATAAATTTGCTTCTATTTCGCAATTTCATAATTGCATAGTGCATTTACATGCTTAGAATATAGGAAAACGGTTCTTCACGATTGTTAAATAAAACTCAGGTACGACAGATTTAAGTAAATTTGATCAATTTTTAAAAATATTTCTAGGTTCATCCGCCATATTGGATCCACCATTTTGAAATTAAAAAATTGGATTTTAGATTCTTATTCAGCAACCTTAAAAACTTCCTTTTACCAAGTTAAATGAAAATCTATTAAAATTTGTTGAAGTTGTTCAAGTTTTTACAATACTAATTTTGTACACTGAAAGAAATTCTTTCGACAATTTAGCCATAAACTTCTGGTTAAGGATTTTGGGTGAACTAGTCATACAATCTGTCAGATCAGGACATAAGTTAGATTATGTTAGACATGTGCAGGCTGATTCACACTTACTGTCCTTTGTTTCTCTCATTCGTATGGCTGGATTAACCAAACTGTTTTGGCAGTTGTATTTCATTTTAATACAGTGATTCATTCTGGCAGAATCAGCCATAATTATGTCAGTAATGACGGAAAATTTCTTTCAGTGTAATGGTTGATTGTTTATTTTATACATATATATAAAACATTTGATTTTTTCAAAAAAATGTTTGTAAATTCTATATTAAATAATTTAATTCCTGGGAAATTTTTATTTTTTTCGGGAAACTAATTGAATGCTCGTGTAAAATATTATCAAAAATTTTTATTTTATAATTCAATTCTTTTGGAAAATTTTATTAAAATAGTAGAATATTGAAAATTATTGAACTAAGAATAATTTTTTTATACAATTAAAATTGTACCACGAATTTTATTGATATTTTTTTAAATAATTGAACTCCTAAGAAGAATTTTATAAACATTGATTTAAACAATTAATTTAATATTTTAAAAAATTGTTTTTTTTCGAAAATACTATTCCAAATGTATTAAATCTTTAGGAAATTTTTATTATTTATAAAAAGTGCGAAGTGCGAAGCCTGATTTTAAACATAATAATTTTTATTCAATACATATAGCTATATATGAGGAACTAAAAGTTATTATTCTACTATAAAAATTAGTGGAAAATGTTGACTAATTTTAAGATATCGAACTAACTTTCCCCTAATTCAAATTTTAAGAAAGCTTTAAAAACTTTATTTTTAAAATAGGGGAAAAATTTAGATTGGAGTTAACTGTTGAAAACTAGCTGCTGTAAAAGATGTGTGGTATATATAGGTATACAGGAAAATCAAGCTAGAAGTGTCGGGTCATGCGATCTTGAGAAATCGCCATTTCAATGCAATGAACCTCATCGTAATTCACACTTTTAAAATGCATGGAGGGGCTCTTTCCCGATTTCGTGGTCTCCTTTACTTTTATCCAAGAACTTAAGGTATATCCTAGGCCGATAGATAGGATTTTCTTACTTGAAAATACAGCAAATTCAGACAAACGACATCGTACTCCCAACTTTTCTTTTTTACCTCCTCGAAATCGCTTAAAAAAATAGTAATAAATTCACGTAGAATAATTTAGAAATTTTTCTCTTTTATTCTTAATTTTTCTTCACTTCTATTTAAAAAAGGGGAATTTTTTTAATTTCGTAAAAAGTTCAGTAAGGTAAATGTACACAATTACGTCCCGAGTCGAAATTTACACCCTCTTTTAAACCTGCTAAATACTAAATCGAACCTCTTTTAAACCTGCTTACTTCTCAAAACCCTCCTATCACTCTTGTTCACTCTCTTTTTAACCTCTTTTCAACCTCCATCAAATTTTTAACAAAAATTTGAAACCCTCTTTTAAACCTCTTTTCACATTTAAGAACTCTTTTCATTCTTCTAAACCCTCTTTTAAAATTCTATTCACTTTTTAGAACTCTTTTCATTCTTCTAAATCCTTTTTCGAAAATTTTTCTAATTTTTATGTAGGTATATTAAAAATTTATTATGTATTTCATTATATATAATATAAAATGTTTTCTAACAATCAGCGATGACGCCAACTTTGGAGACCTTTCATTCAGAGTATAGAGTTATAATATCCAATGCTTTAATAATTTAAGTGTTATTACGTTTTGTTATTAAAATTGTTAAGATAATTTTATTGAAAATGTGGAACAGTTTTTGATTAAAGTTCCTGAAGTTGATACTATTTCATTTATGTTTAATTATAAAAATGTCAATTTTTTTTAATTTCGTTAGTTTTAGATTTCATTATAAAATGTTTTTCGATGCTCAACTAGACACCAATTTCAGGGATTTTTTATTTCTCAAACGAATGAGATTTATAAAGCTTTAATTGTTTAATTTGTGTAAAACTAATTTTGGTTTTAAAGCGCATGTGCTATAGAATAAGGCTATTCAAGTTGGGTGGGGGAAATCCAATATGGCTGACATCAGCTGATTTACTGGAGGACAAGCAATGTATTGAAGTCAATGGACAAAATTAGTTTTTTGTTCATAACTTTTTAAATATTTATTTTTAAACCAAAGTGTAATGACACTTAAATTATTAAAGCATTGGATATTATAACTCTATACTCTGAATGAAAGGTCTCCAAAGTTGGCGTCATCGCTGATTGTTAGAAAACATTTTATATTAATATAATGAAATACATAATAAATTTTTAATATACCTACATAAAAATAAGAAAAATTTTCCAAAGAGGATTTAAAAGAATGAAAAGAGTTCTAAAATGTGAATAGAATTTTAAAAGAGGGTTTAGAAGAATGAAAAGAGTTCTTAAAAGTGAAAAGAGGTTTAAAAGAGGGTTTCAAATTTTTGATAAAAATTTGATGGAGGTTGAAAAGAGGTTAAAAAGATTGTGAACAAGAGTGATAGGAGGGTTTTGAGAAGTAAGCAGGTTTAAAAGAGGTTCAATTTAGTATTTAGCAGGTTTAAAAGAGGGTGTAAATTTCGACTCGGGAGGTGAGACCTACAATTTCAAAAAAAATTCAGCCCAACACTGAGAAAATTTTGGGGACGCTGCGGAAATTCATGAGAGTCACGGGGCTGATTCTTACTTTTGAAAGGTAAGAATCAGTTTCATGAGCACGGAGTAAAGTCCATGAGAACAGATTCTTACTTTTTTCCGGGCGGTTGCGAATCGCAGGTAAAGTTGCGCTCCAGCTCTTGATTTAACGCAGCAGTGACACCTACCGGAGTAGCATTGTCCCTAAAATTTTCTCAGTGAAAAGCTCTTTATAATTTTGAGATATTTATGAAAATATGATGTTTACACACACACACACGGAATGACATTTTTCAAACATGTCATTTTCTAACTCCTGAGGTCAAATAACATAAAGATATGTTAAAAAATGGAACCGAAAAAATTTTGGTATTACAATACTTCCTCTATATGAGGAAGCAATTATTAAAAATTAATATAAATTTAGTTTTAAAACAGATACAATCAATCTCTCTAAATCTGAGTTAGTAGAAAGTTACTAATGAAATGGTGAAAAGTCGTCCACTAAATGATTTAGTAATAATTCTACTAACAATTAGTAGAACTGTTTTATTAATAGTCGATAAAACAGTTTCACTAATTCATTTAGTGAAGAAGCGACTTTTAAATAGTAGAATTCTTCTAAAACATTAGTAGAATTTTACTAAAATTTAGTAATATTCTACTAATTAAAAAGGTGACAAGTCGTTCATGAAAACTACTAAAAATTAGTAAAATTTTACTAATTTTTAGTAGAATTCTACTAATTCAGATTTAGAGAGATGAAAAACTGAGAATGATTAATTAACATTTACGATGCAATTGTTTTCTTGCACTTCAAGTTATTTACTAAAATAACAGAAATAAAATTCTCAGCAAGGGCCTTAACATGCCGTAAATATGTACATTTACATTAATTTTTTTCTATTTCTATTTAGAAGTAAAATGTTATAATTAATATTCACTTATCGATTAAATAATTGTTTACTATAGGTGTAAAATAATTTTACTAATTATAAACATTTATTTACAGGAAAAACATGAGTAATCTCCACCTGTTTCACTGGCACATCGGTAAATATCAGATGTATCCAGAGGATTCGGAATTTGTTGATAAATTGGTGGAGGATATGGCGAAAAATCAAATTTATCATGTTGGTAAGCCGCCTCTGTTATTAACTGAATTTTCTTTAAATTTTTTAAATCAATTTTTCTTATTAATTAATTCATACCGATTGCATTATAAATTTATTACCTTTCAATATAGGAAACAAGCATTTATTGAAATAAGTGTTATTAAAGTGAAATAATTTTAATACCGCAATTATTAACAATAATTAGAAAACTTACATAAAAGTCTATTTACATTTTCTGTGATATAAATTAATTATTATTATTACTAAGAATCCAAACCGATATAATAGTTTATTATTATTATTAGATTTACTTTACTTTTTACCGCACGTTATTATACGGTACACATAATAATAATTAATTCAACAACGTATATTATTTAAAAAAAAATTCTAAATTCCACTAATTATTTGAGTATATCTTCCTTATGAATGCAGGAAGCTTTATATTTTTATTATTGGTCATAATTGTCGGCTTTCTGCAATACTGTTATGTTTTCGACAAACAAGTATAATTTTACATGCATACGGGTAGTTCTACAAAGGAGGAAATACATGATGTCCAAGGTTGTTTTTTACAATAATTTTGAAAAAAAAATAAAATTATTTTTAATGGGAACTGTATTGCTTAATGATTTCTATTATACCACAAAACGTTACCCGGTTTCAAAAAATATTTTTTGCAAAAAATAAGCATTTAAGACATAAATTCTCAGTTTCCTGTCATGACCCATTGTGAAAATGAAAGTTAATAAACTATATAAATATTATTTTTAAGCGTTTAAATACAAATTTACACTTGGTTCATAATTTCAATTAGTTGTGCTTTACAAAGATTTAAATAATTGTTAAATTATTTTGTTTTAAATATTTTATGTTTTATATTTTCGTTGCTCGAGGTGTCGTATTAATTTATTTTCATATTTTGCTGTTTTGTGTATGAGATTATTAGCATTGCAAGTTTTGATAGAATTGACATGTCCTAGAAATTAATTAGTGAAATTTTCTTTTTTTTGGGGTACTTTAAATGGAAAATGTTTGTAACAATGATGATGAGGGATGTAATAAATTTTCACTAAAGCTAGTAGCGCGTGACTCGTGCTAAGAATTTTTCGCCTCGCAAAAATAATGGATGGTAAGCCTCGGATAGTACGTGCACTTTTATTAAATTTCTCATGCAATTCGTGACGAAACGTGTACTAATTCTTAACGACGCACACAGGATCAGTGTACGAATTCAGAAGCATTATATATTCTTCTTTTTTCACTTACATTTTAAACATGCATTAGAACAACACAAAAATAATTTGCGACAAGTATATTCTTTTTTATCTCGATTTACACTGAGAAAAAATCTTTTAATTAAAAATTTGTTTCAATTTAACATATTTTACAATTGAATTAAACGTAGTTTATTATACCTATATTAATTTTTTAATATGAAAATAATATAATAAAGTACTGGAATAAAAAAACATGAATAATTTATTATTTTGATTGTATTTTACTTGTTTTATAATATAATCGATTTTTATAAAAATTAATAAATACAACTGGTAAACAGGTAATTTTAAATAACTTTGTGAATTAAATATTTTGATTTTATCAATAATTTATCTGTTTCAAAGACATAAGCTTATAAAGAAAATCATTAATTTTTAAATAGTATGAAGGAAATATAAATATTCAAGTTTTGGAAAATTAATTATTTAATAAAATAGAAAATGCATTACATGAATCTACCGGAAACTAAATTATTTTTTCATTCATTCATTACTTTATTCATTTTATATTTTGCAATATACATTCTCCTAAGTTAAACATAAAATTACTTAAAAGTGTTATCATAAATTATTATAAATCTCATCGTAAAAAAAGTATTTTTTTAAATCGAAATGTTGAAGAAACATTTCTATTTGGCCTTAGGAATGTGTTTGCCAAAAAACAGAAATAAAAATATTTTTTTATAAAAGCTATGGCAAAATGAATTTTTTTGAAACTTTTTAAACAAAATTTTATTTCTCCTAAATGAATGAACCGATTTTAATGAATCAGGCGGGAATAAAAATGGGATAAAATATACATTCGTTTAGAATTAGAGACTTATTTTTAAAGAGTTTATTCTTTATTAATACTTTAATCAATTTTTTATAAAAAAATTATTTTTTTAATGTTCTACGTCTTTTAAAAATTTGAAAAAATTTTCAACATATAATTGAAAGGAATAAGGAATCAAAATCCGTTGCGAAAATTTATAATGAAAATTATATTGGCGCGGTGTAATGCAACAACGCTACACTTTGTTCTTGATCAATTTTATGATTATATAAAAAATGTTAATTCAACAGTTTTTTGTTCATTTCCTAGATGAAAATAATGTTTTAAATCTGAAAAACATCAAAATTGCATCTTCGCGCAATATAAATTTTCCCAACGAATTTTTATTTCTTATAATTTTAATTCTATGGTGAAATTTTTTACAAATTTTTAAAAGGCGCAAAAGATTAAAAAAATAATTTTTTTTATAAAAAATTTATCAAAGTATTAGTAAAGAATAAACTTTTTAAAAATAAGTCTATGATTCTAAACGAAAGTATATTTTATCCCCTTTATATTCCCGCTTGATTCATTAAAATCGGTTCATTCATTTAGGAGACATAAAAATTTTGTTTATTTATTATTAATAAATAAATATTATAAATAATAAATAAATAATAGTATAAAATAAATTTTTATAATTTTTTATTATTTTGAGGTAAAGTTTTCCTTTTTTCAAAAAAGTTGAATTTAGTATAACGCACTGTTATTAAAATTAAACAGTAAGTATTTAGTTGAAAAAATAAAAAAATTTTAAATTTGAAGAGGAAAAACAGAAAGAAAGTTTGTCTTTGATCTTATCCCACAGTTGAAAATGACAAAAGTCGATCCAATTCGAGACGCTCAATAATTAAATATCACTTCCTTGTATTCGAAACAGAAGCTACAATGGGAGCTTGGGAAGATAGTTTGTCCGATGATAGTGAACACAGTAAATAGAATTTCCGGAGTGTATCTCCTATAAGCGCCTTGCTTTCAGAGAACCAGCTTCATACTTGTGAAGCGTATATTAAACCCGCAAACTTAAAACCCGTTAATTCTTCAACGGTTAATTCTCTTTGATTACAACATATTTTATTACATGCATAACATCATAAATATTGCATAATAACGCATGTACAATTGCACTAAATTTGTTTTTACTTTTAAAATTTATACTTTCCAAATTTGCATAATTTGACAGATGTTTTTATTTTGAATTAGTTAAACTAGTTAAATTATTTATTAGCAAATTTGACTAATTCAAAAGCAAAAAATTAATTTAAACTAATTTAAATTAATTGACATTTTTACTAATTTAAATTTAGAAAGTAGATTCAATATTTCATCACTATCAAAAATAGATACGTAAGTAAATTTAAACAAAAAAAAATAATGTTATTTCAATTTTTTTCATGGAAAATGAACTTCTGTTATTAAATAAATTTACAGATGAGAAGAGCGGTGGAACGCAGTTGAAATTGATCATTAATTATGGGAACGATACACAGGCACTTTTCAAACCCATGAGGTAAGTCCAAGTATTTTTTTATAATGAAAAAAAAAATTAATTATAATTATTACTATCAAATATTACGCACGAAATGCAGATTCCTGTTTAGTGTTGTTAAGCAAATTGCAAAAAATTTATTTTTAAATATCAACTTGAATCTTTTAATAGTTTTAGATTCAGAAGTTTTTAAAATCACTTTTTAACCAATTAATTATTATTTATTAAAAGTTTAATAACATTTGTTGCAACAATTCAATTATTAATTCTAAAGTCTTTGATAAACATTTTTAAAGAATTCAAAATAATTTTTAAAAAAAGGAATAAAATTCTTTGCAAGAATTGAATTATTTTCAATATTAATAAAATTACTCTCAGGAATTCAATTATTTTAATAAAATTCTTTGCAGAAATTCAATTATTTTTATAAATATGTAATAAAATTATATTCTTCATAAGAATTCAATTACATTCAATATTGTAATAAAATTTCTCAAAAAGATACTGTTATTTTTAAAAATGATAGGTTAAGTGTACCAATTGCCGAGGATATTCCATTTGTCGATGTTGCCATGTTAATAATCAAAAATATTGCCTAAAATGTTTAATTTATTTGTCGGGTTGGGACCACCCCCACTATTTTCACAAAATGTTTTGCCAATCACTTATATCAATGGAATAAATTTAATTTGAATGTTGTGCGTTGAAGTTAAGGTCATACACAATCAAAATTAATTTCGTAAAAACTTTCCTGTATTCAAAAAACACTGTTAGCTCGAATTCCGTATAGGTCAAAAATCAATCTAACCAATGCTAAAATCTAATATTGCTTGAATCTCCAAAATGAAATCAAACGCATTGACAAAACCTGTGGTCCAGTTGTTGGTGTTGTGAAAGTGTTCCATTTATGGTACTGACGAATTTATTAGTGGTACCATCTTTAAGAAAAATAAGGGGGTCGGTATGGGACCACCCTCCCCTATGACTCTCGAGAATTATTACATTTACCCTAGTACAATTTTTTGAAAAAAATTCAATTATTTATAAAAATTTGTATTAAATTCTACACAAAAATTAAATTATTTTTAGTACAATTTTTATTTATATTTTATATCTCAAGAATGAAATTACTTTCAAAAAAATTTTTTTAAGATTCAGTAATTCAAATTTTTAAATACAATTTTTAACTAACATAATTATTTTTAAATCTTTAAAAGAAATTCTTCGTAAAATCAATTATTTTAAATATTTTCAATTATTATTAGCATATAATATTTTATTCTTTTCAAAAAATTTTAAAAAATTCTTTAAAAGAATTTAATTATTTTTGAAAAATGAAACAAAATTGCGGAAAAGAAACTACGTCCTTATTGAACAGAGAAATACACTTTTGGATCAATATTAAGACAAGTATCCAACAGAGGGATAAAAAATATTTTCCAATTCCTCCTTATAAAAACGAATAGAAATAATAGAAACAATTGAATTTAAAATTCGAATTAATTTACGACTACTCTTTTCATATTATAATATTTTGAAAGGAAAAGATTATCAATGTAAAACTTGAAATATATTTGCTCCTTGGAAAATTGAAAATGATGGTTGAGTGCACCAGTATGTACAATTTTCTACTTATTCATTGTCGAACAGAAATGGTATTTCTCCAATTATTCACTAAACTTGGGAGTCATTACCAGAATTGTTGTGTATTCAAGATTTAATGGCGTTTAAAAAGCAGGAGGTAGATGGCAATTATTGTAGCTTTAGAGCTAGCAGAATGTGCATTTGCGAAGAGAAGTTAACGAGAAAGTTTTTGGTATCGCAGTTTCGCAGGACCTAGAAACTTACTTAAACAATTAGTCTGTTACATGTTGAGCGAAATAATTCTAAACGTATTTTTAAAACTCCTACTATATTCAATTTAATTCCCTTTTCTTTCCACGTCTCCATTTTTTTATCGATGGAAACTTTAAGTCAAATTTTTTGCATTCATTTATTAGAATTAGAGATGTGAAAATAAAATTCTATTCCAAACTTCTACTCCAATCAAAGAGAATAAGTGCGGGTATAGTCGGACACGCTGGCTTGAAACTTGTTACTCGGGGGTTTTGAGGTCGTCGATTATGAATCTGCGATTAGATATTCAAAATTAAAAAAGGCGGATCCAATATGTCGGACATACTTTTAAAAATGTAATGGATTCGCTTACACTGTAAAAACACTACAAAAACAAGCATCTTAAAATACATTGTGTTCACTTTTAAAACGATTAAAACATCTTATTTTTTCATCTTCTATAATACAAGATGAAAAAATAAGATGTTTCAATAAGATGCCTTCTTTTTAAAGTGTGAAAGTTATTACTTAAGAGGTTTTGGGGTCGCCGATTACGAATCTGAAGTTAGATTTTCAAAATTCAATATGGCAGATCCAGTATAGGTGACAAATTTTCTTAAATTTGACCAATTTGCTTGAAAATTGTCACTCTGGTTTTTTTGAGGTTGTCGATTACGTAAAATTAAAAATTCCATCCGATTTGAAAAAATTTAAAAAGGTCTCTGTCTTTTACAGGGCTGACGCTGTCATCATATTTAAAATGATGCCCAAATTACATTAATAGCAGGATAAAGTTAGACTTTGCTAAAAAATTATATCACAAGTTCACAAAAATGAAGTTTTATTCATCTATTATAAAACAGCTCATCCAGTGTTATTGTTATAGGTCTACAAATAAAATATTTGACACAAACAATTCCATAAGAGAATAATCCCAGGGAACTAAAATTTCTTATAACAACATTTTTATTCAAAAAGTGTACTAATTACGTGCACAATATTAAACGTGCACAATATTAAACGTGCACTTATTAAAATATGTGACGGTCCACGCCAAAACGTGCCTTACCTTTCAAAAAATTAATGTCGAATTTTAATAGTACTTTAATGATTTTAAGCTCCTCTTTTACGTACAAAAGTCAAAAATACTTTTTACTTCTAAAGTTTTTTGTTATAAATGTTCAAACATGAGCATAATTTGAACCGATCAGAAAGGCCCAACTTCTTATACGTTTCCCGTAGAATTCCTATTCGGGAGCTAAGGCACGTTTTCTCGTGGGCTGTCACATATGACTAATTGTACACATGTTGGCCTTGTCAGCACTATAAAGCACAGAAACTTTTGAAAATTTGACGAAAATTCTAAACAAGTTTCAAGCGAATTCATTAAATTTTGAAATATATGTCGACGTCCACATGAAAAGGGCCCATTCTGGCACTATTGGACTTATCTATATGGGCGAAATCCTTGCAAAATTACGAAATTTTTGAGTGGTCATACAACTTTTTTGGTCAAAAATTCGATGAGTTACAGAATTTCAAAGTTTATAGTGACAAATACCTCATTTCGAGATAAACGGAATTAAAGATTGTGATAACTATTAATTGTGATATCTCCGGTTCTTCTGAGAAGTTATTCAGATAATAATTGTTTTCAGTCCAGGGCACCTTAAAGATGAAAAACCAATAGGTTTCAAATTTTTAAAATACCCCCCCCCCCCCTTAATTTTGAAAATACATAAAACCGACAAAATGGGCCCTTTTCATGTGGACGTCCACATATGTCCTCCATATTGGATCCGCTATTTTGAATTTTCAAAAACTGCCACTTGGCATTTAAAAGTATTACTATTTATCTATCTTTTACGCTTATAGCTGGTAATTTAAACGCAAACCATTTTTGGAGAGAAGGTGGGACCCTTTGATAAAGAATGCCTCATATATATATATATATATATATATATATATATATATATATATATATAAATTGAGTCTGCGCTAAAAAATAATTTTAATAAACTTCATTTTTAAATATTGTTGAAAAAACTTTATGTTTTCCGGCAAAACATTTCAAAAATTGAAAATTTCCTTTTCTTGAATAACAATGAAATCATTACTCCACCAGTAGACTAAGTTAAGAAATTGAAATAATTTTGAAATAGTTAAGTAAAATTTTTCATAATTAGGATCTTTTGGGGTGAATGTGAACGGAATATCTATGTTTCACCAAAAACATTAGTTTTTTTGTTAAAACGTAAAATGGACCGATTTTTTTTGCATGAACTTATTACTTTACTTCCCTAGAAAAATTTTATGAAGTACAAAAAATTAGTAATGTAATTAGTAATTGGTAATGTAAAAACTTTAATAACTTTAACAAATTTTAATAGATTTTCATTCAACTTGATAAAAATAAGTTTTTAAGGTTGCTAAATATGAATCTAAAATCGAATTTTTAAATTTCAAAATGTCGGATCCAATAATTTATTCAATTACTTTTTTTTAATACAGGTAGTTGAAGTTCTGTTTACATTTACCGCGAGTTTTCGAATTCATGTGTATGTATGTGTATTATTATTATTGTTCATTATTCATAAGCTGCATTCTTTTATCATATTCATACTTACAATTAACAACTTAACATATCGGAAATCGGAAAATCTTAACATCTATACAGATTAGAACCCTATCTAACCTTTTACACGCTTCAAAACTCTATCACCCTCATACTTTCGTCACACGGCCTCTGGCGTTTGGGATAATAAAAGAAGTCCAGTTAATTAAAGAAAAAAAATGGAACTGATTCAAGAGAAAATACACTTGACTCATACATAATTAGAACTCAATTTTTCCAATTTCAAACTTCTCCTGAAACTTGACTTAAGAAAATTTTTCGAATTTCGATAATATGAAATGTTTCCATTTCTTTTTATTTTGCAACTACGAGTAATAGAACAATTTTATTCGATTTTTTGAGAGATTATTTATTAAAGAGAAAAGAACCTCCATTTTTAGGAGACGGTTTCTTTCAAAACTTCCCCCTAAAAGTGGTGGTTTTTGAAACAATAAAAATAGATTCGAAAAAATAAAAAATAGGTATAAATAATTTGCATTCTGAAAAAGGAAACTCTCTAAGAGAGAAAACAGAAAAGAGAGAGGGAGAAAGAGGAAATGAATTTTCTCCAACCAGATGAATAATTTGACTTGAGGTAAAGTAGGGATGCGGAAAGTGGAAAAGGGCACATCAACGAGTTCAATTACTATCTTGACCTATCATCAAGTCTTTGAACCTTTTGCACCTCTTTTCCCCCAATAGAAAAAGAAAAAATGAGGAGTAGAAAGAGAATGAGGGAGAAAACTTAAAATTAAAACAATGGTGGATGTGACGTATCATCTACTTAGGTAGACAATATTAATTGAGTAGAAGGCGTGGTATTAAAGCAAGGCTAACATTTCAAGTGGCTCTCAGGGCCTGCAATACTTGAGATACCACTTATGTAATTGTGCTCGTAATCCTATTGCACAGTGTAACTTGCAATCAAGCACGAACTTGCAACTTGTCCGTGTCTGCGTATGGATGAGTGTACTACCGGAAAAACCACGAAAATTAGACATTCACCTCACATAACGATTAGTCTCTAAAACAATAAAGTCTCATTTCCAGAGAAATAAAACATACATACATACATAAATACATAGTTTTCCTTGTTTATTAATATTTGCATTTTTTCAAATTTAAAAGTGGATATTATATTTTTTCCCTGTATTAATAAACGTTATTGACCGATAGTTAATTACAGGGGTGAGACTTCGTGGCTTGCGATCACCGGAGTTAAGCACCATTCAGTGCGGTTAGTACTTGGATGGGTGACCGCCTCGGTGTCCGCTATAGCCTTATGTTTTTCTCACTACTTTCGCAATTTATCAAGCGGGAGGTTTGACGTTATCATTATACCCATAATGATGTGCACTGTCGATTATTATTATTATTGTTCACTACACATTCTCCTCTGGTGAGAAAACCCATTAGACGGGTGGTCTAAGCAAATGCGAGTATTCATAATTTGCAAGCCGTTCTGTAGACGCAAAATCCTTTCCACAGGGACACTTGTAACGATAGTATTAATACAAAAAGACGAGTGTATAAATAAATAAAAATTCTAAAATAATCGTTCTTGTGAAGAATAATATCAAAAAATTTTTAAATAATTCAATTTTATAAAAATTTTCAAAAATAATTCAATTCTTCCGAAGTTGTCAAGAATTTTATACACATTTTTTTCTTCAAGATTTCTTTTCACCAAACCAAAATAATAAATACCGATTGTTATTTATGGCTATAAAATAATAATTATGAATAATTTAACAACAAAATGGTAAATATTAATTATAAATAGTTACTATTCAAAAAATACTCTTCTTTTTGATTCAATTGTATTAAAAATGAAGACTATTGCTAGCAATGGATATAGTAATAAATAAACTAGAAAACAAATTGTTTATAACATTAAAAATAGGCAATTACGGTATTGTGCATATTAAATTTTCATATTTTAATATATCCAACGATTGGAATCTAGAAATATAGCAAACTTATGGAAATAAACAAAATTGAACGTCTGGATCGAATAATCCTCTATTCGCTCGACTGTACGCTTACCTTGTCAAACATACTAAAATGACCTAAAAATTGAAATTCGAAATTTGATTTTTTGAAACATGCATTCTTGTAGGAAATTGGATAGCGCATCTTTTTTTCTTTTAAAATTTTTGTGTAAAACAGTTATTTTTGAAGATAACTACCAAAAAGGGGAAATTTTTCATTTATAAAATTGATTAATTTTTAAAACATAAATCATCATAAAAGAAAAAAAGATGCGCTATCCAATTTCCTACAAGAATGCATGTTTCAAAAAATAAAATTTCGAATTTCAATTTTTAAGTCATTTTAGTATGTTTGACTGGCTTGTAAGCGTACAGTCGAGCGAATAGCGGATTATTCGATCCAGACGCTCAATTCCTCACAAGGGGAATCGAACCTACGACCTACGGACTTACAGACTAACGTTCTAACCACTTTTTTTTCTTTTTTTTCATTTATTTTTGTAACAAAATTTAAATACATATATACAAAAAAAATAACGCAATAAACAAATAAAGAGCGTTTTGAAACAATAGTAAAAAAAACAAACACCTTTTCATCGTTCGGACCAATATGGTCAAAAAACTCGACGACACTTCAATATACATATTTTTTCACAATAAAAAAAATTAACACACTATACATAATAGGTTACATAACCCAAATCATGGCCCACAAGCAAAAATTTATTTAGCCAGAAACACCGCACGGAGAAAAACTGGCCATCATACATATAATAAAAAAAAGTACGTTCTAATCACTATGCTAACGACGTGTATATGCAGTAGAGGTTTAATTTCTCAGTGTCATTCTTACTTTCAATTATTGAATCAAAGATGAGAAAAAATAGGAAAACGTTGGAAATAATAAATTAAAATAAAATAATTTAAACTAAATTTTTAATTATTAAATTAAATAACTTGACTTATTGCATTTAACACTTTACCAGTCGTCATTTTTAAATTATATTCTATTTACAGTATGAAGTATAACAATATTTTTATAAGAACCAAATTATTATTGAGTTTATAATTTAAATTTTGTTAACAATTTTAATATGTTTAAATAATTTATTATTCACAATATTTGACAATTATGTTAAATTATTATTAATATTATTATTATTAAATTTAATAATAATAAAGAATGAATAACTGAAAAGTAAAATATTAATTTTTTTCAATGATAATAAATATTCATAAAATTTTCTTTATCATTTCTTTGAAGTTTTTGTAAAAAAATCAATGCGGGCAAAGAGCGTCGTTACCAATTTTTCTATACTCAGTAAGTACTTGCCGCCGATGCTTGTCTAAGCATTGGTGAAACAAATATTCTGTACTGTGCCAGCACTAATTGTCGAGGCTTGGTTAGACTACGGCCAAAGAAACTCCTGAGTATTACACTGAGAAAAAAATACTGTTGGTTCAATAGCACCGATGCTATTGAATTTAATTTTTTTGAAACAATAATTTCTGTATTGAATTAAGAAAATATTTGTTAAAATATATAATAATTCATAATTTAGAACTAGAAGCATAATGTTGTCTAATAAAACATGCAAAATGGTTGAGATGAGGGATTGATACAATTTCATTAAAAAAAAATTAATTTGTTTGAAATAAGTGTTGCAATTATTTCGAATAAAACTTTGTTAACCCCTTGGCTGTCCACGAGATTTCCACTGTGTTGGCCAAAAGTGTGTTGTTAATTTTTATTTTTTTATTTTTATGAAACTTGGTATCCTAAGGTTTTAGGGATCGCTGATTACGAATCCAAGGTCGGTTTTTTAAAATTCAAAATGGCGGATCCAATATGGCGGACAATTTTTTTTATACTGATCGGATTCGCTTGAAAATGGTTACTCGGGGGTTTTCGGGGTCGCTGAACACGAATCTGGCGTTAGTTTTTCAAAATTCAAAATGGCGGATTAAATATGGCGGACAATTTTTCAAAACTAATCGGATTCGCTTGAAAATGGTTACTCAGGGGTTTTCGGGGTCGCTGATTACAAATCCGCGGTCCGTTTTTCAAAATTCAAAATGGCTCTTCAAAATTATTAAAAATAGGCGGATTGACTAGAAATAATATAATTTAAATTTTAATTAAAATTGATACTCAATTTATTGGGTATCAGCTTAATTTTTAATTTTGATAATGTAAATTGAGATTTTTAATCAGAAAGGCTAAAAACTGATAAGCAGTGAGTTCCAAGCAAATCCATACAATTTTGCTTCATGATTCTATCACATTGAAGTCGCCATTATGAATTTTGAAAAACGAACCACGGCTTCGTAATCAGTAACCCCGAAAACATCCCGAGTAAAGATTTTCAGGCAAATTGGATCAATTTTTCAAAATAATGTTTGCCATATTAGATCCGTCATTTTGAATTTTGAAAAACTAACGCCAGATTCATGTTCAACGACCCCCAAAACCCCCGCGTAACCATTTTCAAGCGAATCCGATCAGTTTACAAAAATCGGATCAATTTTTGTGAATGATGTCGGCCATATTGGATCCGCCATTTTGAATTTTGAAAAACTAACGCCGGATTCGTGTTCAGCGACCCCAAAAACCCCCGAGTAACCAGTTTCAGTTCTAATCAAAATAATTTAATATTTAAACTTCCTGATATAATTAGAAGAAAAAAAACTTTTAATAATTTGTTTTAGTGATATATTCAGGTAAGTGTTTTACCCTCTGTAATTTTACCCGTCGTAAATTGTTACTCTTTACCAAGTCATTTTTACCCATAACCCTTTGTAATATTACCACCCTTTTTTTCTGTGATTTGTATATAAGGAAATTAAAATCAACATCATTTAAATGTATTATGATATGTATAATGTATGTATGTATGTATGTATGTATGTATGTATGTATAATGTTAAATAGTATGTTAAGTATATGTTACAATAAAATTTAATTTTAGGTTGAGTTGTAAACTTATAAGTTATATCTCAAATTGTATATATTGTATGTAGAATTACAAAAAAGTCTATCTTGAAATAGATAACAAGATGTAAAAGAGTAAAAATATGTCTATTTCTCAAAATATTTTTTTCCAAAGAACAATATTTTATATTTGAAACTATAGAATTATGCTATAAAATTGAATTTTAATATATTAAAATCTAAAGTGTGATGTATTATTTTTAAAATTATGTGTTATTCAAACTATAGCATCATGCTATGAAATTGATAGCATATTCTATTCATTTGAAAGTACATGCTATTAAATTGATAATAGATTTAATTATAGGTATGAAATACATTTCTTGATATTATAGCGTTTTTCGTTAATACTATTATCTCTGTAATAATATTATATAAGATTTATTTAAATCTATAGTTCCGTAATCAATAGCACATATTGTTATTGAACCAACAGTATTTGTATTCGAACGATATTGAATATGCCGTTTATTGCGACAAACAAATATTTCATTGATTCAATAGCATTTTTTTCTCAGTGTAAGCCAGTGGTGAGCAGCGGCACTACACTGGCATTTCCCAATCGGTAACACTAGATTGAATTTTTTTTTCATTTTGGGTACCTTTGTGTGCAGGTGCTATTTAGACTAATTTAGAGTCGCTGAAAACGAATACGGCCACCAAAAAATTTTCAAAGCAGCATTTTTGAGATAATGTAAAAAAAAACTCTTTCCCGCTTTATTTCTCATTTTTAGTAAGAAATATTGAAAATAATGAGTAGAACGAATACACCGAACAAATACAAAAAAAAATTTCGAGTGCAAAGAATGCCATATGGTAGGTTCTCTTCCTTAGAGTGTATCTAAAAAGAAAAACATAGTCGGACCTAAAGTTTGGTGCTGGTATTTTTTTATACGCCTAATAAGGTGGTGAAGTCTGAGAAATTAATTTGCATGGTAATTGACATACTTTTTGTGTCTTCAACAGACTTTTCGCGTTTCCTTACTATTGATCTGAATTCAGTGACTCTAATTACATATTTTTTCATTTAAAATGTTAATAAAATAATTTAGTCAAGTTTAATTTCTTGTAATTTATATATAAATTTATATATAAATATAGGTACCAATGATAACCCTTGATTAAAAAAAGCTTGTTATTAGATTTTTAAGTAAATAGATTTTGTATTTCGCTAAAACTTTATAAAATTTGAAAATTCCACGAAAATGTTTAAAGTTTAAATTAAATATGTTCCATTTTTAATACTTTTTATTATAAATTTACAGTAGAAACCAAAATGGTCAATATTAAATAATATTGATGTTAGAGTAAGGTTTTCATGTTATAAAATTTTAATTAATGGAAGAATGACGAAGTTAAATAACAAAAAGTGTAAAGTGAGCCACTACGCCCCGGTCTCCCCTATTGATTCCAGTGATCGCTGAAAAGGATCTCTTTTTTTCCTCTTTGAATTTTCGACCTCTGCTATGTCTCTTTTTAGCGTCCAAGGGTAGTCCGCTAACAAATTTTCTTTCCATTTTCCTTGGTAGCGTTTTTCCATTTTCTATAGATATCTTGGTAAAATCTCTCACCTTGTTCCTCGCTGAAATCATCAAGGTTTTCGAGAAACTCATCAATATGAGAATATAAAAATTGGACATTATAGCTCATTACGCAACCTAATTGTTTGAAATTCTCTACCATTTTTGACACAATTTCTTTATACTTGTCGCTTTTTTGTTTCCGAAGAATTGAAGCAAAAATGGTAGACAAACGTTTAGGTTGCTTAATGAGTTATAAGCTCTAGTTTTTAGAACAAGATGAAAGATTTCACTAAGATATAAAGAAAATGGAAAAACGCTACCACGGAAAATGGAATAAAAATAAGGTATTCACAAAACAAAGATTAAAACTGCCGTAAATTTGACCTTTAAAATATTTTAAAAGCGACGTTATATTCATGTTTAGTGACCCCGAAAAGCCCAGAGTAATGATTTTCAAATGAATTTGATTAACTTTTAACTTATTTTTGGCCGCCATATTGGACCCACCATTTTTAATTTTTTTAAACCGACTTCAAATTCGTTATTAGCGACCCTGAAAAACCCTAAGTAAGGTAAATGCGTCAGTGCTCGTCAGTGCTTTAGTCGTCGGCAGGTTGTCACAACATAACCAAAAAATAAGATACACAGTCATTTTATGCATGAATAAACGTACCTGCCGATTACTAACGCATTTGCATATTTTCGATTTTAAATGCAAATAAATATATTGCATAATATTTGATTTCATAAAAAGTGATGTTAACTACTCTTCTTTATAATCCCCTTTAATCAATAAAATTTGTTTCATTTGGAAAAATTGTCTTTGAAACTGCTAATTAGTCATTTTTAAATTGAAAAATTCCTTAAGCTGCCGAACACTACTGACGCATTTACCTTAACGATTTTCAATGACATACGAGCAATTTTTTTAGAAACCCGCCATTTTTAACTTCTTCTATATATTCAATTTTTATGTAATTAGAGTTACTGAATGAGGATAAATAGTAAAAATATGCGAAATGTCTGTTGAAGATCCCAAAAGTAAGTCAATTAGCATGCAGATCAATTTCTCAGACTTCACCACCTTATTACGCATATAAAAAAAAATATCATACCAGCAGAATATTGAAATTTTTTTGTTTATCATCGCTAAAAGTCGAAAAAGGTTTTCATCATGATGAAAAATAACGTTCCTTACAAATTCTATCTATTTCATGTTTGTTCTACTCATCATTTTCAATATTTCTTACAAAAAATGAGAAACAAACCGGAAAACGTGTTTTTTGCCAATATCTCAAAAATGCTTTCTTGAACAAATTTTTTGTTGTTATATTCGTTTTCAGCGACCCCAAATTAGCATGTCCCTTTTTTTTATTTTATTCTGTAAATTCCGCATTGACATTAAAATAGTTAAAAAATTTTAATTTAAAAGGATACCTTTTTATAATAACGAAATAAGAAAAAAAGTTATCCGATGGCTTTTTTATTGAATGTAAATGTCAATTTTGAGCACGCGAGAGCTGTTTAAATACAGCTGGCAATTGTCGAAAAAAGAAAGAAAATAAGGTGCGGGAAGAAAAACAGAACAAAAATAAATGCAACGTCGAGTCTATAATATCGGAGAGAGAGGAAGAAAAAAGAGAAATAGAGAAAAATGTTGAAATGTTTGGGAATGGGCTTGGAGGGAATAAAGAGGGATTCAAGAGGAAGAGATAGAATAAGAAGAGACTGAAGACTAGAGAGTGGAGGGGGAGGTAAGAAGCTTATTGAAGTCCTGGTATAGGGCAGCTAGTTTTGCTTCGTTATTTCTTTTCGTTTTTTAAACTTGAGACCGACTGAAGATTTCGAGATAAGTAGTGGCAAAGCAACGACCGGGTTTTAAACTCTGTAATAAGTTCGGCAATAAGTTCCCTCGAGAAACTTTCCACAGTTCAGATCCAAAATTGCCATCGAGGGCCCACATTGTATATAACCTGTAATATTTCTCATTAAGTTCCAAGCAAAATTGCTCTCTTTCTCCAAAAAATATTTTCCTATAATTTCATCATCCTCTATAATTACAATCTATACGCATACAATCTATACGATTATATGCAATAATCATTTCAAAAATTACTTTTGACTATTTTTGAAAAAATTACAAAAATAATTTTTTTTAATAAACTTTATTTATTTCGAATTGAAAAATTGTTCTACTTTGTTCTCTGCTAATTTTGCGTAATTAATTAAAATGGAATAATTATACATATAATAATAAATAAAATAAAAGTTGAAAATAAATAATGATAAATTGTAAATATCAACCGAGCACGCCTTTTAAAAGTTGTCAAGTAAAAGAAAATAAATTTTTTCCTCTATGTATGAGATATTACGAAAGCAACTAGAAAAGAAGGTATATAGGAGAGTTTACAACTTATCGATTTGAATATTTCAAGAGATAAAAATTTCAGTTGTTAAAAATAATCTTTCTTCTTTTTCTATATTAAATCTGAAAAAAAGATTAAAAAGGATAATATGTGAATCGAAAAATGAAACTTTAGTGAAAAAAGTTGAGTTTATATCCACAAACTGTGCTGAAGTTTGGGACCAATAAAGATGATAAACCAATGTGAATTGTAAAGTGTCGATACTGCTCAAAGACTTCAACTATTATTTAGACTATGTAAGTGTCAGTAAAGTCAGCCACAAGAAACTTTGCGCGGAAAGTTATATGAGAGTAAACGTTCGATCCAGTTTTCCTGAATTATCAATGAATGACGAAAATATCTTTTAGAACAATTTGTTCACTTGCGAATTCATTCCAATAATTAATATCCACAATATATTTTAAATCAAATTTAATTATTATTAATTTTTCAATATATTGAGATTATAAATTTAAAAAAATTACTTATTAGATTGTGTTAAAAAATCCACATTTTTACATTTGACGCTATAAAATCTGAATTTAACTTTTTTCTCAAATTTCCAATTTGAAGGCTTGCTTTTTGAGGTAGATTTGTTGCCTTTGGAGTTGTATAATCCGGGCTAAAGTAGTATAGGCAGCATTCTATCTATTAAAGCTAGAATATTTCTTCCGTGTGTACAAACATTTACACAACTTAATAAGTTTGAAAAGTTCATTGAAATGTTTTCTGTAGAACAACTAAAAAATTTAAATTATAACAAAAACTAAATGTCGACGTCCACATGAAAAGGGCCCATTTTAGCACTATTGGACTCATATATATGGGCGAATTCCTTGCAAAATTACGAAAATTTTCAGTGGTCATACAACTTTTTTGGTCAAAAATTCGATGAGTTACAGAATTTCAAAGTTTATAGTGACAAATACCTCATTTCGAGAAAAACGGAATTAAAGATTGTGATACCTATTAATCGTGATATCTCCGTCTCTTCTGGGAAGTTATTCAGATAATAATTGTTTTCAGTCCAGGGCACCTTAAAGATGAAAAACCAATAGGTTTCAAATTTTTAAAACAACCCCACTCCCCCTTTCTGTTTGAAAATTCAAAAAACCGACAAAATGGGACCTTTTCTAAAAAAGACGATTTTCTTATTAATAAACCATTTTTGTACAAGATTAATGATTGGGAACAATTTTATTGTGTCATTTGAAGGTAAAGAATAGAAATTAAACTTATTAAAAAATTTTTAACAGGTTTTATTACGAAATTTTGACGAAATATCGAAATTTTCACTTCTACGACTACGTAATCAAAGACTCTAACATCAATATCTCTGGTTCTTCTGGGAAGTTATTCAGATAATAATTGTTTTGAGTTCAGGGTACTTTAAAGATAACAAATCAAGAGGTTTTAATTTTTTTCACCCTCCATTTAAAAAATACAGAATATTTTTGCAAAGGACCGATAAAATGGGCCCTTTTCTTTTTCTAAAGAACCAATAAAGTTAAACACTTAAATTAACGATAAGTTAATGAAAACCTCATGATTTGACTTGTCAAAACATGTAGATTAATAATAAAAAATAAAAAAAAATTAAGGTTTTTCTCAAAAAAGTATTAAATTGCAAATAACTTGAAAACTAGAACCGACAAAATGGGCCCTTTTCATGTGGACATCCGCATGAAAAAGCACCACTTTCTCGGTTCTGGATTCCGAGATATAGTAATCGCTATTTACTAATTTTAAAATGAAATATCGAATCTTTTTGATTATTTTTTCTTTATTTACAGGATCTCACACGTCAAATCATGCATTTTTCATTAATTTAGCGATGCTGTAAGTATTTTATTTCTTTGTTAGACAAAAAAATGAAAAGGGACCACTTTGTGGGTTTGTTAAAAAAATTGTTTTTTGTTCAATACCTTTTGATTTTTCATTTTAACAGGGTACTAAACATAAATCAACTCTTATATGAATAACTTCCCAGAAGAACCTGAGAAATTCATATTCAAATTTTTAATTTCATTTGTTTAGAAATGAAAATTTCGATATTTCCTGAAATTATTTACAATAAAGTATATTATCAATTTTTATATATCTACTTTTTTTTGCTTCCAATGACTCAATAAAATAACATCCAATCATTAACTTTGCAAAAAAACAGGTTTAATTTGGGCAAACTGTAACACACGCATAACTATGTAACCAAGTACAACATAAAGTGTTACAAAAGAGTGTTACAAAAAGTAAATCAATTTATGATCAATGATCTAACGATCTTTACATTACTTATTGAACACTCTTTTAAAAATGAATTTCAATAACCACATAAGAAAATATTAAACATTTTCAGAATGTCCATGTGTAGCCATTTTAACCAACTTTGACAAAATTTTAAACAAAACATTTTCTCAGTGTAGACTAACGCTCTACACACTAAGCTTCGCACGCCAAATACAAACAAATTTTAATGATAGAACGTCCAAGCGCCCGTCCTGCCAGAAGTAAAAAGTAAAAGTAAAAAAAACATTTTTTCGTAAATTTAATGTAAAATCCACAAAAATCAATATATTTTGGCCGGTCTAGTCTTTTTTTCTTCAGAAACGTTCAAGGAATGAAACCTATTTGTTTAATTTAAAAAAAATTCATTTTTAATGTTAATCAGCAAAATTGCGGCCAATTGAATAAAAACTCTCTTCAAATTTTCTTTATAAAATTAATATGGAAGCAGATAAAAAGAAAAACAAATATATCGTTGGAAAGGTAATAAAATTTATATGGATTTTTGGAAAATTCAACTTCTTTAAGCTACCCTGCTCTTCGTTTTGAACTTACAAGCTCGACATTTACATGCGCTGAAAGCTTGTTTCATCACCTTTCCAACGAATGACAATCCATGTTAGTTTTATTTAGCGATTTCGGACGGACTCACCTGAGTCTTTTTGGTCCTGCCGGAAGGATGTTGGACGTTCTATCATTAACTTTTTGGTATTCTATTACCTCTCAATCAGGATTCAAGGAAATGTTTAAATGAGCACCAAAATTCCAGTTATTAAATTATTATTTAAAAACTATTGAGCCGATTTATCAGCCGTTTAGAATATAAATACTATTATGTAATACGCAACTTTTGATTCAAGTTTGGATCTTGTATCTATAGTAATATAGTTTTTATTGTAATTTTAATTTTTAAGTTGCTTTTTTCAAAACATTTCGATGAACTTTACTAACATATTACAACCTGATTAAGTGAGCAGGTAATAAAAGTAAATTTGAACTGAATTAAAAATTTATTTTAGCTTTTTGAAAAACTGACCTTGGGTGTAAAAAGCCAGGGTCAAAAATCTATTGAATATTATGTAAAATTCATTTGTTTTTTACTTAAACTAACATGCTTATTTTACAAAATTTCTGGTGTTTATTGAATAATATAAATTAAATACGACGAAAAAATAGTTTAAAGTGCATTTAAAAAATAAACAACGAATAAACGGTTTGAACGAAATATGGTATCTATGGTAAAACTCAAAAAAGACTTTTAGAAAAAGTATGAAAAATTGACAGTGTAAATCGAAAAAAGGTAAACTTAACATAATATTAAAAAATTTGTAAAAATTATTAGAATATTTTAAAAATGAGATTATTTGTCATATAATTAAAGGAAAACTATAAAAAAATATTGAAATATTGTTTTCTACATTTAATTTTGCAATAATTTCAAATGTAGTAGAAAGTCAACGTGAAATTTTTATATTTTAACAGAAAACAAAAACATAATTATCACAAAAATTTCGAGCAGTTAATTTGCATATTTTTAAGAGGTTATGTTGATTTTTTCTGTAATCACTACATAAATTATTTTTCAAATTAAATACAGAAAACTGCATTACTACTGGTAAACAAATGTTTGTCAATAATAGAAGATCCTTTTTTGTTTAAAAGTCCGCCTTTGGTTTTCTTGACTCGCATTTGGAACAAATAATATAAAATTTATAATTATCTTTCATTAATACTACAACAAAAATCATCTTTGATTTTATCAATTGGCAAACTTTAATTAAAAATAGAAGACTGTTTCTATTAATTATTTTCAAAAATTTAAATAAAATTCTTCGCAAGAATTCAAGTATTTTCAGTAATAATAATTTTTTTTTTAGGAATTAAATTATATAATTTTAGAAATCTTTATGAATTTCATTAATTATGAAATTTAAATTACATAAAAAACAAAAATTAAAAAAATATTCTACTCTCTGTCTCGTAAAATTAAGAAAAATTTTAATTTAAATAAAAATTTTGAAATAATAAATACTTGCTGACGAATGTAATATTTATATTTATTATATTTTTTGGTAAAATATTATTGTACATTTATTTGAAATTTATATGTTTTCATATTGTATAATTTATCTTTTGTTGCTTATAATGATTGACGAATGTAAATAAATTATATATATATATATATATATATATATATATATATATTTAGATTTAGATTTTTTGTATATTATTTTATATTTTTATAGACTCCCTGAAGAGGAAATCAGTTTGATTTAGAGTAAACTAATTTTAAAAACTACTTGTCTGAATGTTTTTATTTTATTTTCCTACATTTAAAAATAAAAAAATTCCAATTCACATTTTCTTTGTTAAGTAAAAAACTCGATTTTATTAATTCAATTACATTTTTAATATTTTTCTTCATTTATAGGTAGAAATACGAAATTCTTTGAATTTTGAATGCACTGCACTATATTGAAATTGAAACATAATATGGCAAGGATATTTAATTTTTTTTATTAGCTATTAGATTAAAGAGCTTTCTTTTGAATAATAAAATTGAATGTCTTTTCCCGTTCGATATGAGGTTTATGACTCTAGAATCCTTTCCGGAGAGTTTCTTGACATTTGCTAAAATTAATTTACCGATCTAAATTTTATGCTTATATCCAAGTCTCTTAGTCGCTCATAATTCACAATTGATTTCACCTGTGACGGAAAATTAAATTATTTTTTACTAAAACTACTTAGAAGTATGGAAATATTTTTTAATTTCATATTCTAGGAGGGAAAATTAAAAAATAATTTGTTTATATAATTTCTCGTCTTTAATATTTCAGAGAGGAAAATGTCAGAAAAATGGATGTTATAAATCTAGTTTGGTATTTTAGTTCTCCGTGTCAATTCATATAGGAGAGTGATTTATTTTCATGTTTTAATTTGCTTCATATTTAATTTACTTACCGGAATAATAATTATTCCATTAATTTACATAATTCTTCGTGTTAATGTGAATACTTCTCTATTATTTTTAAATAAACGTTTTGAATTTTTTACTTTAGGAAAGTCTTTTTTCTTAATTTCTTATTCTTTATTATGTTTTCTAATAGAGAATTAAACTCTTATTTAAATATTCATTTGAATTTTATTCTATAACTTATCGGAGAGAGAAAAAATTCTGCACAAAATATGAAAGTAATTATAATAATTATTTTATCATGAGAGTTTTTTCTTTGAAAAATTACAATAATTTTAAAGTAGAATTGCATAAATATTTTATGAAACATTTTTAAAAAGTTGTCTGTGAGAGAAGATTAATTTTACAAATGTATTCCTCCTGGCATGTGCGAAAAAGAAAATTTGTTTTAACGAGGAAATTTTTTTAAATATTTTTTCTCACTTATTTATTATTTACGAGTGAATTAGTTATTTCTCCACGAAATAATAATAATAATAATAATTTTCGAAGGGTATTTTAATTTTGTTCAAACATTATATTTTAAAAGAATGAATAAAACCGAATTCGATAAAAATTAAACGACTTATTTGAAAAATCTTACTTTTTAAAATTCCAATTGAAGCGTTGGGTGCAAGAAGGGCGTTAGGCCGATAACGCCCGTTTTTATATTATTGAATGAGAATTATTACAATATCCTCTAATTCATATTACCAAAAATTTATTTCGATTTAAGTCTTCTTGACGATGCTACCCGCGTGGAAATGAAAGTATGGGCAAAAGATGGCAAAGTATGGGAAAGTGTGGGTAAAGTATAGCGAAATGTGGCACTAAGTTTGACAAAGTATGGCAAAGTATTGCTAAGGAGCGAATCCCATGGTTTAACTATGGCAGCAACATAAATCAATTTTTCATCAAATAAAATAATAAAAAACACAAAAACTTTAAATATTTTTCATTTTTTAACCATAAACAATGTGAGGCATATACAAAAATTATTTTTCAAATGGTTTTTTAAATTTAACTGTTAAAATGAACTATGGGAAAAGTATGACGAACCATGGGATGAAAGAAAACTTATTTTCTACACATTTTCGAACTATGGGCAAAATATGGCGAACTATGGGATGAAAAAAAACTATTTGCTATAGATTTTTGAACTATGGACAAAGTGTGGCGAACAATGGGAAGAAATTTTTCTTTATATATTTAAAATATGTACAAAGGATGGCGAATTATTGAAGGTAGATATAAGTTTTTTATATTTTTAAATTATGATCTTTAGATTATACATATATATATATATATATATATATCTACTTTTTATAATTCGCCATCCTTTATACATACTTTAAATATATAAAGAAAAATTTCTTCCCATTGTTCGCCACACTTTGTCCATAGTTCAAAAATCTATTGCAAATAGTTTTTTTTTCATCCCATAGTTCGTCATCTTTTGCCCATAGTTCGAAAATCTGTAGAAAATAGTTTATTTTTCATCCCATAATTCGCCATATTTTGCCCATAGTTTGAAAATGTGCACTGTTACCTAAAAAGTATCAAATTGCGACCAATTGATCTCAAAAAGTGGATCAAATCATCATTTGACCTTAATTTTTGGATCATTCTGATCCATTTAGGGATTATTTTGACATTTTTAGGAAAACAGTGTGTAGAAAATAGTTTTTTCCATCCCATAGTTCGCCATCTTTTGCCCATAGTTCGAAAATGTATACTCTCTAAAACTGAATCAGTGAAATTTCACTGAGAATCAATGACTCTATTCTCGCGATTTGAATCAGTGAAATTTGACTGAAGATCAGTTAAAAATGATTGAAATTTCAGTCATATTTCACTGATTGGCCAATTAAAAAATAACTGAAATTTTCAATATGTGTGATTGAAATTTCCAGTAACTTTTTTATTGGTCAATCAGTGAAATATGACTGAAATTTCAATCATTTTTAACTGATTTTCAGTCAAATTTCACTGATTCAAATCGCGAGAATAGAGTCACTGATTCTCAGTCAAATTTCACTGATTCTCAGTGAAATTCCACTGATTCAGTTTTAGAGAGTAGAAAATAGTTTATTTTTCATCCCATAATTTGCCATACTTTGCCCATAGTTCATTTTAACAGTTAAATTTAAAAAACCATTTAAAATATAATTTTTGTATATGCCTCACTTTGTTTATGGTTAAAAAATGAAAAATATTTAAAGTTTTTGTGTTTTTTATTATTTTGTTTGATGAAAAATTGATTTATGTTGCTGCCATAGTTAAACCATGGGATTCGCTCCTTAGCAATACTTTGCCATACTTTGTCAAACTTAGTGCCACATTTCGCTATACTTTACCCATACTTTGCCATCTTTTGCCCATACTTTCATTTCCACGCGGGTATGAATAAAAATCTGTGTGAATGTTACATAATTTTAAAATTTTAAATGTTTTTAAAAACAAGTGAAAATCGACACTCCATTAAAAAAATTTTCATTAACAACTTTCTCTTAATTTTAAAATTGCATTTGATAGCTTAATAAAAGACTAATTAATTAAAAAGAAGTTTATTTGATTTGAATGTACAGTTTTTGGGTAATTAAAGTTTAAATCTTTAACTTGAAATATCTCCTTTCATCTAAATAAGGTTCTACGACACCTCGAGCAACAAAAGTATAAAATCATAAAAAATTTTTATTTAAATGCATGTCAGGAAACTGAGAATTTGTCTGACCAAATGGACATTTCGATCACTATAATGTATTACAATAATATACTGTTGTACTATTCTTGCTGATCCAGGAAAGGGTTCCGTGACTCCATCTAACAGCCACTTCATTGGTGGAATATTTTATTCTTTTAGAAGAACAATTGAGCCTTCTCAAATTAGATTTTCTCCCTGGTTCCATTGTGTCGAATGTTTAATTCGATTAGGTACTCCTTCTGCCATCTCTTCCAGAAGTTTTGCTCTTTCTTTTGTAGCATGCAGTGGTCTATGGCTTTAGCGTATGGGAGCGGTCTTACGATTGCAGCAATAGCTCTTTACTAAAATAGTATGAGCTCTTGCTGCAATCGTACAAGTTCGTGCTTATGCCGTAAAACAGCGCCCATGCGCTAAAGCCATAGATCACTGCATGCTACAAAGCCCTGATTTTTTCTCCAGGCACCGTGCTGACATTGGTAGAGATGTGGAGCTAATATCTTCTTCTGGTAGGCTTGTGAGTGAATCACCTATCAAAAAGTAAACATGAGTGAGAGCAAGCATGTCATTTGGATCGGTAGAAATGGGGGTGAGGGGACGGAAATTTAGAATCACATTGACTTCGTTGGCAAATGTGTTAAATTCTTCGACCGTATATAATGTATCACCTAAAACCCTTTAAATTGGTGTTTAAATACCTTGACTGTAGATTCCGACACGCCCCCGAAATGAGGCGAAAGTAGTGGAATGTATCGCCATTCAATTAAACGAATGAATTTGCGTGTAATTTTTCGTACTTGATTTCGACCATCCAGAGGCCAAAATCCGCGGCGCAAAGCGTACAATGTCGTTTAATCTCCACCGTGTTTGTTGCGTAAATCATCTTTGTCAATAAATGGATTTAATAATATTAGTTTACTTTTTTATAAATAATTTTTTCCTTTTCCACATCACATATTCCTTGTGTAAAGTGTAATATTTGGGTTGATCGAATAATTACCCTTTCAGTATTATTAATTTCTATTGCTCTCAAATGTCCCTTATGCGAATTACTCAGTTTTAAACGGAGACAATACGCAATTATTCGTGTTAATTTTGAAATAGATTGAAATTTATTTTAAAAAATCCGAATTAAGAGAGATTGTAAAACAAAATTGTTCTTTTACTCCCTGAAGTTTATTGATGACTGGAATTTGGGTAAGGGGATATTTAGATTCATCGTTTATTAGCCAACTTGGTCCAAATTTCCAAAGATCATTTGGTAACAAATATACTTGGCGTGTGTCTTATTGATAAGGCGTAAGCTGGGTTGTCTTCTGATGAGATATGTTTCCAATTTTGTACGTTTGTTTTTTCTCGTATTTGTGATACTCGGTTGGCAATGAATGTTTTTGTAAATGATGAGGTTTGTTTATCCAATGATATACATTTGCTGAGTCGGTCCATAAAATTGTTTTTTGTAAGAGTGACTTAAGATACTGCATTTTTTCGACATTATTTAAATCGGTTTGATTATGTATCAAGGAAATAAATGAATCTTTAACCGCTAGCCATATTCTTCGTAGCGGCCATTAAAAGTCAGCAATGCGGCTAGTGGTAATTTTACTTTACGACTCGATTGACTTATATTTGATGAATGGTCCAAATCATTACCTCTTTTGTTTGTTTCGCGACTAGAAAGAAGAAGATTTTGAACCTGTGAATAAATGTCAAGATATTCATCTTGAGTCGAATAACGATTAAGAATAAGTTCAATAAGAGGAGTTTCACTGTCTAAAATTTCAATTTCATCTTGTATATCATTAAATTTGTCAAACAATTCTTTTAGTTCGAGAGATATTTCTCGCCATCTATCAAGGGTTTGGAAAACTAATAGAAGTTTCCCTTATAATTCTCTAACTCTGTGATAGATGGCGAGAAATATCTTTCTCGCGCACGATTTGTCTCACGGAGAGTATAAGTATCGGCCCCCTTTACAATAGTATCTTACATGATAATATTAATCATTAACGTCTGCCACGACATTTACAATTTTTTACTAGTATCCACTGATCACGGATAATAGTCAACTACAATTCTTTGGATTGGAGAAATTCATAACATTTTTATTATAACGTTGTTACCATTATATTATTTTAAATAAATATTAAATATATATTAAAATTAATTGGAAAAATTATCAGTTAAACCTGTCTTTAATTTGCATTCTAAAATTTCACAAAGTTTTTTAAAAAATTTTTCACAAAATTTTTAGAAAAATTGCAGTGTAGGCTTATCCTAAGCTTGCTGTGCAATCTTGCAGCAAGTAGGATATTTTAGTACTTGCAGCAAACTTGCAGTAAGCTTACGTGTAAGATTGCAAATCTTGTGGTGTAAGTTTGCTGCAAACTTACGGTTACTTGGGTAGTGAATAATATGAAGCACAGCAACTATAAACACATATGTGACCCGACACGAGAAAAGAGACCTGTCGATAAATCTTTATTTGCTCTATCAAGTAAAACAATCAGAAGTTGAAAATCTGAAATAGTTTTAATAATATAAAGTCCGAAAGTTGAACGTGTCCGCGTAAATACACGGGTTTTCTGAACATGGCGTCACTTTAAACGCTCTCCCAGTAAAATTCTCTTTTGAGACGATAGGTCCCTTTTCTCGTGTCGCGTCACATATATTTATTGTTATAATATAACGATTCACTGAAGGCGAGAAATTTACAGAAACTCTTTTACTAAAAGTAAAATTTGCATCCAAGCGGATGTATTGCCTGAAAAATTATTTGAGCAAAATTTAATATTTAACCTCAGTCTCTCCTAAACATTTTTACAAATTCAAATTTAGAGAAATTGTCAGAAAATTAACAAATATACTATTCGAAAGCTTATAAAATTTTACGAAAAATTTATAATAAAATTCGAAACTTTTGTTTAAGAAAAATAAGAAAAGAAGAAGTAAACAAACTAGAAAGATTTAAGTACATAAGATTAATATAATAAAAATAGAATAAAAATAGCAACGATCGGAGTGAAAAAATTTCCATCCAATTATAAGTTTTTATAATAATAATATGATAAGTAGTTGAAGAAATAAAGAAGCTTTCTATCTTAAGAAAACAGACTCATGTTCAATAATAAGCAAGCACCTCTATTTAAAATTTTCAAAACCATATTTTAGTTTAGATATTCAGACGATTTTCCATTTTTATAATTTTAATCCTCCGCCATAATTTATGTCCCCTTCAAAATTTGTTCTAAAAATATTTTTTGATTTTTTTTCTATTTTCTTTTTATTTTGTTCCAGATATAATTTTTATTGTTTATAAATATATAATAAAAAAGCGCTAATAACAGTGAGGATTTTGTGTTACACAAATTTTTTTCTCTTCTTTTTCAACTCTCGACCCCTTATTTATTGCCGGAATTTTCGCACGACCTGTCCTTCCAGATTCGCGTGGTGTACTTTCGTGAGAACGCTCATCCGGAATCGATTCTTAATCCGTTGTTATTTTTATGGCCCAGCCACCGTGCAATGAATTTTTTAAATAAAAAAATCTTATTATACATAAATTGAATCAGAGTTCGCCAAATAAAAATTCAATTCAGAGGGGAAATTAATTTTTTTGTAAATTCTGCTCCAAATATTAAAAATATATTCTTTCTCAGAGAAAATTTATTTTATTCATTTAAAAATTTCATCTTTATTTCTTTATTTTTATTTATTTCAAATAATAACTGGACAGGCTTTTCAGTAATTGAGCCTTCCAATTCTATAACTCGCCCGACGCTCGGAGACACGCGCTAGTGACAGTCGGGTAGCACACCGAAAAAAATAAAATCTCAGAGTGAGAAGAAAATTCCGCTCAACAATTATTTTCACATTTTATTTTCAATATACGAATATTCATCTGTAAAAAAGAGGAATTTTTGTTTATATTTGACAGTTTTTTAACTAAAAGATTAATTTTAATATTTCTTCTTTGATTGAAATTATTCCTCTAAAAATGAAACAAATTTATACTAAAAAGAAGATTTTTAAGTTGCTTTTTGTTTTTCTGAATGCAACTTTAACCTGTCTAAAAAATGACATTTAATAACAAATATAATAAAGGAAAATCCTCTCAATTCGAAATGAAAACTTTAGTGCCCGTATATAAGAGGAAAAAATGCTGCAAAAGAAGAGGAATTCTCTAAATTTGAAAATACTTTTTTTTCGGTGCAGTGATAGGCCCAGAGGCGCTCACTGCTACCCGACTGGCATTAGCGCGTGTCTCCGAGCGTCGGGCGAGTTATAGAATTGGAAGTCTCAATTTATAATTATGTTTGAATTTGAATTAAAAATTACAAAACATTTGAAAATAAATTAAAACGTAAAAGACTTATAATTCTATGGGAAAATTAAAATAGAAATTAATAACGTTTGTAATTAATTCGTAATTAAATTAATATTGTTTGGAAACAAATTTTTTTACTTATAATTCAATAATTTTATCCAACAAATTTAATTTATTGAAGTATGAAAAATGTATGAAAAAAATTTTGAAGAAAAAAAATAATTTTACATGAATAACTCACTCAGCGTTATATAATAATTATTTAATAGTTTTTCTTGTTGCTTTTAAAGTTTTGTATAATTACTTTCAAATAATCAATTTACAAATTAGAGCAATAATATCAAGGACGTTTAGTGATCTATATAAAGTTGACTCAGGAAAGGATTAATTAAAATTTATCTTTCCTTTTCCAACAGGTTTCCACGTGAACAGCAAACCTTACCAAATCACTTTTACTTCACCGACTATGAGCGACATACAGCCGAGATTGCTGCCTTCCATTTGGACCGGTGAGATTAGTGAAATTTCTAATAAAAAAAAATTAATTTAATTATTAAATTTAAAATTCCATCTTTTTTGTAAATTTCAAATTCTTCCTCTTTTCTTTACTAAGAACAATCAAAAAAATTTACTTTATAAAATGTTTGAATAGTAAAATATTTATTTACAAAATCTTTAAGAAATTAATTTGTATGATACAGAAATATTTGTTTTATAAAAAATATTTATTCACAAAATATTTTTATTGTAAAATAAATATTGCAAAATATTTATTGTATTGCAAAATTTATAATTTGTTAATTTCATGATACAGAAATGTTTGTTTTATAAAATATTTATTTACAAAATATTTTTACTGTAAAATATTTGTAAAGCAAAATATTTCTACTGTAAAATATTTTTTATTAAATTATTTGTGCTATAAAATGTTCATTTTAAAATAAAATGAATATAATTAAATGAAAATTATTTTTACGAAATATCCAACAGCAAATGATAAATGAAAAATTATTTTTTGCGATTAAAAAATATTAACGGTATTCGGTTGCAGACTTTTGGGATTTCGCCGTGCGATGCCAGTGACGGGGAGGAGATTAAATATGACAACGGAGATTTATCAAATTACGACTGGAGATATTTTAAAAACATTTTTCGTAAGTCCAGCGGGCAATCTTTGTCTGCATGGTCGGTGTACTTACTATTGCGATACCTCTCATGCAGTTTGTGGAAATCCGGATTTGCTTGAGGGCAGCTTCGCCGCTTTTTTACCCGACAAAGAAGTGGCGAGCAGAAAAGTCTGGCGACATCCGTGGAGGAGAAGTTATCATAAACGCAAGAAAGCACAATGGGAGAATGGTAAAAATTTCTTCCTAAAAAAAAGAGAAAAAAATCCTTTATATTATTTAAACTGATTCCTTTTCATAATTTTTTTATACTTTCGAGTTATATTCAAAATTTTGTACAAATTTTTTCTTTGTGGAAAAATATTTGAATTAGTTTTCTATTTTCTTTTTTTACTTTTACAAGTTTTTCTAATTTCTAACTTGCAAATAAATCGAAATTATATTTTTTGGGAATTATAAACAAAAAAATCAAAGATGTATTTAGTTTGCTTTGGTTTAGCTTTCGAATTAGTTTTTCATTTCTTCTACTAAGTAAATAAAAAAAGAAAAAGAACAAATTTTGAAAAAAAATTATTTAAATTTTTACTAATTACAACTTAGAGAATTTCGAGGAATTTAATTAAAAGAAGGGGAGACCGGGGCGTAATGGATAACTTTTCACTTTTTGTTGCTTAACTTCGTCATATTTGCTTTAATAAAAATTTCATCACGTGGAAAACTTAGCCTAACATGTCAGCTTTCAATTAAAAAAAAGTACGCCCTAATATCACTTATACATTTTTTCTAGAACCATGTTTTTGGAGAAATGCAAGGTGAGCAATTTCGCCTCGGGCCGGGGCGAAATTGATCAGCAATGAAATTATAATTTAGATCATAAAATATTATTACGGTATTAACAATTTTCGTTTCTATTGTACATTTATAACAAAGAATATTGAAAATTTGAATAAATTCAAGTGATCCATTACGCCCCGGTTTCCCCTATATTAAAAATAATCCAATTCTTAGAAAAAATTTTAAGAAGTTTTATAAAAAATTTCTTAGAAAAAATTCAATTCCTACAAAGGATTTTATTATTTACGAAATTGATTGAATATTAGGGAAGAATTTTATTGTTAATAAAAATAATTTATTTTGTTAAAGTTATGATTGCTGATGAAGAATGACTAAAGAACGAATAAAAAACGTATAAATTGTAATTTCTTGCTTTCCATTTCAGATTCGGACTATTGTCTACTGGTCAAAGAGATTCCACCCTACAACGAAGGTCATAGGTTATTGGATTTAATGGACATGTCTGTTCTGGATTTCCTCATGGGAAACATGGACCGGCATCATTACGAAACTTTCAAGTTGTTTGGAAACGACACGTTTCCATTGCACGTGGATCATGGTCGGGGCTTTGGCAAACCATTTCACGATGAAATCAGCTGTTTAACTCCTCTACTGCAATGCTGTATGATCAAAAAAAGCACCCTCACGACTTTATTGAGGTTCGTAACTATTAAATTTTGTTACCAGTTTTTACTAGACTTTTTTTTAAAAAAGGTTCATTTTTTCAATAGTTTTCAAATTAATTTTCTATGTTTTTCCTTACAAGTATAAAAAGTTTAATTTTTTTATTTTATATTTTAATTATCAAATTTCTATTAATTTGAAATGCGCTTTTTTAAAATTCAAATTTAATACATTTCACTTTGTTCTTTGAAGTAAATTTCCATGAATTGGAAAATGAACGCAGGGTAATTTTTATTCCTCGTATGGGAGAGAATATTCTCAAAAAAGCCACTTTCATAAGAATCAGTAGGACATAAACCGAAGATCGTAAATGGCACGCGGCGCGCCAATGATAACCGAGAAAATTTTATAGTACAAACACTAAAAAACTTGGCTTCATTTAATTCAAATTCGCCAAGTGCGCGAGACTTCTAAACATATATATATATAACACTCGTGCTGGCAAAATTTATCTAGCATAAAATTCAATTTATTAACCATTTTTAACAATCTCTCTTATTATATTAAGTTACCAACCGACTCACGTTAAGTATATATATCTAAAAATATATTTTAGAATACTGATACACACTACACATACACATATATACTCCCACCTATGCACAAAACACATACATATGTATACTCACACATATACACTCAAAACATACACATTTATACTCATCGAGAATATTCTTTATCCAAAAGAAATCAAGTGAGACGACAGGCGGGGAAACACTTTTTGGGGACAATTTTTGCCGGATGCCCTTAACAGTTGTTTTTCAATTTTTTAGACGAAAAATGACCCAATTCTCAGGTTCCTGGTTCTCAGTTATTCCTGGCAGATTCTGCCAGGATAGTTTTATATTTCTTGTACTGAAAATTACTAATAGTAATTATTGCTTTAAGAATTTTAATTTTTACATCGTCATTGTAATTTTCATTAAATTTTGTACTACTTTTAACATTCAATATGTTGTAAATATTGCTCGAAGAAATTTGAATATTTAATACTCATTAATTAATATTATTATTAATTAATTAATATTTAATATTTAAAAATAAAGATTACTTCTGCAAGAAACAAAAGCGAAACTTTTACTCGAATGAGTAGTAATTCGTACTGCTACCACCACACCTGAGTGTGTGATCACGTCACTACTGTCATGCGCAGCGATCGTAGCCTGACGTCAAAGTCATTAAGGTTATATAAAGTATTAACAATCATTTATGCTAATACTTCCAAACCTTTTTTATATTAAGGGGAGGCACTACCCCCAACTTTGACACCTTTAAATTTGAATTATTAATGTAATAAGATATATTTTTTTCCTGCACCATTTTTAACCCTAAAATATATAAGGTGGTCAAAAATTTGAAATTTTAATTTTTGAAGAAGTTCGAATTTTTATCTTTTAACTAATTTCCTATTTTGCATATTTTTGCAAATTAAAATTTTACAACTTTTGACATTTTTCCAAAGTCCTAGACCAATGATCTTCTTGAAAATATTTACTAAGTTAAATTTTTAACATTTGTCAGAATTTTAACCTAGAAAATAAAATTAATTTTGACAGATGTTAAAAATTTAACCTAGTAAATATGTTATTTGTCACGTTTTTTGTATTCAACGAATAAATTTTTAGTATACACTTATATTCTCAAAAAGATTATTGGTTCAGGACTTTGCAAAAATGTCAAAGTTGTAAAATTTGAACATTCAAAATTAATCAATTTTCAATATTATTTCACGCTTTTCTAAGCTTATTTTATAGTTTTAAACAACCTCTCGTATGGATTTGCAAAAATATGCAATTAGTTAAAAGATAAAAATTCGAACCTCTTCAAAAATTAAAATTTCAAATTTATGACCATCCTATATATTTTAGAGTTAAAAATGGTGCAGCAAAAAATATAACCTACTTTAATAATTCAAATTTAAAAGGGTCAAATTTGGGGGTGGAGCCTCCCCTTAAAATGTGCAATTTTATCGATACATGTTTTGTAAGATGATATAATTTTAAAAAGAATAAGACCTTTTAGAAGACATGTGTCCAGTAATTTATTTAGAAATCTATAAGAATTGTCATTTTCAATGCTTTACAAAAATTTGAATAATTTATAACTTTGACGTCCTGCTTATATGAAGAAAAAAATGACAGGTTAATGTTTATAAGTAATTCTTATTCTATAGAAAGTGACAATTCTTATAAATTTCTAAATAAATTACTGGACACATGTCTTCTAAAAGGTCTTATTCTTTTGAAAATTTTATCACCTTATACTTGTACCAAAAAAAATTAGTTTTTATAAATTTTATGTTAAAAATCTTTTTTCATTTCCTTAAAAATGGCTAGACTGACAATGTTAGCCGGTACTGTAATAATTTAATAAATAACATAAGTAATTTTAAATCAAATATACTGTCCCTTATTATTATTATTACAGTAGAACCTCGATAAGTCGAAGTTGAAGGGAAACGGTGATAACTTCGAGTTAAAGAGGTTTCGACTTATAGAGGTTTTCATATATTGTATATTTATTGAACATTAAAAGAAATCTGTAATTTTTGTTTGCCTTAAAGATTTCGAACACTGTTTATCTACAATGGTTTCTACAGTAAACAATGCAGAAAATACATTTTCGTTTATATCATTACACTTTTCTACAAAAGTGTATTGTATTAGCTTTTAGATATAGAGGTTCCGAAAAACAAAACCTTAGAGTTACAGAGGTTTAAAAGAGCCATATGTACTAACTTCGAGTTATAGAGGTTGCAAAACTAAACTTCGAGTTATAGAGGTTAAAATACATGGAAAAGTTGTTGAAGGGAAATGAAAATTACTTCGAGTTATAGAGGTTGAAAAGTTCGAGTTACAGAGGTTTTTGGACTTCTAGGGAAGGGAATGGACATTTTTTTCGACTTACAGAGGTTTTCGATTTATCGAGGTTCTACTGTATTATCATTACAGTACTATTACTGTAATATTTTAGTATCAATTTACAGTATTCTTACAGTAATTTTTTTAAGAGCGTTCAACGGTCTCTAAAATTTGTAAGTTATGTGCGACTTACAGTTATCGCCCAAGAAAAACGGCACTGCCTGTTTGAAATCACGTGAAATTAGTAAACAACCGTTTTCGAACTAGTGTTTCTCTGCACACAAGCACTTTTTACAAAATCTGACAACGTACATTTGTCAAAAATGTTTTTAATTATCTGAATTCAAAAGATTTTGTTAATCCATGCAGAAACGCGATTTCAGGATTGGAATTACAAAAGTAATGTAATAACAGGCGGCAAGACTTGTGTTACAGCCATTTTTCCAGTAGAGGGCAGAAGCAAGCAGGGAGCGTAAAGGCTCAGCTGTCAAAATGTCAAAAATCTTTTCAATTCAGACAATTCAAAACATTTGTGTCAAATGTACGTTATCATATTTTGTGAAAAAATGCCTGCAAACAGAGGGAAATTTGTTACAAAAAGAAAGGATACCAATTTTACGTCATTTAAACCTATCAGTGCCGTATTTGTTGGGTGATAACTGTTAGTCGCACATTATCGAGAAATTTAAGAGACCATCGAACACCGTTAAGCAAAATTATAATTTAAAATTCCAGTACTATTACCCACATAGCACTAAAACCTCCAGGAAGTTTCCCGTGGGAACCTTCGGAAGTTACCCTTGGTAACTTCCTGGAAATTTCCAGGAAATACAATAATGTCCGCAGATTAGAAGCTTCCCATGAAAACTTCCTGGTAACTTCCTTGAAGCTTATAAATAATTAATATTTCTGAAATCTTTTAGCGACATTACACAGAAAAAAACCCGACTCATTTTTGTTGCAACTCATTTGGAAGTCGGTCTCGAAATGAGTAATCGACTACTTCAAGTGACTCGAAATGAGAAATCGGCAACTTCAAGTGACTCAAAATGAGTAAAATAACAATATTCTAGTTACTTTCTTTTGTGTTTCGCATGTTTTGACAAGTGCAACGTGTTTATTAGTTATAAACAATTATTTTAATTCATATTTTTATAAATTATTCTTAGCTTTTCCAATGTGATTGTAATTTTATCGTAAAGAAAAAATGATACCCCTTAAGACTCATTTTGAGTATTTTCCCTAGAAACTCAGAATGAGTCGAAGGGTTCTGTGTAAACAGAACATACCAAAATTGATTAATATTAATTGTAATTATTTAATAAGTCTTAATTAAAAGGCTGCACTTATAACAAATGTGTTTCTTTAAATATCTTGAAATCGTTCTGAATGCAAGTTATCGGTTATTTGAATCAAATATTTTTTTAAGTAGAATAACGTAAAAAATTGCAAAATGTTGAATTAAAATTTGAGAGTGTTTTTTATTTATTCATTTATTTGATTCTATTTTCCGCATCTGTTCAAGAACTTCCTCATCTAGAGTCAAGTCAGCCAGTTAAAGAAACAGATTAAAGTAACCCACACGCTTCCTATTAACTGCAATATCATTAGATAATTGCTTCCTGCGGCTGGCTCGTTACGCTTTTACGTACTTCTTGGATCACGATTTTCTTTCTCCATCATCTCACTCTCTCCCTCTCTTTTGTCTTTCCTTTATTCCTTTTCTTTATTCTCTATATTCTTTCGACAAAGCAATTTTCCGCTGTATCTCTCATTCCCTTTTTTCACGCCTTTGTTCAGTTTTCGATTTTCACTCGTCCCATTATTTTTTACATATTTCAAAACTCAGTTTTCAACTCTCTTCTTATTATATGATTAAAGTTTTTATATTCACTGCATTCGTTTTTTCCTTTTCCTCCTTAGAATATCTTCTAGGCATTTTATTAAAAGAAAAAATTCCAAATCTTTATTAAATAATTTTTTATGTTATTTTCTTTTTTTAGAAAAAGGGAAAGAGAGAAGAGAATCTTCTGTAAATATTTTTTTTTATTAAAGAATAAATTAAAGTTATGTGCGAAATTAGGAATTCAAATATACTATAAGTGAATAAAGCTTGCCTGGTAAAAGGCGTGAACGTCTCTAGAATTCAAAGTGAGTCACTTAAAGTAAATTTAAGTGGACCTCTTAGTCTTTCTATTTTCTCATCTGTTGAAAAACCGCGCACTTGCCCATTGGATTGTAAAAGTAGTCCCAAAAAGCTTTTCTATGATGTTGCACGAAAGGAGAAGAAGAAGAAGAAGAAAAAACTAGTAGCCAGAGGATCCTCGAGCTACAAGCTTGAAATCTTCTGGCACTGAAACTGAGCGTGAATTCGAGAATATCTTTGCTTTCGTATCTACTTAACCCAATACTTTATTCATTGGCCTAGGACCGTAGGAAGCGCCAAAAGATTTTCCATTATTGGCTTCTCCCATTGACTCCAAGAAATCGAGCGTTGAATCCATTATTTTTCATTTCCTGCCAACAGAAGAATATATTAAATGGGATTTAAATGATTCAAGCACAAGTCAAGTTGAGAAGTACACTCACTAACTGAAATTAAAAAGAGATTTCATAATTTTTCATACTCATTTTTTCTCTCCTCTGACAGGAAATTCGGAAAATGGATTTTTTCTCGTTTGACAATAAATTCAATTTTATTTTTGTCTTATGAAAAATTAATGATCCTAAATGTTGAAATAAACAACGTTTTTTTAACTTCTCGTAATTTGTACTTTTCAATTAAACAAATTATTTTTTATATTAAGAATGAATGCTTCACTAAGTAGGGTCATTTGGGGTAAATGTAAACGGAATATCTATATGTTTCACCAAAAACATTTTTTTTTTTTGTTAAAACGTAAAATGGATGGATTTTTTTTGCATGAACTTGCTATTTTACTGCCCTAGAAAAATTTTATGAATTGCAAAAAAATATTGATGCGCCTGAATCGCCTAAAACTGACTGTTTACATTTACCCAGAGATTTTGAAATTTTCCTAAAATTCGGGGTAAATGTAAGCACCACTGTAGTTAAGCGAGGTTTAAGAAACAAGTTATTTTAAGTATTACAAAATTAGTAATGTAAAACTTGAATAACTTGAACAAATTTTAATAGATTTTCATTCAACTTGGTAAAAAGAAGTTTTTAAGGTTGCTGAATAAGAATCGAAAATCGAATTTTTTAATTTCAAAATGGTGGTTACAATCATTTATTCAATTATTTTTTTTAAATGTAAACACCTAATTATTTATTAACTAAATTGAGGAAAATCAAAAATCAACTTTTGTTAAGGTATTAATAAGGAAGAATGAAAAATTTTAATTTGATTTTTTAATTTATTTTTATGCAAATGCGAGTCAAAATAATGAAACAGTAAAATTTTGATTTTCAATCTTTTTTGCATTAAAAGATAACTTACACTATGGCATTGCCAATTGTCAAAATAAAATATTGCCAATACTCAGAACATCTTGTAGGTGAGCTAAGGTAAAAGTATTGACGCCGTACTTATTTTTAAATTTGTAAATTTAACTGAAACATCCACTGTTTATATTTGCCCCAAATGACCCTGAATATTTAATTTTAAATATTATTAATTAATTAAGAGAAGTTAAACATTATTTCGTATACCGTATAGGTGTACTGACATGACGGAACCCTTATGAAATCACTCGGTACACATACATAATTTAACGTCTACATTACAGGACACCAAACTCTAAGCACGACTATAATTTATTATTATAATTAGCTTAGTTTTATAAATTATTAACTTAGAACTTTACATTAAATTTATTTATCCATGGAACACATTATTTATAACTATTGATGTAATCAACTTTAAGTTTTCAATTTTCTTATTTTTTCTTAAATAGTAACTCAGACTGACATTTGAGAAAGTTTCCGTACGGAATATTAATTTAGTATAAACATAACTAAAGTTTTATTTTTCATATTTTTTCTTAAATTTTTATTGATTTATAACAGAAAATACAATTAAATTTTAATTTGGGAATACTTTAGGAAATACCAGTTGGGGACACGTTGGGTTGACCCGAACTTTGTCCAAGTACACTGAAAAACATTTTTTTTGGAGCTTTTTACAGTTGCGCTTTTTTATTTATTTTTCCAGCATATCATTTAAATAATAATTTAATTAACTACATTATTTTACATTATGATATTATTTTATTTGGATTTGTAATTTTAGTGAGATCTTATTTTGCCTTAGAAAAAATTCATTCATATAATTTTTGTAATTATTTATTAGCTTTCGCCCGCCGACGACAGGCATCCGCAGATAGTTTTAAACTGGAACAGGAAGATTCTTTGACACTGTTATTATCATTGTTATTTAATAAAAATTGGTAACGTAAATTAATATATTTATTTTAAAAAGTTACGGAGTAATTAGTTTCGATTAGGATATCGTAAACAAATTTCAAATTTTTGTTAAAATATTTTTAATCAGACAATTTAATAGCTCTGTCCACTAAGTCACTCACCGTAAATGTATTCACCGTAACCTACCAATACGGTTTTGATGCGAAAACGAATTCACCGATCGTCACCACCAATGCTTTTTCTGTATTCTGAATACATTTTTTTTACTGAAAAACTAATAAGTGGGGGGAGGGGGTATAATTAAGGGTTAAATAGCTTTTTGACCATAAAAAATTATTTTGATGATTATTTTTAAACTTGTCATTGAGACTTTATTAAAACAATATTCATTGTATTAGAAATTACATGCACGGAAAGAAAGTTATTATCAGGACCCCGCACGAAATTTATTAAAATTGGCTTACCGTTAACTTTGTTCATATTTTTGGAATTAGTAGTTCTAGGTGTCCTAATTAAAGATAGAATTTAATTAAACTCTAAATGCTAATTGTTTGGCTAAAAAGAGGGGGTGAATGTGTCTCCTATTTGAGGCAAAAAATCAACATTTTAAAACTTTTAATGTCAAACAAATAAAAATGTAAAATATCAACCCTTAAAAACTACCCCTTATACAATCAATACCATATGAGAAACAAAAACACTATTTTAAACACCGCAGCAGTAAGCCTGATAATTGATAAATATAATAGAAAACACTGAATATTAACTAATGCTTCACCTTGCTTATATAGTTTCGCTTATTTTTCAATGTCACTTTCTGTTTAGGGGGTATGTTTTTAAAACTAAAATATACTTTTGTCTTAGATAAACATACTATATTCCTGTTCTTCTAATACAATATTGGTGTTCTTTATATATACATTACTGTCTTTCAAATACGTGCATATGAGTTAAAACAGCAATACTGCAATACTTTATGATTGTACCATGTACACCAGTACTATATGTAAGATTTAGCCATAATTATGGCAGTAACAAAATATATTTTTTCAGTTTCATTCTGTTTGGTTGAAATGGATTCTCTACTACTTTTTCTTCAAATATTAAGATGTTGTTTTATTTCTAAAGGTACTTTTTTATTTTGTACATTGCACTGAATGTAACGGAAGATTGAATAATAACTTTCAGTCAATTTTCCACAATCTTTCACTATTTAAAGTGTTCATTAATAAGTTTGACAGGATTTATTTAAAATCTAAAATATAATAGGGGTTGTTTTGGAAAGTTTAGTTATTTGTAAGGGTAAATATGCTACTTCATAAATAAAAAAACAGTTGATTCATGTATAAAAATATTTGCGATGTTTGAAATAGTGTTTCCGTTTCTCATATGGCATTAATTGTACAAAGGGTAGTTTTTAAGGGTTGCTATTTTACATTTTTATTTGTTTAACATTATGAGTTCTCTCTTTGTATATTTTGATGTCATTATACATTAATGATAGAACGTCCAAGCGCCCGTCCTGCCGGAAAGATGTTCCGAAAATAAGGCTTTTAAAAAAAGGGAATTCAATTTTTCTTTTCCGAAACTCCTTGGGATAAAAGTATACGACAAGACGAAAAAATCCATATATTTGACTTTTTAAAATAATAATATTAAACCATTTTTCAAAGCCCTCAAACTTGCTGTTTCTAAAAAGTAAAAAAAAAACATTTTTTCGTAAATTCAATGTAAAATCCACAAAAATCAATATATTTTATCCGGTCTTGTCTTTTTTTCTTCAGAAACGTTCAAAGAATGAAACCTATTTGTTTAATTAACAAAAATTTCATTTTTAATGTTAATCAGCAAAATTGCGGCCAATTTAATAAAAACTCTCTTTAAATTTTCTTTATAAAATTAATATGGAAGCAGATAAAAACAAAAACAAATATATCGTTGGAAAGGTAATGAAACAAGCTTTCCAATGATGTAAATATCAAGTTTCTAAATTTATATGCCTAGGCTTGGTAGCCTTTTAAACAAAGCGAAAAGCGTCCTGCCGGCAGGACCGGGTTCCATCATTTTGTGACTAAAATTTATATGAATTTTTGGAAAATTCAACTTCTTTAAGCTACCCTGCTCTTCGGTTTTGAACTTACAAGCTCGACATTTATATGCGCTGAAAGCTTGTTTCATCACCTTTCCAACGAATGACAATCCATGTTAGTTTTATTTAGCGATTTCGGACGGACTCACCTGAGTCTTTTTGGTCCTGCCGGAAGGATGTTGGACGTTCTATCATTAAACTTATTAAAAATAATGGTTTGTTTAGTCAAAATTACAAAAATGTTGATTTTTGCCTTAAATAGAGCGTACTTTCACCCCCGGTTTTTAGCCAAACAATTAGCGTTTAGAGTTTAATTAAATTCTATCTTTAATTAGGACACTTAGAACTACTAATTCTGGAAATACGAACAAAATCAACGATAAGCCAATTTTAATGCATTTTGTGCGGGGTCCAAATAAAAGTACATAGTAAAATGTTTTACTGAAAATGTAATTGAACTGATTTTCATTTTAGCCTTAAATTAAAGCAGTGCCTAAAAATAATTTACATGTTTGGATGGTTTTTGTTTATTGGCCTGTTGTCCTGGTAGGTCAAATAGCCATGACTTTGTTTCTTGATATGATATATTGTCCTGAATATTGTAGTAAATTTTACCTTTTTGTAATTAACTTTAATTGTAGAACTTACTTTGTAGTTTTTCAGTCCAATTCTTGTGTCGTTGCTTGAGGACTATAACATTTGCTAAAGCTTGGTCAATTTACTGCCATTAGAGATAACTGTATTTTCTTGATTTGTGTATCCCCAAAATCTAGAGATTTACGCGCCACAAAATCTAGAGAAATGTTCCGTAATACGAGTATGACGAGTATGATATCTATTTAGATTATATTTTTTAAACCAGGGTTTATCCGTTTTACCATTAATATATTGATAGTACTTATTATTTGATTGATAAATTAGTTCATAAGGCTGGTAATAAAGCTTTACTTCAAAATTTTTAAGTTGAATACTTCTGAACATTACATTTCTTGTATCGCCAACATGATTTTCATAAAGCACAAAACCGGAAGCATTAAATAGATTTTGCAAAAAATCCATTTTAAAAAAATTCAAATTTGTAGTGTAAATTCGCTCAAGACATAAGTCTACAAAAAATATGTTTGGGCCTGGATATTTTAAGTATGTTAATTATTTTAATTTATATTCTAAAGAATATTTAATTTTATATTTGCAGATTATAATATATTTTGCCAGAATAATAATGGTGAGCGAATTTACCCTCATTTAAAGGTAAAGTCGCTCACAACAAAACGGTTTATAAATAATTTTCTGTTACATATTTTAATTTCTTTATGCAGTAATGGGAAAGAGAAAGGGTTAGAGATTATATATTTTTAGTGCCAATATTTATTTTTATCGTTTCCCAAAGTTATTTAAAAAAGAATTAAATTGATCGAAATTAGCCTCTTTTACGGTATTTATTGTCAATTAACTTTAATTATGAAAAAAAGACAAAACTCAATTTAAAGAACAGAAAAAATACAATAGTTATGTCTTGTTACTTTCTTTAAAGAACACAATTTTTTATGCACCGATAAAAAACCAAGTTTTCTAATACCTCACAAGAGGATTTTCATAGTTCGTGGGAAAATTCAGGTGTAAAATAAATTGTTTCACATGCCGTAGTTTGCAGCCCGTATCGCTAGTAAAAAACGAATAAATTGATTTAACAATGATTTATTTTATATATTATATACTGAAGTAAACTTTGTTTTTTAAAAACACATTAAACGGATACGCAGTATTTAAAAACATAAGAGAAAACATATTTTTGGGGATGCAATTTACATAAATTAGTATATGATTTGCTATTTAACTGGAGATTATATTATAGTAATTTAAACTGATTTAAAACATGAGTAGTAACGGAATAAAAAAAAGTTCATTTTTAAGACAAAGTATATATTGTTAATTTGTTAATTTTTATAGAAAAAAATTATAAACAATTGAATGTTGAAAAATTATTCTTCTTGAACTTAAAACAAAAAACACTCAAATCCATTTAAAATTCTAGGCTGTAGACATTTTTTAAAAATCAATTGTAAAAAAATCCCAGTGTGAGGCATACACGTGATTTTTGAAAAATTTGTTTAACTCAATAAACACATCAGGCCCACTCCAAGTGTTTTTGGAAAATCTTCTGTACATTATAAGGTATATACTTTGGGGCAACCCATATATGAAGCAGGGTGGCCATGTGATTGACAATTAACGCAAAACAAATTATTTCTTGATTCAAGGTTTTGTTTCTCGATTTAACACTCATTTGGTTTATGACAATTGATGCATTTGACGCATCTACAATTTCTATTGCGATTCTTTGCCACATGGACAATTCTTTGGCAATTGTAACATTGTATTCCTACTTCTCTCCTAATTCTTTCCCATCTTATTATTTGTTGTATTGGTTACACTGCAAAAATAGGTGTCTTTTTTGATATCTTAAAATAAGATGTAAGATGGCAAAATGGTGTCTTACATCTTAAAATAAGATGTTTTCTAAAACATCTTACTGATATTTAAGATGCTTTATACGTTTTAGCAGTGATGAAGATATTTCTTCCATCTTAGAAAAGTAAGATACTTTTGTAAGTTCTTTAAAGTATCTTAAATCAAGATGTTTCTGTTGCAATAAGATGTTTATGCGATAAGTTACATGAGAATCGTATGATGCGCCATAAGTGTAAGTTACTAAAAACTAAGATACATAAAGTGTTTTCCATAATAACCCATAGTTAACCTCAAAACTTTTTGCCCCAAAAATACCACAGAAAATATGTACGAAGATACTTTTAACATCTTAAATTAAGATGTTTCAAGTAACTAAAAAGTGTCTACCAAAACATCTTAGAAATGACTACCAAAACATCTTAAATTAAGATACTTCTTTTTGCAGTGTAATCGATTTACATTTATCAAATCAGCTGTTGTACTATCACTTGTTATTTGCACTAAAAATGCGTGTCCACCTTTATTAGTCTTAAAGAACTCACTCAGGATAATTTTTTTAACTTTTAATATTTTAACATTTTCTAGATTTAATTCATTAAATTCATTAAGTATATCATTGTCATCGAAATAACTTGCGATTCCTTTTAAAATCCAGGAGTGGATTCTTTCAGACTTTAGTGTTCTTGTGTAAAAATATACTTTATTTTCTTTAAATACATTTATTGAAATTTTAAAATTTTTTAGATTTTCTACAGATAAATCTACTTTACCTTTTAATATATTGATTATTCTGTCTACTTTGTCATTAAAGATCTTGATTGGAGCTTCCTTGGTCTTGAAACTGCTCCTGTGTATTGTTTTTAATTCCGTTGCTTGATGATTTTTCCTTTTATCCTTTACTTCTTTTGATGGACTGTTTTCGCTTCCTGCTGTTGGCTTTGTTTAAGTTGATCTCGATCCAGTTTCTTGAGATGTCTTATTCATTTTGGGTCTCGTCATGGGTATATCCATTTCATTTGATTCCTTATCGTTATTTAATTTGCTTAATGCCTCGTATTTGTTTTCGCAAGATATGTTACTCACATATCCCTAGTTTTTCAAGATTACATAATCTTATTATATGTATAAATATTAATTTAACAAACCTGTTACATACAAAAAGTTAGAATTGGTCCAATAAAGTGAGGTTATGTTTTACATTGATGTATTGACGTTGACATATGTATAGCTCTCCGATCTATATAACAGAACTGTCTATAATTGATGACAGTAGCCAGTAACAATTTATTACTAATTCCTTACGGAAAAAATAGACATAATTCTAGTTATACCCGCGAATTATTTTTTTCAGTGTATACACTGATGTATTTATGGAAAATGTCTATATAACACTGTTCAGTTGCTGGACTGACGGTAGCGCAAACGCCACGACAAACTTTGAAACATAATTTCACGGAACGCCTAGACAGTACCATGAGAATAACTGGACAGACAGAACTTCTATACAATAAAAATCAATAAGTTCAACTTTAGAGTGTTATGCAGTAGCTGTCCAGTAATTCGCCAGTTGAGCTAGAAAAGATGAAAAAGGGAACTGCTTTACCTGCCGGTAGAGTATGGTTATTATTTTTCCGGAATCGTCCATCGACTAGAACGGCCGTGATGCGTAAGTGTGCGTTTAGGTATTTCGTCCCAGTGTGACCCGAGTTCGCTCCCCGATACCGCTAGATATTTTCCGTTTGAACTGAATTAGTTCTTCATATTAGGGTTCACTTTTAAGTCTGTTGTGTGATAAAATAATAATATTTATTTCAGTGTTGTGCTTAATTCAAGGAAAAAGTGAATGTTGTTTACTGTAAAAAAAAGACATGTGTACAAGAATCAGTAATGTTCATAATTTTTTTTAATTGTGTAGTTATTAAAAAATAATTTTACAGATAATTTATTATACGTAACAATAGATACACCAACAGTAAAAATATAGTTTCGTAAAATTTTAATTTATTTAATCTGTTGACAAAATAATTTAACGTTATATTTTCAAATTTGTGCGTGTTCAATACGATACGTCAATATAAATCAAGTTTTGACATTTCCAAGTGAATTATTTTGTACAGTTTTTCTACAGGACTGATGATCAGAAACTGTAAAATTTGACTGGACAATAACTTGAACAAATTAGCGTGACATCACTTTATAGTTTTTAGCCAGTTTAACTGTAAAGTGCCTCGAAATTTTCCAGTGGAACTGTCCAGTGCCCTTAAAGATACTGTAACGAATTTCTACTAGGGATATTTGTGAGTGTGTCAAAGTTTATTTTTCTTTCGAAATTGGATTGTCGGTGGCGATATGTTGATGAATTTTGTTTATAGAATTGTCCCTGACTATGGCAGTTATGTCTTCTGCTTGTCTGAAGGTTACGGTTTCATAGTCTTGATTAAATGTAACACTTACTTGAGTTTTTGTTATAGATTTTGTAAAAATTGTCGGTTTCTGCTTTCTTCTCTGTAGTTTAATTCTCATTGGGTTTTTCTACAGTTTTACTTTATAGTTTTGTTGCTATGAGTCTTCAACAACTTGTTTACACTCTTTTCCCCAATTATTAATTTTATTACTTTCGTAATAAAGGTGTACAAAGGTCATCTGTTTCTTAGAAAAGCATAAAATTAATAATATGTAAAAAGTTGCAAATCTCCCCATCTTGGCCCACCGGCGGGTAAGATGGGGTACTCAAAAAAGCAACCTATTTCTGTCGACAAATTTCATAAGTAAATGTTGCATCTTCTTCTTCGTCATCGACACCAGAGCACAACTGCCCAACCTTCATTTGAGTCTAAATAATAACCATTACAATAGAGACAAGGTGTATGAACCACTTTACCATCGCTAATTCGTGATTTAAGCTTACAAGCTTTCTTCTTTTTGGTCACTTTTATTTTATTCAGTCTTGTTTTAAGTAGTTTTCTTAACTTCTCTTATCTTTCTTCTCTTTTGCTTATTAATTTGTGAACCCCGTCTTCCCCCACTCTCCCCTACGAGACGCATGCTTATTCCCGAAATCTTTTTTGACCAAATAGTTATGTGATATAAAACTACTTAACTTAAAATTCATATAATATGAACATTATTTGACATAAATTTCATTGCACACAGAAACCATTCAACATAAATATCATTTGTCATAGAATTTATTTTACAGAAATATTATGTTACATAAAACTCAGATTACTTAATTCCCATTTGACATAAAAATTATGTAACCTAAATTTCTATTGACATAAAAATCATTTAACATAAATTTCTTTTGACACAAAATTGATTTAACGTAAATTTTTTTTGTTATAAAATTCATTTGACATCAATTTTATTTGGCATTAATGTCATTTTACGAAATTCTCATTTGACACAAAATCCATTTGACATATATGTCATTAGCTTGACATAAATTTCATTTGACGTGAATATCTTTTAATATAATTATTATTTAACGTAAAATTTAATTTATATAAATTTCATTTAGCGTAAATGGCATTTAGCATAATTCTCATTTGACATAAAATTATTTACTTGATATAAATTTCATTTGGTATAAATCTCATTTAACATAATTCTCATTTGACATAAAGTTCACTTGATATAAATTTCATTTGACGCATAAATCATTACACATAATTCTCATTTGACATAAAATTCAGTTGTTTATGACAAATGAATTTTAGGACAAAATAAAAAACCGCTGCCAAGTTATAAATTTTTGGTACTTATTTCATTCGTTTTCGTAAATCTTGTTGTGTTTATTTCATGAACACTTTGCTTCCTCAAAGAGATGTTAATAACAATAAAGTATAAATTTTGAACATTTATTCTTAAGTGCTGTAATATTTTTTTCTCTTTATTTAATACTTTCACATGAAAAAATTTTTTTTTACAATTTCTGTTTTTTAAAATATCAATAACTTCTTTATTTCTAATTGAAATAGCTTCAAAAATAGGTCAATCGAAGTGTTTTTTAATGTTCTACAAGTTGGTAACTATAGTTTTAATGTTATTTCTACATTTTTTACAAAATTCTCAAAAAAGTCTTATTTTCCAAAATTTTTGATTTTTAAAAGTTTAATATCTCCGGTGAATATGAACAAAAAATGTTCATTCTGGGCTCAAAAGATGCGTCTAAAAAATTTTCTGTGAAATAAAACTTATGTCGATAGAAACATATGTCAAGACATTTTTATGTGAAATAAAATTCCAGACAATTGTATTTTTACGTTAAATGGAAATTATGCTAAATGAATTTTAAATCAAATAAAATATATGTTGAATTAATTCTATGTCAAATGACACATATGTTATATAAATTTTATGTCTAATGAACTATATATAATGGATATCATATTAAATGCCATTTATGCAACATAAATTGTATGTTTAATGAAATGTATGTCAAATAAATTTCAAATAAAATGTTTTTTATACAAAATAAATTTTTTGTCAAATGAAATTTATGGTAAACGGTTTTATGCCAAATGACTATTATGTCAAATAAGATTTCGGGAATAGTCATGCGTCTCTTCCCTACCCCATCTTGCCCGCACCTACGAAATTTAATAAAACGATTAATTACTACAATTTACGATTCAACAAAGAAAAAAAACATATGCTTCCCTTCTCCTGTAACCCTTGCCAGTTAGAAAAAAATTTATGCAGTTCATTAACTGTTATTGTTAAATAATAAATACCTATTTAAAAAAAGTGAAAAAATCATAAGAAAATCGTCGAAAACAGTTTTTTTAGTAAAACAGATCAAAGATTTGTTCTAATGGCTTTTAGGTTTTGTAAACAAGAAACTATCGTCTCGGTGCAGTATTATGTAAAAAATAATCGCGATTGGTTAATTCGTTTGTTAAATAAGGCCGGTACCGCGTCTTGCCCCACTCTCCCCTATTAAAACATTTTTCTCAATAATTTTTAGAGGAAATGAGAATAATCTTTATGGTCAGCAAAAAACAAACTAAAATTTTGTGGCAATAAAAAGCAATTAGTAAAATAACTAATTAAAATAACCTGTGAAATAGCATTTTCGACACGTCTCGAAAAATAAACTGTTTGAGTATATCAACCGCACTGACGATGTAGAAGTCTCATATCAGCAATTAGAACTTCAACATGTGGAAGGGAAACTTTTTCCCTTTCCTCCTTGAAATTATGAGGGAAAGGGTAAATACTTCTTCATCGTCCGTGCGGTTGATATAGTCAAACACTTTAATTTTTCGCAACCTGAAGGTACTCTCTCACCTCTAAATTCAAATTTGAATTTTCTGACTCTCTTACTCTTATGTGTTACCATGACGACCTTAAGGCAGGCAGTGAGCTGTGCGAGCGCCTTGAGACTCTGCTGCTCTCTGCGCATGCACAGACTTCACTAAGAATTCATTGACAGTACCAAGGGGAAGTGCACATTTTGTTTTGAATAAAACTTTGGTTATTTTCTCATTTTTTTCAGCTATGCAAGGCGTAGTTACCAAATTCGAAATCTGAGCGTTAAAAAAACAAAACAACTTTTAAGAATTGTAGTTTATACATCAGTGATGAATTTTCAAAAATTAAGCAAACAAAATTGTTATAAACAATAGCCAGGACACACAAAAATTTCTAAGATTGTATTTTTTTTAAGTAAATTTGAAAATAAAAAATCTGAGGGATAAGAAATCGATGCGACATTTACGAATTGTAGTTTATACATTACTGATAAATTTCCAAAAACTAAGCAAACAAATTTGTTGTAAACAATAACCTTAATTTGATTTTGTCCTTGTCCGTTCCCTACTTAGTTAGGTTTCTGCTTGTCGTTCCCGAATTCAAATCCCAGTACCCCCAATTTGTTTTCAAAATTTTCTGGTCCATTTTAGGTTTCCAAAATAGAATTTATAATATTAATTAATTATAATAATTATTATTTTGTTAATATTTTCATTAACTTGTAAACAAGTTGGTAAGGTTGTACTACAACCACACCTCAACCTTATAGTTTAACCTTTACTGGAAAGCTTCCCTTAACCTTTATTGGTAACATTACCTCAACTTTTACTGGTAAGCTAACCTTCACCTTTAGTGGTAACCTTACCTCAACCCCTACATATAAGCTTAGCTCAACCTCTACAGTAAGGTTACCGCGGCCTTATCATATATACTTACCACACCCCTTACATATAACCTCACCTTCATGGCGGAAATTTTGAGTTCATCTTTGGTCTACCACAGCTATATCGCCTAACTTTACAAACTATACGATATTGTGCTATGTGAGAAATACTGATAAATTAATATTTTTATTATTAATAAAAAATGTCAAAATATTTCTGTTAAAAATGTGTTTTATACTGTATATAAACATTACACAAACACAAAAAAACTAACTCAAAAAACTAATATGGCGGACACGTTTTTGAAAAATTTATTGGATTCGCTTGAAACTCGTTACTCGGGGGTTTTTGGGGTCACTGATTACGAATTTTGAAGTCAAAACGTTTTCATTTTGAACTCAGGAATAGAAAATAGATTAAAACGTAAGGGTAAAAAACTCTATGTGGCATTCATGGACTTTAAAAAAGCTTTTGATCGAGTCAACAGAGATATACTTTGGAAGAAAATTTACGATAAAAGTATTAAAGGAAAGTTTTTAAATTTACTTAAGAATATCTATAAGGACACATGGAACAGCATTTGGGTAAAAGGAAAAACAACTGAAGAATTCGAAAGTACTGCTGTTGGACCAACAATAATCACTGGTTTGAAAATATTTGTATTACTTTATGCAGATGATGTGGCTTTAAAAGCCAAAAATGGTAAGGACTTGGATAACATGCTGAAGACTTTTGAAAACTGGACAAATAAAAAGAAATTGGAGGTAAACTTCAAAAAGACCAAAATCATGATTTTTCGACACAGAGACAAAAGAAAGAAAGAAAACTGGACATTTAAAAGGAACGAAATTGATATCTCTGATTTTGTTTACCATAGGGAATAGTTCAAATTTGAAGTTATGTTTGAACATGTCTTTTCCAATATCTGTGGATATTAAATTTAAACATCTAATGTTTATGTATTTGACTGTCATATATATTGACCGTTAATATCTAGATATTAAAGCTCAATATTCCTTTTTCTCAGTGCACGGAGAAAAATAGTTAGCTATTTCAGCTAATTTTTAGCTACCTTAGCTAACCTTAATTGCTATTATATGGATAGCAATTATTGTTAGCTAATTCAGCTAATAATTAGCTAAAATAGCTAATTTGTTTTGCTAAAACAGCTAATTACACTGGCACACAAAAAAAATTGATTCTCTGAGCTTTTGATCAGACTATGACTACTTTATGTTATTCGGGTCGCTGAAACCGAAACTGAAGTTCATTTAACCCCATCACGTCAGGGTTTTTTGATAACCTCGAAAAAACTCAAAATTTGACCCCAAAATTTTTTAATCAACAAAAATTTTTATTTTCAAGTCTTACTATGATTACTTTATTTTTTTGGGGTCGCTGAAACCGAAACTGAAGTTCATTTAACTCAATCACGTCAGGGTTTTGAGATAACCTCAAAAATAACTCAAAATTTGACCCCAAAATGTTTTAATCAACAAAATTTTGTATTTTTAAGTCTTACTACCACTACTTTATGTTATTGGGATCGCTGAAACCGAAACTGAAGTTCATTTAACCCCATCACGTCAGGGTTTTTTGATAACCTCGAAAAAACTCAAAATTTGACCCCAAAATGTTTTAATTAACAAAATTTTGTATTTTTAAGTCTTACTACCACTACTTTATGTTTTTGGGGTCGCTGAAACCGAAACTGAAGTTCATTTAACCCATTCATGTCAGGGTTTTGAGAAAAAAAAAATTTGACCCTACATTTTTTTAAACAAGAAAAAATTTTATTTTTAAGTCTTACACGGAAAAAAGAATAGCTCAAAAGAGATGCGCTAACGAGCATATAAGAAGTGAGAGTATATAAGAAGTGTTGTGTTAAAGGTGTGAGAATTAATTATAGTATATAAAAAATATGTGAACAAAAATTTTATTTTTCTAATTTATCGTTGGTTTATCTTTAACTACATAAGGGGCATTTCATGTCAAGTGATCAAGGTGGAGAAAAATTTTTCTCCAATCGTAGCAAAACTTGGGGCTTTTGTAGTACTCATAGATAGTAATTTTTCGTGAAAATATTTTTTTACCTAGTCCAATATTTTCCGAGGGGGAGGGGGTTAAATTTTTGTGTTTTTCAGTACAATGCTTATTTCAATAATTTTTTACTCTTAAACAATTAAACATACGAATTTGGCAAAGTACATTTTGGAAAGGTTTTTTCATGCTCTTTCGATTGGAAATAAGCATTTTGAAAAAAAAAAATTTTTTGACCCAAAAAAATCAAAATTAAAAATAAATTTCAATTTTTGGGGGAGAAAGACCCATTTTTTTTTTTTTTTTTTTTTTTTAAACGAAAGCTGAGGTTTTTTCCTAAAAGGACATATAAATGGTAAAGTGGGACTAGAATGTTTAAACATTGAAAAAAAGAGTTTTAAGCTCTGTTTAGGAGAAAACTCTTTTTTTCAATGTTTAAACATTCTTGTCCCACTTTACCATTTATATGTCCTTTTAGGAAAAAACCTCAGCTTTCGTTTAAAAAAAAAAAAAAAAAAAAAATTGGGTCTTTCTCCCCCAAAAATTGAAATTTATTTTTAATTTTGATTTTTTTGGGTCAAAAAAATTTTTTTTTTCAAAATGCTTATTTCCAATCGAAAGAGCATGAAAAAACCTTTCCAAAATGTACTTTGCCAAATTCGTATGTTTAATTGTTTAAGAGTAAAAAATTATTGAAATAAGCATTGCACCAAAAGACCCCTTGATCACTTGACGCGGAATCCCCCATAAAAGAATTGACTTAACAGTATGGTGTTATTCAATCGATAGCAACAACTAAAAAAATTAAAAGTACAAATTTTTGAATCATAAAAATGATGCTTTTAAATTGAAAAACTATAGTCATTGACTCAAAAGCATATACTGTTAAATTAAAAAATTTTGATCGTTGATTCAAAAGGAATACCTTCAAATTAACATAGTATGCTGTCAATTTGAGAAATATGCTTTTGTTTCAATGAAAGTGATACTATGGAATCATTAGAATCGGTGCTTTCAAAACAACAGTATATACGTTTGGCAGTCCGTTATGACACTATTCAATGAATCAAACTCATATGTCATTGATTCAACAGCATTTTTTTCTCCGTGTAGTTATAAACAATTATTTTAATTCATATTTTTATAAATTATTCTTAGCTTTTCAAATGTGATTGTAATTTTATCGAAAAGAAAAAATGATACCCCTTAAGACTCATTTTGAGTCTTTTCGCTAGAAACTCAAAATGAGTCGAAGGGGTATCATTTTTGTTGCAGTTCATAATGAGTCTCATATGCGACTCATTTTGAGTCCGGTTTTTTTTGTGTTGTCCTACTCGTTGGCGCATCTCTTGTGCTATTCTTTTTCCGTGTACTACCACTACTTTATGCTTTTGGGGTCTCTGAAACCAAAACTGAAGTTCATTTAACCCCATTTTTAAGTCTTACTACCACAATTTTATGTTTTTAGGGTCGCTGAAACTAAAAGACTTCAGATTCAGCTTCAGCGACCCCAAAAACATTACACAGTTATGGTAAGACTAGAAAATAAATTCTTTTCATTTTCAAATTTTTGGTTTTTTTCATGTTGTCTTAAAACCCTGACGTGATTGAGTTAAATGAACTTCAGTTTTGGTTTCAGCGACCCCAAAAAAATAAAGTAATCATAGTAAGACTTGAAAATAAAAATTTTTGTTGATTAAAAAATTTTGGGGTCAAATTTTGAGTTTTTTCGAGGTTATCAAAAAACCCTGACGTGATGGGGTTAAATGAACTTCAGTTTCGGTTTCAGCGACCCGAATAACATAAAGTAGCCATAGTCTGATCAAAAGCTCAGAGAATCAATATTTTTTTGTATAGCAAACTCATTTTTTTCCATGTGCACATCTAAAAAAAGTGCAAGGCAGAATACAACAGTTGGTTAATGAAGTGTGGGAGGAGACTAAAAGAATTGGTGTCAATAATTTAAAGAGAAAGCTGTATTTAATGAATTCGTCATTTAAGGCTACAGCTATATACGAAATTGAATTGGGGGTCCCGATCAAATAACTCGACCGACGCTCGGAAACACGCGCTAATGCCAGTCGGGTAGCAGTGAGCGGCTCTGGGCCTATCACTGCTACCCGACTGGCATTAGCGCGTGTCTCCGAGCGTCGGTCGAGTTATTTGATCGGGACCCTCAATTGTGGGGCTGGAGAAGACGAAATTGAATCATATGTAATTAAAAGAAACTCAAAAAATGAATTTAAGGAAACATGGGCAAGGTGCGATGTGGAAATGCAGTTAAGGAGGTTCTCCGGCAAATCAATTTTCTTTGAAATTTTACCAAATTTTGAGAGAATATTTATTTTTGTATACTTTATAAGTGGCAAAAACCTCAACACCCCTTACCATGCTAAAAACGTAAATATTCAGGTTTGAAGTTTTAACATTTGCATAGGATTCCACATAAAGCATTTGAAAATGTGACATTTTATTTAATTGCTGACAAACTTTTCTTACAATTTTTTTAAAAAACTAGTATATTGTAGAGTCAAATTAATAGAATAATATGAAACAGTTTCAAGAGGGTTAACCATGCTTAATTTTTTAATAGAGTACTTTTAAGTAGAAAAGTCAGGTTGATTTTCCATTGCGCGTCAAGCGGCAAGAGAGACAACTTCTGTCACGCGCTTGAGAAAGAGAGAGAAAGCACAAAATCGTTCTCAACTAATACTTAGGTGGTGGGAGTGGTCGATTCGTATAAAATGTGTCGCGCGCAACTGAGCACCACTGGAGCCTGAGAACCTCCTTAAAGAAAATAAAAAGTGTTGGAAAAATCTTAAATATAGAAAACGAAGTATTGGAAAAACTGGAACACGTGATAGACTTGTGTCCGTAACCAAATTTAGCCTAGCGGCTAAATTATTTGACCTAAAGAGCTCAAATTTGGTACAGATACGTATTTCCACACATAGATTACAGGAAAATTATAGAGAACTTGCTATGTAATAATGGCCATAGCTTTGTCAAGGAAAAAATATAAAAAAATTAAAATTTTTTTTTCTAATTCTTACAGTTTTCTTAAAAGTATCGAATTGATACTAAAGTGGATCAAATTGATGCCAAAAATCTGGATCAATTTTTTATTTGATCAACAGTTTTGGTATCAATTCGTTATTGCCATTTGATACTTTTAAGTTAACAGTGTACATTATTTGATCTACACGGAGAAAAATTTTCTGTTAATGATTACAATAGTCGAACAGTACTGCTCGGATATGTGACCACTTTTCGTAATGCCTAAAGTAGCTTCGTTGTAACAATTCTGTAAGTCGAACGTACTCATTAAAAATTTATTTGAAATAAATACGAACTAAATATGAGTTAGCACAAAGTCTATGTGACTGATTACAATAGTCTACGTTAAAAGGAAATCTTGGATTCTATCCACATTTGCAGCAATCTAAGGGAATTAGTGATACAGTCTGTAGTAGTCTTTACAACAGGACTATTGTAAAAGAAGGTGACCGCGACTGCCTTGCCTTCTTATTTTACTATAGTTCTTCGTAAAGACTACTATAGCTATATTTCTGATTACAAATGACTGTTGTAAAGTTAAAAAAGAAGATTTTCAACTAAAATAAAATTTTTTTGTAATTCATGACTTCTAATCATGTATTGCACATTAATTTCACTCTTCCAAGACTACCCACTTCAAGATAAATTATATTATTAAACTAGACAATTTCACTAAACCCTAAGTACATAAATCTAACTTAAATACTAAACGCATAACATAATAACGATCGCTATTTACACATATTTATACATGACTTAAACTTCCTTATATACTAACTGCTATGAAAGTTCACAGCTTGCGAGAAAGACTTATACACTTTAAATGTCAAAAAATCACTTCGTTCTCAGTAATTAATACAATTATTGTTCATTGTTAATCTTTAATATTGTAAGGTTTATTTTTTATTACATTTCCATAGTGAAAATTTTTTTTTCTAACACACGCACCGAAGGTACAAGATTTCTTGCCTGTATAAATTGTTATATAATTTACACAACTTACGTAAGTTACGTAAATAAAAAAGTAAGTTGCATAAGTAAGTTAACTTACGTAATTTACGTAAAATATAAGTTACGTAAATAACGTAAGTTGCACTTACGTAAATTACTTAAGTTACGTAATGGACGAATTATTGTAAATTGCACTAATTAGGTAACTTACGTACTTTACGCAAGTCATGAATTACAAAAAAAACTATTTTAGTTGAAAATTTTCTTTTTAACTTTACAACAGTCATTTGTAATCAGAAATATAGCAATAGTAGTCTTTACGAAGAACTATAGTAAAATAAGAAGGCAAGGCAGCCGCGGTCACCTTATTTTACTATAGTCCTGTTGTAAAGGCTACTACAGTCTGTATCACTGATTTCCTTAGACGGCTACACATGTGAACAGAATCCAAGATTTCCTTTTAACGTAGACTATTGTAATTATAACAAGTCTCTGCGTGAATGCCTACAGTACCCTTTCTGAACCTGTACATCTAAATTATTAATGATTCCAAAAAATAAATTTCAACACGATTAATACAGTGTTTGGATTCATTAAAGTAACTATAGTAATCGCTCCTACTAAATTTTTAATAAATTACATAGTTTTCGTAATCATTACAAAAAGTGGTCACATATCCGAGCTGTAATATAGACTATTGTAATCATTACGAAAGAAATTTTCTCCGTGTAATTAACTAAAAATGAGTTTATTAGTATATTTTTACAGTCTGATCACAAAAAATATATTAAAAAATCTAAAAAACATTTTTTTTTAATTTAAAAAAAAAATTTTTTTAAACTGGACAAGTGCGAGTTGCACGCACTGAATTAGCGGGTTCCGTACCCAAACATTAAATTACATATTGTAACAAAAATTGGAAGGATTTTTGTCACTTTTGTATTATTTTGGTAAGTTGAAATTTCGACACTATAGGTTAGAAATAAATAACAAAAATAAATTGAAATATTACATATGTTATATTATAAGAAATGAGCGTAGAGAAACCAATTTTTGAACAAATTCTAAAAATTGGAAAACTGAGGCACCCCATTTGACACGCCTACCCCATTTTGCTCTATTCTAATTCACAGAAAAAACTGAACTCAACATAAGTCAGAAAAGTGACTCATAATGAGCTGCAACAAACATGAACCTCGTAGACAGCGGCACGTTCTATGTCATTTAGCATAGACTCATTATGAGTTGTAACAAAAATGAGTTCAATTTTTTTCTGAACTTAATGTGTTTTCCAATATTTGTGATAATTTAGTTAGTATCAATTAGTTACACAATTTTCTTTAATTATTAAAAAAATGTTTACAAGTGCACCAAATTCATAAAAAAAGTTATTTCTATTAGAATTAGAATTAAAAAAACAAACTTTTCGCTTTATTGAGGATTTTTTGAAATTTTATAAATGAATGAATAAATAATAATTGAGAACTATACATAAGTGACGTTTAATATTTTTTATGCAATTTATGATACGATAAAATAGGAATGACAATCAGTTGAATTGCATTTTGACGTATGCGTCATCGGTAAATTCTCGTTGCGTGTTTCAAGTATATATATATATATATATTCCATTAAAATCATATTTTGCCTGTACCTCTCGGTCAATTTCGTGCTTAAATGGTATTTTAATTTACAAAAAAACAATTTTTTTCACTCTATTCATATTATTTTGGATTATATATTATACGATTTACATTATAAGGGACGCATAAAGATTCCCGACAAAAATCCTGTACAATATACGACCCACAAAGCACCATGTTTTGAAGTAAGGTTACATCAGTGGATATCTGTAAAGTTTGTAACGTTACCTCGTAAACCTTCAGTAAATATGAAATGATTTTAAAATTTCCGCTTTACAATAAACTTACACATAAGACCAATAGTAAGGATACAACTGACAGTCGTGGTAAGGTTACAACTGAATAATAATTATTACATTATGAATTACTAGAAATCCAGTAGTTTCTTTACCTTGCCCACGTGAATTTCTGCGAAAAATTAAAAGGTTTTTAAATATAATTGAATTCTTGCTGAGATTTTGAATGTTATTAAAATTTTTGGAAACAATTGAAGTCTTTCGAGGAACTTTATTAACATTTTTTTTAATAATTGAAATCTCTCAAATGAGCAAGAAAAAATAGAAACAAACTGATAAAATCTTAGGACTATTTGCCTGATAGAAAATTTATCTACACAGAAAAAAACCCGACTCATTTTTGTTGCAACTCATTTGGAAGTCGGTCTCGAAATGAGTAATCGGCAACTTCAAGTGACTCAAAATGAGTAAAATAAAAATATTCTAGTTACTTTCTCTTGTGTTTCGCATGTACGGTTCCATGGTTGCCCATCCCTGTCGGTCAATTGACAAATGTCTAACCTAAAAATCTTTTTCCATTTCTCATAAAAACAATAAATCGACTGCAAGTATTAATGTTTTGACAAGTGCAACGTGTTTATTAGTTATAAACAATTATTTTAATTCATACTTTTATAAATTATTCTTAGCTTTTCAAATGTGATTGTATTTTTATCGAAAAGAAAAAATGATACCCCTTAAGACTCATTTTGAGTCTTTTCGCTAGAAACTCAAAATGAGTCGAAGGGGTATCATTTTTGTTGCAGTTCATAATGAGTCTCATATGCGACTCATTTTGAGTCCGGTTTTTTTCTGTGTATACTTCTGATATTCTTCTTCCTGGCTAAAACTATGTTTTTCCTACTTATATCAAAACCATCTCCGATATTGAACATTTTTTCTCATACATAAATAAAAATCACTCAGTCTGACTTAAATTGACCTACTTTGCTAACATTTAAATTCTGTAAAAAAATAATTCTAAATGTAACTTTTTATAGTTCTTATATGAAACATGTTGTTTACCTGAAATAGTATATTGTGCGCCAAGGGTCAGAAAGTTGCTTTTTCATACGAGTGCAGAGTTTTTCGCCCGAGAATGAAAAAGCAATTTGTCCCGTGACACATACCATATTTTTGTACCAAAAAGGTAGGAATTTTGCGATGAAAAGAAAATCCTCACAGATAATGTTTTACGTAGTATTGTATTGTCTCGTCTCGGTCTCGTTAAATTTAAAAGTTTGTAATCTCGTCTTGGTCTCAGTCTCGTCTCTTCTTCACTAAAAAAACCTAGTCTCAAAAGAGTAGCGTACGCTACTCATTTAGAGTTGCAACAAAAATTAGACTCTTAGGTAGCGCCACGTTCTATGGCGTTTAACATAGTCTCATTTTGAGATGCAACAAAAATGAGAGTAGGTTTTTTGTGTGTTGGTCTCATTAAAGTCTCGAGAAAAATTTATAACGAAGAAAATAATTCATATTTGATAGAGGAATTATTTAATAAACATAAACATTCAGGGTTGCTACGAATTCAGCATTTCAAAATTCCCTGACTTTTCCAGGTTTTCCAGACCATTTTTTTAAATTTCCTGACCAAATTAGTTAGTTGTTGTTTGCTTTTTTGTTTACTAACGTTTTTAAAAAAATTTCTTTTTAAATATTTTCAATTTTAAAATTAATGTATTAAACATCATTGAATGCTTGCAAAGAATTGTATCAAAAAATTTGAGAATAATTCAAATCCTTTGAAGAATTTTATTATTTATAAAAATAATGTACTGCATACGAAGAATTTATTTTAATTTTTTTTAAAATGACGTTTCATTAATAATTTTAATTGATAATTTTGAAAATAATTGAATTTCAACAACACTTTATTTTAAATTTCTCAAATAATCGTGTTTCGTAATAATTGAAATTAAAAATTTAATAATTAATTTAAAGTTAGATTTAAATTTAAATCTAACTTGAAAAAATAGTTAATGAAGTTTTTTAAAATTAGAAGTGAGAATAAAAATGAAAAATTGAAATTTTCGCGATTCATATATGTCAAATTAATTTTTGAAAAAAATATTTTATAAATTTCCCTGACATTTCCAGGTTTTCCCTGACCGTAGCAACCCTGAACATGTATAAAATACATGGTTTTATTAAGAAATTAAGAAGAAAAAATTAATTAAGTCAGATGAAGCCCAAGAATCCAATTGATTTATGATTCAGGTCCCTACTCTCTAAATCTGAATTAGTAGTTTCCTACTAATGAAATAGTACACATTCGTTTACCCATTTTAATTAGTAATAGTATTGGCAGTTTTTTAGTAAAAAAATAGTATTCGTTAGTAGAAAACTACTAATAAAAAATTAGTTTTAACTGTTACTAATTCAATTGGTAAACGAAACCGCACTATTTCAATAGTAGAAAACTACCAATTCAGATTTAGAGAGAGAAGTTGACATCATCGCTGAGCATTAAAAAATATTTTTTTTGTAGGAAACCGGAAAATATCACTCACAAGACACTTTTAATAAGTTTTTACTTCCTATAGGTGAATGGAAAAAGCGAAATTTTTTAAAACTAATTTAGCTCATTTTTTTAAAATTTGATTAAATAGATATTAAATGGAAATCATTATGTAATACCATTCTGATTCAGAAAAATTCAGAAAATTCTATATTAATTTCATTTTTAGTATGTACGAGACTCTCGTCGAAAATCCGAGACGAGACTAATATAATTCTCGATCTCGTCTCGAATTTTTTTTTGTCGTCTCGTCTCGTGTGCAGCCCTATATAGTACCCGATATACTTTGAAACGTACGCCCCTATTTGGTCGCGAGGGGGTGTTAGGGGGCTCTTCCCCGACGGGGTCTAGGGTCACAGCCTCGATCGGAGGATAGGGGGCGAAGCCCTCCCCCAAAAAAAACCGACTATAAAGAGAGAAAACTGTTTTTAATGTTTTGCTCTTTTTCTCTATCCAACATCATTTTCTCTCTCTTATATCATTAAATATTTTATATATCTTATATCTTTTTTATACTTATATCATTTTCTACACAGAAAAAAACCGAACTCAAAAGTCGCATATGAGACTCTGGAAAAAAATAATACCCCTTCGACTCATTCGGAGTTTTTAGGGAAAAGACTCAAAATGAGTCTAAGGGGGTATCATTTTGTGTTTACAATAAAATTAGAATCACATTGGAAAAACTAAGAATAATTCATAGAAATATGAATTAAAATAATTGTTTATAATTAATAAACACGTTGCACTTGTCAAAACATTAATGCTTGTAGTCCATTTATTGCATTTATAAGAAATGAAAAAAATTTTTAGGTTAGATACACATGTGAATTAACTGTCAGGGATGAGCAACCATGTAACATAAAACATGCGAAACACAAAAAAAGTAACTAGAACATTGTCATTTTACTCATTTTGAGTCACTTGAAGTTGTCGATTACTCATTTCGAGACCGACTTCCAAATGAGTTGCAACAAAAATGAGTCGGTTTTTTTTCTGTGTATAGAGTATTTGCTCCCACTACTCTCGACGAATCAGTTTGCTATCCCACTTCGCATGCATGAAAAATAGCAAAATTTATGCCTACACGTAAAAAACCTTCAACTGGAACAGTGATTACTTTCGCTCAAATAGCAAAAGTATTCGTTATAATAACTAAAAATTTAGCTAATATAGTGAATTTTATAGTTGTTCCAGGAGAAGTTTTTTTTTTCGTGTGCGTAGTAAAAAAATATTTTCTACTTTATACAGAAAATACAATTTTTTTAACAGCAAAAAAATAGTAAAATAAATTACACAAACAGAGTTAGATTAACAAACAAAGTAATTAATTTTTACGACTTTATACTTAACTACACAACGGTAGTTGAATTTGTGTGAGAACATTTACGTCTGACTGAAAATTTACTTTTACTACTTTCCACTTAAAAATATAAATTTAAATAATAATATTTTTATTTTACATTGTACTTTTCAAATATAAAAATATTTTATAATAATAGAAATTATTAATTAATTAATACTTGTCATTTATAATATAAATACATTATTATTAATATAAAACGTGAAAAAATCAAATACTGAGTTTTTAACTCGGAGTGATCAATTTCTTATCAGATTTTATATTAATAGCAAATAATTTATTTTATAAATAATAAGAGTATATAATTAAAGTTTTATAATATCTATAATATCTAATACAAATTTTGTAAAATCAATGAATGTGAATTTGCAAAAAATTTATGTATTGATATTTTAAGGTTTAAATTTTAACATTTTTTTTCTTGAATTTTATAAATGTTTGAGTATGTTGTTGCTCTCCAAAATACTATACGGGTATTATGCAAAAATGGGTGAGTCGATTCCAGAGTTTTGATTAGTTTACTATTGAAAATCTCCACATGGAAACCCACCTAGAATTCTATATCAATAACCATGTAAAATCCTACTTCTATAAAAGACACCATATGTTTTTTTCAAATTGTCATATTATGAGGTTAAAGTTGTTTTGAAAATTTGTTGTGATTGAACTTTTTTACATGTTCTGCTATTTTAATTTTCCAGGTTTGTAAATTTCTGATAATTGCATTTTTATAAATCTAAAAACAATTATAGCATTATCCATTTATTTATTATTAGCTTATTATTGATTACAATCATTTTTAGTTTAAATATTACAAGGGAATATTATTTTTAACCTTTTCTTAAAAGTATTTTTATTTATTTACAAAGTATAAATTTTGTGTTTAGTAAGAATTAATTTGTTTGTAAATTTATTCATGATTAATTGATCAATTATTATTTAATTGATAACAATTTTAATAATAATTTTTTTAATAGTTTTAATAGTTTTGTAGATTTATAAAGACGAAACTAACCAGAAATTTACGAATAAATAAATCTATGTTTAGAAAAATAAATTTGGTGATTGATCAATTAATTTAATTAATAAATTATTAGCAACAACAAATTCAAATTTTTTATAAATTTTATTATTAGTCAATTAAATATTAAATTAATTTTTGAATTTATGGGTTAGTTCCGATATTCAATTTTATAATTCTGGTTAACTGTCCTATATACAGTGTAAAAATATCATAAGAAGTATAATCTGGATTATATCACAAATAATCCATTTTTCTCCGTGTAATTTACTATAAAATTTTTAAATTAAAATAAAATTTTTTTTTACGATGTATGTATCGATCAATTTTTTTCAAAAATTTTTGTAAGAATTTAGCACTAAATTAACAATTTTTCATCCTTGTCTGATTCTGGGCAAACGATGAGATCTATTTTTTTGAAATTTTTTTAAAACGGTAGGTAGCCAAATGTCTAACTTGCAATTTGATCAAATCAGAATTTTAAACTATAAGAAAATAAGGTTCGTAGAGAATTGGGGCTAATTCCACCAACCACATTTAAAAGTTAATCAATCAATGCTTAAAGCCATGATTGGTTGATTGACGATTTAATTATTGATTAACTTTTAATCGGTATTGGTGAAACTAGCCCTTAGTCTAAAAACAGTTGTGGTGTGAAAAAGTGTGATTTGGTAAATTGTAAGTTAGGCATTTGGCTACCTACGGTTTTAAAAAATTTCTTTAAAATAGATCTCCTATAGAGGTGTGCAAAATTCGAATCGATAGAAAATTCACAATTATTTTAAAAGAAATCCTTATCTAAAAATAGCAGCTAAAAGGGGAAGAAGTATTTCGCTAATTATTTGTGCAGGGTGTCTAACAGTCAAGGATTTTTTTTCATCAGCGAAAAGTCAGGGAATGTCAGAGAATTTCATTTAATGTCAGCAAATTTCTAAAAATTTATATAAAAATTAAAATGTTTGTGAATTAAATTTTTTTTTTAATTTAACAAAACTTAAAAGATTTTTATTTTTGTTTGTTCCTATCATTAGATATTAATTTATTGTCAAACATATCAGTTACCATATTTTTGTCCCAAAAAAGCAGAAATAAAATTATTAAAAAGTCAGAGAAAAGTCAAGGAATTTTTTTCTCAATCCTTGTTACACGGAAAAAAAAGTTCACGGATCTTTCGTGAACTAGTATATCACTTTTGGATGGGACACAAAATTCTTGAAAATCAACAAACACAGTTCGTCAAAATTCCATCAACTCCTTCACTAGAAACATAGTACGGTTTCCGAACTTTACGTCAAAGTTAACGAAAAATTCGCGAGCTTTTAAAAAATGCTAAAAACAAGAAAAAATAATTTCCAGATACTACTTTTTTATAGCAATTCACTTAATTTGATAACTTGACGCCTATACGCACCTAAACTACACAGAATACACCATTTTATCTCCATTAAAATTCGTTATTCGCTTCAGGGGATTCGAACCTAGTACCCTATACCCTATGACATAATATTTCTGTTACGGTTAAAGTGCAAAGTTGGTGGATGTGCACATTGACCGGTGAATGTGCACATTGCCCGAATTGGGCGTTCGTCGGATGGTGAATGTGAGAATAGCCTACAAATTATGTGTTTTTACGCACTTTAACCGGTGAATGTGCACATTCACCAAGTCGTTTTGGTCAAAGTGAAAATGAAGAAAAGTACAAAGGTATTTGCTGAAGAAGACAAATATATTTATTTATTTATTTTTGCAAGGTCCACTGCCATGACATTTTGAATTGCATAAAATATTTTCTTGCTTACAGCTACACCTTTTCGTGTTGCATTTGCCTTTGCAAGAACATCTTTTAAATCCTTGACCGCCAGTCAAAGATTGTATATTGACTATTTCCCGCAAAGATTTTAAAATATTTGGAACTTCTGCGGGAGATAAAAATTTTTGTCTACAGACAGAAAATTGATTCCTGCTGTAGTTTTGTTTCAGGCGTCCATCCTTTGTTCCTAAGGAGTAGAGGTTGTTATTAACTGATAAAATAGTCGCTATTATGTTTTCTTGTCCTTCATCCTGTTGCTTTTCCTGGTCCGGAGTCTTTTCTTGTCCTTCATCCTGTTGCTTTTCCTGGTCCGGAGTCGTTTCTTGTTTATCATCCTGTTGCTTTTCCTGAAATAATTTAATAAATGTTTAAAACTAACATTATTAAAATAAAATTATTATTTTTATTATTAATTAAATATTGAGAATAAAATTACCTTCAGTGAACTCAAATTTCCAGTTTCTGCATTTTCGTCTATACTTAATTTTACAATATCGCCGTCTTTCGTCACAATGCATTCTATTATTTCATTAAAATGGTCGTCACATAAATCATCCGTCCTACTTATATTTTTTGATTGCAGGTCTTGTTCACTAGTAAGAAATTGTAATTCTTGAATTTCAGCAACAATATTTTCGTCAGAAAATGAACTGATACTTTCTTCAACTATATCTAATGTGGCCTTATTAATTAAATTTTCTAATTCTTCTTCAGATTGAATTTTATCTATTATTTCATTGGGAAAATTCGATGATTTCAAACCTAATTTCATTTTAGATCCAAATAAGGCTTCGTATGGGCTTTGCTTAATTCCTTCATGATGAGAACGGTTTTTTAACAATTGAACGAATTTTAATTCTTCTGACCATTTTGTGGTTTTCTTTGTTGCCATCAAAGTAGAAAGAATATTTTCGACATCTTGGTTCGCCCGTTCTACAGAACCCTGACTTTGGGAATGTCTCGGTTTACCGTGCACAATTTTAATACCGTCCCAAAGATTTGTCAATTCAGTAATTACGCTATTTACAAATTCTCTTCCGTTGTCACTTTGAAGTATGGATGGTGCACCAAAAGTTGTAAATATTTCCATAAGGTTACTTGCTACCTCGACAGCCGTTTTAGTTTTCAGTGGACGTAATGTCACAAATTTCGTGAGATGGTCTTGATAATTTAAAATGAATTTATAGTCACCGTCGGCTTGTGACTGCATGTCTATTAAGTCAATCTGACATCGGGAATTAAATTCAGAAGCAAGTAAAGGCTTTACAACTAAACCTTTCCTTTTGTTTTTTGATTTTTTTTGGCAAGGTTCGCACAAACTTAAATATAGCATTACCATTTCACTTGTCACATTCACATATTTTTCATTAAGTTCTTTAACAACTTTATTCCGTCCCCCATGACCGACATTTAAATGTGCAGTGTGTATGATATCAAATATTTCTCCATTAGAAACGAAATATTTCACACTCTCATTATTCTTTCCAAAAGGTGAAATTAATTTCCTCTCTTTTCCAATGGAGATGACGTCATACCGCTGGAGACGACGAAATTCGGTACATGATTTATTTGTTGATTTCACCTTAGCCACGCACAATTCCTCAAGTATTTTCGCATACTCTTCGTCAGATCTATTAATATTTCTATTTCCTTATTTAAATTTATATTTCTTAATTACTTATGTTATTAAAATTTATATTATTTAATTACTTACATTAAAAATTAATTTATTAATATTAATAATTTAATATTATATTAAAATGAATACTATTTAATTACTTATATTAAGAATTAATTTATTAATAATAATTCCTTACATTAGCATATTTTACAATAATTAAAATTAATAAACAAATTACTTACCTTCGATTTCTACATTTACCAACTAACTAGTTGGTGAATGTGTACAATCACCAACTAAAGTTGGTCAATGTGTACAATCACCAATTTACTTGGTAAATGTACGTAATTTCATCCGTGAATGACAGATTATTCACTTTGACCAAAAGTCCCGGTGAATGTGCACATTGACCGGCGAATGTGCACATTCACCGGACTTCGCACTTTAACCGTAACATTTCTACCAACTAACCACCACTGCTAAATCTACATACACATTAATTCTGCAAACGACACGATTAGCTTTGTCTGCTGTCAAACTCAGGACCGTGCAAAGTAGAAAATGACCCTTGTCGTAACCTTTAATTTATTTTATCAAATTATTTGTTTCACAAAAAAAATTAGCACACAAAAATATTCACTAAATAATAGAAAACACTGATTCTAAATAATAACTTTTATCAAAGAATTTGCCCGAATGTAAACACAGATGACACCGACTGAATGATGAATGCTTGATCAGCCATATTTGATGCGCATTGCGAACTGCGCATACTACTGAAACTGCCGAGTTCACGGTTTTTTCGTCAACTTGTACCTCTACTTTTGACGAACTACTCATCCTTAATAGTTCATCAAAAATTCATTAACTTTGTTTCAGCTATTCGTTGACGTTTGCCATTTCTAATCAAAAGTGAATGGAAATTTTGTGTCCCATCCAAAAGTGATAAACTAGTTCACGAGGGATCCGTGGACTTTTTTTTCCGTGTAGACACCGTGTTGTAGTACAAAAGAAAAAAAGAATTTATTTTGCAAATTTTTTGTACTTTCGAATAAAAATTATTTTGTTCTCAGACAAATTTTAATGGATTGTCCTACAATTTTGCAGGTTTATTGCAGTCAATAATACCTAAAATTTGACACAAGGATTTCCGAATATATCTACAAAAGTTTTTGTTATACAATTTTTTCAAAATTAAGAAAATAAATTTTTGTATTTATTAATATTTTCATTAATTCTGGTCAAAATTACGTTCCTGACATTAAAACAAATTGACTGATGAATATAAAGTATATATTTCATCAATATGTATTAGTTTTCAAAAAATGTAAAATTTTGAATTTCTTGAGATTGTTAAAATTTTACTTTAAAATAATTAAGATAAATGCGTCAGTGCTCGTCAGTGCTTTAGTCGTCGGCAGGTTGTCACAACTTAACCAAAAAATAAGACACACAGTCATTTTGTGCATGAATAAACAATATTTTTGGTAAGTTTCAATATCGCGACATTGGATAACAACAATTGTATTTTTTTATTATTAGTATTCTTAGTATTATTTAATTATTTGTTTTACTATTTTTATTTTTACAATTTTATATAAAATAGCAATGACGGTGACTAAAGCAAAATTTGCAGCTTGCTTGTGAAATCGGCACGACTGACGAACACTAAAAATCGACATGGGCCAAATTAATTGCATATTCTATTAACATAACGTTAATAAGACTTTTTTTCTTTGCAATATTAAATTCTTTATATATTAATGGTCGTAAATTTTAGTATTCGTTAGGCAAAATCTCATTGATAAATAAAAATAAACTATATTTAAACTTGCTGCCGATAACTAAAGCAATTAAATAAAAAAGACTAATGTTTTAGTGTTCGGCAGATAAAAACTGTTTGACAAAACAGCATTATAATGTAGCTGACGGTAACTAAGGCACAGAAGTGACGACCACTGAACCAACCAATCAGCGCACTGCCGGTAACTAATGCAAACAGCTGTCGATTACTGACACAGTCAGTTTTCGTACCTGCCGATTACTAACGCATTTGCATATTTTCGACTTTAAATGCAAATAAATATTACATAGTATTTGATGTCATAAAAAGTGATGTTAATTACTCTCCTTTATAATCCCCTTTAATGAATAAAATTTGTTTCATTTGGAAAAACTGTTTTTGAAACTGCTAATTAGTTATTTTAAAATTGAAAAATTCCTTAAGCTGCCGAACACTGACGCATTTACCTTACTATTCAAAAAAAGATTGAAAAATTAGTCTATATTATATTGAGGAAGCTAAATGTTCGTGGGATAAACAACTTGTTTGCTTATGTACTACAACCTATAGAGAATTTTGAATTGGCCGATTTAAATCTAAAGCACACCGAGTCCAATCCAGTAATTCGAAATTGGAAACTTCGAAATTCGAATTGAAATGTTTCGAATTATTCTCGATTCAAGTTTTCTGTTGACGAGTCGAATAATTTTCGGTTCGACTCGATTAAATGCACACCTTTAATCTCATCGTTTGCTCACAATCAGACAAGAATTAAAAATTGTTAAGTTAGTGCTAGTTTCTTACAAAAAATTTTGAAAAAATTGGCCCGGAATAGCCTAATGCGCTTAGTGACTTAAAAAGTGTTTTTTAAATCATTCATAATTTTTTGTTCAAATTTTTATCAAATTCATTTATCACAATTATAAATTATCAATTGACATTTGATTGCAGGTATCACAATGGACCTCTGAGTTTGGGTGAAGCCCTTCGCGAAAGCTTGTCATTTGATCCCGTGTCGCCAGTTCTATGGGAACCGCATTACGCCGCAGTTGACAGAAGGGTCGGCATAATATTACAAGCAGTGCGTGATTGCGTACATCGTCAGCCGCAATCCGAACAAGTTGTTCAAGATGAGAACAGCAATGACAACAATGTATAAAACTAGCATTATTAATATCATAATCTTTTTTTACCGCCTTTTTTAAACCAAACCATAAACGGCATTCGACAAAAGAAAATCTTGCTGAATTCATTAAATATTTGGTATCAGAAGATAAAAAAAAGATAAAGATATCTTTTTGAGTATGTTTGTTAGATCAGTCGACTCTACATATAAACATATATGTATATAAACATATAAAAATATATCCAAAAATTTAGAAAATATTTTTATTAATCCAAAAAATAAATTTTTAATTATATCTAAATAAAATCAGCCCAAAGTAAAAATTTAAATTTAAAACTTTGCATATCTGGAAAATTGAAAAAAATATTTTTTTAAGAAATGAAAATATTTACCGACATGATAAAAATGCAAAAAAGATATCATAAATTGTGATTTTTTATAATTCAGAATATTTTTTTGTGCCTTTAATTAGAAAATGGCGGCTTTAAAGAATTAAAAATATTTGCATTTAAATTTTTTTATAATTTATGGAAGAAAGTTGGTTGAGAAAATTGCTTTTGCTTTTTTGCTTATAGAGAAAGTTAATTTAATTGAAAAAGAAAAAAAAATTTTGAATATTTTAAAGAAGCGCTTTGGCTATGAAGTTTTAAGTCATAGTAATAAAGTTCATTTAAAGACTGATCGATTGTTCTCAAAAACATCCCTCTTTCTTTGTACCAATGTAAATTATGTAAATGATGAACTTTTTAAGTCTAGGCGCTTTAATAATATACACAGAGTATAAATGTAAATATATTATTTATATACCAAATATGAAATCTATAATATAAGTATAATAGTTATTACTATTATTATTTTTGGTTAATTATTTTATTATTAATATTATATATTGTTAATTAATTATTTTAATATTATTTTTAAAACTACTATTTTTATTAATATTGTTAATATTATTATTAAAATTACTATTATTATTTTTTGTGTCAGTCTTTGTCTGATATTTAGTCTATAATTCTTATGTACAAATCATAAGCAAGATATCAAAGAAAAATCGGTATTCTTTTTTTAGTTTACTCACAACTGTTGCTTTACTTCGTTTCTTTTTCTTTTCTTATTTTTATTAATCTAAAGCTATGTGTAATATATTTGTTACTTATTTCTACGCACATATAAAAGAGACAATATTCTAATCGAGTGTTTTCTTATAATCAAAAATTATAAGATATCGTTTCGACATTGAGAAACGTTACGCTTGTTATTGTTATTCGCGAGAATAAATTTAATTGTTACTAAAAAAAGAACTAAATATTACATTTTACTGTGAAAATATCATAAATTTATTTATTTTATATTAATTCAAAGGAAAAACAAAAATTCAAATTCAAAAATTGCTTTCGGTTTTTTCTTCAATTTCAACTAAATTGAAAAAAAATTGATAGCATACAATTTTGTTATTTTTTTATATAGAAATAAATTTTTAAAAAATTAAGATTGTGCAACCGCTAGCAACTCTAGCTATTAAAAAACACACCCGCACAAAACAACAAGTGATATCTCTGTCAAACCTGAAGCTAGATGCTTTTGTTAAATTGCATGAAAAGCTTATTAAATTTAAAATGATTGTTACTTTTACAGATTATTCCTTGTAATCTAGGCTTTAAATACACTGAAAGAAAAAAATACAAGGTACAGACATAATTTAGGTTATATTGCCCATATATATTTCAACCATACCATTACAACTAGACCCAAATTTTTAAAGCGCACTATCCTCTTAACCAAATTTCACATTAGTTTCATTCGCACACAAAAGAGATGCATGTGGTTCTAATATTTGAATTACGGAAATCTATTACAAATTTAACCTAACTATTGAGGTAAAATCAACATTTGGTTTCTCAAAACTTGACAGAAATTCTTAAACATAACCAAATTCCTAGCATACCAAAATCATTTCTTTCAGTGTAGAGACCAAGAACAGAAAGAAAAATCACTTTTTTGTACGGATGTGTTTTTTAATACCTCAAGGTGTTAGCAGTCGCACAATTTTCGCTGATAGTGTATTTTTACAAAAAAAATTATATTTTTTGTAGACATAAATTGTCAATTTTTTTTGTAGAAATAAATTGTCAATTTTTTCTTTAATTTCGACTAAATATAATAAATGTTTAGTTAAAACTATTAGAAATTTTTAAAAAAGTAATTGAATTGAGAATTTTGAAAAGGGCTCAACTCGGTTTTTTAAAATTTTACAGGAGAGACAAAAAACATTTTATTACAAACAGTTTTAATTAAAAGAGTCTAGTTTTTTTTCATAGTAATTAGATGCTATTTTGTGTGAGAAAATGATAAAATAATTGTCTTAAATTAAAGTTGGATGGAGAAAATTTATATTATAGTTGTCAGATTTGAGCTCTTTTCGAAATTCATGAAAAAAATCAATCGTTTTAGTCATAAAAATATATTAATTAAATATTTTACTATCGAGAATCAATTCAATTATGTTTTTATTTAATTTCAAAATATAATAACTTTTTTTGGGCTCAAAAACAATTTAGCAATAGGTTAGAAAACAAAAAATCTTAGGTTAAAAGTTAAAGGAAAACACAGTTTAATACATTTTTCTCCGTTAAAAGTACCACAGATGAAATTTTCCTTTTAAGAAAACGTCAATAAATATATAATAATGCAAAAAATACAAAAAAGTGAAATTTGAAAAAATCCGAGTTGAGCCCTTTTCGAAATTTGCAATTCAATTTATTTCTATATCAAATATGCACAAATATGCATGTAAATAAATGTACAGTCATTGCAAATATACACGGAGAAAATTTGTTCCTTATATTTTACCGAATTTTTCAATAAAGTTGGGATATAGTGGCATAATAGTAATTTTTAATAATTTTTAAATTATTTTTCAGAAATAATATTCAAAATTTAATGTTATATCTTTATTTCTTACAAACTAGTACTATAAAAGTTAAAAAAAAATTGAAACTGAACGTTTAATATAAGTAAAATAAAATTTTAACGTTTATTTTGAATACCTCCTTGATGGGCACTAACGTTTCAGGAATAGTTCGGTAAAACTTGTTTGACTTGTCTAGAGTGTCAGTTTTCAGGAATAGTTCGGAATAACTTCCTTGACTTGCCTAAAGTGTTAGTTTTCAGAATTGAAATACTTTTCTAAGTGCCCTGTAGTCAAATAAAAAACTTTCAAATTGATAGTTAGTTTTTCAACTTATTTGTACCAACTAGTTAATAATTTATAATAATATTTTATTATTAATTTAATTAATTAATTATGATTAAGCAAAAAATTAGGTAAAAGAAAGCAAGAAGGAAATAAGCAAGTAAGAAGGTAAGTAAGTAAAGAAGTAAGCGAGCAAATAAGCAAATAAGTAAGCAAGAAGAAAGTAATTTGCTTACTTACTTGCATATTTTATTTCTGATTCCTTGCTTACTTGTTTATTTGCTTTCTTTCTTATTTTCTTTTTACTTGCTTGCTTAATTCCTTACTTTCTTACTTGATTATATCCTTTTTGCTTCCTCGTGAGGAAGCTTTGTAGTCGTTTAATTTATAAATTTTTTAAAAATCCTTTAAATAAATTTCCTTCTATATCGGACTATGTTATTTAAGACCCTGAACAATTGTCCGAATGTATGTATGTGTGAGTATGTGTGTGTGTGTGTGTGTGTGGATCCTGTTTTTCTTGAACACGATAACTCGAAGAGGTTTCAACGCATTCGACTGAAAATTGCTAGGTATATTTATCATAAAAATATCTCGAAATGCATTGATGGACATTAAAAAATCTATAAAAAACATTTTTTTTTTACTTTTTTCAAAATTTTTTTTTAATTGAATATTGAAGTTAATATATAATAAAATCTTATCCTTTGCATCAAGACGAATCGATTAGTATATATAAAGTATAAATTGTATGAGAGTTTATAGAGTTAATGACAATTAAAGCAGAAAAATTACCTTTTTTTATCAAAAATTTAGTTCTTTCATCAAAATTATATTCCAGTACAATAAAATTTCACTCATTATTTCAATAATCTTATCCGTTGCATTAAAACGGATCGATTGGTATATATAAAGTATATATTGTATTTGAATTTATAGAATTAAACATAATTAAAACCAAAAAATTGCACTTTTATTAGAAATTTATTTCCTTCTTAAAAATCATGTTGCCTTATAATAAAATGTTAATCTAGACTTAAAAACAAACTAAAAATCTTCATTTCATCAAGACCAATCGATTGATGTATAAAAATAATATATTTTATTAGCATTAATAGAATTAAATAAAATTAAAAAATCCACTTTATTATTAACATTTTTTTCTTTTTTTTTAAATTGTATTATTGTACAATAAAATTATATTTTTTTATTTAAAAGAAATGAATTTGAACTTTGAAATGTTAGACTCTATTAGTTTGTTTTTAAGTCAAGAGTAACATTTTATTATAAGGCAACATGATTTTTAAGAAGGAATTAAATTTTTAATAAAAGTGGGAATTTTTGGTTTAAAATTATGTTTAATTCTATAAATTCAAATACAATATATACTTTATATATACCAATCGATCCGTTTTAATGCAACGGATAAGATTATTGAAAAAAATAAGTAAAATTTTATTGTACTGGAATATAATTTTGTTGAAACAACTAAATTTTTGATAAAAAAAGGTAATTTTTCTGCTTTAATTGTCATTAACTCTAAAAACTTTTATACAATTTATACTTTATATATACCAATCGATTCTTCTTGATTAACTTCAATATTGAATTAAAAAAAAAATTTTGAAAAAAGTAAAAAAAAAATTTTGTTTATAGATTTTTTAATGTCCATCAATGCATTTCCAGATATTTTTATGATAAATATGTTTATCAATTTTTAGCCGAATTCGTTGAAACCTCTTCGAATTATCGTTTGCTTATCGTAAAGAGGAAGCAAAATGTTCATGTAATGAACATCTTAATTCACAACTTGTTTCTTCCTTGCTAACTTGTTTCCTTATTTGCTTATTTCCGTTTTGTTTACTTCCTTGCTTACTTACTCACATCAGGATTTAATGTTTCTGGTAAAACTGAATTTGGTGAATTTTGACAAATCATTTCTGTTTTTGAATGAAATTTCATTTACACTAACAATAATACTAAAATAGATTATTTCAATCTTTTTTGATGTTAATTTAATCTGCAACGCTTTTTTATACCTTACAATTTACTGTGATGAAAATTTGTGAATAATAAGAATTTTAATAAATTATTGTTTTATTGTATAAAAAACAAATTTAAACATTTTTCTCTATAACAATAAAAACATAAATTAAAACTATTTCATAAATTGATCTTAAACATAGTTCGAAATTATTCATTAATATAGATAATTTTTTTTTGTACAACTATTGTTTATTAATTTGAATCTTTCTCACAAGCGGTGAAATAAAATTCAGACTAATATATAAGAACAGTTGAAACTTTCGGAAGCTATAATGTAAAGCGTGCGATGTATGTATTAGTGTATGCGTTTAGAATGTAGGCAGGTGTATTAAATAAGTATTTGTTCGTAAACCATATTCGGGGGAGTTTAAGTAGTGATTAAAGTGGGCAAATTGAAATTTACGGCAGTAAATCACAATGACATTATTTTTTATTTTTCTTTTTCAAGTTTTACCGAACTATTCAGTAAATGTGAATATAGTCAACACTTATTTTACGTTTTACCGAACTTTCAATAAAAATAAGTATAGTGAACACTCATCTTACGTTTTACCGAACTATTCAATAAATATAAATGTAGTGAGCACTTAGCTTACGTTTTACCGAACTGTAAGTGAAGCGCTAATACATGTATCGTTAGGTTTATACTTTTTACATTATTTTTCAATGCAATTGCTTTTACAGTCTAGTTCTTGAAAAATTACTGTTTTGACACTTCATCCCAGTTTTATCGAACTAAATTCGGTAAAATTTCAGGAATAAATTTTCTCCGTATATAAACAAAACTAAATTACCTAGTAGAAAGTTATTTGCAGAAAAAACTTTTATTAAAAGAAAATTAAGTTAAATTTATGGAAAAAGAATTTTTTTCTGCGCTTGTTGAAAATATTTTCGAAAAAAAAATTGTAAACAATTATCAACGTCCTCCTTTTTCTATAATGAAAAAAATGTGTATTTGTAATAAATGGAATGCTTTTTATAACACTGTTTTTAAAAATAATTCTTGATCAAATGACAAAAAAAAAATTGACCTTCCGGGGACTCAATTGTTCTTTGTTTTGTCGATAAATTTTTCATTCTATTTCTCAAATATGGCTCAAGAATTTTTTAATATTATAAATAAAAAAATGTTTTTGCCGGTAGTCGATTAGATTTTTATTCATCGATTGTAAATAAATATGTAGATTGTAATGTTCTTACTTGAATAAAAAAAGAATGTGTAAATAATATAAATTTGAGTGTATAAATTATTTCCACCCATTGTTTCGTTCTGACTAAAACAATTTTTTTATAGTTTGCTTTACTAATTTTTAAATTTAATAAAAATATCAATTATTTGCTTTCAGTGATTTTTGAAATTTTTTTATTTCACAAATTAATAGTTTTCTACTAAAATTCGATAAAATTTGGAAAATTCTTTCCTGATTTAGAACCTGAGGACCACAAGTCTTTTGGGGATAGCATTATATATATATATATATATATATATATATATATATATATATATAATTCAATATTTTGACTTATAATTAATCTATGTTTCCCTATAGAATGACTCCATTGACGAAGTATTCCTGGGGGGTTGAAGGAATTGGGAATTTTCTCAGGGAGATCAATAATATAACTCCTTCGGGATAACATCGTATCAAGTTGGCTCACAATTTAAACCCGAGGTTTATCAAGCATTAGACCTTCTAAATTGAAGTTACTACCGTAGGAGTTTGTAACGGTGATATAATATTTGACATATATACACATTCATGTTCTCTCTGTTTATTATTTCTAATTTCCGGCCAACAAAAAGATTTTCAAAATTGTGAAAAATTACAATAACAAAATAAAAAAAAGGAAATAAAGTAATAAGTAGTAAAATAAAATTTAAAAAAATAATTTAAAAAATAAAATAATAAAACAAAATAAAAATATGTAATAAAATAATGAAATGAAATAACTCTATAATTATAGAAATAATCAATTATAATATATATATATATATATATATATATATGGGGGATTCCGCGTCAAGTGATCAAGGGGTCTTTTGGTGCAATGCTTATTTCAATAATTTTTTACTCTTAAACAATTAAACATACGAATTTGGCAAAGTACATTTTGGAAAGGTTCTTTCATGCTCTTTCGATTGGAAATAAGCATTTTGAAAAAAAAAAATTTTTTGACCCAAAAAAATCAAAATTAAAAATAAATTTCAATTTTTGGGGGAGAAAGACCCAATTTTTTTTTTTTTTTTTTTTTTAAACGAAAGCTGAGGTTTTTTCCTAAAAGGACATATAAATGGTAAAGTGGGACAAGAATGTTTAAACATTGAAAAAAAGAGTTTTCTCCTAAACGGAGCTTAAAACTCTTTTTTTCAATGTTTAAACATTCTTGTCCCACTTTACCATTTATATGTCCTTTTAGGAAAAAACCTCAGCTTTCGTTTAAAAAAAAAAAAAAAAAAAAAATTGGGTCTTTCTCCCCCAAAAATTGAAATTTATTTTTAATTTTGATTTTTTTGGGTCAAAAAAATTTTTTTTTTCAAAATGCTTATTTCCAATCGAAAGAGCATGAAAGAACCTTTCCAAAATGTACTTTGCCAAATTCGTATGTTTAATTGTTTAAGAGTAAAAAATTATTGAAATAAGCATTGTACTGAAAAACACAAAAATTTAACCCCCTCCCCCTCGGAAAATATTGGACTAGGTAAAAAAATATTTTCACGAAAAATTACTATCTATGAGTACTACAAAAGCCCCAAGTTTTGCTACGATTGGAGAAAAATTTTTCTCCACCTTGATCACTTGACATGAAATGCCCCATATATATATATATATATATATATATATATATATATATGAGCAATTCTACGTCAAGTGATCAAGGCGTCTTTTGGTGTAAAATGTTTATTTCAATAATTTTTTACTCTTAAACAATTAAACATACAAATTTCACAAAGTACATTTTGGAAAGGTTTTTTCATGCTCTTTCGATTAGAAATAACCATTTTGAAAAAAAAAATTTTGACCAAAAAAATTAAATTTAAAAATAAATTTCAATTTTTGGGGGAGAGAGGTACGATTTTTTTTTAACGAAAGCTGAGGTCTTTTCCTAAAAGGACATATAAATGGTAAAGTGGGACTAAAATGTTTAAACATTGAAAAAAGAGTTTTCTACTCGCCGGAGCGCTCTAAACCCGGTTTTTAGCTCCGTTTTGGAGAAAATTCTTTTTTTCAATGTTTAAACAATCTAGTCCCACTTTATCATTTATATGTCCTTTTAGGAAAAAACCTCAGCTTTCGTTAAAAAAAAAAAGAAATCGAACCTCTCTCCCCCAAAAATTGAAATTTATTTTTAATTTTGATTTTTTTGGTCAAATTTTTTTTTTTTCAAAATGGTTATTTCTAATCGAAAGAGCATGAAAAAACCTTTCCGAAATGTACTTTGTCAAATTTGTATGCTTAATTGTTTAAGAGTAAAAAATTATTGAAATAAGGTGTTAATTTAATTTCTTATTTTCTAAAATCAAGTATTTTAGAAGAAATTTTACATTTTTTTAATAAGAAAAAATTCCAAATTAACTAAAATTCTGTGAAAGCTACATTTCTTAATGATGTTAAAAATTATTTACTTCCTTAAATGTAATAACCTTTTTTATTTCCAGGACCTTTTTTCTATCACATATAATATAAAATATCAAATAAGAAACATTGAAATTCGTGACATTCACAATCATATAAATTTTTTAAACAAAGTCAAAAGCAAAGTTCTGGATAAATTAAAGAACTATATTTCTGATAAAAAAATGCATGAAATTGTAAATTATAACAGACTACATATTACGAATTCTTTTCATAGTAAGTTTGAAAACTTGAGTAAAAATTCTAATAATAAACAAATTATTAATATTGTTAAAGATCTAGAGAATGGCTTAATGAGTATTCCTAAAGAAATCGATTCGTCTTGATGCAAAGAAGATTTTATTGTATATTGACTTTAATATTCAATTAAAAAAAATTTTTTTGAAAAAAATTTTTTTCTTGAAAAAAGTAAAAAAAATTTTTTTTTTAATAGATTTTTTAATGTCCATCAATCCATTTCGAGATATTTTTATGATAAATATTCCTAGCAATTTTCAGCCGAATTCGTTAAAACCTCTTCGAGTTATCGTGTTCACAAAAAACGGGATCCACACACACACATACATACATCCGGACAATTGTTCAGGGTCTTATATAACATAGTCCCATATAGAAGAAAATTTGTCAAAAGGATTTTTAAAAATTTTGTAAATTAAACGACTACAAAGCTTCCTCACGAGGAAGCAAAACCTAAATTTATTGCACAATCTGACAGAATAATTGCTAAAAATATTAATTTAACTACTAATTTTCTAAAAAACAACAAACATCTTTTTATTACTAAGGCCGATAAGGGTAATACAACTGTTATTTTAAATAAATAAGATTACTTTGATAGGGTCAATTCTATGTTAAGTGACAAGAATACATATGACATTATCACTGATAATCCATTAGTACCTCTACAAAAAAGAATTTTCAATAAACTTAACAACAAACACAAATTTGGCAAGATTTTATGGTTTGCCTAAAATACATAAAGATAATTGTCCACTTAGACCTGTTGTTTCAACTATACATTCTCCAATATATTTTTTGTCTAAATTTTTTACAAACATTTTGAGAAAGTCATTACCAAAACCTTCTTCTTATATAAGAAATTCGTTTCATTTTAAAGAATCTATTAATGACTTAAAAATCCCAAAATCTTATGCTATGTTGTCTCTTGATGTTTCGTCCTTATTCGATAATGTACCTATTAAACTTTTTATGAAGGGTATTGAAGGCAGATGGTCATATATTAAAAAATTCACTAAGATTCCTAAAGATGAATTTAAAAATTGTATTGTATTCATTATGAACAATATTTTTTTCCATTTAATAATAAGTATTATGGACAAAAGTTTAGCACGCCCATGGGTGCTTCAATTTCTCTAATTCCTGCTGACATACTTATGCAAGATTTGGAAGAAACTGTAATTAATAATTTAGAATTTCCAATTATTTCATACAAGAGATATGTGGATGACACTTTTTTATGTGTTCCAAAAAATAAAGTACTTACAGTTGTTAATGCCTTCAATTCCTTTCACAGCAGACTACAGTTCACTCATGAATCAGCATGTAATAACGAAATAAATTTTTTAAATTTAAAGATTATAAGATCAGAAAACAATAACATCATTACTGATTGGTACAGAAAAGGTACTTATTCAGGAAGACTACTAAACTATTATTCAAATCATCCAAAACAACAAAAAATTGCAATTATTAAAAATCTCGTTGATACTGTTTTGATACTTTCCGATAAAAAATTATATCACAAAAAGATAAATCTAGTTAATTACTAATTATTAACATCCAAACAGTTTTTAGTGTCAATTCAAAATTAAATAAATTCATTAAACTTGGTAAGGGTAGACTCGAGAGACACAATCAATGCAATTGTGTCTATAGATTCCAATGTAATTGTGGTAAATCATACATAGGACAGACTAAAACACCGTTACATATTCGTAAAAAAGAACATATGAGTAACTCTGATTTAAATGACAAATATCATAATGCTATTATTAATCATTTGACTAACAAGTTGTTCAATTCATGACCATTTAGCTTCCTCAATATATATTATTATATCTAATTTTAAAAGTTAAATCATTATAATAGTTTATTAAATATAATTAATAAATCTTCTTTTTAATAAATAAAAAAAAATAATGTTATAGAGTTTATTATTAATTTTACTAAATTTCAAAATTATCTTAATATTTAAAATAACAAAATTTAAAACACAAAATTTTAAAATTCTTATATTAATTTTAATTTTAAAATCAGATACATTTTATCTATATTAAAACATATGTTATATTTGTTCTTTTAAAGTGTTATGATAAAATGTCAAAAAATACAAAATATTAATTTTTTGTGAAAAATTAAAATATTTATTAATTCTATAAATTTTGATAAAATATATACTTTATATACATGAATCGATTCGTTTTTATGTCAGGAATGCAATTTTGACAAGAATTTATAAAAATTTTAATATAGAAAAAAGTTATTTCAAAAAATCCAAAAATTAAATTTTTCAAAAATTAAAAAAATGTTGAAAAAAATTTTTTTTTAAATATATTTTTGAAAATCCTTCTGTCTGATTCTTGGTATTCATGACCGTAATACACCTACAAAATCTTATCAAAATCCATCAAGATGTGCAAGAGTAAATTTGTCCACAAGAATCGGTGACATACACACACACATACATACATACACATACATACATACACACATACATCCGGACATTTGTTCCTCTCGACGAATTATATATACTACACTTGAAAATTTGTAAAAATAAATGATTTTAAAAAATTCGGAAATCGACATCACTATAAGGCTTCCTTTATGAGGAAGCAATTCTAATAATGATTCCTCTCCACATTTTATAAAATTGGATGATTTTAATATTTTCGATGTTAAACCCAATCTTAACAAACGATTACTATCGGAAATGTTTTTTATAAAAAAGGAAGGTAAAAACAGTCTAAATAAAATGACTGACTTAGATAATTTTGATAAATCCTACGAAATGATTTTAAATTTCATTTCCAGCAATTTAACGTACTAAATGCTCATTGAGTTTCATTCTCTGTTCTTGTTTAATTTATTGTTTTTATTTGTTATTGTTGTTCTCCGTTTAATAAGTGTTCATTGTAATGACTAGATAGAGTTTGGAGTTCAGTTTTAAGTTTGACTTTGCAGTTTGCAATACGCTTTTAATTTGATTTGACAGACTATTTGTTTTAATTTATTGTGAAGTGATATTTATTTATTAATTGGGCCAAAATAAGTGAAACCGGCCACTTGAAAAATTTTTGTCTCCAATTTTAAAGTTATGAATGATTTTTGGTAGATATATGAGTACACTTTTTGCCCCTAAAATATTTTTCAAAAAAAAAAATTTATTTTTGAAGTAATCAGTAGTTAAAGTTTTGGGTCATTTTATTTTCATTTTATTATTACTTTGAAACAAATAAAGATAATTAAGTGAATTTTTTTTTAAATTAAAGCTTAAAGTCTATAAAATAAAGTCTAATAAATAAGATCGTCTTTTGTTTTTTTAGAAACTTCACGCTTTCATGCGGATTTTTAAGATTAAAAGTCAATTTTCGCCTGCATTTTGTCAGAAAAATCTACAGAATTTCTATAATATTGAAGGTTACTCATTTTTCTTTTTTTAAAATTAATCCTTGGAGTTTTGCGCATTATAACATCGAAATTTAATGTTTCAAAAACATTGAGAACATTCTTCAATTTGCAATTGTTTAAAAGAATTGTTAATAACAATTATAAATTTTCATTTTTTAGCAATCGCTTTTTTTATTCCTTAAAGTATAGACTTTAAGCTTTAATTTAAAAAAAATTCACTTAATTATCTTTATTTGTTTCAAAGTAATAATAAAATGAAAATAAAATGACCCAAAACTTTAACACCTGATTACTTCAAAAATAAATTTTTTTAAAAAATATTTTAGGGGCAAAAAGTGTACTCATATATCTACCAAAAATCATACATAACTTGAAAATTGGAGACAACAATTTTTCAAGTGGCCGGTTTCACTTATTTTGGCCCATTTATATGTTATTTATTATTTATTCATTGTTTTTATACAAAGACGGATTATTTATTTATTTATGGTATGTTTATTTTTAACTTTGTTTATTATTTTTTCTTTCTTTTTCCTTTTACTAATTATTATTTTTACCAGTTCTTAATTTTCTACTATTTTTTTATTGTTTATACTCCTGTCCTATTGGCCTTACGCACTTCGACAAGAGTCTCCGAGAAATACTTTTTTTGGATTAAGCATAACCATTCTACATAAGTTTCTAAATATTAACCTAATTTGCGTCTACAGCCGGCTCTATTAGGAGTACTCGCATTCGCTTGGACCACCTATTAATTAGGTTTTCTCGCCAGAGGAGAGGGAAACTGTAGAAAACCTCTCTTGAGTACAACCGGTTTATCGACAGTCAAGTTCTAATGGTGTGTACCGGACAATAATCGACAGTGCACAGCATTATACCTTGACGTCAAACCTCCCGCTTGATAAATCACGAAAGTAGTGAGAAGAACACCGGGCTATAGCGGGCACCAAGGCGGTCACCCATCCAAGTACTAACCGCACTGAATGTTGCTTAACCTCGGTGATTTTTGTTCAAAAATTATTATTTTTTATTAAATTAATATTTAAATTTGTATTAACTTGTTACTAATGTTATTATTGTTTATTTTCACAATTTTTAATAATTTTTGTCATTTATATGTACAAATTTTTTCAATTATTTTAAAATTATTTTAAATATTAACTTCCTTTATAATTTTATGACTCCAGACTCTACTCCATCGTCAGGGCATAAAAATGTAAGTCTTCGTCTATTTTAATTATTATTTTTTGGTAAGATAATTATTTATTTATTGTTAAACTAATTTTTATTTTTTCTTTTATTTTTAATTTTTCTTTTATTTATTTATTTTTTTATTTTATTCATATATAATTTTATTTTATTATTTTAATTTTGTATGTTTTTTTGGATAGACTCCCTGAAGAGGAAATCATTTAGAATTCGAAACGTTGGAGTAAATAAATATTTTATTCATTATACGAATGTTTTCGTTTAATTTACCTTAATTTATATAATTTATTAATTTTACTAATAGAAATTAATTTATTAATGCTGCATGGAACAAGTTTTACATATTCAGGCCTCGTATATAATGATTTTTCGACTATTTTTAAATACTGCAACTATTATCTACTTATATTAAAAAATTAAAACTTTTTCGACTTTTTTTCCAAAATTTGCGACAAAAACCGATATTTTTAGTGTAGGGGAGACCGGGGCAAAACCGGACGGATTTGGTCTTTGACCAGAAAGATAGTTGTATACAAAGAATATAATATAATATGTAAAATCGGTAATAATTATAATATAAAATGAATTACAGTTTTCAGGCTTGTCTGACTTGTCCGGTTTAGCCCCGTGTCCGGTTTAGCCCCGGTATCCCCTACAATGCAACTTATTTCGAGTTTCGGAAGGGTCACAATTTTAATTTTTAGAAATTATCACATTTCAGAAGTTTAAAATTTTTAATTTCATTTTCTGTGAGAAATATATACCAAATATTTAAATATTTATGAAAGAAAAATTATACAACTTTTGATTAATTGAATTTAGAAGTTAGTGAAGAATTAGGGAAATACAAAATAAAATTTCTGTAACAACACTAAATTAAACAAACTACTTTCTCCACTTTTTTCTATTTGTAAAAGACTAACACTTTCTTTGTTCGTAACAATCAGTCCGAGGCCTGCATATTTTTTATTTTTAATATTTATTTATGTTGAGTGAAAAATGTGTAAAATTTTTATTCATTACTTTAATTTTATTTGAATGGAAAATATTTTTCATTTTTTTTACTTGAGTTATAGTTGAATGGACAATTATTATTTTATTTTTTTATTGATTGAAAGTGAAATGAAAAATATTTTACATTTTTTTAAATAGATATAAGAGTTTGAAAGAGTTTTCTACTTCGCGTTTTGACAAAGTTATGAATGATTTGACGGCTGTACAGCGTACTTTTATTAATATAATTTTGAAAAATGCTAGTAGAAACCTTTCTGAAAGAAGGTATACTAAAGAGGAACAAATCTTATGCCTTTCGATTTATAAAAAGTCACCGAAGGCATATAGATAATTAAGATCCTTTCTTCCACTACCAACACTAAGCACACTGAAAAAATTAATGAAAGATATAAATATATGATGCTCCACGGTGAAAGGGACCTTAGCTGCTTAAAATTTTAGGTTATGTTTAGAGTAGTTTTAGCTTCATTAAAAATGTTTTATTGCATATAACAATGAACTAAATATTAATAGTTTGTAAAGAAAATTAGTCATTTTTATTTATTTGTACTTCCAATTTTAGTTCTGTCAAAAACAGCTAAGGTCCCTTTCACCGTGGAGCGTCACATATGGATTGTGGTTCTTATGTGGGGCGAGTTGCTTTTGGGTTTAGGGTTGCATTATGATGCAAAAACTGATAAAGTTGTTGGATTCGAAGACTGGGGAAATAGGAGGACAAGTAATTTCGCCGACCATGGTTTCTTTCCTTTAAAATAAAAATTGAAATATTAAAATACTCGCGGGGAAGTAAAATTTTGATTTACATGCACTAACACAAACATAAATAAGTGTTTAGTTATGGTTCTTCGTCCAGGTGGCGCTACTTGTTGTCATTTTGTAGGATTTTAAATAAATAATTACTAATATAGTATTAAATAATCGTCAGAAGGCATCCCAGAGGTGTTTGCGTGTTCTTTATTAGACCACAATTATAATTAGACAACTTTAATGGTTAATTATTTGAATTTATTTGAGACGTGTAAAATGCGTACTCACAAGTAGTGGTCCCGTACGTAACTGACAATTAGGCGCGAACACTCATTCTTCCCGCGCATATTCTCTCTCGCTTTACATCAGAGCGAGAAACCTTCAGGAACGTACATCATCCTACTTACTTGCTACGATCCCCACAATACTCCCCCCTAAGTGTAAACGGTATCAGAATTCTGAAATTCCACACTCAGTTTGGTAATTCCAATTTGTGCGGTCGTAGATAAATTCAATCAAAAATATTTAAGAATAAAAATGAACAATGTAAAATGATATATAATGCGCATTATTTAAGATCGAGAATATTCCGTCGATCAATTAATCTACAAAGGTATGTATAAATGATCAAAATTAAAAAATAGCATGTACATGCGTTAATAAATAAGACTTACATAAATCATTTTTCGCAAAAGCTACATAAATACTTTAAAAGAGATATCGTAAAGGTAATTACAGTCATATCAGTCTTTTTAATTATTAATCTTAAATGAGACCTTCTTTTTATTGACATACGTTCGTAGAACTGGTCTCATATTTAAATTTGTATTGCATTGCGAAGTCGATGGTGCAGCAGTATTCTGCATCGTCGAATTGGCATTAGATAAAATATTTGGTTGATTACTAGACTTGTTTACTCGTGTAACGTTAGTTTGTACGTTAGTAGTACTCGTAACATCGAATTGTGCATCGCTCGAATTATAATTATTATTAATTGTATCGTTAATTGTGAAAAAAGCTGGTTTTAAATTTTCTACAGAGATTTGTTTGTTATTACCGTTAATCTCTATTTCAAAAACTCTGTCAGAAGTACGTTTAATCACTTTATGAGGGCCTGAATAAGGGCATTCAAGCGCCTTTTTAATAGTTCCAATTTTAACAAAAACATGCGAGCAACTGAACAAATCCTTATGGAAAAATATTTTCCTTTTATGCTTGTGCTCAACTGGCACTGGTTTGATCATCCGCATATGTTGCCTGAATTCCACGAGAAAAATTTGCCGATCAGCCGAGAAATCCTCCGGCAGTACAAATTCCCCGGGTATTCTGATGGTGGTTCCGAACAGATACTCGGCCGGCGATGCCCCCGAATCCAAAACATTGTTACGCAACCCCAACATTACCGTCGACAGCAAGTAAATCCATTTATTAGTATTATGGCACATAATAGCCGCCTTAAGCGTGCGGTGCCAACGCTCGATAAGCCCGTTTGCCGCTGGGTGATAAGGAGTTGTCCTTATCCGATTACAACCGGTCAGGTTCAGCAACACCTTAAAAAGTCGCGATTCAAATTGACTGCCCTGATCCGTAGAAAGTGTTTCCGGACAACCAAAACGCGAAATCCAACCATCAAAAAATGCGCGACACACGGTAGAGGTTTTAATATCTTTTAATGGTATTGCTTCGGGCCAACGAGAAAATCTGTCTATCAACGTCAGACAGTATTTGAGTCCATCGCAAACTGGCAGGGGACCTATCAAGTCCATATGAACATGTTGGAACCGACTGTCAGGAGCAATAAAATGTGAGGGTAGTAACGCGGTGTGTCTCGTGACTTTTGCTCGCTGGCATCGATTACAAGACCTACACCAGTTTTTAATATCGCGATTCATAAACGGCCACACGTATTTTCTGCGAATAATCCTATCCGTTAATTTACCCCCAGGGTGTGCAGCATTGTGCGTCAACTCAAAAATTCGCCTACGATACGAACTGGGGATATAAGGTCGAAGGTTATCCCCCGAAATATCACACGTGATAGGTAAGTTATCCCAAACGACTTTCTTTAAATTTAACGACGAATTTGCATCGTGCAGTATCGACTTCAGTTCCTCGTCAACAGTTTGAGCTTGCGAGAGCTTTGCTAAATTGATTTCCGATGGAAAGGTTATCGCGTCTACTCGCGATAACGCACCAGCAACAACGTTATCTATCTCGGGTAGATACTCGATTTCCGATGTAAACTGTGAGAGGTAAGAAATTTGCCTCTGTTGTCTGGGCGATGATTTTTCACTACTTTTCTGAAATACGTATATATAAGCGGTTTATGATCTGTAATAATCTTAAATGCATGACCTTCGAGAAAATACCGAAAGTATTTGACTGCTTCGTACATTGCCGTTAACTCGCGATCGTAAGTACTATATTTCGACTGGGCTGAATTAAATTTCTTCGAATAAAAGGCGAGCGGTTTCCATGACTTATTTAAAAATTGTTCTAATGTCGCGCCCATTCCCAAATCGGACGCGTCCGTCACGATTCGTGTAGGTGCGCTTTGAGACGGAAAAGCGAGCAAGGTAGCCTTTTCCAACGCTTCTTTAACTGCGATAAAAGCTCGCTCGGCATCTGCTGTCCAAACGATCTCGCGTTTATCGTTCTTTCGCGTATCGTGCAAGTACTCGTTTAGAGGTTGTTGTAGTTGGGCAGCGTGCGGGACGTTTCGACGGTAAAAGTTCACGATTCCCAGGAAACGACGCAATTCCTGGACGGTGCGAGATTTTCCAAATTCTGTAATGGCGCGAACCTTCTCCCGTGTTGGTCGAAAACCATTTTGGTCTAATAAATGACCCAAAAATTTGATTTCGTTTTTCCCTAAGATGCATTTTTTTGAATTTAATTTTAACCCGTAATCGTTCAATCTTTTAAAAACAATATCGAGGTGTTCCTTATGCTCCTTTCTGTCCTTGGATGCTATGAGGATATCATCCAGATAAACAAATGTAAAGTCCAGATCGCCCAAAGCTTGAAACATGTACCTCTAGAATGTTTGACCGGCATTTCTCAGTCCAAATGGCATGAATAGAAATTCAAACAGTCCAAAGGGAGTAGTCACAGCTGTCTTTGGCACGTCGTCTGGAAATATCGGTATTTGATTATATGCCGCGTGCAAATCGAGTTTAGAAAAAAAATTTTACCGTTTAAATTAATTGAGAAATCGTGTAGAAAAGGTATGGGAAATTTTTCCAGAATTGTTGTTGTATTAACTAATCTATAATCACCGCAAACTCTCCACTGACCATCGCTTTTTAGAACCATGTGGATCGGCGAAGCATAACTGGCGTTTGACGGTCGACATTTATCTGCGTCGACAAGAGCTTTAAAGTGAGCTTTTGCCACTGCTAGTTTCTCGGGCGGAAGTCGATGAGGTCGTTGCGATACCGGCGGGCCTCTAGTAACGATATGATGAAAGACGCCATGTTTGACTTTAGATTCTTGTTTACTTAGATCAACGATATCCGGATATTTTAAAATAATATCATAAAATGGTACTGAATAATCGATAACACTGATGTCAGTGACATCGGCTTTTTTTAAAAAACATTTAGCGTACTCACCCGTATTTAAATCTATTAATTTGTGGTTCTCCATATCTACCGATAAATCAAAATGTGTTAGAAAATCCGCACCGATAATTGGGTACGGCAATGAGGCTATGCAAAAATTCCACTGTAACCTGCGACCAAATCCACAATCAAGGCTCATTTTACTATGACCATATGTATTTATCTGCGAGCCATTTGCAGCATAAATCACATCATGGGAAGCCTGTGATTCTAGATGGGAACTTACAGGAATTATTGATAGATCCGAACCCGTATCAATTAAAAATGATAAGCCTGAATTTCGGTCTCGAATGTGTAAGCGTTTGGAAATTGGAAAACTCGTTAGACAATTGATTTGACGCGGCTCTATCAGTTTCCCGAAGTGGCACCGCTTTGCCAATTGCATGGTGGCACACATTTCACTGCTTTAACTCCAAATCTGGCATGATAAAAACAAAAATCGCGATTATCATCAGCGTTACTATTCGAGTTAAGTTTATTTAAATTTGTATTTATGTTCGAATTATTGTTATTATTACCATCATTATATTTTTTTTCTATTTGCAGATTTACTTCTGTATTGTTTTTTATAGTTCCCGGAACGCTGCGGTGAACGGAACCTATCCGACGTAGAAATCGCGTCAACCTTGGCAGACAACTGCTCGATTAATTTTAACATTTTTTCCTGAGGATTTTCCGACGATACGCCGGCCACTTGCTCTGAATTATTTGAGCAGGATGCTTCCATAAAACGATCGGCCATTTCGGCCAATTTATCGATCTCGTTCGTTTCGCTTAACGCGAGTGCTGCGCGACAATTTGCAGGTAAGTGATCTACAAAAATGGTTTTTAAAATTTCGTCGCTGCATTTACCCTGACTCAGGACTCTAATGCGATTCAAAATTAAGGAAGGTTTACCTTCTTCCGACATTTCACCTTTTAACATTTGCCGTAAACGCGTTTCCGGAGAAACTGAAAAGTCGATATTAAACGACGTTTAATTTGATTATAGATATCCTCTGGCGGGTTTTCAGACGTAATTATGTCGCTCAACGTCATCACCGTGTCGAGATCTAACGCGGACAACACTGCCCCAGCTTTGGCTTTTTCCCTTGTGACTCTCGAATAGTCGAAAAGGAGTTCCACTTCCGCGAACCAAACGCCTGGTTCATTATTGTAAAAACCGGGTAATTTTAATAAAGGTCGGAATCGATTGCCTGGTCTGCGGGCATTGGCAACACCGACCTCGCCCTGCTCGGACTCGTCATCAGTCACGTAATTGTCGCTCAGTGGGCTCGACATTCCGACCAAATTATCCCGAAATTAAATTAAAAAATTATTTATTTTGACCACCCGAATTTAAACGTTATACAAAAAAAAGAAAAAAATTTTAATGGTATGCACCAAAATTCCAAACTATTTTGTAATAGTAAAGTTTGATAAATTATGTGAACCAGTAAGTGTTCCAAGATATACTAAGTACTTCTGACAGAAATTATTGTAATCAATTAATGTAAAATTTAAGTGAAACTATTTATTCTGAAAAAGAGCAATGCACATTTCATTTAACTTTAGTTCCTTTACTAAAATGTTCGCTGAATGTCAAATTGAATTAAAATTTCGCAACCTGCGATTGACGCTATTGTAAAAAAATAAAATAAACAGTTCCTATTTCGATAAAAATGACATAGGTAGCAAATATATATATATATATATCCTTTCTTTTTTTTAATAAAAAATAAAAAATAAAAAAAATGTATAAAAAAAATATAGAAATAGAGAGAAAGAGTACAAAACTTGAATATAACAATTTATGTAGAAAATGAAAATATTAACTGAAATTTTGAAAAAGAAAAATAAATAAAATTAAATATTATTCTCTCGAGTCACTCTGTTTTTCTCACGGTCGTTCCGAAGACGGCCGGGACCACTGTTATTACTTACAACTTTTCCCGACACAAAACAAATAGCGACGCTGTGTTTCCCCTCTGCTCTCAATGTTGATGAATAAAAATGGCTTCTTTGGAATTATAATTCTCAGCCTTGCTTTCAAATTATAAAATTCAGCCTTCCATTTAAATTATAAAATTCAGCCTTCCTTTTGACCTGATAACTGCTTGACGTTGGCCTTGAATACAGCACCTTCTTGGCAGTTGTCGTCAATGACTCAGGAGGCATGAAAAAAAACGTTGAAATCAACGGAGGACAACTGTTACTGCAAGGTAATGTAAAAAAACGAAACACACCTGTTGCATGGGCAGGAATGTTTTGCCCATGCGCCGTTTTCCAGAGCCTTTGTGTTTAAAAATTGCTGCTACCCTGATGTCGATTTGTTAAAAACAAACGTCAGGAACTTCCTCTCGTCATCCGCCGGTTCTGGTAGCTTCGGTGAAATACGACGAGGAACAAAAATAATCCTTCGAGGTTTTCTGGGGCGTCTTATAGACTCCCCAGTGTATCCTCGTAGGCCGGGACCACTGTTAAATTAATGTTCATAAATATACGCCCTAAGTTGGCGATAAACATAATAAAGGAAGTGAAAAAAAAAGTTTTCAATTGAAAAGAAAAAAAAGGAATAATATAATTATTTTCTCTCATCATGAAGCGAAGCGACGAGTGATGCCGTCTCCACTGTACAGCAATGGTGTGCCTTTCCAAGTGCTCGCACTGCTCCAAAAGTGATAAGTATATTTCACAGTTCAATTGCACTTTTTGCACAAAATATTTGCGGCACTATGTCCCGCAATTTTTTTTTGATTTTTAATAGTCACTTGCTTCATTAAAATTGTTCGCGATCACTGTGATAAAACGCGAAAATTAACCCCGCGTACTCACAAGTAGTGGTCCCGTACGTAACTGACAATTAGGCGCGAACACTCATTCTTCCCGCGCATATTCTCTCTCGCTTTACATCAGAGCGAGAAACCTTCAGGAACGTACATCATCCTACTTACTTGCTACGATCCCCACAATTTCAATACGTGGGACTCGACCGAGCTTGATGTTTCTTGCCTCTTGGATCGTACTGTATTTTCGGCAAATAATTTTTTTGTTATAATACAAGTTTTTAAATGTTTTTGATTAATAATTTAACGGTTTTGAATAATTGCGTAATTTAAGTGAGATCTATTTAAATATTATAAATTGAAATCACTTCAACAACAAAAGGTACGTACTTTGTAAACAAATGTAACTAACCTTGCTAACTTAGATACTTATCCATAACACAACAAATTTCTGTTGTTGTGTCAGACTCAAGAAGACTTGAGACAGGAGAGCTAACTGTAGAACAAAAAGTAGAATTACGATGGCGTGGTTGAATTGCGCCAAATATCCTATTTTATTTCTGCACTGTCATGCACACACTCGTGTCACGTATTTAAATATATAACGTAAGTTTGTATGAGATGTGCAGAGTCACTAATACTAGGCTTTATTTAATACAGTGGTGCTCATTATCGTACGTATTTGAAACCGTAATTTCTTTTAAAAATATCTATCAATTCTTACTGTGTATTTCTCGTAGTGTATTAACCTCTACTACCGTCCTTCTTACCTTCCAGGGAACTATCATCCCACAATCTGTGTCAATTTACAAACACTGTAGGTCTAAAACTCGATGTCAACAATGCGGCGGTTCAAAGCCCACGATAATACCAACCCCTGCACCAACGCGTCAGGTCCCCCAAGGTGTGCAAACTGTAACGGTCCACACAAACCTTCCTCACAACAATGTATAGAATTTACTTTCCAAAAAGAAGTTCGCTTCTACGCAATTGAATACAAAATGTCCTTTGACGAAGCAAAGGAAATTTTGAGACCCAAAAAGAACCCTCGTCGCATGGACAACTTTAATTTTTCTGACTTTCCGATGCTGGCAGATCAACCAGCACCTTCAGCAAACCTCACACAAAACCCTAACTTCCAAATACGTTTGTTCTCTCAAGCAACAACACTTCACAACAACCAATCTCAACAGTCATCAAACAAAACATCACACTCTCACACAACCAGAACACCAAAACATTCTTCCTCATCCTTCTTCCCTGCAAACTGGAACAATGGCAGATCTGACATCTCCTTGTCTAACGGTTTTGCCCTTTACAAAGATCCATCCACCACCACCTCTCCTTCTTCTACTTCACTTCAATCACATACATCTATCTTTAACTCTCAGATCATAGAATCTTAGATAAATATACTAGATGCGGTGAGACGTTAGTTTTGGCACATGAATCCAGGGTGGCGTTAGTGTAGATCGTGTGCTTTTCGTCTGCTTTTCGTGTGCCTCTTATAACCGAACCAATCGGACTACTTCGGCAATCTTCGGTTTATTAAAAGCGGAAATATTTGAAAATATTAACCAAGCGATAATTTCTTAGTCAACTTTACGATTATAATTGTGTACAATTAATTTAAAAATTGTTGTTTTTTCTTAACTGTATATAAAAAGTATAATAAATTAAATTTTTTTATTTCGATGTTTATTTAAATGTGAAATTTTATTTTTGAAAATATTCAAGAATCTTATTCTAGACACCCTGAATAATATTAATAATAATTATTATTATTCAGGGTGTCAGGTAATGTCAGAAAATTTTATCAAAAGTCAGGGAAATTTCTAAAAATTTATACACAAATTAAAATTTTTTTTGAATTAAAGTACAATGAAAATTTTTTTATTTATTTAAATAATATTTATTAGAGTCAATTAAATGGTATTTGCTTCAAATTCTGAAGTTATTGATTCAAATAATATTTAATTGACTCCATCTAATATTATTTGATTCCTGTAAATATTTAATTGATAATAGTCAATTAATCGGTTATTTGAATCAATTGAATTTTTTTTCAGTGTATTTTTTATCCTACAAAACTTGGAAGATTTGTATTATTAATTGTTACAATTATTAGATTTTAATTTATTGTTAAATATGTCAGTTGGCATATTGTTAGCCCCAAAAAATAGAAATAAAATTAGTAAAAAGTGAGGGAAAAGTGTCTAACAAGGACTGAGAATTTTTTTCTCAGTCCTTGTTAGACACCCTGTTATTATTATTTTATTATGAATAATATTACTACATATAATAATTATTATCATTATTTATATTTAAAGAATTTTTTTCAGTGTAAATTACACATCCTCTGGTACAAAGTAATGAATAATTTTTATGAAGTGACAATGGACAGTTATTATTAAATAAAATCAACATTCTTTATAATAGTTACTGCTAAAAAAAATGTAATTTCTTTGATTTACAAAATTTCTAGACAAATAATCTACTCACAAGCCAGCTTTAACTTATACGATATATACGACTTTTTTCAACTTTTTAAATTTAAAAAAAATAGAAAATATTTGTTTAAAAATTAAATAATTTTTACATTATAGAAATTTTATTATCTTTTGATACAAAATATTTCTCATTTTTAAAAATGTTTGTATGTTTATAAAATTTACTTTTTTATTTTAACAATTTTTAGTATTTTTCCAAATTGAAAAAGACAAATAAAATATTACTAGAAATATAACTTTAGATTTTTGTCGTTCTGAAAATTTTATCTTTTTTAGTAATTACAATTGAAAAAAATATTTGGTTTTTTCAGTAGTGATTATCGGTAGTCTCTTAACAATAATTATGAATTTTTAATTGAAACAACTAAATGTAATAAAAAATTGATATTTTTTAAGCTTACATTAAAATTAATATTGAAAACTTGATTTCTTTTAAAATTATAAATTTATTTTAATTTGAATTTCCTTGGGCACTCTACTCATTAATTATTCAATAAATATGAAAAATTATATGAATTTCACCTGATTTTCATTGAATTTATATAATTTTTCATATTTATTAAATAATTAATGGGTGCCCAAGGAAATTCAAATTAAAATAAATTTATAATTTTAAAAGAAATCAAGTTTAAAAGGATTCGTCAAAATTCCTTTTTCTCCTTAAAAGATATAAGTAAAAGAAAATTATGTTTTCCATACTGTAATATTGAAAACTTGATTTCTTTTAAAATTATAAATTTATTTTAATTTGAATTTCCTTGGGCACTCTACTCATTAATTATTCAATAAATATGAAAAATTATATGAATTTCACCTGATTTTCATTGAATTTATATAATTTTTCATATTTATTAAATAATTAATTGGTGCCCAAGGAAATTCAAATTAAAATAAATTTATAATTTTAAAAGAAATCAAGTTTAAAAGGATTCGTCAAAATTCCTTTTTCTCCTTAAAAGATATAAGTAAAAGAAAATTATGTTTTCCATACTGTGCAAATTCAAAAAAATACTAATTATACTGTTCTGGTGAGTTATTTTTATTTTCAAATAATTTTTGATTACTTAGATGAATTTAGCAAATATATGTATATTAAAATAAAAATCAGTATTTATATTTCTATTTTTAATTATTTATACTGAATTTTCGAAAAATGGGTTATGTTAGACTGCATAACCAGTTAAACAAGTTGTTCATTTCATGATCATTTAGCTTCCTCAATATATATTATTATATATAATTTTAAAAGTTAAATAATTATAATAGTTTATTAAATATAATTAATAAACCGTGTAAAGTACCCTGAATAAATATTAATTATTTGATTTTTTTATTATAGAATAATTATTTTAAAGTGTTATAATAAAATGTCAAAAAATACAAAATTTTAATTTTTTGTGAAAAATTAAAATATTTATTAATTCTATAAATTTTGATAAAATATATACTTTATATACATGAATCGATTTGTTTTTATGTCAGGAATGCAATTTTGACAAGAATTTATAAAAATTTTAATATAGAAAAAAGTTATTTAAAAAAATCCAAAAATTAGTTTTTTCAAAAATTAAAAAAATTTTGAAAAAAAATTTTTTTTTATATATTTTTGAAAATCCTTCTGTCTGATTCTTGGTATTTATGACTGTAATACACCTACAAAATCTTATAAAAATCCATCAAGATGTGCAAGAGAAAATTTGTCCACAAGAATCGGTGACATACACACACACACATACATACACACATACATCCGGACATTTGTTCCTCTCGACGAATTATATATACTACACTTGAAAATTTGTAAAAATAATTGATTTTAAAAACTTCGGAAATCGACATCACTATAAGGCATCCTTTATGAGGAAGCAAAATTGAAAAAAATTATTTAAAAGAATGTAAAATGTATTTAGTAAAATAAACCACTAAAAGATAATCTACTTTTACTAAAGAATATAATATATTAATTACGGAATTTTATAACCCTCCATCCGTCGCATCTTTTTTTGTAACGCGATCCGTCGCAGGTGAGGAAACTTCTCACCCATCGTAAATTAATCAAAAATTGTTATAAAATGCCAAATTTTTTTTTTGAATGTTCTTTATAATTTCCAAACAACTAATTGCAAGTAAAATTAACTTTCATTTTCTGTTAATTATTTAAATTAAAAATTAATGACAGTCGCACGGTGAGAAGTTTCCTCACTTTGCGTAAAAAATTCTTGACATTTGCTGCTTAAAAATTCAATTACAAAAAAACTAAAATAAATAAAAACACAAAAATTGTTTTAAAATTAAGAAGAGTTTTGTGAAAGGTATTGAGAATATGAAATTATAATTTTTTTTATTTTAAAAGTTATAAATAAAAAAAGAAACTGGGTGAGGAAACTTCTCACCATGCGACAGATGGAGGGTTAAAATCTTCGAGTAACCAGCTCTAGTCGATTTTCGCTGGAATGACCCAAATGGTAAATATTTTTAAAATCTAATATTTTGAAATTTCTTAGGAATCAGTGACAACGATCTCAAGTGGCGAATGATGTGCTGCAATGCTTATTTCCGAATTCGACATTTCGTGACGAATCAGAAGGATAGACTTGTTTCGGATGCGGTACCATTGGATTACAAGAATCCTGTAGATGACATTTGATTTGCCGTCGAGTAATGAATTGTATTTAAAGGCTGAAAATGAGAGATTGCTTGCAGTGATTAAAAACTTGAGCCAACAGTTATCTGATATAAAAAAAACAATTAAGAGTATTCCGGAAAATAATCTTACGAATAATATCGATGTTGAAGAATTTTTGAATTCAAATAATGTAAACCAGCCTGCGCGAAAAACTATGATTAAATTACAATTGAGATCAGATAACTGTACTCAACCATACACTAATGAGGAAAAACTTTTATGCATGAAAATCCATTATTGGTCGGCTTCAGCTTATGAAAGAATGCTTCAAACCGGGATATAATTGCCTCACAGTAGAATAGTCGAAAAATGGGTGGCAAAAAATGATGGTACTCCGGGATTTATTAAATTATCGTTTGAAGATTTGCGAGAAGATTTAAAAAATGCACCACACGAAGCCAAATAGTGCGTAGCAAAGTGGGACGAAATGAGCTGCAAAGAATTCGAAAAATATTCTAAAAAGTATGATTATATAGAGTGCTTCGAAGACTTTGGGTCACTGAGGAGAACTCAAAACCGTGCTAATCACGTGTTTGTTTTCACCTTAAATGGTATACATCCCTCTCATCGCTGGCGAATAATAGCGAGCTTCTTTCTTGTTCGCCACGCCATGAAGGGAGGTATGATCGCAATCCTGCTAAAAATGCTACTTGATGAAGCCGACCAATATGGACTTAGTGTGAAAATCACAGTGTGTGATCAAGGCAAGCCGAATGCTAAATGCTACAGTGACTTGTCTGTAACACCAGAAAAACCTTACTTTTATTACAAAGAGAACAAAATTTTTTGCACTCATGATTTTTCACATAAAATAAAAAATTTTGTCACTGCCCTTCTTAATAATGGTAAGATTTTTATGAATGGCAAAACTTTGTATCTTTCTGATATGAAAGCGACATGGGAAGCAGATCGGAGGTGTCAATTATCAAATAATTTAAGACATATTTTTAATGTGCATTTCTATCCAAATTCATTTCAGAAAATGAATGTACAAAGAGCACGAGAATTGTTGGGTGGAAAAATGGGTAAAGCGATGATTGAGGCTGACGAAAAGGGTTCAATGTCTTCAAAAACTCTTCGGGAATCCGCGGAATGTATTTTGATCACGAATTATCTTTGCGATGTAGCTGACAGTACGCGAACTAGGTGTCTTGATCCATTGAAAAGTGCTCTTTCTACTGAAAATGTAAATTCCATAAAGATCTTCGAAGACTTTTTATCATGGGTTTCAAGCATGCAAGTTCAGACTAAGAGGAAAAGTTTAAAACTTTACCATGTTTCAAGAAATATGAAATGACAGTTCGAGGTCTTTTGGATTTGTTCAAAGATTTGTCAAAAGAAGTTTCTAAATTTAAATTGTGTACTAGACTATGCAATCAAGACTCAGTGGAGCAACTTTTCTCCCGATTACGAGGAAGAGGAGGTTTCAATAATAACCCAACCTGTCGTATGCTTCGATTAACGTTTCGTCATTTGCTTTCGGTGAAGCAATTTTAACGCTCAAGTTAAAGAACCGCTCTACCAGAATGAAGTTGCAACTGTAAGAGCAATCTCATATAAAGAAGATCGTGCCTTCAGTGAAGAAGATACTCTTACTAATTATTTGCAACTTGATTCTACTGATGCGAATTTCATCACCGAAAATAACGATCACGATGGTGATGACTGTAGTTCTGACAAAGATGACAATGACTACAAATATAACAATAACGGAGATAAAGAGGACCCTGTTAATAACAATTTTAATGGCTTTAATGCTGACGCTAATGACACTGACCCCTTTGACGTCATTTGTTATACTTTCAAAAAATATACTGACTTTTTTAATTTAAACATTTGATTTTTCAAAATGGCGCCTAAAAACTCAAAAAAATTTGAAAATTTGATGCTTGATATACATTTTTTAAAACTTTGGCTTGAAAATGTTTACTCAGAGGTTATCGGGGTCCCTGATTACGAATCTGATATTTATTTTCCAAAATTCAAAATGGCGGATCTAATATGGCGGACGAAAATTTTAAAAATTGGTTGGATTCTCTTACAAATCCGTACTTGGGGGTTTTTGGGGTCGCTAATCACCGCCAGTAAAACTCTTAAGTAAGGATTTTAAAAAAATCCGACCGAATTTTAAAAATTTTGGCTGCCATATTACATCCGCTAGTTTGAATTTAGGAAAACTAATAACAGATTGGTGACCAGCGACCCCAAAAACCCCAAGTACGGATTTATAAGAGAATCCAACCAATTTTTAAAATTTTTATCCGCTGTTTTGAATTTTGGAAAATTAATATCAGATTCGTAATCAGCGACCCCGAAAACCCCCGAGTAACAAGTTTCAAGCAAAATGAACTATTTTAAAAATGTATTGTCTGTCATATTGGATCCGCCATTTTGAATTTTAAAAAATAAATATTAGATTCGTAATCAGCGACCCCAAAAACCACCAAGTAAACATTTTCAAGCTAAAGTTTTAAAAAAATGAATATTGAGCATCACACCGAAAAAAATTAAATCTCAAAGTGAGAAAAAAATTCCGCTTAACAATTATTTTTATATTTTATTTTTAATATACGAATATTCATTTACAAAAAAGAGGAATTTTCGTTTATATTTCAAAATTTTTTAACTAAAAGATGAATTTTAACCTTTCTTCTCTGATTAAAATTATTCCGCCCAAATTGGAACAAATTTATACTGGAAAGAATAGTCTAAAATTGAAATTTTTTTTTCGGTACAAATTTCAAATTTTCAAATTTTTTTGAGTTTTTAGGCGCCATTTTGAAAAATCAAATGTTTAAATTAAAAAAGTCAATATATTTTTTGAAAGTATAACAATCGAGTGCACGATTTATGGTAATGTTAGCTGTCAAAAAAATTTTTGACTCTAAAATTTAAGAATTTGTAATAAAAAACCTTAAAAAAATTGTGCAATTTTTTAATTATATGCAAAAAAAATATTGTTAAGCAATTTTTTATTAATTTTCTAATATCATATTCGGATAGAGGACACTTTAATGCAAAAAAAAAATTATTTGTCAAAGAGAAAATAATAAGTTTATTAGAAAAAATTTAAGTTTGAAGTAAGACTAAAAATTCAGTGCATTCAGGCGTTAATGGGTTAAGGTATAATATTTTCAAAAAATTATCATAAAGATATTCTTACAATTAATTTTTTTTATATTTTAAAACAATTTTTGAACGATAATAGGTTTTCAATTTTGAAAATTTTCTAAACAATTAAAATGTAGTAAAATCTTTTTAAAATGTTTGATTTTTTAAAAGTTGTATTGCATTAGTGTAATTATTTTCCGAAAATAATTGTATTTTTTAAAAGAATTTTTGTATAATTATAAAAACTAATAAATTTTTTGATAAATTTTAATTAAAAACTTGAAACATTATTGTTTTCTCTAAAATGTTAAAAATGATTGTAATATATTATTTTTGGAAATATGTAATAAAAAATATTAAAAACATAAAATTTCAAAAAATTAAAAGTTGATTTTTAGTTTTAAATTTACCTTTAAAGACTTTTTATTTAAAAAATTTTTTAATTCAATTATTTCAAAAATTTGCAATTAAAATTTTTTAATAGTTGTTTTTTAAAAATTGTATCCAAATACTCGAAATACACTAATTATTTTAAATTAAATTATACAAAATTTTAACTATTCAAAAACAATTTTTGAAAGATTTGTTTATAGTTAATTTTTGCATTATAAAAATTAAAACAAGTTGCACACTTTTTACTGAAAATTGTGATATTTTGTTGCAATATTTAGAAGAAAAGTCGGAAAATTCTCAATTTTCTTAATTTCCCTGGCAACAAATTTTTTTTTGACATTTACCTAACTTAACTGACAGACATTTTGTTTTAATGTGTTATAGTTTTATAATTTATCACCTGGAAATAGTGAAAAAATCATGGAATTTTATAAGGAGAAATTTGTAGAAACCCTGCAGATTTATTGTTTTATGTGTGACATAACAACTTTTTTCAGATAAAGGTTGATTTAATATTAACTGTGTACAAATAAAAATTAATTCTTTTATAAAAGAAATTAATTAAAAATAATCATTAGATTTTATTATTTGTTAGAACTTTATATAAAAAATAGTTGTATTAGTTTCTATTGTTATCACAAAAACACGCTGTTTTCAAAATAGAAAGAAAAGTAGTGATATTGGCGAGAAATGGAATTCTAGCCTTTTTGACAGAAATAATACGATTTCCAAGCGGTTACCTTGGAAACGGCGAAAAGTTGAAGAGGGCGACACTAATAACATACACTGAAAATTAAGTATGCTATATATATATCGGTAGTCCCCACCACCGACCCTCGCCGCAACTAGTATATTTATCTAAGATAGAATCAGTTAATTCTTTCCTCTCACTAATAAAAATGTAAATAAAAAGTGCATTTTGTGCGCGGAGGAATAATTACCGGGATGTAGTGAGTCCGGTTATAACTCGTATTCTAAACAAAGTAATCATAACAGAGCCGGTCCTAGCCTAAGATCATTGCAGTTGTCAGGTACATTTGGCAACATCTGTTTTTGAAAATAATGTAAAATCTGGCAACCATGGACTTTTTGGAAAAAGATGGTTGTGCAAATAGAAGATTTTTTGATGCAGGTATGAAAATAATGGAGTGCAAGCGGTCGATCAAAGTTACCGTCATAAAACAATAGATCCTTTGATATCGTCTTTGATTACCACTAGAGTGTCTTCTTGAATGTTTTCTTGATTCGTTGCCGACTGCCATTTGCTTCTTTAAATCAATTCGTGCAGGTACTCTCGATGCCAACGGTTTCAGAAATGTTGTCGCATTTGTTGAATAGTTTGACAACAATTTAAACGTCCTATTGGAACATCTCGTCATTTTTAATTGTGGAATCGATTTGTTGAAACATCTCTTTTAATTCTTTGTTAGCACCTACAAAATTAGTTCCGTTGGCAGAATACATTAAGCCTGGTATTCCTCATCGACCGATAAAACGTTTTAAACATGCAATAAAGGCTTCTGTCGACAAATCATTTGCTAATTCAAAATGAATAGCCTTCGCTCGTTGCAAAACCTACGAAAATCGCAACCTACGTCTTGACTTTTGTTTGATTTCTAAGTTTAAATTCCTTAACATAGAAAGGACCACAAAAATCAACCCCAGAATGAAAAAATGGTTTGGACATTGACACTCGATGTTTCGGTAATGGGCCCATTAAATGACTTATTTCTCGGGGTTTCGTTCGAAACACGTTACGCATTTCCTTATAACGTGACGCGTTGCATTCTTACCGTCAGCGGCTAATAGGATTCTCGAATTCCGCAAAAAGTTGCGTTTACTCCTGCATGCATTCTTATTTTGTGTTCATATTGTTAAACTCCTATTCTTTAAGTTTTGGGTGTTTGTGTTTGCAAACACTACCTACAAAGGTAATGCAGTTTACACAAACATCCCAAAACTAAAGAATGAACATTTAGAGAGGCCTAATCCCCTATTGCCTTGAGCGGTGACAGTGCTGTAGAGAAAACCCAAAAGCATCTGGCGCGCTGTGATTGGCTGCGCGCTCTCGCCGCTGCTCTCGGCCAATCTTGCGCTTTTCCTGTCTCTCCCTATCCGCACGCCACAGAGCAGGATGGAGGAGACCGTGGCAGAGGCGCATAAATATGCGGCACTTCCTCCGACTCAGCAACCATTCGATCGCCGACCTTTCTGGGAGTAGCTAGTGGACAAGACTCTCTCGTTGCTACCACTCTCGCTGAACGGAATCACACAACCACGGGCTTTCCCAGGAGGGACTACACCGTTGGAAACTCTCCATTAACACTGCCGTGTCATTATCGAGGGACCAGTCGAGGTACCCTGCTCTCCTGCCTGAAGTTTAAATAAACAACGCTCGTGGAAGACTCTGCCTAATTACTCTCGCACTTGGTCGAGAACCCGACACCCAGCCGCCGCACAGTGGGAATATTTGCGATTTTTTGTGACAAAATCTTACAACTATTGATAGAAGTGTCCTATTTTAGCAAATTAAAAACGATAAGAAATTTCATTATCTGTAGAATAAAGGAAAACTATAGATAAAGCCATTAAGACTTTTCTAACCTATTATTAACGTACGCAAAGTTGAGCGTTTAAGGTTGAAATAATTATTTTCGCATATCCCGCTGGGATATACGATAAATATAAGTGCCCTGAGGAATTAAATCCAAGATTTTATAATGACAAGTGTGAATTGAGCGCTCAAATTAGAAACCGGATTGGATCAATTATTAAAGAATCATCCGCCATATTAGTTTCGCCATTTTGTATTGTGAAAATTAAATATTATATTCGTATTCAGCGACCCCAAAAACCACGAAGTAAGAAGTTTCAACCCAATCTGATCGATTATTTAAAAAATATCGTTTTTGGTCGCCATTTGTATTCTTCCTTTTTAGTTTTTCTAATTTTTGCACTTAATTTACATTTGTCAATATAAAATCTTGGATTTTTTTCCTCAGGGCACTTATATTTATCGCATATGCCAGCGGGATATGCGAAAATAATTAATTCATCCTTAATCGCTCAATTTTGTGTACGTTAATAATAGGTTAGGAAAGTCTTAATGGCTTTATCTATAGTTTTCCTTTATTCTACAGATAATGAAATTTCTTATCGTTTTAAGTGTATGTTAATATTTTTTTCAAATTTTTAAAAGGCGTAGAACATTAAAAAAAATTAATTCTTTGTGAAATTTTTATTAAATAATTATTAAAAAATAAACTTTTTAAAAATTTTCTAATTCTAAACGAAAGTATATTTTATCCCCTTGATATTCCCGCTTGGTTCATTTAAATCGGTTCATTCATTTAAGAGAAATTTTATTTTGTTTAAAAAGTTGCAAAAATATTAATTTTGCAATAACTTTTATAAAAAATAATTTTCTTTTCTGTTTTTTGGTGAACACATTCTTAAGGCCAAATAGAAATGTTTTTTCAACATTTCGATTTAAAAAATACTTTTTATTTTCTGTGAAAATTTCACGAATTCTGACCAAATTTCAAAAAATCCGTTTCGCGATTTTTGGAATCTTTAGTTCGGCAAGAATCGACAAAACGTTTGCAGTATGCAATAATTCGTGTTAATTTGTTTATATCGCTGTACCTTTTCAAAATATCACTACTAAATTTTGTGATTTTTAAAATCGAAAGTGTTTGTGTCTTACACATTTCGGGAACGCCAATACGTTAACATTATTCTCAACGCCAAAAAATCTGGGAAATTTTATTTTATTAAGAAAAGGTAATTCATTTCTGTATTTTTCATAACATTCTTGGACATCGAGTGGAACTGGATCGTCCCAATTTAATTTTTTTTCACAATTGTTGAATAAGAATCTTGCCTGTGATAACGACCGCACCTAACAAATTTAGTGGATCGAATAATGGAGAACATTGCGATAAAATTACTCGCTTAGTCATTGTATTTTTGACATTACCTTGATTACGGTATATGGGATTGTACCTGACTTAGAATCCCAAATTTAACCTACCGTTTTAATTGTACCGGACAGGTCTAATGACATGTAGTTATCAGTCGGCTCCTTTGATAAACCACTTTTTTTATTTCCCACATTTTCCCATTTTCTCAATGGAAAACTACCTTTTCGTAAAAACCTAAAATTTTCTCACTACCTGATACAAATGTGCTTTTCCCGTAGAAATGAGTTTTCACCTTCTCAGTGATTCTGAGACGAAAGAGGAAAGTACTTTTAAAATACATTTACTTATAAATTAAATTTAGTTACTCCGTAACATAAATATAATTTAAGAGGTATCGGTTGGCCTCGTTTCTCTTCTAAACTCCATTCATCCATAGATTCAAACTTAAACACTTTAAACACAGACAACCCTATTTCCGATTATGATCAGTTTGAACATCTTGTAGACACAACAATTAACACTATTTGTCCCCAACGCGTAACTACACCTAACGCAAGACACAACAACTCCACATCTAAAAAACCATTTGTTTCTGCGTCTTGGTGGGACAGCAAATGCGATGAAGCAATTAAAAATAGAACAGTAGTCCTAAAAAATTATAAAAAATGTTCGAACTACCCCAATTTTCTTATTTATAAAAAGACTGAAGCTGTAGCTAAGCGAATCCTCAGTAAGGCCAGACGACAATCTTTCAAAAATTTTGCGATTCTTTAGAAAGACACACACCTCTAACAAAGGTTTAGTCTGTCGTCAAGGCTTTTAAAAACCGTTTCACACAACCCTCATCTGCTTCATACTCAACAGACAGGGAAACTATATATAAATTACATTCACTTGTTGACGAACTTTTTCCACCTACTGTTTTCCACGATGACTTCCCCGTTGATTTTGCCAAAAATTCATTTTTGGAAGCCCCTTTTACTATTTCCGAATTGTCAAAAGCAATTCGATCGTGCAAAACTAAATCATCCCTGGGCCTTGATAAGATAGATTATAATATTATCCAACACTTTCCAGACATAGCTTTATCAACCTTCCTGTCAATTATTAATAGAATAATCTCCATTGGCGTTTTTCCTTCTTTCTGTAATAATTATCTTATTTTCTTCCTTCCAAAATCCTGTCGGTAAAATTTCGTCATATTTCCCTGGCATCCTGTCTTTTTAAAATTTCCAAAAAATAAATATGTAATAGACTAATCCGAATCAATTTGGCGTCAGAAAAGGGAAATACTGCACGGACAACCTTTTACTGATCTCCACTGAGATCTGGACAGGCTTAGCTCAACGCGAATTCACAGATGCACTCTTTCTGGACATAAAAGGGGCTTTTCAAATCTTTTAGTTAAAGACCTCAAAGAAATAGGTATTCCTGAATTAATAGCTCGTTTTATATATAATTTAATTAAATGCAAGAATATGTTTATCAAGATCAACGGCGAGGTTATAGGCCCGAGAACCACTTCACTTCAAAATTGTCTTAACATAATTTCCGAATTTACGTGCGATAAAGGTTTAAAAGTTTGCCTATCCGAAACTAAATGTATCATTTTTAAAAACAAAAATCTTAATTCAGATGACCCCAACCTTTTTCTAACATTAAACCATTTTCCACCGTTAAATATCTTGGTGTTTATTTTCATGAATCGGCTTCCTCCGATAATCATTTTAACTATTTATGTGATAAAGGAAGAAAATTTTTTAAATATATTAAAAGTTCTCAGAGGCACCTTGGTATTTATAATTCATTACTTAGAAGTGCCATTGATTATTATCGTTCACATGCTTCCAATTTTAAATCTCATAAAAATTTCTCCCGTTTAGAAAAAGTACATAATCAAGCTCTAAGACTAGCCGTAGGCTACAGACAGAGCACCCCTATTAATGTAATGCTAGCCGAATGTTGTGAACCTCCTTTAAGATCGCGATTTAACTTTCTTGCCACAAAATATCTGTACAGAGTCTACTCAAATTTAACTCATCCGTTGCGCAATAAGCTTCCAGAACTTTCGATGAATAGATTCACCTGCTTGCTCCGAAAAAAGTGCTCCGATCTCTAATTTGTAAGAGTTAGCGGTGCCCCGATAAATCAGGTCCTGACAGTCTAAAGTCAAAAAACAAAATTTAATTCTTAGTACACATAAATACCTAGTGGAAGTATGTGATGGAATTAAAAAAAGTAAAAAAATGAAAATGGCAACATTTTAAAGTTAACTTTTAAGAAACGATGATTTAGATCTTTTAAATTTTTGACTTTAAAAGGGCTCCATTTTCGTTTTTTATACTTTCTTTAATTCCATCACGTACGTCCACTAGGTATTTATGTATACTAAGAAATAAATTTTGTTTTTTTTATTTCAGACTGTCAGGAGTGGCTCTATCGAGAGCACCGCAATATCTTACGAATTAGAGATTTCCATACTTAGACGCCCTCTGCGAATCGTAAATAATAGTTGAAAAGCGAAACAATTTTTTTTGTAGTTTTAATAATGTATTTTAAGGTGCAAAAACAGTTTTTAATCTTTTAAATATTATGACTGCGAAAAAAAGTGGAATCAATTTTTTGCCTTCGCAAACGCAAGTATACAACAATCAAAATACTATTGGTTGAAAAAACTCTAGGACGAGCAGCTAGGATTTCAATATTTATTGATTTTGAATCTGAAGATGACGCTTTAAAAGATTATACAAATTATTTTTTTGGCGATGTAGAAAAACTTTATTTTGCTTTAAGACCACCGTGGCCAACAATTTAAACGTAAATTTTAACTTCCCCCTTTTAATCTTTAAAAAAGGAGTTACAACTTTCGAATAATTGTTTTTTGGCGAGACAAAAGAAGTCTGAAAAAGGGAGAGTTATGTTAACTAAATCAGGATTCGCAATGGCGTCCTTGGCTGCGACATCCGCTTTTTGTTTCCTTCAATTCCTGAATGTCCTGGCACCCAAACAAGAGTTGTTGGAAGATTCAGGTTTTTGAGAATTCTTAATCTATTTCTAATTGCAAAGATTAGGTAAGATTTTATTTTATATGTATTTTTTGAAGCTAAATTATTAAGGACACTAAGTGAATCAGAAAGAATAACTGTGTTAGACAGATGAGAATTAAGTATATAATGTAGACACAATAAAACGGCAAATGCTTGTAATGAAAAAAATGAAGAGTGTTCTGAAATTTTTAATTTCGACTTTTTGGACCCCGCACTTTACTATTGAATTTGGCTCAGTGCCAATATTGTTTAAACTTTGCAGATTTGTAGTTTTTGACCTTCTGAAGAAGAAATGTATACAACAAAACTCAAAATAATGACCAGTTTTTGAGCTACAGAGGCTCAAAGTTTTAATTAGTGTATTAGATGTGCAATAATATTTGTTCACAGAAATTAATCAAATTCGCTCGAAACTTGTTACTCGGAAGTTTTTTTAGGCCACTGAAAACGAATATGATGTTGGATATTCAAAATTGAAAATGACGACTCCATTATGGCAGTCACAATTTAAGAAAAAACAATGAATTCTCTTGAAAATGGTTACTCGAGGTTTTTAGAGTCCCTGATAAATAATATAATGTTTAAAGGTATACAGAGACTTAGATGAAAAGAAAAATGCACAAAAAGATGGAGAGATTACAAATCAGCTATCTAAGGAGAAATCAGTAGATGGTTTAATAGTTTGTGCCAAGACCTAGTAGTATTCAACGGAATCAACTGTTTAATGCGAAATAGTCTAATAATCAGTAGGTAACACATTGACCATCTAGAATGAATTGAAAAAAACCATTTGAGATTGTTTACTCGTTTGTTATTTCAACTCTTTCTTTATTTCTATTGTTTTGTCTTCTGGTTGCTGCGTCTAGGTTGAGGTTTAAAAGTGACGTGTCCTGGTATTCAACATTTTCTTAAAGCCGTGCACAACCTACGAACAAAAAGATGCTTGCTACGTGAACACACGAACCAAGTATCCTTGCTCCAGTGACTGCCATAATGGAGTCGTCATTTTCAATTTTGAAAATCCAACATCATATTCGTTTTCAGTGACCTAAAAAAACTTCCGAGTAACAAGTTTCGAGCGAATTTGATTAATTTCTGTGAACAAATATTATTGCACATCTAATACACTAATTAAAACTTTGAGCCTCTGTAGCTCAAAAACTGGTCATTATTTTGAGTTTTGTTGTATACATTTCATCTTCAGAAGGTCAAAAACTACAAATCTGCAAAGTTTAAACAATGTGCCCAGTGGGCACAAAAACATAAAACGTTCTTTAAACGTTCTGCAGACGTTTAAAGAATATTTTTTGTCTTTGTGCCCGCTGGGTATTTACCGCGTAGAAAACCAAGGTTTTCGAACTTTACTTGCTTGAAAGAATTACATCCAGTCAGGCGATTGCCCATATTGTCCCAACACAGAAGAAAACCTAGACCATATTGTGGGCCTGCCCCAGATTTAATGCTCCTCGTGTGGACTTAATAAGATCTCTTTCGAGAGCCTTAAAATGTCCCTCTCCTTTTAGTTGCGTTCAATTTTTGACTAAATTAAAATCTTATTCAGTTTTATCGATTACTTGTCGAAAAATTAGTTTTTTGATTATTGTTTTTGAACCAATTTTCATTTGAAGTGACATTTTATATTGTATGTCATTTAAAATTATTAAAAAATTGAGGAGCCGGATTTTAGATCCTGCTCTTTGATCGGACCGCAAGCGCTAATAGTCGGGTGACAATCCGACTGGTATAATGGGGAATTCACACTTCGATCTAAGCAGCTAAGCGAGACATTTTTTCGTGGCGCTTTCTATGTGTATAGGTGATTCTCCTAAAAAGCACGTCCTGTTTTTTTCCAAAAACTAAAAAAAATTAATTTTTACATTTTCTAAAATTTTTTGTCGTGGGTAGCTTTTAAATTCGTTTAAAGATAAAAAAAACTGAGTTGCGCAAAATTAATTTTCAAAAATAAGGCTTCCAGGATCATTTTAATATTAAGTGTATTGAAGGTTAAATATACTGTAATCAATATTAGGTTTTTTGTAAAAACATTCTTTTTAAATTTAATTACTTTAATTTATTAAACTTTTAATAATATTTATTTATAATTTAATAAATTGTGTATTTAATAATTTATTTATTTCAATTTGATATCTATAAAGACTATATTACAAAATTTTTAATTATATTAAAAAATAATTAAAAATATGTATCACATTTATATAACCAAAGCCAAAAGACTAAATTAAATTAATTTTTTTACTAAGCCAAACTTAAAATTTTAACATTGCAAAATTACGTAAAGATAAATAATGTTTTGTAGATTATGGATAGATTTTTTTTTGTGAAATTTATACTCAAAAAAATATTAATAATAAGTTAATGCAAATATTGAGTCCCACGTTGAAGACGCACATGATGTGGTCCCTTTCAGAAGATTTACCTATATAGATATAGAAAATCATAGAAAGCTTTTAGAATCCAGCTCCTCAATTGCAATTTTTAGGGTTCCGTACACCTTCTTGTGTCCGTAGCCAAATCGTGTCCCCCCCCTAGCGGCTAAACTATTTGACCTAGAGAGCTCAAATTTGGTACAGATACGTATTTTCACATGTAGATTACAGGAAAAATATAGAGAATGTGATTGGAGGTGATGGTCATAGCGTTGTCAAGGAAATAACAAGATTTTTGGCCAAAAATTCACAAAAAGTGACCATTCGCCCCCCCCTCCTTAACTTCTAAACTATTCAACGTGGAGGGCTGAAATTTGGCATACTGGTGTATTTTAACGCGAATATTACAGGAAAAATATAGAAAACTTGCTATGTCATAATGACCATAGCGTTGTCAAGGAAAAACTAAAAAATTTCAAAAAATTTTTTTTTCTAATTTCCACATTTGAGCCGCCGGATAGTAAAACCACGCATAAAATTTTGATGGTCATTTTAGTGGGCCTATGAAATACACAAAAACAATTAAAAAAACTTTTTTCTTGAATTTCTGTCTTACAGAAACTTAAAATAATGTAATTAAAATTTTTTAAAAATTTTCTAAGTTTATTTGTGCGTGACAAAGACCAACTAAAATGTCCATCAAAATTTTATGCGTGGTTATACTATCCAGCGGCTCATTTATTGACCTAATGAGCTGAAAATTGGTTTATTAGTATATTTTTACAGTCTGATCACAAAAAATATATTAAAAAATCTAAAAAAAATAAAATGAAAAAAAAATTTTTTCTTTCTAATTTCTACATTTTTTGACCTAATGAGCTGAAAATTGGTTTATTAGTATATTTTTACAGTCTGATCACAAAAATAATATTAGCTTATTGCTAATAATATAAAATATGTAATACTTCTATTTTTTTGTTATTTATTTTTAACTTAGTGTCGAAAATTCAACTTACCAAAATAATACAAAAGTGAAAAACATCCTACCAATTGTTGTTACAATATCACAAGTATTATTTTTATATTTTTGTACGGAACCCGTCAAATCAGTGCGAGTGCAACTCGCACTTGTCCAGTTTTTATCTATTTTACATCAAATAGCTCATTTTTAAAATTAAAATTTGCTATACAATGATTTTTTTTAATTCGTCAAAAATATTTTCTTAAAAATTTATTTGGGTAATTCAAATTCGTTGTTTTTATATTCCTTTTAAGCACAAAATCATCGTCTTTTCCAAAAATAAAAAAGACTTATGTAAAAAGTTGAGTTAATGAAAATTTAAAAAATATTCATTATGTATGAATAGCAATGTGCCGTTTTCGAAATTTATACTTTTTGAAACTTTCAGTTGAAAGTTTCAATGAGAAGTTTTTAAAATATTATTTAAAATTCGTGAAATATTAGCCTTAACCTCTACTTTTTTTAAACTAATAATTTAGAAATTATTTAATTACGTTTCAAGTTATTCCCTTTAACTGTAGAATAGAGATGGAACATCGACATCGAAAACATCGAATGTTTCCTTTTCGATGTCGATGGTTTTTACATGGATGTTTCAGATTCAATGTTGTTGTCATATTCTTTAAGGCTGCAGTCACATGGCACCGTTTTGCGTTGCGTTTAAACAGGAAATTTTTGAGAAAGAAAAGTTCTTTAAAACTAAAGAAGTACCTGAGTATGAGAAACATTGCAGCAAAGCTTGCTTCTCTTAAAATTCCTTGAAGGTAAATAAAACGTTTTAATTTAAAGCTAGTTGATTGAATTTTAATTAAATTGAAATGTTATTCATATCATAAGTGTATTTTAAAAACATTGACATTTTTTTTGTAGATGCGATTTAAAAAATAATATAACGAACAATTTATGTTTTCAGGTTATTTGAGTCAACAAAACAACAGTATTGTCAGCGTTGTATAAAATAAAACATGATAAAATAAAATTATAATATTATAGTTAAAATAACGATTTTTTATTAACAATCTATTTATATTTCTATTAATCTCTTTCCTTTTATTAAAAATATTTGTTCGCTATAGCAAATTAAATCATTTTTGAGGTTTTTAATTTTCGATGTTTTTCTATCGATGTTAAATGTTAAATTTTTTCGATCTCGATGTTGAGCAACATCGATGTTTTGTTGTCGATGTTCCATCTCTACTGTAGAATACAAATACTATTTTCTTCTAAATGCTTTCATTGAAAATATTTATTTTTACAAACATTTATTTGATTAAGGTATCACGTCCCCTGTAATCGGAGTCAAAGGTTTGTTGCTTTGTAATGCTATTTAACGTACTGTACATTCACCCTCAAATTCTTATATCAGCCTGTACCTACTACCACATATACAGTCGTACATGTGCCAATGCTACAAATAACGTCATAAAATAGAAGATTTAGTTCATAATTATAAAAATCGAGACGGTAAACTATAATTTGTTTAACTATTTGTTCAAAATGTATTCGTGTATTACATATTAGTTTTTGAAAAAATCTATAAACAATTTATGTATATATAATCAGACGATCAGCTGTCATTTACATTGGATAGAAACGCGCAACGCACACTGCGCATGCTCTACAGAATTTTCAAGCGCAGTCAACTAATCTTTCACGTACTTCACAAAACTGAACTAATGACTTTTAGTGAAAATTTATAAAACACTGTTGCCTATACTAGTACTAGAATAATTCTAGGACTTTTTTATATTTTCTAATAGAAAGTATATGATACAGTCTTGTATTTTGTATCCTATCCAAAAGTCAAGCACTTTCAAGGATTAATAAAATATTCCCTTGATGAAATATATTTTTTTTATCAGAAATAAAATTCCTTTTTTTATTAAACAAATTTCTTTCAAATAAGAAAATATTTTTAACCTCTTTAACGTACGTTTCATTTTAATTTATAATATATTTTTTATCACTATTCATACTTTTAATTTGATTAATTCTACTTATCAATATACTAAATCGAAAGAAAGATATTTTCAAAAAATCAAAATTTTGAAAGTTCATAACTCAAAAAATATTTTATCAAATTAAAAAAAAATTAATATTTACACTTCGACTAATAATAGTAACATTTTAGCAAAGTTTAGAGAAAATTCATTTTTTTACATGGGTAGTTAAGGGATTTTGCCCCATATGTTCGTAATTTGTGGTTACGTTTTATTTTTTTACTCCGAATCCCTTTGAGATCCCAAGATGAAACTTACAGAACATGTAAATAACATTTGCCCTTATATTTAGTAAAATTTTGACAAAAATTGAAGATGATGTTTTTTCAAAAACTGATTTTTAATTTTGTAAAATTAAAAAAAAAATTTTGAATTTTTTTATATTAATTGTATCTTAAAATATACTTAAAACCAAAGAAATCCTTTTTTTACTATCCAAAATCGGTTAATTAGAACCAAAGTTATAGCACTTTAAAAAAAGACAAAAATTTTGAAAATGCCAAATTTTTGGTAATTTTCCAAATTTTAAAAAAATAATTGATGGAGTTGCTTATCACTATAAAAGTAATAAATTTACAAAAGTACAGCCAAATCCCAACAAGTCATGAAAATAAGTGTGTTGAACTGACGTGGAATCCGCCCTTTGTCGATTGCTGCAATCTTTGTATAAATTAGTATTTAAATAACAGAAAGAAAATTTAAATCAGAAAATTTAGAATCAATAGAAACGTTGTAGATTTTCTTACCTTTTAAATTCAAAATTTAAATTACTAACAAAAAGATGTTCATTTGATAATATTTTGTTTTGAAAATTTGAAAACGTAACTGTTACTTATTGGGAAATTTTGATAATTTTTTAAATTAACCTTATTTTTATAAAACTTGACAGATAATTTGAAAAAAACGACGGTGAGATTTTTTTTAGAATATTTAGTTTTCCGGATTTTTTTAGATTCCGTTGCTTTAATTTCGAAAGCCAACGTCAGATTCCGATTCTATGGAAAATTTTCTACCAGAATTATGGTTTTGTATAATTTCTTGAAATAAATTTGACCATTTAAAGTTGAATTTTTCTTTAAATGATCATAAAAAGCAGTTATTTTAAATTTGGCGCTAAAAACACAAAAATTGAAATTAAAAAAAAGCGCAGGATGGATTTTGATTTTTCTTCGCAGAAAATATTCAGTGAGGTACCCCGAACAAGCTGCAACAGGAATTTTTGAAAAGGAGAATGTTGAGGGTGGAGATTGATTCCAGGATACCGTGTATACTTACACCGTTTAATAACTTATAAATGTTTACCCATATGGCCCAACATAACACAGTAAGGTTATATATAAACGTTGTAGTAAGGTTACACCTTAAGATTGAGGTAAGCTTAAAAAGGATCTTAAAATTTCCTTAAATAGAATTATTTTAGTAAAGACGAATAATTGGATTTCAATTTTTGCTTATGTTAATCATGAAAATTAATTTCATATTTGTCATAGGGTTGACAGTTTAGCAAATGTTGCCATAGATTCATGTATAAAAATCATAAATAGATCTAAAGCAGACACGTGGCCAACATATGAGAAACTCTTTCAAAGCTTAGTTAAAAGTATTTTTTTATATGGTAGAATATGTAAAATTTGTGATACTCCCATGTAAAGACCGTCTAGGTCTATAACATTGTAATATTAAATAAATAAAAAAAATAATAGAGACTGTTAAAAAATTTTAAATAAGTTTAATTTTTTTTAAAATTGTATAATAAAATTGCATCCAATCATTAACCTTATACAAAAATGCTTTATTAATAAAAAAAATCGTATTTTTAGAAAAGGGCTCATTTTGTCGAATTTTTTGTGTTTTCAAAATGGAAGCGGCTGTTAATTTAAAACTTATTTGTTTTTCATCTTTAAAATGCCCTATACAGGAAATAGTTCTTATCTGAATAACTTTCCAGAAGAACCAGAGATATTACCACGGAAAAAAACGGCTTTGTACTTTCTAAATCTGAATTAGTAGTTTTCTACGAATAAAGTTAAGTTTTGATTAAGTCTTGAGCCTTGAGCCATGAGCAAGCTTTACTATTTTTTACACATTTTTTTAGGCTCAACATGATGTAGCTAAAAAACTATTGATTTTCGGGATTTTTGCCATTAACATTTTTTGTTCAGGAGATTATAAGCTACAAAACTTCGAAGTTTGAACAAATTTGACCGGGACTTTTTTTCAATGTATTTTGTGCGGGGTCCTTTAAAGAAATGTATAAAAAACTGTATATGTATGTAATTTATTAAATGTATAATAATAATAATTTAGTAATGATGATATTAATTAAAACATGTAACGATAGAGTGACTTTGATCTTTGGGACAAATCAAGGGAAGCATTGGGGCGGAACGTTGGTGCAAACAGAAACTGTTCTCGTAACCATATCGCAATTACCAGATTCGTGGTTTGTTCATGACGTTAGGCGTCTGAAGCAGATCGTCTGTTGCTTGACATTTCCTACCCATAAACCACCTGATACCTTTACTCGTAGGTTCGGTCCAAGCTCTATAAATGACAATACGTCACATACACGAACCATTATAGTCCAAGTTAATCTCAGAATAACCGAATTATTCCCCTTTCGTCGAAATTCTCCAAGACCTTCTAGATTATTGGCTAATTTTTCTCAAAAAATAATTTTCCAGTGTCAATCCCACGGTATAAATTAATAATAAAAGATAAAAAGTTTTCTATGTTTCAAAAACCTAAAAACATTTCAAAACTTTATAAGAAATAGAAAAGTTTATCTTTAGAAAATGTAAAAAAAATTTAATTTGTTTGTTGTGTACAATTATTTTGTAAACAGAAGGATAATGGGATAACTTTAACGATTTTCGGTGTTTTAGGGGATTTTATCTATTTTAGGGAATAGAAAAATAAATAAAGAGGAAGAAGGGTATTAGGAAAAAAGGGGAAAAATATGCTGACATATTTTATAATTTTTATTATAAATACTTTAATGCAATTTATATCAGAAAGTTAAAAATATATTCTATATAATCATCAGAAAATTATTCAAAAACTATAAATAACTACAGTTGAGGAAATATTTAAATTATTGGAAATTACATTCTTCTTGAAATATTTCAATGTTTGAAGTAGGTACCCCCAAAGTATAACTAAACTAACTGCGCAAAACATTTTGAATAATTTGATAATACTATCCAAATATTTCGACATTAAAGACATAATTCTATATTTATGTAATTTTACCAAAATATAGAATATTAATCATGAAATTATTAAAAATAAAAAATTGAGAAATTCAATTTTCTTTCTAGTCACGTAATCGAAAAAGAAACGTCGTTAACACTTTACTCTGTTTTTTCTTTCTCTTCTTTTTTTGGAAAAATAGAACTAAAAATACATTTCATAAAACGTGATGTTCATGCAAGTTGCAATCGTCATACATTAAAAAATCGAACCCAACGGAAAAACGACAAGAGAATGAGTTCACTGCTGGTGCGCAACGATGTTCTACACGTTTTTATTAAATAAACCATATATATATATATATGGGGCATTCCACGCCAAGTCGAAAATCATTTTGTTTTTGCATCTCAAATTTTTTTCAAATATTTTTTTCAGTGCTTGTTAAAACTATCTACCATGAATTTTTAAAAAATTTTTTATAAAGCTACTTAAGAGATCCAGATTTTTGAAATATCACGTTTTATACGTAATTTTTTTCAAATGCTCATAACTCGGCCAAAAATTGATCAAATTGAACGCTCTTATAACGAAAATTTTTGTTTTTACACACGGAAAAAATTTATTCAGGAAACATTCCTGAATTAGTTCAAGAACGGCGGATATGAGAAAAAGTCAACAATAAAATTTTTACTTTCAGTGAAATACTTGAAAACATTTTAGGATTATTCCTGACCTCAAAAGAAAAGATTTAAAATAGGTACAGTATAGTAGAAATAGGTTATATCAATGGGAAGATCAAGAAAGAGTTTGAAAACACTAATAATGGTTCTTGAACTTTCGAGAAAATCACATTGTTTAAAAAAAATTCCTAGTATTGCCAAACAGTAAGAATCACTGCTTGTTGTGTCTGAAAAATTCCCGAACTCCTTCGCGCAGAATATATTCAACAAGTTTAAATTATAGTGAGTTTCAGTTACAACATTTATCAGTTACATACTGACAGTTTTGAAAATATATTATTTGTTTATAAAAATTCAATTATTTTGAAACAAAAGAAATGAAAAATTTCAACAATTTTATTTTTCAGAATTTTTATAAAAACTTTGCGAAAATTCGATGTTGTTAAAAAAATTTGAGTGTGTATATTTTTTTAAATTAACTAATAAAAATTTTAATTATTAATCTTCGCACTAAGAAAAATGAATACATTAGAATGTGATTCTTTATAATATATAATTATTTAGCAATTATTAAGTTAAAATACTTTGAAAGTTCGATTTGTTAAAAAGTTTGTAATAAAATTTTTCAACAAATTTAATTATATTCAATAGAATTTCACAAAATTTCTATTAAGACAATATCTTTTTTAAAAATTTATTTACATGCTATATTTGAATCAGTGTCTAAGTTTTTAGAATCCAATTAATTATTTGTAACTTATTCAAATTTAGAGAACAGTATAAATATCTATAAAAATTGAAATAAAAAGCGATTTTTAAAATCAAATTAAAATAATAAAAACTGTTTTTAATTCAGTTTAAAAATTCCCCGATTTGTCATTCAAACATAAGTTGTGGTTGATTTTAAATTATTTATAATTAATTGAAGAAAGTGAATTTATCATTCGGTAGTATTAATATTAAAGGTGAAAGAATTTAATCAATTATCCGAATCAAATCTCTCGAAAATAAATTTCTTGAGTAAGCACTAGATTTCATTATGAAAATACAATACTTTTCATATGTATCGACAGCAAAGCCGTCCTAATACAGAAACCTGCTTTTTCTGAAAATCATTTTTTCGAAATTAATTAATAATTTCAAAATTATCAAAGAACTCAGAAAAAATTGGTTAGCTTTGCTGTCGATACATATGAAAAGTATTGTATTTTCATAACGAAATCTAGTGCTTACTCAAGAAATTTATTTTCGAGAGATTTGATTCGGATAATTGATTAAATTCTTTCACCTTTAATATTTATAATTAACTTTTAAGTTTAAATTATCTAAGTTTCAATTTGTTCTAAATTTAATTTTAATCTATTCAAAAATTTTACATTTCAAAAGTGTGGCTGTAAAATGTGGATTTATGCCAATATAATTTGTACTCAAAATGTATATAATATAATAATTATTGTTTTTATTATAATCAACTTGTAATCATAATTAATTTCGATTTTCCATATTTTGTAGTACCTAATTATAGGCAAATTAAATGGAAATCCAATTCGAAATATTTCGTAATAAAATCATCTTTAGAAAGGAAGAAATTTTCCCGAACTCAACCTGAGTTGTTGTCATACGGTCCCTGTAGTTTCACTCAACATGACAAGAGATTGTTAGATTTACCTTATAATTTCTACTGCCTACAGTATTAGAAAAATTCAATCTATTACTTTAGAGTCTCTTTTAAATTATTAAAGAATTTTCACAGAAATTTACTTATTCTTTCTTGAAACGGTACATGATACTTTAAAACTAGTTGATCCGTAAATCTTAGGGACTTTTTCTCATATCCACCGTTCTTGAACTAATTGAGGAATGTTCCCTGAATAAATTCTTTCTGTGCACTTGGTTTTTTATAAAAATATTGCATTCCACTTGGCGTGGAATGCCCTATATATATATGCGGAAGCACTTTATACTTTTAATTGTTAATTATTATACACGGAGAAACTTTGTATACTAGTTTTTGTTAAACACACCATGTGTTTTGAGTAAATTTACTGATAAAGTGATGAAAATGACAAGTACATAGAATGCCGCCATCGCATACTAATGAATAAGGTGGAAATCTATTTTACCTATGTCGATTAATTACTTATATTTAACCCAACCTAATCAATCTAATCGCCTAACATACAGATAGAGTAACGTACTCTTTAATTGACGGAACGCATATACAATTTATATCGAGAAAATAAGTCAGTGATATTGTATACTAATCCAGCAATTGTATTACCACTTGGGAGAAAATTAGTATGCGTTACTAAATGTTACCTGAATGCTGTTTTGAACAATATTTGTTTGTTAAACAAAATTGACAAAATCAATTAATTACATAAAATTAAAAAGTTCAATTTTTGAAATAAACACAATTAATTTTAATCCACCTAAACATCTTGTTCAATTTTAAATGACTTGTTTAGACATAACCTCACAATTGTAGATTATACTTTTTAAAATCAAAAAATTTTGACATTCACTTTTTCTATACCTATTTTTTTCTCGTATATCTTAAGCGAATTTCTCTCAACTTGACTACTAAATGTTAAAAAAATAAAGATCTTATAGTATTATAGAAATTGAGCTGCCGCATCAAAGAAGGGCACACATACCATTTAAATTACATTGGTAATATGTCCCTCTTTGATCCTGCAGTTCAATTATTCTAATAACTTATAGTCGAGTTTGGTGTTTCCCATTTCGAACCCAATCTCAAAAATTTATTTCTTATTTTTATTCAATTTATTAATAATAATAATTGAACATGAAATTCTAATTTTGTATAAAACAAATTATTAAATCAAATTGAATAATATTTTTCACATCTCTCATGCGCAGTTTTGTTTATTTCATAGGTTTGCGTTATTTCTAGAATTAAGTAACAGGGTCAAATTTATTGAAATTCATAAAAAGTGGTCGCTGGCATATTTTTAAAAAATTTATGAATCGTTCATATTTTGTTGTTATAGTCTCTAGATTCTTTTTTCGAAAATTTTGTGATAAAATATTTTATCATTTGGGCGTAAATTGTAATTAAAGATGCGTGAGTCACGAAAAAATAGTTATTTCAATACATATTTAAATCGTAATTTATTCATAATTAACTCATTAAAATCCGACATTCTAAGCATAAAATGATTAAATAACAAGTAAATATTTTATTTTACAAATATAAATGTTTATATAATGCGAAATAACATTAATAAAATTAAAATTAATAAATACAAAAACTGTTACATTTTACCATTTTTATAGGTCTTTTTTCTTTAAATCTGATTACACAATAATAACGAAATTTACTAGAATTCTGTGTTAGTGTCCTATTAAAAAGTTTTCATTGTGTTAAAGACGAATTATTTTTTCGTTATTTATTAATTCCATTTTTTAATTTCAAACTTAACCATGAAACGTGTATTTTTAAATCCACATATCTTTTATCTGGATGCATTATAAAATGTAACATTTTTTACACATTTAAGTTTGCATCTTTAATTACAATTGACGCCCAAATGATAAAATATTTGATCACAAAATTTTCGGAAAAAGAATCTAGAGACTATAACAACAAAATATGAACGATTCATAATTTTTTTTAAAATATACCAGCGACCACTTTTTATGAATTTCAATGGATTGACCCAACAAAATGAATCAAAACAACAACTGACCTAAGATGGTTAAAACACATCTGTTAAAAATAATCCTCCGATGGATTGTCTTAACCAATATGAAATATGCATAATGGAACATTTTAACTCAGTTAAAAAAGTTCTATAGAATGATCCTATAGAGTGCACAGTGGGCCAGACGACCCGAAAACTTGGCCAAAAGTCCACCACCGGATATAAGAAAAGAATATATTAGTGGTTAACTACATACTTCAGGCTACCTAAAACTAAATTTTCATAAAATTATTCATAGTCTTTTACTATTTTTAGATGCTTTAAAATCGAAAATTTAAACAAAATCAGCGGTTTACTTTTTAACACTATAAGTTATTTACTTTTCTTTTATTGAGCGATATAAATTTTTTCATAGCTGATTTTTCTTTCATATATGTGCAACATTAATAAAAAAATTAAAACCTATAAAATTTCCTTTTTCTTATTTTATCTGCAATTTTTTAACGTGCAAATTATTAATTTTTTTTGTCATGGACGAGTTTGGTTTTCATCCACCACCAAATTTGTATCCAAATCCATGGTCGAAAATTCAAAATGGCGGCTTTAAAATAGCAACCAAAAAAATGTTAAAGTTACGAATTCGTTAACTTAAAAATTTTTTTGGTCACTATTTTGAAGGCAAATTTCAATTTTCGCCCACGGATTAAAAGAATAAAACAAGTTATTATAACAATTCATTTAGTAATATTAATAGATGAAATAGCTATTTATTGCAATTATTAAATTTAATATTTACTTTATTTAAATGATTTAATGCATCCAAGTAATTATACGTTTTTAGTATATTTTACTTTAACTGTTTTATCAATAATAGAAAAGTTCAATTTTCACCGCCAGGTGTCGAAAACGCTAAATTCTCGTAAATGTAATATTTTTAATATATACTGTCACATACTAAAAATGTCAAAATTTACTAAACGTGAAATTCTCAATTTAATTCTGGAAATAAAAATATCGATTCCGCTTCAGAGTATATTTTAAAGAAATTAAATTTAGAAATTTCTGATATAAACAATGAATCTTTAACGAAATTAAAAAATACAATTTCTGGTCTTTTCTCGAGATATAAGAAAAAATTTAAAACCGAACACGGTATCAAAGATAGATTTGAATTTAAAAATGCTGATTGGCTCAATTCTGATTATGAAATTCCTGATTTAAAAATAATTACAAATGAAACAGAAAAAAATATGGATCGAAATGTGAGACGACCTGCACTTGATTTTGAATTTATGTCTGAACGTTCATAACGTCGAAAAGTTGCTAAAATGAGCAAAGAGCATAATAATGACGTTCAGAAATTAATGATGGCTTCTTCTTATGCAGCGAATAAATCAAAACCGAAAGACCTAAAACGTGTTCTTGATAAATTAATAGTCGATTCAGAATCACCTGCAAAAATTTTAAAGTTAGAATCGGCAGCAAAAGAATCATCAGTTTTAAAGAAAAAGACTTCGTTAGAAGCCCTTTCTTTTTGTTTAGACCACAGTCTTTCAAAATCAACTTATACCGATTTACGTTTACAATCTAAGGAATCTGGAGCAAATATATGGCCATCATATATGTCATATATATGCCATCATATATATTCGTAAAGCAAAATCTCAACTTAGGCCCCCAAAAGAATGTATTCAAGTCAATGATACTACAGCTGAGGTTCCTCTCCAAGCTCTTCTAAATCAGTATTAGTTATTCAATACATCTTACTTTAATTGAAGGCAAAGTATTAAGTGTAAAAACGAATACACGTTCAATGCAATCATGTCCTATTTGTCATGCAAAGCCTTCATGTTTTAATGATTTGTCGAATACAGGTTCTAAAATTTTTACGCCTATTTTGAAGACATTAAGATATGGTATCTCTTCACTTCATGCATGGATTTGATTTTTAGATTGCTGTCTACACATATCCTACAGATTACCCATAAAGGTATGGAAAGTAACAGTTGTTGAAAATAAAGAGAAAGTTGCTGAACGTAAAAGAATCATCCAAGAAGCTATGTGGCAAAAATTTGGATTACGAATTGATAAGCCAAAAGCAGGAGGCAGTGGTAACACAAATGATGGCAATACTGCTCGTAGGGCATTTAGTAATCCAAAGCTTTTTGCAGAAACTCTTGATTTAGATGAGCAACTTATTCAAAACTGTCAGACTATCTTGATTGCCCTGTCATGTCAACTTCCTATCAATGAAACTGAATTTGAAAAACTCTGTACATCTACTGCTAAAATATATGTCTCTAATAACAATTGGTATCCTATATCCTCGTCAGTACACAGGATACTAATTCATGGTGGAGAAATTGTCAAGGAAAGTGTTTTACCTGTAGGAATGCTTGGGAAAGAAGGTTCTGAAAGTAGAAACAAGGATTACAGGACCTATAAACGATTTCATTGAAGAAAAAATAGTCAAAAAAATAATCTCGAAGATTTTTTTAATAGAACTATGGATACTTCAGATCCTATAGTATCGACATTAAGTATTAAATCTCGACTAAATAAGAATAAAAAGTTAACACTCCCTAAAGCTGTACAAGAGTTACTTTCAGAACCACAAATTGTTCACAATAATTCCGTACAGTCTGAATTTGAATCAGATAGGGCGTTGTCGGCAGTGGCGAGACAGCGGGTATTGCGAGACACTGCGATATTCCAAACAGTTTAGTTGACAGTGCTGCCTCTTTTGGCGAGGAAGTGAAGTTTTATTGTGTTGAAGATTTTCTATATGATATCCACTTTATAGATATAAAATCTGTCACTGTAGAGCTGACGATAGTTTTGATCAACTTTAAAGTTTTGTTCTGCCAAACGAAAAGTGTTTTAAAAAATCAAAATATTCAGAATTTTGTGAACGTAAGTGTTTTAAATTGTTGGTGTATGTAAGATTCCTTCGAAATTCTTAGAATACTGTACATGTTAGTGCGGTTATACAATCGTTCATCATTTTTTCCCGTAAAGTACTATTTCGGCAATGGCGGGACACTCGTTGTCGGCAGTGGCGAGACACTATTTTTTTACATTTAAAAATATAATACATTTCATAATAACTTTGGAATAATTTTTTTACGTTTTGCCGACAATATTTTTCATAGCAATAACCTAACCTAAAATTTACGCATGTATTTTTCAGTCATCTGTAATTATGTAAATAACAATTTTAACTTATTTTTTAGATGGCAAAAAATCGTAAACAAATAAAAAGGAACACACAACAACCCAAGTGTGTCAAATCGATATTGAAAGCCGTAAAAGACATTAGAATTGAAAAAAAATCTCTCCAATCCACTTCAAAGTTCTACGGAATTAACAAATCGAGTCTTTGGCGATATACTCAAGGATTACAAAAGACGTATTTAAATATTTCTGAAACTGATGACGCTATTTTAATAAAAAAGCTTTCAGAATTAAGTTCTTTCGGCCCGGCAGCAATTTTTACACAGGAAGAAGAAGATGCGCTAAAAGAATACATTGTGAAGTGCAGTCAATTTTATTACGGCCTAAGTATCACCGAAGTGAAAGAGTTAGCTTTTCAATTCGCCAAAAAGATGGACATCAAATATCCCGATTCGTGGAATGAGAAAAAAATGGCAGGAAAAGACTGGTACTATTCCTTCATGAAGCGAAATCAAAGTCTCTCCTTGCGTACGCCACAGCAAACTAGTTTCAATCGCGCTAAAGCGTTTTGCCGGGAAAATGTCTCTTCATTTTTCGAAAATTTAGACCAAGTGCTCTCCAAAACATCATTCCAACCATGCTCTATTTGGAATATGGACGAGACTGGGTTCTCTACAGTACCGACAAAAGCTGGCAAAGTTTTGAGTCTGAAAGGGAGTAAAAGAGTTGGCAACATGACATCTCAAGAGAGAGGAGCACTTGTGACGATGGCTTTGGCGGTTAACGCTGCCGGAGGCTTCATTCCACCATTCTATGTGTTTCCAACTAAGAAGATGCAATCAGTTTTTCTTGTGCAAGCAACAAGTGGAGCATTTGCAGTAGCCAACGGATCAGGTTGGATGCAACGGTTTGAGTTTTTAAAATTCATGAAACATTTCATTAATTTTTCTCACGCGTCGAAAAAAAACCCGGTGTTGCTTCTTCTTGACAATCACGCCTCTCATTTGTCGATTGAAGTTCTCGATATGGCTATAGAAAATGGAGTAACGATGCTGTCATTTCTACCTCACTGCAGTCATCGCCTACAACCACTGGACGTGTCAGTGTATGGTCCTACTAAAAAAATTTCGCCTCACAGCATAATTCTTGGATGAAAAATAATTCTGGAAGATGTTTAGAAATTCGTCATATACCATCAATTGTGAAATCAGCGTTAGAGTTGTCACTCACGCCAAGAAACATCATGGCCGGTTTTAGCGCCACTGGGATTTGCCCATACAACCCTGATGGTTTTTCTGACGCAGACTTCTTGGCAGCGGAGTTCGCGGCTGAAAATTCCTCCACTCAACCTCTCGACGAATCTCAATCGCTTAATGAAAACAATCAACTTCGTATACTACTAACTGAACCGTCAAATCACTGCAGTAAAGCCACAACGTCAAAGGAATTAACGCATTCCGAAGAAACATCGTGCTTGAGAGGCCGGTCACATTTGAAAGAATCATCACTCTCATCGATTTTATCAGATATTGGTCCTGTTCAGAGAGGAACTCCGAAAAAGAAGTCAAACCGAGGTCGTAAAGCAATGAAAAGCACGATTATGACATTATCAGACATATTACTCTTCTAAAAAACAAACGCGAGGATAAAGAAAAAAAGAAGATAGAAAAAGACAAAAAAGCAGAAGTACTTCGAGCCAAGCGAGTCATGAAGTCAAAATCAACTTTAAACAGCGCCACGAAATCCCCTACAAAAGAAAAAGACAAAAAAGCAAACTCATATACAGTCAAACGAGTTGGGAAATATAAAGCACCTCCAGCCAAGCAAGCAAATACAACAAAGTCATTTGCAGCCAATCAAGCTTCTACATCTGAAGAAGATAGCGATTTCTGCATTATATATTTGGGGGAAATGCCAAAAAAATTGACGACGAATAATTCAGTCGAGTGTATTGAATGTAAACGCGAAGTGCATTTGAAATGTGCTGACATGAGGAACAGCTTCTTTGTTTGCAGTAATTGTGACTCAGATTGATAACTCAGATGAGTTTTTTCCTGTATTTTTAACATTAAATAAGACAATATAAGAATTAAAGGCAAAATTTATCTTTTTTCTATGTAATTCCTTTGATTTTGAATCGTTTATATAATGAAATTTGCAATTAAAGATAATGTCTCGCCACTACCGACGTTTTTAATGTCAGTAGTCGCGAGACATTTTTAAAATTCGGTAATAATTTTTTTTTTGTTGAAAACATATGCTATCTGTATTATGTAAATTTTTAAAACATAGTCTCACTAGTCTGTCTGCACAAAAGCAGACCAAATATTCATGAAAATATGAGTCCTACACAAAAAAACAAAGCGTGTCTCGCCACTACCGACTCTCCCCTACTGAAGACGAACCATCTGATGAAAACATCGACATTGGTCTTTCTGCAGCACATAATTATTTGGACAAATTAGAACTTTCCGGCGAAGAGTCCAGCGAAGAATCTTAATATTAAAAAATATGACTTTTTTATCGAATTTTTTAAATCTGACTTGAGATTCGTATTCAGCGACCCCAAAAACTTTAGGTAACATAATTTATTGTTCTAAACTTTAGATATTCTATGAATTATGAATTTTGGCCAACATTTCGGGTTACCTGGCCCACTGTAGAGTGACTCTATAGAGCATTCTATAGAGTATTCTATAGCGAATTCGATAGGAAATTCTACAGAATATTCTATAGAATACTTTGTAGAATTTATCTAAAAATAATTTTTTAAATTTTTTTTACGAATTATTTAAAATATTTCTAGTCAAATTCTACCCAGCTGAAAAAGTTCTATAGAATTTCACTAGAATCATTCTATAGAATCGTTCTATATGAATTCTAGTGAATATTCTATAGAATTTCACTAGAATGATTCTATAGAATTTCTATATAAATACTATTAAACTTTAGTTATTTTTAATTAGAAAAACTTTAAATTTGTAAAATAATATTTTTCAACAAATTTTAGGCCAAAATAATTGTTTATATCCTTTAAATATATAAAATTCATTGAACTTCGTAACCATACATAACTATAATGTTAAAAAAATTATTTTACGAAATTTATATTCCTTCTAATTAAAAACCACTAAAATTTAGTAGAATTCACGTAGAAATTCTATAGAATCATTCTAGTGAAATTCTCTAGAATATTCACTAGAATTCATATAGAACGATTCTATAGAAGGATTCTAGTGAAATTCTATAGAACTTTTTCAGCTGGGATACATCCGGACATTTGTTCTTCTCGACGAATTATATATACTACATTTGAAAATTTGTAAAAATAATTGATTCTAAAAAATTGGGAAATCGACATCACTATAAGGCTTCCTTTACGAGGAAGCAAAAATATTTGGATTTTTACAACTGAACTAGTTCGGTTGAGACAACCTGTCCTTTGTTTCAATTAACTGTACTTACTTTAACCAAAACTAGTTTGGTCAATTTGACCAAACCAATTTTTTGCGTGAAGTTCCCGTGTCTATCTCCGACGCCGAGTAATTATAATATATGTTAAACTGGTGAGTGTAAAGTGAAACAAAAATAAAATGAAAGTCTTCCTCTTAGGTGCAAAATTATATTTGGTGAACTAGAAAAAATTAAAATATACATTTCTGGAAGAGTGTGAAAGAAAATGGGGTTGGTGGGAGTTGTTGTGAAAAATAAATATATTAGTAAACGCTTATAGCGTTGGGCTAATTAATACAAATCGTTCTTTCCTTAAGAAGATGTGGACAATTTTAAACTTTGTTCCTGCTTATCCGGAATGGCGTAGTTCTTAGATGTTAATATTAGATGTTGTTGCTGAGAACACTTGCAACTTCCAAGGGAAGCAAATATAAAGATCCAAAAATTTCATTTTTTCGAGCGATTTTGTTCGTTATTGTCGTTGTTTCTCGAACGATCATCTCGTTTATTCTTTTGTTAATTGTCAAATCGCATCGTCTAATTCTCTAATTGAACTCCTCTACTTTCCTATAACTGACAGCTTAAAATAATAGAGTAATAACCTACTTTTAAAAAAATTAGATATCCAAAAATATTAAAATTCTTTATTGTTAATGATTTCAATAAGTAGAATTAAATTGATTTTAGTTAATTAAGATTATTATAAAAAGATCATTTATGGTGTCTAACATAATATACTATAAAATTGTCTAGAATACGAATTAATGATAAAACAGAATTATTCTTAAATAAAAACAGTAACATTTATGTAATTCAGGGTGCTGATCAAGAAAATCCATGGACCCTCAGCTACAAAAAGTATCAAAAAATAAATTTTACTTCCAAGATGGTGGTCGACAAAATGGCGGCTAAACCTCGAAAAATGGTCCACAAAAGTCCCAACGTGTTAAATAAATGAAAACTCAAATGCACATGCATGAAAATTAATTTGGTAGAGTTTTTCTGATCGATGATTACAAATATAATTAGAATTTTAAAATATAATTGTAATTTTAAAAAATTCAAAATGGCGGATCCAATATGGCGAATGAATTTTTCAAAAATTTTGCTGAATTCACGTGAAACTTGTTACTCGGGGGTTTTTGGGGTCGCTGATTACGAATCCGATGTCAGTTTCAAAAAATTCAAAATGACGGATCCAATATGGCGAATGAATTTTTAAAAAATAACTGAATTCACTTGAAACTTGTTACTCAGGGGTTTTCGGGGTCGCTGATTACGAATTTGTACATGTGCGTTTCATGTTTTGATGTTTCCCATTCTTAAAATAAAGATAAAAACAAAAAAAGTTTTCTAAATTAGAAAAAAAAAATTTAAATAAAAAAATTTTTTTTTTAATTATAAAAAATTTAAAAAAAATTACAAAAATTAAAAAATTAAATAAAGACTCTTCAACATGTCCACCTCCTCGCGGTAAGAGTCGGGCAACGGCGAGACTATCGACGGCTAAGGGACAAAAACATTTTAAGAAAAGAATAACTTGCTACTAAAAAATAGACAATAAATTTGTAAATTCATTTGCCATATTGGATCCACCATTTTGAATTTTAGAAAACTAAGTTTATATTCGTAATCAGCGACCCCAAAAACCCCTGGATAACAAGTTTCAACCCAATTCAGGAAACTGTTTCATTATTCGTCCGCCATATTGGATCTACCATTTGGAATTTTAGAAAACTAACTTTATATTCGTAATCAGCGACCCCGAAAACCCCTGAGTAACAAGTTTCAAGTAAATTGAGTTATTTTTTAAAAATTCATCCGTTATATTGGATCCGCCATTTTGAATTTTTTAAAATTACAATTATATTTTAAAATTCTAATTATATTTGTAATCAGCGATCAGAAAAACTCTACCAAACTAATTTTCATGCATGTGCATTTGAGATTTTATTTATTTAACACGTTGGGACTTTTGTGGACCATTTTTCGAGGTTTAGCCGCCATTTTGTCGACCACCATCTTGGAATTAAAATTTATTTTTTGATACTTTTTGTAGCTGAGGGTCCATGGACGCGATATTTTGAGCTCTCGAGACAAAATCCTTAATTTTTCTGTGTGAAAATATCTATTAAATGAATTTTTTTCTCGAAAAATAGTGTTTTTTTTATAAATTAATCATAACTTTTTTCATAATTGTTATAAACAAATTTTGACAACGGAATCTGAAAGAGCGATAAATTTTACATTAGGTATGGTATATATTAGTTTTTTAAGGATCCTTTTCATATAAAGAAAACTCCTCGAATTCAACACTAATATTTCGTCCGTTTGGTCCTTATTAATGGGTTAACATTTTTGAAAATTAAAATTTTATAATAAAAACCATTTTTTTGTTTTGCATTTAACTCCTAAAAAATACAACATTTTTGCAGTTCTGTAATAGAACGGGGGTCAAATGCACATTTCTAGTTGGTACTAGAAGGTAACCAACCCAGACTCGAGCCCCCTGCAACGGCTACTACCGACTGAAACAGTAAATTAATGAGTTGGGCCAAAATAAGTGAAACCGGCCACTTGAAAAATTTTTGTCTCCAATTTTCAAGTTATGTATGATTTTTGGTAGATATATGAGTACACTTTTTGCCCCTAAAATATTTTTCAAAAAAAATTTATTTTTGAAGTAATCAGGTGTTAAAGTTTTGGGTCATTTTATTTTCATTTTATTATTACTTTGAAACAAATAAAGATAATTAAGTGAATTTTTTTAAATTAAAGCTTAAAGTCTATACTTTAAGGAATAAATAAAGCGATTGCTAAAAAATGAAAATTTATAATTTTTATTAACAATTCTTTTAAACAATTTCAAATTGAAGAATGTTTTCAATGTTTTTGAAACATTGAATTTCGATGTTATAATGCGCAAAACTCCAAGGATTAATTTTAAAAAAAGAAAAATGAGTAACCTTCAATATTATAGAAATTCTGTAGATTTTTCTGACAAAATGCAGGCGAAAATCGACTTTTAATCTTAAAAATCCGCATGAAAGCGTGAAGTTTCTAAAAAAACAAAAGACAATCTTATTTATTCGTTTGCAATTTTATCTTTTTCCAGTAACTCGAGTCGAATTTCGCCTGCATTTTGTCAGAAAAATCTAGAGAATTACTTCAAAAATAATTTTTTTTTTGAAAAATATTTTAGGGGCAAAAAGTGTACTCATATATCTACCAAAAATCATACATAACTTGAAAATTGGAGACAAAAATTTTTCAAGTGGCCGGTTTCACTTATTTTGGCCCAGTTGAATTCTAAAACCGGCTCTTCGCTTAGAGCGCAAGCGCTAATACCAGTCAGGTGGAAATGAGTGGCCTAGAGTCATTAAATATTTTTAAAATTATTTTTCTCGAGAACTAATCATAATTGGACAAAAATGTATTGTACAAAAATGATGTGTTTTGTTAAGACCTACATTTATCAAGCTGGAGGTTTAGCGTCAAGGTATTATGATGTGTACTGTTGATTATTGTCCGGTACACACCATTAGAACTTAACTGTCGATAAAACCGGTTGTACTCAAGAGAGGTTTTCTACAATTTCCCTCTCCTCTGGCGAGAAAACCTAATTAACAGGTGGTCCAGGCGAGTGCGAGTACTCCTAATAAAGCCAGCTGTAGACGCAAATTAGGTATAATAATAGAAATTTAATTTGTAGAATGGTTAAGCTTAATCCAAAAACGTATTCCTCGGGGGACTCTTGTAAAGTGCGCAAGGCTAATAGGGCAGGAGTATAAACAATAAAAAAAATTACGTAAGTATACCAACTTTCATTGAAATCGGAGGTACACAGCTTTTCGGAAGTTTATCCGAGGTGAGTTCCATGTATGTCTTCCATGTCACACAAGTTAATTCTGTGTCGTTTCCATTCGCAGTCGCTGCAGACACTTTTCCAGGTTCGTTTGGGCAACGTTTTTTTGCTTCCACAATTGGATATATCTTTGTCGCAATTTTAACAATTGCAAGAAAAAACCGTCCATTTTTCCTTAACTCAACAGCAGTTCTTATCAAAGAGATCTACGAGTCTCCGACTACAATATATAATATTAATATAATTAATTTTATAATATAATTAATATGATATAAAATATATTATATCCGTAATTAACTATTAAGCTGTTATTTACGTTAAAAATAAAAATTTTGGAAATACTAATTTTACCTGATTCTAATCAAGATTGCGTTAATCACAAAGTTGTCGCAGTTCCAGCTCAAAGTTTTTTCTGTCATGATTCACCTTGCATTGCCTCCTTTCGTTCATTAATTTCAATGCCGATCACTATTCCGGTTTGCACGTCTGACAAAGTTTTACATTCGCAACCCACGCTTTTCGTTTTTATTTTTATGACTGCAGACATACATCCTTCTTTTGTTGTATGTAACCCTTTACCGTACCAAGTGATCATCGATTCATCGACTATCATTTTATACCCAGGAGAAAAAACCTCCCGGCAATCTGATGTGGTCGTGTCGTAAAACGATCGAACTAGTTCCCACAGATTATTTTCTTGTTCACTACTGCCTGACGTTGAGAAAGCCATGCTGTTGAGAATTTCCTCAAACCTATGGTAACTTTGGCCTAATCTTTTCCAGATTGCTGGAGCTGGAAATAATCCATCTTCGATTGTCCAATAATCTCTGTTACGGCGTAACAATATAAAAATGTATTAGTTAGTAAAACACGAATTCTTAAAGGTTTATAACTACTTCTTTTACAACATCTCTTAACATCTCTTAACAAGATACTTTTGTCTTTATTTGGGTTTTACAATAACACGAATAAACATGTGAAAATGTACCATTCAGAGCAAATCACTGAAAATTGTATTGAAAATATACCTAGGGGGTAGGTCATGGTATTTGTAGATGGTCACTTGAACCATTTACAAACTTATAGAGAAGGGGTAGTCTTTATCCCACCACGTTGAAAATACAGGTAATGAGGAACAGCAATAAGAGATCAATTCATTAACTAATTTTTTCTCAAACTAAACACGTACTTCCAAGCAGTATTTTTAAGTTTGACGAAATTGTATTAGGAGTATTTTGAAAATAAATTAATTTAATTTATTTAAACACGAATAAGTTCTAATTTTTTGTACCAGTGTAATGCACAACATAAATTTGGTCCTTGAAGCCGAATATTCATTCCGGGGATTTTGTGCTAGTGACTTTGAAATGCCGAGTGTACAGATATAAGTGACGTTTAGTGAAATCTTCAGTTCTATTGTAGCTACAGACCAATTTTCAATTATACTGAAACATGCTGAACAGTGAAACTTTAAAAAAAACCTACATTGCGAGATATAACTATCTTGAAAATCAAGTGATTGTAACTGTTAAAACAAAAATACATTAATATGTCTACACTACTATCCTCAACTTAATCAGGGTGTCCACTCACCGAAAATTTAATTTTACCGGGAGTTTTTCACAGAAATTTAAAATAGTTTTATCATTTTGATTTGTTTTTAAAAAACTACTTTTTATTTCAATTGTTATATATATTTATACTGTTCTCTAACCTTGAATTAGTTGAAAATAATGAATTTTATATTAAAAAGTCAGGCCCCAATTCAAACATATTATTATGTAGATCAATTTAAAAAAATCATGGAGTTAATAGAAATATTGTGAAATTCGACTGAAAATACGTAATTAAATATGTTAAAGAATTTCATTAGAAACTTTTTAAAAAATAAAATTTTCAAAGTATTTTAATATAATAATAAATTAATAATTGGATTTTATAAAGAGTCACATTCTAATGTATTCATGTTTCTTGGTGCAAATATTAATTATTAAAATTTTTATTAGTTGATTATTACAAAATTCAAAATAGAGGTTTCAAATCCATTAATTTTTAAAATTTATATGTCCGACATTTTGAAACTGCCATTTAAATTTTTTAATAACGGCCTTACATTTAATCAGCAACATTCAGCGATCCCAAAAATGATAAATAACAATACTTTTCGATTTGATTCTTAGGGGAGATTCGGGTAACCCCGGACAGTGGGTAGTCCCGGACACTTTTAATTTCTAATAGGATATTGTGTTATTACTGTTGAAATAAATTACAACTGATTTACAATACAGTTTAACTTTTATTTTTGAAATATTTACTCAGTTTTTTCATTTTCTTTTATTAAAAAACTTGAATTTTCTAAAAAATCTGAAAGTATCCGGACACTTTAGAAAATGTATATACGTCACATTAAACGTCTTATAAAATCTTTTTTATGTTGACTTTCTGTGAATATTAAATAGATTTTTCAATTTATTTCTATTACATGGTCTATTTTCATTGTTGTAAATATAATTTGACGTTAGTTTATCACGTTTAATAATTAAAATATACAATATTTTCAGCGCATGTCCGGGGCTACCCGACAAATTGTTGAAGGTTGGAATTTTAATACTCATATTTTCCCTTAATTTCTTCCTAAAAGGTTTGATTATTTTACAAATGATTTTATGCTAAAGGTTAAAAGAAGCATTGTGTTTGATATAAAAAAATGTAATTAACATTCCAAAAATATAAACACAAATTATTTATCAAAATGCTTAAGTATCCGGGGCTACCCGAATCTCCCCTATATTTAACAGTTCAAGCTTTAATTTAAGACTAATAAGATCTAATTAGAGGCTTCTAGCACGTCGGCATTATTCTCTACATGTGATAAAAAAAGGTCAAAAACTAGGTTTTTTGAGACTTTAAGTCTATTTTTCTCAAAATATCGACGTGATGGGTACTTTTGGAGGTCATATTCGTGTTCAGTCAAGAAAATCCTACAAGAATATCATTGTCCGATCTTTGAATCATTTTTTGGGTCGACCAGTGATAATTATCATTATTGAACTTCTCTTAACTCTTTAAGGACCAAAGGTACACAAATTTTATCTCAACTTCGACAGAACTTTTTAGAATGATAACGAAGTGATAAAAATTTTAAAATATACATTTCTTAAAGCTTTGAAATTGCTCTTTCGAATGCCGGAATAAAAAATATTGTAAATTCATAAATAAACAAATTACATACAATTAATTAACAAAAAACACGATTTTTTAAAAAATGTTCTTTAGAAATAAATTTTTTTAAATTTATGGCAAATAAATACATCTTAAAGCTATAAATATCGCGTCAAAAATGTCCGACCTAAAATGTAGTAACATAAAAAATTTAAAAATGACTAATTAGCAGTTTCAAAGACAATTTTTCCAAATGAAACAAATTTTATTCATTAAAGGGGATTATAAAGAAGAGTAATTAACATCACTTTTTATGAAATCAAATACTATGTAATATTTATTTGCATTTAAAGTCGAAAATATGCAAATGCGTTAGTAATCGGCAGGTACGAAAACTGACTGTGTCAGTAATCGGCAGCTGTTTGCGTTAGTTACCAGCAGTGCGCTGATTGGTTGGTTCAGTGGTCGTCACTTCTGTGCCTTAGTTACCGTCAGCTACATTATAATGCTGTTTTGTCAAACAGTTTTTATCTGACGAACACTAAACCATTAGTCTTTTTTATTTAATAGATAGAAAAAGAGAAAAAAAAATTTAAACTTATAGTCAAATAAACAAAAATTAAACAAAAATTTACGCTGTGTTATTCTTAAAATTTAATAATAAATTTCTCAGGGCAGTGACAAATCTAGGAGTAAAACTTTCAAAAAAATTTAAATCATATGCATATTCATTAGCCTCACGACATATTCTTTAATATTATTAATGTTAATTCTTTGCAGAAATTTAATTATTATCAGTGTAATTTTAATAACCATTTCCCTTCATGGTATTTGCCTCACAGAAGAGCACCTCTAACTGAGACAATTACCTATAAGGTAAGAGAGACCGTTCCTGTTGGGCCCGAAGAGCACCTCGGGCCAATGCGGAAGACGATTTGGCATCGTGCAGCGAGGTATGTAGGATCGCTACGATGCATTCTCTATATATTAATACATAGCCCATCGTTACAAACTTTAGATTTAGATTAACATAATTTAGAAGAACGTTTAAAGAAACATACTCCTCAGTGGGAATCTTTTGATAAAATTCAAACAGATATTGAAAATATTTTAGATGATGAGACAGAAATTGTTGGTCACGAAATATAACGCACGTCCTTTGAAAACAGATATTATGAAATAAGCGGTTTATTCAATAAATGTATTAAAAAACAAAATACGGCTTATAACATTCAATTTAAGTATAATTTTTGAATAATTATTAAAGGATTTTAAATAATCATGATATTTATTTTAAAAGTTTATTCCTGTTTAACTTTATAAAACAAAATAATATTTTGACAAGAGGTTAGAGTAGAACGTTATCTACACTTTAAATTAAGGGGAATTAAACTTTTAATTAAGCGCCAGGATATTTTACATAAAAATATCCAAAAGATTTTATTGAAGAAATGTAACACGAAAGAATTTGCCAAACTCGCACAGAAATTGCGAGGAAAGAATTTTCTCACAGACCGCGGTAAGAGGAGAGGTAAAGAGATAAAACATCATTTCTCACTCAACACTGAATTTAACAAAAATAATTAATCTATTTTTATTATTCATAAATTTGACTTTTGTTCTTTTATTTATTACAACGTTTTTATTCGGAAGAAGGCCGTATTTTGTTACATAAAGTGACGTATTTACATGCAATGCCAAACATCACATTTCTTATTTTAAATAACAATAAGTGTCGATAAGGCGAGAAATCACAATTATTGCTTTACTGGAACTCACCGTCCATACGCCGCCGATCCCTGATGGCTTCTTTTTCTTTTATACTTAATTTGTATAGTTTTAATTTTTAACAATGGCGATGGTTGCGCAATGATCACCGAAACGAGAGTACCTACAACAAAATTATTAAATTACAGTCTTTCTATTTATTTTATTAATTAGTTACGGGCGGTAAAGTAGAGCGCGACCTACTTCGACGCCGTCGCACAGTGAGGAAAAAGTGAAAAAAATGGTCAAAAATTTTCGCAGGTCGTAATTTTCATTCGATTTACAATTCTTTTTTTTTAATTGAAGCTTAATAAATTCCCAAGAACTTTGTCGAGCCCAATTTTGAAAAAAATAATTTGTTTATTTATTATTTTAGTTGAAAATTGATAAAAAATGATAATTTTTTTAATTTATTGAGCATCATATGACAAAATTTTTTAAATATCTTGTTGAATGAGTTTCATTCTGCCCTCCAAGTGATAAATATAAACATCTAATAAAATCACATTATTTACCTAATTATTATTAACAAAATATAATAAACAAATTAACAAGCAGCTTGAAAAAGTGAATTAAATCTCACTAAAATCTTTACTCGGGGGTTTTCGGGGTCGCTGATTACGAATCTGATGTCATTTTTCCAAATTTCAAAACAGAGAATCCAATGTGGCGGATAAAAAAACTCATAAAGTAGATTGAATCTCACTATAATCATCAGAATTCCTCTTCTTCTTGAAAAAGGAACATTATCAAATTTTAAAATGAAATAATAAAACAACTAATTTTTATACTTTGTTTTGAACTTGGTTGTTGTGAGTAAAAGAAATGAAGCAAAGAGAGAATTAAATTGATGCTGAGGAGAAATTTTAAGCTATTCACTATAATCATTACTGTAGATCATTCATTTGTTTCAATTGTTTATCAGAAACCTAAAGCTATTCACTGAAGACATTTCTGTTCAGCATTCCTTTGCTTCAGTTATTTACTAGAAATTTCAAGCTATTTATTTGATACATTTCTGTTCAGCACTCACTTGTTTCAGTTGTTTAGCAGAAACATCAAAGCTACTCACTAAAAACATTTCTGTTCAACATTAATTTGTTTCGGTCATTGCTTGTTTCAAGACATTGCATAAAATACTATTTTTTAAAACTGACATCAGATTCCTAATCAGCGATCCCGAAAACCCCCTGAGTAAAGATTTTGGTAAGATTTAGTTCACTTTTTTAAGATGTTTGTAAATTTGTTTATTATTTTGTTTATAACAATTAGGTAAATAATGTGGTTTTATTAGATGTTTATAACTATCACTTGAAGGACAGAATGTAACTCATTCCACATGATCTTTAGAAAATTTTGTCATATGATGCACATGTAGCTCAATAAATATGAAAAATTATCATTTTTTATCAACTTTCAACTAAAATAATAAATAAACAAATTATTTTTTTCAAAATTGGGCTCGACAAAGTTCTTGGGAATTTATTAAGCTTCAATTTAAAAACAAATAATTGTAAATCGGGTGAAAATTACGACCTGTGAAACTTTTTGAACATTTTTTTCCACTTTTTCCTTACTGCGGTTGCGGTTGGGCAAGATGGGGAGATTTGCAATTTTTAAGAAACCAGAGAAACATTTTTTTAAGAAACAGATGGCCTTTGTACGCCTTTATTACGAAAGACTACGTATTTGATGACAGTTTTGGAAAATTCAAAATGGCGAATCCAATATGGCGTTTACTAATATTGGATCCGACATTTTGAATTTTTAAAAACTGAGATCATATTCGTAATCAGCGACCGCAAAAAACACTGATTAATAAATATCAAGAGAATCTAATAACGTTTTAAAAATGTTGTCCGCGATATTGCATCCGACATTTTGAATTTTTTAAATCTGATATCATATGTGACGGTCCACGACAAAACGTGCCTTAGCTCCCAAAAAATTATTGTCGAATCAGGAAGGTCCAGCTTCTAATACGTTTTCCGTAGAATTCATATTCGGGAGCTAAGGCACGTTTTCTCGTGGACAGTCACATATTCGTAATCAGCGACCGCAAAAACCCCTGAGTAACAAATTTCAAGTGAATCTAATGAATTCTTAAACAATTTGTCTCATACACCCAGAGTGTTGATACTGCATATATATAGTTTAAACTAATTTTTTATTAGGGGAGAGTGGGGCAAACCGGACCCCCCTCAATAGGATATTTCCTTTGAATTAAAGTTTCATAAAAATTATTTTTAAATAAAATGTTTTTTTCATTAAAATATTTACTTACAATGAACAATAATTGTCTTCCAATGAGAATTGGACCCTTTAATATTGTTTCTCTGATAATGACAAATATTTATAATTTTTTATTTAAAAAAATATTTATTTAATTAAAATTCAATCCCGAATTATTATTTTCATTACTACAACCATTGTTTACATAATTCTTTATGTTTTTTATTATTGTAGATTATCTAAATGCAATATTATAAATAAAAAACCAAACGGTCCGGTTTGGTCCATCATGTGAAAAACTTAGCCTAACATCTCAGCTTTCAATTTAAAAAAAGCACCCTACTCCTAATATTACTATAATTAAGATCATCAAATAGTATTACGGTATTGACACTTTTGGTTTCTATTGTATATTTATAACAAAGAATATTGAAAATGGAACATATTTAATTTAAACTTTAAACATTTTCATGCAATTTTCAATTTTTAAAAGTTGTAGCGAAATACAAAATCCATTTACTTAAAAAATCTATTCTCTAGATTATTTTATTAATACCAAAATTGTTTACAGATAAATTTGAAAAAGATATAACAAAAAAAAGACTTCAAAAATTTATTTTCAAACGTCAAAATCACTTTTTCTTTCATATTTTTAACAATAATAAATGGATAACAATGAAACTTGATACAAACTCACAGTATGCCAAGTACATTATTTTGGTTAAAACCCGAAATTACTCTGATTTACCACTTTTGAATAAAGTAAATAATATAAAGTAAATAATATTTATATAGCGTATATTAACTTTTATTTTTACAATGGGACATGCCAGAAAACTGAGAAGTTTGAATTTAAATGCTAATTTTTTGATACCTGGTAACGATTTTAAGCACTGCTACTACATAAAGCTCCAGTCAAAAAAGTTCTATAAAATGATTCTATAGAGTATTCTATTGCGAATTGTATAGATTATTTTGTAGATAATTGAGTAGATTTAAATCTTTCGATGGTTTAATTGATATTTGATAAATAAATGATCATGGGAAGGTAAAAATTGAATGAAAAATCTAATGTGTTTCGTCAGTAATGCGACGTTTCGTTGGCTAAGGTTTGCCAACCTTATCAGGCTAATTCATTAAAACATAAGAAACACCATCCCAGTAAAAAAAAGTATTCAGAATAGAAAAAAAGTATTGGTGGTGACGTTCGGTGAATGCGTTTTCGCGACAAAACTGTATTGGTGGGTTACGGTGAATACATTTTGCTAAAAAAGTTCTATAGAATTTTAGGCAAAAATAATTGTTTATATCCTTTAAATATATAAAATTCATTGAACTTCGTAACTATACATAACTATAATGTTAAAAAAATTATTTTACGAAATTTATATTCCTTCTAATTAAAAACCACTAAAATTTAGTAGAATTCACGTAGAAATTCTATAGAAACATTCTATTGAAATTCTATAGAATATTCTCTAGAATTTATATAGAATGATTCTATAGAATGATTCTAGTGAAATTCTATAGAACTTTTTCAGCTGGGATGTGTGTGTGTGTATGTCACCGATTCTTGTGGACAAATTTTCTTTACACATCTTGATAAATTTTGATAAGACTTTGTGTATTACGGTCAAGAATACCAAAAATCAAACAGAAGGATTTACAAAAATATATTTAAAAAAAAAATTTTCAACAATTTTTTAATTTAAAAAAAAATAATTTTTCGATTTTTTAAAATAATTTTTTTCTATATTAAATTTTTTATTAATTCTTGTCAAAATTTCATTCCTGACATAAAAACGAATCGATTCATGTATATAAAGTATATATTTTATCAAAATTTATAGAATTAATAAATATTTTAATTTTTCACAAAAAATTAAAATTTTGTATTTTTTGACATTTTATTATAACACTTTAAAAGAACAAATATAACATATGTTTTAATATAGATAAAATGTATCTGATTTAAAAATTAAAATAAATATAAGAATTTTCAAATATTGTGTTTTAAATTTTGTTATATTAAATATTAAGATAATTTTGAAAATTTGTAAAATTAATGATAAACTCTATAACATTAATTTTTTTTGATTTATTAAAAAGAAGATCTATTAATTATATTTAATAAACTATTATAATTATTTAACTTTTAAAATTATATATAATAATATATATGTTTCTTTTATTACTAAAATTATTTGATTATTATCTAACTACTTCTAAAACGCTTAGTATAAAAAAATTATAACACCGTCCGACACGATTTTGCACACATAAACGAACCAAAGATTTTCGAAAACTAGAGCTAAAAAAAAGATACCCGTGTCTGGCCTTTTTTCGAGATCAAGTCGTTTACGGTTTTTTTTACAGTCAACCCCAAAAACTACCCCTATTTCGATTTATTTTAAAAAATACTAATAAAACTAAAAAAATTTGGATTTTTTAAAAAGTAATCGTTGGTTAATTGTAATATCATAATACAGCCTATCATTTTCAATTTTTCACCCCAACCCTTACCTCAAAACCTACCCCTAAGCTAAATCAATATATTGAATACCACCCTACAATTTTTAGAATTTTATAAAACTTCGTATTTAAGGGTTTTTAGGGTCCCTAGTTACAAATCTGAACTCGTTATTTAAACATTCAAAATGGCGTATCCAAAATGGCGGACAAATTAAAAAACTCATCCGATTTTTATAAAATTTAATAACCGTGGTATTTAAAAAAACTGCAAAAAAAATTTTTAATTAAAAATGGGTTCTTTATTTTTTTTGAGTTGTAAAAAATTAAATTATAAATAATTTTTTAAATATCTAAAACAATGTAATGAAAAACAATATAAAATTTTTAAAAATAACTCTAATTTTTGGAAATTTTGGTTGCTTATTTTTGCGGTTAAATTATTCATTACATTCCACAAGTCCGAAATACCACGGTTATTAAATTTTATAAAAATCGGATGATTTTTTTAATTTGTCCGCCATTTTGGATACGCCATTTTGAATTATTAAATAACGAGTTCAGATTTGTAACTAGCGACACCAAAAACCCTTAAATACGAAGTTTTATAAAATTCCAAAAATTGTAGGGCGGTATTCAATATATTGATTTAGCTTAGGGGTAGGTTTTGAGATAAGGGTTGGGGTGAAAAATTGAAAATGATAGGCTGTATTATGATATTACAATTAACCAACGATTACTTTTTAAAAAATCCAAATTTTTTTAGATTTATTAGTATTTTTTTAAATATATCGACAGAGGGGTAGTTTTTGGGGTTGACGGTTTGACCTGAAATATTAGTAAGGATATGTTTAATAGTCCCAATAAGGTTTAAAGAATTTTTAAATAAAAATTTACCATTTTTCTATATTTTTTGCAATACAATTGGTTACCTTCTATTAGAGGGTTCTTTTTACCCCTAAAAAACCGTAAACAACTTGATCTCGAAAAACGGCCAGACACGGGTATCTTTTTTTAGCTCTAGTTTCCGAAAATCTTTGGTTCGTTCATGGGTGCAAAAAAAAGTTTATACAACTCAGGCGTATTATTGTCACTTTATCTACCTGTACAGGCGCGTACTAAGTTCCCCCTTATAACCCAACAGTCAATAAAGAAACTATTATAGCCCTAGGGAGATAAAGGGTATATTATTGACCGCTCACAGGTCAATAAAGTGCCCTTTATCTCCCTAGGGCAATAATGGTTACTTTATTGACCAGCTGGGTTATATGGGAGAACTTAGCATGCACCGGTACAGGTAGCATAGAGTAACCATAATACGCCTTTGTTGTATAAAGCAAAGTATGGAACAAGGGAGGTAACCTCGTTTGTTGCATAATGTACTATTAATTTTGTCGGACGGTGTAATTTATAAGTTTATCAACATTATATTTTTTTCAACCTTTTATTACACTTATTTATGTTTTTTGTCATTCACAAAAACCTCTTAATTTTGAAACATTTTAAAATTTCTATATCATTAAGAAAGGAGAAAACGCTTTTAATATTATTTTTAGTTGTAATAACCAAGTTTCTTTAACATATTTTTAAATTAATACCTAATTCAAATAAAAATTAAAACATCAAAATTGAGTTTGGTTTTAGAATAACAATCAGTTTAGTTAATGAAACTGAACTAAATGGAACCGAATTTGTTTAGTTGCTAGTAACCAAGTGTTCGGTCAGTCCTATTTTGACGACAGAGTTCGGCTGTGGCAAACAATCTTTCTGTTGAACCAACTAAACATTTTTTTTTGTGTAGTAACTTGCATTCGTTCTTTTTTTTAGATTAATATGGCACCGTCCACACTGCGAAAATCAAGCAACCACAATCCTCCGCTCCAACTGGGGCCACGGACCACACCCGCTTCCAGATCAACCAACTTCCGTGGCAGAGGTCTCAACAAAACCAACGCCAGGAATTTACCTGGCAAGATCAGTCGAACACCAGGACTAATTTCCTCAATTGGAGAAGCCTTAACTACGGCAAAAGTGGAGAACCCACCCGCAGAGTCCAATCTCCAATATTCCTATAACACAAACTCTAATATACCTACATCTGACTCCTCCACAGCTTTTGGAACATTTCACTTTTTCTGACTCAGTTTTTCACGCCCTTTAAAATGGTTATAATTATAATTCGAACAAATTTGAATAGTCATATATATAATCAGGTTTATATTTTCGTTAATGTTTTAACGTTACGTTCTTCAGCTCAATAACTTAACTAACTTCAAAAGTTGAATTTTTTTATCTTTTTGAGGTCGATCGCCGCGAATCCCGTCTGTTGCTTTCTCTCCTTCGTCTCCCCAGGGCCGAGTAGACGTCTTCCAAAGTAAATATATTTTATAATATTACAATTTTTAAAACTTCTTTAACCCGTTAACGCCTGAAACCTCTAAAATTTTGTGTTTAATTTAAGATATAATTTTATATACTAAATATGCTTCCTGAAAATAACTGATGCGTTTCTTTATGTTTTCGGGGTCGCTCTACAAGATTCCGTGCTCAGATTTTAAATTTATCGCACAGAAAATTAAATATGGCGAATTTTGTGCATCAAATTGCGAAAAAAATGAAAAAATTTTTTTAATAATTTTTTTTTACATAAGACATTTTTTTCAAATGAATACAAGTGTCACAAATTGGCACAAACTTATTAAACTTTCAAAATATGCAAAAGCGGAAATAAAGAAAACAAAATGGCGGCTTCAAAATGGCGCTAATTACTCGGGGGTTTTTAGGGTCGCTGATTATGAATCTACTATTGGATTATCTACATTTCATAGCCATTTTCTGAATCGGTGCACCATAAAACGAATTGATTAATTTTTTTCTCAAATTAGCGCCATTTTGAAGCCGCTATTTTGTTTTTTTCATTTCCGCTTTTGCATATTTTGAAAGTTTAATAAGTTTGTGCCAATTTGTGACACTTGTGTTCATTTAAAAAAAATGTCTTATGTAAAAAAAAATTATTTAAAAAAATTTTTTCATTTTTTTCGCAATTTGATGCACAAAATTCGCCATATTTAATTTTCTGTGCGATAAATTTAAAATCTGAGCACGGAATCTTGTAGAGCGACCCGAAAACATAAAGAAACGCATCAGTTATTTTCAGGAAGCATATTTAGTATATGAAATTATATTTTAAATTAAACACAAAATTTTAGAAGTTTCAGGCGTTAATGGGTTAAAATAATTTTAATAATAATATTTCTAGATTTAATTTAAAATACACTAAGAAAACAAATTTTTTAAATTTCATAAACTTTGGTTAAATTAATATTTAATTGAAATATGAATTTATTTATAAAACATATTTATTCAAACCAATAATATTTTCAAATCTGAAATGTATATATTTTTATATATTCTAGTAATTAACAACAATAATTTGTTCATACATTTGTTTTAATAATAATAACATTATTTAATTGAAGTCTGACTAATAGTGTAAGAAATTCAGACCATAATTATAATTTAGGAAAAAGAATATATAAGGGGCTCTAAGAAACCACTCACTTTGGGAGACGTCTATTTGGCCCTGAGAAGGCGAAAGGGGTGAAAAAGCAACATACGGGATTCGCGGCGATCGATGGTTCAATGACGAGAAAAACATACGCGGACATTTTTAATCATATCTCGGAGACGGATTAATATTTTTTACTTTTCTTAGGCTCAAATTAAAGGTGAAATTTTTTTTAACAATATGGTATAAGTTTCAAATTTTTCCTATTATGTTTGTAGATCAGGCCACGGACTAAACATATCGAACGATAATTGAAAATTTTGAGAGATTTGTACCACAAATAATTAAATAATATAACAAGTTCTAAACGTTAAAAAAATTAACCAAATCTTATCTTATTTAAAATTTTATAAGCTTTCCAAATCTGTAAAATTCAAGTCTCTATCTACATTTTTGGCAAAGTTATTATGATTTTAGTGGAGCTGCCTTTTTTTCTCCTCTTCGGTCTATCGGACCGACAATTTCCGACGGTAGTGTAAGATATCATTTTTCCATCTTATATTTTTACATTTTTGCAGTGCTGTTTAAATAAATAATTAAATTATTGCAAAGAGAAATTTTCGAAAATAATTCAATTTTTACGAAGAATTTCATTAAAATCTATTAAAATAATTTAATTTTTGTTTAATTAAACTCAAGCTTGTCACTTCTAATTTATTTATTTTATTTATTGAAAATAAAAAACAATTGTCATATTTCACATGAAACTACATCCTATGTATTGTCTACGTATGTACATTCACTTTTCACTATACAGATGTCTTTCTAGTTGTTGCTGGATGGGAGAATTGGTGAAAGAGACGAAGACTCTGGTCACGTTTCGCGAAATACAAACAAGTCAGAAGAGCACCTCCAAGTGTTTGAGCTACCAATTCAGGACAGTTTAACGACCTAAATGTGCTTTTGATAAAAATACAGTGAAACACTTGTCAGCGAGGTTTTCCACGGGAAATATATAGATAAGTTTCTCGGTGCCAAGAAATTTTTATATATTTTTTTAACCCACCTCTCATCTCCTCCACTTCCTTTTCATTTCCACTGTAAATCGATTTTATCTGGATTCAAGTATAGTGAGCATCGACATGAAAACATTATTTATGTGTTCAACACACATTCAAGGCGTTAAGAAATTGATAACAATGTGTGAAAAACAACTCACAAAATTTTCAATTAGTGCGTTATTTACAGGATTATTTGCGAGAAATAACAAAAACACATACTCTAATAAACAATTGACAGAAATAATTTAAATGAGATTTATCATTAACATAAAAAATAGTATTTTTCGTTATTTTTATTAGGAATAGCAAAATAGTATACTTCGTGAGCAGCAATGAAATTCTACCAATAATTTTAATTTCTTAATAATAAATTCTAAACTATAATTCATGTTTTTTAATGTTAGGAAATTCTTTATTATAATTCAATTTTTTTAAAATTGTAATAAAATTTTACGAAAGAATTCAGATTAAAAATGTTTAAGTACAATTTATTAGAATAAATTAAGTTTCGTATAGAAGAATTTTATTACTTTTAAAAATAATTTAATTTTTACTAAGAATTTCATTAACATCTTTCAAAAAAAAATTAAATTTTTTTGAAAAATTATATTAAAAGTTCTAAAAAAGTTTTGTTAAAATTGTACTGATATAATTGAATTTTAATAGTTATCATTAAAATGTTTTAAGATAATTGAACTATTTCGATAAATATTATTAAAATTGTATTTAAAGTAATTGATCGATTAAACGAACATACTTTAGGTAAAGCTCAATCGAAATTTAAAAATTGAATTTCAATAATTTCAATTTAATATAAATGTTAATTTCTTATAACAAGAAGTAATAACAAAATGTATATTTTAGTTTCTATTGTAGTTTATATTACAAAAAAAGAATTTCTGTATTATTATTTCTATGAAACGTCTTTGGCGAAATACAATTAATTTTTTTAATATGTTTTATTGTAATTTTTATTATACATATATACACTTCTTCACGCAATACTCCTTATTAAAACCACTTGAAAAACAAGAAATTAATTTTAAGTATTCTTTGAGAAATTAATATATTATTAGTAAAAATTTAAGGAAACAAGTTTAATAATAGTAATTTATTTAACTTCTCAAGATTTGCAATAAATTAATACACTTTAATATCAATAATGTTTATCGCAGAAAATTTTGTAATTAGATTATTTTTCTCAACATTTTTTGTATATTTTTTTACAAAAACTTTATTCCATACATTTTAAAAAAACTAAGGCAAATCCTTACAAACATTTATAATTTTAAAAAAATTAAAAAATAATTTATCGACTGTTAGATACATTTTATTAATTTTATTTTTATCACGATGTACTGCTCCCCACCAAGCGACATAGAAAATGTGCAAGTTTTTAACTTTGATCGTCGTGTCTAGCTCGAGTACCCGTGCGAGAGAAACAACACAAGTGACGATGAGTAAGTTTCTCCATCGTATTTTCAAAAAGTAGACATCGTAAGACATTTTGCATAGAATTTAAATAATTATTTTTTTTTTTGCAAAATTAGAATCAGTACATACACTTTCATTAGAGAAGTGTCATTTAATTATTAAATTTTTATTTTTAAAATGAACTTCTTTAAGCAAACAATTTTTCTCTATTTTCTGTTTGACAGGGATTGCACTTATGTAAGTTTTTCCTTAGTACGGCAGTTTTGATAATAAACACTTGCAGCAAACTCGCAACACACAGCTCTGGTAGCTTATTGCAAAAAGAGAGACAGAGTAACGGTTGTTCTTTAGCGACTTTTGAGGTCTTAATTTTGTTAGGTATATATATTTTTGTCATATGTAAGTGTTGCGCCGTAACTAAAATTAATAAGGTTTTAGTTAATTTTGTCAAACTTAACGCTTCATTTGGGTAGAAAGTGGATATGTATTTCAAAACTGGAGCTGGGTCCCAGATGAGCTGATATTTTGCACTTTGAGGTTTGAGGTTTGCCCTAATTTGCGATGTAGGACAAGCGCTGCATAATTTTCACCAGAGCCGTAGTAGTTTTTCGTATTGTTTCAACATTGTATTGGTGATCGATTGAAGAATGATTGCTGCGACAGACTCCTAAATCCCTTGTTTTAAAAATGCTTCCCTGATAGCATTCCTCCTACCAAAGGAGGTTCCTACCTCTTACCAACTTGGTACTAAGTAAACTGGTTCGCAGACAAGTAAAAATTTATATAAGGGAAACCAAGACTGTGTCGACCAATGGGGAACTACTAGTAGTCCAACAGCTTTATCGAGAATGATTATTTGTCAGGTTTTGAGAACTATCGAAAAGGGAGAAAAAGCGTAAAATTCATAATGACTCCAGTTAATGGTGAACGCATCAATTGTAAATAAATCATGTTCAATAAGTGATAGCAAAAACCGCTGCCAAATTATACATTTTTGTTATAATTTTGGTGCTCATTTAATTCGTTCCTTCACAATTTCAGTTATTTAAAATATCAATAACTTTTTTACTTCTAATCGAATTAGCTTCAAAAATAGGTCAATCGAAGCGTGTTTTAATGCTCTACAAGTTGGTAACTATATAGTTTCAAAGTTATTTCTACATTTTTCAACAAAATTGTCAAAAAAGTTTTATTTCTAAAAGAATTAAAGAAAAACATTTGTAGGGTAAAATGGACGGATTTTTTTTGCTTGAATTTGTTACTAGAGCTCCCTAGAAAAATTTTATGAGGTTCAAAAAAATATTGATGCACCTGAATCGTCTACAACTGACTGTTTACATTTACCCCGAGATTTTGAAATTTGCCTAAAATTCAGGGTAAATGTAAACACCTCTATAGTTAAGCGAGGTTTAAGAAACAAGTTATTTCAAGCATACTACTGTCTTAAGGGATGGAAAAACTGAAAAAAAATTATTCGTAGACGTATAGTAAATCAACCAGTTGACTGATAATGTATCATATAAAATAAACAATCAACCATTACAAAATTAGTAATGTTAAAACTTGAATAACTTGAACAAATTTTAATAGATTTTCATTCAACTTGGTAAAAAGAAGTTTTTAAGGTTGCTGAATAAGAATCGAAAATCGAATTTTTTAATTTCAAAATGGCGGTTACAATCATTTATTCAATTATTTTCTTTTAAAATGTAGTTGGAGTACTGTTTACATTTACCCCGAGTTTTCGAATTCTCGGGGTAAATGTAAACACTTAATTATTTATTAACTAAATTGACGAAAATCAAAAATCAAAGTCAATTTTTGTTGGGGCATGAATAAGGAAGAATTACATATTTTTGTTTGATTATTAAATGCTATTTATTTAGTATAATCAAATAATAAGTGTTTACATCCTGACGTGGTTAATTAACGATCTGCTCGTACTTGATTTGGACCTACCGGAAGGTCCAAATTTCCCTAAGGTGGGGGTAGTAATTATAAAAAGGGATACGAAGTAGGTCCACCCCCGTTGACACACCCCTATTGGCAATTTTAGTGAGATTGCAATCACGTACGAAGATGCTATATACCTAATGGTTGTCATCCTAAACGTAGACCGTAATAAAATCCAACAAAAAAGGGGCGTCGGATAGTAAATTTCTATTTGTTATTTTTAAGACTTAAGAAAGGTAGAATTTTATGAATTTAAGTATTTTTCAAGATGCGAAGAATTTTACAAATATCATCCTTCTATTGAATGTACGAAACACAAATTGCTCATTCCATCTGTTTGTAATAAAAACATAAAATTTGAAATACGCTAACATATATAAACCTTTTTTTTATATTATGAGTCCATGAGACTTATTCTACTTTACGCATCAACATTACTCCCCCCTTTAAACTACTACGTTCAAAAGGTGTTTACGGTAGTTAATTTTAAATACGAATGACATTACTTCGATGGATAAAGGAGACAATCTTTTAACACTTTTTATAAATTCCTTGATTATTTGTTACGCTAACTACGCGTATAATTCCATCTTCTCCTGGATACGTTTTAATTACACGTCCTAGATTCCATCGCATTGGAGGTAAATTTTCGTCGCGAATTGTAACAAGTTGACCGACCTTTATATCGGTAGTAGCACCTTTATGCCATTTTCTCTTAACATTTAATTCATACAAATATTTACTTCTCCATCGTACCCAGAAATGTTGTTTCATTTGCTGAACTTGTTCCCAGGAAGATAACCGACTTGGTTGCAAGTCTTGCAAATTGTTTTCTGGCACACTTTTTATTGAACCACCAGTAATAAAGTGACCAGGAGTTAGCGCAGATAAATCATTTGGATCTGAGGTTAAAGGAGTTAAAGGACGGGATTTTAAAACTCCCTCTATCTCAGTTGCTAAAGTAGTAAATTGTTCATATGTTAATAATCTCTCGCCTATTACTCGACTTAGATGGTGTTTGAAAGCCTTCACAGCAGCTTCCCATAATCCACCAAAATGTGGAGAACATGGAGGAATGAAATGCCAGTTGATGTTATCGTTTGCTAATGTTTGCGGGATTTTTTCCATTGCTTCCGAGGAATTTAAGAATTTAATTATTTCATCGATTTCATTTTTTGCACCTTTGAAGGTGGTAGCATTGTCAGAGTAAATATCAGTAATTTGGCCTCTTCTAGCAAGTAAACGCTTTAGACAAGCTAAGAAAGCTTCAGAGGTCAAATAGCTGATAATTTCTATGTGAACCGCTTTCGTAGATTGCGATGCTTTTTCTCATTAATAAAGAAAGGTCCGCAATAATCTATACCTGAATGTAGAAAGGGTTTTTTGAAAACAGTACGTTCTTTAGGCAATTCCCCCATAATATAATTAGGAGTTTCCGGTTTTGCTCGTCTGCAAACAATACATTTCCTAATAATGTTTATTACAGTACTTCTTCCGTCGACAATCAAATTTTTCCCTAATTGCATTTAAAGTCCCTTGTGTACCTGCGTGTAGTAATCTAACGTGTTGTTCGGAAATTAATAAATTCGTTACGTGATGATGTTGCGGCAAGAGAAGGGGATGTTTTTGGGAGTAGGACAGATCGGAATTACGCAATCGACCTTACACGTAAAGTACCGTTTGAATCTAAAAAAGGTGTAAGTGGTGATAATTTTCCATTGATCCTTTCTTGCGCATCTAATGTTTTTATTTCTTTATAAAATGCTTCATGCTGCACGACTCTCATCACAGCATCACTCGCTCTACGGAGTTCGTCAACCGAGATGCTACCTTTAACATTTAATTTATGGATTTTTATATCGATAAATCTTAAACAATAGGCCACGACTCTTTTCAATTTAGACATCGATTCTCAAAGGCTTTACCGATCGTTATATTTGGATAAGTCAAATTCACAAAGATTGATTTTACAGGAATCTCTATTTTTTCTAACACTGACAAAGGCCATTGTTCTTGTGTTTCATTGATCTAGGTAGGACCATTTAACCAAAATTTGTTTTCGAGAAAATTACTTGGCGCGAGTCCGCGTGAAACTAGATCCGCGGGGTTGTGTTCTGTGCGTACATGACGCCATTCATGTGAAGTTGTTAACTCTCTAATTTCCGAGACACGGTTTGCTTCGAACGCTTTTAATGTGTGTGGTTCGCTTTTTATCCATTGTAAGCAGATAGTAAAATCGGACCAAAAAATTGTTTTTATAATTTTCAGACGGCGTAAGGCGTTTATAACTGACCTATAAAGTTTAGCTAATAGCAACGCGGCGCAAAGTTCAAGTCGAGGCAATGATATTTTTTTAAGGGAGCTACTCTTGATTTTGAACATATTAAACGCGTTGAATTTGATCCGCTTGAATCCGTCGATCGAATATAAATACAGGTTCCGAAAGCCTTCTCGCTCGCGTCGCAAAAGCCATGTATTTGTAAGGACGCATAATCATTTGAAACTATTTTACGATCGATAATTACCTTTTCTAAGAGTGGTAATTGTTCACAGTATGAGGCCCACGTTGTGAAGACATCTTGAGGGACACGCTCGTCCCAACCTAAATTCAATAACCATAGTGACTGCATTAGAATTTTTGCTTGCAAAATGACAGGCCCCAATAATCCGAGCGGGTCGTACAGTTTTGCAATTTGAGAAAGCATTGTTCTCTTTGTAACGTAATCGGCGACTTCTATTGAATTGACGAGATAGCTAAAGGTATCCGAATTTGGATTCCAATAAACACCAAGAGTTTTCGTTGTTTCCATCAAATTTAAACAAAGATGTGAATCTGTTTGTTTTTCTTTCATGTGTCTTATAAGATTGGGTATATTAGAAGCCCATTAGAAGCTTGTGTTAATTCGTCAATCATATTTTTCGCTTCATTTATTGTATCGGCACCGGATAGGACATCGTCTATATAAAAATCTTCACTTAAAATTGTGGAAGCTTTAGGATAAATTTCCAGTACATCTTGAGATAATTGTTTTAATGAACGAGTCGCGAAAAAAGACGCGGCGGAGGTACCATACGTAATGGTGTTTAAGGTGAAAATTTTTATTGGCAGATTAACGTCCGTTCGCCATAAAATTCTTTGAAATTTTCGATCTTTCTCATGAACTTCTATTTGCAGGTACATTTTCTCAATATCGGCAGTAAATGCAAAAACGTGAGACCAAAACCGTACAAGCAAGGAGAAGAGATCCTCTTGGATATTTGGTCCGATCATGAGAGTTTCATTTAATGATTTTCCGGTCGATGTTTTAGCAGAAGCATCAAAAACTACTCGAAGTTTTGTAGTTAAACTTGATTGCTTCAAGATTGAATGATGAGGTAAGAAATTCCCATCGTAAATGTTACAATTCGCATCTTCGGACATATGTCCTAACTTCTCATAAACCTCCATAAATTCATTGTATTGTTTTCTATGCTCGGGATTTTTAGCTAGGGCGCGTTCTTGGGATAATAATCGTTTCAACGCATAACTATACGATTCGCCTAATTTCGAAATATTTTCGTTAAATGGATACCTGACAATATAATGCCCGTTTTCCGCGTTACGCTGTGTATTTTTCACATAGTGTTATTCACGCACATGTTCTCTTCGTTCGATGTTAACTTATCGTGAGGGCTGTTCTCTATTTCCCAAAATTCTGAAATTTGCTTCTGTAATGTGTTTAATGAGAAATTACAGAATTTTGTATGCTGTGAGTTTTTAAATCCTGGAGTTGTGCCTCCTAAAATCCACCCAAAATGCTTTTTTTCTAATGTGATATTAGTATTTGCAAGAGAGAATTGACCAAAACATAACAATTTTAAAAAGATTTCTGCACCTATGAGAGCGTCGATTTCTCCTGGTTCGTGAAAGCTTGAATCGGCTAAATTTATATTCGATGGAAATTTTTAATCGATTTTATTGATAGGATTCATCGGAGTGTGGCTGTTTATTTCAGCTGTTACTAAAAACGTTAGTTCGGCGGAATATTTATTTAGACGCGAATTAATTGTGGTTCGCGTGATCTTATCGATACTCGAAGTCATTTGGTTAACTCCACCTAATGGGATTTCTATTTCACGTGTTTTCAAACCTAACCTTTTTACCAATTTTTCAGTTAAAAAATGAACTTGAGATCCACTATCAAGAAGGACTCTGCACGTGTGAGAATCCCCCCTTTTATCTAAAATATTTACAATCGCGGTTGAAAGTAAAACTTGGGACGAATCAGTTGTATGTAATGTAGCGAAATTACTTTGCAACGTCTTTTTCACGCTAACATTATTTCTATTGCCATCACCTTGACTTTCGTTATTACCTTTTTCATCCTTTACCTCCTTAGTACCTTGGTGTAATAAGGTATGGTGTCTTTTGTTACAAATTTTACACGAGCGCGATGACATGCATTCAGATGCAGAGTGTTTCGGTTTGAGACAGTTATAACACAAATGCAAGTCATTTATGATTTTTGAACGTTCGGAATATGAAGCTTCAGTTAATTTTTCGCAAATGAATGTATAATGCTGACAATTACACACATTACATACGGGTTTTGTTTGTGTATGATACGAGTGATGTACGCGATTCGGATTGTTATGCATGTTTTGCGATGCTCTATTATTATTATTACGAATGTGACCATCATTACGCGAGAAATTTTTGTCGCTTTTCTCACCCTTGTTCGGAGCTTTATTCGATTCTAATATCTTCTCTCGGCAATGTAAAAATTTAAGTAATTCCTCCATTGTAGGAGAGGCATTACCTTGAATGTACTCCTTCCATTTTAATCGTGTTTGGAAATCTAGTTTAGCGACTACTGCGTAAATAGGGAACGCATGTAAAAACGGTTTTTTCAGGGCTTCCAAGGCACGATAATGAACAGTGACATTATTTAAGATTTCTCCAACCGCGGAGGCTGACATGTTCGCGCAAGGGGTTAATTCAAACAGAGCCTTGATATGATTATCAATAACTACTGTCGGATCGTCGTAATATTTTTCCAAAATACGCCAGGCTACTTGATAGTTCGCGTCAGTTGTTTCAATCGATTCTATCTTATCAGCAGCCTTGCCTGATAAGCACGAACGCAGATATATAAGCCTTTGAGAATCAGTGTATTTTTATCGCTGTGAACCGATGATTTGGATGTATCGCAAAAACATGGCCATTTTTCATACGATCCACTGAAGGTGGGTAGATTTAACGCTGAAAGTTTTACATTGACATAACTATCATTTAAAAATGATTGGGAGTTTTGGAGTGGTTCTACATTGCTGTTAAGAGGAGATCCGTTGTGCCTTAGCACGTGCCGAAGAAAGTCTGTCTTCAAAATCACCCCTTTCCTCATATTCTATATCGAGTGTTTCTTCTGACGCGATAGTTTCAATTTCCGTTTGCTTAATTTTAAAATTTTCTTTTTAAACTGCCACTTCCGTTAATTTACTCTTCAGTTCTGTGACATTGATATGTAATGATCTTAATTTTTGCCAATAAGGATTTGCTCGCCGGATGAAGTCCGGGTCTCTAGATTTGTAAATTCTATTAATTTACTGTGACGCAAGCGCCATCTATTTGATATACTAATTTAAGAGAAATTTGTGAAAAGGTAAAATCAAAATAATAAAACTTAATTTAAACCTTCGAAAGTAAATATATTTAACAAAATAAAACAGAAATAACAAAATTAATAATTAACAAATTAAATTTAAATTATAAAATTACAATAAAAATATAAAATAATAAAACTGACTCGATACAATGCAAATAAAAATTAATAAAGAAAGAATTATAAAATTTAAATAATAAACTAAAATTGAGAATTAAATTACAATTAATAAAAATAAAATATTTAAACAAATGAAAATTTAATAATAACAAAAATGGAAAATTTAGGCGCGTTTGACATATACAACTAGTTCGCACACACAATTAATTGTCTTTTACACATAAAATTACACGAGATGACAAACGATGTGGATTCAGATGATGACGTGACCCAGCTCCAGTTTAACCAACTGTTTACGTTTAGATTGTGAACAGTAATCGGATCAATCCTAGGTTGATTGGGAACAATTGTACTCAATGGCTACAATTTATTTCCAACACGAAATAAAATTGCCCACACCTAACAATCGTGGATCTAGCGGAGAATATTCACACTGAATATTGGTTTATCAGAAAATGTTCACACCAAACATCATTGATTGATAGGAACTATTCACATGAAGCATCGTTGAATTGACAGGAACTGTTCACATGGAACATTCGATAATTGACAGGAAATGTTCACACCGAACATCTGATATTTGGCAGGAAATCTTCACATTGAACACTTGATACTTGGCAGGAAATGTTCACACCGAACATTTGATACAACAGAAAATGTTCACACCGAACATTTGATACAACAGCAAATGTTCACACTGAACATTTGATACAACAGAATTAGTTGATTTCTGTATTCGTTTTCACCACAATTGTTCACGCACTTAACTTGAAGAGAAGTCCATCCATCCATAAGTGATAATCCGGCTCGAAGGACCAAAATTATGTTGTGTTGAAATAAGGATATCACAAACAGTTAGTAAGGTGGAATAATTGATGAACATGTCATTTTACATATAATGCTATTTATTTAGTATAATCAAATAATAAGTGTTTACGATCTGCTCGTACTTGATTTGGACCTACCGGAAGGTCCCATTTTTCCCTAAGGTGGGGATCCAACAAAAAAGGGGCATCGGATAGTAAATTTCTATTTGTTATTTTTAAGACTTAAGAAAGGTAGAATTTTATGAATTTAAGTATTTTTCAAGATGCGAAGAATTTTACAAATATAATCCTTCTATTGAATGTACGAAACACAAATTGCTCATTCCATCTGTTTGTAATAAAAACATAAAATTTGAAATACGCTAACATATATAAACCTTTTTTTTATATAATGAGTCCATGAGACTTATTCTACTTTACGCATCAACACACGGAATTACATTTTTTTCAAATGTCATTTTTGAACTCCTAAGGTCAAAAACATAAAGATATGTTAAAAATTAGAACATGAAAAATTTTGGTATTACAATATATCCTCATGAGGGAGCAAAACACGTGAAAATGGTGCACTAGAAAAAATTATTTCTAAAGTGCTAATGAATTTTTCAATTATTTATATTTACATTAAAATTGTTCGCTCAAAATAAATAATTCCTATTCACGATACATGTTTATAGAAATTCGTATATTAACAAAAAGCAAATTCCGAGGCTAATTCATCTGCTTTTTATTGTAAACTTTTTGTAGCACATGCGAAAATGATGATTTCCAGGAAAATCTGATTACATTTTCACCATGAAAGTTTCCATGGATAAAGGAGAGAGAGAGAGAGAAGCAAAGAGAAAACCCAGCAAATGTTTTCAGTAAACGAAGTATAAATTACATCCCCGAGCGAAACTAAGCTATAGAAGCACCTATTGCGAGAAGAGTGTACTTATCTCACATGTTCGTGTGCAAAGTGCATGTCTGTATAGACTGTTTAACCCTTACTCGAACTTTCCTTCTTAAACTTCACAAGACAGAATCTCTAAGCACGAGGGATGAGAAAGTTAGTCTTGAGGTTGAGAGACACAAAATTGAGAAAGAGAATAAAATCTAAGTCGTAAATTTATTCTCCACTCGCACACATTTCCTCTTACATACATTCTGTAAATGGAAGATTAAAAATATCGTCTGACATTTTTTTAAAACAGGGCTCGAACCAGTGAAAGTACACTCAGATGCATTAATGCTGTCCTTCCGGTTTAAAGGAATTTTGAAAAGTCGTGTCATTTCTATTAAATATTTTTAGTTCGTAACATACGAATGTTCTCATATGTCATGAACTAAAAACATTTTGATAGAAATCATACGACTTTGCAAAATACCGGCAAACCAGAAGGACAGCATTAATGCATCTGAGTGTATTTAAATATACGGACTTTACGGACTAACATTGAAAAATTACGGACCAATTACTGACAAAAATATATAAGAGAACATTTTACTTAAAACTATAAATAAGATTTTTTCATAACTAAAACAACTTGAAGACATCAATAACTCCGAGTCTTCGACTCGGACTGTTTTATAATACTTGAAGATAGAGTGATAAAATCATTATCAATTCAATTATTATTTTCTAGAATTTTTAATTAAAATTCTTCTTAAAATCGATTATTTTTAATAATTTTCGAAAAAGTTCTTTGACAATTTTCAAATCCTTTTCTTTACAATATCCAATTTTTCAATTATTTGTAAATTCCTTAATTAAATATGTATTAGAAAATAAAAACTTCAAATAATATAAAAATAAATTCGCAATCAAAATTTCTCAAAAAAATTAATTCCACAGAATTCTTACTTTTAGTTAAAAATATGAAAAATTCACATTTTCAAAAATTTGAATCTTAAACCTTTTCAAAATTTAATTATTTCTAAAACTTTACACTCTAATACTTTTAATATTCAATTACAATCTAAAATTTTAACTGAAATATATTTTAAAATCAATTTTTATGAGAAAATTCTACGAGAATTTCATTATTTAAATACAAAAATACAATATTTACATGTTTCTTAAAATTGAATTCTTTTAATGAATTGTATTTATCAATTTTCAAATAATTTGAATTCTTTTACAAAATTTTATTAAAATAGATATTAAAAATAATTAAATAAGGGAAAACGTTTGAAAATAATTAAAATTTTGCCAAGAAATTTATTAAATTTTTTGAAAATAATTCAATTTTAGAGAAGAATTTTATTATTTATAATGAAAATTCATAATTTACGCAAAGAATTGCATTAAAAATTTTGAATGCAATAATTTTATTCTTCAAAGAAATTTAATAAAAAAATATATTAAAAATAATATTTAAATTCTAATAAATAAATTGAATATTGCGAAGAAATTTATTTAAAAAATTTGTAAATAATGAAATTCCTGTAAAATTGTTATTATTTTTTGCAAATAATTAAAGGTTTGTGTAGAATTTTAGTAGATTTTTTTTAAATAATTGAATTATTACTTTTGAAAATAATTGAATTCCTTCAATCATTTGTAATTTCTCTAAAATTATCCAAATTATATCGTATATAATTTACGTACTTTACGGATATTTTTCAATCGAATTCTGGCCTCACGGACCTTTTTTCAAAAAACGGACTTTTACGGGATTTACGGACCTAGTTCGAGCCCTGTTTTAAAGAAAAAAGAAATTAATCAAGATTCGCGGTAGCGAATCGCTGCCATGTAAACAGTGAAAACCGCGAATATAAATTCTAGAAATATCGCCTGTTCATCGATAAAATCGAATAACTCAAGTAAAACTTAACCGATTTTGCTCAAATTTTTGGTTGTGGAAAAATAATTATAAAAGAAAGATTTCTCACATGTTTATTCAATTTTGTAGTAACTTTTATAGTATTTAAGCAAAGAAAATTGAAAAATTAATAACTTTTCGAGACATAGACGAACCTAAAACCTAAACTATTAAATGGATTTGCAATATGCTCTAGAATATTATTAATTGGTTTAAAATCTCGATATGTTTCACGAAATTTTAAATCATTTCGCATTTTTTGAAATACAGGCAAACCTCTACACGGCAGAAAGCAATTAGACGATTCCGCAATTAGACATATCTATATATATACACGGAAAAAATTAGTCGCTGAAGTTTTCAGCTACTACTCGAAGACTCTCGGATATGAAAAAATACTTTATAAACTTATAGAAATACTCTATGATTTTAGCAGAAATTCTCTAAAAAAGTCGAGGACTTTTTATAAACCTAGTAGCGGAAAAAAGTCGTGGAATTATTGTAACACTTTGATACAAAGTTTCGTCGACGAGTCGAGGAAAACGGTGCGCAGAAAAGATGCGCATACTCTCAGGCGATAAACGCGATCTGCAGTCAATTTAATACCGTTCATTTACAAATTCTTGTCTACGGTGTTTGTGAATTATATATTGGAGGATTAAAATCTTTTTATATGTATATATAAAATATAATTATTAATCGTTAAATAAGTTTTTAGAATAATGAACAGAAAATAATTTTATTGCCTTAGTTATTATTTTAATTAAATATTATCATTTTTCTATTCATTTAATAAATTAAAAATAATTGTAAAATAGTCCTTAACGTATACTGAAATACTCTTTAAAATTCTAAAATATGTTGAAGAGAAATATTTGAGATTTTTAATTTTCAAAATATTGCACTTTTTCTCACAAGCGGTAAAGAAAGGTTCCATTTAGTATATAAGGACGATGAAAAAGTAGATTCATATAGCGTGCGAAACAACGAAAGTGTAGGATAATATGCGTATTGGTGTTAGCTATTTAGTTTTAGGCAGGTTATCAGTGATTAAATAGTGTCAAATTACATGTGATGAGTGTCGTGATTATGTATAAATGTAGGATTGTAATTAAATATAAGGCATAAAAGGAATGAAATAAATAAGAACTGAAAGAATTTTTTTTACTGGTCCGCAGAATTTTTCATTTTCCGCGACTATCGTTGGAAGTTTAGAATACTGTAGAAGAAAATTTGGACACGTCTTTTTTTCTCGACTGTCGCCGAATCGTTCGCGCTGGCTGTGATTTCATTTTCCTCGACTGTCGCTGAATCGTTCGCGCTGGCTGTGATTTCATTTTCCTCGACTGTCGCTGAATCGTTCGCGCTGGCTGTGTTTTCATTTTCCTCGACTGTCGCTGAAAGTTTCAAATCCTTTTTCTAAATTCTCTTCGAATGTAGTACATTTTTTCTTCGATCTTTCAATATAATTTTTAAAACAGAGTGATTTAAAAATTTAAATACTTTCGACTACATCCGAAAGTCTTCTACAAAGTCGAGGAAAATTTCAGCAACTAATTTTTTCCGTGTATAAGATGAGACTTTTGTCTGTACATTGCTCAGAACTTAAAATTTTACACATAATTATTCGTTTTGAGCATCCAGGATTCCAAAAATGCCAATAAAAAATTTCGTGTATGTATGTGGGGCATTTCATGTCAAGTGATCAAGGTGGAGAAAAATTTTTCTCCAATCGTAGCAAAACTTGGGGCTTTTGTAGTACTCATAGATAGTAATTTTTCGTGAAAATATTTTTTTACCTAGTCCAATATTTTCCGAGGGGGAGGGGGTTAAATTTTTGTGTTTTTCAGTACAATGTTTATTTTAATAATTTTTTACTCTTAAACAATTAAACATACAAATTTGACAAAGTACATTTTGGAAAGGTTTTTTCATGCTCTTTCGATTAGAAATAAGCATTTTGAAAAAAAAAAATTTTTGACCCAAAAAAATCAAAATTAAAAATAAATTTCAATTTTTGGTGGAGAAAGACCCAATTTTTTTTTTTTTTTTTTTTTTTTAAACGAAAGCTGAGGTTTTTTCCTAAAAGGACATATAAATGGTAAAGTGGGACTAGAATGTTTAAACATTGAAAAAAAGAATTTTCTCCTAAAAGGAGCTTAAAACCGTGTTTTGAGCGCTCCGGCGAGTAGAAAACTCTTTTTTTCAATGTTTAAACATTCTAGTCCCACTTTACCATTTATATGTCCTTTTAGGAAAAAACCTCAGCTTTCGTTTAAAAAAAAAAAAAAAAAAAATTGGGTCTTTCTCCACCAAAAATTGAAATTTATTTTTAATTTTGATTTTTCAAAATGCTTATTTCCAATCGAAAGAGCATGAAAAAACCTTTCCAAAATGTACTTTGTCAAATTTGTATGTTTAATTGTTTAAGAGTAAAAAATTATTGAAATAAGCATTGCACCAAAAGACCCCTTGATCACTTGACGCGGAATCCCCCATGTATGTATGTATGCATGTGTGTATGTATGTCCGTATGTCACAGAATCTTTGTTCGCGAATCACTTAAAAACGGCTCAACCGTTTGAAACCAAATTTGGCAGAATGTTTAACCTTAGGCCAAGGAAGGGTTTTAAATTTACAGATTTGAAATATATTAATTAGAACGGGAGATATTCTATTTTTTCCAAAAATTAAAAAATAAAAAGTTTACAAATTTTACCTTTTTTTAAAAATGCTTTCAAACTTTGTATAATTGAGTATAACATGTTATTTAATCACATTCTAGAATAGATTTGCTAAAAAAAACTGTCCTATAACTAAGATGAAAGTATAAACATGATTTTAAAAAAATTCAAAAAATCACAAATATCCAAATTTTATATTTTCTAATGAGCTGCTTTTAAACTATCTATAATTAAGTATTACAAGTTCTTTAGTCACATTTTAGCATAATTTTGCAAAAAAATAGTGTCCTATAACTAAGATGTAAAGATAAAAATGTTTTCAAAAAATCGAAATTTTAAAAATTTTAGATTTTTTAATGTATTGCTTTTAAACTATCTATAATTGAGTATAACATGTTATTTTGTCACATTTTAGCATAATTTAGCAAAAAATACTATCCCATATTTCAGATGTAAGTATAGAAATGTTTTCGAAAAATTAAAAAAAATTGAAAAAATTATGTATTTATAAGAGACAATTTTTAGAAAAATTATGCTGAAATATGACAAAATAACAAGTAATAATGAATTATAGATCATTTAAATGCAATTCATTAAAAAATATAATATTTGAAAAATTTCGATTTTAAAAATTTTTTGAAAACATTTTTGTAGGGGAGAATGGGCTACATTGAACCAGAGTTATCTGTGAACCACCTTGATTTTCTCATAAATTACTGAATGGAATTTTTTCTTATTCCATATATAAGTTAATTTTATGCATACAGACTTTGTCTAAAAGTTTTGGGTGCGAAGATTTATTATTTACAAAGAAAAATTAAAAAAACTGTTTTTCACGTACAAAACAAAAAATTTGGTTGAAATATAATGACGATTTTTTCTTAAAAATAAGGTTTTAAAAATAAGTAAACTAGTGATTTAATCCACTCCGGATCTCAACCATAGTATTCCGATGTGATAAAGAATTTTAGATCATAAATAAATTTATTATAAACAATTTTTGTTGTTAATGTCATGTGTACACAGTGAGCCAGGCATCAGTGAACCACCTGAATTTACAGCGCATTTTCAATTTCGAGAGTGGTAGCACTGATTTAAAAAGTTGTCTGCTCTATTGACCAATAAAAAAAATGCTAGAAAGCATGCGCGGTGATACTATCAAAAGACGAAAGAAATCGTCTGTTTAATGTTTATTTTTATAGATATAATAATATTTAAGATGTTTAAGTTAATTTTTATTTTCTTCATTAATTACAAATATACATATTAATATTCCTTTTTTCCTTATAATTATTTAATTTATTTAATTAATAAATTAACTGTTGTATTTAGTTATTAGAAAGGTAATTAGGTTATTATTATTATTATTTGATCATGAAAGTTTGTAAAATGATAACTTATTTATATATATAATAATTAACTTTAAAAATTATTAAATTTTTAATGAGTATTAAATCTAAAATGACAAAAAACTTAAAAAGGGCGCCAAATATGACCCCCACTCTATATTCCGCTTATTCGGCCCTGCCGCAACGAACCAGGTGATCAGCGAGAGTGCAATAAATGTGTATCACCGCCAAAATTATAAAACAACATGCTTGGACATTTTTTTAGATATTTCAAAAACTACTGAACGGATTTTCAATTTTCAAGGCTCAAATAAAAGCTGAGACTTTAAAGATTATGTTGCTAGAGTTTAAAATTTTTCTCTAAATTTTTCTAGATTATGCAGCCACACAAACATATTGCACAAAAATAGAAAAATTAATCAATTTTTTTCCAAAATCTTTTAGGTGATAAAATCTCTTAAAAATATCAAATAATTTTCATTTATATATCAAACGACGCAGAATTTAATTGGCTTTCAAACGATCCAAGAACCAAGTTTCTATCATTTTTCAATAATAAAATATGTTAATTTAATTTCGGCAGCAACTTTTCGTAGCTCGCCCGTCGTTCGTACTGACAATTTCTGCCGGTAGTGTAGTTTATAAAATTAAAATTTGACAGTTTAATATCAATGAACAAGTTTAATCAATTAAATTAATTTATACTTATGATATTTATATTTTTTTTAGAATGCGGATGATAAATGTTGAAAAACTTCGCTTTAATAAAATGGTATCGGAAAACGTCATGTTCCAGGCTGTAAATTCAGTTTTAGTAAATGGATTAAGTATTCGAGAAGTTTCGAGACAAACTGGAATCAATAGGACAACTTTAGGCAGATATATTCAAAAGAAGAAGGAGAAAAAAAGTGATGTTGAAATGCGTTATACACCTAATTACGGAGTACGAAAATTTTTTTCGAATGAGCAAGAGACTGTTTTAGCTAAATATATAAAAAATTGCAGTAATATGAGTTTTGGTTTCGGCACAATTTCGGTTCGGAAACTAGCATTTCAATTCGCAGAAAGAAATAAGATCTCTATACCGATTTCATGGAAAAATAACCAAGTGGCAGGACGCGACTGGCTAAGAGAATTTCTTAAACGTCAACATCTTAGTATCCGGAAACCAGAGGCTTGCAGTTTATCAAGAATGACTTCTTTTAATCCCCACAATGTCAATAATTTTTTTCAAAATTTGGAGAAAACATTAATTGAATATCCGACAATAAATGATAGTCAAGGATTTCGTATTTTTAATCTGGACGAAACAGGAACTACCACCGTGCAAACTCCACAACGTGTGATCGCAGAAAAAGGTTGTAAGCAAGTTTCTAGGTGTACAAGTTCTGAAAGGGGTGTATTAGTAACAACTTGCTGCATTATCGGTGCAAACGGGACTTTTTTACCTCCAGCTATTGTTTTCCCTCGAAAGAATTTTAAATCTCGGATGACTGTAGGAGCTCCAAATGGTACTCTTGGACTTGCAACCAGTAGTGGGTGGATGACTGCTGATGTTTTTATCCATGTGTTGGATCATTTCATAAAACATACCAATAGCAGCAAAGAAAATCCATCCTTGTTAATATATGACAATCATGAGTCGCATGTATCTTTGGACGCAATTGACAAAGCCCGTGAAAATGGAGTAGTTCTTTTAACCCTGACACCTCACTGCAGCCACAAAATGCAGCCTTTGGATGTTGGAGTATACCAATCGTTTAAGGCCGCTTACAACAAAGCATGCGATTCATGGATGTTTAATAATGCCGGACATACGATGACTATATATAATATTAGTCCTTTAATTCATGAAGCTTTTTATAAATCTATGACTCCTGCAAACATTTTATCTGGATTCCGAAAAAGTGGAATACATCCATTTAATCCAAATATATTCACTGAAAGTGATTTTCTACAGGCATCTGTAACAGACAGACCTTTTGTACCCGCACAATCATCAGCTCACGATCCTGTACCATCGACTTCCAACGTAAATTCAAAATCACAGGAATTAAGTTCTCTAGAATTTCAATTTCCTGAAAATATTTCAAAATTTGAATCTGAAATAAAAGTAGTGGAAGCAATAATTGATCATTAACTTCAGATAATTGAGGAAGAGAAATCATTGAATAAAAATAATTCTTTTGACAAGCTCCATGAAGCAATTAAAGATTTAAATCAACCAAAATCGACGGTTGTAAAATTGTATGTGGAGTTGAGGTCTAAGTCGTCTAAACCTAGTTCGAAAGAAGGACAAATTGCGTGTTTACCTGAACAAATTTTTAGTTATCCAAAAGCTAAACCGAGACTTGAAACAAGGAAGCCAAGAGAAAAAGGAAAAAGTAAGATTTTGTCTTCATCTCCAGAAAGAGAAGCTATAAAAAAATCTAAAATAGAAAGAGATGAAAAAATGAAAAGAAAACCTATGTCAGACATCACCAATGTAAAAATTTTGAAAAAAAATGTAAACCCGAAACTTAACAAGAAAAAAACTAATAAGAGTAAAGAAAATTTATTGGCAATTAAGATGGAGAAAATTGTTAAACGAGGAAGACCAAAAAAATTGTCAAAATTGACTAGATATAGTTTATAATGACCATTCTAAAAATTTTAATTGTTTGTTCCTTCATTAGCTTATTGCTGATTTTTCCATTAAAAGTTTTTTCACTTTAATATGTACACATAGGTAAATTAACCTAAAACGAGACTTTAAATTTATTTGTATTATTATTTATGTGTCTATTTGCATTATTGCAGCATTTATTTGTTTAAAGAGTTATAATACTATAATTAAATTTCTACAAATAATTGACAAACATTGTTTTCTGCATTTTAATCAATAAAAAATAAATTATTTGATGATAAAAAGTCGATCACTGTTTTAAAATAGTAATATTTTTATAATGAAATAGTTAATGGTAGCTAATTATTATTTCTCCAGTCAAATTAAATTCCCCACTATTTCCTATTTTTCGAGACTGGTAGACACACTACTAAATGTATCTGTAGAAACTAAAACCCGTCGAAGACGGGTACGACAGCTAGTACAGAATGTAGAGAGGTTCGTTAAAATGCTATTAGTGAGTTAACGTTCAGCGATGTATCAAACATTTTAAATCATATGATCTTTAAATATGAAATATTCTACTTTTTGTGTTTATTTTTTATAATATAAAATATATCATAAAGTAAACAAAAATTATAAATCAAATAAGAAATAAGTAATTGAAATAGAAAAATATCTGTAGGGGAGACCGGGGCGTAATGGATCACTTCAATTTATTTAAAAGTGATAAATCAGAGTTATTTCAATTTTGATCAAAATAATGTACTTGGTATACTGTAAGTTTGTACCAAGTTTCATTGTTATTCATTTATTATTGTTAAAAATATGGTAGAAAAAGTGATTTTGACGCTTGAAAGTAAATTTTTGAATTCTTTGTTTTTTGTTATATCTTTTTTAAAATTACTTGCAAAAAATTTTTGTATATCAGTTTTTGAGCTTTAAACATTTGTTCTTAAATAACAATTGACAATTTTTTTTTAATACTTACGGTATTGTTCAAAAATATCAAAATTTCTAACAAACAACTCCGGGGCGTAATGGATCACTTTGCTTATTCTATTAAGAAAAACCTATTATTTTTAAAATATTAATAAATTAATTCTGTCAAGTTTAATTTCTTGTAATTTATATATTAATAAGTACCAATGATAACCCTTTATAAAGAGAGTCTCGCTTGAACTGTCATAGAGTAAAGACGTGTTTCGTAATTTCGCGCCTTTGTACTTTACTCTGATATATTCTGAATTTCAAATCAGTAATGTTTAATACGGTTTTCAGTTTTCCTAAATGAAAAAAATTATTTAAATCATTTTTACTTGGACTTAATTTATAAGTATACTGCATTTTGTGAGTCTGTGCAATTTTTTAATCTCTCTTCATAAATGGATTCATAGCTGGACCAAAATCTCTTTTAAGGATGTTTTCTGTGATTTTTTGTGTGTGATTTTAAATCTTTACGTTTTTTTGGACTCATTCATGTTTTGGAGGAATAGCAGTGACTTCTTTTTGTGAAGAAGTGAAGTTTGAGTATTTTTCGGAAAAACTTTTCAAATTTAACTTATTTTATTCTCTCAACTTTATATTTTTCGTTTAGTTGATGTTCCTTTCGCTGAATATAAACAATGAGTTCGACCGCTGGTTCTCTTTCGGATGAACAGAGATGATTTTACTAGAACTCTAATTTTTGTCAGTGAACATTACTCTTGCTTACCTGTTATTGTGGGGGGACATTTTAATGGTAGAGTTGGGTTATTAAATAAACTGGCCCTCAAATTTTGAATTCTTCATTTTTTTGTGGTAATAGAAATTCTTTTGATAAAGTTGTAAATTTTAGAGGCAAACTACTGGTCGATTGTATGAAAATATGTAATTTTGTCTTGTTAAATGGTCGCTCATCGGGTGACAATCCTGCAAATTATACTTTTGTAGGGACGCAAGGGCAGAGTATTATAGACTTGGTTTGATGTTTTCTCGATGGCTTGTTTGTGTGTCGGGATTTGCAAGTCCTGCACATCCCCACTGTCTCTGACCACCTGCCAGTTGCTTTGTTTTTGTCTTCTGATTTTGATAATGTAAATAACTGTCAGTTGCTTTCTCCAAGGAAAAGAGTATTTTTATACTTTAAAAAGGCAGATTTTTTTGCTAATCATATGGCATGGAGGGGGGAGGTGGCAGACATATGTCAGGATGTGGGGGGCTTGAATGATACCTTAATCGATGTTATGGTGCGTGTGGCGGGAGACCCGAATATGATACGTGAGAGTGTAAGTTCTACTCGCGATAGTAATAAACCTTGGTTTGACAAGGAATATAAAGTCGCAAAACAACAACTTCGATCTGCATTGAAGTCGGCGAAAACTAATAACTTTTCTTCTCATTATAAAGAGGGTTTTTATTCAAAAAGAGTGAACTAAATAAATTGCTATTTGCTAAGAGGAATTGTTATCGCAAGGAATTGTTAAATAAACTTGAAAATTGTAAATTGTCTGGTCAATTTTGGAAAATTGTATACTCAAGAAGAATGACTTATTCGCGAATTTCTAATGTTGATTTATCTGAATGGCAAAATTTCCTCTATAATAGCTACCCGTTCTCAGCAAATAATTCATTGAACTCTACAACTACAAAAATATTCCACCCTGCTTTGGATTGTCATATTACTATTAACGAAATTCTGTTTTTTTGTCTAAATGTAAAAATGGCAAGACTCCCGGAGTCGACAAGATAAGCTACGAATTTTACAAAACTCTACCGCAAAACTGGATTTTATATATTCACCACTTTTTTAATTTAATTCTAGAGACGGAGATAATCCCAAAGACCTGGGCAAACTGTCCACATTTATGCTCTATAAGAGGGGCAGTGTGGAAAACCCTGAAAATTACAGACCCATCACACTTGTTAATTGTGTTGCAAAAATATTCTCTCAAATCATCTGTGATCGGTTAGGGGCGTTCCATAGCTGGAAGAACTTTTGAATCTCAGATTTTGTTTATACTTAGTTAATTTGTTGTGTTTAGGGTGTTTTTAAAGTATACTTAAGGATTTTGCAAAATTTTAATTATTTTGCAAGATATTGTTAATTAAAATTTTTGGTCACTATTTTTCAATAATTTTTATCTTATAAACTGTTGGTCCTAGAAAAAAATGTTTTAGACAAAAATTGAAGAGAATGAATTGAATTTTAATAATATTTTATTAAAAAATAATTTTTTAAATTTTTGACTATTTTTGTTTAAACAATTATTTTTTAAAGTTGTTTTTTTCATGAAAGGAATAACCAATTTTTGATAAAAAATATTTTTAATAAACCTTGGAATGTCCTTAAAAAGTACTCTAATTTGTGAAGATGTGTTTTTTGATATTTTCGAGAAATTAATTTTTGAATTCCCTTCATGAAAAAAACAACTTTAAAAAATAATTGTTTAAACAAACTAGTCGAAAAATTAAAGAAATCATTTTTTAATAAAATATTATTAAAATTCAATTGATTCTCTTCAATTTTTGTCTAAAACATTTTTTTCTAGGACCAATAGTTTACAAGATAAAAATTATTGAAAAATAGTGACCAAAAAGATTAATTAACAATATCTTGCAAAATAATTAAAATTTTGCAAAATCCTTAAGTATACTTTAAAAGCACCCTAAACACAACAAATTAACCAAGTATAAACAAAATCTGAGATTCAAAAGTTCTTCCAGCTATGGAACGCCCAGTTAGTAACATGGGCAACAGAACTTAATTTGATTCCAGAATCACAGTCGAGATTTAGAAAAGGCAGGAGTTGTCTTGATAATTTATTTACGCTTTTATCGTTAATTTAAATTCATTTAAGAAATCCAGGAGCGGTGGTTTATGCTACTTTCGTTGACTTCAAGGGGGCCTTCCCATCAGTTTCTCATTCTTTATTGTGGAAAAAATTGCATGATCTCGGATTGAGTACAAAGTTGATTAACATTATGAAGAGTTTTTATTCGACAGCTGTTACTTGTATCAAGACACATGAGGGTTCTACAGAATATGTTAAAGTTACTCATTGGGTACTTTAGGGAGATGTTCTAAGTCCATACTTGTTTTTGCTGTTTGTTTCTGATTTTCTTTTAAGAAATAATTGCAGGGGTCTTTCAATTGACAGTAAGAATGAGGTACTGGTTCCTGGTTGTGCTGATGACTATGTCCTTCTCTCTGATTCTCTTATGGAACTTACTAGAAAACTGAATGCTTTAAGAAACTACTGCAGATTAAACAAACTAACTGTTAATACGGAAAAAACTAAAATTATAATTTTTACAAAATCTGGAAATTCATTGGCGCATAACTTTAAATTTTTCCGATTTGGTGATGATCAAACCCAGGTTGTAAAGCAATATACTTATTTGGGTGTTCCTTTTGAAAATTTCTGCTCGTTTTCCCGGCGGCAACAGGGGCAATTAGTGTAGCTATCTCCGCTGTTGGAAGCATTGTTCGAATTACTAATTCGTTGGGTAATGTACCTTAGAGCGGCAACTGTAGACTTTTCCATAGTCTAGCCGTGAGCACATTATTCTATTGTATTCAAATTTGGGGTTTTAAACATTTAGACTTGATTGATGGAGTTCAATTAAACTTTTTTAAGAGACTACTTTGGTTGCCTTTGAACACTCCAAGTTACGCAGTTAGATTGGAAACGGGTTCTCTGTGTCTTGAGCATGATGTCTTGAAGTACACACTTAACTGGATTGTCAGAATTTCCTGTATGGAAAGTTCAAGATACCCCAGACTGTGCTTCGAAAGGCTAAAGTCTCTGGTGGAAAAGAACCCTGAGTACAAACTAAACTGGTATGCCCAATAGAGAAATTTTCTTATCTCAAGGGGGGATTGAATAATGAGGATGACTTATCCTTGGATACTATTACGCGTAATAAAGATTAGATTTTGAAGCTGCATAAAATTTTCATCGAAATAAGAGATAAAGAACAGTGTGTAGCTTCAAAGAGTCTTTTAATTTATCCTCATTTGAGTCTGCTTCCTGGTGTACAGTTCTACCTTTCTTCGAGATTGCCTTTATTTTTTAAAAGAGTTCTTGCTCAGATAAGGTTATTAAACAAATATATTTCTAGAATTAATTTTGCATTTAACATATAAAAATTCAAATCACTATATCAACTAATTTATGTAATGCGAACCTCCGCTTGTAATAGCCGAACTTGGCAAAAAATAAGCGTAAATAAATACTAATACTAACCCTTTATAAAAAAATTACTGGAGGATAGATTCTTTATGTAAATGGATTTTGTATAATCATAATTGCATTATTTATTATAGGTCAAACGCCACAGTATTTTTACAAAATTATTTCATTTTGCTTTACTTTACTTGTAAGACCTGTTAAGTATACTTACACTGTTTAACTTATATATTTTTAATTTTAATAAAAAAAGTTCTAATTAATTACCCTTTTAATATCACTTCATATGTATTTATGAAAAAGTTAAGATGACGCAAAAAGTATGAAAATCTCAACAAAAACATCTTTGATGCAAAAAATTCCGTCAAGTAAAGATTTTTATAATTCTCCAAACAATAAGCAAAATAAAAGTTTACTAAATATACATCAAAATATCGAACTCGAAAAATTTTGGTATTTGTCTTTAAATTCTTATACTACTTAAAAAAAGTAAATAATTATTTATTTATTACTTATTTTAATATCATTGATACGCATAGTATATATATAATGATATAAAAAAATTTATTTTATAATTTACATAACAAATTGCATTTATTTTGCACTAAGAAGTTTACGACCCAACTTTGAGTTGGGTTCAATAAAAATTTTCAATAAAAACCAAAATGCAATTTAAAAATTTTTTGTTGACAACAATAATCAAAAAGAGTTTTTTGAAACACAACTACTAACTCAAGTTTTAATAGTACTTCTTTGTAGTCTGTGAGGGCATTTTTGAACTTTTTAGCCGTCATGAGAAGGAGGGAAAATAAAAGAAGAGAGTAACAGGCAGGCTTAGAGAAGAATGTTGAATTTAGGAAAAATGTGAAAGGGAAAAGAGAACAGATAAGAAGGCATCTTCTTCGCCTGAGAACTTTAACGCTTCATCTTTTAACCAGAGCCGATATAGATTTCTGCTTAGTCGTGACAGAAAAGTTGTCCTCGTAAAAGTAACAATAATTCCATTCGACATTCTCTGGAGTCAACAATGCTTGTCACAGGGTGGAGTGAGAGAGTTCGACAGCGAGATGTACGTGGATGGAAAAGAAAAACTTTTCCAGCTATTCTTCCACTTGGCGTCTTGTGTCGTAAACAAATCCTACTATCTCGTTGAAACTCGTTATATTTATAACAGCACACTTTGAGAGGAAATTGATCTGTAAAAACAATTTTCCAAAAGCAATTTCCAATTCTCTCGATCATCATGATTACAAATTTATTATATCCTTGTATAAATACAAACCAATATTTTAAGATAAAATAAAAATTAATTATGAAAATTAAAATTAATTAAAAGAAAATTAAATTAAACTGACTGCAGTTTTATTTCTTCTTTAATTTAAAATGTAAATTATATTCAATACAATATTAATAAAATTTCTCTACAGAATTTAAATATTTCTAAAAACTTCATAAAAAATTTTCGCGGAAATTCAATGGTTTACAAAAATTTTGTTGAAATTCAGGGTTGCTACAGAATTAAGATATTACACTCAGAAAAAAATTCGTTCGAAACAACCAAATAAATGCATTGCTATACAGTCAATCAAACGTTTGTTTGATTCAACCAAAAAATTTCTTCCAATACGTTTATTTGTATTAACCGAATGGTTACACTGGCACACAAAAAAAAATTGATGCTCTGAGCTTTTGATCAGACTATGACTACTTTATGTTTTTGGGGTCGCTGAAACCGAATCTGAAGTTCATTTAACCCCATCACGTCAGGGTTTTGAGATAACCTCAAAAAAACTCAAAATTTGACACAAAATTTTTTATTTTTAAGTCTTACTATAACTACTTTTTGTTTTTAGGGTCGCTGAAACCGAATCTGACGTTCATTTAACCCCAGCACGTCAGGGTTTAGAGATAACCCCCGAAAAACTCAAAATTTGACCCTAAAATATTTTAAACCAGAAAATTATTTACTTTCATGTCTTACTATCACTACTTTATGTTTTTGGGATTGATGAACCCGAATCAAAATTTCATTTAACTCCATTACGTGAGGGTTTTGAGATAACAAAAAAAAACACAAAATTTGACTCCAATATTTTAATCAATTTTTTAATCAAGAAGAAAAATTTTTATTTTCATGTCTTACTATCACTACTTTATGTTTCTGGGGTCGCAGAAACCGAATCTAAAGTTCATGTAACCCCATCACGTCAGGGTTTTGAGATAATCTAAAAAAACTATAAATTTGACCCTAAAAGTTTTTGAACAATAAAAATTTTTATTTTCATGTCTTACTATCACTACTTTATGTTTTTTGGGTTGCTGAACCCGAATCTAAAGTTCATTTAACCCCATCACACCAAGGTTTTCAGATGACTTAAAAACAACTTAAAATTTGACACAAAAAAAGTTTTATCAAGAACTTTTTAAAACAAATTTTGAGTTTTTTGAGGTTATCTCAAAACTCTGACGTGATGGGGTTAAATGAACTTTAGATTCGGGTTCAGCAACCCCAAAAACATTAAGTAGTAATAGAACATGAAAATAAATATTTTTCTGGTTAAAAAAATTTTAGGGTCAAATTTTGAGTTTTTTCGGGGTTATCTCCAAACCCTGACGTGATAGAGTTACATGAACTTCTGATTCGGTTTCACCAACCCCAAAATAATAGATGAGTGATAGTAAGACATGAAAATAAAAATTTTTGTTGTTTAAAAACTTTTAGGGTCAAATTTTGAGTTTTTTGAGATTATCTCAAAACCCTGACGTGATGGGGTTAAATGAACTTTAGATTCGGTTTCAGCGACCCCAAAAACATAAAGTAGTCATAGTCTGATCAAAAGCTCAGAGCATCAATTTTTTTTTGTGTGCCAGTGTTATTACACTTAACCAAACATTGTTATTTCATATAACCAAAAAATTTGTTTATTAAAAAAAATAGATTTGTTTGATTTAAATAAATAGTTTTAGTTAACGTATTTGGTTCATTTAAATAAATGTTTTTGTTTACTTAATTTTGTTATTTATTTTTTCTGTAATAATGTTTGAATTTCCAAATTCAATATTTTCTAGTACATATTATTCGTTGATTTATAATTTATTATATAGTTATTGATATTTTTAAATTATATTTGTTACGTATGACTTCGTAACTATTTTTAATTTTTCCATTAATTAAAAATTTGTTATATTGTATAATTTCATTAAAAATTTGGGACTTTTGTAAATAGAATTAAGTACTAAATAGACATATTATCAGGACATAAGAGGATTTTTACATAATTAACTCATCCATTAATTTGTCTTCAATTGCTTTTATTCCCAATAATATTTAATATTATTTTTAAAATTATAATTCTAAAATTGATTGAAAGAATATGGACATCACTCTTATTTCAAAAGGAATTTGTCTACCTTGTTATAAGTTACTTTCCATAGAAAAGACTCTTAATTGTATTGGTAAAATACCAAGTAAAAGTATACACTTAAACATTGACAATAGAGGATACAGAGCATCGAACTATATCACGCCATTTTAAGGAATTTGCAAGCTTGCAAAAAGCTTGTGTTCAGTATCAGCAAAGTAAAACATTACAAACTTTCTACATATTTTAAAATAAGTGTTAATTGTAAAAAGAAGACTCGAACATTTTATCATTTTTAAACACGTGGTAGTTAATTCCACACTTGTGACAAGAAATATTATTTGTATCTTAGTTTCTATTGTGTGAATATTTCTTATTTTTACTTTCGGTTAAAATCTGAGCAATAGTGCAATAAAGTTTATAGTTCCTTACAAAATCAGTAAACTTAGGGTCTAAGCAAAACATCATTAAGCACCATTACCAACCGATGGATCCGACCCCGGACGCATACAAAAGGTGTTTTTATGATTGTAACTCATTTTTGGAGATTTCCGTAAAAACATAAAATTCGAGATCTCCCTCTCTTCAAACCAAAATGCGTGTTTGCCAAATTTTGATTTTACCTGAAATGCACTGTTGCCAAATCAGAAAATGTATTTCATGCCTTTTCAAAAACTTGAAATACAAGTTAGTTCACCACAGATCGTCATAATGTAAACATACAATTGTTCTTCAAAAACATCCATTTGTAATAGACTTCGTCTTTATATTGTTAAATATATGTTTATATTGTAAAACAACTAGTATATTTTATTTATGAAGTTTCCAGTATCTTTTTAAAATTATATTTCATTACAATCAAACATTTAATGGTCCTTCGAGCCGGATATGTCACATATCCATAATATAATGTGTACTGTTTGCCTTTGACATTAATATTGACACGTGTTAAATTCAAATGCGTGAAAAACAATAGTGATTGTTTAAAATTGTTTTGCTAATGAAAGTGAACTAGTGATTTCAAAGCTAAAACTATTACCTCAGTGATTTCAAATCTGAAAAAACTCTGTCTTTTCAAGCAAACATTGGTTTACGCAAAAAAGTGCGAATTTCCAATAGTGCAGTGATTTTAAAACTGTAGACTCTCAACAATGAAAATAAAAAGGCAAGCCAGCAATATTAACAAAGAACGATCTTAAAAATTAGAATTCTTTGAAGGTGAACTCGACAATTGGAGCACTCAAAAAATCATAAATAGTGCAAGAAATCTATTTCATCAATTACCAAGGAATCAAAGTAATGTAGAAACAGATTTAGAAACATTAGATTTAGATTCGAGACTTAAAAAACATTCAGAATCGTGGGATCAATTTGATGAGATCCAAAGAAAAATAGAAACGCTTGCTACTTCTACTGATGATTCTATTAATGATGGAGAACGAACTGCTTTCGAAACACGGTATTATAAAGCGAGCGGATTACTTAAAAAATATATTAAAAAATTAGAAAATCAAGAAAGAGAATCTATTCAATCAAATTCACGCAGTAATTCAACGACAAGAACTATAAATTCTGAAAATGAATCAAATTCACATCAATTTCGCGGTTTTCAACTTCCTAAGCTTCAAGCTCCAGAATTTCATGGAACATTTGACACCTGGTTGAATTTTCATGATGCATTCAAATCAATGTGTCATGATAATCCGTCCATTCCACCAATTCAAAAATTTATGTATTTAAAGGCTTGTTTGAAAGATGAAGCGCCAGAAGTTATCACGTCGTTAGAAACTACAAGCGAAAATTATGAAGTTGCTTGGGATCTTTTAAAGGCGAGATTTGATAATAGAAAATATATAGTCGAGACTCATGTTAAGGCTTTGTTTAATCTTCCAATTATTTCAAAGGAAAATTACATTAGATCATTGTTAGATAACGTTCAAAAACGCATTCGAGCGCTCAAGGCTCTAAATCAACCAGTTGAACATTGGGATTCATTACTTATTTTTCTTATTCGAGAAAAATTGAATAATTATCTGAGAGAAAGATGGGAGGAATCAGTAGGTTCTTCAAACGTTCCTTCCTTCAAAGACATGATTAGTTTTCTCGAACGAAGAGCGCTTCTTGAAGATACTCAAGGTTTTCACAAACAAAATAATTTTCAGAAACCCCAAATTTCAAAAATAAAATCTCAAAATTTCGAGGCTAGGAAGTCCTCTAAAAATTCAACTTCATGCTTGACAACAACTGTCACAGCTCAACAAGCAAAATGGCAACCAAAATGCGTTGTTTGTTCAGAAAAACATATGCTTAATGTTTGCAGTAAATTCCCCAAATGTACCCCACAAGAAAGATATGAACATATTAAAAAGAGTAAATTATGTCATAACTGTTTCTACGACAATCACAAGACTTCTGATTGTCGTAAAGCTCCTTGCCAAAAGTTGATATCTGTCACATGCATGGATAATTCCGCGAAGAAAAAACACCACTGTTCGAGTTGAGAACCCTTATTTTGAAGGTCTCAACTTTGCGGAAAATGTGGTATCTTCCCTTGGGTTGACTTTTTCGATACCGACATAAAAAAAATGGTCTAGCTGGGCCTTACTCGTTACTTTTCCTGACCGCGCGTTTCTTTCTCTCTCTTTCCTATGTCTTTTCTACCTCTATCTCTTTCTACTCTTCGCTTCCGCTTTTCCCCTTTCCTTCCCAGCGACCAATACGACGATTTCAATTTAGCTTAAATACTTTCAATTTAATTGCAATATATTAATAATACCATAAAGATTATTATTACTTCTCATACAAATATTGTTTTACTAAATATTAGTTCAACAATATTTGACGGATGGAGTGTAAAAATACCGTTTTGTTATTATTATTATCAGTACTATTAAATTAGTTTCAGTCTTTAACACTATCAACAATATTATATTCACTTTTATTATCAATTTAGTGTCAATTATTTTTCCTGTTAGAAATAATTCTTTTAAAATAATAATTTTATTATTCAATACGTTTATATTATCTGGAGTATTAAATTTTGATTATTGTTTAATTGTTTAATTAATAAAAAATTAGTATTAATTAAATAATTAATAAATCAATACTAAATTACATAACAAGATAAATATATTCTCGTATTTATAATATAATTATACAACGGTATGTAGATTATAGGCAAATTATGTCTTTTATTAATTAGTATAATGTAGAATTAAGATCTTTTTTTTTCTAGGGTTAAGATAGTTTATTTTAAATATTAATATTAAGTTGTTAGTTAGTTGTAAAACGACTAGCCGTATAGTCTCTGCTCATGCCTAGTCTATGCAAAAAAAAATCTACCCCTTCCGAGGGACAGATTTTTTTTAATGCACTTTTCATAGGTATAAAAAGGGACGAAAACCGCTGGTCGGGGTCTCACTCTTCCACCCACACTTGACTTGTAACCACTCCCGCAGTGTCAAAATAAAGTGTCAAAATCAACCAAGAAGTCTATCTCTTACTTTTCTCACCACAAACACCACTCAACGTAAGTACCTACTTAGTCTCTCTCCCCCCCCCACCAGCCTAGCGAACGTCTCCTCACTGTCTCTTGACAAGGAGTCCATCCTTGTCATTTGGGTGCGTGAAGGACTGCGCCAAGCTGGTATAGGAAATCACGTCCGATCATTCTTCACACGCACACTTAGTATCGTGCACACTGGCTCGGCCTACGGGATCTTTTATCCTTGATTTGCCCAGCGCGTGAGTTCGTACTCTGTGTCCGTAGCTCAGTATGCCCACCGCCGAGTCACCCAGAGGACGGCCACACGGACTCGGAGCGCTACGGGAAGATAATTCCTTGCTTCGCTCTATGTGCGTGTAAGCCGTCTTAGGGGTCACCGACGTATAGGGTTGCCCGCTAAACTACCACACTGAATAAGAGCGCTACGGGAAGAAATTCCTTGCTTTCGCTCTATATGCGTGAGGCAGTCGAGAGGGTCACCCAAACGTGGGCCTACTGAGTGTGACGTCACTTTGCGCTAGCCACCCTGATAAAGCATTGCGGAGTTACCTCTGTTCCTTGCTCTATGCGGGAGGCAAGCCGCACCGAGACCGAATGAATTGAAGTAAATACCTTCTACCAAAATTAATTTCTTTATTTTCCTGTTTGTGTACTGTAAATTACTTCCCTCCCGATATTTCTGACGTTGTAGATGTGCCAACCTTCGCAACGACCCAAGAAAATTCGCCAAGAAAGCGCCAGGCAGAAAGAGAAAAGGAGGCTGCGGGGCTTGAAGTTAAAAGCCGATCGGAAGGCCCGCCAACTGGCCAAACGACTACCCCTAGGCGAACTCATCCTTACTTCCGCAGGACCTACGTACCATCCGGAGGTCGCTCTTTGTCCTGAACCCCAGGTGGAGTACATCCCTACACCCCGGACAGTCCTCGCTGAGTATATCAACTCCGACGAAGACTTCAGTCGTCGTTTCGAACACCTTTTCTAAAGGGTGGCCCCTAGTGCACCATCTCCGAGGACAAATACCCGGAGTCTACCCAGGGTAACCTCGGTGCAGTCGTTGAGCTATCCCATCGTCCGGATAGTCGATTTACCCCTATCTAACGCTCCAGGGACGACTACAACCCCCACGAGTAACCAGGTCGCCTCCGCCGAGGACCTCGCATTGGAGAGCGACGACGACATCCTCGAGCTATTCCCGAGGTCTCCGCTGCTAAGGTCACCATCACCAGCGGCCCTCACGCCCTCCGACGACGAGGTTCAAATCCTATGTATACACCGACCTCTGGATCTGCCCATCCTGTCGGACGACGTCACCGTGCCTTCGAGGACTAAGATACCCAGGCTGCTCGACCTGCCGTTTCCTCGATCTAGCCAACCGCTCTGCCAAACCCCTACCGTCGCTCGGCCGACCCGCCGACCATTATCCGTATCTCGGCCCGCAGCGAGCGGCCGAAACCTAGACTTCGAGAAGTTAAAAAGGTTCGCCGGACGAGCACCTCCCCAACGAACCAAAAGAAACCCACAGAAATACATGTAAATTGCCTGATTATTTTAAACAATAAACGAACTAATATAAACAAGGGCTCTGGTTTGTCAATGAGTTTTCCCCTGTACTCTTCATTCAACTTAGTTTTTCCCTTTCCTCTTCAGACTCGATTCAGCTCAACCTTTTTAAATTACCCAATCTTTTAACCTCCTTGGAACATAACGATTAAAAAATTAAGCGGTTACGTATTTCCAATTAAAGAGTTCCAGAGTAATTTCAGCAACGTAACCTGCAAAAAAAAAAAAAAAAACACAAAAAAAAAACAAACAAACAAACAAACAAACATAAGTTTCATCGATTTTCGATCCTCTCCGTTTTACTCTCTGTTTTGACGGATAAGCTAACCTCAAATTCCTAGTCTGTTTCTGAGCATTTAAATCTCCTCAAGGCGTCCTCACAAACCTCGAGAATACCCGTTCGATTATCGAATTTCGAACATCGAGAGATCGATATATCGCTTACGTCACCGCTTAACGCCGGTTGCGGAAAAGCGACTTTCCCTAGGGCCCCCTCGCGCACCGTAACTCTCGATTTCCATGAGAGTGAGAGAGAACGACACATAGTCACCTCTCTCTCTCCTACTTTATTTTCTTTTAATCAAACCCCTTTTCCTACTCTTTTAAAACTTAACCATCCACTCTTTGCCCGGTCCCTTTCCCTTACACGGTGACCGGTAACAAAGTGTCAAAAGAGGCACAATTCTCTTCTTCATTTTGACAGACAATCGTCAGAGTTATCCAGTTCTAATTCAGAAGGTATCAATTCTTCTGAAATTACAACTGCATTTGTAAGCTCACGTCAAGTCCCAGCACGCGTAATTCTTGGTACTGCAATCATAAAAATTGCAGATAGTAATGGTCAATTCCACACTTATAGAGCACTTTTAGACAGTTGCTCTCAGTGTAATTCTATTACTAAAAAATTCGCAAATTTATTAGGTCTTCCTAAAAAAGATATCAATGTAAAATTAAGAGGAGTTGAGAATATGGAAACAAAAATCCAATTTAGTACCGCGACTACAATTAAATCTCGCACAAGCAATGTCGAATTAGGTGTATCCTTTCTTATATTCGAAGAAATTTCGTCGCAAATGCCCTCTTTACCTTTAAATAAAAATGCATTTCAGATTCCAGAGGGTGTCGTATTAGCAGACCCAAGTTTTCACGTACCAAATGAAATTGATATTCTTATTGGTGCAGAACATTTCTATGATTTGTTAGGCACTAGTCAAATTCGTATGAAAGGTCAAACAGCTATTTTGCAAGAATCGGTACTAGGATGGATTATAGCAGGAAAGTATACAGAACCTCGCTTAAACAAACTAAATTAAGTTTCGTGTAATTTTATAAAATTTAAAGATATTCCTCTTTTATGGGAATTAGATCAAGAAAAATCCTCCACATTTTCTTCAGAGGAAGAAAAAGAATGTGAAAATCATTATGTAAAAAATACTATTCGAGATAAAACTGGAAAGTATACAGTAAAATTACCATTTAAAGAAAATAAATCATTGTTAGGCAATTCTTCTAACACAGCATTGCAGAGATTTCAATCATTAGAGAGAAAGTTAGGGAAAAATCCTGAATTAAAATTAGAATACGATCAATGTATACAAAATTATTTAGATGAAGGTCGTATGACTTTAATTGACGAAGATAATTTAGATAAAAAAGAATGATATTATTTGCCGCATCACGCTGTTATAAAAAATGATAGTCTCACCACTAAAACTAGAGTTGTTTTTGACGGTTCAGCAAAAACCGCGTCCGGGTTATCATTAAACGACATTCTCATGGTAGGTCCCACCATACAAGATGATTTATTTTCAATCAATCTCCGATTTCGAACCTATAGGTATGCTTTAACAGCCGATATACAACAAATGTATAGTCAAGTAAGGGTAGATTCTGAAGATCGAAATTTTCAAAAAATTTTGTGGCGATTTAATCCTAATGAGCCAATTAAAATCTATTCACTTAATACAGTGACATTCGGTACAGCGTGTGCACCTTTTTTAGCTATTCGAACTCTTCATCAATTAGCCGCAGACGAAAGTGATTCATATCCCACTGTTGCTTCAATTTTAAAACAAGATTTTTATGAAGATGATGGTTTGACAGGATCTCAAACGTTGCAAGGTGCTCTCCAACTTAAGTCGGATCTTATTGAACTTTTAAAAAAAGGAGGTTTTAATTTAAGAAAATGGGCCTCAAATCACGAAAAATTACGAACAGACATTTCCAACGAAAATTTAAGCTCTTATCTATCTCTTGATCCTACAAAGACGATAAAAACTCTAGGATTACAATGGGACTCAATTACCGATTCGTTTTTATATACAATTAATCTTTCCAATACACAAGGGGTTGTCACTAAACGCAAAATTGTATCAGAATCTGCAACAGTATATGACCCGTTAGGTTTCTTAGGTCCCGTAGTAGTTACTGCAAAAATAATTATTCAGCAACTTTGGAAATCAAATTTAGCATGGGATGATCCCGTTCCTCCGAGAGTGCAATCCACATGGAACCTATACAAAGAAAATTTAAAATCAATCAATGAGCATAGTTTTAATCGATGCATCATAATTCCAGAAAGTACTGAACTTCAACTTCATGGATTTTGTGATGCAAGTGAACGTGCATATGGAGCATGTCTCTATGTGCGTTCAACTAACAAAGAAGGCAAGCATTTCAATTTCCTTCTTTGTTCAAAATCTCGTGTAGCCCCATTAAAGGTAACTACACTACCCAGATTAGAGTTCTGTGCTGCTAGTTTACTAGTAAAATTATATAATGCAGCGAATTCAGCTCTTCATTTAAAATTTAACCAAGTTTGTTTTTGGTCAGATTCGACAATTGTAATTAATTGGATTAATACTCCACCTAATATTCTCAAATGCTTTGTAGCAAATCGAATTTCTGATATACAAGCCTCTACTCAACCTTTTCAATGGCGACATGTACCTACTCAGGATAATCCTGCCGATACCCTTTCTAGAGGTCAAATTCCGCAAGATTTCATAAAAAATAAACTGTGGCATTACGGGCCTAGTTGGTTAACAAAAGATTTATTGCACTGGCCACACCTTGAAATTAAAATAAAAGATATACCCGAAAAACGGACAGTGCAACCAATTATATCGCTTAAAGTATCTCAAGCAAATAACGATTTGCTTGAAAAGTACAGTTCTTTGTCCAAATTAGTTAAGGTGGTCGCATATTGTCTTCGATTTATTAATAATCTTAAAGAAAAGGTAGTAATGAACAGAAACAAAGGTTTCTTGTCCCCAAAAGAGCAAGCGCAAGCCTTAAACGCAATTATCAAAATCGTTCAATCAGAAGTCTTTCCAAACGAAATACGCGCGTTATCTCAAAATGAACATGCCGGCCCATTAAACTTAAACCCTTTTTTTGATGAAGGGTTGGTAAAGGTTGGTGGAAGATTAAAGAATGCGAATATACATGAGTCTCAAAAGCATCCTATCATTCTTCCTAAAGATCACCATGTCACGTTGCTTATAATACGAGAGGAACACCTTAAACAATTTCATGCAGGCGTTCAATCAACATTATACGCGATTCGAGAAAAATATTGGATTCTTGACGGTTGAAATACTGTAAGACATGCGATTCGAAAATGTGTAACTTGTGTCAGAGCAAAACCACAAGAATCCCAATATTTGATGGGAAATCTTCCTAAAAATAGACTCTCTTTCTCTCGACCATTTCTCAATGCGGGAATTGATTATTGTGGTCCTTTCTTTGTAAAAGAACACAGACATCGTAACAGAACAAAGGTAAAAACTTATGTTGCGGTATTTGTTTGTCTAGCAACGAAAGCAGTTCACTTAGAATTTGCAAGTGATTTGACTACCGAAGCATTTTTGTCATGTTTAAAAAGATTTGTGGCGCGTCGAGGAATGATAAAATCTTTATCATCCGACAACGCAACAAATTTTACAGGCGCAAATCATGAATTAAAAAACCTTTTTGAACAAATTCATATGTTAGAAAAAGATGACAAAATTAAAAATTATCTCTCTGAATTCAAAATTGACTGGAACTTTATACCACCAAGAGCACCACATTTTGGGGGACTTTGGGAAGCTGCGGTCAAATCTTTTAAATTTCATTTTATTAGAATCGCAGGAACAAAATTATTAACTTACGAGCAACTACAAACCTACGTAGTTCAAATTGAAGCAATTTTAAATTCTCGTCCTTTGACACCTTTATCATCCGATCCAAATGATTTCCTTCCCTTAACTCCAGGTAATTTCTTAATCGGTACATCCATGATGACACTTCCTCAAGAGGATCTACAGGAAGTTCCAGAAAATCGATTGAGTAATTGGCAATTATCTCAACAAATGACTCATCATTTCTGGACACGATGGCACAAGGAATACTTGAACGAGCTTATCAGCAGAAGCAAATGGAAAAAACAAACTGATCAGAGTAACATAAAACACGGAACTCTGGTTGTTATCAAAGAAGATAACTTACCACCAATGAATTGGAAACTTGGGCGCATCGTTGACACTCATGCAGGACAAGACGGAATTATACGTACACTTACAATAAAAAGTGCATCTGGACTTTTTAAAAGAGCTCTTAAATGCGTGTACCCACTTCCAATTGACAATTAGTAAATAGTGAATGTGTAAAAATGATCTCGGCATATTGAACTCATGACTAGTTCAAGGGGGCCGGCATGTTCAGTATGAGCAAAGTAAAACATTACAAACTTTCTACATATTTTAACATAAGTGTTAATTGTAAAAAGGAGACTCGAACATTTTATCATTTTTAAACACGTGGTAGTTAATTCCACACTTGTGACAAGAAATATTCTTTGTATCTTAGTTTCTATTGTGTGAATATTTCTTATTTTTACTTTCGGTTAAAATCTGAGCAATAGTGCAATAAAGTTTATAGTTCCTTACAAAATCAGTAAACTTAGGGTCTAAGCAAAACATCATTAAGCACCATTACCAACCGATGGATCCGACCCCGGATGCATACAAAAGGTGTTTTTATGATTGTAACTCATTTTTGGGGATTTCCGTAAAAACATAAAATTCGAGATCTCCCTCTCTTCAAACCAAAATGCGTGTTTGCCAAATTTTGATTTTACCTGAAATGCACTGTTGCCAAATCAGAAAATGTATTTCATGCCTTTTCAAAAACTTGAAATACAAGTTAGTTCACCACAGATCGTCATAATGTAAACATACAATTGTTCTTCAAAAACATCCATTTGTAATAGACTTCGTCTTTATATTGTTAAATATATGTTTATATTGTAAAACAACTAGTATATTTTATTTATGAAGTTTCCAGTATCTTTTTAAAATTATATTTCATTACAATCAAACAGCTTGCCTGGCAACAACGAAGTTTGGCGAACCGTGTGCACAGGCATCCCCACTCTATCGTTTTATATTAATTTCAAGGTGTGATCCATACTTTCGATCGTTTTAACTAATGAGTCAGAATTTATTCCTCCCACAGTAAAGCTGTGTAGAATTAAGTGTTCCTCCCGAAAATTGGTAGAGTGTTAATTTGTTTTTTCCCGTAAAGCGGATGATTTTATATTTTCGAGTTTTATTTCCCGCAAAAGGCGGAGGTTTATATTTTTAACCCCAGAAATAAGGGTTGATTTCAATCGAATTGAAGTGAATTGATAATATTGGAAGTAGTGTTTTATTACGATTTTCTAACTGTTGTCACCTAATCCTTTTTTTACTTCTTTCAATTAAAATACCGTCTAACCGGGGTTATTGAATTAATAATAAACCTAAGAGAAGGATTCACTACCTTTTGAATATAAATTTTGTTCCCGAAAAGCAAATAACGTTTACTTTGAGAAGATAAGTTTTGAGTCTTATTCTATTTAACCTTTGAAATTATCTTCAAAACAGTTAAAGTTGAATTTGCTCAAAATAAAGATTTGTTTTTATTTAATAAATAATCAAATTCGTTTACTTATTCGTAGATAGTTCTATACAAAGAATATAATATAATATGTAAAATCGGTAATAATTATAATATAAAATGAATTACAGTTTTCAGGCTTGTCTGTTTGTAGCAACTCGCTTGCGAATTCGAGTTTTAAAATAAATTCTTTATTTATTTATTTATAAAGTGGTTCTAAGCAAACAATATAATATAAAATAGTTAATTAATATAAAATAAATTAAAGAATTCAAAGATTTGGTTGTTTTTAATCACGATGTCCGATTCAGCCCCACACCGTCATCTAATAATTAACCTGCAATATATTTTTTCTTCTTAATGTTTTCCATTAAACTTTTTATCTACTAAACTCAGTACACCTTGAGCTAAAAGAAAAATGGCCGTATGATATTTGCACTTTAATTTTAACGATAAAAACCCAAAAAAATAAAGAAAAAATTTTTTTACTTTTACCTCAAGAAATGACATTTTCACGTATAATGATCACATTGATTTTGCTATTGGTAAATCTTTGAAAGCTCTCGGTCAGATTGTGCGATCTGGTTCAGTCTTTTTTAATCTGCGCGTTCTCAGGATTCTGTTCTTTGCTCTTGTCAGGCCACACATGGATTTTTTATCACAAATATACTTTCCCCAGTACGAATATCAGAAGGTGAGGCTTGAGAGAGTTCAGAACATTTTCTTAAGATTTGCTGCTAGACAGCTTAGTGTGCCTTATGACTATTTTAGTCATGATTATGAGGAGTTGCGGTCGCAGTTTAGGATTCCTTCAATTCGTAGTAGATTTTTAAAGAGCGATTTGGAATTTTTTTATGGAATCCTAAATGGAAAGATAGATTGTCCATCATTATTGTCTGGAATTTCGCTGTCAGTTCCTTACATATTTTTAAGAAACAGAGCAATTTTTAAAGTGCCTTTCAGTCGCACAAATTTGGGAAGCAACTCACCTCTTACTCGGCTTTGTCGAGAGACTAATCATGCCCAAAGTGTAGACTTTTTTAATGTTTCTAAAAGTCGATTTGCGCAGGAGCTTTTAAATCACTTAAATAGCAAAACTTAACTAACTTTGTTCAATTTTTCATACACGTTTTGTTATTGATTAAGTAATATTTACAGCGCTATTCTTTTTTTTTTTTTTTTTGTAATGAATATGTGTCTTTTTTTTCTCTTTTATAAAGGGTATGATTTTGTAAACCCGTTTATAATAATAAATAAATAAATAAAAATTTTCACATATTAACGCAGGGTGTCTACAATCAATCTGAAAAAAATTTCCCTGACATTTCCAGGTTTTCCAGGCCTTCTAAATTTTTTATCCAGGTTTTAAGAATAGACGTAGAGGTTACGAAAAATGCACTGCTTAATTTTCAATTTTTATTTAAAAGGCAAATTTATTTTTATTTAATAACATTTATAAATTTCGAACATAAAATGAACATTTTTTAGAACAATGATTTGAAAAACAATAGGTCTCATCTTAACAAACGAATTTTTTTAATGCGATTATTTCAGCTTCTATGCAAGCAGTTTCTTTGGCAGCTTCATCCATAACTCTCTTTTTTCTATCTTCTAAAATTTTAAAACTGTTTTTTATCCGCTGGTTATTTTTTGCTCGCTCATCTCCTTTTTCTTTATTTTCCTTATTTTGTTTTAAATCCTCCCTGTACAAACTTGACGATGATCGCACATGCTGTAACATTTTTTTGTCAATCACAAAATCCGTTAAAGGATATTTCATAGCATTAATAGCATCACATACAACTCGCCGTGCTATTAATGATTTTTCTTGTTGATTGTCTGATAAACATTCTCTGTTTATTGAGAACCCCCTTTCTAACGAAGCATTTCCATGTGAAAGGATCATTACACGTTTTATAAATTCATACAAATTTTTAAAGTTATCAGTTCCATGTAAATCTACAATACTAATCCAGAAATTATCTAGTTTATTTTCAGTCTTTTTAAATGATTTTAGTTTATTTATAGTGCTTGTAAAAGAAATAATGTCGTCATATTCTTTTTGCACTTTTTCGGCTTTCGCAGCAACTAAAAGTTTGTTAAGAACGAACTTTTCTAAAACTATTGCAATTCTTTTTTTTGCTATTTTTTTATTTAAAGCGACTACAGGGTCAAAACTCGACAAACCTTTTAAAATAGAATATTTTAATGGCGATTTATCTTTCATTTTAATTAAAAAAGACTTTAGAATAGATCGACAATCGTTTTTAAAATATAATGTGTCGAGTTTTGAATCATCTTTAGTTTTTTTTAAAGCATTTAATGCATCTTTAGTTAAATAGCCTACATTAATTTTATTCGCTGTTAATAAGTTTTCGTCTTTTTGGATATCTATTTTTAGGATAGAATCATCTAACTTACTTATTAAATCTGGTTTTACAATTCGCTTTACAATATCAGAATATAGTACCAATAGCGAATTGTACATGAAAGGGACCTTTGGATCATTCGTTTGAAACTCGGTTAAGAAAGGTGCGCATTCGCATGCAAAAGCTTGAAAAAAAGCTAGTCGTGCGTCAAGAAAATCGTCATCTAAACCTATTTTTACAATATTGAAACTTTTACACGTTGGTTCATTTTTTGTTCCTTTGACATGTTTGACGTATTTCGAGATATGGGGTAAGATTTCTCTAGCTCTTTCAGCCACCGGTACATTTTCTAACCATCGAACACCACAAAAATTTTTGGGAAATAAATCAGAACCTGTAATTTTCGTATAGTCTTCTCTACGCGCAGGAGCAAAATCAAATAAATTAAACAACGCTCTTAAGAAATCTACTATTTCCCATTTTACAACATTAAAGCTTGTTTTGAAAGAATTATGAAGAATATGCAATGGACATGAACCAATATCAACAAGCTTTTTATTTTCTTCATTTAACACAGGACTTGCTTCGAGATCTTTAAAAAATTTCAAGTTAACGTTTGGACCGTCCATTGACAGTTGAATAACTTTTCTTAATACATTTTTAGGAATGTTGTCTTCAAATGACTGTAAAAAATCGATCGCTTGTGTATGTCCTAAAAATACTGAAGTTAAATAACGAGTTGATACTTCGTTGGATACGTCGTTCCAAAACCGAAGGACAATATCCATTTGCTGCTTTTTACATATTTTGTTGAATGTTTCATCAAATCCTATCACAACTGCTTCAGAATCCTCAATTTGATTCAATAATTCTTCTCGAAAGTAATTATGTAATCCATAATTTATTATATAAGACGACCTTGATTTGCTTAATTGCAGCTTTTTAATTTTTTCATTTTCGGGAAACATTTTGGCAAGCACAGGTACACTATATCACGCAAGGAATTATGACGAGAAACATGATGTAGAATCCATATTATTTCTGCCTTAGATATATCTTCTGTAGTAAAAAAAGTTTTAAAATTTTCTGATTGTGGTGTTTGTGAAACATTTTCTATTGCTTTAAAATTTGTCTGCGAAATTGCAGTATTTGATTTTTCGATAACTGCTGACACATTATCTTTTTTCGCATTTGATACATCGTCTATTGGCAATGTAGATTGCATAGTTGCCACAATCGATGGTGTATTATTTTTTACTCGAATTATTTCACTGTGCTTTTTCGATTTTTCATGACTTACTAATGCTTGTCTCCCCATGTTGCTTAAACTGAAAGTGTCGTTGCATAAAGTGCATTTTGCGTAGTTATTGTTAGTAGTAACAGATTGTACCCAAGGAAAGTCTTCTGTAAACGTACTTTTGAATTGGCACTTTTTTGAATTTCTTTTGCTTCTCTCCATTTTTAGTCCTACAAAGAAATATTATATACTTTTACAATTGGCAATATTTTAATAATAATAGTAAACTATTTTATTTACTATGGTTATACTGTAAAAGATTTCTTTATTACTTAAGAGTGTATGATTTTCTTTGTTAAAAATAAAATTTATAGGTTATGTTATTCGTATACATGAGTCCTATATATATATATATTTAAAAAAGGTGAATTTTAAATTACTTACCGAATTAAACATTCATTGAAATGTTTTTTAAATAATACAGAAATATAGCGTCTATTTTTAATAATATACAATAATATAAATAAATCACATTTTATTTGGCACCAACAGTACTTTTTTCACGTGTAAATACGAGAAAATAGTTTGAACTTGAAGACCTTTTCAGGTAGGGTTAGGTATCCAAATGAAGTTAAAGGCTCATTCCACACTTATTAATATGGACGAGACGGGTGCGTAAGACGAATGCGAGATATGTAAGTTACCGTAATCGACTTACGTACATGGTTGGACAAAATGAGTCTTCATTTTTCTCACGCACCTTTATCCATTAAGAAACCTCCACATCTTTTGCATAATAATCTATGAGTCAAAATTTAAATAGAAAATCTGCATCTATTTGATTATGTGTTTATGGATGGTCTCCAATTCATTTCATGTACCAAAATAAAATAGAAACGCGAATTATTATGTGCATTAAAAATATTGTTCAAGAGTAGGTATTTCAAAAAAAAATTCCCTGACTTGCAAAAAATTTCCCTGACATTTCCCGGTTTTCCAGGCCCTTTTCAATTTCCCTGACATTTCCCGGTTTTCCAGGTTTTCCAGGTGTTGTAGACACCCTGTAACGGCAACTATTATTACAAGAAAATTGACACGTCCCTAAAACCTCATGCAACATATGTGACGTGCCGCGACAAAAAGGACCTTAGCTGCTTAGAATTTCAGGTTATGTTTAGAGTGCTTTTAACTTCATTAAAAATTTATTATTAATTATTTAACATCAAAAGCATATTTTTCTGAAAATAGTGCACATAATAATGAATTAAATATTAATAGTTTGTAAAGAAAATTGGTTATTTTTATTTATTTATACTTTTAATTTCAGTTCTGTTAAAAACAGCTAAGGTCCTTTTTGTCGCGGCACGTCACATATGCATCACGAAATTGCGCGTTCGTAGGTTATTTACACGATTTGAAATTCTTCACGGTTTCGGAAATATTTGACTTGTCCGGTTTAGCCCCGGTCTCCCCTACACAAAATTACTTAATAATAAAAAACATTTAAAATATTACATTAAACATATTATACATGATTTTGATACTTGCACTCTGAAAAAAGGTTATTCGAAACAACCAACTGAAAACTTCACAAAAACTTATTGGATATTTTCTTCTCACTAGTACAAATTAAATATACACTAAGTCTTACAATGAACACATTGCAATTATTTAACCGACACTTATAATTTTGTTTCTTCGATTTACCGATTTAATTAATGAATTTGACACGAACGCGGACTGTATAGACAAGTGAGATCGCCATTTTTAAATTCACACGTGTACTTTTTGAGACAAGTAAATATTTTTGTTTGACTCCAATAAAATGATTTTGTTGAATCAAACAAATTTGTGTGTTGTGTCAAACAAATTGTATTCAACTAAATAATATTCTCTATTCAAAACACTAATTTTTTAAAATGAAACAAACACCTTCAAATAAAAAATTTCTTTTGGATAACCAAACAAATTTTACGTATTTATTAGAATGAACCAAATTTTTATTTAAATCAACGAATTTATTTTATCGTAACAAATAAAATAGGTGAACTAAACAGTTTGGTTAAGTGAAATAAACTTTTTCTCTGAGTGTAAAATTCCAGGTTTTACACAGGGAGAAAAATAAATAGTAATAATTATACTATTTTTGGTGAAAAATTACTACTTTCAAGTAGTAATTTTGAAACTGCTCGAGAAATAGTAGGGGAGACCGGGGCGTAATGGATCACTTTTCACTTTTTGTTGCTTAACTTCGTCATTCTTGCTTTAATAAAATTTTCATCATGTGGAAAACTTAGCCTAACATCTCAGCTTTCAATTAAAAAAAGTTCGCCCTAATCTCATTACTTGCAATATTTTCAGATAAAAAAATTAGCTATGAAATTTAATTATTAATTATAATTAATATAATTATTCAGTTAAAGCAAGCAGTCGTACTCAGCATCAATATTTAGCCATCAACTACTAATATGCATCTTTATCAAATTTAATAATACATGATGATTAAAAAATCATCGAATATTGTTATTTCAGGATCAATAATCACGAAATAGCAAATTTAGCAATTTATGAAAGTTTCTTAAAATCACTTTCGGTAAATTTCCGGACACTTTTTCAGGTTTTTGTTGTAAAAACTAATTAACTTATTATTGGCTTTTACAGATAAAGATTAGGTACCAATAAGTAGTTAATTTATTTTTCTCCTAAAATTTTAAACAATTTTTGAGTATATATGATTATTAAAACCAAAGAAAGAAGAATATACGAAAAACAGAAAAATTATGTATAAAATAACAAACAATTTTTTCATTATGTACAAAATGACAAAATAAAAATTTGTACAAAATAACACATAAAGACAAGAAATCTTTTATGTAAAAAATATCAATAAAAAATTACGTTTTTTTTGCAATTGTAAAAAATTATTTTTCATAAAAAATTAATTGTTTAAAAAAACTTACTTAAAAAAATCAAATGTTAAAATATCAACATTTATTTTTTGTAAAATATAACATTTTTTTGAAATTTCTTGTGTAGTTTTGATACCGACTCTAATTTGCTCCTGAATCCGAATATGAAGTCAGATATTAAGGAAGTAGAACAGTTTTCGAGATATAGCTAAATTTCAATTTATTGACTATCGACAAAAAGTGGATTCACTAACTTACAATTTTTTCTAAATGTAGAGGATCGATTTCAGATTTCTTTGAAGCAAATTAAAGGTTATTAAATTTTCCATAAAAAATATTTACAAGATTTTTAATTAGACTGACAATTTAGGAGCAATTTATGCATTTGTTTGAAATTTTTCATTATACATAACAAAATTTTTTGAAACGATTGACTTTTTTGTTTAATTACGTCATAAAAAACGTGTTTACTTCGGGTTTTCTTTCACTAACGTCAAAGCTCAATTGGTTAGGAAGAAAATAAGCCATCGCAGATTAAAATTGAACTGAAAATGTAGAAGATATAAGCACCTAAAGGGTCTACGCACTTTAGACGCGCTAAACAATGCTACTTTTGTAAATTTTATTTAGCTTTAAATTGTAAATATTGACAAATAATGTGAGGTTTTACTCATAAATGAATACACCCTTGAAGTGCAATAAAAAACCTGCTTAATTTTATTAATTTAAAAATAATATTAAAAATGTGAGCCGTTGATGAAATTTTTGTCTTGGAAGGTCGAAAATAGAAAATCCAAACGGCATTAAATTCATCATGTTCATAGGCATAGTACAAATCCAGGGATTTAAAAAAACAATAAATTGAAATTTAGCTATATCTCGAAAACTGTTCTACTTCCTTAATATATGACTTCATATTCGGATTCGGGAGCAAATTTTACATAAGAATTGACAGTAAAATGCCGCAGGTCAGAAATTTTTTTAAATTTTGTAAACTAGTGTAATCAGCACATGCTTGTGCCAGTTATCGACACCATGGTATCTACAGAAAAAATAAATTTTTTTTGATATTTTTTTCGTATTAAAAAATTGTGAAGGTGTTTTAAATATATAAAAATGATTCTCTAAATTTTATTCACGTAAAAACTCTGGTTTCGAAAATTAACAGTTTACAAACGTCATACAATGATCACGAAGTGTCAAATTTTTGTTCACTGTCAATCACTAAAGCAACGTATTCTTATGGAATGCTGCAGTAATCGGCAGCAAGAATTTTTGTAATATTCTACTTAGATGTATTATTTCTCTGCCGAATACTGAACCGGATGTGAATTTATGTTTAAGAAATCCAATATTCGCCTCATCGATAGTTTACGTACAAAGTTTTAATTTTTAAACTATTATTTATACGCACTTGCATTTGCCTAGTGTTTGGCAACCATGTCGATTACCCAACAAAGCATTAAAATGCATATTAAAAAACAATTATTACAAAACTTTGATTTTTACTCTAAAAAATTGAACTTCTTTAACAGCTGTCACTCTAACAAAAAAATTAACACTTTTATACAATTTTTCAAAAAGTTCAAAGTTACTCAAGAAACCCTATTTATTTATAATTAATTTCGCCTGGGGCCGGGGCGTAATGGATCAGCAATGAAATTATAATTTAGATCATCAAATATTATTACGGCATTGACAATTTTGGTTTCTATTGTCATTCATTCTTACAATTAACAACATAACATATCGGAAAATCTTAACATCTTCACAGTTTCGAACCCTACCTACACGGAGAGACCCACATTCGTAAAAATTACTAAAAATGGTTGCAATGACCGGAAATAAGGAGACTTTTAGCATAATGTACTACAGAATTAGATAAATTTACAAAAGAAATAGATAAATTTGCTACATTAAAATAGCAAGTTTTAATACTTTGTGTAAGAGTTGTAAATGTAGCAAAAATTGATTATAGTTTTCTCTAATTTCATTACACAAAATCTGACAAATGAAAAAATTTTCTACTAAAATCTACGATCCACTGTAGTAATTTTTGGTGAGCAAGTGTGGCTAGCGAGTGCAGTCATATGGCGCCTGCATTTCTATTGGTTGCTAACTTCGTCAATCTCCGTAAATGAGCCGATGCCATCCGATCATTGACAGTGACTATGTTTCGCGTATGTAAAATAAATTTTGATATTATCTACAATAATTAAATATAAATTGAAACGTAGGTCGTTCGTTATCTCAGAAATTGACCATTATAATTTAATAAATTTTGCATTTATTCCTGTCCCAAGAACTATGTCTTATAATAAGTTGTTAAAAGTAAACTGCTTTCTTGTAAGTGCTGTAAATTTTCATCATTCAGTATATAAGGAAACAAAGATGTATATTTTCAGTGAAATTCGGTGTCGTGCGTGCAGTTGTGTATTAGTGTATTAATTAACCGCGTCTATACATATAAGTGAAATAAACATGTGTGTGTCTTCAAATATTTATCCAACAAATATATAAGTGTGTGTCTGTGTATGTAAAAATCCTTCCAGTTTACCTCCATTAGTCAAGAATTGACGGAAAACCGGCGACAAAAATCCATATTTTTTCTTTCACTCTTTCTTTCTGCATTTACAAACGACTGTAGTAATTTTACGTACACAATACTTCTGAGTTTACTACAGTTGTTTGGAACTATTGGACGAAATAGTAAGAAACTTTGCTAATTTGGTGAACATTTGTCGGGATTAGTGACTTAGTGTAGAAAATAGTAAAAAATACAAAAAGTCCCCTTATTTCCGGTGGTTGCAATGTGAAAATAGTAAATTCTAGTGTGATTTTATACAAAAATTAGTAATCTCGGTCTCTCCGTGTAGCTAACACCGTAAAAGAGGCTAATTTTGCTCAATTTTTCAATTCTTTATTTTTTAATAACTTCGGGAAACGATGAAAATAAATATTGGCATTGAAAATTTCTCTTTCCTATTAATGCATAAAGAAATTAAAATATGTAACAGAAAATTATTTATAAGCCGTTTGTTATTCGCTATTCGCGAAATAGCGCATTGGGTGTCGTGGTGAATGCGTTATTTAAGGGGTCCCAATGCGTTGCAAGTTTTAAGCTTTAAAAAAAAAAAAAATACGTGACAGGAGTAAATAATTAGTGTCAGTGTATCAAAATACGAGTTAAAGGAATGAAAAAATACTAATAGTGAGTGTGAAAATGAAGTTTAAAGAAAATAAGGTAAGATTAACTGTTACATATGAGTTTAATGCGTCATAGGCTGTTTTCAATGCGGCGCATAATCGGTATATGTAGTTCGCGCTCTGCAGCGGCGCTCTCTTCTTTACCAACAACGGATTCTTTCTATTCAAATGGTAATTTTGAAAATAATAAAAAATAATATTAACTAAAAGTTGATAATGCATTTCAATCAATAAAGAATGTTAATTAATTTAATATTATTAACGACCCAGCGTTGGAACGTTATTAAGTAATTAAAATTCTTTCCAAAAATATTGTTATAATTTCTAAAAATTGTTCAAAATAATCGATTTAGAGAAAAATTTTAATTAAAAATAGTGGTCAATAATTGAATTTCGTAATTAAAAATTTTTTATAATCAATAATTTGGAAAACTTGTGAACAATTCAAATGTCCTAAAATTTTAATTGAAATATTTTTCAAATTAATTTGATTTCAAACAATAGAATTCATTAACAAATTTTGGAAGACTTTTAATTTAATTTCAAATTGTATTTTAAGTAAACTTTCTAATAGTTCTTTAAATTAATTAATTTTCAAAGAACCTATTGATAAAAATTAGGAAAAATAATATAGAGAATTTTAGTTAATAATTTTTAAATGTTATTGAATATAAGAGTAAAGTAAAACTTTTAGAAACATTTAATAGCTAAAAGTTTTTAAATTAAATTATTTCAAAATATTAATTTTGAATATTTTTAATTAAAAATTATAACAAATTAATTAATTGTAAATTTTAATATCACATATTTTTAAAATTATTTAGTTATTACTAAATGTTTAGAATTATTTGAATTATTAATAGGCAAAATATATTTAATAGAACAATTTTCGAATAATCAGTATTTCGTAAAATTAAGTTGAAAATAGTTCAATGTTTTACGTACTTTGAGTGAACTTTCGTTATCTTTGAATAATTAAATTGAAAAAGAAGTTCAATAAATTGTAATTAAATATTTATTTTAGATAGTTATTTAAGTTTTGAATTGTTTTAGTAAAAGATGTGAAATTAATTGAATTTTGTAAGAAATCTTGATAAACGAGGTTTCTAAAATTTTTGATAGAACAATTGAATAGTTTTAGTAAAAGATGTGAGATTAATTAAATTTTATAACAATTCTTGAAAACCGCGGTTTTTAAAAAAAATTTTGGAACAATTGAATTTTTGAAAGCGTTTAAATGACAAAATTTAAAAAATGTTAACTTTCGTCAAATTTTAATAAAATAAGATTTATATTTTCGATAATTTAATAAACCATTTGAATAGAAAGAATCCGTTGTTGGTAAAGAAGAGAGCGCCGCTGCAGAGCGCGAACTACATATACCGATTATGCGCCGCATTGAAAACAGCCTATGACGCATTGGACTCATATGTAACAGTTAATCTTACCTTATTTTCTTTAAACTTCATTTTCACACTCACTATTAGTATTTTTCATTCCTTTCACTCGTATTTTGATACACTGACACTAATTATTTACTCCTGTCACGTATTTTCTTTTTTTTTAAAGCTTAAAACTTGCAACGCATTGGGACCCCTTGAATAACGCATTCACCACGACACCCAATGCGCTATTTCGCGAATACCGCATTGAAGGGTAGGCACTCTCAATGCGGGATCCCGTACTCTCAATACTTTTTTTTACAGGGTAAGGTTAAGTTTGACAGTTTAGTGCTTAAACCGTTTTAAATCGTTTAATTTTCAGTTATAAGAGTACTATATTATTTGTTTGAATAATTATATTTATTTCAAACATATTTTCTGTTAGAGTTGAAACAGAAATTATGTTTTAAAATTTTATGTTTGAATCAAACTTAAAAGTTAAGCACAGATAATTTAAAATCAACCACAATTTATGTTTGATTTCAATATATAATCTCTTAAACTGAACCAGAAAATATGTTTGAATTAAACTTAAATATGTTTGACTGTATAGCAAAGATATTTTAAGTTTGATTTAAACAAAATTTGTTTGAATCAAATAATTTTTTTTCTCAGTGTGTAGTTTAAATATAATTTTTATTGAAAGTTATCAATAAATCTGCTGCAAATAAATTTTAAATTAAAGTTTACTATTTATATTAACCAAAACAATTGTAAATCTTAAATATTTCTGTCTAAAAAGTATGTTAATCGAATTTAAAAAAATAGATACCTGTTGAGCGAAGTTAGCCTCTCTTACGGTATCTAACGAAACCTATAAAATCGCACGCATTAATACTAAGCCTCTCGGCTACGCAATCGCTATGGAAAAAATTTTCGGTTACTCACATCTATCTTTTTTCGATAAAGTGAATCATAAATTATATTTATTTAGATAAGTTACTGAATTAAAATATAAACATTTATAATAATAATACACCGAAAAAAACAATTTCAATTTTAGACTATTCCTCTTCTTTTGCAGCATTTTTCCTCTTATATGGGCGAATCTCTGGAACTTTTAACCTTTATGTCCCTCACATTATTTTCACTTAAACAGCCTAAATATGAAAACTAATGATTTTTAAATATTTACATGTTTTTAAAAAGAAAATAAGGATTACGATTTGACCATTGATATAAATTATTTTGTTTATTTTTTCTATGTTTTTCTTTATTAAAGATCACAATACCTCAGTTTTTGTGTCGCTGGTCAAATCAAAATGGTTTTATAAAATAAACATTAACAGGGTGTCTACTATTTTCATTCAACAAAATTCCCGGTTATTTCCCGGTTTTCCCGGTTATGGCCTAATTTTTCTCGGTTTTCTTTTCTCATAAAATTTAAATTTAAATTTGATTTCGAACATAAATAAATAATAATTTTAATTGAAAATTTGGAAAATAATTTTTTCAATTTTTTAAAAATAATCTTGTCTGTTTATAATTATAATTGGAAATTTTTCTTTTTCAATATTCTATTACAATTCTACTGATAATAATTGAATTTTTGCAAAGAATTTTACTATTTACAAAAATAATTGAAATCCTTCCAAAGAATGATATTATTTATGAAAATAATTTAATTCATGTGAAGAATTTTATTACAATTTAAAAATGCAGTGATAATTTATTATTTACTTAATAAGTAATAAACATTAAAAATGCTTAAGAAATGATAAATATAATTTATTTGAACATTTAGAATTTTGAAATTACAAAAATTTAAGAGAAGTTAAATAATTATAACTATTAAATAATAATAGAATAATATAAATTTTAGAAGCAAAAAATTGATTTAAAACTTTAAGAAGAACTTTATATTTTAAAAATAAAATTATAATTACGGTCACTAACTTCTCTTGATTATTTTCGAAAAATTTAAATTAAAATTCTTTCAATGAATTAAATTATCTCAAAATAAAATGTAAAGAAATTTCAATTAGGGGAGATTCGGGTAACGCCGGGCAGTGGGTAGCCCCGGACGCTTTTAATTTCTAATAGAATAATGTGTTATTACTATTAAAATAAATTACAAATGATTTACAATACAGTTTCACTTTTATTTTTGAACTATTGACTCAGTTTTTTTGTTTTCTTTTATTAAAAAATTGAATTTTCTAAAAAATCTGAAAGTATCCGGACACTTTAGAAAATGTATGTTCGTCACATTGAACGTCTTATAAAATCTTTTTTATGTTGACTTTCTGTGAATATTAAATAGATTTTTCAATTTATTTCTATTACATGGTCTATTTTCATTGTTGTAAATATAATTTGATGTTAGTTTATCAAGTTTAATAATTTAAATATAAAATATTTTTGCGCATGTCCGGGGCTACCCGACAAATTGTTGAAGGTTAGAATTTTAATACTCATATTTTTCCTTATTTTTTTCCTAAAAGGTTTGATTATTGATAAAAAGTAATTTTTTTAAGAACAAGTTAAAATAATAAAACTTTTTTAATTTTGGTGAAAAAATTCCCGGATTTGTATAAAAATCCCGGTTAATTCCCGGTTAAATTAAATTCCCGGATTTCCCGGTTTGTAGACACCCTGATTAAAAAACTTAGTGAAAAAATTTGAAATAAAAGGCACAATTGAATTGTAATTCAAATTTTATGTGCGTGATTTTTATTTTTATTTTCAACTATATTTTAAGAAAAATAATTGTTGGTTACTTGTGATACTGGTGTAGTACAAAAAACATGTCGCTGGTCAAATAATTAATTTCTACAAAGTTTCTTATTTAAATTGCTCCAAAATTGGGGCACATATTACTTTAGATGTACTTAAAACTGCACTGAAAAAAATGATAATGTTAATTTTGACATACAAGTATGGTTAGAATGTATAGCTGAAACAGCAATACCGTACTGCTGTATTTAAAATACAGTATTCGTGTTCTCCGCATACATATTATTGTCTCTCAAATACATATTGCTGTTCTACACTGCGTATGGCTAAAACAGCAATACTGTATGGCAGTATCATATCTACCAATATAATATGTCAGAATTGGCTATATTTATGGCAGTACCATAAATATATTTTTATCAGTGTGTGCATGTGTTTTTATTTATTCTAATTCTTATTTAATTATTTTTTTACGTGGATATTCAAATTGTCGCTTGTTTAAATCAATCGTTTTCCAATCAATCTGAAGTTTCGCATTTATTTGTTCCGTGTTATTTATCACGAACTAATCAAAAATGTAATAAAAAGTGACAAAATATAAGAAAATCAAAGAAAAGAAAATAAAAAACGACAAAAAGGAAACGCGGAATGAAAAATTTATCAACGGAAGGCACTTAAGTAATATTTATTTATTTTTTATTAAACGTTAATGAAACTGTTAGTGTTTTTTCAAGGTTATATTTTTCAATTTAAACATTTGATTTTTCAAAATGGCGCCTAAAAACCCAAAAAATTTTGAAAATTTGAAATTTGATGCTGGATATACATCTTTTCAAACTTTTGCTTAAAAATGTTTACTCGGGGGTTTTTGGAGTCGCTGATTACGAATCTGATTTAATTTTTCCAAATTCAAAATGGCGGATCCAATATGGCGGACGAAAATTTCAAAAATTGGTTGGATTCTCTTACAAATCCGTACTCGGGGGTTTTTGGGGTCGCTGATTACGAATCTGATATTAATTTTTCAAAATTCAAAATAGCGAATCCAATATGTCGGACAAAAATTTTAAAAATTGGTTGGATTCTTTTACAAATCCGTACTCGGAGGTTTTTGGGGTTGCTGATCACTAATCTGATATTAGTTTTCCTAAATTCAAAATAGCGGATGTAATGTGGCGGACTCTATCTATCATGTTTAGAATCATCATCTTCCCGTGTAGAAATTGAAACGTGGTAGTCATCCGGCCGTGATCAGGTTAAATAGGGCCCTGATTTGGAAATGAAACACTTTTTCTGATCAGGTCCTGAAGTGGTGTTTTAAAAAAAGGCCTCATCAGGACATTATAATGTCCTGATCACAACCTGATTTAGTGTTTTATAAGTATACTTATAATAAATTAGCTTATTGTATCTGCATTAAAATTTATTTCTATCGTTTTATGTGAAAATTTAAATTATACAAATTTTTTTATTTCTTTTCAATAAAAAACTAAAATTTTGTTAAAAAATTAAAATGATTAAATAGGGCCCTGATTTGGAAATGAAACACTTTTTCTGATCAGGTCCTGAAGTGGTGTTTTAAAAAAAGGCCTCATCAGGACATTATAATGTCCTGATCACAACCTGATTTAGTGTTTTATAAGTATACTTATAATAAATTAGCTTATTGTATCTGCATTAAAATTTATTTCTATCGTTTTATGTGAAAATTTAAATTATACAAATTTTTTTATTTCTTTTCAATAAAAAACTAAAATTTTGTTAAAAAATTAAAATGATTGACAAATCGAAACTATGCAGATTTTGTTCTCTTTCTTTCTACAGAAATATAAAAAATTATGCAAATTTTAGTAAAAAAAGAAAATTATTAGCATCATTTCTATTTTCAAATAATAATTTTGTAAAAAATACTGAATTTTTTTAAAACGGGAAAAAATAATTTTTTTAATTAATTACAATTTTTTATCAAAATGTCAACTTATATTTTTGATTGTTTAGAATTAAAATATTATATCCGAACCTTCAGATTCAGAAAAAACATTTTTTTTAGTTTCATCAGAGTTTGGAACATTTCTTCGAATTGATTTTAATTAATTATTATTTATTTTCACTCGAACTGTTTCTTTTTCGTTGGAACTGGCGTAAAATGAATTTTAAATAATTGAATGTGGCTTTTTCAAAGTAATCTGGAACCTGATAAGGTCCTGATCAGGCCCTGGTCAGGGCCTGAAGAATGGCTGCGATATGTAAATCCTGATCAGGGCCAAACCACAAATAGAATTTACTTAAGGGAATTTCTACACGCGTTCGGGCTTGTAAAATTTTATTTTAGATTTGATCTTTCAAATTGACCTCTGCTCATTGCTGATGGAATAATGTCAGTACCTAAAAATGAATCCGTAGACCAATAATCTCTTTGAGATAATCTTCAATTGAAAGTCGTGAAGATAATAATTCCTAAAAATTTATCAAATTCTTCTGAAGATAAATCTAATTTATTGGCAACTGTACTTTCAATTATATAGTTCTTCAACTCTTTGGAGAAAAAAATTCAAATGGTTCAACGGGTGTACTTTTTAATATCCTTTTTTCATCAACAGCTAATATAAGTATATAATTTGCCAAAGATTCATTATATTTTTTCACACCCTTTAGAGGAAAGCGGGGTTCAACGTGCCGGGGGTAAAAAGAGCCGTTTAATTTTATCTCAAAAACAAAAAAAGATTTTAATGAAATTCAAATGAGGGAAGTATTGTTTAGGCTATTGTTTAGGCTTTCCTTATTTGAATTTTATTAAAATCTTTTTTGTTTTTATGATATAATAATTAAACGGAACTTTTTACCACCGGCACGTTCAACCCCGCTCTCCCCTACCCAATCATAAACACGATTAATTTCAAGGTTCTTTTGTGAAACAGAATAATTTTCGTATTTTTGGAAATAAGATTCTTTTGGAATTGGTATGTCATCTTCACAACAGTCAGTATCACTTAAGCCGTCTTCTTCACTGAATTCATTTTCAGATTCATTCAGCTTCTTCAAACTTAATTGATGAGGATATATTTCGCATCGAGCGTCTTGGTTTTTTCAAGGGTAATGTTAAATTTTCCGAGTATATGCTTTTTCTTTTGGTCGACATTATATGACGTCCAAAATACACGGTAACCCAAAAATTTTTCTTAAAAAATATTTTCAAAAACAACGAAAAAAAAACTGAAGAAATAATAGAAAAATTCCACTTACCTTTGAAAAAACAAAAAATTCGTATTATTTAAAGAACAAAAGATTCCTACTCTTATATATTTCATAACGAACTTACATAACGGGAAAAATACAACTCTACTACCTGGCGGACGAAAAGAGAATTATAACAAAAAACGCGTAAATTCTTCAAAATGATAAAAAATTTACATGTAAAAGAGTGCAAAAAAATTTAATTAATATCAAACAATTAATTTGTCGTTATTTATATTAATAAATTCTTGTTATTAATTAATAATTTTTAATTATTATTATTATTATTATATTCACTTCTATAATTTTTTCATTATTTTATATAAAATAAAATTTTTTGTAAATATTTTATTAAATAAATATAATAAAATGTAATAATTATTATTAGCATAATAATTGCATAATATTAGATCCGCCATTTTTATTTTTAAAAAACTAAAATCCTATTCATAACCAGTGGCCCCGAAAAATCCTAAAGTACGGATTTGTAAGAGAATCCAACAAATTTTTTAAATTTTTGTCCGACATATTGGATCCGCCATTTTGAATTTTGAAAAATTAATATCAGATTCGTAATCAGCAACCTCAAAAACCCCCGAGTACGGATTTGTAAGAGAATCCAACCAATTTTTGAAATTTTCGTCCAACATATTGGATCCGCCATTTTGAATTTTGGAAAATTAATATCAGATTCGTAATCAACGATCCCGCAAACCCCCGAGTAAACATTTTCAAGCCAAAGTTTAAAAAAAATGTACATCCAGCATCAAATTTCAAATTTTCAAAATTTTTTGAGTTTTTAGACGCCAATTTGAAAAATCAAATGTTTAAATTGAAAAAGTCAATATATTTTCAAAAAAAAAAATTTTTTTATTTTTTTTCTAAAATTTGGCACAAAAACAAACATTTTTTCCTTTAGTCACTTTTTTGTACAATAAAAAACAACAAAGTTATGAATTTTTGAAAAATTTTTAAATTTTCAAAATTTTGGTTTTATTGACAATTTCAAAAAAAAAAATTTTCTATTTTTTTTCTTAAATTTTGTACAAAAACAAACAACTTTTCTTTAAGTCACTTTTTTGTACAACAAAAAACAAGAAAGTTATGAATTTTTTTGTCAAAAAAGTGCAAAAAATTGAGATTTATAGTGAGTGAAGCATTAGCCGAAACATGAAGAAACATTAAAAATATATCAAAATTTTTTTTTTCTTTAGATGACAAATTTAGATATAAGAAATTATGAACAAAAAAGAACTCAAAATATCAAAAAAATTTTCTCTTTTATAATTTTTTCCGTGAAATTTGTTTTTTACATTCTGATCAAAAATGAGAAAGTTTTGGATTTGTGCGATTTTGAGAAATTTCTAATTTTCATAAATCTTTACGTTTCATGACCCCCTGATTCCAAAAAAATGGTTTTTAGAGAAGTCTCTGTCTGTCTGTAGAAATTTTTGTCTCGACGATAACTCGAGTAAATTTTTATGAATCGACTTGCAATTTGGGGGATTTTCTTAGTCCATAAAAATGAAGCTCGAGTTCTTTGGGCAGCCCATTTCGTCAAAAAACAACAAAAATACAAAATTTTTAAATTTTCAAAATTTTGTTTTTTTACAATTTAAAAAAAAAAATTTTTAATTTTTTTTCTAAAATTTGGCACGAAAACAAACATTTTTTCCTTTAGTCACTTTTTTGCAAAACAAAATTTTTTTTTTTTTTTTTGATAAGTTTTTGGTCCAGGTTTATTTTTGTTCTTATTTAACCCCTTGACTGTCGCGGACGCATATGTGCGCGGATTTAAAACTGGCCAAAAGTGCTCCTGACGCATATATGCGCAACTTAAAAAAGGTGGTTTAAAACTTCTTAAAAATCGCTGAAACTGGTTACTCGGGGATTTTTGGGGTCGCTGAACACGAATCCGGCGTTAGTTTTTCAAAATTCAAAATGGCGGATCCAATATGGCCGACATCATTCTCAAAAATTGATCCGATTTGCCTGAAAATTTTTTTCTTTTGGCCAAAACAGTGGAAATCTCGTCGACAGCCAAGGGGTTAAGTTTCAGGTCCACTCTCTAAATTTGAATCAGCAAAAAGTCGCTGATTCACCAGCCCAGAGTATGCAGCTGATCAAACAGCGTATATACGCTGGAAAATCAGTGCATATTCGCTGATTGACTCAGCTGCATACTTTGGGCTGGTGAATCAGCGACTTTTCGCTGATTTAAATTTAGAGAGCAGGTTTGGCTAAACCGTTGACTTTGAACTTGAACTGAAAATTTTAATTTTGAGTCAAAATTTTTTTTTAATTCGCAACATGATTCAAATGTATTCCTGTAATTGTTATGCAGCCAATTTTTATTTGATTTTTCAGTATTGTTAAATTATAAAATTTTTTATAGAGATTGGGTCCTTTTTATTTGTACCAAAGTTTTTTGCATTACAAATATCTGGACATTTGTTAAATAATTTGTTTATAGAATAATATTTATTTGGATTGTTTGACAATAATTTTCTGTTCTAATTCAGTTCAAAATAATTTAGTTCGACGACCAGACAATTAATAAGACATAAATTATACCAATTTAAAAATTTTTCAAAAAAATGCAGGAAATGAATTATTGCTATTGCTTGAGTTGTTTTTTTGTTGTTGTTGTACTAAGATTATGAAATGCTTATGTCGTTTGAACGGTTCATACTAGAAATGCAGGAATGTGTATTTATTATTATTTAGTTTTCTCTTGATATAGGATATGGTAATTTATTAAATATATATAATTTTTTTCTTTCGATGAAAGTAGAATATTAATGTCATGATAATCTGCAAATCAACACATATTGATGAGAACTCTCTAAATCTGAATCAGCGAAATTTCACTGATTCTCAGCGATAAGTATGCCACTAATTTCAATCAGGGTATATGCGCTAATAAATCAGTGAAATTTCACTAATTCACAGTGCATATACGCTAATTGAAATAGTGGCATACTTATCGCTGATTCAGATTTAGAGAGAATGTAAACCTTAAAGTCGTAGTAACTTTAAGACCAATAAATTATTTAGGGGCTCAAAAAAGATGTGGCGTGTCCGATACGTAGTCTTAGTTGATTGAGTTTGATCCACAGCGAACTATTTATTGGCGAGGAGTCAGTATATTTTAGCTGATCTTTTTTAAAACATGTAGATAATGGAGCTTTTTTACATACAAGGAGGAATATGAACAAGAACGCACATAATGTACAATAATCGCAAACTACTGCGCGCGAAGCGCGACGACCGGTATTCGCGCGCCTGGAGGCGCGCTCAAACTAGCAAGCCTCCACGCGAAGCCCTGACGAGAATGTGTCCGCCTGGAAGGCGGGCAGATTTTTAAATTTAAAATTAAAGAATTTGTAATAAAAAACCTTTAAAAAATCGTGCAATTTTTTAATTATATGCAAAAAAAAATATTGTTAAACAATTTTTTATTAATTTTATAATATCATATTCGGATAGAGGACACTTTAATGCAAAAAAAATTATTTGTCAAAGAGAAAATGGGTTAAGATCCTCGATATTTTTTCAAAACAATTCAGCCAATGAAATAATTAGAAAAGTTCATGTTACCAATTCAAATAATTATACGTAAAAAATTTTCATTAATTTTTTTCATTGTAATGTTGTCCTTATAAGTTGTATTAGACGTTTATTATATTTATTTTCATGTTTAATTATGTTTTTGTGATACTGAAAAATAACTTACTTAAGAGTAGGAGATAAAATGTTTATGTATACCTTGTTACAGATTTAGATAACCTAACATTATTTTCTTTCCAAAAATTTATATTTTAAAATAGAAGGCAACCAAATAATGGTTGTACAGTAATAAAAATGAAATCTATTTTGGTCGAAGATGTAATACTAATAATATCAAAGTTGTGCACACAAAAAATTTTGTAAAAAAATTCAAATTCAAATGTTAAAGTTTCCAGAGATTTGCCCATATATATGCGCACTAAAGTTTTCATTTCTAATTGAGAGGATTTTCCTCTTTTATATTTTCCATTAAATGTCACTTTTGAAACAGTTTGAAGCTGCGTTCAGAAAAACAAAAAACAACTTAAAAATCTTCTTTCTAGTATAAATTTGTTTCAATTTGAGAGGAATAATTTCAATCAAAGAAGAAAGGTTAAAATTTATCTTTTAGTTAAAAAACTTTCAAATATAAACGAAAATTCCTGTTTTTCGTAAATGAATATTCGTATATTAAAAATAATGTACTTGGTACACTGTAAGTTTGTGCCAAGTTTCATTGTTATTTATTTATTATTGTTAAAAATAAGGTAGAAAAAGTAATTTTGATGCTTGAAAGTAAATTTTTCAAATTTTTTATTTTTTGTTATATCTTTTTCAAAATTACTTGTAAAAAATTTTTGTATATCAGGTTTTGAGCTTTAAACATTAGTTCTTAAAGAACAATTGCGTTAAATATATTTACAATTTTTTTTTTCTCGAGAACTAATCACAATTGGACAAAAATGTATTGTACAAAAAAGATGTGTTTCGTTAAGACCTACATCTTTTGTTAAGAATACTTTTTCAAATTTTGTGTTTTTAAGAAGTTAAATGCAAAAAAACCACATTTTTATGGTTTTCACCACGATAAACTTATTTGCGCCAATTTTCACTATGATTTTCGTAATCAGGGGACAAAATTACGTAAGTATACCAACTTTTATTAAAATCGGAGGTATGCGCTTTTCGGAAGTTTATCCGATTATAATGTTAATGATTTTATTTATTTATGTATTTTTCTTAATTAATTAGTAGTTCAATAAAAATTAATTAACTAATTATTAAGTGATTACACATGAATTGCATATTTTAGAAATTGATAAATGATTAAAATGAATATAGGAATTAAAATTAAATAACTTAACTAAACATTTTTCTTTGTTTATAAATTTATTGAGAATATTGTATAACAAAAAGTACATTTATTAAATGTTATATCGAACATTTGCGACATAATCAATATAAGATATATATTATGTATAAACTATAAAATGCAAAATAGAAAATGTTAAATTAAAACCATTTTTTGGCAATGTACTTTTGAATATTTTCAAGGCGTGTCACATACGTGATTTTTGCTTGAGATACATTTTCCAATTTAAATAAACTGAAGTTGGAGTCACATCGAGCAACTTTATACGCCTGAAAGTGATCATGAAAATAACATTCAATGGTGCTAACAATCACGTTTAAATCTTCAACTTTATTTGTGATTAAGTGATGACTAAAGTAAAACTCTGGTTCATCTTCGTTAAAATTAACTAAAATCATTCCTGGCTTAACTTAACTTCATACAAGCAACATGCCACAATGGGCCTTATAATCGCATTACTCTCGGGTAATGAATAAGGAAGTGGTGCTTTGGTTTAAAGCAATTTGGAAATAATTCTTGCAATAGAGTTAGAAATTCTTTAACGTGTAATCTAAGAGGTCAACGCAACCGAATTATAAGTCGCCAATGTTTCGAATCTTCCGGTACCAAATGACCAATCATCATTGATAAATTTCGAATTAAACACATCATTTCACTTGCTGACATTGAAAATGTTTGATTTTTTAAATGAGTTCGCTCTGCAATAGTAAAAGTTGCTTCTTGCAGAAGCAATCTTTATTTTCCGTAGCATTAATTATTAGAATTTCTACAAATAATATTCACAACATATCGAATGTAAAAAGTAATACAAAATTTAATAAACTTTACAATGACGATGTAAAAATTAAAATTTTTAAAGCAATTTTTAAAAGTGACTACTGCAATAATTACTATTAGTAATTTTTACTACCAGAAATAGTAATATTCACTTCGTGCAAAGTACATTTTACAATGAATAGTAATTTTTAATATAAAAGAAGAATTATTACTATTCCATAGAAACTTTTACTAGAAACTCAACACCATTTTACTCCGAGTATATATTATATATGCAATAATTAAAAATTATTTTACATTCAAAATTATGAATTCGCTAAAATTGAATTATTGAGACTAATTATTAGTGTCTGACTTTTTGTGTATCAATTAGTAGACTTTACTAACAAATAGTAATTTCTATATTAATGTATTAGTAAATAGTTCAAGTTTAGAGATAAAATTATAAAAAATATAACAATATTTTTTTTTTTAATTTTTATATAGAAGTTATCCATAATTAAAATAAATTGTTCTTCCTTTTATGAAAAAAATTTTAAATAGGAATTCATTTATTTTTATTTTCCACTAAAAAAGAGCTCAACTGACTATTTAAAAATTTAGCTAACAATAATACAATTATTATTAAATTTGCTCAAACAAAGTTGTAAATTAAAAATTCAAATGACTGTAAAGCAAAGCAATAATTATAAAAAATTCACAAAAACATAAATTATTGAACGAGTACTTTTTCCAGAAAAGTCAATCTAATTCTTTCTTTATAAAAAAGTAGACTAAACTTTTAAAGAATTAATTTTAGATTCAACAATAAGAATTCATACTTTGAAGCGAGATGGTATTTCATCTTAATTGCAGGTCTTAATTTTTTATAACTCTGTACATTTTCAGTAAAGGGCGGATTTGATTATTTTACTCCATTACTTGGATAATTACTTTCTTACGACTTTCATTCATCAATATTATAGTGTGAAAAATTACGATAATTTCAAGAATATAAAAAGCGATTTTCAAATAATTATTAAAAAAATTAATTACCTAATTAATTAATCTAATAAATAAATTAACTTTTTTATTTAAAAATATATTACGAGATAATTTATTTGGTTTTTGGATATATATTCTTGAAATTTTCTTAAACCAATCCGTCGGCTTCCAGTTGAGATGGCAGCTTCTTTTGATCCGGCAATCCATTTTATCATAGAATATAAAAGATTTCGCTAAAACGAGGTTTCAAAAAGTCATTTGCATAATCGCGTGTGTCTAGGATGCTCCCAAAAGTGACGTGCCAAATAAATGGCAAAAAGAAATCCACATTTTGAGGAACAACATTATTTTCTACAGAAAAGTTTAAAATTAAAAAAAAAATATTACAAATTTTCAGATAAAAATTTAAATTTCAGGAAATTGTTATTTAGAAATTTGAAATTCGTTATTTATTATTACAAATCTAGAGAAAAAAAAGACTTTTTTCAATAATTATTGGTTTCTTAATATCTATTGTTCATACTGTTAAATAAACAATTTAAAAAATTTTTAAACATTACTTTGTAGTATCGATTGAAAAGAATGTGAATAAAGTGAAAATCTTCCTTTCCTGCTGTTAACTGTCAATTGTTATTATTCGAATAAGATTTGAAATTACATGGTGAAAACACACAAGTAAAGTTTATTAGAAAAAATAAAATGCCACCGCAAAAAGAAACGTCTGTTTATGATTTAGCCTATCGAGGAAAAACTGCAGCTGTCAAAATTCTAATAAATGAAAATCAGAATCTTAAAACTGAAACTGACGAGGTAAATATTTTTTTAATACCTTTGCTTCCGAATTTTTTGGTTACGTTACCTTTTTCTGTGCAGAATAAACGAATGCTAATTCATTGGGCTGCATTAGGAGGACATGAAGATCTTGTAATTTACCTGCTCTCCATTGGATTTCCAGTTGATCCAGAAGATGATGTGAGTTTTTCAATTAATCCACTAATTATTTTAGTCGTTGACGTTGTTGCACTTTCCTGTCATGACATGACCGACATGACAATGCTATCAAGGAGGGCCGCCATCTTTGATTAGCAAATTTTTCATTTATTTAGAGCGGGAAATTCAAATTCTTTCTTCGTTCGAAATTACTATTAAAAAAGAAAGAAATTATAATAAATAAAATGTAAATATTAAAAAAGAAAATTAGTAAAATATAATTATGACAATTGTATTAGATTAATAATTTATATTTCCATAAACTCAGCCCCGAATAAAACAATTAATATTTTGAATAAATAAATTACTTAGAAATTGAATGTTTCAGATGGGAATGACGCCTTTAATTCTCGCATCTTCCGGGGGTCGTAAAAGTGTCGTGAAAATTTTATTAAAGGAAGGTGCCAATGCGAATGCAAAAACGCAGGAAGGGCATTCGTCCCTGCAATATGCTGCTTCGAAAAATTGGGTTGAAATTTGTGAAACCCTCCTTGAAAATGGGGCAAATATTAATATCACTGATGTTAGAGGAGCCACTCCCCTGCATAGAGCCGCATCCAAGGGGAATATAAACGTCGTGAAATATCTTCTCGAAAAGGAAAAAGATCTGAAAATAAGTAAGTTCCTGTTTTACGAATTTTCGCTATAAATAATATTGAAAATTCAAATTCATTTAGAGAAAACAAATTCAGACACAAATTCTACATTCACATTAAAAAATTAAATTTAAATTAAAAATTTCAATTCAATTAAAAATTCAAATTTCTTGAGGTTGAGTCCACAATAGCACCTTGAATGAAACTTAATCGTAACGAAACAATATACTTAGCATTGTTTCGTTACGTTAACGTTCCGTTCAAGGTGTTATTGTGGACTCAACTTGATAGAAAATAAAAAATATAATTGAATGTTTCTAGATGCGAAGGACATTTACGGAAACACTGCGTTACATTTGGCTTGCGAGGAAGATCGCCAAGAAGAAGCAAAATTACTCGTCGCTAACGGTGCCGACGTCTTCTCCGAGAATAGGGAGAAAAAAACTCCTCTGGATCTTGCTTCTCTCGGCTTGGTCCGCCAACTGAAAGAAATACAAAACAAGTCGAAATCTACCAAATGAAATCTAAACATAAATATTTATTTAAAAACAATTACCTTCATTTTCATCCATTTTTTTATATCGATTCTACCATTTGTATTTTTGTCCCGAATTTATTCAAAATATGTTTGGAATTTTTTCCCTCCAAGGAAAGAAAAAGAGAAATTTATTGAGAAATAAAAGAATTTTCTAAGAATTTCAGTATTCAGCATTTATTATATTTTCTCTTGTATATTTAAGATGCAATCAACCCCTTTATGTTCAATCCATATAAAATGTATCAAATACGCCCTCTCGCTTCTTTCAATTTATTTCGAAATTTTTTTTCCTTAAATCGCTGTCCATTTCTCCCTCACTTGCCCGCAAATCTTGGGAGTGCCCACTTCCTTTTATTTTGATTTCAAGCGGTATATGTTATATAAAAAAACTTAAGGCGATCGTGGTGTAAGAGATTGATTTTTGATTTTTCCATTATTTTGAAAATTCAAAGCGTACAATATTAGAAGTGAGTACCCCGAATACATTCAGTCAAGTATTTACATATTTATGGTACTGATTGCGAATTATTGAATCTGAACCCTGGCGAAAGATTGTCACAAATTCATTTAATTTAAAAATCAATTCTTTCGTTTAAATAATAATTATACAAATAATGTATTAATAATTCTAATCAGACGAATTGTGTTATAATTAAACATTAATTATTTCTCAATTTTAATCGAAGAATTGTAAATCAGTTTGATTGAAAATGAAATAGCATTTTAATTCGTATCGATGGATTTATTCGCCAGGGGCATGCACACTGATAGTTCCTTTTTTATATTAAAAAATACTGAAAAAGTTTCGAGTAATGAAGTCTTAGTCGTGTGGTCTAGATCCACTGTTTCACAGAACAGTATTTTTCTTTTATAATAATTATTTGCCGTTTCTTTGAGAAAAAGTTTTGCCTAGAACTCTAAAGAAGCTGTTAAAGAGTTTCATTGGAGTTACAGCGAAGGCCCTATTATTTTTCATTAAGAAAAAAATTTTTATAAGAAAATTTTAATATATGTATATATATATATGTATAATTTTGAATTCTGTAATATTTTGTGTTCTCGCTTGTAGCTACTTGCATCAAAAAATATACTAGCCATTGCGGTTGTGACACCTTGTAAAAACTTTCGAAATACAAAAGAATTTTATAAAATGCCTATAAAAATGCAGGTATAAAATTCCGTCTTTACATCATTTTCAAAGTTCATCAGTAGTTTACAAAATTTTTTTTTCTTTCCTCTACGATCTTAGCATCTTTATAATTTCTATCGAGTTTTGAGTAAATCGAACTTATTTCATTTTTTCTCGTACATTTTTTTAAAATCAGAAATAAAATTCTCGAGCCTGCAAGACACATTCATTCATTTCATTTCAAAAGGTTAAGAGTTGACAAACTATATCAAGAGCTTAAGTACAATACGAGGAAAAGTCAGTTTTTTTAAGTAACATTATTCGTTTTCTCGAAACACGCGGTGCCAAAGACGGAGGAATGGAAAGAAAAAAATTCTTAACGACTAAAATTGAGTACATATAACATATATAATATATAATTTATATTATATACATTATATACATTTATACATTATGTATAATGCCAAAAAAAGAAAAGAATATTGTATAAATGCAATAAAATAATCTAAGCATTTTTTTCTATAATCAAAAAGAAGACAGTTTTTTCATCATTTCAAAACAAAAAAATGCTAAAAAAAATACTGAGAAAAAGGAAGAAGAGTCGATTTTAAACCTTTTAAAATGAAACCAACTTGCACTCTTTGAGGCAGCTCTGTTTCATTATCTTCTCACTTTTTATGATTCTTACATTATATTAGTTAATTATTAAAATACATTAATAATTATTTGTAGTATTTGTGGGAGGATGCTGATCGTAATAATAGTTATAAAATAATAATAATAATAATAATAATAATATAATAATAATAATATAATAATAACGTATCAATAATAATTAATGTCTTAATACTACCTAAAAGTGTTATTCAGTTATTTGAATTATGCAGCAATCTGCCGTTTGTTTTTCTTTTCTATCCCACGATTACTTCTCATTACCTAAAACTCCCGATTCGTTTTATGATTACAGTCATGCCAGTAATAAAACCGCTCCACGGTCAGTTAGTAAGCTGTAAAGTTATGTACATTTTTCATTAAACTCTGTTTTTTCTTTCTTCGTTTGATGGCATCTCACGGAAAAATCGTATAATACTACTATAATAAAAAAAGAAAGAATTTATTCCTATCACCAGCATGCGACGTGACGTTCTGTTTTTTCTTTTTTGTCCCATTGCCAACAAAATCGCACCGGCAATTCAAAAATTATTTTTTGGGGACCAATTATCACGCGAATATGCATTACTTTTTTTGTTGTTTTTTTGTTGTTTTGTAAAATTGGTCACTGAGAGTGATTAATCAATCTAATGACTCACGCTTATTCTATACATATATAAATGTTAACTTATGGAGAGAAGTGACCCCAGACTCTTGAAATTCGTCGGACGAATTTATTATGCCGTGTGTTTTTAATGTTTGGCCGCAGATAAACCGCAGCGGAAGACGTCTGGTTTTTCAATTGGCATTTTCCTCGCCATCAATGCTTTCATCTTGCGTTGTTGAATCGTCACCTGAGCCACCGGTTTGCATTGAGCCACGTTTCAATCTTGATGAACTCAAACTGATTGGTGGTCCTCCACGCCTTTTTTTGGGACAAAAATAGAAAAATTAGTGAATATTTCGATTAACAATTTATTTAAAAGAAGAGACAAAAGAAAAAAAAACAAACGAAAACATCACAATTTTTCTTAAACGATTTCTAGTGGTATTGTCAATTTGGTTAATTGGAGAAACAAATTAGATGCAGGAAAACACATTGACATGACTTTCTTTTTCTCCTGGATTCGTGTTTCGAAAATATTAGTGATATTTTTTACTTATTATTAAGGATGTTTATGGCAAAATGAAACGAATAATTGGTTCTACTACTAAAGTAGGAAATTTTTTGATTTTTTCTAAAGTGATTTACTATAGCAAAAGTATTTTTTTTCTTTACCCGGATAGATTTTACGATTCAGATGCGTAAAATAATAAAAATAATAAATAATACATAGAAAGGAAAATATTAAATAGATGCAAAAATTAAAAAATTTCTTTAAATTTTAATTTAAGAATCTATAATTTTTCAATTTTTAACTAAAAACAATTTCTCTTTATTATATCACAGTTTTTCTCTGGATATCAAATAAAGACAAAAAACATATCAAAAGTGGTGCAAAGCAAAGTTTTGATTCGTTTTCTGGTCTCTCAATTTGATATCCAGAGAAAAACTATGATCTTGAATAATAATCGTTAGTAAACTACCTTAAAAAAATCAAACTTGATTAAAAATAAAACATTAAAGATAAAAGGGAATTAATAAAAGAGGTTCACAAATGCAAAACCAGGCAGAATAATAACAAATTCATGTATTCTGAAAAGAATATTTTTTTAGGAAGTTTAGACGTATTACTTTCAGACTATTGAGGAAAATAATTTTCAGGCAAACATTCTTTTTTTGTGGGTTTTCCATGACAATTAAATACCTACACGTTAAAAGAGTTTATAATTTCATCCTTCCAATAACCACGGTAGGAACCCAACGATCTGCTATGCGTCTTTTGTGTCTTTTGATCTACTTCACTGCGCATTCACATTCATTGTATTCAATTAAAAAAAATAAGAAAAACATCAACTTCGAAAAACATAAATTCGTGGTAATTAAAAAAAAAATTTAGTAAAATTTACTAATATCTAATAATTAACGTACACTAGATAAAATATTAACTTTAAAAATGAAATATTTTTTGCAAAAACAAGAATAAAAGTTTAAAAAAATAATTGGACAATAAAATTTGCAGAAAAAAATAAGAAAAATAAATAAATAACCATTGATTTAATTTAAAACTAGAAAGTATTTTTCAACACCAAATAAAAATAATCAAATTTTTAAAAAATTGTAATTGCATAAAGAAATTTTACTGAAATCAAATTTCTTCGAAGAACTTAATTCACTATTTAAGAAAATGAAATGCTGCCAACAGTTTTATTACAATTTTTAAAAATAATTCAACAATTTCGAAGAAAATTAAAATTCTTTTTAGGAACTTAGTTAAAATAATGATATTAAAAAATATAATTTAAACTACAAGTAAATTCCTATTAAGTATAAACAATTGTATTAAAGTATTTGAAAATAACAAAATTACTTCGAAATTTTTTTAAAACATCATTAAAAATAATTACATTTTGAGAAAAAAATTTATTTTTTATGAAAATAATAGAAATATCTACGAGAAATTCTAATATTTATGAAAGTAATTCAATTTGTTCAAGAAATTGAAGGCGTGGATACAATATGTGCCACTACACGCGGTTGCAAGTGACAATAGCAGTCAGGTAGCAGTGAACGGCCCAGAAGCGCTCACTGCTACCTGGCTGGTATTATCCCTTACAACTGCGCGTAGCGGCACATATTGTATCCACGCTTTCAATTTTATTTAAATTTTATTGAAAATAATTGAATTCATGAGAAGCACTTTATCATTTATGAAAAAATAATTTAATTTCTGCCAAGAATTTTATTATGTTTGAAAATCTCAAAATAATTAAATTTCTGCGAAAGCTTTTATTTCAATTTTGAAAAATTCTTGAATTCTATAGAGAATTTTGTTAAAATGGTATTGAATGTAACTAAATTTTTACAAAGAATTTTATTTCAATTTTCAAAAATAATAATTTATATTAAAAGAAAATATCGATATTATTAATTATAATTAGTATTATTATATAATTCATTATGTATATTAATTAATTAGTTAATATGGAATTTTTTAAAATTTTGAATCTGATATCATTCAAAAATTGAAGTTGATATTTTCAAATAAAAGAATTTGAAATTTACTTCAAATTAGTAAATAAAAATTATTTTGTTCAATCTTTACAAAAAAGAGAACTTTTTTTGCTTTTCGAAATATTTTTTACAATTCTCTATTTTTTTCAATTTTAGGTAGGTATAAATAGTTGAAAAGCCATTAAAAAATAAGAACATGAAAACAATAGAAAATGTTTCAAGGAACAAAATCAGCTCGCTTTTTGAGGTTCTTGCAATTGGATCGTGTATAGTTCGTGCTAAAATTCTAAGTACTTTATTTCGTTGTTAAAAATGACTTTCTAGTTTGATGCTTACCCTTAAAATAAATTTGATCTTAAATAAATGGTTAAAAAGCGTGAATTAAGAAAAACTTATTATAAAATATTTCGCATAGTTAGAAAATTATAAGAAATATGATAAAAAATTTACCTGAGTTTATTCTTCAAATTAGTAACTTCACGTGTCAAAACTTCCTGCGATTCAATCATATCGTCCATTTCTCTCTGAGCTTTTCGCTTAAGAGCCTTGTGCCTACTGATCTCCTCCTCAGCCTCGTCCAGTTGTCTCTTGAGACTCTTCATTCTCGTATTAACTTTCTCCATTTGCTCCTTATACTGATCGGCATTTCGTCTCTCGTCCTCCAACTGCAAACTCAATTCCTTCAATTTCTTGTCCAACTTTCGATTGATTTTCTGTTGAGCGAATCTCTCCTTAGCCTCAGTCTCCAGTTGTTCATCCAAATTGTTGATCTTCGATTCGAGAGCCTGAATTGTTGCCTTTGTCTTGGCACGCTGTGCAGTCTCAAGTTCAGCGAGTTTAGCCTTTAATTCCTTATTCTGACGCTCGAGTAACATCCTCTGAGACTCGAGTTTCTGCGTTGCCGAACGTTCTGTCGCCAGGTCGGTTGACAATTGTTCAATACTGATCTGTCCCTTTCGGGCACGATCTATTAGAATTTCGCTGTTTGATTGTTCTTCTTCTAATTCTTCCTCGAGTGTTGCTATTCTTGCGTCTAAGCGACGCTTCTCGTCGAGCATCAGTGTTCCCTTGTTGACGTTGTTGTTTAGCTCTTCTTGCAGTTCGTCGCGTTCGTTTTCGGCAGCTCTTCTTGCACGTTCACTGCTGGTGAGATCTTCGTTGGACTGAAGGAGTTCGGCTTCTAGACTCTTGACTTTGCGTTCTGCTTCCTTTGACGCTGCGGCCAGTTCGTCGCGAGCTGCTCTGGCTTCCTCGGTTTCTCTCGTGCAGTCCTTGATTTGCGCTTGGAGTTTCTTGAGTTGCTTGAGGGCGTCTTCTTTCACTTTATTGTGCATTTCGAGTTGTTGTTCAATGTCCTTGTAGTCGGCTTCCATTTTCTTTCGCTGGGCAATAGCGGCGGCGCGTTGCTTCCTCTCGTCTTCCAATTCGGCTTCAAGATCGCGCAGTTGCTTCACTAGACCTCGACGTTTCTCTTCGGCTTGCTCCTCCTTGGCTTGGACCTCTCTTTCTAGTTGAGCTCTAAGCGCTTGCATATTGACCTCGAGTCGTAGTTTCGCGTCCTCGGTGATTTGTAATTCATCCTCTAGTTCCTCCACCTGCGTTTTCTGTTCGGCCAGTTGGGATTCAAGAGCTCGTTTCGCCTTTTCCAGTTCGTGGACATTTTTGTCAGCTGTTCCTTGATTATTCGCCAATTCGTCTAATTCTCCTTGGAGAACTTTCTTGCATCTTTCCAATTCTTCCACTTTCTCGTGTAATTCGTCGAGTTCACGGGTTAGGGACAGAGCTCTCGTCTCCTTTTCCCTGGACTCACGTTCGGCATTGTCCTTCTGTTCGAGATATTGTACTGCGATTGCTTTCTCCTCGGCCAAAACTTTATCAAAGTTCTTTTGCTTCTTTTCCAGTTCGATGACTTTTCCCCTCTGGACTTCCAACTCGATAGTACTGTCTTCGAGTTCGGCTTGAATTTTCTTCTTGGATTTGTCGAGTTTGTCATTGGCAGCTTGAAGTTCCTCCACTTGTCGTTGTAGAGTTTCGATGTCCTTCAAACATCGTTTTCTGGCCTCTTCGAGAGCGGTTGCGGCTTCAGATTCTTCATCGGCTCGCTTCTTAGCCTCGGCGAGTTGAAGATTCAGATTCAGAACTTGCTTCTCGAGGGTTCGTTTCGCTTCCTCTTCTTCTTCGAGTTGGTCGTGAAGGGTCTCCTTCTCGCTTTCGAGAGCTCTTAACTTTGAACTTAATGCGAGTTTTTGCCTGGTCTCTTCCTCGAGTTGCTGTTGAAGTTCCGTGAATTGTGATTCGCAGGTGGTGGAAGCTTTGACAGCAGCTGAGGCTTTCAATTCGGCGGCTTCTAGTTGTTGAGAAACACTTTCGGCCTCCTGTTGTAGTTTCACAACCTTCTCGGCCAATTCCTGTTTTACTCTTTCGATTTCGGCAAGTTTTCCATTCACCTCGACTAATTGTTGTTCAGCTTGCTTGCGTCTTCGATCGCACTCTTGTCGATTGGCACTGACGGATCTTAATTCGGTGGCCATGTCTGCGTTCTCGGCCTCTAGGGTACCCTTTGCCTTTTCCAGAGTTGCCTTCACTTTTTTCAGAGCGTCCATTTGTTCATTGAGAACGGTCAATTCTTGAGTGTGTTTGTGACGCATGTCCGCCATCATGGCCTCGTGAGATGATGTCTCTTCTTCCAAATTTTTCTTCAGAGTTGCCAATTCCTGTTCTCGTTTAGTTCTCAGTTCCTGTTGAGCCGCTGTTACATCCAGTGAATCGAGTAACTCATTCTTCAGTGCCTCTAATTCTTCATTCAGATCACGTTTCAATTTCTCGGCTTTACTTCTCGCTATCTTCTCCGCTTCAAGATCTTCTTGAAGTTCTGCCAATTGGGATTCCAATTCTCTGAGGGCTTTTTGAGCTTGAGCTTTCGCTGCACTTTCTTCGTCAATTTTCGTCATAACTTGCGTAAGTTCCTCTTCTCGTTTACCCAATTGTAGTTGCAATTCTTCGACCTGCAATTTTCTCTCTGATATTTGTTCCTTCAGGTCAGAGACTTCAGTTTCCATTTTTCTCTTTGATCTGTCAACTTCTTGGCGTTGTTGATGGTCCTTCAGGAGACGTTCCTCCAAATCAGCAATTGTTGCCTCGTGTTTGGTTTTCAATTTCGCCAAATGTTTCGCTTTCTCCTCCTCCTCGGCCAGGGCTTGTGACAAATCATTCGCTCTTTCTTCCAGAAGTTTCTTTTCCTTCAAAAGTTTTTGATTCGTATCATCAGAAAGGGCAATGTCTTCATCCATTTTCTTAATTTTAGCGTCACACTGTACTTTCTCCAATTGCAATTTCTGTCTGGCAGCTTCCTCCTCTTCTAGTTGTTCCTCCAAATCGCTGATATTGAGTTGCAACTTCTTTTTCTCTTGTATCAAGGCTGAACTTCTCTCTTCTTCCTCTTCGATTCGTGCCTCAAGATCGTGAAGAATCTCCTCTAATTCTTGCTTTCTAGCCGCTAATCTTGCCCGCATTTCTTCAGCTTCAGCGCAAAGTTCAACTTCGGCTTGTAATTGCTCCGCTAGCATCATTTTCTCCTCGATAACCAGTTGATACTTTCTCTCATACTCCTTGGCATCATGCACTGTCATTTCCAATTTTTCCCGCACTTGCTTCAATTCATCTTCTTTGAGTGTCAACTTCTCCTCTTGTTTCGTCACTTCCAACAGGGGTTTCACTTTTGTGTACAAGCGCCACCATTGCCAATTTCTTAGTTTCAGATATGCTGAACAATTCCGTTGAATAATACGTATCGCATTTAATTGTTGTAGACGTTTTTGATAATTTCGTCTCGCCAGAAAGCCACGACAGAACGCTTGGAAATTCACAATGAGATCCGTTATTTTATAATCCCTTTCTTCTTCCAAGTGGGCCAATACACCAGCACGGAAGAATATCTTTGACTGACCCACACGATACAAATTTGGATCAAGTTCCAATGCTTGAATCTGTAAAATAAATGATAAATTTAGAGAAAAGGATAGAAAAAAATGACAGGAACTTGAATGAGAAAATCAGAGGAAAATCTAATACATACCATCTTTTCACAGGCCTTCTTGCCGTCCATGAAACCTTTCGGAATTACATTTGGAGTCAAAAGTTCGTATCTTTGTCTAAATTCTTGGAATGGAATTCTATTGGGGAATCCCTGGCGGCAAATACGTATTCCTTCGAGAACTCCGTTGCATCTCAACTGATCGAGAACTAAAGGCGCATCTATTTTGCCAGCTCTCTTCTCATGATTCGGAATAATGCACCTAACGAAATTTGGATTAGTATTGCGTAAAGTTGCCATCAATTTAGTCAATTGCTCTTTATAAAGTTGTGAGACAGTTCTGAACATTCCCTTTCTTGTTCTAGCGCCAAATTGCGTGTCGGTCAACGCTTGCTGAGCCATTCCAACAATTTCAGCGTCCTTCCAAATATGACAAACGAAAGGATCCTGCGACGCCTGCAAAAGACTCACAACATTCTCATTAAGTGGATCCATATTTTTCATGAGCCACTTGGCAGCCGAGTAATCGACTTTTCCAGCGTAGTGAATAATGGCAAAATCGGCGACACCACGAAAATCTGTCTTCATGAATTTTGGATGAACACTATGAGCACCAACGAGTTTCTCCACAAACGTTTTGTCCGTCGCTTTTGGGAACCAACATTCCTCATCGACAAGTGCCATTATACCCATTGGCTTATCAATCAAATCAATCGTCGGCTGAAGATCCAATCCAAAATCAATGAATTTCCATTCAATTCCCTCACGTTGATATTCTTCCTGCTCGAGAATAAACATTGTGTGATTGAATAATTGCTGAAGTTTCTCATTTGTATAATTAATGCACAACTGTTCAAATGAATTCAATTCGAAGATTTCAAATCCAGCCATATCTAAAATACCAATGAAACTTGCTCCCTGTCTTTTTGTTCTATCTAGTGATCTATTTATCCTATTGACCAACCAACGGAACATTCTTTCGTAGCACGCTTTTGATATTGCCTCGACTGCAAATTCCACTTGTTCTTTTGTTTGCGCTTTCGTCACAAAATCGCGACCGACTTTAATTCTTGGCTTTAAGAAGGCTTTCGTCATTTCTGTCACACTCAGACCCAATAAATGGGAAATCTTTTGGGCAACTGTATTATCGGGAAGTGTGGCTTGATCGGAATTTCTCTCCTGTCTAAATTGCATCGAACCAAATAACATAACTGCAGAGACGATGCGGAATATTGAGGCAAAATCTTCGTTCGTCATTCCCATTATGTTCATTGCTTTCACAATTGCAGAGAATTCGGCAGAATCGTCCATGCCGGGTACTGGAAGTGCTCCATTCGATAAAAATGGATAATGTTTCGGATCCTCCAAGATGAATTCCTCTGCAAAAATAAGTATTCCATTAGATTTATTTATTATTTTCAAACAAATTTTTTTAATTCTTCACAGGAATTCAATTATTTTCCTAAATCATAAAAAACAAAATTCTTCACAGGAATTTAATTATTTTCAATACAATTTTAATAATATTTCCAAGGAAATTAATTAATTTTAATTAATTTAATTAAAATTAATTAATTTTAATATTCAAAACATTTAAAAAGAAAAATTACAAAAAACAATTTTTGACATACTATTTCAATTAATCGGAAAGTTAAAATTAAATTTAATATAATTTTTTTTAGTCCGTTTAAGTAAATCCAATTATTTTACTTCCTCGGGAGGAAGCTTTGTAGACGTTTAATTTACAAAATTTTTAAAAATGCTTTTAACGAATTTTCTTCTATATAGGACTATGTTATATAAGACCCTGAACAATTGTACGGATGTATGTATGTGTATAAAATTTGCCAGGTATAATTATCATAAAAATATTTCGAAATGGATTAATAAACTTTGAAAAATCCTCAGAAACAAATTTTTTTTTACTCTTTTCTAAAAAAAATTTTTTAAATTGGTTATTGAAGTTAATATGTAATAAAATCTTATTCTTTGCATCAAGACGAATCGATTGGTCTATAAAAAGTATAAATTGTATAAGAGTTTATAGAGTTAATGACAATTTAAACTGAAAAATTCGCATTTATATCAAAAAATGAGTTCTTTTCGCAAAATGATGTTGCTGAATAAGAAAATCTTACTTATTTATTTCTAAAATATTATTCTTTGCACCAAGACGGATCGATTGGTATATATAAAGTATATATTTATTTAAATTTAAAGAATTAAAACCAATTATAGACAAAAAATTTTCACTTTTAATAAAAATTAATTTTTTATTAAAAATCATGTTGCTGTACAATAAAATGTTATTATTTATTGAAAAATAAATAAAAAATCTTATTCTTTGCATCAAGACGAATCGATTGATGTATATAAAGTATATAATATATTGAAAATTATAGAACTAATTACAATTAAAGTTGAAAAATTAACTTTGTACAACACGTGCTGGAAAAGAGATACTTTATTCATGTAATGAACATCTGAATTTATAACTTGTTTTATCTGTTTCACTATAGATTGAAATATACTTAAAAAGTAACTTACTCTTTTGTTCTGGTGATGCACCTGCAAGCAATTGGTAAAATATGTGAAACGCTCGTTCATCTTTGGCTTGCCGAATTGCCCTAGATTTTTCAAGAAGATACGTTTCGATATTTGCCCCAGCGATGTAACCAGAAGCGTCAAAATTAATTCTAATAAACTTTCCCTGAAAGCAATATAGTTTTTTTTAATATTATTATTATTATTATTATTAATTTATACAAATTATATATATATATATAAATTGGAATAAATCAAGAATTAAGAAAAAAATTGGATTAAAATTATAGTTCAGCAAGTAAACAACTCATCTATAAATATTTTAGTTTTTACATTCAAAAATCTAACAAGAAATAAAAAAATTTTACTCATAAGTATTAAGAGAAAAATAATTCTAAAATAACTACAAATGAAATATCTAAATATTTATAAATGTTTTTTATTAATATATTAATAAAAATGCAGTTAACCTTTTGGCATAATTTTTTGTATCGTTGCGTATAAATTTAATTCTTAAAAACTAGACTTTAAGATATTTTTTATTACAATTGATCAAATTTTCAATATTTTAATTTTTTGTTAATTTGCAAAAAAAAATGTATAAACAAATTTTTTTGAATTAAAATTTTTGCAACTACAAAAATCCTTTAAAATTTAATTATTACTGTAAAGTTTCTGCAAACATTCGTGCATTTTGAAGAAAATGCTACAAAGGTTTGAAGAATTTAATTCAAATTAAATATAGGCGAGACTGGGGTAAACTCGCTCACTTTATTTCAGAACGGTAAAAACCTTGGAAATTATTCTCTAAATCCAAGTTAATTTATATAATTTGAAAGCTTATGATTTCTACTAACAAAATAAAAAATAATTTTTGATTTATCTGTTTTAGTTTTACTTAGGGAAAATTTTTAATACACATATACCAAATTTCAAAATCACAATTTTCCAGGGTAAATCAGCTCACCCCTCGGGGTAAACCCGATCACTTGATTTTTTTAAGACTTTAAGGTAATCCCGACAGTTTTATTTTGTATATATTAAATTTCTCCTTATTTCCGTCTTCAGTATGATTTATTAATGATAAATTATGAGTTCTATAAACAATAAATATTGGTTTATTAAATAATAAGTATAGGTTTCATGATTTTGCAATTGTGAATTTAAATAATATTTTATTAAGAGAAAATTAAAATGTAGATACATTTCTGGATGTAACAAGTTATAGATTTTATTACTGATAAAAAATAACAAATGAAATTAAAAATTTTAAAATAAACAATGATAAAACGTGAACTGAACGAAGACAACAAACTAGATTTATATCTTTTTTTTTAGCCGAAAAAGACTGGGACAAATTTTGATTATTTGTTTGCGTTGTTTGTTATAACCGTTATAAAATAATAATCACTAATAATGACAAGAAATATTGCTAGTTCGGCGCCATCTATTTAAAAAAATCGCCACAAATCGCGAAATGCGGGACATTCAAAATGTTAAATATTCAACTAATTACCGAATAATTTAATAACATTGTTAGGAAATGAATATTATTTATCTTTTAATAAATATTTTTAATATTAAAAATTTTAAGATCGCCAAAAAAACGCAAATACTGTTAATACTGATTTGGCTTCCTACACAAATTTAATAAGTGAGCGGCTTTACCCCGACTTCATGTGAGCGACTTTACCCCGAATGTGTTTCTCACATTTCAGAATAAATTTAAATAAATTTTTTTGAAATCAAACAAAACTATACATATATATTTTGAAAAAGGACATCCAATAGCATTAAAAAAATTGGTCGAATAAATTAAGCCTCAAAAATAATAATCGAAAAACTTAAAAATCCGAAGATCATTTTTTCTTTTTTGCACTTCTTAAAACAATTGACCGTCTCTCATTCTATGACGAATTCATGAAACTAAACGAAAGTTCGTTAACATTAGTTGTATGTTAAGTACTATTCACAGTACAAATATCTCCATCTTAAGTTGAGTTTATAGCGTCAAATCGCTAGTGAGCGGGTTTGCCCCAGTCTCCCCTATGTTTGAATTTCAAAGTATTAAATTTCTTACAAAACGAGAAGAATTGTCGTTCTTGACGGTTTTTGCATTTCCGAATGCTTCCAGAATAGGATTGGCTTGTAGAAGTTGCTGTTCCAGTTCACCCTGTGAAAAAAAGAAAATAATTATTATAAAGATCCATAAGTATTTATAAATAAAATAATAGAATAAAAATAACAATATCAATAATAATAATGATAATAATAATAATAATAATAATAATGATACTAAAGAATAATAATAATATTAATAGTAATTATTATTTTAATAATATTAATAATATTAAGGATATTAATAACTGTTTTCTAATTGCACACAGTTAAAGCAAAAAAATCTATTTTCAAATTTTACACATTTACAAAATAATAATGAAATAAATAGAAATAGTTTTTGAAAATCTTCGACTACATAACTAAGGATATAAAATTTACTATGAATTTATGAAAAACAAGTGACTATTTCACATAATAACTGAACTGCATACATTATTCACAGTGTCAACATCATCAAGTAATAACATATGTTTTATTATCTATTGCGAATATCTTTAAATTATTTACATATTCAAAAAATATTGGTTTACAAATGTTACTAGTATTTTATTCAAATTTTCCTGACTTTGAAAAAATGAAATCATCTAAAATTAAATATGCCTTTTGTAAATCATAGCCATTTTTTATTAAAATAATTTAATTTTGAATAAAAAAGAACAAGAATTTAATAACAATCATTAAAAAATTATTATTATTATTATTATTAGTCAATTAGTAAATATGAATTTAGAGTCGTACTGAAGTGATAGCAAACATTTTTTTCCCACTAATAAATCAAAATAATAAAAAAGTTTTCCATTATTTAAAAATTAGAATTTACAAAAGATGTTTTCAATTATTATAGAAGATTTATTTTTTTCAATATCGCATGAAAATTAAAATAACTTGTGTTAAAAGTATGAAAAACAGATGAAATGATTATTAATTAATAAAATAAAAAATATAAAAAAAGTGACGAATTAAGTAAAAAAATTTGAAATATATTTAGTAAATTTTGAATTAAGTAATACACAGTGCTAATATTAACAAATCACATAAGCAAATACTTCACAAAAAACTCTCAAAATGCAAAAAATAGTAAAGAAATTTAAATAAACTGGGTTAAAGCAGCAACCCGAGCATAAAATAATTAAACAAAGAAGCCTTAATATGAGAGTGTTTAAGTGTAAAGAGAACCACACCAATATCCGTAATAATTCGTCCCTCTAATTACCGCAAACTTGTCTGCTAATGTTCCATTGCCCTGAATCCAAAGGCAGCAGAAATGGTAAAAAATTTATATTAAAAAAATAAATGTTAGTAATTAATTAATTAATTATAACGGATCATTAAAATATTCATATATGCGGAAGTCCACATGAAAAGGGCCTATTTTGTCGGTTCTAGTTTTTAGAGTTGCCACCTCGCCGGGCCACAAGTAAATTTCTCCGGTCTTCGGTTATTTTCAAAAAAGAATTATAATTATAATGAAACAATAACACATCATGACTGAATTAGTAACAATTCTCACTATTCTTTATTGTATGGCAGAGGCTTTTACTTTTTTTACATTCGTCCAAGGTAAAGTAAGTTGTCATTTTAATTTTCAATGCCATTTAAATAAATTGAATTTCTAGTAAATTTGAATTTCCCACTTTATTAATCTCCCCTCCCTCCGTACCTATAGTAAAGAAAAATCAAGAAGACTGCCCAGCTTAAAATCCCCGTACAGGATCCTTAAAGGATCCTCTCGGGATCCTGTACAGGTCCTGTGCAGGATTCCATACAGGATCCCGTACACTGTAAAAAAAAGGAGTTAAATTTTAACTCCCAGGGGAGTCTATAAAAGTCGCACCCATTTGGGAGTTAATGCCAGGGGAGTTAAATAAAAGGAGTTAAAATTTAACACCCAAATGCTAACTCCCCATGGAAAAAATAACTCCCGCGGGTGTTAAATGAAGGGAGTTAAAAATTAACTCTCTTTTGGAGTTAATTTTTAACTCTAAAAATTTGACTCCCTACTCCCGAGTCCGTTAACTTCCTAAATTTTTTACAGTGTACTGGTCCTGTACAGGATCCTATACGGGATTTTGGGACAGGAACCTTAGCTATCAAATGTTCCTGTACAGGAACACGTGCAGAATCCTGTACAGGAAACTTTTTAATTTTTTAAAGTTTTTATATGTTAAGCAACATTTGACATACATAGACTTCACATTTTAATATGTTAGGTTCGTATATCAATGTTGGACAGAAAAATGTATTGCGCATTCGAGAAACTCATAGAAAACTACTGCGCAGGAGTTAAAAATATCAATAAATTAATTGAGGAAACCGTGTAGGATCCTTTACGGGTTCCCTACAGGATCCTTTACACTTAAGTACCTGCAGTTTACAAAACTGCAAAGGTACCTGTATAGGAACCTTTTACAAAGTTTCCGGTACTGGATCCTGCAAGTGTTCCTGTACAGGAACCTTTACAGAAATCTTTGATAACTAAGGTTCCTGCATCGGAATCTGCACAGGAACCCTGTGCCAAAATCCCGTATAGGATCCTGTACTGGACCAGTACGGGATCCTGCATAGGACCTGTACAGGCTCCCGAGAGGATCCTTTAAGGATCCTGTACGGGGATTTTAAGCTGAGTAGAAACAGGAGGTCTAACTCTGGTAGTGGGGGAACGTAATGGTTTGGTTTCCAGAACAGGGTTTCCACAGAATAAATATATTAAAATTCCAGGCCTTTTCCAGGTTTTGATTCTTTAAAATTCCAATCACAATTGAGGAGCTGGATTCTAGAACCGGCTCTTCGCTCGGAGCGCAAGCGCTAATACTAGTCGGGTGGCAGTGAGTGTAATGACAAATTATTCTTCATTTATCGAAAGCTATTTTTTAAAACAATAAAAACTTGAACTACCTTATTTTTACTAATTTTTTAGTTTATTGAGTCTTTTTAGTTAGACTTCGATGTAATTTTTAAAAGAAAACAGTAAGCACTTATTTACAAAATATTTATTTAATAAAATTTAAACGAGTATCAATATCAGTGTCAATTACACAGAAAACTTAAAGTTACTCAATATCAGGTATTTGAAGGCAACTGTTGCCAACTGTGCTAATGATTGATTCGAATTCAAATCGATAGATAAATTAAGAAAATGCATTTTTCGCATTCGAAATTTCTAAAAAAAATTATTTTTTTTAGAAAACCTGTAGGAATTTTCAGAGAAATTTCTGAAATTCCATACCTTTTTCAGGTTTTCCAGGCCTTTTTTCAAATTCCAGGTTTTCCAGGCTCTGTGGCAACCCTGCCTTCTGCGCATATTACTTAAAATGTATGCTGAATTACCACCAAGAGGTAAATTAAAAGTAGTCTGCGCAGAAGGCTACTGCGTCTCAGGACTTGTTCAGTATGCTCGGCCTCTTTCGCGATGAGGTGGCAATCCTACTAGCTTTCCGTATTTTCAAAAATGGAAGGAGTTTTTTTTGTTTTTCATATGTAAGGTGTCCTGGTCTGGAAACATTTCTTATCTAAATAAGTTTCCAGATAAATCAGAGATATGACAATCAATTAATATCACAATTTTTAATTCCGTTTTTCTGGAAATGAGGTTTTTGGCATTCTAAACTTCGAAATGTTGTAACTCATCGAATTTTTTCACCAGAAAAGTTCTAAGACCACCCAAAATTTTCTATATTTTGCAAGGAATTCACCCATATAGATAAGTCCAATAGCGCCAAAATGGGCCCTTCCTAAATGGACAGGTCCACATACACCAAAAAGCGATTAGAAAACACAAAATATTTTTCATTTTTTAAAATAAAAAGTACATTCTTTCACCATTTACAACACTCCTGATGAAATCCAAAAGCATTATGTTAGTAAGCATTAGTAAAAATTTAGCAAAAATAGAAACAAAAAAAGTCATCAACAGTTTTTGGCAAATTGATCATATTTTTGGAACATTAATGTTGACTTACTATGATTAACGCCGGACTTGGAGTCTAGAGTAGGCAGCCATCGACAAATCAGCACCGGAAATAAAAGAATAAAATTATAATTAAAATAAAATAATAATATTTACAAAGACTTAAAATTTTTAATCTAATTTTCTCTCATCTTTTCATAAAAAGATTTAAAAATTTTAATAAAGATAATTTTTTTTTAATTTAAAAAAAGAATCTAAAATTTTCGATTGCATAGAATAAATTAAATAATTGTATTATTTTTTAAATAAAAAATAAATAATAGAAATGAAAAATATATTTTCAAAATGAAGTAAAAAATCACCAAATATTAAAAAAATATGCTAAGCAAGAGAAAGTTGATTGACTCAACGAAATACAAATTAAATATTATTTTTATTTCCTTAAACGTTTACTTTTATCTCTCATTCTCTCATATTAAAAAGTTTTTTTTTAATTTTTCTAAAAATTTCTATTGTGTTGAAAAAATTTTGTTTTTTACTTCATTTTTTCTTTCATATGCAAAAAAATTTTTTTTAAAACATGTTATAAAATATGAAACTAACTTTAAGCACTATAATCATACTTTTTTCGTAATCGTCAATTATAAATACTGTTGACTGTACTAATTGGTAAGACACGATGAAAAGCATATACGTATAGTAATATTATAATAACAATAATAACAATAATAATTGTTTTCTTGAGAGTGAATCTTATCAGTTTTTATTTGTACATTTTGTTTAATTTTTTTCTCCCGACCTTTTATATATCTCGTTCCGGAGTCGTGCAATAAGCGAAATAATTAGTCGTACAATGTTTATTCCAAAGCAAATATGTAAACGATGAATTGCTAGCTTGGAATGTTTGCTTTCCTTTAAACGTCTCTCAACCAAAAAAAGAAAGAAAAAAATACAGTGAGCTAACCTGCGCGATAAAAGAATGTAAATTTAGGGGAAAAATTACAAAAAATGGAAAACAGTTTCTCACTTTAAAAAAATGTACCTATCTATTACCAAATATTTTTCAGTTACTCTATTAATCTAATTCAATTTCTCTGAGAATCGACCAAATTTTAGTCAGTCTATCATACTGGGATTTTTTTGTAAATTTTCAATGGTTACTTTTTCTATTTGATTCGTTTCTTCGGAAAGCAAAAGTTTGTAAAATTTCTTTTTTGACTCAAATAAAATTTTGACTATTTTTCCTCCATCAGATTGCTTCCCTCTTCTTTTTTCTTTGTAAATCTTTTTTTGGATTACCTTACAAATTTTTTTTCTTTTCTTTTCTCTAGTTGTGGGTTTTCATGCTACTTTGGAAGTAACGTTAGAATTTTGTAAAAGAGAACGGCTGAGTTAACTCAGCAATAAAAGCAAGAATGTGCATGTTTCAAAGTCGTAAAATATGTAATGAAAACGCGACAGACTATATCGACGTTTTTCATTAATTTTTGCTTTATTTAATCAGTCTCTCAAAATTGGTCGTCATCGAATTAAATTTTATATCTTCCTGTAAATAATTTTACAACTACCCAAATAACCGAAAACCTTTTTTGCATTCTTTAACAATAATAGTATCTGGCAATTAATTGACAATTTTTAATAATAATTAATAAAATAATTAATTAATCTCAAAGTCGTATAAAATTTGAAAGAAAGTATCGAAAAAACTAAATTGTTTCCGAATATAAAATTCCCGTTTTAAAAATAACTATTATTGTAATAACCACTTAGTGCTACACTAATGTTTTTTCACTACAGAATAGTTACGATTTAACGATCATTTAATTGAAACTATTAATTTTACAGTAGAGTGAATTTTTAATATTATTTAGAAAATAAAATTAACACAAAATTTAAATAAACGCCGAAGAGAAAAGTTTTTCCCTTTACATATTATTTTTTTTCATTTTTGAAAAAATTGACATATAAATAAATACGAATATTGATTGAAAGTTCCAATTATGCATCTAAATGATTGTGATTCTCGGAATTTCAAGATTGAGAATTATCTTTACGAGGGTCTGTCGTAGAGTACAAAAAAACAAAGATAAATCACGTAAAAATGTTATTACTATGGCTCGAAAATAATTGAAATAATTAAGAATCTTAGAAGCCTTTTGTAAACTCAAATATATTATTATTATTATTATTATGCGACTTAAGAAAATTTTAATTTTCTCAACTTTTCATTTTCAATCTCTCTCGACAGAGGAAATAAAATTTCCAAGGAAATCTTCTTAAATTGAAATTCTATCAGCAAAATTAAATAATTTTTCCATTCGATAAATTGTAACATTTCTACCTTTTAGTTTACTTTACAAATTATAAAAAATTATTTTTCAAAGAAATAATAAATAATAATTGCACCTGTTTAAGTGAATAAATAAATAATATAAATAAAAAAATATTTAAAAAAATGAAGTAAAAATTTACTAGTTTATCCAAATTATTTCTTGAATTTAAAAAAATTGTAAAAAATTATTTTTAAAATAAAAATAAATTTAAAAAATTAAGTAAACAATCGCCATTTATCCAAATTATTTTACGAATAAAAAAATGTAAATTATTTTGCAAACTCAAAAAAATTGTAAACAATTAGTTTTTAAATGATAAAAAATAAATTCAAAAAATCAATTCGAATTTACGAATTGTAAAAAATACGCGAGTCAAGAGAAAGTTGATTGATAATCAAATATAAATAAAAATTATTTTGCAACAATAGAAAAAAAACAGAAGAAAATCGAATAAACTATGTTATTTAATTGAAATAATTACTTGATATTCGGCGTTTAAAGAAGAGAAAGAAAGAAAGAAAAATAATATGAAGTTGAGTTTAAAACAGATAAAATATATTTGGAGGACAGGACTTTCGAGGCCGATTTTGTAATTCCGTAAACTAGTCACAATATATATATATATATATATATATATATATATATATATATAAATCGATTGGGTTTAATCGACGTATAAACGACGCACAGTAGTATTTTCTTTATAGTAAACGAAACTGTGTTAAGGTTTGTAAATCTCGCATGTCCTTCGAAACTGATGGAATGACGAATCAACCATCTCTCTGGACCCGCATTATTAATTATTAAACTATTTTCAAATTTATAATATTTACAAAGTGTGCAAACCTCCCAGAAAGAGAAAATGTAATTAAAATTAAAATTACAAAAATTAAATAAAATTCGTTTATTTAAAATTCCGAATAGAAAAATTCCTTTTCGAAAAGAATTGCGAATAGAAAAATAAAATATTCTCTCTCCCTAAGTTTATTAGATATTGAAATTAAAAATCTCTTATTTTCCTTCAACGTTAATTAAGCAAACTTCTGGATCATTCTATAAAGATAGCAGATTAGTTTCAAGAGACTCGAGTTTCTATTCTCATTTAGCATCGAAATGTTATCGTCAATCATTTTCTATTGGCGATATATTCGTTAACGAATGCATTTATAACAATATGACGCCTGGTATTTCCAGACTTAAATTATAGTTAGTTAAACAGACTATCGAATTTCACATAGGCAAGAGGTAATTCAATGCTACAGCTGAGACACACGATAAGGGAATCGTGTCGATTAAAAAAAAACAATTTTCTAACAATAACGAAAAAAATCTCTGATTAAGAAAACCAATTATAATTGAAAATCAATAAGCAACAAATAATTAAATATATAATATGCGTCAAAACTCTCACAATTTAACGCCCCGAAGAATATTTATGATTTCGATTATTTAATTATTTTTTTTAATTCCATCCTTTATTATTGGCATAAAAAAAAGTTGAATAGAAATTAAAAATTTTATTTGTCTCTCTTGAAATTTAAGTTATTTTGATTTTTTTACTGTCGACAAAAGTTAATATTAGTATTAAAAATGAACATCAAAATTAAAAAATAACTTATAAATATTATCAAAATAAAAAAAATAAGAATAAAAAATTTCAAATATATAGACAAATTCGAATAAATTAAAATCAAGAAAAATTCATTATTATTCATTCAAAGGCAAATTGAAAATTTTTCTTAAACAAATAAAAATTAAAAGAGAGAATGTAAATTCTCTGAGAGTCGTGATACGGACAATTTCGAAAATTTAAGAATTAACAAGATCGGCCTTCTGCTTACGTAAAAATTCTAAAATCTTGCGTGTATTATAAATTCATCCGCCTCCTGGAGTAATCGCATAAGCTTCCAGTAAACGCAGCTTCTAATGATTATCTCGACACAAGAATTTATTATTCATGATGTGCATTTCAAAGAACTCACTGAAAAAGTGAGTTTTTTTCGAGATACGATACACGTACTTTTATCAAATGTATCAACTTGTAAAATAAACAACACTACGAATTCACAGTCAAAAAAAAGTTTGAATAGAAATTTATATTAATTATTTCATTGTCTTACTCTTTTCTTCCTAAAGGTCACTTACCGCGTTTGATTTTGGTTTCGATGCAGCGACATACGCCAAATATTGAATTACTTTCTTCGTATTTTCCGTTTTTCCAGCACCGGATTCACCAGTACAGAGAATTGATTGGTCTTCGCGATCTAAAAATAGAAAATTCTGTTAGTAAACGTTTTATATTATAATTAATACATTTTTTACTTTGTTTCATTTTCTATATAAAATATAAAATACAAAAAATAGATTAAATTTGAAAATTTAAATCATAAAAAATTAAATTTTATTAATAAATCAATTTCTTTACATTTTTATAAATTTACCTTTTTTCTAAAATATTTATTCTCTATACGAATTTTTCATTATATTTTGCATTTTAACTAAATTTAATAATTTAGAATTAATATTTACCCAGAATTGCATTCTTCACGAAATGTTATTACGATAAAAATATTCTTTAAAACAAAAAGGTTGCCACAAAAATTTTAATCTCTTTTTCCCTGATTTCTGGAGATTTTTTCAATTTTTTTAATTCAAGACAGATAATTATTTTTTTTCTAAACCGAAAGAATATTCTGATTCACTTTAAAAATTAGCAGATACGCAAGAAAAGTCTTATAATTTATTTATTTATTTTAATGTTTTTTAAATAAAATAATTTGGGATGAACAAAAAATTATTTTAATAATAAATGTAATTTACATTATATTTAATATTATTTCCTTAAAATTCAGTTAAATAAGTTTAATAATAAATAATAAAATAAAAAATTCAAGAAATAAACGTTTCAGTGATACATAATTTCATAAAAGTTTCTTTAAAAAAAATTCTACTTTATAAACTTTGGTTAAATAAAAATTCGTTTATACAAAGGATTTTAAGGAGAACATTTCATTTTTTGTTGGGGCAATCACATTTACACTTGTAAAAATAATAAAAAATGTAATAAAATTACATAATGTTATTATTATTATTATTATTATTATTATTATTATTATTACCTTGAAGCATCGAACGATATGCTGTGTCTGTGATGGCAAAAACATGTGGTGGAACTTCGTGCCTTTTGATTCCCTTATACCTCTCCATAATTTTTTCTGTGTAAATTGGCAGCCTCTTGTATGGATTGACTACGACGCAGAAAAGACCCGAATACGTCTGCAAAATAAATAATAATGTCAATTTTCACTTATTCAAAAAAATATATAATTAGGTATTCTAATTAATATTTAATAGTTATTGATCATTAATAATTGGTATTAATAATGGACAATTAATCATTCCATAATTGAAAACTATTTTCTTCGGAATGAAATAATTAACCAGAATTCCGTCTCGGAAAATATCTCAATTTGTCAAACATTCACAAACTAATGCAAACAGAAGTATTTATATAAAATGATGAAAATTAATTAACAAAGTGACTTGATGCCAAGAATTTCGATTGAATTAATATTATCGCATAAGGGGCAAACCTTGCCAAAAACGTGACAACCTAAAAACCGCTTTGAATTGATTTCGGAGGAGAGGGTGAATTTTCAGAGACGATAAAATACTTTGCCATGGTGGTGGTGGTGGTGGTGAAGAAGAAAAAAAGTTCCCTTTTTGTCATGTTTCCATAATTTAAAAATACAAATTTTACACTCTTGTTATTGTTGTTGTTGTTGTTGTTGTTAATATTTTTGTTTCTCTTTTGCATAGCAAGATTTATCTCTTGAAGATATGTATAGGCGCCATACGGTGAATATTTATAATGTGGAATGTAGACGCCTAAATCCCTCGACTGCACATTATCAGACTTATTTGCCAGCATTGGCGCCTGAAATAACGGGTCGAGGGATGAATTTGAAATTAGTGTTCATGTCCCTAAAACAAATCGTTGAGAGGAACACATCGTGAAGAAATCGCGTAATACAGTAATTGATCTTCTCATTCAGCTTTCAGCTGCCATAACAAACCCCCATATTCTTCTTCTTTTTCTAATCATTTTACTTACACTTCTTCTCCGAGAAGCGCCAATTTCTCTAAATCTGAACACGAAACAAAACAATTTTACTCCCATAAAATTAAAATAAATAAAAATATTTATTTCCCTAAAAATTATTTTATTGTCGTATTGAATCGAAAAATTCATAATAAAAATAAAATTTTGTTTAATATTGAAAAACTGCCATTTTTTTGAGTAAAAATATTTTATTACAATATGCATTACCTGGCATATTTTTTTCAGGTAAACTTTATTTATGATAAATAATATGAATTTTTCAACTAGCCTTTCCTCGCGTACAACGAAAAAAAATCCTAATCAACACGAATCCAAACCACACGATCATAAAACCACGAAAAAAAAAAATTTCGTATTAACATAAATGGGTATACACAAATGGATTACTTTACGTAATCGTTTAAATAATTTTCTCGAAGATCATGAAACAAAAATAACGTGTCACGAAGTTAGTAACTTGACGAAACACGCGCAAGGTTTTCAATTTAAAATTAGAAACTAATAATTATTATTAAATAATTTCAAATCAATTTTCCTTTTCATTGCTTTTTACTTTCTTTAATTCGCGTTTTGCAAATAAATAATTAAACAAACAATATTATAGTTTGACAAATTATTTCTGAATAACATTTTAAGAAAAAGAAGAACAAGAACAAGGAATAAAGTCATAATTCGAGGAAAGTGAAATGAAAGATATTCCCAGGTTTAAAGTACAAGCAAGCGTAAAATGTTTGCTGGAGAAATTTTTTTTTCTCTTTTTTGTCTTTTCTTTGTGTAGTCGACAAAACCAGAATTCTATGAATGTTGAGTGTACTTTACCAGTGATTTAACGACATCCACCAAGTACCATCAAGTAGTAGAGCAAACATTAAGCTCTGGAAATCATACGTTTACATTAGTCAACAGAAATTACGCAAATCAAGAAATGAGAACTCCATCAGAGAGGGAGAACTATCGCAAAACACTGGCTAAATGTTGACACTACAATAAGACAGGAACAAAAATTATTTTTTTCTTTTACAAAAAATACTTTCTAGTTGTTTATTGTATTATTAGACTCTAAAATCTTTTCATTTTGTGCATGAAAACATGAAAACTAAAATTAATAAAAGAATTTTTAGTTTTTAAATTCAGTGTAATTTTTGAAAAAAATAAAACAAACAAAATCGTAATATGTCGACGTCCACATGAAAAGGGCCCACTTTGGCACTATTGGACTTATCTATATGGGCGAATTCCTTGCAAAATTACGAAAATTTTCAGTGGTCATACAACTTTTTTGGTCAAAAATTCTATGAGTTACAGAATTTCAAAGTTTATAGTGACAAATACCTCATTTCGAGAAAAACGGAATTAAAGATTGTGATAACTATTAATTGTGATATCTCCGGTTCTTGTGGGAAGTTATTCAGATAATAATTGTTTTCAGTCCAGGGTACCTTAAAGATGAAAAACCAATAGGTTTCAAATTTTTAAAACCACCCCACGATTTAATTCTGTCATTTGAAGATAAAGAATAAAAATTGAACTTGTAAAAAAATTTTAACAGGTTAAATTATTATATTATTATTTGTCGGTCCTTTGCAAAAATATTCCGTATTTTTTAAATGGAGGGTCAAAAAAATTAAAACCTCTTGATTTGTCATCTTTAAAGTACCCTGAACTCAAAACAATTATTATCTGAATAACTTCCAAGAAGAACCAAAGATATTAATGTTAGAGTCATTGATTACGTAGTCGTAGATGTAAAAATATCGATATTTCGTCAAAATTTCATAATAAAACCTGTTAAAAATTGTTTAATAAGTTTAATTTCTATTCTTTACCTTCAAATGACACAATAAAATTGTTCCCAATCATTAATCTTGTACAAAAATGGTTTATTAATAAGAAAATCGCCTTTTTAGAAAAGGGCCCATTTTGTCGGTTTTTTGTATTTTCATACAGAAAGAGGGGGGTGGGGTGGTTTTAAAAATTTGAAACCTATTGGTTTTTCATCTTTAAGGTACCCTGGACTGAAAACAATTATTATCTAAATAACTTCCCAGAAGAACCGGAGATATCACGATTAATAGGTATCACAATCTTTAATTCCGTTTTTCTCGAAATGAGGTATTTGTCACTATAAACTTTGAAATTCTGTAACTCATCGAATTTTTGACCATAAAAGTTGTATGACCACTCAAAATTTTCGTAATTTTGCAAGGAATTCGCCCATATAGATAAGGCCAATAGTGCCAAAATGGGCCCTTTTCATGTGGACGTCCACATATTTGAATGTTCTAAATAATTGTAGCGAAATGCAAAAGTTATTGCAAAAGTTTATTGTATTCTTCTTCTTTGTATGGTTTCAAACTCTATAAAATCGTTTTAAAAAGATATTAGATGATATTGAACGATTTTAATGTAAAGCCTTTTTAAAATTTATTAACTGATACTAAAAATTACAAGATAATCAAAATTCAATTATTTCCTTTGTTGAAATTTTTAAATAAAATTATCCAAAAAGTTTAAGTAGTATGGCCACTGTAGATATTTTGATGAGAATTTAAAAATTTCTTTTGATTGTTGAATTCTAGCGAAGAATTTTATTATGTATATGAAAAGAATTTAATTGAATTTTATAGGAGAATTTTATTGAAATTTTAGAAATAATTTAATGTTTATGGATAACTTTGTTATTTATATGGAGATAATGAAATCTTTTACAGAAGAATTTTATTAAAACTTATAAATATAATTGAAATTCTGCGTAGAATTTTAGAGGATAGTGGGTCAAAAATGAGGTACCTTTTTGAAATTGGCTTTTACAGAGAACCAAGCGATTCAAATAAACATCAGAATTCTTCTATGTACTCTGTAAAAAAAGAGCGTCTTGGTTTAAGACGTTTACGTGGTCACTTCTAAGACGTTTATAAGCGTCTTATTTGCCTTCTAAAATGCATGTATTTGGAGGTTATGTTTTTTATTCAAGATGCTCAAATAAGACGCTTATTTACATAAGACGTTTATAATTGTCTAAACGTTCTATTTTAGACGCCATTCTTTGCAGTGTACTCTTAATAGATTTTAGGAAATTATGCTAATAGTGGAGAAAAATTTTTTGAAAGAACTTATATCGTATTTTCTGAGAAAGTGCTAAAACCCCATTTTGCCCCACCAGTGGGTAAAAATGGGGTGGTATCAAATAACACTCAGAGTAGTAGTATTCTTTTCTATTATTATGAGGAAATAATTAAATTTTTTTTTAGTAAATTGCATGAAAATAGTAAATATTGGAAATAATTAAATTGCTGAGGAGAATTTTGCTGAAATTTTTTAGGGTTCCGTACCGTGGTTAAAAGTAGTAGTTGACAAAAAATGTAATTTACTAATTCAAATAGTAATATTTTCCAAATGAAATAATTGGTTAATGATAACTCATTCTTAATTTTCCCAGTCAAATTGAATTCCTGGTTGGTAGACACCCTGTTTAAATATATTAGTAGAAATTAAAACCCGTCGAGGACGGGTACGACAGCTAGTATATATATATATATATATATATATATATATATATATATATATAGGGGAGAGTGGGGCAAAACGGGGTACTTAATGTTTAAAGCGCAAAAAAAGGAAAATTATCGAATATATTCTTTATTATTATTATTTTTAATTATCATCTTTGGGAATCAGTCTTTCGTAATAAAGTCGTACAAAGGCCATCTGTTTCTTAAAAAATCATAAAATTAATAATATGTAAAAAGTTGCAAATCTCCCCATCTTGCCCCACCGGCGGGTAAGATGGGGTACCCTAAGGGGTAAGAGGGGTACTCAAGAAAGCAACTTATTTCTGTTGATAAATATTACAAGTAAAGGTTGCATCTTCAGCTTCGTCATCGACAACAGTACAACTGCAGTGAACCCATTGGCTGCAGACAGTACAAGCAGCCCAGCCTTCATTTGAGTCCAAATAATAACCATTACAATAGAAACAAGGTGAATTTTCCACTTTACCATAGCTAATTCATGATTTAACCTTACAAGATTTATTCTTTTTTGTTACTCTTATTTTATTCAGTTTTGATTTAAGTAGTTTTCTTAATTTCTCTTATTTCTCTTTTCTTTTGCTTAATTTGTGTATACCCCGTCTTGCCCCACTCTCCCCTATAAGAAAAATCTTGAACAAAACGTGAATGTAGAACATAATAAACGAACTCTTTATAAGTTGCACCTTATAATTTTCTATGTGTATTAAGAAAATATTACATCAAAATTTTCAGCAGTTTTTGAGATGTCAAAATTTTTGAAAAATTTTGAAATCGTTATATCTCCTTTCCATTTTAATCAAATCACTTGATTCTTTTTGGAAAAAATCAGCATAAAAAACGAAAAAATTGTTCATACTCTGTTTATACAAAAATTTTTTAAACAAAAAAATTATTAAATACTAATTGAATAATTTTTGTATTGCATGACAAAATTGAACAAAACAAACACTAAAATACTTATACCAGTTAATATCTTTCAAATTCTGAAAGAAAAATAGTGCTACGCGGAATATCTTTGTCTCAAAAATTACTGAATATTTTGACGTAATATTTGTTGGAAACATTTCTTTTTATGTGTAGATATTAATTCCTGAGTTTTATTACAATTGGTTTACCTACTCCGAAAAAACTAAAATCTCCCATGGAATCGTACATGTTTATAATTTTCAGATTGATAATGAGAAGAGAAGAGAAGAGAGTGTTAAATAGTTTGATAGCAAATAAATATTTTTTTAATATAACATTGATCCTGATTATTTATTTGCATTCATTAAGAAATATATTTTAACTTATTCAATAAATTAATACAATTCACTTCTTAATGTGTGAGTATTCACTTATTCATAAGTGTGTATTTACTTATTTTATAAGTGATTATAATTCATTTCAAGTGTGCTACTCATATTCACTTATTCTACATGGAAGAGTTTTGAAACATGGAATAAGTGAACATTCACTTAAAATAAGTGAAATTTCACTTATACAGATTTAGAGAGCAGTGAGAATTTCGCAAATAAGCGAGAAAGTAAAGTCACGTGAAGTTAAACAAACATGCAAAAGTAATAAATAAAAGAGCAACATTAACAGAGATTATTGACCTATAGGTCAAAAAGAGGCACAATAACGGCCTTTTTTACCTATAGGCTAAAAAGTGGTCTCCATGTGGACCCTTACATTACGTCAAAATACATGTTTAATTTGACCTATAGGTTGAAAAGTAGTCTCCTAGGTTTAAAAAGGGGCCTTAATGTAGCCCCTTAATGGGCAAAATTTGACCTGTGTTTTACCTACAGGTCTAAAATCGGTTGAATCAGAGCTTGCCCCCCAAATAGGACGTCAAAATCCTATGTTAAACGACAAATTTTTTACTTGCATGCCGTTTTGTTACTTCAGAATTGATGATAAAGATGGTAAAATGCGATCTCCATGAGATTTGCCAAAATGATAAGATCGCATTTAACCATTTTTATATTATCCATATAATAGAAGTAAATATAAAATTTAAATAGAAGGTTGGCGCGAAGGGGGGCGAAGCCTCCCTTGTATATATGTATATATATTTATGAAATATGAGAACAGGTGTGGGGTGGAGATATATTGCAATAATTTTATCAGGAATAGTGCAGCTCATATTTTTAAGTACGTGGCATTAAAGAGAGACATGTATACAAAATAACGTTTTGTTTGTGGTGAAAACTGTTGGATATCATTCACTCTTGTTTTACAAACTCAACTGTCTTTTATTGCAATGTCGGAGCATTAAACAACGGTAAATTATTTTTCTTTTCCTTTTTTTCAAAACCTTTCAGCGAAATTTTGAAAATTTAAACTCTTAGTATTAAATTGCATTCCACTTTTCTGAGGAAGATACACAAGTCAACTTACTTGTACAAGTGGCTGTAGATTCAGAGTTGTACTTGCTAGAATTCGCATTTCTCCTAAAATAGAAATCGACCGAGCACGGACTGACTGATTCGAATGCAGGCGAAACTGTAGAACAAGATAGACCAACAAAAGAACCTTAAGTCAATATGGTTGCGTGTCTCGAATTTTTCGATTCATCATTAATTTCAAAAATAATTATCAATAGTTAATGATTATATATTTTAAAAATGATTGCGTGCACTGAAAAAAATTTAACATAATTTAAAAAGTAGAGAACATTTTTGAACTGCAGACTTTCCACTCAATAATTAATTTTTGTAAAGTAGCAAAAAGTATCTTTCAAACTAAAAAAGTAGTAAAAAAGGAGCTATTGAAAAATTAATCTTGACGATCAAAAAAACTCGTTTTAGACGCTTCACAAAATTGACAACTAATATTTCATTTTACATTATATATTTCGGACTTTTTCATAATTTGCATCAGAAATATTTGTTTCTTTCTTATCCTACTAATAAATTGAATTTCTGCAACGAATTTTATAATTCATGAAAGAATTTAAATATTTATAAAAATAATTTAATTCTTGAGAAAAAATATATAAAATTTTTTAAATAATATTGAATTCTTGTGAAGCATTTTATCAATTTTTGCTTTCTCATGAGGAAGCTTTGTATTCGTGACGATTTTCAATTTTTCAAAAGAAGGTTATATGAACTCATTTGTGTCTAGAATATATGTATATTCAATTCTGAGCAAATGTCCAGATGTATGTGTTTGTATGTATGTCCTGAAACTTTGCAGGTTTTTTGCAGTCATTAATACCTAGAATCTGACACAAGGATTTCTGAATATATCTACAAAATGTTTTGTTATATAATTTTTTCAAAAAAAAAAAAAAATTTTTGTACTTTTTGATATAACTTTTTTATTTATTAATATTTTTCCATTAATTCTGGTCAAAATTACGTTCCTGACATTAAAACCAATCGATTGATGTACATAAAGTATATATTTCATAAAAATGTATAAAAAATAATCGCTATTTATATTTTTCAAAAAAAGGTCAAATTTTGGATTTCTTGAGATTGTTAAAATTTTACTTTAAAATAATTACTATTCAATAAAAGATTGAAAAATTGGTATATATTATATTGAGTTTTAAATATTGTCAAATTCTCGACAATGAACCAGTGTGGCAAAAGAGATTGATTTCTGAAATGATTCATATTAACTTACAAAAGAAAACGTCTAATAAAAAAGATGACACTAACAATTTAAATCAACATTATAAAACTTTTTTCAAAAAATTCAAATTTTAATTTCAGAAATCAATAAGTACTCGCTCTCCGTGTCAAGTATGAGTGTGTATTAATTCACACTTATTAATTGTTCTTCGACAATCGACAACTTTGTTTTAATTAAACATTTTTTAATTTTAATAAATATTTTCAGTTTTCTGATGAGGACAACAGGGCTGTCGAAATGTAAAATTGTGTGTGTGTTTTTTTTTAATATTTGACTTGGATAATTGATAATTTTCTTGACATTTAATATTTCTTAAAATAATTGAATCGTTTTAAAGAATTTGATTATAATTTTTAAGAATAGTTTTTTTTATTGCTAGTATTAAAGTACTGGAACTAATGAAAAAATTAAAATAATTTTATTAAGGTTTCAGCATAAAAAAAGTGTTCTAAACTAATTTTTCACTTCCAAAATGATTGAAAGAAGTGAAATTAGTTGCATTTTTAAAAATGAAAAAGAAGCAAAAAGGTATAATCAATAATAAATGTCGACAAGCTATTAAATTGACCTTACTTTCATAGACATAAAACAAGGAAAAACTAATGAAATAAAAATGCACGTCTCGTTATCTTTAATTAGCAAAACTCCGAAGCAATACTAAAATATTCAAATGAATATAATAGCATAGTGCTGGTGAATTATATTCGCGAGTTAAATCTGTGTACAATATCGCAGAAGATCTCTGAAATTCTTAATCTGACAATCACACAATCTAATTAGAATCCATTACCGTCTCAATAAGACAGCGAAAGTATATAATTTTTTAATTTTCTCAAAATGGAATGAAATAAAGTTTGTGCGGTCTTTAAAGGCGAGTAAAGTGACTAGTGTCGGCATTGCAGCCAAGAAAGTTATTCAAAGAATCTTATGGGTACATAATGTAGACGGAGACACGAACTTGTATAAAGCTTGGTGGAATGTCAGATCGATGACGTCACGAGAGTATGCGTACGTAACAAGAGAGAAAAAGAGAGAAGAGAAAGAGGTATACATTTCGCGCCTTGCTCCCTTGGTCGTTTTCTTTCGACCTCTGCAAGAGAAATAATATACATGCTCTCTCCTTTTCTCTCTTTTCCACGGCTTATCCATCTACGGACGATCATCGATTTCATCTCGTGAGGGGAATTGAAATCCCCCTCCCCAACCAGGAATGGATTCAACGCCCGTATCCTGAGCCGAACTCAGGACTGGCAGTGCGATCGAGTTGTCGCATAAAACTGCCTACAATTTTCATTGTTTCAAATAAGATGAAAAGTCAAGAAAGCATTGGAGAAAATAAATGTTTTGTTGTAACTGAGGCAATTAGTACGGACATCACCCCTCAGGTGCATGATACTTGGTCAGTTCATACTCCCGTGGTATATGATTAAAATTAAATTAATGACATAGGCACATCGCAGTTAAACTGCAGAAGGCAAATGAATCTGTACATAACAGCCTCTTTCTGATTATTAATAAAATGGTAACTCTACGTCAGAAATAGCACGATATGCAAGTGATTCTTCAAATTTGACGAAACTTGGGAAAATGATAGTTTAATTTAAGAGCTAAATAATTGTTTATTGTGTAAACATTTTTTATGTGTAGTACATTTGCACCCAGACCTTGACAGGGGTCGGTCGACCACTTGAAAATACTTCTCATTTCAATTCGAACCATGAATGAAGTTCGAACGCTTTGTAAGCTTACAATTCGCGAGACATGCAATATTGGGCGTGGCGTCTCACTTTCGGGAATTGAAGGAGAAAATATTTACCTTGCCCGAAAAAGACTCACGCAAGAAGGCGTTGAGCACTTACTTTTTTCAAAATTATTAGACTATTTTTTCTCTAAAATTTTTTAAAGAATAAAATTTACGAATTTTTTAAATTGTAAAATTATTTGAAAACATCAATAAACTCTTTTTTAAATAAATATTCAATCATCATTATTACCCCGTAGGAATATTAAGATTTTTAAAAGTTTCAAATTCAAACCTTTACGAAATTCTACAACTTATAATAATTTAAATTTCTATAAAATTTTTCACATGAATTCAATTATTTTCATAGATAATAAAATTCTTCACAGGATTTCAATTACTTTTAAATAGGGGAAAAGTTTCGGTTATGGGCATGGTTCCAGTTGGGATATACTTATAAAAAATTGCTAATATGGGGGATTCCGCGTCAAGTGATCAAGGGGTCTTTTGGTGCAATGCTTATTTCAATAATTTTTTACTCTTAAACAATTAAACATACGAATTTGGCAAAGTACATTTTGGAAAGGTTCTTTCATGCTCTTTCGATTGGAAATAAGCATTTTAAAAAAAAAATTTTTTTTGACCCAAAAAAATCAAAATTAAAAATAAATTTCAATTTTTGGGGGAGAAAGACCCAATTTTTTTTTTTTTTTTTTTTTTTAAACGAAAGCTGAGGTTTTTTCCTAAAAGGACATATAAATGGTAAAGTGGGACTAGAATGTTTAAACATTGAAAAAAAGAGTTCTAAGCTCTGTTTAGGAGAAAACTCTTTTTTTCAATGTTTAAACATTCTTGTCCCACTTTACCATTTATATGTCCTTTTAGGAAAAAACCTCAGCTTTCGTTAAAAAAAAAAAAAAAAAAAAAAAATGGGTCTTTCTCCCCCAAAAATTGAAATTTATTTTTAATTTTGATTTTTTTGGGTCAAAAAATTTTTTTTTTCAAAATGCTTATTTCCAATCGAAAGAGCATGAAAAAACCTTTCCAAAATGTACTTTGCCAAATTCGTATGTTTAATTGTTTAAGAGTAAAAAATTATTGAAATAAGCATTGTACTGAAAAACACAAAAATTTAACCCCCTCCCCCTCGGAAAATATTGGACTAGGTAAAAAAATATTTTCACGAAAAATTACTATCTATGAGTACTACAAAAGCCCCAAGTTTTGCTACGATTGGAGAAAAATTTTTCTCCACCTTGATCACTTGACATGAAATGCCCCATATATATATATATATACTAAATAATAATATTTATTCGCCAAAATATGACTATCAAATAAACACAATTTAATAACTTCAACAAGAGCATTAAAATTAATTTATTCTGAATCGGTTGACTTTCTTCCATTTGACACGCGCTTAAAAACACAAAAAAAGAAATCAAAACAACGTTTAAATAGTATGTCTGCAAAGTCATATTTTTTATGCTGTGGATATTAAATTTAAACATCTAAGATGTTTATGTATTTGACTGTCACAGATATTGACCGTTAATATCTAGAAATTAAAGCTCAATATCCATTTTTCTCAGTGTAGGTGTCGGATGAAATTAATAGTTATTTAAAGAAAACAAAAAAATGATTTGCCCACTGCTCAAAATTACTTGACACAAGAAAATAAATTTCTTCCAATAAGAAAATATGAGTTTGTTTCAAGTAAATTAGGTCAAGAAAATGCATTTACTTGTTTTAATGAACTTTTTTTCAGTGTACCCTATAATTTTAAGTAAATTCTTCGAAGAATGTAATTATTCTCAACAATTTTATAAAAATTCTTTGAAAGGATTCAACTATAAATTATTTTTAATAATTTTTGCAAATTTCCTTGAGAATTTTTCAATCCTATTGTTTACAATTCATTTTTAAGAAATTTCAATTATTTGGATATTCTTCAATTAAATATTTAGAAAATAAAAACTTAAAATAAAAATTAGGACGAGTAAAAAAATGTCGTTTCTTTGAACATTCAAAACATGAGAACGTTTTCAGAAGTTACTATTTATTAAATTGCAAAATAATGTAAATTCAACATTTACTCATAAAGGTATGATCTCCGACTGCTACTGCTGTAAAAATTGATTTCTCCAAGTGCGAAATGCTAGGACTGCCAATAGGGGAGACCGAGGTGAGTTGAAACGATTTTTACATTATCCAGTATAACTCAGCCAAAAATTGTCCTATTTTTATGAAATTTGTATTTTTGGATAGGTAGCTTTGTGTAGTATGTGAACCAAAAATTAAAAATGTATAAAAGTTGTAAGGTTTTACGAAAAAATTGCAAAATCGAAAACAATTCCCGGTGTTACAACTCACCTAGTACCAAGGTGAGTTGTAACACATGTCGACGTTAGTTGTAACAGTTGCAAATCTTGTGATTTTAATGAAAAAAATTAATTTTTAATGCTTAGTTTAGTTAGTAAAGTAAATTTAATTAGTTAGTAAAGACATCTGATTAATAGAAAAGAATAAAACAATCGTTTTAATACCTTAATTATTTTTAGAATTAGGTTATCACATATTTCGCTTTCTTTAACACTAATTAGATATTTTAAATCAATCTTTGGTATTTAATTACGATCTATAATAACAATTTGAGCTGTATAATAGCTAAAAATAATATTATATAACATATTTTATAGAAATTTAAGAATAATAAAATTTTTTCTGCGAATTTTTAAATAATTAAGGAGTAAATTAGAGTAAGGAAATTTATGAGATCAATATAAATCAAATTAAACAGTCTCTATTCGATCAAGCTCAAATTTGCGTAAACCTAGGTGAGTTGAAACAGCCTGTTACAACTCGCCTAGGTGCGAAAAACTGTGCATCGCTTCGAATAATTATTTTTTATTTTAAATTTCAAGACTGACACAAAAAAAAACAAAACCATTCCATAAAACTAGGATATCCAACAGTTATTATGGTAAATATTAGAATAACAAAAATATAATATGTGTCGAATAATAAAGTATCAAAATTTTGGCCAAAAACTTACTTTTAGCAATTTTTTTGCACACATATTAAATACATCTCCAAAACTTTTCTCAGGTGGTCAAGTAAATTTGCATCAAATAGTGAACCAAAAATGTAATAAATTTACGCTTTTCAAAATTTTTAAAAGGAGAGAAATCGGCTTTGTTACAACTCACCTCGGTCTCCCCTAAACAATTTAACAATCTATCCTATTGGAAATTACTCTAGAATAAGTGCTGAAAACGATTCCACACTTGCCAAATTTAATAAATTATGCCAAAAAATTTTTATGAGCACTTTAATTTCGAAAAAAATCGATATTTTTTTCGTTCAAAACTTTAATGTTGTATAAATTTCAAAAAAAAAAATTCATATTACTCTCATAATTAATAACATTTTCTTATCAAAATGAATGATTTATATTGAGGATAAAAAAATTAAATGTACCCATCATGGAGAAACAGAGGTACCCCATTTGACCCGCCTACCCCATTTTGCCACACTCTCCCCTATCTACTAAAAAGTGAAAATACCAAGTGGTATTCGAAATTAATAAAGTAAATAAATAATTTTACATTAATTAACGAAAATAAACTTTTTGAACGTGTTTGAAGGGATTTTCTTTAAGAGAAGAAAGAAAATTGAAACTTTTTTTTCGTCAATGAAAACAGACATGAGAGCAATCCCCTTTTAGACTAGACTGACATCATTTTTTGTAAGCCGACAATAAAAATCAAAAGACGATGGTAGTGGAGAAGTTGAGACAGCTCTAGACAGAATCGGTCGATCATTTTTCTCTAAAAAAAACCCTCCGAGAGTGGTTCTCATCCGGAAAATTTATGGGAAAAACAAACGCATTTTCGAAGCGGCTACAAAAAAAGGCAAAAGCAAAAAACCTAAAATTGATTGATATACTTTAAATATTTATCTTCACCGAAGGGGAAGAATTCTGTAACGAGACACTTTGCAATCAAGAACCAGAGGGAATTCAAGGTTTGTCTTAATGTCAATTTCCATGAACGGTTTTATTGTCACGCTTGCGCAATTAATTAGTGCCACGAGAGTAATGCATTGATTTGCGAGCATTCCAAAGCATTTTGTATCCCGATGCAACCGAATAGTCTTAAGTCTTGCGAAACTTCTTCACTTGCAATATAATATATCCAATCTCCTTTTATAATATATTTCTCTTGTGTATCTATTATTTATTATTTGCCAGTGCCTTGAAAATTGCTTTCCAATCAATTTTACTTCTTTTTTTTCCTTAAAAACTAATCATTAGTTTTCAATATTTAATCAATTATTATTTTCCCGTGAAAGTTATATATATATTACTTTCTTTATGGAAGCGACAATAAACTGCTAAAACTATGAAATAAAGAGTACAATGATTCAGAGTTCATTAATCCGTAAATGAATCATCGCTATATCAAATTTAATACATTTATTATTTTTTTCTTTTTGATGAATCAAGATTGCAATTTACATTCCTTAACTTTTAATTTCAATTTGATTTTATCTACCGATTAGTCATTAATCTGTTTTTTGTTTCCTTCACTTAAAAATTTTCGAATTAGTGTTTGAAATACTTATTTATTTTTTACAAGAATTAAAATATTTTAAACTATTTTAATGTAAAAAAGTTTTTAAATGAAATTATTTTAAACTTTAAATATTTCTTGAAAAACCAGAAATTAACAATTTTTCAAAATAAAAATTTTAATATATTATAGTTTTATAACTGCAGTTTTTTATAATACAGGGAAAATAAAATAAACATAATTTATTGAATAATTAAATATTTCTTATAATTAAAATGTCATAGAGAATAATATCAAATTTTTTTTAATAATATAGAATTCATTCAAAGCATTTCAAATAAAATTTTTAAGAAACATTGTATTTTTCGACTCAAGTTTATATAAAATTGTATAAGAATTTAGAAATAATTGAAATCTAACGATGAGTTTTATTATTTATGAAGTAATTAAATTCCTGGACAGAATTTTATTATTTATAAAAAGAATTAAATGTTCTTTAAGAATCGTATCAAAATTTTGAAAATAATTGGATTTATATGAAGAATTTTGTTATTTATAGAGATAATTGAATTAGCGACAAGAATTTTATTGACATTTTTTAAAAACTTAAGTTCTGTTCATTTCTAATAAAGAAAATTATTTACGAAAATAAACTTTGGATTGTAAATAAATACTAAACATTTTCGATAGAGTTTATGTTTAAAGTAAATACTAAAAAGACTGCAATTCATTTTCTAGGGGACGAAGAGATATTTATTGTGGTCAAAAAGGATTTACTTTCACATTCAGAAATAAGAATTTTAAAGGCATTTCATAGAAAAAAGAGGTCTACATTCAACTTTCGATTGTAACAAATTTTTTAACGTTTCATCATAACCATCATGTGCGTAGGTAAGCATACGTGTTAAGGTCACGCACGATCGTTATACCTGCTGCTCCTTAACTTCCTGTTCAATGAATCACCCACTTATATACTTTCCCCGAGGATCTTACGTAGATTCGTCATTCCCAGTAAGCGGAACCGAATCTTCTCCCCACAGTCAAAACAAATTTAAAAAAAACCCTTTTTAATACCACTGAATCAAAACCACACTTGACAATTTATTGCTCGTGGGATTTTATGGGGAATTTTGCTTATGATTCATAACTTTCGCAGCTTTCGAACATTTAAATTAAGACAAATTTTTAACTAAATAAATATTTTCTCAAAAAAAGTTACATTATTTATTTAGAATTTCAAATATTTAGAAAATGTCCATAAACTTTTGAAATTTATTTGTTAAAATCAATTTCTTTCTTCTTCACATTCAAATTTATTTGTTTCGACTTTAAATTGAAATTTTATTTTAATAATATTGCGCTACCAGGGTGGTCACATCTTTCAATTATTTATCAATTTCCCTGATAATTTAATGACATTAAAATTATTTTACCTGACAAAATTATTTTTATAGAAAACTACTGATTCAATAGTAAGTTGGCTTACTAATTTGAAATGATAAAAAATAGACTTACTAATTGAAATAGTAATAATTCAAATTTAGCTAGCAATAAATTTAAGAATTTCAACTGATCTTTTTGAAAATACTACAAACACAAATTAAAATTCAGAAGATTGTTCTGAAATAGATAACATGGTGGATTTGTCGAATATGTTAACAAAAATAATTTTAGATTATTTTGTCCACTTTTTCGTTGCTTGCTTGAAGGTTCTTAAAAAACCGGTCCAAGAAGTCGCGTGTCGTCGACCTATCCAGCCTAGCTTACCGATCTAAACTAAATTCTTTCCACATGATATACAATATTTTCTTTTGGTATAATTTCAATTTTAAAGTTTTAATTCGAAAAAGAATAATCTACCAAAAATTTGCATCCGAAGCTATTTGAAAGAATTTATAAAAGCGAAGAAATTTGTTTCTCCTACTTCAAGTTCTCTATCGACTAAAGAAATTTTCTATTTGAATAAAAATATTAAATAAAAAAAGAAACCTAATATTTTTTCAGAATTAAATATTTTTGATTAAAAATATAATAATAATAATAATATATAATAGAAATAAAAGCAAAAAAAAAATTATAAATATTTATTTCCTAATTGACAACTTAATCGTTTATTTGAATAAAATAAATTTTGTTCAATTCAATAACTTATATTCAAAATCAAATACAAATAATTTTTGTTTCCATCACATTTTTAAACTAAGGAAATAAATCAATTCATATTGCAACAAGAATTGCACTAGATATTCTTGAAGAGACATTCCTAGAGAGATTAGAATTGTCCAATCAACAGCACTGGAAAGAAATTGCAACAAAACTCAATGAAGCCTTATCAAGGCAAATGCAATCAGGAAAGAAAAGAGAATGAAAAAAAAAATATATATATATATATGAAACAAAGAAACGAGACAAAAGTCATCTGTATTCTGTATGCGAACGTTCGAATACTGTGAGTCAGCCAGTAGTTTTAAATGAATGGAAATATAGCGGAATTTCCAATGATCAATTAAATGTCAGTGGCACTTTCAAGCTTCCAACTTTGAGAATGCATAATATTGTGATTATTATTATTTCTTGTAACCTTCTCAAGGCTTTTGTTAAAATGTCAACAAGTATTACACACGATTTGTAATCTAATTAAGGAAATCGTTAAGATTAAAAATTAGTTCATCATATTTTTTTCGATATATCATGAAACAAAATTTTTGGTTGTCTCAGTTGTGACTTTTATTTTTCTGGAGAAACTTATCGCTTAATAAATTATTATTATTATTGTTAATAATCAAGATATCTTTACATGCAAACTTTGAAATAGTCAATATTGTTTAAATAATTTTTTTTCAACCAAAGTTAACAAATTAATAGGGGAGGATGGGGCAAGGATAGTTAGGTAAAACCTTTTTGGATTCAGCGGCCAATCTTGAATATGTATCTGCAAATGAGAAGTATTTTTGGAAAGCCTGGTTATTTGGCTACAATTTTGATCTGCATTATTTTACAGTAGACTCAAATCCCTACGAGATATAAATGAAAAAGTAAACAAAAATTTTTAACTATCCTTGCCCCAGTACCGGGGCAAGGATAGTTAAAAGAATTCGAATGCTAAAATGTTATAGAAAATCAGTAAATTTTTGTTTTCTTTATTTTACTTGATTTAGATTATTCAATATTGATATCTCAAGTACTAAAAATATGTATGGAACATTTTCTGAATTGCAATTATTGTATTAAAATTCATCTGAACTAGAATCAGAGATTTAACCAATTTTTTTCAGACGACCACTAATTTCTTGGTCATAAGCTTCGTTTTCCGTATATAATTACGCACCGTTATGTATATCAACCTAAAATGAACAATTAAACACTTTTTAAAATTTGCAATGACATTAACACGATTTTACCGTGCCGTATTATCTCTAACTATCATTGCCCCGTGCGCCCATATTTCAGTTTTCTCTGAATTTTAAGGAACGACGTGAATTAATTTGAAAATAAATACGACATTCGTGTTCAGCAGGAAATTTCACTCCGGAAATCACTTACGTAAATAAATATTCTGATATTCTAATGTAGAAAACAATATGATAAACATATTACGTTGACATTTTAGCAAAACAGACTTTTTTCAAAAATAATTTCCCAACTTCGCAAATGGTGACAGATTGACTTGCAATTTTTACAATCATCTTTTGGTGTTAAAACGAGAATATACCATGAATTACGCGATTTTTGAGCAAGCAGTTCACTGCAGAAATACACTGCAAAAATAGGTGTCTTTTTTGATATCTTAAAATAAGATGTAAGATGGCAAAATGGTGTCTTACATCTTAAAATAAGATGTTTTCTAAAGCGTCTTACTGATATTTAAGATGCTTTATACGTTTTAGTAGTAATAAAGATATTTCTTCCATCTTAAAAAAGTAAGATACTTTTGTAAGTTCTTTAAAGTATCTTAAATTAAGATGTTTCTGTTGCAATAAGATGTTTAGCGATAAGTTACTTGAGAATCGTAAGATGCGCCATAAGTGTAAGTTACTAAAAACTAAGATACATAAAGTGTTTTCCATAATAGCCCATAGTTAACCTCAAAACTTTTTGCCCCAAAAATACCACAGAAAATATGTACGAAGATACTTTTAACATCTTAAATTAAGATGTTTCAAGTAACTAAAAAGTGTCTACCAAAACATCTTAGAAATGACTACCAAAACATCTTAAATTAAGATACTTCTTTTTGCAGTGTTTAAGCATAACAGCAAATAACTATCCTTGCCCCTTAACTATCCTTACCCCATCCTCCCCTACTGTATTTTCCTTTAAAAATAAATGTTTATTTCTGCACTGAGAAAATTGGATATTACAAATCTTCATATACTAGATATTAAGAAAAGATGGTATTTCATAACATCTAGATGTTATGGTTTAATATCTCAGATGTTAACAGGTATAATCTACAAATTTGAGGTTATGTTTGAACATGTCTTTTCCAATACCTGTGGATATTAAATTAAAACATCTAAGATGTTTATGTATTTGACTGTCACAGATATTGACCGTTAATATCTAGATATTAAAGATCAATATCCAATTTTTTCAGTGTGTATTCCGTTCTGTTTAAATTAATATAATATAACCTACATTCACTTTTTATAACCATATTTTTTAAGTAAACATATATAAATTGAAAAGGAACTGTGAAAAAAATATTTTAAAGTAATAAACTAATATTGTTTATAACAATTTAAATAAGTTACTTACATAACAAAAAGGAGTTTTACGTTTATTTTTAAAGGAAAATACAGTATTAATTTGTTAACTTTAGTTGAAAAAATATTATTTAAACAATTGAATATTTCATTGTTTGCATGTAAGAATATCTTGATCTAAGCAAATGTGGAAGCCGATCAAGAAATTAAGTAACATGTAAAAAATGCAGAATATATTAATTCAATATCATTTATGGATCAAATCAAGAAAATATGTTTTCCGACAAAGAAAATATTTTCTTGATTTGAGAAGATTACTATTAATTATTAATATTAAAAACTGAAATTTGAAGAGCAAAAAAATCCAAAGTTTACAGAGAGCCAATAATTTCAAATTTTAATGTCAATTATTGTCTTTCTGTAAACTTTCGATTTTCAGCTCTTTGGATTCTTATTTTAAAATCCAGTCTTTGCCTCTCTGTGAATTTTGGATTTTTTTGCTCTTCAAAGTACAGTTTTTAATGTTAATTATTGTCTCTCTGTAAACTTTGGATTTTTTCTCTTCAAATTTCAAATAATAATGTTAATTATTGTCTGCCCGTAAAGTTTCAATTTTTATGCTATTCAAATTTCAATTTTGAAAGTCAGTCTTTGTCTTTCTACAGAATTTTTTTGCTGTTCAAATCTCAGTTTTTAATATAAATAATTTTGTTAATAATTACTTTTTCAACAATTATAAGACGAGCAAAAAAATCTAAGCTTCACAGGGGAGAGAATACGTCACTTTAAACAATAATTAGGCGTAAATAATTATACAGGCACTCAATAAAAAAAAGTTTTTTGGTCGAGACACTACAATAGTATATTCCCATGTATTTTGGCACGCTGAATCCAAAGTCAGAATTGTCAAATCGGTTCTTTTTTTGAGTTATACTAAAAAATCACTGATGAATTCTCTGACCTATGGCAACCATGAATAATAAACCAAATTAAAAATAATAATAAATCAAAAATACGTATGCACATATTTTAATCACAAATTTACTTTGAAGAAATAATCCATTGGGGGAACGACACAAAAATCAAATTACAACATCAATCTGAAAAAAAATTCCAGCTCATATAATAGAATAAATAATATTACGAAAATATACAAAAATGGCAATAAAAAGAAATACGCACACCAGTAATTATACACGATTACTAATTTCAATCTTGCATTTTGTAAGACCAGATTTTACGATCAGCAAGAATTTATATATCTTTTAATTTTTTCTAATTAGAAATTGAAATAAATACCATATGATAGTAATTATACATGCACCGCTGATTCACCTACATCAAGATAGAAAATCAAATATGTTAATTTATATTTCTTATATTAACGAGAAATGAAAAACTCTTTATAATTTTGGCAAAAGACATGTTCCGGCAATGGAATTTCAACATAATTCCTTTTCTTTTTATTTAATTTACCGACAAAAGGTTGAATCCAGAGAGAATATGGGTTGGCCATAAAAGGCATTCTCTTCCAGAGTACTTTTATGTACTTTATTTGCACCTACGTGTGTAATTGTATAAATATATATATATTATATTCTTTAAGCGCCGTATATGTGCGAAGAACTTGGAAGGAAGCGGGTTAAGGACGTACGTCCTTATAAGGATGTTGCTTTACCTTCTGCCCGGTTCAGTATCTCTCACCAAATCTTCATTTTCCTCGTTCATATATCTGTGTTTGTATACATCAGTTAAGATTGAAAGTACCAATAAATAGGATATTCATCCATGGCGTTTGATTTACCTATACTCTGATAGTAAGGATCAACGGCTCAAAACTATAATTAGTGTCAAATAAGTATATTCCATTTATGACAAAATTCTATGAAGGAGGCAAAACAATTATTTTTATTTTGCCTACATTAATTCACACGTAATGAGTAATTATATTCGCCCACAACTCGAGGAATTTTCATATTAAAAGGAAAATCAAAATTTATTTCTAAACTTTCACAGGCTTCGTACTCGATAATTAATCTTAAAATAGTAGCAAAAATTAGCTTTAAAACTGCGTAAAAAAGTAGTTATCGAAAAATTCAATTTTACTTCATTTTTCCAATGTTTTTAAATTAAATGACAATAAAAAATAGAATATTTTTTGAAGCTCTTTAAATAAAATGGAAAATTTTCTCAAAACTAAAATTTAATTATTATTACAGTCTTACAACAATTCAAATTTTCAAACTATAATTTTAAAATCTTTTGAAATTTAATTATTTCTAAAAATTTGCAATATATAACGCCTGTAATATCATTCAATTATTATCCTAAATTTTAACTGAAATAATTTAAATAATTTATTAAATACAGTGGAACTTCGATTTTCCGTCTCTCGGTCTATCGTCACCGCGGTTATCCGTCACTGTCCAAGATCATTTTTTATTTTTTTTTATTTAAAAAATGGACTTTGCACTTATGCGATGAATAAATTCCAAAATACACTCTCTAAATTTGAATTAGTAAAAAAGTTTACTAATTTGAATTAGTGACTGACTTTTTGCTTTTGAATTAGTAAAGTTTACTAATTAATAGTTAGTTATTTCTACTAATTTATTAGTAATATTTACTAATTCATAAGCAAAAAGTCAGTCACTAATTCAAATTAGTAAACATTTTTACTATTTCAAATTTAGAGAGCAGCGAAGCAAACAAAAATCACAGATTTTTTGTTAAAAAAATAATTTTTAAATAAAAAAATAAGATGTTACGTTTTGTTTAATACAAATTTTAAACTAATTGTGTGATTATTTTGTAAAATTGTTTGTTTGCATGTTGAAGTCCAAAATATAGACAAGTATAGGTTATAAAAATCTCAAATCACTTGTAACTTCGACTATCCGTCATTTTGGTTTTCCGTCAAGGTGTTGGTCCCGTGCCTGACGGAAAATCGAAGTTCCACGGTAATTGAATATTTTATAAAATTTAATTCTGGTAAAGAAGTTTATCAAAAAATTTTCCATCAAGAAATTTTATTCCAATTATATTGAAACTAATTGAATTTTTCTGAAAAATTGTATAACTTATGAAATTAATTGAATCTTTGCAACGAATATAATTGAGTTTTTTTAATAATTGAATTCTTTTGGTAATATTACATTTCAAAAAATTCTTGAAGTAATAATTAAATTGTTCAATGAAATTTAATTAAAAATGCATTCAAAATTTGTAAAACTTCAATTTAAATATTTCTACTAAATAATCAATATGAAATATAAAAAAATAATATTTCACATTGCAAACTATTAACTTAAGAAATTTCAAAATTTTTCAATTTTTTAGAAACTAGAGGATTTACAAGACCTAAAAGAGGTTAAAATTTGACCCTCTTTTGAGCCTTAATCAGTGCAGATTTGTATTTTTCCGCTCATTTAGAGGTTCGAAAGAGGGTCTCACTTGCATGCTAACTAAACCTCCTTTGACTCTCCCAAAGTCTGAAAAATAGAAGGTTAAAGAGGTTCAAAAGAGGGTCTAAATTTCGACTCGGGTTAGTTATGCTTAGGCCTTTTCAAAGGAATGAGTTGTTGACACGGAGCGGACGTGACGATTAATTCTATATACATCGACATCAACATTTCGCATTATCGTTTATATCCTGTTCAAAAAAGATTCTTTTTTATATTGTCAATTCACTGCAAAAACTGATATCTCACAAGTGTCTCAAAATGAGTTGTTTTAAGCGTTTACACCATTGAGATACAAAATCTGTTTTATATTGAGACTTTTAATTTCATCTCGTGTCTCATTTTGAAACATTTAACGTAACTCAATTCGTATAAGACACATAAAACGTTTTCTTACCTTGAGACGGATACTCGAAACACATAACTTGTCTCAAAATGCATTGCTAAATGTGTAAAACACTTGAAACGTCTTAAAATGAGACACCTATCTGTTTCAAATATGTGGACACAAAACATCTACGTGTTTCAAATATGTGGACAAAACGTCTCAAAATGAGACACTTGATTTTGCAGTGAAGAAGTCAGGTATTCTCTGTAAAGTAAATTTCCAATGTTACTTTCAATTTGTTCATGTGATGTGTGCCAAGTCATTCCGACATTGATATCTTATGTACGATACAATATCGCTTTCGCAAAAATAAAGATTAGCGCAGTTATTCTTTGAACGATTAAAAAGATTGCAGAAGATTCTGATTACAGTTCAATACCAAGTACAACATGTCTTAATATTTTCCAAACAAAAAAATTATTTATTTTCCTAAAAAGTGAATTTTAGGGATCAGAAAATTTAACAAAAAAAGGATCTAAAAATGGAATAAAAATTGTACATAAAGAAGTTTGAATAAATTTATGATTTGATCACATTTTTGTCAATAAAGGCCCCGCAGAAAATACATTAGTTTTGGGTCCCAGTCGATTTCTCTGTAACTTTGGGGTTTTCTATTAAGCAATTTTCCAACAGAGAAAAGATGTTCAGAATTACGAAAACTACAAAACACCAAAGTTACAGAGAAATCGTTTGAGACCCAAAACTTATGTTTTTTTGCGGGGTCCTTTTGTTGCAATTTGATACTTTCAAGTTAACAGTGTACTCATGAAAGGAAATTAATAAATATAAACAAATCGATCATTACTGATATTTCATTTTAAATACGCGAAATTACCTCACTTCTGCATTTATTAAAACAATAACATTTAAGTATACATATTTAACGCATATTTCAATTGCCTCAAGCAGAAAATCAAATGATAAATAAATATGAAGTAAACCGAGCGAATTATTTTTAAACAAAAATGAAAAATCAATTTATCCACGTCAAGCATTTTCGCAACAAAATTTGTTTTCTTGATGAAAACTCGTAAATAAACAATAAACTGTATAATTTTTTTCTTTTTTTATAAAATTCGTTATCTTGTCATTTTTGTCAAGGAAATTTGCAGTAGAGGTTCAATAGAACTGAAATGTTCAAATTCTCAAATATCTAGCAGGAAGTTATAGCTTCCCGGAAATAGGATCATGGAAGTTGAAACTCGCGCATTTGCTATACATAAGCGTAATGCATATAATATATGTATATACTTTATCCAGTAAAAAGTATAGATAAAGTCAGAATTTATTGAAGCATGAGCTCATACCTAGGAGCGTCACTGATTGATTTCGTGCATGAAATCAAACCTACCAAGTCATTGGTCGCTTTAAAAAAAATTGAAGCATAGTCACATGATAAGATATTCTTGCAAAAAACAATTTCTTTAAAATTACTTCTTACTAAAAAAACTGTTTCTTCTTAAAGGAGAAACTAATTTGATATAAACTTTTAAATAAATTGAATTTCTGTAAAGTTGCGTCATTTTTTAAATCAACTTTATTTCTTCCTTAAATTTTATTACAATTGCATCAATATAAGGAAGAAAACTAAAATTGATAAAAAACAATTTTTAAAATGTAGCTTTAATAAAAGAAACGAGGACAAAGAAATAAGATGGCAAGAAAAGAAAATTCTGCACATTTTAGAAAATTCCTTCGCAAATTATCTAGAGTATAGCCAACTTGACACTGCAAATTGACTTCAGCCTTTATTAATCAAAAGATCATCACGATCATTTAATGTTAACAAAATTTTACGATCTAGGTTATAAACACCTATAAATCTCTCAATTTATTATCAATAACATAAATCTTTTTAATGCATCGATTAGAATAATCAGCAAACATTTCAATTATAATTTTATTGATGCAAAGAAAAATGGCAGAATTTTAGACTTTATCATCGAATTACTCATTTTAATTTAAACATGCAAACTTAAAAAAAGAGTGAGTCGAAATTTCTATACCACATTGTACGTGCGGCAAAATACGATACAAAATTTGATTTGATTCATTTTTTGTCTCAATTTGATATCGTTAAAAAACTGCGGAATATGATGTTAGTATTTTTAGGTCGAAGTGAAACAATAATGCACACACTGACAAAACAGTCTATTTAAGTAAAAAGGAATCCTTTTACGATAAGCGGATTTTCCTTTTAATATTTGTCTAAGAGGAATTCCTTTTCTATAAAAAGGAAATTTCTTTAAATTATATCCTTAAATTAAATGATTTTTCTTCACTATTAAAAAGAAAAATTTGATCATTAGTTTTATTTATTCGAATTATCAGTAACTCATTAATTTATTTATTTAATCATACCTAATAATAATCTATTTATTTTGGACTCAAATTTATAAAATATTTGAACTTTAATTTAAAATAAGTACTAAATTTCTTTCATCATAATTTTCATATATAACCTTTTAACATTTATTTTAATTTTAAAAAGTTATGAATTACATTCTACCTTTTTTAATAAATTTTATTATAGTTTTCGGATACATAAATAATTATTATAATTATCTAAAATATTGTTAATATTTTATTTTAATTTTGTACATTGTTTATTTTATTAAAATAAAAATTTAATTTTTATTATTATTAATCATTAAATTTATTCAATATAATTTTATAAATAAATAACTATTGTAAAAATTGTGCAGATTATTTTTGCATTATGTGAAGAGTATAATTAAAATTTCTTTTTAATTATTTTGATTTGTTTACAAACGTTAAAACACGTGAAATTATCCTTTTTACATAAAAGGATTTTATTTAAAAATCAATAGAAATCAATAATTATTAAAACGTGTTTCTTTTCTGTGAATGCACTTATATAATTAGATCACTCAAGTCATGTTTAAATTAAAAAATTTTAATCCTCAAAACTTTGTTTAAAATCTTGAACAAAAAGCAACTAGTAACAAAACACTTTGACAATCGTAATAGTTATAAACACAAATTTCATAATAGAAAACAAAAAAATTTGATCAAATTCCATGTTAGTTACAGGTTTTCCAAGTTGTGTGTCAACCATGTTAATGCATTACTTGAAACACTGCAAATGAAAAAAGTACTCCAAATTGATAAATACTGATGTGTTTTATAGCGTCTATTTATACACTTCGTGTATATAGATGCTATAAAACACATAAAATTCCATATGTACTCATCCCAAGTACTTCAATTTAATCTGAGCAAATCTTCAAATTTTTCTTTTTCTAGTAGTAGGATCTACGAGGTTTATAAAGTAATGTATACACTGTAAAAAGTGTGTCTGAAATCTACACATTGAACTGTAAAATATTACTAGGAATGACGTATGAAAATGACATAATTAATGAAATTTAAATGGTCAGTCAATGTAACTTTCAAACATTTCTGAATTTTTATACGAGTGTCGATGGACATAAAGTTACAACGGAACCACGTATGAATTTTCATAGTCTTCTTGGAATTTTCAATGGACAACCTAGTGAAATTTCACTCTGTAGTATGTGTAAATTTACCGGGAGTGTTGAAAGTTCAACATATTTGTTTAATTTTATTTTACTTAAAAATTTTATTTCGAAAAAGGATATTATTCTATTTTAAACATAAATATCATTAACTTTATTATAAAAAAAGTATTTATTTTTATAACTTGAACACTTTCCAATAATTATCTAAAAAATGTAATTAATAGATATATTATAAACGTACAAGAAAAAAAAGTGAATATATTAAATTTTAAGGTTATGTTCAGCACATTGTTTTCTGTTGAATTTTCATGTCAGATGGGAATTTTATAATCAAAATGTGAAATTCATCCGAGGGTCCATTGTAACTTTATGTCCATCGTGGTACGATTGAAATTTCAATAAGTATTTCTTACAGTGTAGTTTTTAGGAAATAGACCTTTCTTTACATCTCCAAATGGAAGAGTGTGAAATTTTCGCCTGTTTTAGAAGTCAAAGGAGGGTTTACTAATTTTAACATATTGTATTGAAATGAGACCCTATCTTTAGAAGCATTTGGGATGAGATATTAGTGTATCTGAATATAAGTATATTTATAACAATTAGACCTAATTCAGATCGATATAAACTTCTTAAATTCAATGAAAATTAAAAACGAAATTTAAATTTAAAAATTCTCTCCAATTTCGGATGTTTCAAACCGAGGATAAATTTAAGATTACTCTGCAATTTCAGATATGTTTCCAAAAATGAGATAAGATTTACCTCTTTTTACTCTTTGTTTGATCAAGAAAAATATGTAATACCGGAGTGCAAAATAGTGCAAATATTTAACGTCGTTAAATGTTAAGAGGAAAAAAGAAGCAACGACAGCTTGTGGGCGCGAGTTTAAAAACAATTCCGTTGTAAGACACCTGCCCAATAAACACCGGGCCTTCGGCAATAAACCAAACAGAGCGTACAAAGAAAAACGAATCTTAAAATCTACTTGGCTAACCAGCAAAGTTCCTTACCACCAATATAATTCATGCAGCGAATCCAATTTTTACAACGTCTTAAATCATCAAAAAATGGGACAGAACGATAAACTGGTTTTTCTTTAAAAAAAAATTTTTTAAATAGGTCACAGGGCACTAAAAGACCGTACCATATCGTACAGTACTTCAAGTCAAACAAATTGTGTTTAAAAAAAAAAGACTGAAAATTTCATACGAAACCGAGTCTTTGTATTCTGATTTCAAAAATATTCCATTTCTAAAAAGAAAAAAAATTCTACTTAAAAGAAAAGACTGAAAATTAAATTCACTCGATTTTTTGACTGATGGAAACCTTGACGAACACTCGAAAAAAGAAAAAGATTAAAAATTTAGGTATCACCAATTAAAGGCATCAACATACATTTTTAGAATTGCACAAAAGGAAACTTGACCTCCTCTTTAAAACAATAAAAATAACCAAAGTGCAATGTATCTTTGTTGATTATTATCATTTTTGTTCATGGAGCAACTAGAATTTAAATGGAAGAGAATAAAAAAAAACAAAATGCTTCTCCTCTTTTAACGTCCAATACTCTTTACGAAGTGATATTCAACGAATCGCTTTTCAGGGACACAATTAAATTTATGAAGAGAGGATAAAAAAAAGAGACCAAAAACGAGTCTCAATGCTATCCAAGGTGTCTCGATTACGTTGGCTCATCACGGGGCATGCGAGAGACCGACTTGAAGATAAAAGTAACCTGCTTGGATGAAATCCTCCATGTCCGTTAAAAAGACGTGTTCTTTTTTTTCTTCTCTTTTTTTTACTTCGACCAGACATGACATCAGCTTCGAGTCCATATACGCCACAGGCTTGCCCGGGCACACACACAGATTGACTTTTATAATATCTATACTCTCGTATTCAAGTATTACCAGCCATGACGTCATTGTTACCATGTTGGTAACATTATATATACTTCCGACTATAGCCCTTTTTATACAAAGTATAAAGATTATTTTTTCACGTTCACATCTCCGGCTAATCGAACAATTTTCCATTCATTCTTTAATGATAGAACGTCCAAGCGTCCGTCCTGCCGGAAGGATGTTCCGAAAATAAGGCTTTTAAAAAAAGGGAATTCAATTTTTCTTTTCCGGAACTCCTTGGGATTAAAGTAGACGAAAAGACGAAAAAATCCATATATTTGACTTTTTAAAATAATAATATTCAACTATTTTTTAAAGCCCTCAAACTTGCTGTTTCTAAAAAGTAAAAAAAAAACATTTTTTCGTAAATTTAATGTAAAATCCACAAAAATAAATATATTTTGTCCGGTCTTGTCTCTTTTTCTTTAGAAACGTTTAAAGAATGAAACCTATTTGTTTAATTTTAAAAAATTTCATTTTTAATGTTTATCAGCAAAATTGCGGCTAATTGAATAAAAACTCTCTTCAAATTTTCTTTATAAAATTAATATGGAAGCAGAAAAATACAGAAACAAATATATCGTTGGAAAGGTATAATGAAACAAGCTTTCCAATTATGTAAATATCAAGTTTCTAAATTTATATGCCTTGGCTTGGTAGCCTTTTAAACAAAGCGAAAAGCGTCCTGCCGGCAGGACCGGGTTCCATCATTTTGTGACTAAAAATTATATGCATTTTTGGGAAATTTAACTTCTTTAAGCTACCCTGCTCTTCGGTTTGAACTTACAAGCTCGACATTTACATGCGCTGAAAGCTTGTTTCATCACCTTTCCAACGATATATGTTACATTTTGTTTAAGTCAATCCATGTTAGTTTTATTTAGCGATTTCGGACGGACTCACCTGAGTCTTTTTGGTCCTGCCGGAAGGACGTTGGACGTTCTATCATTAAATTATTTCAGACTTTGTACTCGATAAATTAATTTTAATAAAGTAGCAAAAAGTAGCTTTGATTAAAGAAAAATTCAGTTTCATGCAATTCTTTTCAGTACGTAAAAAAACAAATCCAATCTGGAACAATTTTTCCAAAAGTGCCCCACATTCCAATAATCAAAGTCTATGAAAATTGATCCGTCCTCAATCAATCCTAATTTCACAATATACTTTTGAAAATAAATTTGCATAAATGAATGGTTATTCTACAATGTAATTCGTTTAACGTCAACTATAATAGAGATAACTGTCCTGATAAGAAAACATTCCTTTTCTTTGCCAGATGTTCTAGTACAGTTATAAAAGAAAGTATAATAGATGATTGTCATGTAAATCTTGTTTAAAGAAAAACAAAAAAACACCTGTTTGCGTTCAATAACTGCCTTCCTTTTTGTTATATTAAAATGATATATTAATACCTACTTTATAATAAATAAATGCTTGTACACTTTTTCCACTAAAGCTCCCGCGAGAGCTTCCCATAAAACTTACGCTAACTTTACATATACTAAATTTACATTTTAAATTGAATTGTCAATTTTTATTAATAACAACCTGTCAAATTTTTATTCTGAAAAGTAAATTAATAATGGAAATTGTATTTATATAATCGAAATATAAGGAATTTGCATTGACAAACGGTGCAACTGAGCAAATAAATTCTCTTTGTACAAGCATGTCAAGAACGTAAGTATCAAATGTAGTTTAAATGTTGAAAAATGATATTTAAGATTTTCCTTTATTCCTCTGTTACTTTTAACTACAATATAAGACATCGTTCGAGGCTAGCGAGCGGAGGGATTACTTTGAACACTTGAACTAATTGAACAACTCGACAGAACGTTTGTGATGTGCAATTTTTTTCTTTTCAATCTAGACAATAAGATACAATTATCAATGGCAAAATATTAAACGTATAAAAAGTGATTTCAGGGGTAAATTTTTAAAAAACATTACTATATAAAGCTGAAACAGGCACCTAGTTATCAGCATCTACTTAATTTTTGGAAATTAAATTTCAAAGTAACATTAAACTGCAGTGCAAGTTGCAGCTTCATAAAAACATTTAACTTATTAAAATTTATTTTCCAAATTTCCAGTTTCAAGCTGAAAGAAGCACACAGTTATCAGCACCAACTAAATAAAAATAGCTTAGTTCTTATAAGAATAAGTTCAACATTGACAGCAGAAAATTAGTTTTTAAATAATAAAAGTTACTTTTTTTCTATACAAAACTCTGTCAACTTATTTTCGAAAGCAATTAGGGGAGAGTGGGACAAGACGGGGTGTACCGGCCTTATTTAACAAACGAATTAACCAATCGTGATTATATTTTACATAATACTGCACCGAAATGATAGTTTCTTGTTTACAAAACCTAAAAGCCATAAGAATAAATCTTTTATCTGTTTTACTAAAAAAAAAACTGTTTTCGACGATTTGCTTGTGATTTTTTTCACTTTTTTTTTAATAGGTGTTTATTACTTAATAGTAACGGTTAATGAACTGTATAAATTTTTCTTCTAACTGGCAAGGGTTACAGAAGAAGGGAAGCATATGTTTTTTTTCTTTGTTGAATAGTAAATTGTAGCAATTAATTGTTTTATTAAATTTCGTAGTTGCGGGCAAGATGGGGCACGGGAGAGTGGGAGAAGACGGGGTTCACAAATTAAGCAAAAGAAAAGAGAAATAAGAGAAGTTAAGAAAACTACTTAAATCAAGACTGAATAAAATAAAAGTGACCAAAAAGAAGAAAGCTTGTAAGCTTAAATCACGAATTAGCGATGGTAAAGTGGTTCATACACCTTGTCTCTATTGTAATGGTTATTATTTAGACTCAAATGAAGGTTGGGCAGTTGTGCTCTGGTGTCGATGACGAAGATGAAGATGCAACCGTTACTTATGAAATTTGTCGACAGAAATAGGTTGCTTTTTTGAGTACCCCATCTTACCCGCCGGTGGGCCAAGATGGGGAGATTTGCAACTTTTTACATATTATTAATTTTATGCTTTTCTAAGAAACAGATGACCTTTGTACGCCTTTATTACGAAAGACTGATTCCCAAAGATGATAATTAAAAATAATAATAATAAAGAATATATTCGATAATTTTCGTTTCTTTTGCGCTTTAAACCTTAAGTACCCCGTCTTGCCCCACTCTCCCCTAAGAGTTATTTAAAAAATTCATTGTCATGTTTTTCAATATTTATTGAGAATGATTCATAAGAAATATATAAATAGTTTACCAGAAAAGGATTGAAAACTCTTACGCAACGAACTCATTATACCTCAAGTATGCGCATTCCAGTTGAACAATTATGAGAATGAAATTCATATCAAAGGAAAATTAACCCTTCACTTAAAAATGAAAAACAAATAAATAGCATCCATACGAATCAAATCTATTCTAAAACAGGCATAAATATTTCTCTGACAACGAACGTCATGCATGTTAAATATAGTCTCCGAACATCACTTTCAGTAAAATTAAGTTTCAAGCTGTCATTGGGAAAAAAAAATTTTCAATCATTACCGCCAATAGTAATTCGTCCATTTCTGACATATCATATATTGTAGAATTATTCTACTTCTAAACAGAATTGAACCTGATAAAAATAGTGAGAAGTTTAAAATACATTAATTCGGAAATAGCTTCGGGACCAAAAAAATCTTTTTTCCAGTGTATGCTTTTTGAGATCAATTAATTATTGACTGACTAGTATTCGTAATTTTTCATTTTTCTGGAAAAATGTTAAGTACACTTAAAAATCGTGAAAATAAACAAAGTACCAATTTTAATTGTTGTTTGTTTCACATTTGTGAAGAAAAAAGGAAGAAAGTGATAAGAAAAACTAAAATTTAATCACAGGCACTTTATATTTGATAAGGTTTTATTCAATTTAATGATTTTCTCTTTTTCACATTTAGTGAATGAAATTCGCAAAATTGGGTTATTTGCCAGGTGAACTTTAAAATTAGTTTCCATTTAATATTTCTTATTAATTGTTTTTATCAATTTATAGTCATAAACTAAGTCATTCTTAATAAATTCTAATAATTTTTTTTTACGTTTTTATAGTAAATTTATGTTTGATTTAAATATTTTCTCATTGATGAAAAAATGAGTTTTTACTATATACTTCATATACTTTAGATGCTTATTTTACAATAAATATGAAAAATATTAAAAAAAATCTTTTTGATTAGTGATTCTAAAAGCTTTAAAATCATTCTTGCAAAATAATATAATTTTTTTAAATTAGTCGGTAACGACTTTATTCGAAATATAATAGAATGACTCATAAAAAAATATTCTTTCGCAGCACTTTTGATTCTTTGTGCGTCTCAATTTGATATGCTTAAAAACCACAGTGCTAATAAACAGAATTATGTTCCCATTTGTTTCTGAATTCAAAATAGTTATGTTATATCTGAAAATGAAAAATACCTCTCTCAGTAAAGTAGACAGTTCTCTTAGTAAATATAAATAATTTTGCCCCTTTTTCTCTTTCTTTAAAATTTATTTGTGTAAAATAAATTTGTAAAACGACTATGGAATTTTAATTTAAATGATGTGAAATAGCAAACTCTTATAGATGGTGAAAAGAAATTTTTCTTATGAAAAGTTTTGTTTATATATAGAAAAAAGTTGAAATTTTAATGCTATTAACTGTTGAGCTCTTTGGTTTGAAACAAGAATGATTTTCGAAGCATAGCTACATATGCACCCGCAAGAACCGATAAAATCACACGAATTCACACCATATATGGTGCGAGATAATGAAGTATACCTACTACTATACTATATACCTATACTCATTGCACAATTGTAACGTTTGCACCGGTTGCCAACTGGTTTTCACGACTCACGATCACAATATAATTTGAATTACTAATTAAAAATTTTAATATTTCATAAAATTTGGGTTGGAATAAAAAATTGTCTAAACTTTTATTACTTTCTCGACAGACAAAGAATTTAGATTTTGTCCATTTTTATACATTTATTTATTTATTGAAATACTAAATAACAAAATAACTATAAACCCTTTTGCAAATAGAAAAAGTTAATTTATATTTTTTGTGCGTAAAAAACAAATCATTCAATTTCAAAACTAATCTACACTGAAAAAATTACATTCTAATTTTAAGAAAAACTTCTTATATATGCGCCAAGAATATTCCCCACTTAAATTAAGTGGTAAATATTCTTAAAATAATAATGTTCTTCTTATTGTAAGAATATTCCCCACTTAACTTAAGTGGGGAATATTCTAGGCGCATATATAAGAAGTTTTTCTTAAAATTAGAATGTAATTTTTTCAGTGTACATTCTCGTTTTTTTATTTCCATTATATATATTCAAAAATATTTACATAAAAAATAACTTTATTCAACATTGAAAATCTTCATATTACGGTATTTTTGATTGAAATTGCAAGGATTTTCGGTGTTTGACAGAAATGATAAATTTCATCGCCTACGATAACCCATGGTATAAAATGCTAAAGTGCAACGACAGGAAAATGACAACAATAACCATTTACACAAAAACACATATAATATATTTCTTCGTGTGTGAAATACGTCTCAAAAACTTTAATATATAAAAGGAAGTGTTAATCTCACTACAATTTACAAACAGCGCAATTCTATTTTAAACATCGTTGTACTAAAATGCTTTTGTTCATGTCTTTATCTTTTTCTTTAAAAAAAATAAAGAAATTACTCTTAAAACCACAACCAATATTCCAAGCTCACAAAATAAGAATAAAAGAAAAATTATATGCATTTATTACTCAATGATTCATTCGTCTCGCCTAGACAAGACATTGACGTAAAACAAATCTAATCAACTTATTTTGATCCTTATCACTCATTATCATCTGACACTGAAATTAAAGATAAAATCTATTATTATAGACCGATAAAGTTTGATTATTTTCAATATTAAATCAACAAACACGATGAAATTCCGTTTTCATAAAAATTGACAACTTTAGTTGATTTATCACAATGCGATTGTTGACAATCTAAATTTGACTTTGAGGGCCTTTCGTACATCAACCCCTTCAACGGAAAATTAAAATTTAATAATTTTCGATTTTAGAAAAACTAACGTTATTAGAAAACTAGGGGAAATTATTGAAGTATAGGTGAATTAATCATTTCATTGGGGAAATAAAAATAGATCTGTCGGAAGTAGATTTTTTTTCTGTCTCAAGGAAATTTACTTTATGATCACATACCGTTTTACCTCATAACTGTGGATCGATTACCGATTCTGCGAAAATTCCTGAATGTTTTACAGCTTATCTTCACGAACGAAGGTTGCATGTAAAATAGTAGTTCCCCCACCCCACAGTCATATACACGTTGCTTCATTCGAATACTAAATAATGTCACATTGAAATTACTGTACGAATACAATTTCAAGTTAACTATGTCGATTTAAACAAAACCTGTTTCAAGGATTCTCGTTTCCTTTCAAGAGTTTTTTTTCAACAACTTGAAAACAAAGAAGAAGGTTTTCAAATTTTGCACTTAGTTTTTCAACCCTCCGTCACACACCTAGGGAGGTATTAAATATTTTGCATGTAATGATGACTTGAAAAGCATTAATTAATAATAGTAATTATTATTGATCCCATTTATGCATTTTTACTCCAGAAATCATAAACATTACCTCAAATTCTTTTTGATTCTTTTAGGTACCTTTCTTAGGAGCGCGTCACATTTGTTCAAAATTGTATGTAGATATCGGTAGAAATGACTTGCAGTCTTCACTGATCTGCTCATGTCTACAAAAATATAGTTTATTGTATTTGAAATATAGACGCCTATGGGAAATTGTTTATGACGGTATGCACCTTACCGTTAATAGTGCAATAAAACAAAAAACTCAAAATGTTTTTGACAATAATTGTTTTTTATTTGCATCAATTCAATAATATTTGTTTCAAATACTGAAATATTTGATTCAAGTAAATATTTATTTGATAATAGTTAAATAATCGATTATTTTAATTAAATACATTTTTTTCAGTGTACAGTAACGTAGAAATTTTGTAGCTACTTATTAAAAGTTGTTTTAATATTGTGCGATTTTTTTTTATTTGAGATATAAGTGTTCAAAGCCAACTGACTTTACTTTAACACAGATAGTATAGTCGATGTTTATCCTCATTCAAAATTTTCACTTTCTACAAAATCGACGATATGGTATATTTCAATTACAAATAAGACCACGATTTCTATGAAGTTTTAATAAATCTAAAACTAAATTTTTATAAATTTTTATTTACTTTATTCAAAGATAATTGAATTTTAAAAAATTATGATACAATAATTCTGAGAATTAGTTTTTTGAAATATTGTAATGTACATATTTTCTTTGAAATAATTTAATTTCTTCTAAAAAAAACTTTTATATAATTTAAGAAAAAATTATTAATTTATTGATTAATTTTAATTGAAAATTTTTTTTCAAATTATTAACCATCCGTCACACACCTTGGAAAAAATTACGACTTTACACACGTTTAGAGGGAATCCCTCACCGCATTGTAAAATAAGCGACATACAACATAAACAAAGGAGTCAACAAAAATTTAATTTTAACACAAACTTACAAATATATAGTAAATTATTCTTAATTATAAAATTAATAAAATTAATTTTCGGTCTCAAAAATAAAAATTAATTTCACGAATGCACATCTTCGAAGGAATTACACTTTACATGTAAAAATAATGTAACATTAACAAATAAGCAAAAAAATCATTAAATAATTTATTTTAATTATATTTATAATATAATTTTTCTTTATACGTACATGCAAAACCCTCGTTTGGCAACCACTGGTAGCACTCCAAAATGGCCGATTCCCTTACAGTCCGACCAACCGATGCGCAAAACATTTTGCTCACAGTGTAGCGGTGGGCAAAATATTTTGCGCAGCGTTTGTTCGCACTGTAAGCAGGGTTTGGAAGTTACGCGTAACTTTGAGTTGTCTACGTAAATTACGTGGGTATTTTACATATGTAAAAAACGTATCTTACCCCCCACCATAAATAAATGCATTGTCTTTGAAATGTTTAAGGTAGTTTACATACGTAATATACGTGTACACTCAGAGAAAAAGTTTATTTCACTTAACCAAACTGTTTAGTTAACCTATTTTATTTGTTACGATAAAACAATTTCGTTGATTTAAATAAAAATTTGGTTCATTCTAATAAATACGTAAAGTTTGTTTGGTTATCCAAAAGAAATTTTTTATTTGAAGGTGTTTGTTTCATTTTAAAAAATTAGTGTTTTGAATAGAGAATATTATTTAGTTGAATACAATTTGTTTGACACAACACACAAATTTGTTTGATTCAACCAAATCATTTTATTTGAGTCAAACAAAAATATTTGCTTGTCTAAAAAAGTACATGTGTGAATTTAAAAATGGCGATCTCACTTGTCTACAGTCCGCGTTCGCGTCAAATTCTTTAGTTAAATCGGTAAATCGAAGAAACAAAATTATAAGTGTCGGTTAAATAATGGCTATTGTAAGAATTATGGCATATTTAATTTGTACTAGTGAGAAGGAAATATCCAATAAGTTTTTGTCAAGTTTTCAGTTGGTTGTTTCGAGTAAACTTTTTTCAGAGTGCATGTATAAAAATCATATATAATATATTTAATGTAATATTTTTAATGTTTTTTATTATTAAGTAATTTTGTGTACATGAAGAAATAATTATATAATATTTTATTTAATTGTTATTCATTTTCCTCTAATAATAATGTTTGAATTTCCTAATTTAATATTTTCTAGCATACATATTATTGGTTAATTTATGATTTATTGAATATATATAATTTTAAAATATAAATAACTGTATAATAAATTATAAATTAACGAATAATATGTACTAGAAAATATTAAACTAGGAAATTCAAACATTATTACAGGAAAATAAATAACAAAATTAAGTAAACAAAAATATTTATTTAAATGAACCAAATACGTTAACTAAAACTATTTATTTGAATCAAACAAATCTTTTCTTTTAAAATAAACAAATTTTTTGGTTTTATAAAATAAAAATGTTTGGTTAAATGTAATAACCATTTGGTTAATACAAATAAACGTATAGGAAGAAATTTTTTGGTTGAATCAAACAAACGTTTGGTTGACTGTATAGCAATGCATTTATTTGGTTGATTCAACCAAAATTTGGTTGTTTCGAACGAATTTTTTTCTGAGTGTAGAAAACTACGTATATTACCTTGACGTATATTACGTGCGAACCCTGACTGTAAGGCGATCGGACTTATAAAGAACAATATTGTTCGATACACGGTGCCGCGTGAGCGTATGCCCATTACACTCGCAATGTGCAAAACGCTCATTTGGCACCTTGTATCGAAATATATTATTTCCATTAACCAACAGCGGAACAAAAAATGTTTTGAAAACTTGATTTTTTTATTTAACATAACCTCACTTTTTCGTGTTTTATCTGGCTTTAAAGCTTCATAATTAAATATTTATTATTTTTAAACTAAATGTTTTTTTAGAAATGTGTTGAGGAGTAAATTGTCGAAAGGTATAGAAACTGATTTTATTTTGCAATGAGGAAAACAAAAGTTATTTTAAAAATACTGAAACCGTAGAGGGAATCCCTCCCTACACTGAAAAAAATGATAATGTTAATTTTGACATACAAGTATGGTTAGGACAATCCGCAACAATAAAACATTTTGTAAAAATGACATTTCGGAAAAATAACGATTCGTAAAAATGACTGTTCGCAAGAGTTATAATTCGTAAAAATGTCGATTCGCAAATATGGCATTTTGTAACAATAACTATTTGTAATAATGACGATTCGTAAAAACGATATTTTGTGTAAATGACTGTTTGCAAAAGTGAATATTTTAAAGTAAAATATGGAAAATCCAGGACATTTCCAGGACTTTCAGGACCAGTAGACACCCTGTGACATTTTCCAGACTTTAGTGGCTTTACTGACATGTGGCCACCCTGACAGTGTTTTTTATGACACAAATAATTTCAATTTGAAGTAAAAATAAATTATTTGTTTGAATGTTCGAAATGTAATTTGAACTTTTTGAATTAAAATTGAGAGAGAACTTTTGGATCTACACTGAAAAAAATTCCTAGGTGATTTGACTATGCTCATAGTTACGAGAGTCATCCACTAAGAATTTTGGTTACTTTAACTAGGAATCCTGGTTACTACAGCACTAAATTTGTCAATATAATAAAGATTCCTAGTTAAAGTAACTTTAATGCTATAATGGATGCTCAGATCATTTAGGCAGTTTTTTCAGTGTAGGTTCTTAACAAAGGTGGAGAAATCACTTCAAAAAGAAATATCTTAAAATATATTGTAGACACTTTTTAAAATATTTAAGACATACCAATGCATTTTAAGATGTTTTTGATATAACTTTTTCGAAATAGAAGTGACTTCAATATAGTATCTGAAAATAAGATGCCTTCTTTTTACAGTGAAATTAGTAATAATTTAGGATTTCAACTTTGAAATGTTAGGTCTACAACTTGAAAGTTCGAAAAACAGATTAAGATGTAAAAAGAAAGGAACTTTAAAATTTAAACCAAGAGAATATTTGGGTTTGATTTTTCGCAAGAACTCTCTGGTCACCAAAGCACGTCCGGTTGTGCTCGTTTGCTAGCGCATAAACTCAAAAGAGTTTTACGAAACATTAAAGGCATTTTGCTGACGCTTCAAGAACTTTTATAAAATTTTCGCAAGAGTAAACAGCATGTCATGCATTTCGCAGACAAGTCTCGAATTTGCAAAATGGCGTCTTAGGCGAATGTTCCTACTGGAGAGCAATCTGTTAACGAATCTCTTTCTCTCTTTCCTTTCATCATCTCCTCCACCATCACACATTCTCTCGCCCTCTCTCTCTAAACAAAGATAACCTCACCTATAAGTCTCTCCTTCTTGCTCTCACGAAATCTCTACATCTTTTTTCTCTCCGTCTCTCCGTCTCTTCATTCTCTTCTTCTTTTCTCCATTCTCAATCCATCTCATTTTCTTTATAGTTCTCGCTCTGTTCCTCCCTCACGACCAGTGTTTACTGAATCAGTCACGCGTGAGTCACTTCAAGCCGGTCACGATGGACATTTTAAGATTTAAAACCTTTGGGAGTTTCATCGATGGCAAAAGAGGTCGTCACGACCATCAAAGAGGGAGGAAAATTAGTTCTATCAAAGAAGCGACAGGAAAATGTTTATAATATGGAAAAATCAACCTTCTTGAATAAGTGAGAGGGGAAAATACAATACTATTATATATCCTTATCTACTGTTTGTCTTGGCAAAGCCACGATATGCAAACTTCATTTTGTACTTCAAGGATTTCGTGCGTGATTGGTGAGAACATTTTCAATCTATAGAAATTGTTTTCTAAGTTCTGAGAATTATTTTTTTCTCTCTCTTAAACATCGGAATGTCAAGGTTCTTTTGCAGGTAGGTCCAAATCGAACCGAACGTAATAACAAATTATGTTTAACTTTCAAGATAAGCAAAACAGTAATTCAAATCAAAATCCTACTACTCTATAACTTGGATAAAACAAAAAATTATTTTATTTACTAATTACGAAACCGAAGTTGTATTTACCTAAATTTTATTAGTTTAACAATTTTTACGAAATACCTTGCAATTTTTGCCTATAACAAATTATGGTTTCAATACGAAAATTTAATGCTATATAAATATAAAAGAAGATAAGTGTCGTTTAAAAATCAATTTACGAAATGAATCAAATTTAAAAAGACATTAGTAGCATTCAAGCAGAAATTTACTATTTTTCGGAGCACCTGCATCATCAATTTTTCCAGTAAAATCAATTATTTATTTAAAAGTTATAACAATTGCTCAAAATTTTCTTAATGTCCATATTTTTTAAAAGGTCCAAGATAATTGAGCTTAGTTTTTTTTCTAAAAATTCATAAAGACGAGACGCTTCAAATATGTTATTAGCTTTTTTTCTTATTTTGTTAATTAAAAAAGTTATTTAAGTAAATAAAAGTAATTTTCGAGCCGTAACTAAAAATTAAATTATTCACGAACCAAAAAATTCCTTGTTTTGCACACTTTTATATTCTCAATAAAAAAAGTTGTTATGGTTTATTTTCAATCACTTAATATTTAAACAATGATTAGTTTGTTTACAATTATTTTCCAGCTCAATCTGAGCTCAATGGTCATCTGTTCTTTCTTGCGCGCGACTACTGCTACGTCACGTCCGTCTGTCCAAGAATGATGCACCTATACCGCATATAATATATTTGACAATTGTGGGATAATTGAGGAGGAACAAAATGCTAATAACATATTTAAAGCGTCTCGTCTTCATGAATTTTTAGAAAAAAAAACTAAACTCAATTATCTTGACCGTTTAAAAGATATGACCATTTAAAAATGTTGTTGCAATTGTTGTAACTTTTAAATAAATAATTGATTTTATTAAAAAAATTGATTTTCTGAAACTTAAGACCAACAAATGTAACACTAACAAGCTTTAAAGAAATCGGTGAGGGTGCTCCGAAAAGTAGTAAATTTCTCCTGGAATGCCACATTAAAATTATAGGGACTTTCATATACATACATTATTGTGCTGAAACATTAAATAGTTGTCAGCGAATAAAAAGTATGTCTTTGTAAAATGTGTGAACAGTAAATTTTATGACAGATCAGCAATCTCTTTATGACCAAAGAAGATGCGATGACTTATGAAGTCGCGGTAAAATATATCAGGTGAAGTATTTTTTTTTATTGTAACTATATTCAACTGTTGTAGTGCTATTTCTGCAGAGAGGAAAAAAATCAAAGAGAGAAAGAGAGGGAGAGTTAAATGACACATGATTTTAATTATCTACAACAGATTTCATAGCAGAAAACTAATTTTTCTTTGTTAATAATGTTCCTTAGAGTATTTTTTCAAATAAAATTTCTCCAATTAAAAAATTCAATGAAAGTATATAATTTAAGAAAATTGTTTCAAAAATTTTAGTGTATTTAAAGTTAAACATTGCTTCGGTAATTTTTAATATGAATAGAAATCTATTTAAATTCAAAAATCAAAATAGAAAAAATTAACTTATGATTTATATTTGTAATAAAATTGATTATCGACTTGTCTGCCGGTGAGAATATGGCTAAAGTTTCGAACGTTTAAATGAACGAAATTTTTTTTCTCCTTAAGTATTTTTGAAAATTACTATCTAAAAAAGAAAAATAATTGAAATTAAACATTACTTAGTCTAGAATTAATTTGTTTCAATCTGAAAATAATTTTTTTTGTAAAGAAATACAAATTAGAAGAAGTGAAAAAAATATTGTCGTTCATTTGAACGTTTGAAACTTTAGGAACATCGGTAAGAGGAAATCGTGGAAACCTTAAAGAAATAGTCACGTATTGACAAGTCAAGGCTCCCTAACCAAAACAAAATCAGAGCAGGGTCATTATTATTTTGAAAGAGAACCAGACATTCCCCAGGACAACTTTGTCAAAACTAAATAATTTACTGCTAGGGTAAAGATACCGGTTATCGGACAGCTAATGTTAAATCACTGAATATAAGTAAATTTTTGCATAAGATGAAGAATTTTTTTTAAGCGATTACACAGTTTGACATTTGATTTTGAGGTTAGACCAGGTTTCAAATTCCTTGATCGACACGTGCATCAGACATAATTAATTCAGTGTGATTTGTAACAATATATCACAGTTTTAAAGCAAAATCGTGTAAAATATTAATTATACAGACTGCTACCCGACTCATATTGGCGCAATTTCTTAAAATTTTACCAAGAAAAATGTCCAAAAACCATAGATTTTGTACATTGTGTTATCCAGTAATAATTGTTTTCTTATTCTCGTTACGTTTTCCTATGATAATTTTTTTACACACACTCTAAAATTAAGAAAAATTAAATTTTAAACCTAAACCAAAAATTTAATACAGATTTATTTAAATATATATATATTCATTAGAAAAAATTTCATTTAGCGATACGAAAATATTTTAAATATTGCTCCGATTTTTTTAATATTCTTCTTAAAAGACGACAAAATGAAAAATAAATGGCAACATAGAAAATGAATGTTAAAATTATTTTTAACTCAAGAATTAGTAAAATTAGCGACACTAATTGAAACTGTTTTCGAAAGAACCATTGTTTAATTTAACTAAGCGTGAAAATACCGCCACTGTTATTTAATTTATATGAACCGTATCAAATTAAGGAAAAAAATAGTTCCATTGGAATTAAAGAATTTGCTCACAAGTAATACGAGTTGGTTATATACTTGAAAAAATTTTAATTTTATCGCAACCGATAAGCATCTCTAGGAAATGGATATAATAGAAATGTTTAAACACTGACAGCAAAGAGAACTGTTTTTATATGGTTTCAGAAAATATTTTACTACCAGTGTTAAAATAATTTATGTTTCGAAACATTTGTAAAAATTAGATCCTACACCAAAAAAATATAATTTACAACAGTAAAAAGTAGTTATAAAACAGTAAAACCTTTTTAAAACTAAAATTATAAATTACTTTTTGAATTGAAACATTAATTTTTCTCTTAAAAAATTTGAATATTTTAGAAAATGAAGGTATTTCCCGATTTTTAAGTTTATTAACCTGCGCATAATAAATTTTTTCTAAAATAGGTATATTCGGATAATTTGCAAGAGAAATAAAGGAACGAGCTGTAAATTTCACAGTAAAAATGAAGTAGGTATTTGCAGTTTGACCACTAATATTTCATTCTATTGCGAAAGAAAAAGAGTTTAATTTTAAAAACCGAATAGACAACTATACAGAAATCTCTCTCGATTCTCTGAAATAGTCGAAAAGATTTCATACTATTTTCTTACACTGCTTTTATGTTGATCATTTAATTACTTTTGGAAGACAGGAATTTAAAATAATTCTGCAAATAATCAATATTTAGGAGAGTTTGCCTATATTCAATATTTCACAATTGTGAAATAACTTTAAAAGAGGATGATCATAAAAAATGAAAGTTAAAAAAGTTAACAGTAAAAACAAAGAAGAAATTAGAAGAGAGACAAAGAAAAGAATAAATGCTTTTTGACAGCGTCTATAAATCAATGATCTCAACTGGAATATATAAAGCTAATCAAGTTAAGAAAAGTTGAAATAACGCCCTTCCTCTTGGTCTATCGCTTGCGGATGCTGTACTTGTTGCACAAATGACAGATAGAGATACAATCACTGCGCGAGTACAGTGATCCTCGAACATAGCTATATATTCTACTCATAAATAAAACTTATTCAATTCACGTACATTGTGTAGTATTTAATAAACATATGTTGATAATAGTAAATATCAAAAGAGTAAAAATGCTTGAGATACTCCAGAGAGGTTAGAAACCTCTTCACTTGCAGTTTCATTCGTTTTCTTTTTATCCTTTCTATATAAATATAAAATGAAGAAAAGATCATGTGCCCATTGCAAAAAATACTCTCGATTCCGCATTACGACGCCTCGTCGGTTCACTTTCCGCCAATGAAACTGAGTTGGTGAGAGTAGGTGTACTTTATGGTTAGGAAACTCGCGCAGCCAATGGCAGCTGCAAAGGATAACCGTTCTGATTTAAGAACCAAATGAGTCTTTCTACAATTTATAATCATTGAAAACAATACAATTATAATTAACTTTGTATTCAAAGTTCAACACTAGCAGGTGTAAATATTTTCCCCCTAATTTAGAGACAATACAAGTGCTAAGTTTGAGGTTAGATTTCCCGGCACGAAGTTGTAATGAATTTATAACCATTTGACAAATCTATAATAGTCAGTGGAACCTTTAAATGAAACAAAGTCTTCTGGCATCGTTTGAAATGTCACTCTCAAGTAAAAATGACAACTGCATGTTCAATAATTGAGAAATGAGTGATGGAAAAAATTGGAGTAACTCACGTAAATTAGTCCGGAGTAGTAACGGTCCTTAAGATTATGTAGAACGGAAGCTTCATTGAGACAGGTGAGTTCAGCCATGTCCTCGACCTTGTCGAACTTGGGCGGATTCATCTTCTGAATATCGTCCTTGGCAACGTGGACCCTTTTGCCGGTCTCGGCAATCTCCACCTCGACCTCGTCTCCACGCTCGCCCTTGATACCGGCGGCAACAAAACCCTGAGTCTCGTGTGGTACCCATACCAATTTTTTCTGCGTCCATTCCGCCTGAGTTGCCGGATCGTTGAAACTGTTCCTGTCCACAGAGAGAATTTTAAGCTCCGGGTCAGAGCGGTCTACCCTCGAGTCCCCGTCCGCCATTTTTGTTTAGCGTACACACAATGCGCTTTCTCGCCTCGTCTGTTGGAAAAATATTAAACGCACGCGCGCACGCGTTGCTCCTTGTATGTGACTTTACTTTACCACCACACGTTTTGTTATCGCCAGTAACCCTTTTTCGCGAATAATAATCACGCGATCATTTACCTCCGACCACTCGTTTAACTCCACGGTTTCGATAAATCTTCTCACGACGAAACCGCACATGTATAGCTTGGCGGTCGACACACTACTTCGCGACACGGAATCCAAGTTCCCGGCTACCCGACTCTACCCATTGCGTTCTCCAGCGTGCTGTCTCCTTCTCTCTTTTTCTTTCTTTAAATTCGACAGTACACTTTCTCTCTCTCTCTCTCTCTTTCCCCCAGTAAAGCTAACTTTTTCTCCCTCTCCCTTTATTGCCGACTCATTTTTCTTCTTTTCTCTCTCACTGTCACTTCAACTCTGTCGGTCAGCAATTTCACTGCAACATCTTCGCATTTTATTCAAGTATTATTCAAGCATACAATACTCAAATTAGATACTTTAAGATTCCAATTTGTAAATAGATTCGAAAATTATTATGCACCATTGAAAATCAATTTGTAATTTAGCACAATTTGCATGCTTTTAAATCTTTTAACATGATTTGCTGCTGTCGGTTACTGAAATGCTTGAGGTTGCAGAATTTGTCACGTGTCGCGCCACCGTACGGTCAACTGTTCTTTTTTGAATTTAAATTTTTTAAATTGTTTAAACAATCACATTCTTCAAATAAGGTTTTAAAAGAGTTGTAAATTATTAATAAGTAATTTTTTAGTTACACTTTTTCGAATAATAGGAATTAAAAATTAGGTTTAAAAAATTAAATTCATCTTGAAGGACGTGAAAGTAGACAATTTTTATTTAATTTTCCATACTTTTAAAATTGTAAATAAATATTTTTCAACAATGATAAATATTTTTTACAGTCCATTTTCTTGTTATCTAATACGAAAAAATTATTTTTCTATTTATAACATGAAGAAAAAATTATAAATAAAAATTGTCTAATTTCACGTCCTTCAAGATGATGTAAAATTCATCATTATTTTACAACACACATATTTTTTCCATTTGATAACAATTTAGTTTTTTTGTCAAATAAATAATAATGCATTGTGATAATTACATTAAAAAATATACTGGCCAGATGTGTGAAGTTTATATTTTACAAAATAATTAAACAAGCAATATTTTATTAATTATTTTTAAAATTATAGTGTCCGACTATAGATGCAAACCATTTTCGAGTAGTGCAATGAGTAACACAAAGTTTTATTGAAAATTAATTATAAATATTATAACTTATTATTAAATTTTATTAAATACTTAACAAGTTAAATAACAAATTTATATGATTTTAAGTCCTGAAGGTTATTTAAAAAAAGCATAATGTAAGGTCGTATCCTTAAATGACCGACTACTAGTTGCATTTACCATAATTAATTAAATAATTAGTCATTTCTTTAATTAATTAAATTAAATATCCCTTTTTTCTAAAACATGATAATAATTCAAATTCGTAATTTATTCTCACTTATAATTAACTGATAAGAATCCGATAATTCTTGTCTTGTTTTTAATTTAAGAGCAAAAAGATAAGAAGCAATAAAATAATAGATGAAGATTAAACAATTAGCGTTTTGTGAATGTATTTTATACATATATATATAAATACATATAAATGTCGAATTTAATAAACCAATTAATTCATCGTATGATAAACGTGCAGTTCTATACTTAACATGACGACGCAACAAGTATACAGTGAATTATCACATTTCTTCTGATAAAATTTTTGTGAATAATCGCAAATTTTCTTTTTCAAAATTACAGTAATTTTGTTTCATCAAATCTGGAAAAAATTCTGCCTAAAAGAGTTAAAATTAACTTGAACAGTTTTAAGAAAAAAACCAGTTTTTATCGATTCAAGCTTTTACCGTCTGAAAGTCACGAGGTATAAGATTAAATTAATGTGTTCATTATTTAAAAAAACTTTCGAATTGGCTTTTAACGTCGCGAAACACAAATAAAGTATGTATACATCAGTTTTAAATAATTTTTTTTTAATGTCATGGGAATTTTATTTTGTAATATTTATATTTTTTTGCAATTTGTATTGATTTTAATTTTAGTTTTGTTTTATTTCTAATTATTTTTTTAATTTTATATATTTAAAATTTTAATAATAATAATAATTTTGAATATAATAAAATTATTTGACTTCATGTTTGATTTGCTTGTTTATTAATTCTATTAATATTATTTAATTTCTTCAGGAAAAGTAATTCAGAAAATTCGAAATATTTATTCTTATTCAAAATATTACTAAATACTAATAAATTCTTTTTAAAATTTCCTATTTGAAAATAGACTCCACCCTTAATTTTTTTGCTTCATTTTCTATTTTGTTTTCATAATTTTACTTTAGAAAAAATGTCTTTGAAATTGTTTTCACTTATCAAGAAAGTTTTTCAACTAGCTTCAACAGACAAAAACGGTCGTAGACTGAAAAAAATTCTTATTAAATTTGACAACTTTTTAACTGCTTTCCTTAATTCAATAAGTCCCCAAAGATATTTTTGAACCTAAATTAATTATTATAGATATGTTGTTGAATGAAGTGATAATACAGTTGCATTAATTACTTTTCTTAGATAAATAGAAACCAATGACAGTTTTGCAGTAAAATTGACTACTTATTTGTGGTTAAAGTTACTAAGATATGAGTAGTAGTAAAAACAACTATATTTAAAATGGTAAAATAAAATTATTTATAATTTATTAGAAATATTATTAAGTTGAATTATTTTATATTTTCCCCTACCTATTCTTGTTTACATATGCCTTATATATTTAATTTCTATATATCTAACGGAGAAAAATCTCTAAACGTCGGGGAGTTGAACGCTCGACCCTAATATTCTTAAACCGATAACCTAACCATGCTTGCCCGCTACGAAGACTTGCTTAATACTTGAGGGCATTCCTGCCACAGTTCAACTGATAACTGTAGTTAATTTTACTACTTAAAATATTTAAAGCATTTACAACTTTTCACAGTTGATACTTATCTATAAGAGTCTATAACAAAAAATACATGGAAAAGTATTCAACTGCTAGAAGAAGTAAAATCTACTGCAAAATTAGCCTATCAATCTACTTCAAGTATAATACAATCCACTGCTTTCTGTAGTTATTGCTGTAACATACCTGCTGTTAAAAATTTATTTACAAATTTGCATTAATTTTATTAATATTTTTTAACTATACATAAAACAGTTAAATTAGTATCAAAAATATAGTCAGACTAACTAAAAAAGTAGTTCTTTTTATTCATTTTTACTCTACTAAGAAGATGTAATTGAAAATATCTCATGAATTTTTTTCAGTGTATCAAAGTAAATTGGGTAATTATATTTGTCTTCAATTAAATATAGATGAACTGAATATTTTGTATCCTATTTGGCGGTTCGAACCATATTTTTTGTTAATCTTGTTAGTTACTTACCCTGAAATAATTACTTTATTAGGTATGTAGAACTTCGCGTATTAGTGAATCAGAGAGAAAAACTTTTACCATAAAATGTTGGTGATGTTTTCCTTTTTTTTAAAAATGAAAAAATTGAAGGAGGACCTAATTTTCAAGATAATATAGTGACGAGAATAAAACTTTAAAAAAATTAATGGAAATCTAAAATAATTTTTAACAATATTTAAAGAATGTGACTGCTATCAATATTTCAGACATATGGAATTAAAAGGAAAAAAAATTCTATCTCATATTTTGCACATGCAATCAAAAAAAGATTGCATAAGCAAAAATTCAGTTTAAGGTCATGTTTTCGTCGCGACAGCCACTATGAGTGACCATAAATGGACTATGAATCCATATAGTGAATGAATACTGTTTTGAAATCAACAGAGAGCAGGAAAGTAATCATTGCCTTGTTCGCAAAATGATTCACTCTTTATGAGCAAAAAAGGATTGAAACCTGTATTGCCGATATTTTAATTTCGTAATTGAGTTAAATACCGTACGTGTGTTGTACTGCTTCAATTCCCCCCATCATAAATTACTATTTTATCGCAGATTCATTATTCGATCATTTTTCCCTTTTTTTGCTTATCGATCAATAAACACGTTGTCTTGCAAAACAATAATCACTACTCGGCGAAAAAAATGAGAATTACTTAATTAATTTGTAAGAAATGATGAATAAAATAAGTTAAAAAAGAGATGTTTTTTTCCTTACCAATGTGTTTTAAAACCAAAGAACTTCATCTGCGATGACTTAAAGATTTAACCTCTTTTTAAGGGAATTACTTCTTTTCATTTGAAGTCCATCGATGTATAAATAAAAGTTGAACATCAATTTTCACTCGTTCATCGTGCCTCAAAAATCTGAGTTTTAATTTCTGGAAAAAAATATTTTTAGTTATTAAATTTCGTAATACCAGAATAAGAAAATAATAATAAAATAAATAATTAGTTAAATAATAATTTCAAATTGATTTCATTAAATTAATTATTAAAATTATTCGTTTTACTTGTTTCAGATTCAGAAAATAAATATTAAAAAATGTACGTTCAAATTGAAACTGAAACTAGTGCAGACAACAATGTAAGTCGAAATTTTTCTATTAATTTTTAGATCCAGTGTTCATTTTAAATTAATTGACCTGAAATTTATTAATATTAATTATAATTTAATTAATTAAAATTTCAGGTGATTCTGGTAGACTTGCGAAGCGATACAATTAGCAAACCATCAAAATCAATGAGAAAAGCTATGTCTTTAGCCGAAGTAGGAGACGACGTTTTTGGAGAAGATCCAACTGTTAAAAGTAACATTTCTATAATGTTAAAAAAAATTTTTTTTCCTTTTTTGAGAAGAAAAATTTTCTTTTTTGGAAAAACCTTACTTTATAATATTATAATTTAATTAACAGAACTTGAAGAATATGCTGCACTCTTAGTCGGAAAAGAGGCCGCTATTTTTGTTACTTCAGGAACTATGGGAAACCTAATTGCTAGTAAGTTTTGAATAAATTCAATCTTTTGCATTGTAAATTGTTCCCAACAAAATTAACGAAACAAAATTTATCATGAATTTGAAAAAATAAACTAATGAACTTATGCGATTTCTAATATATTTATATTTTATTTATAATATTTAAATACTTTTTGTTTATTTAGTTATTAAAATTCCAACTTTAGACCTTCTGAAATGTAATGATGAAAAATTTCAATTGTATGTAACTTCTACAAAACTCAATTGTTTTTTTTAAATTTTTAACTAAAGTTTTCTAAATAAAACTAAAACTTCTCTAAATCAATTATTTTTAAATAATGTTCCCAAAAATTAAAACAAAAGTTTTAGTTGAATTCAAAAATCAAAATTTATTTTTTTATAATAATTGTAACTATAACTCTACATGTTTGTTTTAATGATAAGGAGAATTATAGAAAACCTGTCACCGAAAATATTGAAAATAACCGACATTTCAAGAATTAGGAATAATAAATAAATACGTAAAATTAGTTTTTAAAAATATTTTAAAATAATTAATTTTTAATTATGTATAAGAGAAAAATTTCCAAATTTTAATTGAACTTAATTATTATTCAAAAATAATTTTGTATAGTATTTTATTATCGCAATATAATAAATTGTAAGAAAAATCGAGAAGGTCACATTATATTTTTAAGGTCACATATGTTTTGAAAGTAAGTAAAAAATGTCCGACATTTGTGAATGCACAAGAACATAATTCAATAATTATTAATTTAAGGGAAGGGTACACCTATATTTTCAACTATATGAAGAAAATATTTTAAATATTCAATCAAATTATGTTTATAGTAATTTTTTGAGAGGAATTCAATGGTCATAAAAAAATTGATCAGAAAATATTTTGACTCTTTTTGAATTTTTATTTTCTCTAAAAATTTATATATTATATATATAAATTTGTTTTTGTGTCCATAGAAAAATTTCCGAATGAAAAAATTAATATAATTATGCAAAAATATTATCATTTACAAAAAATAGTTTTCAGGTTAAGAATTTTAAAAAAATATGATTATTAAGTTTTTTTATATAAAAACTCATTTGATTTTTTTCTAACTAATTACCAAACAGAAACTTCTTCCAAAAAATTGTTTTAGTGATAAAAATTCAAAACATAAACGAATGAGTTTTCGTATAATAAAAATTTTCTGACCATTGAATTTCTCTCAAAAAATAACTATAAAAATAATTTAATTGAATATTTAAAATTTTCTTCATAGTTGAAAATATAAGTGTACCATCCCCTTAAGAAACTAAATAATATTGTTATTTAATAAATGCATAATCAAAAAATTATTTCTTACTTAAAACATAAAAAATTCTAAATTGCATTTAAATAGCACACCGTAAAATATATAAAAATTTTCGGCAAAACTTTTTAATTTAGAGAAAAATTTACAGAGACTTTTTAAGATTGAATAATTGTTACTTACAATTAGATGAAATGTTAAATAAAATTTTCTAATTATCTTTCTTTTTTCATCCTTAAGGGGTCTTTTAAATTTTTTAGGCTTTAAAATTGGAAGTTTATAAAAATTTTTTTGCTGTGAAGTCTTCAAATATAATTGATCAAAAGTTTTTACATGCGTCATTGTGTATGTTGAGAAACCTTTAAAAAAGAATTTCAAGTTTGAAAAAGTTCAAGTATCTTCCTTTTACAGAGGGCGCTTTATCGACAGGTAAAAATTATTGGTTGTAATTAATTTATTAATAATATTTAAAATTATATTTTTTATGAATCATTTATTGTAAATAAAATTGTGTTTTTTTACAATTTTTATTTAAATGCTTGTCTTTTTCTGAATTTTTGAGTATTTCGAGGTTTAGGTCATGTATTGACTCGTCTAGTTTTACTTTTTTTATTTTAGATGATTATGCGATGAGCTACAATGACAACCGTAATTAAAAGTAATTTTTACCAGTGGACAAAATACCCTCTGTAGAAGAAAGATACTTATATTTTTTCAAGTCTGAAATTCTTTTTTTTAAGACATCTTAATATACACAAAGACATGTAAAAACTTTTGGTCAATTATATTTCAGAACTTATGAGCAAATTTTTTTTTTAAATTCCCATTTTAGGGCTAAAAAAGTTACAAGACCCCCATAAGGAACATTTTTTAGCCCAGTCAAAAAAGTTCTATAGAGCATTCTATAGAGTATTACATAGCGAATTCTATAGAATATTCTATAGAATTTTTGTAGAATTTATGTAAAAATATATTTTTTAATTTCTACATGAATTCTATAAAATATTTCTAGTCAAAGTCTATAGAATTCGTGCAGATATTCACAAAAAATATTTATTTTTACAAATTCTATAAAATATTCTATAGAATACTCTATAGAACTTTTTTGACTGAGAGTGCTTTTGAGAATTTATGAATAAATTAATAAGTAATAAATTGTTATTATTATTATTATTAATAATAAATAAATAAATAAATAAATAAATAAAGTATTATTTATTATTAATAAAGTAATTCTTTTAAAATGAAAAGAGCAAATTTTCGTCCACGATTAAATTCCATTTTTCTTGAATGAAAATCTTAATCATATACTTACGTTTAATTACGATTATGTCTTCCAGTCATGAATCACTGCAACATTCGCGGATGCGAAGCCTATTGCGGAGAAGATTCTCACGTAATGCTACACGAGCAGGGAGGTGCTGCTCAAATAGCCAACGTTACACTTTGCCCTTTACCAAACAATAGCGACGGAACATTTGATCTAAAAAAATTGCAATCAAAAATAAAAGGCGACAGACAACATGAGCCAATATCAAAATTGGTAATTGTCGAAAATACATTTAATGGTAAAATTGTACCTCAATCTTGGATAAATGAATTGTCATCAATAACAAAGAAGCATTCACTCAAATTACACATGGACGGCGCAAGAATATGGAATGCCTCGATTGCATCTAAAATATCAGTTAAGGAAATAGTTTCTCACTTTGATTCAGTGACATTTTGTCTCAGTAAAGGTTTAGGAGCGCCCGCTGGCTCTCTACTGTGTGGATCAAAATCATTCATTGAAAATGCAAGATCAATAAGAAAAGTTTTGGGCGGCGGTATGCGACAAGTTGGTATCCTCGCCGCTGCTGGATTAATTGCTTTAAACGAAATTGTTCCATTGCTAGACAATGATCATCGGAGAGCTTACACAATTGCAAAGGCAATTAAGGAACTCAATTCAAAAATTATAACTGTAAATTTAGATGAAGTGCAAACAAATATGCTTTTTGTGAAAATATCTTCGGATAAAATTACGTCACGAGATTTTGTCCAACGTTTAAAAACAACCAACAGCAATCACGATGATGATAAAATACTTGTCCGAGGAATGGCCTTAACTCAACATTCTGCAAGGTTTGTCCTCTATTACGAAATCGACGACGAAATGGTCAGCGCGGCCATTCGTAAATTCACCTACATCATAAAAGAATTAGAAAACTGATTACAGTGTTGCAAAAAAGTAAAGTTACTGTAAATCGGACCTATCCTACCTATCCTACAGATTTGTCTACTTTTCAACTACTTTTAATCATTCAAAATGTCCTCAACTGAATTAAAAAAGTTGTATTGACTACCAAAAAGTAGTTAAAGGAAAAAATTCAGGGTTGTCAGAAAAATGTCCTTTTCTTTTTTCCTGATTTCTAAACAAAATTTCCACTTTTACCTGACCCTAAAGAATATTCGAAAAGAATAATTGCGAAATTTATAAAAAATTTATAAATAATTTGGATTACTGCAAGGAAAAGTTTTTGGGCAATCTGCATTCTGTGCGCATAGAGCAGGTCGTCCAATTTTGGCTTTGCTGCCATATCTTTTCCTACTACAGCCCTACCAAAATAATGTTGCGTAGTGTAACTACATCAAATACAATTGCTCACCTGAAAATTTTTCCGTGAATGAAATTTTTGTTATTTTTAAAAATAATTCAATGTTTGCGTAGAATTTTATACAACTTTTTTTTAAATAATTGCGTTCTTTTAGAATATTTTATTAATGCAGGCATTGAAAATCATGAATTGTTGAAAATTTTTAGAATAATTGAAATTTTGCAAAGACTTTTATTATTACTTATAAAAATATTGGGAACTTCTGACAAAAATTTTATTAAAATTTTCGAGAATAATTTTATTATTTACAATGATAATTAAACTTTGACTATAATTTTATTGAAATTTTTAAAAATAATTGAATTTTGGAGAAAACTTTTATAATATAGAAAGATAATTAAAATTTTTACGAAAATTTTATTTAAAGTTTTTAACATAATTGAACTTTGGAGAAAAATTTCATCTTTTTTTAAAGTAATTGAAATTTTGACGAGAATTAATTTTTTTTTTAAATAATTGTAATTTTGCAAAGAATTTTATTATTTATAAAGATAATTGAAATTATGAGAATTTTTGAAAATAATTGAATTTCGCCACCATCATCAGGTCACTTTAATAAAAAATTTGTTTTCCAATAAATAAAACACAATTTAAGAAAAAAATTTAAATTGAACAAAAAAATAAAAAACAATTTTTACCTAGTTAAAGTCAATAAATTAAAAACCTTAAATAAATAAACGCAATACAACAAAAAATAAAATATTCATATCAAAAAACCATTAAATAATATAATTAGCGAACATAAAAACAAAAACCTAGAATCTATTGTGAAAAAACATCAAATTGAATATAATCATTCTTTTAATTTTAAAGATGCAAAAATTTTTTGATTATGAAACTTTTTATAATAAATATTAATTTCTGAGATGATTTACATGAAATGAATAATTTTACTATTAACAAGAAGGAAGATGTACTGTTTCTTAGTAATTCCAATTTTCCTTTGCTGAATAAATTGAAATAATGGTTATAATTCATATTTCGATTGCGGGTAATTGACCCCATCGTTTGTATATAATGCAAAAAATTGGCGCCGGCTCAGTCAGTTTGACAAATCAATGGATTTAATATGTTTGTAACGTTTTGGATTTTTTTCTTTAGATCTTGAATTAAATTTTTGGAATGTTTCAGCGGTTTAACACACACTAATTTTTTTAATTCTTCAAAACAAACACACAGTGATTTGGTAATTGTAAATAATAAAAAATTTCATTTGCCACTAAAAAATACCCATTTTCCTCCTTTTATTTTATAATAAATAATATAATACTTAATTATAAAGAAAATATTATATTATTTCTAGTAAAAAAGTGATAAAAAAAGATTTTAAACAAAATGTACAAAGTGAAGAATTTTTTAAAGAGAAATTTGATTATATTCGAACCGAAAAAATTGATTTTTAGAGAAAATAAATGTCAAGCTATTTGACTTCCAAATTGTGCATTTTTCTTTTATTATCACAGTAATAGATGCTTTTCACAACGATAATAATTATTCGTCCTAGCAATATAAATTACTGTAAAATTTGTAAATTCTTGTAGAAAATGAATTGATTGAAATTGGACGTGTCCGTTAACTTTGGAAGGCGTCATTAATTGGTTCATCCTCGTCATCTTCATCGCCCTCGCTCTCGAAAGTATTATCGGGAATATCGTAGAGACGGATCATTGGCTTATTGGGATCCTTCATGATTAAATACTTGCCGTCCTTTTGCTTCATGCAGATGTCAATGATGCATCTCAGAATACCCCAGGCATTATCCATATTGAGATTAATCTGAGTTGCAAATTCATTCGGTTTGTATTGTTGTGTTCCGAGAATAACATGTTTGCTTGAATCGCGTACCATTGCTCTCGAGACGTATCCAAATTTGATTTGATCAGAGCCAGCGAGTAGGGCTTGAACTGTCCATTTTGCCAATTTACAGGCATTATTGCGCAATTCATTGGCGAGTACAGCGCCACGTTGTGTGTCCAATTTTTGACGCCACTCAACGCCGTTGGCGAGTTTCGAGTCCCATTCGTTTAATGCTTTCACGGTTAAAAATTGTGTTTCATTATTTGGACCCTGCATCACGGCATCGTGTTCGCATCTTGAAATTAATACAATTCCGTTATTTAAATCCCATTTACGATAACGATAAGCGACACTGGCAACGTCGCTCTCCTCCTCCTCGGAAATGAATGGATTACCCTCATCGAATTTATAACGCGGTTCGTTTGATTTCAAAACCTGTTGTGAGAAATTATGATTGATAAATGTGGCTTCCAGAGCCAAATTTCTTGGTGAATTCAATGAATTGCCATCATCTTGCGGTGGCTCGACGCTTGTCTCGTTAACGGTGAGTAAATCAAATTCGGTATTGTCGCGCTTATCAAAGAAGAGTTTGTCGCCAATTTTCTCAATGACAATATCCCAGGAATAATTGCTGCGTGTGCAGCACATTATTGTAGCGAGAATTGCGTCGGTGGCGTAAACAGTGCCCTCGGTTTTGGAAAGTTTACGAATCACTGGATCGTCAGTTGTTGTGACAGTGTGGAAGATGCGATCAATTCTTTGCAGGGGTTTCTCATTTTTAACATTGACGCGATCATAGGATTTGTCGTAATATTCGAGAGAACCACAACAGAGAACGTCCTCGCCGTCTTTGACACCAGGAAGTGAGAGTTTCGCTAGACGTGGGAAATCCATTTCCTCGATAGTCACCCAATCGGGACGTACAGTGACGGAGGCGTCACGAATCTTAATTGGTGGTTGATTTTTATGATTTCGAAAACCTTGCTGACGACCCCAACGTTTTGTTTGTCCTTTACGTTCACGTTCGCGCAATTTCAACTTGCCTAGTGCTTGCATCTGGTTCATTGCACCACGCTGACTGCCACGACCGCGCATGTTGCGCTGATTATGCCTGCCGTAACGTCCTCGTTGATATGGAGGTTTCTGCACCCTCGTGGTGTCCACCAGATGGAATGTCGACTCATCCTCGTCATGATAGTAGGCGTATTGGCTTCCAGAACCAAATTGGGATGCATATTTATCTAAAAAACAGTTATTATTGTGAAATTAGGCTAAACGTATTTATTCATTGAAATGTAGAATTAAATTCAAATACCACAGTTATAACTATTAGAATATTAATATGCTTAACTTATAAACAATTATTCTTAAATGAGAATTATTTTTTTTATGAATAAACATTTTCAAAAATTTATAATTTAATCCTTTTGAAATTAAATAACTCATCAAAATTATTGTGATTGTAAACTTCTTCAAAATTTAATTTTTCTTCAATTCAAAATCAAAATTATTTTCATCATTTCAATTCAATTACTATTTTCTGAAATTTTTAACTAAACTCCTTCTTTAAATGAATTATTTTTAATAGTTTTTAAAAAATGAACTGAAAATTTTCAAACTTTTTAAATCCATTTTTTTATTATTCATTTGTGGATTTATTTTAGAAAATAAACACATTAAATCATTTCAGAAGGATAGAAATTGAAATTTTTCAAAAAAGATATTTCTACAGAATTGTTTATTAAAAGTATAAAAAATTCAAATTTTCAAATATTTTAATCTGAACGTCCCTGAAGTTGGCGTCGACGCTTAGCATCGAAAACTATTTTTTCTTTTTTTTAGTGATAAAATTTTAACTATTTTACTTCTTTCATTCCCTGAAAAAAGAAACAACTTTTTTATAGTATTTTTTTTAATCTTAAACCTTGAAAAATATGAGATATTTTTTCGGTTTGAGAAGAATCATATTTTTCGATGATCAGCCTCGACGCCAACTTCAGGGACCTTAATTTAAAATATTTTTGAAATTAAATTAATTCTAGAAATTCATACTATAATGCTTTTAATATATAATATTAATAATATAATTCAATTGTCATAGAAAATTTTACTTTGACGAGAATTTAAAACAAATTTTTGAAAATATTTGAATTTTAGATAATAATTTAATTATTTATAAAGAAAATTGAAATATTATCTAAAATTTTTAAAAAAATTGTTGAAGTTAGTTGAATTTTAGAGAAAAATTTTATTACTTATAAGGGTAATTGAAATTTTGCCAAGAATTTTATTAAACTTTTCTTAAATTAATTGAATTTCGGAGAAGAATTTTATTATATCAATAATAAATAATTTGTATCTTCTCTAAAATTTAATTTCTATAGCATTTTTAACTAAAATTCTTCTATAAATGCATTATTTTTAAGAATTAATTCAAAGTGTATTTAAATACTTAACTAATTTCTGAATAATGTGAATTATTGAAATTAAAAAAAGTTTTTACTACCTTCACTGTCAAAGAATAAACTAAAAGCCTATTCACTATAATAACAACAGTAAAATCAATAAAACACAGATGAAATACCAATTTTCTACTAAGATTTCCCCGTTTGAAATAAAAAAAAACGCGAAAAAATGCACGCATTAATATTTCCGGAGTTTCCATATTCAATTTTCTAAGGTTATGTTTGCCATCATATATATTATATATAGAAAAAAAACAATAAACTCACTTGTAAACTTCTTATCCTGGAATGCAGATCCCGTCCAATCTGCAATCTGTAAAATTGATAAATAATTATAAAAACTGAAAACAAGGTGAAAAATAAAATGTTCAATTATTTTTGTGGACATATGTCCTTACCTTGCCGAGCCTATCTCCTTTGGAAAATGGCTGGTACGGCATGTCTTTAAATGGATCGAGTAATCCAAAAGGACCCCATCCATCTGGATTATCTTGAATTATCGGTGCAACAAAATGAGCTCTATCATCTTTATCATTGACATCGTCGTGTAAACCACTATCATCATTAAAACTCATTTTTAAAAATGAGAAAATACACTTTTCACACTGTAAACGCGTCAACACTTGCACCGCGCCGGATGTCGAGGACAGTCGAGGAGATGGAGGAAATACTTTAACCGCCATGACAGTCTTCAGGTTAAGTCTGCGCAGAATCAAACTTATTTAAACTGCACCCTGCCAATCGCCAATGTGCAGAATTTCCTTGATTTCCTTCTAGGTATGAATTTTTTAAAAGAATTATTGAAAGTAGAAAAGTATATTTTGTTTAGTCACTAATCAAGATCAGTTGCGTTTTCAATATGTGATAACTATCTTTTAAAATAAGATAATTATATTACGAAATGGAAAGTTGGACACACGAGTAAGTTGGGTTATCAATTAGTAGGCGTTCTGAAATGTAAACAATTCAATAAAAATATGAATTCATATAAATTTTTAAATTTGACATGGAAATTCTACATCAAGTTTTTTTTGTATAAAATATTGTACATTAGTGAATAAAATAATGGTTTCTGGAAATTAAAGGGCTTGTACAATTTTCGATACGGCCCTGAAGACATAACGATAATTTGCAGGTGGCTAATATACATTGCGGCGTCATGTGTTCAGTTGAGGGTTGTTATGTCAAAATCAAAAGTTTGTCTTTTATGAAATACAAAATTACTTATATATTACGAAGAGATTTTAAAATTTCGTAGTGTGACTTGCAAAAATGTTGAATGATTACGAATTGTTTGTGCAAATGTGTGAAAAACGTGGAATTTTGGCGCCACTTGACGTTTCGGAGGCTATTAAACTTGGCAGGTGAGTTACGCCGGTGAAGTTCTCAACGTTTATGATCAACGATTGAAAGAAAACAATTATTTTCTTACTAAAAAGAATAAAAAATTTTTGTTAAGAAATATTTTCTTTGTAAATCATTATTCAAAAAATTAAACGTATTATTTTCTATACTAAAATTTTTTTTCAGAAATCGTTGACTATAAACGTTGTGAACTTCACCAACGTGGTGAGTTCAAAAATATTCTTTTGAATTTCAATCGTTAAACAAATATATTCTGTTGAAAAGATAATTTTTTTTAAGTCTATTTATTGAAATTGATAATAATATCATGATAATAAGTAAAAATACTAATTGTATTATTTTTTAATTTCAGTTCTACTGGGGAATTGAAATTATCCTGTCTCTCGTTAATAATTCCAATTTGTGAAGTTTTGAGTCAAATGTTAGCGTCCAGTTCGTCGATAAAACACGTCGATCTCAGCGATTGTATGTTACTTCCAAAAGGACTCAACACTATTCTCAATGCACTCTGCGACGGATCCAGTGTGACAAATCTAAATCTAAAAGGCAACAGCATTAGTGGTCCTATCGCTCAACAATTAGGTCAAGTTTTCCTTTGTAATCACACTCTAAAATGTCTACATCTCGAATGGAATAGTTTAGGATCAAATGTCGAATCATTCTCTCTTTTATGCGACGGTCTCTCCAAGAATCACAATATTGAGGAAATCGATCTGAAATACAATCAAATATCGCCAAATTGCGCTGACGCTCTACTGAAAATGTTAAAATACAACAAATCACTGAAATCACTCGATTTAGCTTGGAATACCCTTGGTCTCGATGGTGGACACACAATACTAAATGGAATGCACGAAAATAAAACAATTATCAGCCTCAATCTACGAGGAAATTGTTTACCCGACGATCTCATGGAATCCATTGAACAATGCACCTTTGAGAATAAACGACGACAAGCGATTTCCAAAACAAGTATCGAATTAGCAAAGAAAAATTACTCCTTAAAAGAAAATATCTCTCCAATTTCCTCGAATGACAACGAAAAAGTGATGAAAACAAAAACGAAATATTTAAAAAAGAAAACACGAAGACGAGACAGAGACAAAATTCTACTTCCCGTATCCGAAGACAATGAGAATGCTCTTATTTCCCTGAGTGACTCAGATTCAGATTCACGTTTAAGGGTTGTCATCAAGACGGCGGAAACAAATTCAAAATCATCCAAAGATCCACAAGTCAGCTGTAAAATTAAGGAACTCAATGAAATTCTCCATGAGAGAACTTCGGCGATTGATCTTTTAACGAATGAAATTAAATCGAAGCAGACGGAATTAGTAGACGCCAAGTCACAGATCAGTAAACTTGAGGGAGAAATTACAAGACTGAAAGTTGAAAAGGAGGATTTAATTTTACACAAGGCAAAGGAGATCAGTGATCTGCAACAAAATCAAATAGAAGAGAAAGAAATATGGGAGCGAGGCAAAAAGGATTTGGAAGATTCTTTCGCCAATATTCTCTCATTGAAGAAAGATGTTGATCTGAAAGTTCGAAAATACGAGAAAGATATTCACAAGAGTTCCGTGGAAATTCTTGCTTTTAGGGAAAAACTTTTGTCCAGCACTCGGGCCTATGAAGATCTCATTTCTACAGGTAATTTTAGTTATTTAAAATTTATTTTCACAAGGAAATTCTAAATTTTTGTGAATTTATTGTTTCACTCATAAACTATGATCTTAACACGACTTCTAAAAGAAAACCTTCAATATCTTCTATTTTTGACAATATAATTTCATTTTAAATCAATTAATTCTTCAAGAACTATCATAAAATTGTTATATTTAAAAATTAATTGAATTTTAAAAAGGTTGTGTTTTCTATTTTCATAAGTATGAACTTCATAAGGTTTAAATTTACAATTTTATAAAATTTCAATTACATATGTATATGAATTTATAATCAGAAAATTTAAAGAACTTAGATTTTTCAAAAATATTAATAATTTAAATTCTTCTGAAATTAGTTACATTTTTAATATATATTTAATACGTTATTAAAAATAAGGGATTTATAGAAGAATTTCAATTTTAGTTTAAAACACTTAAAAAAATTGAATTTTGGAGAAAAGATACAAATTATTGCAGAAATTCAATTATTTAAAAAAAATTTAATAACATTCTGTTCAAAATTTCAGGGGAAAAGTCAACATTTTGTCTTGAAATTAGGGGAAAACATTTAAATTATTGTTACAACACTGATATTCTTTTAATAAAGAAAAATTCATCTTAATCATAGCTTGTAAATCGTTTGCGAGACACTTTTCCTGAGAACAGATATCATAAATTTCCCTTTTACAATATTTTCAATTTTCAGGTAAAACGGAAATCCACAGATTGAGACGTGAACTCAAGGAACGCGAGAGTAGGCACAAAATAGAATTAAACATTCTCAAACAATCACTGAAAGAATCGACCGAATCTCTCGAGCAGTGTCAAAATCAATTACAAAAAACAAAAGCCGAATTGAGAGATTCTTTCAATAGTCAATTGAATTTAAGAGCGAAACTCAAGGAATTGGATCATTTCACTCAAAAGTGCGTGAGAATTGAGGATTCATTGTTGAAAGTTAAAGAAGAAAAGGAAGTATTCGAGGATAAATATAGCGATTCACAGAGAACAATTGCAACTCTTCAACGTCAAGTGGCATGTCTTGAGGCCGAATTAGTCGAACCGCAAAGACGTTATAATCTCCTACACGAGGAATTCGATCAGGAAAAGAAAAAAGCCGGCAGATTTAAAGAAGAATTAATAGAGGAGCGTTCAAGATTGAGGGAGCAAAGTATTCAAATACAAAAAATGACCTTGCAAATAACATCATTAAATACGCAAATCAATGAAATACAAGCGAATCATGCCGAGGAACTTCGCGAAAAAGATAAAGAGAGAAAGCAACTCAAAGAAATTATTTCTCACAAGGAGCGAGATTTGAACGATTTAAAGTGAGTTTCATATTGAATCAGAAAAGATTTTTATTTTAAACTTCTTGTAAATAATTAATTTTTGCGACTGAAATCAAAAATTTATTCATTTTTCTCTTTAAAATCCGAAATTATAACATTTTCGACTAGTTTTTCTTCCGATTGTTTGTCTAAATTTTTTTCTTTCACCAATTGTCATTTATTAGAATTTTTAAAATGCCACATTTTCATTTTATAATTTGTTACTTTTTTATAAATTCGTTCTGAAATCATTTCGCCGTTTATTTGTTATTCGATCATTTATACAATTTCAAATAAGTGTCAATTCGAAAATATGTTAAGTAGAAATTCTTTTAAGTACAAAGCATTATTGAAAATATTTTTCTTACTCTAAATTATATTTTTTAACATTTTTAAAAATTCTCGTTTTCAACGTGGAGAATATTCATTATAGTATAATGAAAATTATTCATAAATTATGGAAATTAATTTAATATTGCAATTTTTCCAGAGCCGAAGAAGTTCAAAGAGCAGGTCACCTTTATGCGGCATTCAGTAAATATATGAGTTCAATGGGACCAAGTGCACCAACCTGATACTAAAATCCACCATAAAATTAATTTCGTTAAATTTTATTTACTAAATTGTAAATTTAGTACTTTAATATTATATTTATTAATAAATTTCTATTTTTATCTACAATTTTAGTGAATGAATGCCATCTCTCAGCACTCATTGAAAATAAAATGCACAATAATCGAAGTTAGAAATAATCTTCGATGAGTAATTTCGCATTGACTATAAAATAATTTAAAAAAAGCAATAAAAATCATTATTGGCCAAAGCATTCATTAAAGAACCATCATCAACAAGAATAAATAACATTTTATTCCTTGTAACGGACATCGTGAATGAATTCCAATCCTTGAACTCACGATCGTATGGAAATGGAGATCAACTTCCGCATTGGCGACACTTAACTTCCAAAGAACTCATTTCATTTGTTCGGAGAAAAATTCTTTTTAAAACAAAATACAATTTTAAAAATAGAAAAAAACGAGAAAAAAGAAATGAAAATATTTTCAAGGAACGATTTTATCGTAAATTGCAATATAAAAAAGGATAAAAAATTACAGTTTCTCTTATGATTGAGAAATGTCAAAAAATAGGATTGTAATAATTAGAGGTCTGTTTTTATCAATTTTTAAAATTTTTTAAAGAGTTTAGCCAGAATAAATATTTGTCGAGGATAAATTGATGTATAATAGACACACAATTGAAAAGAAAATTGTGTGTGTGTGTGAGTTGATTTGCAGTTAAGGACGACACGACAGGTTTCAAAAGTAGGTTTCTTGTCGTAATGCGGCCCTCGTTTTGGTTGTTGCAATTGGAAACACTTATCCACGCCTGGGTTTCTTGCTAAGTGATTTTCATCGTTTTCCTCGTATCGTTACTGGTCGCAAAGCCCGCCTACCACGACTTCAGTTTCTCCACAAAATTACCTAACGTCCTAACGAACTTCCGTTTAGAACATCCTTCAAAAAAGGAGGGTACAAATACGTTTCCACAATTCCAATTTCCGGTTTCAATCACAATTTTCCTCTCTACAATTAATAACTCATTTTACAATTGAAAAAGACTTTTTATTTAATCTAAAGAATCGATTCCTTGCCTATCAAATAAATATTCATGTCAATTTTTATTTGTCAATTAATGGTATTTGATTATTCAAATAATGAATTTATTGGTTCAAATATAATTTATTAAAATAATTTACGAAATAAATTTATTAAATAAATACAATTTGGTTACAATAAAAATTAAAGTTTAAAGATTAAATTATTATTATTTTATTTTATTATTTATTGCATATGAGTGATTCTCCTGAAGGGGACCACTTCACGTGTCTTTAAAGTGAGACTCAATATTTGCATTAACTTATTATTGGTATTTTGTTGAGTATAAATTTAAAAAAAATGTATCCATAATCTACGAAACATTATTTATCTTTACATAATCTTGTAATGTTAAAATTTTAAGTTTTTCTTAGTAAAAAAATTTATTTAATTTTGTCTTTTGGTTTTGGTTATATAAATATGATACATATTTTTAATTATTTCTTAATATAATTAAAAATTTTGTAATATAGTCTTAATATATATCAAATACCTAACCCTTGAATTATAAAAAAATGTCCGTTTTATTTAAAATAAAATATTTTTAATTTTTTAAAATATAATATATTAAGTAAAAAGTTAGATAAATAACAAAATTATAATTAAAAATAAACATTTTTTATAGAAAATATCGATTTTGAACTTAAAATAATAAATTAAAGAAATTAAATTTAAAAGGAATTTTTTACAAAAACCCCAATATTGATTACAGTATATTTAACCTTAAAAACACTTAATATTAAAATGATGCTGGAAGGCTTATTCTTGAAAATTAATTTTGCGCAACTCAGATTTTTATCTTTAAACGTATTTAAAACCTACCCAAGTCAAAAAATTCAGAAATTGTAAAACTTAATTTTTTTTAGTTTTTGGAAAAAGGGGCCTTTCAGGAGAATCACCCATATATATATATATATATATGAGCGATTCCACGTCAAGTGATCAAGGGGTCTTTTTGTGTAATGTTTATTTCAATAATTTTTTACTCTTAAACAATTAAACATACAAATTTGACAAAGTACATTTTGGAAAGGTTTTTTCATGCTCTTTCTATTAGAAATAAGCATTTTGAAAAAAAAAATGTTTGACCCAAAAAAATCAAAATGAAAAATAAATTTCAATTTTTGAGGGAGATGGATACAATTTTTTTTTTTTTTTTTTTTTTAAACGAAAGCTGAGGTTTTTTCCTAAAAGGAAAAATTATTGAAATAAGCATTGTACTGAAAAACACAAAAATTTAACCCCCTCCCCCTCGGAAAATATTGGACTAAGTAAAAAAATATTTTCACGAAAAATTACTATCTATGAGTACTACAAAAGCCCCAAGTTTTGCTACGATTGGAGAAAAATTTTTCTCCACCTTGATCACATGACATATATCTTCGTATTTTCATTCATTCATTTATTCTGTCCGCACTTTGAAGTTAGTTTTTGTGTATGCTTTTGTTTTTTTCATTTCCAAAATACTTTTCCTGGCAGGTCGAAATTATACAGTTTTTCGATTTGTCAATTACAATTTTTCATTATTTATCTCAAAAAGAAAAATAAAATTCAAGCGTATATTTGATTTTTAAAGCATGACTTTGAGAAGTTATTGCTTTTGTGAAAAAAACCATCTCATCATTATGTAAATTTTTGAATAGCAATTTACTGGGAAGAAATAAATTTTTCTTTTGACCCAAATGAAATAATCTTTTAACATTTGTAATTACCTTTTCGCGGAATGTAAAATACTTTGAAAAATAAAAGATTAGAGGTTCAATTGGTATTATTATTAGAGACCGTTATTGGCACACTAATCTCACTTTATAATATACTTTTCATTCTCCTTTTTTATTGAAGAGAGTGAGTGTATTTTAATTGTATCTCTATCAGAATGTTTGTAAGAAATATATATATATATATATATATATATATATATATATATATACAAAATGTTTATTGAATGAAAAATGCATAAACTGCATTAAACAAATTTTTTTTCTCATATTTTAAATTCTTGACAAGGCGAAAAAATATTTCACATTTCATCGAATGTTAATAAAAAAATATAATCCGAGGCCTATGTCGTATATTATGCGTTGCGTAATATTTCATTTTTCATTAAGTTTGTATTTAAGAAAAACAGTTACGCACATTTTATCGTCTGACGATGACAATAATACAAATAAAATTCCTTCGAGAAAAAGATAACAAAACTTGAAAAATCAAATAAGAATGAATTGTTTGTGTGATTCATATATTATTTATTTGAAAAAATATTCTCGGAAATCCAAATTGATATTTTTTTTATTATTAATTTCTTTTTATTTTATTTTTTATAAATAATTGATTGAAAAATTATTTTCACATTAATAAATTATAAAATTTTTGAATAAAAATAATTTTATTAAAATTTTAATACTTAATACCTATTTTATTTTTAAATTATTATTAATTGGAAAATTTGTCAAGTTAGAAATTTTCTGGTATTGCATATCCTGAAGGAAGTTGTATATATCTATTAATGTTATTTTAAACCAAACACGATATTACAAGAACAGGAAAATAATAATTAAGATTATATATTTTAACAGACTTTGAAAGAGTCATTAAAAAAATTAACATTTTTCTAAAGGTACTTTCAGTGCGGATAATTATTTTTCTAATGACAAATTTTATGTTTCTCGCTTTCTCTAATTTACGCAGAAACTTTAATAATTTTTATCCAATTCTAATAAATAATTGCCTAATTCTTCATGTAGAAAATTTTTCCATTAGCAAATTTATTTATTCCTGCATGAACAAAAATTAATTTTGCTTTCAGAGTTCCTTTAAAAAAAATGAAATACGTCTTTCTTAAATTAAATTATATATACTTTTAATTAATTTTGAAGTAAAAATGTAATAAACAAATTTCTCTTAAAAAATTAAAATCAAAAACTAGAGTTTAATTTTTAATTAAAAATTAAATTCTAAAATTTTATGAATGATAGATTTTTTGATTGAAACGATTTCAATTAGGGTCAGTTGGGGTAAATAGAAACAGATTTGCTAAGTTTCACCAATAACATGAGTTTTTTCTTTTAAATCGTATTACTTCCGGTTTTCTTGTGTATTAAGTTATTATTTCACTTCCGTGGAATAATTTTATAGGGTAGTAAAAACTATGGGTATCATTAAATTGCAATAATCAACTGTTTCTATTAAAATAAATTTTTTTTTAAATAAATGCGGTTTTAAACCTTTCACCTTAAATCACCCCCAATGGATTCTAAGTGTTTTCCCATTTTCCGTTTGTTAATTAGCAGCAGTATATAGAAAAATATTTCCTATTGCATAAATAATTGAAAATAAAAAAGACACCCTTTCTAAAGGTGTCTAAGGTTCAAGGTTTAAGGCCGTATTTATTTTTAAAATGTTTTATTTAACTGAAATAGCTACTGTTTCGATTTACTCCTTGTTTCTATTTACCTCATCTGACCCTATATAAATTATAAATTTAATTATTACGGTAGATTATAAAATAAAAATAAAACAAATTAAATTATAAAATAATAAAATAAATTTAATTACAAAGTAAAAGTCAATTTGATTGTGAAATAAAAATAAAATAAGTTTAAATTAAAAATGAAGGAAAACATTTAATAAAAAAAGAAAATCAAAGTAATTAGGAAAAGTAACGATTTCATTAAAATTTGATAAAAAATACGATTGAAGAAACAATCATCATAATGAAAGGGTTGATAAATAAAAACACACTTATACTGGTAATAAATAATTCTGTAATAATTTAACTTCTGATCTATACATTTTCATTTGTTTTGTAATATAAAATACATGTTCTCGAAACACTTTACTCTTCTATCCTAGGTAAAATTAGATAAAGATCTGACGTAGAACACGAGCGAATTCGGAATAATATTAACAATAATTTTTTTTTAGGCCCAAAAGAGAATTGAGAACTATAATTAAATATTTCACCTCATGCTTATATTTCAGTCAAGTAAATTAAAAACAATTCACTCGTTTAACGTCATTTCATGAAAAAATTTTTTTTTCAATCCAATAATAATAATAATAATAATAATTATCGGTTTGAACTGGGAACGTATTATTGAATTAACTAATTAATTAATTGGCAGTTTTGAGGGTCTCGAGAATATTCTCGAGCAAATACATTATTAATATTTTATATACAGATTGTTTTCACGATAAAAACGATTAACGATCGTTTATTTCTGTTTTTTTTTTTGTTAACAATATTTCATTTGGACGTGAAAACTCACTCGCACTTTGCTTCGAACGCTATAATACAAATTCGCACAAATCTCTAATATAGAGACTGCATCTAAAATATCGAAAAATCAAAATGCTCAGAAGTTCTCACAAAAACTATTTTTCAATTAATATTGAATCCTATGCGTTTTGTTTTCTTTTTTTACTCTTTTTCTCTACTTCTATTTTTATTGAATGTGATTAAAAATATAAATTTCTTTATTTTATTATCTATTGCGTTCTGATTCAATTTGTCGTTTGATTAAAATATATGTTTTTTATATATAAATTCTTGTTAAAAAGAAATCATCACCTTTTTATACAGGAGTAAAATATTATTTAATTCAATTAATTGATTACTTGACCGTTATCAAATTTATTATTTATTACACTTTTTTATTTTTTTTAATTATAAAAAAATTATTAGACGCAAGAGTAGTTAGTAATATTTACGATTTGCTCTAAATACAGAATTTAATTTATTTTTATTCAAATAAAAATTATCTGACTTCAAAAATAATACATCAAATAATTGATTACTTTAGTTAAATAATATTTTTCCTTGTAAAATGGTAGAGAGTGTAATTTTATCGGAAGCGTACAGTACATTATTATTGAAAATAATAATTTATCCCGAATTCATTAGTTTAGTTTCATTTTCTGTGGAAATTTTGTAAAATTTTTATAGATCGTAATCAGAGATGAAAAATTGTTTTCGATTCAATTGACTCAATTACGTCTGTTATGTTTTCTTTCAAATACGATAATACGAATTATTGAAATACGAAAATTACAGTTCTGTTTGCCTATCAACAATCAAAAACCATTTTATTATTCATCTCTGATGGAAATTATTCTAAAAATTATTAATTCCAAAAAATTGTCATCGAAATAGTCTAATAAAACTAGAAAAAATTTAGTTAGCCTCAAATTTTACAGTCAAGTAGTTAATAAATAAATATATATCTAAATATGTACCTAATATTAAAAAATATTCCAATTTTTAGGTACAAATTTTTTGCTTTCAATTTTTCTTTTTCTCACATTGTCAAGACAAAAATGTTTTAAAATTTAAAAAATTTTTCTAATTGTTCTTAATAATAATAATAATAATAATAATAATAATAATAATGATAATAATAATGACGAATCAAATTAAATTTAAAGCAATAGAGTCAGTATCATTTTATCAGTTAAAACTTGTCCAATAATTTAAAAATTTTTTTTCCTGCGTACTTTGTATTTTCGATTTTTTAAAAATCAAAATCAGTAGATATAGATATTGAAATGGTAATTAATAAATTAGTCATCGATAAACTAAAATTTATCTTCTATAATTAGTGTAATAATTACTGTCAAATTGTGAATAAAATTTGATTTTTTTGAAATTTTGATATTAATGAAATTACAAGATTCGATTTTTAATTTATTTTTTAGTTCAAAAAAATTTTGTAATTAAAATAATACCGACTTGAGTTATAATTAGATAAATTCTTAAACGATTAATTTTGGACACGTTATTGAAAACGCTTAAATTTCTTTTCAAAACTATTCTTCGGCAAATACAATAATTTATAGATACACACACAAAAGATAATTATTATGCTTTATCGGCTACATACTTAATGAACGCTGGATAAGAATCGTGTAAAAGAAAAACACGAGAACAATTCGTAATACTACCTATGGTAAAGACTCCTTTTTGAAATTAGCTTTCACGACTGAATGAAAATATTGAAAAATATTTTTTTTACCAATTTTTTCTTTTTGGTAATTGTTCAAAAAGAAATCACCATTTCAAAAAGAAGTCCGATACAATTTTGTTTCGCCGCAAATTCTGTCTTTGGTCTTAAAATAGTGTCTCATTAGTGTAAAAAAAACAGTAACTTGTTTTTTTCTACACTGTAATTAAAATAATAATTGCAAATTGTCTACTTCCTCTTCTTAGAAAGATTTGTCAGAAATTAACAACTAATAAAAGAGGAAAGCATTAAAGAGATTATTTTGACGATTTCAGCGTTTCTTTCTTTTTTTTCTTTTTAATGAACTGTAGGCTTCTATTTCTTTGATATAAAAAAAATAAAATAAATGTTGTACGTGACATCTCATTATTGACGTAAATAAACATTTGAGATTCTGATTCAAGACGTGTCTATTCGATATAAATATCGCGTTTACAAAAACATTTAATTATTACTGAACTGATTGTTTAAATCGACTAAATGGTCGTTTAATGCATTTCCATCATTTTTAAACAAGATTAAAATTAATTTCACTTTTAATTTTTGTAGTAAACTGTAATTACCAACGTAAATTTGAATCTTCTAAATATAGAAGTTTTTTTATTTTACCATTGGAAAATATTTCTAAATTTCAAGAAAATAATTTAATGCCCGAGCAACGAAGAATTATAATATTACTGAAAATATTTCTTCGGTAGATTAATTAACAATATACTTAATTACATTGAATGTTCATACAACACAGAATATAAATTTTGATCAATTTTCGAATAAAAGCAAATTTAAAATATTCACAAGTCCTTAGGACCAGAAGTAGAAATATTTCAGTAATATCATAATTTATCTATATTCAATATTATTTCGATATTAAATTATATTTTGGTTCATTCAAAGATATATTTCTTTGAATCAAAGAAAATTTCACTTTAAGCTGTCTTTTATTTGAAATAAATTAATTTTTTAATTTACCGATTAATTTAATTCTTTTAAATTTTTAATTTTAATATTTTCCAATTTTCAAATTCAATATTTTTCAATTTTTAAATTCAATAATATTCAATTTGAAAATTTAACATTTTTTCAATTTTTTTTGTCTTCTACTTTTGGATTAAATTTTTTATTAGTAGAAATTATTTTTTCAAATATATTTAATTGTTTTGAATAAATAAAAAAAGAAAATTGAACAATTACTTTTTAACGAAAAAAAAAAAATTGTTCGAAAGTCTAAATTTATATAAAAATTAAACCCCAATTTATAAAGTCAAATTATTTTTTTCAAAATATATACCAAACCCACTGGTGCACTTTTTTGACATTGAAAAATCATTTTTAATTTAGAAGATTCTCCATTTTTTTATTCGTTATAGATTATTGTAATAATAATACATGTTACACGATTAGAAAATTTTCCAATATTTTAAAAACTTTTTTATTTTAATTTAATTTAATTTAATAATAATAATAATAATAATAATTAAATTAATTTTAATTTAATTTTTTACTCTCATATTTGAGAAGATTTAACAAAATTTTGTCTGTTAGAAATGAAAAAATGTCAAAAAGTGCAATAATGGGTCTAATTACTTTTGTTTCAAGCGCGAATCGCTGGTAACAACAGTTTTTTTCCTAAATTTTTCTATTTAGATACAATCGAAAGAAAAATTTCTTCGACTTTTAATTTTTCAATGCTTGTGAAAAATAGTTTATAAATAATGGTCTCTCTCTCTCTCTCTCTCTCTCTCTCTCTCTCTCTCTCTTTCTCACGCGAAAATAATTATTTTAAAAGAAGGAAATTGCATTCGCAGATCTGAGAATGTGAATTATCAGAAAAATATACTAAATTTCTATTGTACCAAGGACGATATTTCAAAAATAAAATTTTGCTCATTGATCCGCAAGAATCTCGAATTTAGTCAATAGAATAAAAGAAACGATTTTGGAAATTTCGAGAAACTCTGCGTTCGTGATTGAAATAATAAATTTTGTTACATCTTAATTTAAGAAAATATTCCTTCGCAGTCTCTACAAAATTTATTTTATATCTTAATTTTGTCCCCTTTCTTAGTTTTTGAAAAAGGATTTGAAAAAGGAATAAAATATTCCCTTTTTAATTTCTAAGAAAAGAACAAATTTTTCTCCAGAGGAGAAACGTTGAAACAATTTTGGAAAAAATTCAAGAAGAAGGGATCAAAGGAGCAAAATTTATTTCTCGAAATAATTAATATTCAAATGCTGTATGGATATTCAGCGAGATATTTCCTAATAATAACTGGGAGATGATTCTTCGGTAAATTGTAAGCATTGACCTTGAGCCTCGCTAAATGTGAGAGCGACGTGACTTCCTTGAGGAAAGGTTTTGTCATGTAGATATGACTGTATATTTCGCCACTGTAATCAATCCAAACTTGATTCTTCTGATCGTCCATTCGCGTCGAGTAGTCGACGTAATATTCGATCATTTTTATCGGACATCGAAAGAGTGGCATTGCCAATGCGAGTCTTGGCTCGGCGTCTAGACGAAAGCGTCCTTGAAGAAAGTGAACCCTCACCGACGTGGGTCCACGTTTTGTCTGCACCGAAACAGCGAACGAATATCTACTGTCAGAACTGTCTCTCATCAGCCAACTGCCAACCGGCGAATCCTTGAGGAGTTTTTCACTCTCCTGCCAAGTCATTCCCTCGTGATACCATCCGGTTGTCTGTAAGAGTTTCTTCACCTCGCCAAGATAACTGACATCCTTTTCCATCATGTGAGTATTAAATGTCCATGGACAGGGCATTAGCCACGAGACCGGTGTACTTGGATTCTCGTCATTCCTCTCGATGAACGAATCGTCGATCGGCGAATGAGGCTCTGTCTCAATGAGCCCCCCGCCATTGAGATTATTCAGATTTCTGATATTGTAGTAACCGTAGGTGTTCCTCACTGTGTTCGTAGTGGCAGTGATGTTGACAGTGCACTGTCCAAGATTCGACGGAAGCTGTACGGTCGCGTTCACTTGGATCTGAAGATCGGGATTCACGCGTTCAACATTGTTCAAATGCGAATGGCAATTGAATCTACTCGACGTTCGGGAAGTTTGATTTCTCTCGTCGTTGATGCGCCTCGTGCCGGGCAACTCCTGACAGCCACTCGGCGGTGACAGTCCGCACTCTCTACACGGGAAGGTGCATTCACTTTCGACTAGTTTTGGACTTGGAAGATTGCGAAGTTCCTCCTCGTTCATTATTGGCTCGGTGTCCTCCATGAATTCGGTAGAGAGACGATTTTGCAGCACGAAACCACCGCCGCTGAGGTGGGGCCTCATTTGAACGGGCGATTGAAACAGAACGCCGGAATCAATGCATTTGATGACACAACCTCCGGAATGATTTCTCGGCGTTGTGATGGTGACACTTCCGCCCTTGTGGTCGCAATTGGTGGTTATGTGACAGGCTGACGGCGGCAGGAGGTCAGGCACGTCTTGCTGATCGTCATAGCCCATTCGGGACAGTTTCACGTGATTCGCCATTGAATTGGGCGAACTGGGCGAACTGGGCGAACTGCGAGTCTCGTCATTAACGGGATAGCCATGTCCCACCCTGAAATTCGGTGCAGTGAGGCAATTTTGATTACCAGTTTGGATGATCGTTGGACCATGCACGATCGTCGGGGCATTGATGAAGCAACTATTCTCGCTGGTGAAACCACGAGGCACCAGAATACCACCACCACTGTAAAAATCTATCCGCTCCGCTGCTTGTGGCGCTATCAGTCTGTTACTCTCTTCTTGTCTCATTGTTGGATTACAGCATCCAGGAGCTGGGAATCGATGCTGGCAATTCGGACACATCACCGTCATCATTTTGGATCATGTATTTCCCCGGTGCTTCTTTAGTACAACATCACTCGCCAAACGACAGTCTGCAACAGGAAAAAGAATCATGAGTTTCATGAATAAATTACACAAAAAGAAATACTTTTATTCAACAATTTTTTACATCAATTTTCCAAATCACGATTTCAGAAAAACCTTTTCAGGTTAACAAAGTCATTTCACTTTGTTTACACAGAAAAACGGGTATCAAAAAAAAGAGGTATTGTCTGGCTTCCGAGATTTGGTTCGATCCAATCGAGGCCATTTGAAAAACATTCCTTGGAAGTCAATCAACAGTCGCGGCCAAAGGAACCGGGAACATTAAAGGTTTTCGAGAACTCCTAATGTTCTCGCTTACGTGGAACGCCACGGTCTGACCTCGTAACAGGTACAGTCCTCGTCAGTCAGTTACGATAAATTTCTACCAAAACGGTGTGTGTTGTAGGACAAATAAAGCTTTCGACAAAACAATAAAACAAAAAATCGATTCTCCCCCAATTTAATCATTATTATTATTATTATTCCATAGGAATTAATTCAAATTAATTAATTCAATTAATTACAATTTTTAATTTAAACCTTTTTAAAATTCAAAAACTTATAAAAATAATATTATAAAACATGAAAATCGATTATTCCGATTTGCAGACTTGGAGTGATCGATTTCTTCATGTTTTACAATAATTATAGATGACCGAGTGATAAAATCATTATTACTCTAACTTCTTAAAAAATTATTTTCATTTCAATTAAATTATTATTTTCTAGAATTTTTAACTAAAATTCCTCCCTAAATCAATTATTTTTAATAATTTTCCGAATGTTCTGCAAAAACTTAATTATTTAAATATAAAAATCAAAAATATTAAAAATGATAATTAAATTTTAAAATACTTGAGTTTTTCAAAATAACTTTTAGATAATATTAAAAATAATTAAATAACGAAGATTTTCAATTGAACTTTTTCAAAAACATTCATTCTACAGAATTGTTAATTTAAATTTTACAAAATTTTAATTTAAAACTTTTTAAAAATTTAATTATTACTAAAAATTCACCATTAGTATAACGGATCCACGTCTTTCTCTGGGAAAACCAAAATAATTTTTTTCTTTTTTAGCAACTAAATTAATGAATTTTGATCCTGATAGTTTTAGTCTCGATGATTTAATATTTGATCCAGGTCTACAAATTACTATTGAAATGGGGAAATTCTTTACCAAAAGGATAATAAACATATAAAATATACAAAAATTGTATTATTTAAATAAATATTTATATAATTCCACAGAAAAAAATCTAATTAATTAGCCTGAATCATGAGAGTGACGATCGGACAACGCAATGAATAGATTTCACTAATTAATTTGTATTCTAATAATTTAGTATTCTGATGGTCTTGACCACTTTGGTTAAAAATTTGTAAAATAAATGTCCTCCCCACCTTTCCATAACTCAGAATAACCATGAATTAAATCAGCACTCTAAAATGTATAGTCACTTCACTGTTTTAACTAAATTATTTTAATAAAAATAATTTTGATGAATATCATGTATTAGAATAATCGCATTAATATCGTATATGTTTGTTAATACTAGAGGCCATTTAAACAGAAGAAGAAGAAGAAGAAGAAGAAGAAGAAGAAGAAGAAGAAGAAGTTTTTTTTAATTTTGTACAAGATTAAATTTCTGCGAAGAATTTCATTACTTTTGAAAATATCTAAAATTTTCTTTTGAATTTTAAAAGTTTAATTTATTCCAGTATTTTTAGTCAGAATTCTTGATTCTTATCTAATGTTCTTGACCAATTTTATTTTTTCTGAGTTTTCCCTAACCTGTGACAATCCTGTAATCTTTTCTCTTCTTTCTGAAAATTTTCAAATTCCAATTGACATATATGGTTATAAGAAAAATTCATGCTTTGTTTCACAAATGCGGACTGCCGATAACTACCAGAAAGTCATAAATTTTGTGAACTCGTCTTAAGAAAAGCAACAAACCAAATAAACTTACGATTTTCGAACACAAAATTTATTACATTCCTATATATATAGAGAGTCTAACTGTAAAACAGATTTCGGCCAAGAGTGACAAAACACAAAAAAAAGTGCGCATATACAAAATACAGAAAGAGAGTAATCAACAAACTCAAATCGCGTGAAAGAACTCAACGACCTGAAAAGGATGAGCACGACGACCATTTATTTCATACTGAGAAGGCGTAATGAAAAATCTAGTAGCTTCAAGAAAAAAAAACAAGAATAATTCTCGGTACTCTAATAGCGAGAAATAGCAATTTTCAGTAAACAAATTGTTAACCTACTACTACTCTTTTCTCTGTATTTTAAAAAGGCATTGTAAGCAAATAAATTTTAATTGAATTTCACAGAAAGCAGAATTGGACAAAATAACAAAAAAGAAAAAAAAAGAAAAAAAAAGAAAAAAAAGAATAAAAAGTATAAAAAAGACGAAACGTCCCCATCAATAATCATGAAATCCAATCGCGACAAAGAAGGAAGAGAAAATTTTCGTTAACAGTCCGTAAACAAAAGAGACAAAACTGATTGGCGGCAAACAACAATACACTCTCCTGAGCGTAATAACGATAATATTCTTTCATCACACGAAGCTCTCGAGGTTAAGTCGGCCGATAACCTCGTGTCGTTTCCTCGTAATTGCCGGTTCTGAGATAATTACCAGCCACTGAATGAGGAGTGAAAGGGAAGCGGTGACTCGATCCAAGAAAAGAGAAAAGTCCACTGCTTTCAAGTGTTTCAATCAATTTTTGTTTTGTGTGCGTCTAATAAAATTCAAATTTTTCTTGAATAGTAAAATTAAGTTTTGCTTTCAAGTGATAATAAAAAAAGGATTAACTTTCAGTGCGAATTAATGATACCCAAAATAGTAATTAAAAAGCTTCAATACCAGTAGAGTTTAATTAAACTTTTTCTAAGAGAGGAAGGAAGGAAGGAAGGAAGGAAGGAAGGAAGGAAATAAAATTAGACATTTCTTAAAAATAGTAAACCTGGATTGATACACGTGAGATGATTTCCATGTAGGTATGCGCGAGTGGAATGTGTAAAATTGAATTCCACGAAGGCTTGAAGCACTTAGTACGTTACCGATAGGGAACATGAAAAGACAGCGGCATGGACAGGGTCCTTTATGGACATGAAACGAGCGCTTCATCAATAGAATCATTCCGAGAATCACGACTGCAGCCTTTCATAGATAGATTATCGCGACGGATTGCGAGAATCGCATGGCGAAATCAATCTTTCGTGGATTGAAGTGCGTAGTCCGTATGACTTGGCTTTATTTCCGCCTCCAGCACTTCCCACGTTTCTCTCATCCCTCATCTTCCCTCTGACATTGTGATTAAAACAGGATGGATGACGCCATTGAATCCAATTTTTTTCCTCCCTTTCCATTTCTAATTCTCATTTTACTCGCAACAATCAATTAGAAATTTTCATTTCCTTTTACTATAAATGCGTATTTCTATCGATTGTTTTTACAATTTTTTTAGTCAAAGTTGCTACGATCGATACTGTACTATCTATACTGTATTATAATAATATTCCATATAATAAAATACTATATAATTTTTACAATAAATTCATTTGTAAAAATATCTGCGTTCAAGTGTATATGACATCAACAATAATAATGTCAATGCGACCAACTAATCTTTGTAATCAATTATATTCTGTAATTTTTTTATTATAGTACTCTGTACGAATTAGCACAGCCCGTATATTTGATTATTATACAATAATAGTAAAAAATAGAATCGCTTACAGCATTCCCCAATAAATTATGCAAAAGAAATTACCGAGACTTTTTTCTATTGCAAAAAATCCTGTTTCTCGTGTGTAGGCAAATTTAACGATACGATTGTGTACGCCTGCCATATGGCTCTTTGCAAATAGCATTATATACAAACACGAAGGCTTTGCGGGTAAAAATGCAACCAGTTGCTTCCGTATAATACCACACAAGTGGCTTTGAAAATTGATACAATTTCTTCCATCCCAAAAAAGATTACTAAAATAATTTCGTTGTCATCGCGAGATTCTGTTCCTACTGAAAAAAATGTTGTATCCATTATTTTTGTTATTCTTTTACATTTGCTCTTGGATTTTTTAATTGCTTCCTTATAGAGGAAGAATTGTACATTTTGTTTCCCAAAAAAGAAATCGAAAAGAAATTATAATGAATTCCAAAGAGAACATTTCTCTAGAAATGATTCACTTGGGGTATCAATATATACAAGTTTCACGTTGCAAAAGTTGCTTAGAAGAAATGAGTGATTGACTCAAGATTAATTCGAGATGTAGAAAAATTCAAACAGCATCTACTACCACGAATTATTACCAATTTACTATACTATCAAATATCTTAAAAGATTTGTGGGATTTCAAAAACATATTTGTTAATCACTCTCTAGGCTTGAATTACTAAAAAGTCCACTAATTGTAGTAAATATTATTTTAATCTTAATCATTTTATTTATTATTTATTTTCTTTAAGTAGATAGTGTATAGACAAGAAATCATTAACTTGAATCAAATAACGTTTTTCATTTTATTTTTTCTACAATTAGAAATTAGAATAAAAATTAGAATTAGAAATAACTATTTATAAAGTAAAAAAAAGATATCATGACAAATAGTGTTCGTTCTCATTTGTCAATAAAACGGAGAAATGCAAAGATACAAAATTATTATTAGATAATGTCATTGACTGTTGATGAATTTTTTTCTCAATTACACGATAATACACAATTTCTAAGTATAAAAGACATGAAACATGCAACAATATGTATATGTAATGTAGAAATTTGTAACTATAATTGTTCCAAAAAAAGAGTGTTTCCAGATAAAGTAATTTATGAAAAATGTTACTGAGAAAAGGAATATAAAATGAAATTATACGAAATTATCATCGACTAAAATATATGAATATATATATATATATATATAGAGAGAGAGAGAGAGAGAGAGAGAGTAGAGAATTCATGACGTTAATATATTTTTAGGAATACTAATGAAACTAATATACTTCTATATTTTCATAGTAGCGAGTTTCTTTTTTATTTACAAGACGATGATTTTTTTCTTGGAAAGTGATATTAATAACAAGTTAACAGCAGGGTCACGCGATAGGATTGCCTTCAAGGAACCAAATAGATTGACCTTGTCTAAAACGATTGTAACCAATGGTTACGTTCGTAAAATACAAATCTATTTTTGGGTTATAATGGTTATTACAATTAATTTACTAATTGCCTATCGTTTCAATTATTTCCCATTACTACATGTTTATTTCGATTTATTCCTTATATCAATTTCTTACCATTTCAATTACTTATTACTTTATTTATATTTATTATTTCAATTTTTGTATCATTCCAATGATATATAGCTGTTCAATTATTTAATAATTAAATTGTTTGTTGCTTTAATTATTTATTGTAGCTTCAATTAATATTTATAAAGGATGTTCAGATTCAATTAATTAATATATGGTGGTAATATAATTATGATTTATTTAATAAATTAAATGCAATACAATACATTGAATTTTTTGAAAGTATTTAAATTATATGCATTAATGTAAAGTTGTTGGAGGAATTTTGGTAGTTATTTTTTAATAAGAAAAAAAGGTATTTTAAGTTTGAACCTCCCCAAACAGATGGCAACGAACCGCCTTTAATCTTCAGTATCGACATTAAGTACTGTGTCTTAAGATCTTCGAGGAATTTAATTTTAATGAGGACAACCTATCACTTGATGTTTCGGTGCTTCTTCACCCTTTTCTTATCTCATTCTACACCCTCTGTATATAAAAATATATTCAAACAATCCTCCAAACTTTTTTCCCGAAAGCCCAAATGTAATTTGAAAAAGAAGAAAATACAAACAAAAAGTACATACATATAAAAATAGCAAGTTAAAATATAAAAGCTCACAATTAAATAAAAGTTAAACAAAAGAAGTGTTTAACTTTTTTTCAATTGCAAATTTTTACAAATAAAAATTAAATGAAAAGTTAAAAAAAGTAAAACAAAAAGTTACAGTACAGAAAATTACCAAAGAACAAATTTAAAAAATACACAAAGTATATTATTGTTTTTAGCAGATAAAAACTAATTGACACAGTTTCGGTTAAGCTAATGAATATCTAATGAATAATTGATGAATACATATGTAAAAGAATCGAAGAAAATATTTGTTTCGATAATTATTTCTATGAGTGCGCGCTTGTTCTCACGCGATAAAAGAAAAAGAATCGAGTCATTTAGCAGTTGCAATAGAATCGATTGTTCCACGAAGAAAAATGTGGCAGGGGCTTTAACGGTTTTCCTTTAAACGATTCGCTAAGTTGGAAATCTTGTATTCAACTGTCAGAGAGCGAGCACAAATAGTGTGCATTAGACGCAAAACGAATAGAAATTTATAAACCCGCAACAGAGATTGTCACAGATGACTCATAGCGAACTATATGGCGATAATTAAATGGCACTCTTAAGGAATACCGATCGATTACAAGCGGAGTGGTTAATACCATAAAAAGATTAAATCGTCCATTTTCTCTCATTATAAGGATCAATTAATTCACAAACAAGCCGAGTCACTTAATTCCTCAAATTATTCCATTTCCCACCTTGTTAATTAAAAACTCGTGTACACAACAATTATTCTCTATATTTTCGTCTCACTAGTACGCTCATAATAAACATTTAACAAAATAAATGAAAAAAATGATAATAAAAATATAGAGAAATTACTATAAATGATAACAAAATATGGAATTTTTTTAATTTTACTGCAATAAACAATCCTTTAAAAATTGTATTTATAATTTAATTTTGTAATATTTTTACAATATTCTGGAATAAAATGAAAATAATTCTTGACGGACATTTCTAAATATTTAAAAATATTTTTAAAATAGAGTTGCATTCCGACAGGTTCAACTGTAAGAGAAAAAATAACTGAATATGATATTAGAAAGAGAGACAATAACTTTTTTGAGATATTGACAATAAAAATAGAAAAAAAAATTAAGAATGATAATATAGAAAAAAAAATACTAAAAATGCCAATAAAAGAAAAAAATATGAACTAAAAATAATAATTAAATGAAAAAAAAATAATCTAAAAACGATAATAAGAATAAAATTTTAACTAAAATAGATAAAAAATGACAAAAATAATTTTAAAAAAACTAAATAAAATATTTTAAAGAAAGAATATTATTTTAAGTATAAAACAAAAACAGGAAAAAATTTGCATTAATCATTAAATTAACTAATAAGACAATTCTAGTTAATTAAAAATTAGTTGCAACCATCCTCGATGTAAATTACCATGATTGGAAAAGTCTATTGTTCAGAACTATCAATTATTCTATACAACCTATTGTTCACTCGAAATTATATTAAATCTACTATTATTACTTTTTAACAATCTTTAACATTTAAATTCGTTCTCCAAAAGAGATTTTTTATATGTAAATATTAAGTTGGGGCTCAAAATTATCTCCCAACTATAATTTACCTTTATTAATGAAATAATAATATTAATTATTATTATTATCATTATTAATACAATTACAAATTTTTGATAATTTTAATGGTTTTAAATTATTCTTAAAAATAGGAAAATAATAAAGAGAACACAAAAAAACTCGATCTCAAATTGGCGCCACGTTCTATGTCATTTAATATAGACTCATTTTGAGATGCAAGAAAAATGAGTAAAAATGAACGCACTTTTCTAAGGATATCAAATTGAGATAAAAAAGTATAAAAATTGTTGCGATCCAATGTTTTGATCCTTTTTTTTGTCTATCTCCTTTGAAAAAGTGTGAACTGAAAAGTAAAAAAAGTAAAAAAACCAAAAATAATATAATATTGCAAATAAATAAATCACAGGAAAAATTTTAAAGAAACAAAATCATCAGCGCAGTGAAAGTTCCATTAATTTTAAAAATAAAATTCCGAGATGAAATCTGCGCTTTTCTTAAAATTTCACAAATATTTGAATTCCTCTAAATTGCAAAATATTATGACTTCAATAAAGTACTTTTAAAAGCCGGAATTGGAAATAATGTTCGTGTCAGTTGTACGTTCCAAGTAGTGTAGTCACTAATTAAAAGGAGATAGAGATCGCGGAAATTTCGCATCCGCACGTACCTCCTCGGCAATAATTGCCATTTTTGTGAAAGTGACTTCTCTCTCGCGGTTAGATACTTTTTTCTTTTCTTTCTCTTCTCTATCCTCCCACGACAATTGGCATTCTACTCATAAAAGACTCGCTTCAAAGTCTCTTTAATAGACTCTTACCAAGAACTGTAAGCACTCTGTTATGTTTTCTCACTCTTTCCTTCTATTTCTTTTAATTTCCCCCACCCCTCTCACACTTGTCATGTTGGCGGTAAATTATCACAATAATTACTTATGTAACGCGTTGACTTTCTAAGAATAAACTGTCACATACACAAACGTATTGGGATTCAAAGTGACTGCGTATAGTATAGGAAAAGTATATATGTGCAAATAATATATGCCCTGCGATCAGTTCGGAACGCATGATGCACAAAAGTGGTATCTGATAATTATACGCAGTACACTTCATTTTCCATGAAAGGTGCATTTTTATTTCTTGGGATCATATCGATCACGGGAGGAAATTAAAGACGCGCATAATGCGAGAGGGTTTATTATTCCCAGGCGGAAATTTACCACTGGCATCGTACCGCGCCTGTACAGACGTCGGTAAGACTGTACTGACATTCGTCCGCGAGACAACCGGATCGGTGCAGGCTTTCTACTGGAACATGACAATGTGTTGTAGTGGCTGCGCGTCCGGCTCGGTACAGATTTGATGCCGCCGAACAACCGGCGTTGTACCGGCATTCGTCCGCTCTAGCAACCGCGGCGGGACAAATATTCTTTCAAAGACGACTCGCTTCAGCGGACCGGCGTTCTACTGGCATTCGCCCGTCTAGCCAGTCTAAATTATATTTTCTATTGAAAAATAAAATAAAAAAATATTTAATTAACTATGCATGGTGCATGTTAATTAATATTTATTTATAGATCATTTCCAGCATTTTTAACACATTCTACATTTTTTTTACACATTAAAATTCTAAACGCTCGCAAGTGGGATACGAAGCCCAGCTATTCCTAATCGAAGCACCGAAGTCTAACACGCTAACCACTACGCTATTCGCTCGCATGCGGATCTGAGCATAATAATGTCGATATGTAATACCGCTACGAAGCAAACAAAAAATAATAATTTTACAAATACTTTGGAATGTTTTAGCATTTTATGAATATTATGTAAATAAATCTAGTGTTTTAAAACAATATTTTAAAATTTTTATTTTTTTAATTATTCTAGGGTCAGTCCATTATATTTCACCCAAAGCCGTTGCGGCCTATTTTTAAAAAAATCTCATAATTTGTAAAAATGATGCTTAATATCCGTAGATTTCATTTTTGAGAATTATTTTATAAAATTTTTTGATTTAAACATAGAATTTGAATTTTTAAGTTGAGTTGCACAGAAAAAAGGTTAGATTGACAGTTATAAAAATTTAATAAAGAAGCATGGAAATAATTTAGATCATACAAATTTCTTGATTGATATTTGTTAAAAATGAGCTAATTTACTTGTATAAATAGATTATTATGTAAACAAACCAAAATTAGTAGATAAAAATTGATTTCAAAACTTAACTATAAAATGTCAAAAGTCACTACATTTTATTTACACTTTTCTAAAAAGTATATAAATATTTTAAAATTTATTACTATTTAATGTAAAGTATTTTTAATGTACTTTTATAATATGTGCTAACTTTTTAATTTTTATAATATAGAAATATAAAAAATTTTACCTTTAATATTGGAGTGTTTCATGATTTTCAGTGATTTTAATCACTTATTTCTTCTCAGGCTGTTAATCAAAAAATCCAATTTTTGTCTTAATATTTAAGTTTAGCCTTCCTTTTCATTCTATTAAATTTTCGTGATGGAGAACGAACTACTTTTAAGTTTAAATTTAGTTTAAAAAATCTGCTGAAAAAACGCATTTTTTTTGGTTAAATACAAGTAGATTTTTGCAAGACTATTGAGATAGCCAACTTCAGTGTTATAAAAATACCTGCTACTTAACCAAAAAAATGCGTTTTTTTCAGCAGATTTTTTTAAACTAAATTTAAACTTAAAAGTAGTTAGTTCTCCATCACGAAAATTTAATAGAATGAAAAGGAAGGCTAAAACTTAAATATTAAGACAAAAATTGGATTTTTTGATTAAACCGCCTGAGAAGAAATAAGTGATTAAAATCACTGAAAATCATGAAACACTCAATATTAAAGGTAAAATTTTTTTTATTTCTATATTATAAATTAAAAAAGTTAGCACATATTATAAAAGTACATTAAAAATACTTTACATTAAATAGTAATAAATTTTTTAAATATTTATATACTTTTTAGAAAAGTGTAAATAAAATGTAGTGACTTTTGACATTTTATAGTTAAGTTTTGAAATCAATTTTTATCTACTAATTTGGGTTTGTTTACATAATAATCTATTTTATACAAGTAAATTAGCTCATTTTTAACAAATATCAATCAAGAAATTTGTATGATCTAAATTATTTCCATGCTTCTTTATTAAATTTTCATAACTGTCAATCTAACCTTTTTTCTGTGCAACTCAACTTAAAAATTCAAATTCTATGTTTAAATCAAAAAATTTTATAAAATAATTCTCAAAAATGAAATCTACGGATATTAATCATCATTTTTACTAATTATGATAATTTTTTTATAATAGGCCGCAACGGCTTTGGGTGAAATATATGGACTGACCCTCTATTATTATTATTATTATATTTATTTATTATTTTTGTTATTCATTTTTTTATATTTATAAATAATTATCTGTATACTTTATTTATAAATATTTAAAAAATTTGATTTATAACAAAAAAATTTAATTCTTTAATTTATTTGTTAATTAATAAATAAAAATATAATTAAAACCATTTTTCAAATTCATTAATTTTTTAAAATTAAATTTTATATTCTATTGTATTGTTAATTCTTTTTTTAATATTTAAACTTTAAAACAATTCTCCTACAAAAAATTTTTTACAACATAATAGATTAAAAATTTTTTATTACTATAATTATTATTTTATTAATTTTTATTGAAACAATAAGACTATAGCTAAATTTTTTGCATTGTAAAAAATCTATTTCTGAAAATTTCTGAATAAGGTGTTAATTAAAAAAAAATTATTTTAGAAAACATTAAATTCTTAGCATATTATTATTAATGAAATCTTAATAATAAAAACATAAATGATATTAGTCCGCAGTCGGTAGAATGTCTGTACCGCTCGGGTTGTCAGACGGACGAATGCCAGTACAACGCCGGTTGTTCGGCGGCATCAAATTTGTATTGAGCTGGACGTACAGCCATTACAACACATAGTCACGTTCCAGTAGAATACCTGCACCGCTCCGGTTGCCAGGCGGACGAATGCCAGTACAACGCCGGTTGTTCGGCGGCATGAAATCTGTACCGAGCCGGACGCATAGCCATTATAACACAGTATAAATTTTAATCCGGCGGTCGGATCCGTCTTTGTACCGCGCCAGCAGACATTAACACCCGAATCGGTACAGACTGCCTGTACCAGCATTGACTCTCCAAATCAATCGGCGCGGATCCTTGACGGTTGGATGATCCGGCATTCGTCCGACTTTTCCGCCTGGGTTCCCGGCTCGTTAAGGTCGTCATTCGTTAGAATTACGATTGCCTTTCTAATAATAGCAAAATAATTTACCGATGATGATGATGATGATGATGATGTTGCTCGAAGATTTCTTTTCCCATACATTGTCACTTTTAAGAAATTCTACTTGTAAAAAAATTACATTTCTCTACTAATACCAAAATTACGTATAACTACAAAATTATAACACCTACTTTAAGATACATCTTCCAAATAAGACATCAATTTTCCCAAAAAGAAAACGAATACTAAGGTAACTGACTTTTTCAAGGTAAAAACAAACATACACACGAAGACGCATTGCTGACACATTAGAGACAGATAATTGGACTTCTGCCATCGTTGTCTCCAAACTTTTGACGCAAAAGCATCAGACTAGACGTATCGTTTGTAAAGTTCAAAATTAATTTTCCAAGAAAGGAATATTTTTAGAAAAAAAACAACCCACGATTTTCCTCTCTTAACATTATATATAAAAAAGAATAATATATAACTCGTAAAAAGAAGAAGAGTTTCCAATGAAAAATAGAGCGTAGGAAAGCAAATAAATTTAGAAACATGTATATCGTAAAGAATCAAAAATTACTCAACAATCATTTATTATTTCTCTATATATTGTATCGTCGTAACAGTTTAAAGGTTGCTTCATATATCAAATATCAAAATCTTTTCCGTGTGATACTTATTAATATTCACGAAATATTATGAATAATCTATGGATTATTCATAACTTATTGTAAACATTTCCTCGAAAATATTTCGTGGAAAAATAGTAAAATATGTTTCTATATAAATGATGATGATTTTTAAAACGAATTTTTTACCTTGAACATCGAAGGTCTAAAATACAATCCTTTTTTTATAGAAAAATTAATGCAAACATTTATATTCTTATTGCTTCAAATTCATGTTATTCTTGAGTACCTAATTGTCTTTTAACTAACAATTACTCAAAAATCTACGCACATGAAACTTCGAGATGAACTTAATTAAAAAAAATTCCTTTTTGATTTTTCTTTTTAAAAAACTTTGCAAACCTGGTACTAAATGCTAATAATTTGTTTGAAAAAATATTTCTCAGAGATTTTTGAGATTTTTCTTCATATACACTGTTAAAAATGTTCTGAATTTTACGATAAAATTCTGATACAAATGTTACTTAATTTTCAAAACGACGGTACTGAAATCATTTGTAAGTCACATTTGCTTGAAATTTACTATACGTTTCTTATAATTCCTAAATGTTACTTAAAAATCAAAACTTTTAGTAAAATTCTTAATGAGTATCGGAATTCTAACTTCAGCCAAGCAAAACTCAGTAACAACTTAAGGAAATTTAATAAAATGTAACTGAAAATTTGAGAATCGTTACAGAAAGTACAGAGAGTAACTGAAAATTACGAAACTGTCACAAAAATTTAAGTTACTGCAGCCGAATTAATGTGCGCACGGTTATTTTCGCGCAGCTTGGGTCAGTTGCAAGAAAGGCATAACTGAAGTTAGAAAGAACAGATTTTACTCCACATGTTTCTTAAAACTTATACTTTACAGCATATTCTCATAGCCTCCCTTGGTCGAGCGCGTCTAGGCGCGCTCCCAATGGTTGAAGGCTCCATAAAAAAAACCCTACGCTCTGACAACACTATAAGACTGAGAGTTCAAATCCAGGTAGATAGATAAATAGATACTTCCGTAAAAATGTTAATAGTAATTTTTTTAAAATTAATTTACATTTATTTTAATATATCAGAATATAATATAAACAGATTAAATTTTTTACTCAAATATTCAAATGATTTAAATTACGAAAAATTACCAAACTGTAACAAAATTTTCAGAAAATAGCAACGGAAGTTTTATGCTGTTACCCGTTACTGAAAATTACGAAACGGTAACAAAATTTTTGGTGAATTGGACTGAATATTTCTTCAGTCCTATGTATCTGAAAATAATGAAACGTTTCTAAATTTTACGTAACATGTAACTGCATAAAACTTCCGTTGCTTGTTTCTGAAAAATCCTACAAAAATTTCTAACAGTGTAATTATGGACTACTAACAACTTTAGGTCCTAGGGTTGGAAAGAATAGAGAATTTGGAAAAGATTATTTTACCGTTGTTAACATGGAAATAATAGACAAAACAAAATTTACTGTGTAGTTATGGTGCGATTCAGCAGTATAGTAGTATACTACGAACGACACCGAGACTTCTGTTGCGTATATGTCAAAAACGAAGAAACTGAATCTAATAAATGCACGTTTTAAGTGAACGAAACAATTAAGTAGCTGAAGGGACGCATGAATAATCTCTAGAAATCATTAGTTAGAAGTTTTAAATGATTGAATTTCATTTATTAGAATTTTCTTTTAGCAGAATTTCATTTTTTCGAATTTTTGTTTAATCGATTTTAAATTGACCCGAATATTTACATTAACAGAATTATAAATACTTGAATTTTTATTTGTGAGAATTATCATTTAACACAATTTCCATTAATGATACTTTCTATTAAAATGAATTCTTATTTATACGAATTTTTATTTATAAGAACTCTTTTTTTACATTATTTTTACCTAGTCTAATTTTGAAAAGACAGAATTTCCATTCCGGCGAATTTTCATCTGTCCAAATGTTTATTTTCATGAATTATCATTTGACAGAATTCCTTAAAGGAACGAATATTCATTTGTGCGAATTTGCAAATGGCCGACATAACAACATGCTGAAAGATTTCGGCGCCAGTTTCAAAACTGACCAATCACAATTTTCTTAACATTTTCTAATTGGTCAGTTTTGAAAAAAAAATTCGCCGAAATGGAAATTCTGTCTTTTCAAAATGAGACTAAGTAGAAATAATGTTAAAAAAAGAGTTCTTGTAAATAAAAATTCGAGTATTTATAATTCTGTTAATGTAAATATTCGGGTCAATTTAAAATTGATTAAACAAACATTCGAAAAAATGAAATTCTGCTAAAAGAAAATTCTAATAAATGAAATTCAATTATTTAAAACTTCCAACTAATGAGTTCTAGAGATTATTCATGCGTCCCTAGCTGAATTAAAATAAATGTAAATAATATTGATTGTACCTAGTTCTTTGCACCTTTGAATTAATTACGAAATCTGAACTAAAATTTAATATTTCTTCCTACCATAATATAAATCTTTCAAATTGTTTTATACTCAGTTTAAAAACTGAATTTTCATTTTTCTCCATGCAGAGAACAAAAATCAAAACATTCGTAGAATTTAAAGATTTCTGAATTGGGAACGGATCACTATTTAGGATTTAAGTAATAACGTAACTTGAATTCTAAGGAATTTTATAAATTTATTTCAATTCTTTGTAAGCGCAATCTTTGTCTTCTAATCCTTGAACCTAGTAATGCACCTTTATACAATCTTTGTTTTGTGATCCTAACTTCCAATTTCAAAAATATTTTCGGAATTCATATCCTGATCCTAGACCTAAATCATCATAATCTCTTTTAGCAGTCGAATTTTAATAAATCAAAAAAAGTTTAATTTGACTTCAGTTTCGACTAAGTTTTATAAAACATTCAGAACTTAAGTAAAATTCTTACAGAAGTGCTTCAGTTTGTAAACTGAAAAGCGAAATCTCCTCCTGAATATACAACAAAAAAAAGTAACATGTAAGTGAGGGATTCACAACATAAAACCACTCGTCAAAAATCTCTCAGTCATTTGAAATATTTTTGCTAAACAATCAATAAAATGAGATCCAGTAATACGAGACGCATCCCAGAACATAAAATGATCGCTAAACAATATATTACAGAAAACACTTATATGAATAATAAACTCTCGCTCTTGGAAATTGAAACAGAGTAAATTGAAAATTGTTTCTCTCAAGATAAGATGATATGATGTTGTTGCGAGGAGAGGAGTAGTTGAAGCGAACTATTGAGAAGCTGATTGCAGCTGATTGTGAGTTGAATTCACATCGCGTGCTCGCATTTTTATACAAAATACACGTGCGAATCGAGTTGCGCACAACTGCGCGCGCAAGATGCGCGTGCATCAAGGGAGCCCGGTTTTACATGAGAATCGGTATCTCGGCACGTGTGTCGACAATTCGTAGTATTTGTGAAGTAGCGCGAAGGCGAACTTCCGCGAATTCAACTCGGACTCGAGTAGCCGAGTGTCGTAGTGCCAGAAGGCCAAGCCCCCATTTAGAAATCACACCAGCAATGGCTCTTACAGACGGCACAATTGTAGTAGTAGTAGTAATAGTAGTTTTCAATATTTCCACAATTCTTCAATTTAAGCAAAATAATGCGATTCTCTCGCAAGAAAAGAATGCAAAGAAACTTATTCTTTCAAAAAATAACAAATGATCAGAATACACAAAAAAGACTGTTCTGTTTGATTTTTAGCTCCACGAGCAATTTTACAAAATTAAAGGTGTAATTTGTAAGATATGGTGTTTGGGTTTAACAACAAAACGGCCAATTCAGCAGGTGATTGGCCCCCTGAGATTCGCGCGCCGGGAAATATTGACCATAGGTTAATTATTTTTCAAGTTCGAAAGCCGGCTGCTTCGAGTTCTCTCTCGAAGGGACCGAACCCTCTTGCGTGCACCTGCCGTTAACAATAATTTGGTAGCGAGTACGACTTCGAAAAACACCCAACCTTTTTGCTGCTTTGTATATCCAACCAAAAAATTTCCTCTCGGAGAATTTTTTTCTCACCTTTTCCAAGAAGACACTCACACACACCGACTGTTTTTCTAGCATAAAAATAGATATTAAATGCACGTCTCGACAGGAATTATAGACTTGAAAAATTGTAAGAACTCGTATTTACGTACACTTCGAGGAACTTTATAAAACTTTCATAAGACCTCAAACATTAATATAAGTCTTTACTAAAAAAATTAATCATATACACAAAAACAGTAAGTACAACGGTTGACAAAGAATTCGCAACTACTATGAACTTTTTCAAGTTGGATAATAATATATAAAAAGATCTATATCTTCATTCTCTAAAAGAATCTATAGCTCTTGGAAAAAATGTTTTATAACGTTTCAGTGACAAAAGTGTTATCATTAGGAAGGAAATGCTATTTTCTGAGAAGTTATTGAAAAAAAGTCATGTAAACTAAATTATATAGTTTTAAAAAAATAGATACGACTCCAACTTTTTAAGACTTTTAGCAGAACATTTTAACATTCTCAATAAGGTTTTCTTTTCCAGAAATTATGAGTATAAAAAAGTGGAATATTCAATTTGTAGGAAAAGTAGTTGAAACGAATACATTTAGACAAGTGTTTCTAAATGTTTTTAATTAAAATATATTTCAAAATATAAATGAATTCTTCATCAGCAAATTGGTTTATCAAATATCAACAATCTCTATCAATATAACAATACAATAATATAATTAAACACTACAAATAAAATATAATAGACAAAAATTTTCGACTTTTTAGTTTTTCTTGCTATAAAAATTCAACTATTTGGCTTTGAATGATAAAACATAACTTTTCCAAACATATAAAATTGAAAAAAACGAATCACAATGTTGCTTCGCAACATGTTTTTTGTCTTACTTTGATATCTTTAGAAAAATTGTGAATATATAATAACCCCAATTTAACAATAAAACAGGAAATCAAAATTCCATTAAGAGAAAAATGGGAGGAAAAAATAACAATATCGTCTACCGTGAAACACAAACTTATGCCGTATTTTTTTAAGTGATCCATTGTCAGTCTCATTTTCAAAAGAACTGTTTTTATGTATAACTCTTAGGAAATGTAGTTACTGGAGCAACAAGTGTCGTTCCTTGTAATTCTACAGAGCACTGTTTACAGAATTCCTTCTTTTTCTCGTAAATGTCGCCTGCACAAAGCGCACCTCCTGTGAATCGAGTAATAAGCTTTTAAAATTCTACTCAAAACAATTACTACTAATTCTTTTCATCCGACTACTTTAGACTTAATTATACACATAAACATAATTATAATCCTGTACCGCGAATTATATTTATATCAGCAAACACATCATCTCCATGTGATAAAATACAGAAAAATTAAAATTTCTAGAATTTAAATTTACAGAATAAAAATAATAAAACTATTATAGTTAAATTTCCCCCAGATTTAAGTTATAAATTGTGTACTTTAATTTTCAATTAGATTTAAATTCCTAATTAATATTTTGAACACAAACAAGTCGCATTTTATGTTCCTTAGGTCAGTGATTACGACTTCTGTCAAACTTGTATATGCAGATTAAGAATTAAAATCAGCACATTAATATTCTCCGAGAAATGATCGATAATATTCGACTGTATATTATGAATTATTGGTCTTTCATTTCCGAGAATAGAGTAAAAAATTCACGCTATCATCTTTAGGTGGGATAGAAATAATCCAAGATCTTAATTTTTACCACACAGATAAGAAATTGACGTGAGACCATTTTTTAAAAAAATGATTAACTTCAAAAGTTCTCTCTCCCTCTCTCTCTCTCTCAACTATTTACTGTTATAGTCACAGCATAAATAAAATACATATGTTATATTTATCAGTTGGGTAAAAAAAGAAATTATCAAAATTCAAATATTGTCTCTTCCGCGAATTCATCACTTGTCAGCTGCTTTCAACTCAACAAAAACTGTAAGCTCCCTAATGAAGAAATTAAAATTAAACCTCTCAAGCGCAAAGACCTCTCTTTTAAATTTAAGAGCCTCTCTCTCTTTCTCTCCAATCAGACGAAAGCAAAGCATTAAAAAATGATCAAAAAAGATCCTCAAAAATATATCTTAAAACAGACAACCATAAAAATAAGATCACGAATATAGAGAAAAACAATTATGAGAAAATTCAGTAGTCGTATATCAATAGGAGAAGAAGAAAGTTTTTCGATATTGGGGTCAGAACAAAAGAGGGGAATAGAAATAAAAGAAAAAGTAAAGGGAAGTAAGTAGTTTACGTGGAACTTGATCGTTTTCACTCGAAATGGAATTCAAGATTCCGAAAATTCAAAGCTGCTGCTGCAGCAGTCGTTTCGCGATGGCAATCGAGCGTATTTGTTATTCGTTAGACAAGCCTGCGATTTTGCACTTCTCGCGATAAATCACCGTTACGCCGTCTTTGCCATTCGCATGCGTTGTAAAATCAACGAGGCATTTAAATCAGATGTTTTTACGACCTCGATAATGGTTCGCCTATTCTCTATGACAATTCCACTCTTTCATATTAAAATCGCAAACAAGAAAAATAAAAAATAGCGATAAAAAATAGAAAGAAAGAAAGAGAAAGAAAGAGAAAAAATTCGTTAGAATGGGAATAATCGAAATTATATGATTAAGATAACAAATTGAAACTGTTTTTTGTAACTTATACTCTACAACTATCAAAATGGTCAAAAAAGAATTTGAACTATTTTGTTCAAATTTCCTAAAGAAGGATCGACCTCAAAACAAAAATGAGTAGATTTTTACCAAATTTTGAATATCAACAGATAATGTGAATATGAATAAACTCCCGAAGTTTCAATAGACCTTAGAAGATTGTTTATAAAGAAAAAATGGTTTAAAAATGTTTAATTAGTAATATTCACAACCTACTGTAAAATGTGGCAACGCTGCATTTCTTTCAATTTCACGGAAGCGCGCTTAAATTTAAAATGGTTGGCTATGTTGTACAGTGACATACACTGAAAAAAGTTTCTGGTTAGGGTATGTTTAACACGATATTCTAGTTAACCCAACCAGGAAAGTTTTGATGTGTAGTGTACTATAAATAGATACATATTTATAAACTTTATTAAAAATATAATATTTAAATTTCAATAACAAACAGGTTAAGAAGCAGATTCCTTCACTAACCTTTGAATGACTGTTGCGGTCGACACTTCTTAAGAAAAGAAGAAACGTTCTTTAAGGGAATTTGAACTATTATGACGTCACACTTTTAGAACAAATCAGTTATTATATTCCATTGCTAAGAATTTAGGAGAACTACAAAATTAGATATTTTCTGCGTGTGGAAAAAACATTTCCTAAAATTCACAAAAGATCGATGTATCGTTACGAATAAATCTGACAAGAAACAAACATTTCTCCCTAATCGTGAAATTTTTACGACATTGGTCATGGCACGTGTCCTTATAACAAAAGCTCATTTCCGTGAATACAAATACAATTTTTTCATCGAGTGCTAGTTTTATTTATTTTTATTTAAAAATACATAAACGTTCCAATGACATTGTCCTCTTATGCTCGTACATTATCATTTTGTTCTTTTCCTTCCACGAAGCACAAGTGATTTTTTTTGTCGCACATGGTTCTCGAAACGATGCATTTTGCTTCCTTGAAAAAAATACAATTTTTTTCATTTCACCTTCTTTTTTGCCATTCTAATGCGAATTTTCGTTTTGAGAAATAATCTCTCATCTTTGAAATGAGTCATAAATAATATCTCTCAGCCCCAAACAAGAATACAAAAAAAAAGAAAATAGAGAATTGAATAATTCCACTAAATTTGAGTTTAGAGAGGCAGAAGATGAGATAAATAAAAATTCGTGGAAGGTCCGATTGAAATATTCCCATTCTCTCTCTCTCTCTCTCTACTTCTCTTGAGATGAGGATTGTTTCCTGCCATCTTTGGGAAGCCTCGTGCACCTGACTGTACAAAATTGGAACTCAAGTATAAGGAGGTCCATTGGGACAAAAATTGTATTTGACCATGAGACTGAAAAGACTGTGAAAAGAGGGACTTAGTCCCCGTGCTACCTGGCTTCGACTTCTCGACAACAATTATTACAGATCCTCAAGAAACGTCATGGAGAGAGAAAAAGAGAGAAACTCTCTCACTCTCGCAACTGGTACGACAGTCCATCTCTCATAAACGTAACACAGGAATGCAGAGGGAAGAAGATAGAGGAGAGAAAGAGAGAGAGAGAGAGCTTTTTCTTGGTAATACAACTTCAGACGCGAGTGGGAGTCTTCAGGGAATCTCGCATAGCTGTTTCATTTTCCAAGAGAGAAAATGATGAAGGAGGCTATAAACAAAAAGAGAATCTATCAAGAAAAACTATGAGAGAAAGTATCTTTTCTCACTGATGTCAATCGACACACTCAGAAAAAAATTTGTTCCAAACAACCAAATTTTGGTTGAATCAATCATATAAATGCATTGCTATACAGTCAACCAAACGTTTGTCTGATTCAACCAAAAAAATTCTTCCAATACGTTTATTTGTATTAACTGAATGGTTATTACACTTAACCAAACATTTTTATTTTATATAACCAAAAAATTTGTTTATTTTAAGAGAAAAGATTTGTTTGATTCAAATAAATAGTTTTAGTTAAACGTATTTGATTGATTTAAATAAATTTTTTTGTTTGCTTAATTTTGTTATTTATTTTCCTCTAATAATGTTTGAATTTCCTAATTTAATATTTTCTAGATATATATATATATATAATAAATCATAAATTAACCAATACCCATGCAGAAATTACCCTACTAGGTCAAAATTGAGAGACCACCCATTTTCAGATGATTGAAAACCATTTTAAAACAAAAATTGTATGGAACCTAAAATTTTTTTATTTATATTTTTTGAAAGATGTTAAAATTTTGAAGAGAACAAGATGTTTTAGAAGTCATTTGGCCAATATTTAATTTAGATATTTTTAAAAAATCGACATTATCAATGATTTATAAAAATTTGAATAACTTCTAAAATAATGAACGCTTTTTAATGATCTTAGGCTTATTTTAAAGGTCATTTGTTACACTATAAGACTTACTTATAAGCATTAACGTGTAATTTTTTTCTTTAAAAATGCAGGCCGTCAAACTTGGACCAAAAAAATTCAAAAAATTTGGAACTATTTTTCTGTACTAAAAGCTATTCTAAAAAATATTTAAAACATCATATGGTGTAGATTTTTCAATAAAATTTAATAAAAAAAATACGTTTGAATTTTAAAAATTATATTTCTGTTAATAAGAATGTTCCAAATTTTTTGAATTTTTTTGGTCCAAGTTTGACGGCCTGCATTTTTAAAGAAAAAAATTACACGTTAATGCCTATAAGTAAGTCTTATAGTGTAACAAAGGACCTTTGAAATAAGCCTCAGATCATTAAAAAGCATTCATTATTTTAGAAGTTATTCAAATTTTTATAAATCATTGATAATGACGATTTTTTAAAAATATCTAAATAAATTATTGGCCAAACGACTTCTGAAATATCTTGTTCTTTCCAAATTTTATCATCTATCAACAAATGAACAGAGAAAAATTTTTAGTTTCAATAAATCTTATGTTTTAAAATGTTTTTCATTCGCCTGAAAATGGGTGGTCTCTCAATTTTGACCGGTAGTGTACTAGAAAAAAATTTATTTGAAACAACCAACTAAAAACTTCACAAAATCGTATTGGATATTTTTTCTCATTGGTACAAATTAAATATGCAGTAAGTCTTACAATGAACACAATGCAACTATTTAACTGACACTTATAATTTTGTTTATTCGAATTCTCGATTTCACGATTTAACTATAATGAATTTGACGCGAACGCGGACTGTAGAAAAGTGAGACCGCCATTTTTAAAATCACACATGTACTTTTTGAGACAAGCAAATATTTTTGTTTGATTCAAATAAAATGATTTGGTTGAATCAAACAAATTTGTGTGTTGTGTCAAACAAAATGTATTCAACTAAATAATAATCTCTATTCAAAACACTAATTTTTTAAAATGAAACAAACACCTTCAAATAAAAAATTTCTTTCGGATAACCAAACAAATTTTACGTATTTATTAGAATGAACAAAATTTTTATTTAAATCAACATAATTGTTTTATCGTAACAAATAAAATAGGTTAACTAAACAGTTTGGTTAAGTAAAATAAACTTTTTTTCTGAATAACAGATGAACAACAGTCCTCCCGCACAAAATATGTATCTTTAATATTTTCAAATTTTGTATCGACCCTGTTCCGGTTTTTTAAAAAACTAAATATATTGACGCTAAATAGGGCCCTCGTTAGATTCAGACTAGAATGTCTAGTCCAGAAATACTAATCGGGTCCCTATCTCATTCTAGTTAGATAATTTAGACTAGAAAAACTCACTAGAAATCTATCATATTCCAAACTAGTGTACAAGTATTATACATAAATTGACTTTTTAGATAAATAATTCAGATTAACTATAATAAAAAAATTATCAGCATTATTTATAAAATTTTTTTTTGCATATTATTAAATTATTTAATTTTTTAACAAATATTTATTAAAATTTCAATATTGTGGAAAATTCTCAAAAAAAATTTCAGTAAAACTATTTTATTCAATAAATATCTTTTATTTAAATAAGCAAATTAATATAATAAAATATTAATAAATTTTAATTATGTAGGTATTATTAGTTTTTATTACTTTTATATTTTGACAATGAATAATTTAAAAAATTTTATAATATTATAATTCCAATAATGAATTCAATAATATTAACTAATGTTTAAATTTTTAATCATGTTAAAATTTATTAATTACCATTAACTACCATTAAGAATAAATACTTAAATACAAGTGAATATTATATCCCCAAAAATTCATAATGTAATTTAAGCGGAAGTCCTTCCAACCTTGAATGGCTGTGAGGGCTTCTATGGGTACGAGATTTTTCAATTCTATTATCAGGTTTTTCGTGTACAACATTCGATAATAATGTTAATATGAATGAAAAATTCAATTATAAATAGATTAAGTTGAAAAATAATAACTTTTAGTATTGGTAGAGGTAAAGTAGAACTTCTAGTCAGGACCCCATCAACACAAGCGTGACAAAACCGATTAGAACCCAACTATACCATTTCATACGCGGGCAATTCAAGTCGATGATTTAGACGATAATGGGCACATGAGTAGGCAGAGGGTTAATTTTCACTGGAATCAGAAATTCTGAAAATATTTTTAATAAAAAATATTTCGTTAATTTGAATGTTCGAACACTATGAGATCACTTGCAAGTAAAGAATTTGTTTCCTAATGTTAAATTAATATTTTATACCAAAATTCGAAAAAAGGTTAACAAAAAACTCATTAAAACGTTTAGAACTTTTTTTTCTCAATTTTAATCAGTTAAAAGTAATTATTTTTAAAGTAAAATGTCAGTTCCTGATTCAAATATAGTAATATTTTAGGTCCTTGAAGTTGTTGTCGATGCTCAGGATCGAAAAATATTTCTTGTACAAAACCAAAAAAGCACTCAATTTTTTCCAAAGTTTTAAGTTAAAAAAATACTATTAAATAAATGTCGACATCCACATGAAAAGGGCCCATTTTGGCACTATTGGACTTATCTATATGGTCGAATTCCTTGCAAAATTATGAAAATTTTAAGTTACCAAACAACTTTTTTGGTCAAAAATTCGATGAGTTACAGAATTTCAAAGTTTATAGTGACAAATACCTCATTTCGAGATAAACGGAATTAAAGATGATACCTATTAATTGTGATATCTCCGGTTCTTCTGGGAAGTTATTCAGATAATAATTGTTTTCAATCCAGGGCACCTTAAAGATGACAAATCAAGAGGTTTTAATTTTTTTGACCCTCCATTTAAAAAATACGGAATATTTTTGCAAAGGACCGACAAAATGGGCCCTTTTCTTTTTATAAAGACCCAATAAAGTAAAACACTTAAATTAACGATAAATTAATGAAAACCTCATGATTCGACTTGTCAAAACATGTAGATTGATAATATAAAATTTAAAAAAATTAAGGTTTTTCTCAAAAAAGTATTAAATTGCAAATAACTCGAAAACTAGAACCGACAAAATGGGCCCTTTTCACGTGGACGTCCACAAATATTCTTAGAAATAGAACTTTTTAGGTGAATAAAAGGAGTAAAAGTATATTAGTTAAAATTTTTTTAATGAAAATAAGGAAAAATACTTTTCGATGCTTAGTATCGATGCCAACTTCAGGAACCTAAACTGATTATCCATATACAAAAACATTTTTATTAACTAATCCAATTACTAGTCAAATTTAACAAATTTTAAACTTTTTTTAAACAATAATCAGCTATTTTTACTGACAATTAATTATTTTTTACTGTTTGTAAAAGAAAAAAGTCTGTTATGATTATCAGTAAAATCAGTTTAGCTGATGCGAATGTAGAGAGCAGAGATATTTTAGTATCTTTAAGTTTGAAGTAATAAAAATATTTAATTATTTGAATTAGTGACAGGCTTTTTCTTTTAAATTAGTATAAATTTGTCTAACACTATAAATTTCTAGATAGGTAATAACCGGGCTCTGACTAGAATGCCTTCTTTTTCAGATAGGGAAATCTAACTGGATCTACTTATGTCCCTATTAAATATTTCAATCAGGCCCTGACTAGAATGCCTCTATTTGAATTCACACATTCTGATATTCTACTCGGGCACTGACAAGGCGATCTAGTTAGAGCCTCTCTATTTTTCCACATCATCACCTGATATTCCAAGCGTGACGAAATTAGACAGGTCCTGACGAATTTTCATAGTTTGCGTCTCACTTGCGAAAGGGCATCTATTCAGGTCCTTTGAAGCCTATTTTTAATTTCGACACGGGTATTAGTGAAAACTCGCACTAATTCATAAATTAACTTTTGCACATAGCATTTGTAAAATTAATTGAAAAACAAACAAATAAAGAGAAAATTTAAAAAGAATTAATTTAGAGAAAATTAAAAATGAAAATTTAAAGCAATCAACAATTGAGCTCCCGGATCATAAAACTCGATTGGACGCTTGAAAAGCTTAAATGATCTAAAAATCGCATATATAAATAACTATATTGTTTTGATAAATATTGAAGATTTCTGAAAATCGTACATGGAAGCTAAGAGAAAATACACTTGCGAGGAAAAAAAATCAGAATTGGAAAGTTTCTAGGAAACAATTATGCAATATTTTTAAAGTAAAGAGGTACTTTTTTCTTCTTTAATAAATCAATTCACATTGGCGTTAAGGATTTTTCAACATAAATCAATGTAAATAGAAGCTTTGAAAATAATAAGCATTTGGTGCACGTGCATGTAACGAGCATTAGACATATCCGGTCAATCGAACAAGCCTCGTATTACGGAAATGCATTGAGGCTTGTGAAACATCTCAATTTCCGGTTTACAAATAATAATCCTTGAAAAAATATATGTACAAGGAACAATCGTTTACTATTAATCACACCTTTTCACAATTTTAATTGACTTTGTCTCGACTATTACAAATCGGTCATAATGGCAAAAAAATGTTATGAAGACAAGGTTGTAATTATTTCTTAGCATTTTTGTGTGAAGAAAAAAGTTTCCACGTAAAATTAGAAATAAAAGTGGTCAGACCGTCGAGAATGGAAAAAGGGACCTGGTTCCGACAATTTCAGTCTTCCTAGAAACAGATTTTCTCGGAGGTTTCAACAGTCTTGTGTAAGGTCAAAAAAAAAAAATTCGCACTAGACAAACATTTCTACTTTTTTTCACATTATGTGTGCCAACATTTTTTTTTTTAGGGAAAATTTAGAGTTTATTTTCAGTTAACAAGACGCTCTTACCTCTATGAAAGCGTCTTTTTCACGCTGGCAAATAGTTTCTCAGACGATGATTGGCTTTAATCCAAACTATATAATGTATCACAATGTTACAATCTCTCTCAAGAGAAAGTGTATTCAAGTTCCACAAATGTTCTTTGAAAAAAATAACGGATTTCTCTTTTAAATTCAATTGAATTTTCAATTGAAAAAATTCACTTTTTAATATACGAGATTTTTATATGAAAAGAGAAAAAAAATTAATAATTTTATTAAACTTTATCCAAATGGTGAAAATTGGAAAAAAGTTTTTTTATGAAGAATAATTGAACACTATTTTCTCATATAAATCCACATTTTTGAATGTCAAAAATGATTTTTTAAATTAAAAAACTACACACACAAAATCAGACGTTGTCCATCAACTGCAATCGACTGACGCAAACTGATGGCTTGCCTCGAGAGTGAATGAATCTATTGCTGCACGTGATGTTTGGAGGGGGGAAAAAGCACCAGGAATCGTGGGAGGAGAGCGACAGTAGTGGGGGAAAACATAGAAATCTACAGAGAGAGGGACGATGCAATGTTTTAATTCTAATTTTTTAAAAATATTTTTATAACAAAAAATGCAGTATTACATAAACATTCATTTTAGATGAAATCATTTTTTCCTTGTTAAGGAACAATAATTTGAAAGTTATTTTAAGAACTAAACAAATATGAAAAATATCTTTTTCCCATAAAATAAAAAAAGCATACGGCGAAAACTAAATAATTTGAATAAAATATTAAAAAGTGAGTTACGTCAGTTTGAGGGTTAACAATATAAAAAAGTATCTTTCCTTATGTCACAAATCCTCCAACAATAGAAGAACAATTTTTTCCTTGTTAAAAATAGAAACTTATTCTTTTGAACTTTTTACATTAAAAAGGTACAATTACTTAGAATTATTTTAACAATGACATAATTGTAAGAAAAAAATACATATGCAATCAAGCAAATGAATGTAGTAATAGGTAAATGAAATTTCAAAAGAAACTAATATAAAAAAGAAAATATAAATTTTATATAGACAACAATTCTAAGAATAAATTGTGATTGACCCCCATATTGGAAACTCATAATTATTTAATATCCTTCGAGAAATGTCATTAGGTATTCATATTTAAAGTATATAAAGACAACTGCAATAATTTTAGAACGGAACTCATTTGATTATATTTTACGACATACTAATACATAAATACTAAACGATAATGAAATAATGACGTTTTTTTGATATGATCATTTCAATAATAATTACTGTGATTTATTCCGCGAAATTCTTAACGAGGAAAGAATGAATTTTTTATTTACATCATTCTCACAATATTAATTTACAATTAATGACAATTGTGAGAATTTGTTAAATTTATTCTTAGGAAATGAAAATGATCATGAAATTCTTGGAAAGTGGGAAGAAAATTAAAAATTCCATAAAAACAAATGTTTTCTCTTTTAAAATATGTTTGCTAAAGAAGTATTAATATTTATAATTATATCATAATAATTTCCTGACGTAAAAAAAATTTTTTAAACAAAAACTTTCTTCATATAAAAATAAAATAATAAAAATCCAAATAGTTCTTTGGATAAAAAAATTTTTGATTTAATAATATAAATAAGAATAGTTTAATATGCAGATAACTTTGATTCTTCCAAATTGATAAAAATGTGTGTAGTATTACAAAAGTTAAAAATTTCGAGCGGTAAAAAAAATATGTTTCAATAAAAAGTATTGGTTTAGGAAATATGTTTCAAAATATATTAATTTCGACCATGTTGCGCTCTCTGTTTCTCTTTCGTCAAAATAAAGATTGGATAATAAGGTAAAAAGCTCATAAAGAAGATTTCTAAGGTTCCGAGAAACCATAGTACTTAACTCTTCGAAGAAAGAATTCGAGAGCAGACGAAAGGGGACGAAAAGTAGATGAAAATAGTTCTTCCCTCCCCTCTCTCTCTCTCTTTCTCTCTCTCTGGAGCTTGTTAAACCCTTCATGATTACACTATTCCCTGAAGTTGCAAGAATCCTCGAAAATGGACATCTCGAATTTCTATTTTCGAAGAAATCTAGAGATTCTCGGAAAGTGACTTTCATCCGGGAGGATCCAGGTGTTACTTTTGGTCCACGAGTTTCATGTTTACCGGATATTCAAACGCCATCTGTCCTTCCTTCTTTTACCCCTCAAACTCTGTATTTCTACGTTTCATGGAAAGAGACGATGACTTTTCACCGAATTACAAAACATTTGACACAATTTCATTTGTTTGAAAATGACTCGAACAAATTGCTCGTATTGAGAAATTTGTTATTCATGAAATTGTAAGTACTGTATATATAGATAAAAATCTCTATGACAAATTGATTTTTTTAGAATAGAATATTTACGTCCTCAGTATTGTGACATAATATAATGAAAAGAATTGTTTGAGTACATCTAAACTAAAGGTTGAAATAGAAATTTTTAAAGGTGTCACTACGTTTTTAAATACAGCCCTTTCATTCTTCACTCTCATGCATTTACGCCATCGTCATCTCGACAGCCATCTTTCAAAAGGAAACACGAGACAGGCGTGTCTAGATCACGAATCTTTGAGAAGGAAACCTTGACATGATGCTGGAATGTCGTCTCATATCGAATTTCAGATCCGATATGAATCCCTTGAAATATTATTAATCACTTGAAATATAATAACAAAAGTACCAGCCGCGGTGAACAAAATTTTTCAAGACAATCAAGAAAATCTCCGTCTAACTATTTACTATAAGAAGAGTGGATATCTTAGTTACTGTCCAATTTTAAAAAGAATTACTTGCTTATATAACAGTTAAAAGTTTTAGGTTCATAACAAAAAAGTGGTTTCACATCCAGAATATCTTCAATTTATCAAAATTACATAAGAAATACACAAACAAGAAATAAATTTTTAAATTATTGCACTGAAAAAAAGTTCTGGTTAACCTAACCATAAAAAAATTTATCACAGAGAAAATTTTAACACACTATTTTAACACTGAATTTGGTATTAAAAGTGTTTGCATCAAAATTTACCTCGGAAGTGTAAGTTATTTTAACATCGAAAATAAGGTGAATTTTCTATTATAGAAAATTTATCCTTACTAAACTTTACCCGCATAAAAAAATACACAGTTCTCTGTGTGTAGTTAGGGCAGATTTAACATGAAATTATAGTTAAAACCAGGATTTCTGGTAATTTCAACCAAAACTTTTTTTAGTGTGATAAAAAATAAATTTGAATGACCCAAAAACTAAGATAATTTATGCGAAAGTATTTCACGTTATATATTTATAGTCAACACACAAAAACTAAAAATTTCCAGGAATATGTATGAAAGTTGATTGAATGAGAACCAATATTTGACAAGAGTTCGAAATCTATGTTATGTTCGACAAATATGTACCGTAGATAATGCACTATCATTGTATATGGAAAATTGGAACAAGAACGCATTAAAATTATATTGATAGAAATGTTGAAAGAACTTTGCTATGCATATACTTTTAAACAAAAATGCTCAAATAACAATTTCAAAGAAGTAGATAAGCGTGACAACATAAGAACAGCTTTCCATCAGAAGACAGGTGAATATAAGAAAGAAAGGGAGAGAGAGAGAGAGAGAGAGAGAGAGAGAGAGAGAGAGAGAGAGAGAGAGAGAGAGAGAAAGCAATTCTCCTACGCCTATTGGAGGAGGTGAAGGTATTATTAAAGCCTCACACTGAAAAAAATCCATGAGACATTTTCAACTACATCCCCTAAGTAAGCAAAGTTTGTACTAAAATTTTTCACTCGTTGAAATATTTTGTCAATTTCTTATTCTACTTAATTTAAGGAAATAGCACGGAATAACGTACTAAAACGTAATTGTTAAGAAAAAAATTATTATTTCGCAAGTTATTAATTTTTGAAGGGAAAAAGTAGGGGAGACTGGGGTAAACCCGCTCACTAGCGATTTGACGCTATAAACTCAACTTAAGATGGAGATATTTGTACTGTGAATAGTACTTAACATACAACTAATATTAACGAACTTTCGTTTAGTTTCATGAATTCGTCATAGAATGAGAGACGGTCAATTGTTTTAAGAAGTGCAAAAAAGAAAAAATGATCTTCGGATTTTTAAGTTTTTCGATTATTATTTTTGAGGCTTAAAATTTTTAATATTAAAAATATTTATTAAAAGATAAATAATATTCATTTCCTAACAATGTTATTAAATTATTCGGTAATTAGTTGAATATTTAACATTCTGAATGTCCCGCATTTCGCGATTTGTGGCGATTTTTTTAAATAGATGGCGCCGAACTATCAATATTTCTTGTCATTATTAGTGATTATTATGTTATATAACGGTTATAGCAAACAACGCAAACAAATAATCAAAATTTGTCCCAGTCTTTTTCGGCTAAAAAAAAGATATAAATCTAGTTTGTTGTCTTCGTTCAGTTCACGTTTTATCATTGTTTATTTTAAAATTTTTAATTTCATTTGTTATTTTTTATCAGTAATAAAATCTATAACTTGTTACATCCAGAAATGTATCTACATTTTAATTTTCTCTTAATAAAATATTATTTAAATTCACAATTGCAAAATCATGAAACCTATACTTATTATTTAATAAACCAATATTTATTGTTTATAGAACTCATAATTTATCATTAATAAATCATACTGAAGACGGAAATAAGGAGAAATTTAATATATACAAAATAAAACTGTCGGGATTACCTTAAAGTCTTAAAAAAATCAAGTGATCGGGTTTACCCCGAGGGGTGAGCTGATTTACCCTGGAAAATTGTGATTTTGAAATTTGGTATATGTGTATTAAAAATTTTCCCTAAGTAAAACTAAAACAGATAAATCAAAAATTATTTTTTATTTTGTTAGTAGAAATCATAAGCTTTCAAATTATATAAATTAACTTGGATTTAGAGAATAATTTCCAAGGTTTTTACCGTTCTGAAATAAAGTGAGCGAGTTTACCCCAGTCTCGCCTACATGTCTTTTGACACTATTTTCAATAAGGCCTACTTTGGTAACATGTAACACGTCTAATAAGAGTCCTATAAAGTTCCTAATTTTTTTCTATGTTTATTTAATCTTTCTGAATAATGTTATTTGAACAAATAACCCGCGTGGAATTGAAAGTTTGGGTTTGAGACATTGAGATTTTTAATTTTCCAAGAAAATACTAAAAAAATCAAGTTTTTTATTCTCTCATACTTTGACGACTTTTCTCGTACTTTGCCAAACTCCAAAAAATGAGATTTTTAATTTTCGAATAAAATACTAAAAAAGTTTGCCGAACTTTACAAATTTGGAACATAAATTTTTTGATTTTACATATTCATAAAACTCGCTGTTAATACTGTGGTACAGTTCTCCATTCGAAAATGTTCCTGAGAAACCTATTTTTTTGTTCCTATACTTTTCCTAACTGTCCGCGTACTTTAATTATCGTTGTTAATCACGTACATCGGTACATTTCGAAGTATGGGAAACGCTTATTAGCCATACTTTGCCGACTTTTCAGTACTTTGCTGGATTTCGCCCAAACTTCCTCTTCCACGCGGGAACCATGATTACATTAACTTTTTGTGATTATTAAACGAAACCATAGACATATTATCTCCATTACGAAAAAAGGTACGTAGTCGATTGTATAAAAAATTATTTCAATGAAGTATTTGCAAAGGTTTTTTTCAGTTTTTTGCTTTATTTCACCATTACCAGTCAGGTTCACTGAGAAAAATGGATATTGAACTTTAATATCTACATATTAACAGTCAATATCTGTGACAGTCAAATACATAAACATCTTAGATGTTTAAATTTAATATCCACAGATATTGGAAAAGACATGTTCAAACATAACCTCAAATTTGTGGATTATACCTGTTAACATCTGAGATATTAAACCATAACATCTAGATGTTATGAAATATCATCTTTTCTTAATATCTAGTATATTAAGAAATATACTAATAATAATAATTAAATTAAATATACTAATTCTAATAATATTAGTATATTTATATCGAATTTTCTCAGTGTGTATGCCGCTGTAAGTCTTTTTGTCCAAGATTCAAAGTTTAGCACTACTATCTTTTCTTTTACTAATTTTTTTCTGTGCTTGAAACTGATTTATAACTTTTAAGATCGGGTTTCAAAGGATGTGCAGAGGTGTAAAGACCAAAAATATTTTCTCTGAGTTAGAAGTTTCAAAATTGTATGAAGATATCGGTAGTTGAATTTTCAATTCTTTTCTATATAACAGTATATGCTCGTGTCTACAAAAATATAGTTTATTGTATTTAAAATGAATCGTAATCAGTATATCGTAATCTCCGTAACGTGTACTTTGTCTCATCTTTGTACCTTAATTTCCAACAGAGATAACAAGACTATACTGTTTTGTTTAAAACTCCCAAATAGTTAATATAATAATTATTAATCGTTTAGATAATACTGTTCATAAAGATTCAAGAAGCATACTAGTAGACACCCTGTAAAACTATTATATTTAATTAATTGAAAGTAGGGGTTTACAAACTGAATAAATAAATATACGGTGAGCAGATTCAAAGTAAGTTAAAGAAGATAAAAACTTGCAATTATTTCTAATTTTACAACTAACTAAAGTGCAGTTACCCTATGCTTGAAATTGTAATAAAATAATAAATCTTGACTTAATAAAACGATTGAAAAAATTGATATGTTAAAAATTTGTGATTTTGTAAAAAAAGTCATTAAGGTCCAGTTTCACTAATGACGATTAAGAGTTAATTAATAATTAAATCCTCAATTAACACATTTGACTTTTGACACATTTTGACTTTTTTCTGTATACATTCAGTTTTTTATGCAAATTAAAAACTGATTCAATCGAGAATAGAAATACATTTTTTTAACCACATTTCATAATTCGCAAGCAAATTAGCAAAATATGAAACTCATTTCCTTGATGTTGTCAAATTGTCTTTTCTTCTTTTTTCTCTGTACAATTTCTGTTGGACGCGCTTATATAAAACATAACGGATGTACGTGATTGATTAAATCGCTTCCGGCCTACGGCTACTGTCTTACGAAAACCTGTCAGCCATGATCTTAAGATTTATTACTGTCAGAAACAAACGTAATTGCACGTTATATTTGTTTTATTACTTCTCGGAAATATAAATAAATTAACTTCTTTCAATATATTTTCGGTATATATACTTTTTAATGTCATTTGAATTGATTCTTATATAATAGAATTTGTTCAAATGGAGTTCGAGTCAAAGAATATGAGTTAATTTCTTTATATTTGTTAATTATGGAGGTCAAAATAATAGAATTAGAGAAAATGATTATTTGTATTTCATACACATGCCAGAAATATAAAAATTCTTTCATTAAAATATGATTTGAATTAAAGAAATTACTAAAAAATAATGCCAATTGACATTATATTTCCCGTGTGGAAAAATTTTAAGGCGCTGACCAAGCGCTTAAGAGACCGCCTAACGTCTTTCTAGACCAAGGACAGACGGTCTTGTCGAGCGGCAGTTCAGAATTGAAACGAAACTTCCACGCTATCGTCTAGAATAGACCAGCGTTTCTGGTCTGATCAGCAGTGCTAGTAAATTCTAATCTACGTCTATTCAAAATTTCTCATTGTATGTTATGACAACTATTCTTAGAATGATAAGACTTAATTGTATATTTGAAATAATTTTAATGACTTTTTTTACATAAAAAGATGACGCCTAAACATTGATGCTGAGTACGACTGCTAGCTTCAGCCGAGTAATCAAAACTCATAGAAACACATTAAAATCTAACACCGTACTAGACGGACATATTTGACTTAGGTTTCTTATTCTTTTTTTCCACACGGGTAATTTTACTTTTTCATTTTGTCAATTATTTTTTTTTAGGTTATGTTTTGTAATTACAATACGATACTTACCTCCACTATTTAAAAACAAGGAAATTTACAACATAATTGGATTGTGAAGTTTTAAAAATATATAATTTATAAAATTTGGTAAAAATTTGACCATGTGTAATAGCAACTGAATGTTACGCACGCCAACTGTAAACTGTCATAACTTATTGCGTCTTGCAAGTCTGCTCTGAGTTTGAAAAGACCGTCTAGATAGACGGACTCAACGAGGTCTATTAAGCTGCTCCTTAGCCGATAGCAAGACAGGCTGGATTAGACGGGCTACACTATAACTGTCTAGTCTCTTTGTAGAAACCAGACTTCCATAAAATTTTTCCACACGGGATATTATAAATTATTGGGTACAATTGTACCAATAAACTAAAACAAAATAAATAAGTAGAAATTTAATTAAAGAGGCAATTCTTTTTAAGATTTCCAAAAAAGAGGTTTTTTATTTATTTATTATATTCTCTATTTTTTCACAAAATTGTAAATTAAATTTCATTAACCCGTGTACAAATTTCCAGACTAGGACCCAAGTAAGGATGAAACACACGGCCTTACCTGGGCCACATCAGCTGCCGTGTATTTAATTTCATAATAGGGAAGGCCCGATCCGTCCCTAATCCGGGCAGTGGTGAAATTTCTACACGGGAAACTTTTATAAAAGTCGCAGAATAATTTTTACCCACAAGTATAATAAATGTTTTCTTAAATAACTTATAAATTCGAACACTCAGCATGAATTCAATGGGGGTGTCCAGATATTTAAGAAAGGAAATCACAGTAGTAAAAACATATATATATATATATATATATATATCCGAAAAAGATGTTCAGTACCTGCTCCTATAGACAACTATTTTGAATCATAAAATGATATTTCTATTTGGTAAGCATTATCATGTTTGCTCCACAATTTTTTTCCAGTTATAAATTTGCTCCAAGGTATATACATATATATACATATACACAAAATTCTAGAAAAGTTTTTTTCCAAATTTTATTATAATACACCGTAGAGAAAGTAAGATTTTATTTTTTCTAAGAAAAATATTTTTTTTGTCAATATTCAATATTCACCTTTATCAAGATATTCTGAGAATAATGCTGTGTCCGCAGTTTTAAAATATATATATTTCTGGAAGAGGTACCTATAATATTTATTGTATACACCTGGACAATTTCTTGCCTCTCTTTTTTTTGCAAAATTTTTTCGGAGAACACGGAAGTTTCCTGGAGCATGTATAACATGTCCTAAGGAACGTGAAATAGGGTAATGTGTAGGAAGTTGTGTGTTCAAGTCTCGTGTCGTACAAATCCCATAAGTGCAATTCAGAAAGAATCATATCTGCACGTGTGGGTTGCTGCAGGGGTCATACATTCCCGGTTCTCGATTGAAAAAGAATCTTCCTTGACGATGATGCGGGAGAACTGTATATATATAAATGATGGTCACGGCATATGTTGAACAGCGAACACCTGGTCATGAGTCATACGTAGACCGACACAATGAGTCTTACACCTAGCATATATGTCCGTACGATTCATGTACATCAACAGAATCTCATTTCAGCGGAATCTTGCGATTTTATACCGAGATGGAATATAAAAGATTAAGTTACCCTCTAGTTCTATTCACCAAAAATAACAAACTATTTCACGTACTTCCTTACTTCTTTCTGAAAATATTTTAAGCAAATATTTATAAGCTTTGCAATTCAACATTAATTAATAAAAAATAGTAAAAAGAAGCTTTAAAGCTAAAAAAAGTAGTAAATAAAAAGTAGCTATCGAAAAATTGAATCGCTTTAATGAAGAATACTCTCTAAAACTGAATTAGTGAAAAATGACTGAGATTTCAGTCATTTCTAACTGATTTTCAGTAAAATTCCACTGATTCAGTTTTAAAGAGTATTATTAAAATATTTCTAGAGGTGTTAAACATGTAATGTATTACATTTTTTAGAAGATTTAAGCATATTTTTATAACGAATTCGACAAAAATCGACCAGTTTTCACAGAGAAAATTGAATGTTATTTTAACACTGCATTCGGTGTTAAAAGTGTCTGCATCAAAATTTAGCTAGGAAGTGTTGTTTTAACACCGAAAATAAGGTAAATTTTCTATTATAAATAATTTATCCTCACTAAAAGTACGAATCCATTATAAAAGTTTGTTTAATTTTTTCACTAATTTGCAAATTTAAATATTGAATTTCAATATTCAGCGTTGAAATAGTTAAAATATAATTTTAAAAAACGTTCTTTAACGTTCGTTCTGGCCTATTTTTAAAAAAACACGATTCATTAAAATTTTAAATCATTATTTGCCTTGTGCAGATTTTTATATTAAGTTTGATTATCTAGATTTAATATTTTTAAAAGAAATTTTGTTTTAAATCCTTCTTTATCATTCTTGCTGGCGTACTTCAGAAATCCCCCCCCCCCCCTCACCCTTTAAAGCCTTACGTAATTTATGTATGGCCCCTAATTGCCTCAGTTACAACAAAACATTTATTTTTTCCAATGCTTTCTTGTTATTTCGTCTTATTTACAACATTGAAAATTGTAGGTAGTTTTATGCGACAACTCGATCGCACTGCCAGTCCTGAGTTCGGCTCAGGATACGGGCGTTGAATCCATTCCTGGTTGGGGAGGGGGATTTCAATTCCCCTCACGAGATGAAATCGATGATCGTCCAGTCTCTCATGTCTCGATTCCACGTAATGTCATTAATACAATTGCCTCGGTTATTCTCCTCCAAATACGTATGTGTGTATGAGCGGGTGTGATTAAGGAAAGTATCAATGTCAAAGATTCTCAGTATTAATATTTGTCCTTTACTTCATTCACTGTTTATGCAACTCAAAAAAACTCTAACCCATTTCATAATTTAACATCAGAGAAATACTTTTTAAAACAGAATTGTCCTCAACAAATTGAAATTTTTTAATTTCCCGAAGAAGCAAAAAATTCCACGATTCCAGTAAATGCAATTTATTTATTTTTACTCATTTAAGAAAAAAACAACAAAATATTAATAAAAAATGATGAAAAAAATATCATGTGTCTCGATGGGAAATAAATCAGGTACAATATGCACCTATCATTCGAGTGTAATTGCATAGTGTATAAATAATGTATTGCTATATAAAAGTTTCAGCAATATATTTCTGAGAATATGACGGGGTTAAAGCAGAGTTGAAAGAATAATGACCACTTGTAATATTTAAATCCGACATACGAAATGAATAATGACTTGATGTGATTAGAATGAATTCAGCAGATATAGCGAGTGTAATTACCAAGCATCGTATTTTGATTACATATTATTACATTCTTGGAAAAAAGTATCATGTGGGACAGGCACGACAATCGTCAAAAGCCCCACCTTTCTTTACATCCTGTCAATTTGCCCATCGACGTATCTTTTAATTTTTTATTCTTCTTCTTCTCTTTTCTTTCAAGTTTGCAAACCACCCGTTTCTCAGACATCGCTCCTTGGACCTCAGGTTTTTCAACACGGAGTAATCACGGTAAAGGTTGATTTCCGCAAGGGGGCTCTCCTCAATTCTGCGAATTCGTCCCCACAAGCCTAATGTCGACGACACACAAAGAAACGCATTGTGTTCCTAATATAACGGAACAGACCAACAGTCATTGTCCAGAGGACGTAAAAGCTTCCTGGAAGCTCTCTCTCTCTCTCTCTCTCTCTCTCCTTCGTCCATCCTCTTATAATATAGTCTAAAATTCAAAACTGCCTGGTGAAATTGCACCCCATATATAGAGGAAGGCAAAAATAAAATACGAGTGAAAGGAAAAAGAAAGATTGGAAATATTATACACGGACTATCGAAAAAGGTTTTAAGAAAGAAGATTTTCCTAGAATCACACACACACACACACATATATATATATATATATATAAAACTTAGGATATGGGTCTATTTACCTGATTAAAGACAAAAGGCAGATGACAAGCTTTTTTTACCCTGTCAAATCATGTTGAAATTTTAATGTACATTCGAAAAGATTATAGCAGGACTAAAAATACAAACTAAAAAAAAGTATAAGTAAATTACATGTTTGCCATATATATCTTAGAGTTGATTCTATCCTACAATTTTTTCTTCTACTTCATGATTACTAAATCACTGTTTCATTTCACATTCTTGGTAATGTCATTAATCCGACATGGTTCATTTTATCTTATTTCTTATACAAGTTGGTAAATATTGTTTCTTGTATATAAAACACCTACGGATTTTGGTCTGCTATTTTGCAATGATTACATCCATTCAGTCGTGCAATATACTATTAGCAACTTCCGCGAATTTTGACTCATTTTCAATATCAGACTAATACATAAATATTGTTTAAAATGGTCGAGGCTGGAACGAGTCTTGTCATTATTGGCGATTCATGCAGCTAAACTAGCGAACCAATATTATTTCGAACTGTTTTAGTTTTGCTACACTAATTTAATACAATCTTTATAAAAATGTTGTTTAATTGCGATATGATTGAACATAGCCCGTGTGGAAATTTGTCACGTATCTGTAGCGTAACGGTATAGTTTTACTATTTACTATATAGTTCCAGTATTGTGAAATGATATAGAAACTGTCTAGAAATGTAACGCTACGAACATCAAGTTTCTAGATAGTTTTACTATATCAGAATAATCCTGTGAATCTGTATTAAAACTATATTGTGGATCTAGAACAATTTATGTACATCTAAGGCAAATGCCGGAATTTCCAAGCCTTGGTTGTTCATTTACAACAAATATTGAACCAATATTAATAACCAATATTAATTATTTACCAGCGTTTTAAAATTAAATTTATGAATGGTTATTTCTTGGTTACCAATATTGAACCAATGTCTGAAATTAATATTTTATTAATACAACACATAGCAAAAATTGTTCAAAAAAAAATAAATGATAAAATAAAGTACTAGTCTAATACAGGAAAAAGAATTAATTTAATTGAAACACTCTATTAAAACCTGAGTGTGATAAAAATCAGACAAAAATAATATTTGCCTTTAAGTTTAAGAATGAAATTGTCTCTTCTTATATATAACTGGTAAAACAACTTGTTAACGAGAAAAGAAACTTGCGCGCCCTGGTGACAACTTATCCTAAGTAATTTTAAACATAAGCAGCGAGGGACTGCTTTCGAAAGCGAACAATTTCCCATTTGGTGGAAATACTAGACGAAAAGTGTATATTGTTTTTATGCAAAACAATTACTGATTTTGATTATTTAAATATTTTATTTTATATGATAAATATAAGTTTTTCATATTATTTATTATCTAGTTTTGCTAGACAGAATTTATATAGTTGAACAACGTAAAGTAGTTAATGTAGTGAAACTATACAGATCCTAGAACGTTTAACAATATAAATCACTTAATGAAGTGAAACTGTACAGTAGCTAGACCGTTTCGATATAGATTTACGTGAATAGTTTCACGAGTTATTTACGATATAGTTTTTATCTTGCACATAGTTCAACAAGAAATTTTTCTACACGGGAGGTAATTAAAACAGAATAAAAGAAAAAAACTAAAAGAAAACACTATAATTGATGCGTTCCTCAGTGCTCAGTATTTAAAAGTAGCTATTTTTTGCATCGAGTCCCAAAAAATCCTGACAGACAAAAGCAATGAGGTATTGTCATAAAATCTGGAATAAAATTAATCACTTCAAACCAGAAAATTATGTGATTACTCGTTTATGTGAACATTGTTTAAAAAAAAATTACAATGATTGTATTAAAGTTAGTGTAAGAAAACTAAAACAGTTATAAATAATAATGAAAAAGAAATGGAATTGACAGAATACACAAGGCTCCAGTGAGTCCCGGTCTCGTTAGTTCAAACTTCACCACTATGTGTGCTAGTTTGGCTTTTTGAATCGCCAATAGAGAAAGTGGTTGATATGATAACCAGAAAAGACGGTCCCCTGGGTAGCAATTTCTATAAAAGTCATTCTTCGTGTGAATATAGATTTTGAATTTCAAAGAATTTTATATTCAACAATGTATACACACAGAAAAAAACTAAAAATGAGTTATACTACAAATGAATCCCGACTCATTTTGATAAGCAAACACTGGAGGACATGAACGTATTAACTGTTAACTCTCTGCCTACTCATGTGACCTTTATCTTCTAAAATCGACTATTTGGGCACCTGGTGGGACTATGAAAAGTACATTTAAAAGCGCTAGAATGGAGATAAGTCATCGTAGGCAGAGGGTTAATGTGGTTCATGATAGAGATTGGTACGGACCATACTAATTATATTGTAAAAATTTGATATGTTCGTACGATTGAATAACCTAAAAACATCCCCTATTTCAAATGAACCATATTAAAAATTAAAATTAATTACATTCAATTTAAAAAAATGTCTTTAAGTGACATGAATATCGTAAAATTTCAAACTATTAAAACATTGATATAAGCAGTAAACTTTTTTTTATAAATTTATCTTAAGAAAAAAAGAATCTAAGCGATGTTAATCATTTTGAAATTACATCCTACCGCTTGTGAATATAATCGATCTGCAAAAAAGAATAAAAAATGTCGATAACACCTCCGTGAAAATAACTGCTTGCAAGAGCGTTCTCAATTTACACGTTAACGAGAAATTTAACTCGGTTACTTCAACAGCGATTAATGCATATGTATATGTATATAAAAAGGGGTGCGCCTCAGATGCTCTGTACTCAAAAAACGTTTTCCATGCCTTCACATGGATAAGAAGATATAAATTACATTTATACCTGAAGTCCACGCCTACGCACGTGACTTATAACTTTTATATACATGTATGCATATACACACACAAGCCTTACCTTCACGAGTTCTAAATAGGTACGCTGAAAATGGAATGCATCCATTTCGGGGAAATTCGATTATATACACCGAGAATCGAGCAGAGAATGGCAGTTACAAGAATACCGAAAAAAACAACCCCGCAGACTTCACGTATATAAATTATAACCAGGGGCGTTTCCGATTATTTGGCAAACCCCTTTATGAGTGTATGTGAGTGTGTATTGAATTTACGATGATGAGAAACCGTTTTCAAACATTTTCTGGAAAAAAGGAAACACAACTTCCTAAACGTGCGATTTACTCTGTCTACGGCCCGAAATTCTAATTAAACCACCAATTCCCTAGTTAAAATTTTGACTAATTTCAATGTTTACGTAAATAATAAAACAATCGTGAATTTTTGCAAGTCACGAGCATATTATTATATTGTTTTTAACTCCCTGCGCTTCAGTAAATTATCAAAAGTGATTCCACAAAATGCTCAATATACCTGGAATCATCTACAAAAACAAATTCTCGAGAACTTTACATCACCCAGTCGCGTATATATAAACGAACCACCTGTAGAGTATATTCCCAAAGACATCACTGTACATTGGTGCACGACCGAGGCTCTCGACAACTCTCGTATAATTTACTTACTCACAGAACACACATTCGCGGAAGAGATTATTTAATTCACAAAGAAGAACAACTTTGGCGCCACTATTTATAATAAAAAACAAATTCATAAATATTTTTTTTTGCTTTTTTAAAAACTCCTTTATAAAAAGTATATAGTGAATCACTTATCAGTTATGACAATATAACGGTTTTATCATATTTTCCTACATTGTTCATCAGCTGCTTGTGTAATCTCATATATAATATTGGAGAAGAAAAAAAGCTTTTATGACAAGGATTTACCACGTAGAGAGTATACAAAGTTATAAATTTTCAGGGTTTTGCACTCGAGGTTATCATGTCCTTACTATATTTGGAGTACTTTATTTTTAGAAATGAAACGCATGATTAACACCCAGGTGTTATAATTACATGTTACATAAATGCTCGCATAAATGACAAGCCAATATAGTACAACAGTTTTTACAAGATAAAGAAGTGAAAGCCAGTGACTGATTAGATCTGACCACAGGCACAGATGCTATTGGATCGACCCTCGTAAATCTATACTGACAGTAAAAAACTTCTCAGGCAGAGAAGAAAAATAACACAGCTGATGTATTCACTTTAGATGAATAATTTACTAATGTAGACAAACTAAAGTTTCAGGAAGTAGTTTATTCAAATGAACAAGTCTTTTATTAGAAGCATGTTCATTTGTGAGAATTTTTATTCGATGCAGTCTAGAATGTGGAGATTTCATTTCTGAAAATTTGCTTCTTTCATTGCAGGCTCGAACCAGTAAAAGTATTTAAAAATACCATGGTGGACCAATTATTAAAATATAACCAATCCAAGTCAAATAAAAGAACATTTTACTTAAAATTATAAATTAAATATTTTCAAAACATGAATATAATAAATATTGAAGAAATTCATGTTTTATAATTTTAAAAAAGTCTATTTTCAATCAATTATTTTTAATAATTTTCAAATCCATTTGTTTATAATATTTAATCTTACGAAAATTCAATTGTTCGTCAAAACTTAGCCTCAAAATGAGTGGCACTAAAAATGAGATTTCCGGTCTCATTTTGAGCTTACATAAAACTTACTCATAATGAGACCAATCATATTTATTATGAGGTTAAAAGATACCTGCAAATTTTCATCAAATAATGAGTAACGCATAATTAAAACATAAAATATATTAATTACCTGTGCCTAAATGACATATCAGATAGTATGTAATATTCATTTCACATATATTTCTTCAATAAAGGCAATCAAAATTTTAGGTTATAAATGTTTGTTGACATATAGCAGTAGTGCCACACTGATTTCACACAACTTAATTGCAATTAATAGCGCCACTGACAAGTGGCTATAATATGGCGCGAAAATTGAAAATTTATTCATTCTGTTATGTTTAACTTACTTTAATTAAGCTGCTGTTTAATTAATAAATTAATTTTTAAAGAAAAGGAGATTAAAATATTTTCAAATTAATTAAAAGTAATATTTTTCACAGCAAATATATGTGATAGCACAATATGAAAAAACTGCAAATGTTACCAATCCAACATTCTGAAAATATTTATCGACAGGTAATACTCATTTTGAGCAACTTGAAATTTGTAATTTGTTTAAATTGAGTAGTGCTCAAAATTAGATACCACAAAAATGAGACCAAGTTTTTTCTGTGTATATTAGAAAATAAAAACTTAAAATAAATAAATATTTATTTTAGCGATTCACGGCAAGACAATATTATCTTCTACTTGCTTTACATTGCTTGATGTAACAAGAATCTTATATACCCAAGATTCTTGAACATTTACTTGTTTATATATTCACTATTCTTGATAATTCTTGATCAAATTCATGGAGAAAAAGGGACTGTTACATCTATACTAACCGGATTGTTAATATAGAACTAGCAAATCGGATTTGTTGTTGCAACAATTCTTTTTGTTCTCTTAACAAATTAATTTTTAATTTTTTTTTAATTTGTTAAGAGAACAAAAAGAATTGTTGCAACAACAAATCCGATTTGCTAGTTCTATATTAACAATCCGGTTAGTAGATGTAACAATCCCTTTTTTCTCCGTGTTTGTTGGGTAGAATGTGTAAGAGATTTAACATAATTCAAAGTTGCAAAAAATCTTAAATTTCAAAAAATTTGTTCTTTTAGGAGAAAGAATAAAATATATACAGATCAAGAAAGCTAGAGACAGAAGGTAAAACTTCGGTAGTGGGGGTATGGCAATGCTGAGTCGCTCAGCTGCTGTATGGTCAGGCGTTTTCTTTCAAAAAAGTCTCCGGCGCAATAGACTTCTGCACACCTAACCTACAAATACAACATGAAAAAATTGTCGTTGGTTTTCAGTGTTGTGTTTATCTTTTTTCTTGACTCGTTGTCGGCATTTTATAAATATTTTAATAACACTAAATTAATGCACTTAATTTACTAATCACTTGAATAATTTATAATAATTATATATGTACCCGTTTTGACATTGAATGCCTAATTAAAGAAATTTACAAAATTTAAAAATTTGTCTTGAGTTTCCATTATATTTCATCCTAAGTATAGTTGAAGACTATTTTTAGAAAAAACTTTATAAAAACCGTACAATTCATTTTCGATAATTGTTTACAATAATTTTTTGAATTTAAATTGGAGTTTTAATTTTTAATTTCAGATAGCTGAAAATGTTTTTAAAACAATGAAAAAATAATTCAGATAATATATTCATTATTTAGATACCTATAATAATTTCATTATTTTTTTAAAAGAAATTTTATAAAAAAGTTTGTAAATAATGGAATTTCTATGATATTTTGATTATTTTATGAAAAAAATTAAATTTTTGAGTATATAGAAATTTATTAAAATTATCTAATGCCTAAATTCACTCCCTTTCTCAATAACTAATGTTCAACAACCCCCCCACCTGTATATAAAGCTTACAGCAAAATTAATTTAAGTAAAACCAAGAAAAAAAGAATTTCGATTCTCTTGAATTAGAATCGCCTAAAGAGGATTTCTTTTCTTTTTCTTTTATCATCGGGTGTTATTAAAATTGCATTCCTGGAGAAGTGCCTCAAGTATCGTATAATCTGAACACCTGGCCAATCGACCGAAAACCGACAAGTCAAACCCTAGAGTCTAGACTTGAGACGAGTGCTATATATATGTGAGAATCGAGAAGAAGAGTGCTCCAGAGATCCAAAGAATTCTAACATACATATAGTATAGCAATTTAGCAGGGAACCAAGAGCCGCAGGGTGAGCGAGTTGGCTTGGCCGTATGGGTCATGTTCGAACGTATGGTTGTTTGAGAAAAAGAGAGGAGAATAACTCGAGGAGAAAGAAAGAAGGAAGAGCAACGGCTTCAACATATAGTTCTCGAACGAAAATTTTGGGAGGGTTGCAGGAGCAGGAGGTATAAGTTTCTTGGAAAAAAAGTTGCTCTTACAGTATATATGAAAGAGGGGAATGCCAGGCGCGCGCTCTCTCTCTTTCTCTCCACTCTCGCGGGAATAGGAAAAGGGTGGTAAACTCACACGCGTTGAAACCATCACATATGTGATTCCTGGAATTATACTAACATACATACCACACACTCCCTGGGTGCGAGATTGTGGTTCATAGGCGTGGCGAAGAACTTGGCTTCGTGAAACACACGACCTAAAATACAAGAGGTCCCAGACCTTTCCTCTCAAAACTATACTTTCTACGGTGGAATGAGTTTTCGTCGTTATTAAAAGCTGCGCACAAAAGACAGCAAAGAAGGGTGTCGAGAATTGACGCTCCCTCTTAATAACAATGTCTCAAGTTTACCAAAACTCACGTCTCTACCATCTACTCCACTATTTTTACTTCGAAAACTCAAAATTAGTCTAAACTTTAATAATCACAGTTTTTCTAAGGAAATTAAATGGAGACAAAAAACGAATCAAAACGTTGCAACTTAAAGTTTTGATTCGTTTTAGAATCTGTAATCTCTAAGTGTAAAATAACTTTTTATTTAAAAATCCAATTAGGAAAATATTTTCTAATTACGTGCAATTTTAAAATACATTAAACATCATCGCTAATAATCAAGCTATAATTTCATATAATATGATTATTTTCATTATTAAACATAAATAGAAGAGTATTATGCAAACCAGGGCTAATTGATTCAGGCAGTTTTCTCTTTATCTTCCCGCTCAACAAATGTATAATTATCATGGTGAATTTTTCTCCTTCCCATATAATTCGTATAGTATTGTTTGGGACAGAAGCATGCACACACTAACAAAAAAAAGAATAAAAAATACCGATAACGATCTTATTCAATTTTGAATAATAAGCGCTTCGCTGAAAACCACTTTAATTTCACAATAGATAGCGCAAACTAACTCCGACGTAATCTCAGGTGTACACATATACATAAAAACCTATCAGCAGTTTATATAGTGATTGTGCAACTGTGGTGGAACTTGTTTAACACGCTAGATGTGCATCTACCAAGATATATACTTTAACACCAACGGTAACCTAATTTTATCCAGTTAATCTGCAATGTTAGGTACTTATGTTATTATTCATACACAAAAGAAAGAATTTAATTTGTTTACAAAAATTGTTAAATTAACTTAAATTAGCTATTCCATGTCAAGTGATCAACAATTAAACATACAAATTTGACAAAGTACATTTTGGAAAGGTTTTTTCATGCTCTTTCGATTGGAAATAAGCATTCTGAAAAAAAAATTTTTTGACACAAAAAAATCAAAATTAAAAATAAATTTCAATTTTTGGGGGAGAGAGATACGATTTTTTTTAACGAAAGCTGAGGTTTTTTCGGAAAAAGGACATATAAATGATAAAGTGGGACTAGAATGTTTAAACATTGAAAAAAAGAATTTTCTCCAAAACGGAGCTAAAAACCGGGTTTAGAGCGCTCCGGCGAGTAGAAAACTCTTTTCTTTTTTAATGTTTAAACATTCTAGTCCCACTTTATCATTTATATGTCCTTTTTAGGAAAAAACCTCAGCTTTCGTTTAAAAAAAATCCTATCTCTCTCCCCCAAAAATTGAAATTTATTTTTAATTTTGATTTTTTTGGGTCAAAAAATTTTTTTTTTCAAAATGCTTATTTCTAATCGAAAGAGGATGAAAAAACCTTTCCAAAATGTACTTTGTCAAATTTGTATGTTTAATTGTTTAAGAGTAAAAAATTATTGAAATAAACATTACATCAAAAGACCCCCTTGATCACTTGACGTGGAATCGCTCATATATATTTATTAATACACTCTCTAAATCTGAATTAGTGCGGATTCGTTTATCAATTTGAATTAGTAAGATTTTTTACTAATTTTGAGTAGTTTTTTACTAATTGCTAGTAGAAAATTGCTAATTCAATTAGTAGAGCGTATTTTTTACTATTTATCAAATTAGTAAATTTTCTACTAATAATTAGTAAAAAACTACTAAAAATTAGTAAAAATAGTTACTAGTTCAATTGGTAAACGAATCCGCACTATTTCATTAGTAGAAAACTACTAATTCAGATTTAGAGAGTACAGTACCGTCGGGAATTATCGGTAAGGCTGCACGAGCACGGCCCAAAAACATACCAATCTTTCAATCAAGATTTTTTGTAAATGGGTGAATTGCACTTAACTGCGTATAATTTCAAGATGAGTTTTTGAAAACATTTTTTTTTTAATGTTGTGCGATTCTATGGGAGATTTTAGTTTTCTCGAAGTAAACCAATTGCAATGGAACTCAGGAATTTTAATCTACACATAAAAAGAAATGTTTCCACCAAATATTACGTCAAAACATTCAGTAGTTTTTGAGATGTCATATTTGGTGGAAACATTTCTTTTTATGTGTAGATTAAAATTCCTGAATTTCATAGCAATTGGTTTACTTACTCCGAAAAAACTAAAATCTCCCATGGAATCGCACTGTTAAAATTTGTTTTTTTACTTATTAAGAGTGTAATAAAATTATTTTTTTGGCGATTTAACTACAACTATACACTGAAAGAAATGCTTTCGTGAATTCAGCCATAAACTTCTGGTTAAGGATTTTGGTTGAAGTAGTCATACAATCTGTCAGATTAGCACCAAGGTTGCGCAGTTACGCGTAACATTACACGTAAAATGCCTCATAAGTGAGGTTATGTCAGACATATGAAAGCTGATTCACATAATCACATTTACTGTCCTCTATTTCTGTCATTCGTATGGCTGGATTAACTAAACTGTTTTGGCAGTTGTAGTTCATAAACAATTTCCCATAGGCTTCGACATTTTAAATACGACAAACTGCACTGAGAGAAATGGATAATAAGATTTTGATGTTAAAAACATGATGTTACACGATAGTATCATTATGCTACTGGCTACCATCACAGATGTTAAAGAAATATATAGTTATGATACCCCGAACTATATATCAAGATGTTACTCCGCATAATCTTGATAGGGTTACTATCTAGATAGCTGTCTGTATATGTAGCATTAAAGATAGTTACTGTAACCATCATTATGTTACACACTACTATAAATTTCTCTCCGTGTATATTTTTGTAGACACAAGCACACTGTTTAAAAAGAATTGAAAATGCAACTACAGATATTTACATACAATTTTCAAACTTTTAACTCAGGGAAAATATTTTGGGTGTTTACACCTCTGCACATCCTTTGACACCCGATCTTTAAAGTTATATAAATCAGTTTCAACCACAGAAAAAAATTACTAAAAGAAAATATAGTAGTGCTAAACTTTGAGTCTCGGACAAAAAGATTTACAGCGGTATGCACTTGACTTCTAATAGTGCAATAAAATAATAATCTTAAAAAGTTAATATAATAATGGTTATTTGTTCAAATAACATTATTCAGAAAGATTAAAGAAACATAGAAAAAAATCAGAAACTTTATTCGACGTGTTACATGTTACCAAAGTAGGCCTTATTAAAAATAATGTCAAAAAACATGTACTTTTATTCTTAAAAAATTAATAACTTACGAAATAATTTTTTTATTTTTTACATTAACGTAGAAATACGAAGTCAACTGATTATACTTTTTGTACCGATAGTAATTCAATGCATTTGATAAAAAACATGCTTGGACGTTGATAATAATATCTCACGAATCGAATAAGAGTTTTCAACGCTTTTAGTCTTAAATTACAGATGAGACTTGACTGATCACAACTATAGGAGTTTCAAATTTTTTCTGAAATTTTTAAAACATGTGAAAGAGTTAAAAAAGTTCAAAATTTTTTATTTTTTTGTCAAATTTATCGATTGCTGCAATCTTTGTTTAAATTATTAAACATTTTAGTTATCTATCATTAATCGTAGAATTTAATGATCTTTTGAATGGTATTTTTTTAATTTTCTAACATTTGTATTTACAAAAAAATTGTGATTTAAAGATTGGTATGATTGAGGATCGTTTGCGTGCAGCCGTACCGGTAATTCCCAACGGTATTGTAGGTTCTATTATAAATAGTACAATTTATAAAAATACAATTGTTTACAAGAGTGCGATGTGTTGAATTCACTACGCTTCATTGAATGGATGATTAGCAATTAATTAGATTTTCCTTTTTTCCCTCCAATTCAATGTACAAGCTTAGTCACTAAAAGCTTTGCGCACATTCACTGTATACCGTTATTATTCCATACAACAATGAAATAAACAAATGTAATTTCTTTTTATTCGGTTGAATTCAATTTTAACTTGTTTTGTTGAATTATGCCGGTTAATGAGTAAATACTTGTGTGAGAAAAAAATTGAATTGATTGGAAAAGAATATCCATCAGTATGGAATTCGTGAGAATTATGTATAACTGTTAAGGAGATGTTAAAGTCGGTTTGATTTTGCCACAGAAACTCTGTGTAAAAATCGCAATGACTTTACATTCCCCTTAAGGGGAAGCACCAACCTCAATTCTGACCCCTTTCTAACCAAAATTTTATTTCACCTAAATAAATGAACCGATTTAAATGAATCAAACGGGAATATTAAGGGAATAAATATACTTTTGTTTAGAATTAGAGACTTTTTAAACAGTTTACTTTTTAAATAATTGTATAATAAATTTTTAGGATTTTTTTAAGGATTTTACAAATTTCTTTTGAAGTAATTTGATTTTTGATAAATTTTTTATTAAAATTGTTGATATATTGCAAATAATTGAATTGTTTGAACGAATTCTATTAAAATTTTTGGAATTGTTCTTTAGAATTAAAATTTCTGAGGATAATTTTCTTATTCCAACCATATATTAGAGGATTTTAAATATAATGGGACAAAATAAGTGAAATCGGACACTTGAAAAAATTTTGTCTCCAATTTTCAAGTAACTTATGATTTTCGGTAGATAATATACGAGTACATTTTTACCCCCTACAATATTAAAAAAAATTTATTTTGGAAGTAATCACGTGTTAAAGTTTTTAAACTTTTTTTAAAAATGAAGCCTGAAGTCTATACTTTGAAGATAAAATAAAGCGATTACTAAAAAATAAATTTTTGTAATTATTATTAACAATTCTTTTAAACAATTGCAAATTGAAAATTGTTCTAATAATGTTTTTGAAAGATTAAATTCCAATGTATTGATGCGCAATTTTCCAAAGATTAATTTAAAAAAAAAGATAAACGAGAAACCTTCAATTTTATAGAAATTGTGTAAAGTTTTCTGTCAAAATGCAGGCGAAAATAGAATCTTGATCTTGAAAATCCGCTTAAAAAGGGTGATGTTTCTAACAAAACAAAAGAAGATCTTATTGATTAGTTTCCAATTTTATCTGTTTCCAGGAACAGGATTCTATTTTCGCCTGCATTTTGACAGAAAACTTTACACAATTTCTATAAAATTGAAGGTTTCTCGTTTATCTTTTTTTTTAAATTAATCTTTGGAAAATTGCGCATTAATACATGGTAATTTAATCTTTCAAAAACATTATTAGAACAATTTTCAATTTGCAATTGTTTAAAAGAATTGTTAATAATAATTACAAAAATTTATTTTTTAGTAATCGCTTTGTTTTATCTTCAAAGTATAGACTTCAGGCTTCATTTTTAAAAAAAGTTTACTTAATTATCTTTATTCGTTTTAGAAGAGTAATAAGAAAACGAAAATAAAATGACCTAAAACTTTAACACGTGATTACTTCCAAAATAATTTTTTTTTTAAATATTGTAGGGGGTAAAAATGTACTCGTATATTATCTACCGAAAATCATAAGTTACTTGAAAATTGGAGACAAAATTTTTTTAAGTGTCCGATTTCCCTTATTTTGTCCCTAATGCAAATTTTCAATAACAATAAAAAAGTAGCTTTTAGTTATAGTTTCAGTTTTAGAATAATTAAAATAAGTACTCTAATAGTAGAAAATTGTAAAAATAAATTATTAAATAGTAGGTTTTGGTAGATGAGTGCAATAGGAAGCCTGAAAAGATGAAAACATCAATCCCTAATTTCTCCACTAAAAACAACTTCCTAAACCTCAAAACTATGAAGCTTAATTGGCGAAAAATTAGTGACTAGAAAATCGACAAGTTTCTTAAATAAATTCTTTATGAAACAAAGATTCCGCATGAGTCGATCTTGATCGTCGAGAGAGTGGATTGAGATTCGATCGACGTTCACGACGGGACTACTAATTACGACGTTGATTGCTTCCCCTCTTTTCGAAGGGCCTCTTTTTGGACATGTTTAATTCCGAGGAAGGACATAAAGAAGCAACAAGGCTCCCTCGTGCTTTCAGTCGTACAAAAAAAAGTTAAATTAATTCCTCAATCCAGACAACTCTTTTATTTTCGTCTAGCGGCCCATCGAGAGAAAGAGCAGTATATGAGCAGCTGCTTCTCAGAAGGATCTTCCTCTCGCAGTCGGTAATCTCCTTTCTATCCTTTTTATTATTTTACTGATTTCTGCCCACCGGCGGTTATCCTCCGAGTTGCAATTCGTCTGCGCCTTTATGTCTTCCAATTATATAGACCCGATCGCAATTATTCCATTGGATCGATTGATTTTAACTACCTTACGATTCAAAACCATGTCTGTAATTCAATCTCGATGTTAAGCTGATTATTACCTGGGCATTTAATATTAAACCGAGTGTTGCATTTTTCTAAAATCAAAAGCAGCACTTTATTTCGATATCATAATACCCCCCTTTTGTATAAATAAAAAAAACAGATCTTATTTTTCCAAGCAAAAAATTGCTTTATAAATATAAAAACTCGCTAATCATTATTCCAGGATTAAAAGATTTGCATATATATAGCTTTAATGCAATCTGATCTGATTTCCAGTGACTTTTATCGAGGTGATTGCCTTTCGAGTAATGTCACTTTCCACGGACGTTATCTTTCATGCTGAGGTTAGAATTTCTTATCATCACTGATATAATTCATGTCAATATTTTACTTCATCAATTCGAAGAATTTTAATGTTTCCCTAAAGCGTGAAAATAAACGCGTGATTATAAAAAGAGGAGGGGGGGGGTGGGAGAGGAAATCACCGAAAAACGTGAATTATAAGAGAATATCTATTAAAACAAAAACTTATAAATGTAGAATATTTTTTTATTATTGTATTCTATGATCGTATTTTCATTTTTACAAGAATGTACATTGTATTTAAAGAAATTGAAATTTTCTTTGAAAGTGTAAACAAAAATATATATTTTTTCTAAATATAACAATATAAAAAAAATGATTTCATTTTGAAAATAAATTCTAAATTTGTCTGAAAAGAGATTTGAAAAGACATTCGGCAATCGAGACGCATAAACCTCTGCTTTGTAAATAGGCCACTTTTGAAAGCAATGCAAAGTTCATACAGAGGTTAAAAGAGTCAACAATGAGTACGAGAATACAATAATTCATATGCCGTTGTTTGTCTAACAGTGGAATTTATGAAACCAAAGAATGCAATCTAGAAATTATTGCAAACATGAGAAAGAGAATTTAACTCAAAAACGATGAGATAAAAAAATTAGCGTACTTGATAAATTTCTCACTTCTTATCAGCGGATATAATAAGATTCATAATGTCCATTCGAACTTTCATTTTATTTGAAACTTTTCTCAAGCTAGGCAGAATACTCATGACAAAATGATAATCATCGTCCTCAATGATATCACTACAAGGCTTTTGCTTTATTGGTGACATATCCTCTGGTTCTAATTTAATTTCAGCAATTTTCGCCGTTCTCTTTCTATTGGGCTCATTGTCAGTGCAAACGTATGCCATTGGATCGGAGAGAATAGAAAGTTTTCGTGGTACAATTTGAAAATTTCCAAATGTGTAAGGAATATCATTAACTGCAATTTGTGGGTCCTTTTCAGGCGAGGGCGATTGCTTTGCGAGGAAAGTGTCAGTCTCTTCAATCATTTCCTCAATGATCTCATCGTCTTCTGTCTCATCGATAAAACTTTTCCTTGCATCCATTGTGTCTTTGAGAAATAGCATCTTATCAAAATATGGCCATTTTGATACGTATGGTTCAGATTCGGTTGAGAGTTTCAGAATTTTTCTCATTTCCCTTCTGAAAGTGTCTCGAACACAGGCCCATTTTTTCTTTAATTCCTCATCTAAAAAAGTAATTTTTTAAATCAATTTTCCTATTTTATTTTTCCATTAAACGCAGTAGCTTCAATTAAAAATGGAAGAATTGAAGAAAAATAGAATTAGTGATGTTTATGGCGAACTAATTTTTATATACTTTTCTGTTAATTAAATTAAAAATAGAAGAATTTAAAAAATATGTAATTAGTGACTTTTATTATAATTGTATCTATAGAGTATAGTTTTGTAATTTCTTTTGTTTTAATGTATATTCATATAACTCACTTTCTACAAATACAAAAAATATTATTTGTTTACATTCCAGTACACTGTAAAACATATTGTCAGAAGTCACTTTTTCAAAGTTTGAATTTGTAAGTTTACAAGATTTACCATTTTCGCAAATTGCTACAATAAATAAGGCTATGTTACCTTCTCCTACATTCTAAATGTTCTAAACGCTGTAAACTTATAGAATATGACGCATATTCCAAAGCGTAAAATTCAATAACGAGTGTTTTCGACTTTGATATTTTTTTCACGAGTAAACACCAAATTATTTTAACTTGAGACAAAAAAATATGAAAACCATTAATCAATAAAAATTAACAGTTCACAGAAATATTACTCGACAGAGGCAATTTTTCCCACAATTAGCTTCAACAGATTTTGATAAAATAAATAAATTAAACGAAAAACATTTTTCACTTCTTCCATTTTTTAAAATCATTTACAACTTTTACGAATTTCCCGACTTTTCGCCATTTGGGAATATTAAAATTAAGGTTATGTTGATAAAATCCAAAGAGAATGTAGTACTTGAGAAAAGTAATTCTACACTGTAATGTTTCATAATGGCTTACCCGTCATACGAAACTCGGTAGCTAGTTCAATCCAAGCTTGTTGCTTTTGCAGACCACTACGATAATCTACATGCTTGTGATTCCAGATAATGGGCCGTTCATACATCATACGTATAAGCTTATCCTTGTTGATTGACATTTTTGATATTTAAATTTCCTTATAATTCACTTTTTTAAACAATGCAAACTGATTTTTATCTCTTATATAGTTTCAGGAATAGTGTTTCACGGCGTCTATTTTCTGACACGTATACCGTGAAGGAATTTACGTCAGAACGTTTTCTACTGTGGCGTTCGGCTTTGGCGTCGTGTTCAGCCAGGATCCGTATGCGAGCCGACGCAATCCGAATGTCTACGGCTAGACCCGACGTTTTACGGTCTCGTTCGAGAAACCTCGAGTTGTCCCGAATCACGTGTGCATCCACACAGGAGTAAAATTCCACGAGCGCAGCAGACAACAAACGGGTTATAATATTATGCGTTATACAGACAGAATTCTCTCTCTCACGTTCTTACGGAAGTTTACATATTCATTGATTGCATTCTCGTTCATGTATATTATTGTTTAATCTTACTTTTTGCTAAGAAAAAGAAAATCAAAACCTTCGATTTCACTCTCTAATTTTGAATCAGTTATTTAAATCAATGACTGACTTCTTGCTTCCATATAGATTTTCCATGTGGTGTGCCCTTGTCGATTTCATAAAATGCTCTCAACTTCATTTTTCAATTCAATTAATAAATTAAATATTTAATAATAATAATAATAATAATAAAAATGTTTTTAAAAATTGACCAAATTTGCTTGAATCTGGCGTACTGTGTTTTATTTACTAATCGTAAAGAATCGTTTTCCTATATTCTAAGCATGTAAATGCACTATAGAATACTATGCAGGTCTATATCTGCAACTGACTAACACGAAGGAGGTATGAAAGAAGACCTAATTTCCTTTTCTATGTAATTTTACATTGCCAAAGTAATAAAATAATTGTTAAATAGCAGCAAATTTATTCAAATTATTTTCTTTTACACTGTAGTTCAAGTTCTGTTTACATTTACCTCGAGTATTCGAATTCTCGGGGTTAATGTAAACACTTAATTATTTATTAACTAAATTGACGAAAATCAAAAATCAAAGTCAATTTTTGTTAAGAGCGTTCGACGGTCTCTAAAATTTATAGGTTATGTGCGACTTAAACTTATCGTCCAAGAAAAACGGCACTGTCTGTTTGAAATCACGTGAAATTAGTAAACAACCGTTTTCGAACTAGTGTTTCTCTGCACACAAGCACTTTTTACAAAATCTGACAACGTACATTTGTCAAAAATGTTTTTAATTATCTGAATTCAAAATCTTTTCAATTCAGACAATTCAAAACATTTGTGTCAAATGTACGTTATCATATTTTGTAAAAAGTGCCTGCAAACAGAGGGAAATTTGTTAGAAAATGAATGTTTACCAATTTTACGTCATTTAAACCTATCAGTGCCGTATTTGTTGGGTGATAACTGTTAGTCGCACATTATCGAGAAATTTAAGAAACCATCGAACACCGTTAAGGCATTAATAAGGAAGAATGAAACATTTTAGTTTGATTTTTTAATTTATTTTTATGCAAATGAGAGACAAAATACTGAAACAGTAAAACTTTGATTTACAATCTTTTTTACATTAAAAGATAACTTACACTATATGGCATTGCCAATTGTCAAACTAAAATATTGGCAATACTCAGAACATCTTGTAGGTGAGCTGAGGTAAAAATATTGATGTCGTACTTATTTTTAAATTTTTTAGCTGAAACATCTACTGTTTACATTTACCCCAAATGATCCTATATATGCGGGGATAAATATATATCCCTTTAAATATAAAAAATAGATGAAAAATTTTGAAAATTAAATATTTGATAATTAAATTACTTAACGGTGTATGTAATCATTAAATTGCATACTAATATAACTATACACAGAAAGTTATTATCAAATTTTATAAAAAAATATTCCGAAGTGAAAAAAATGGCACACATGAAGAGTCAGTTAAAAAAATTATTTTTTTTAAACTGAACGAAATAATTCAAAGTAGGGGAGAGTGGGGCAAAATGGGGTGGTATCAAATTATCATACAAAACATGGAATATTTTTTAAAAATTTGTTAAATTCTTGTTGTAAGAGATTATAAATACAAACAAAAAGTAAGATTCTTTATTATTATGAAAAAAACAAGCAATATTTACTAGAAATTAACAGAAAAACATCGATAATGAAAAATATCGATATATCGATAGTGAAACATCGATAGCATAATACCCCGAAACAAAAATATTGACTTTTCTGCGGAAAGTTGTTAAATATGTATAATATAACGTTTTTAAGTAGTTCAATGAATATTAAATACCACCCGGCATGGCCCAACACATAGGTACCCCATTTTGCCCCGCACTGCATAGTACAACAAAATGTAATGTTTTCAAATTGTTGTAAACAATTTAACAATCTATCGTATTGGAATAACTCTTGAATAAGTGTCGAAAAAGATCCCACAATTTTCAAATTATATAAATTATCCCAAAAAGTTTTATAAGCACTTTAATTTCGAAAAAAATCGATATTTTTTTCGCTCAAAACTTTAAAGTTGTATAACTTTCAAAAAAAAATTTTTTTTGATATTGCCCTCATAATTAATAACATTTTCTTATCAAAATGAATGATTTATATTGAGGATAAAAAAATTAAATGTACCCATCATGGAGAAACAGAGGTACCCCATTTGACCCGCCTACCCCATTTTGCCACACTCTCCCCTATAACCCTCTAAGAGACAAAAATGATACTGCAGCGCATGCGCATCTCTATATTATATGTATATCTAAATTATTTCGTACGCAATATCAAAAAATAATTATTTTAGCTACTTCTTAATGCGTGCCATTTTATTTCGCTTCGAAATAACGATATATTTGATTCAAACCTATTTTGTTTAAATCAAACTTAATAGTCAAACATATTTAAGTTTAATTGAAACATATTTTTTGGTTTATTTAAAGAAATAATATATTAAATTCAAACATAAGTTGTGATTGATTTTAAATTATCTATAATTCACTTTTAAGTTTGAATCAAACATAAAATTTTTAAACATATTTTTTGTTTAAATCAAAACAGAAAATATGTTTGAATTAAATATAATTATTCAAACAAATAATATTTTTGAATCAAAGTAGTAGATACTTTCTATATATTTTGATTAAACTTACAAACTAATTTCAATTAAACAAAATCATTTAAAATTATTTTTCTATTTAAGTTAAGAATAATGTTTTCTCAGTGTACGCCCCGGAGGTGTTTGTTGAAAATTTTGTTATTTTTTATCAATACCGTAAGTATTAAACAAAAATTGTCAATTGTTTCTTTAGAAATCCTAACCTAAACAATAAACAAATTTTTTGTACAATTTTTAAAATAAATTTTTATTTTTTATTTTAACAATCTAATAGCTAAAATAAATATTATTATTTACATTATTAATGAGTAAGTAGTTCTTTATCCGTGCCACCTAAAACTTTTACATGAAAAATCACTGGGAAAAATGGTTTGCAAAAAAAAAATTTTTACTTTTACTAATAACAATTTAAAATTTTTATTACTTTTTTTTTTAAAAACAGTATTTCAGAAAAACTTGTTGCCTGATTTCAATGATTCAATCGGCATTATTATAATTAAGTTTCAAAAAAATATACTAATTCTTTAAACCTTTTGGAATAATACACTGAAAAAAAATTTTTAATTGATTTAAATAACCGATTAATTGACTATTATCAATTAAATATTTAATTAAATTAAATAATATGTAAATGGTATTTGCTTCAAATACCATTTAATAACTATAATAATAATAATAATAATAATAATAATAATAATAATAATACCATTAAATATTATTTTATTCAAAGTAAATATTTAATTGATAATAGTCAATTAATCGGTTATTTGAATCAATTAAATGGCACGCATTAAGAAGTACCTAAAATAATTATTTTTTGATATTGCGTACGAAATAATTTAGATATAATATAGAAATGCGCATGCGCTGCAATATCATTTTCTCTTAAGGTACTGCCACAGCTTCCTTCGACAGCTGCCTGCGCAGGCAGATGGCCTCAATTAAGGCGGAAAGTTTAAATTCCATAAAGTAATACTTTTCTTTTTTAAAGAAAATTATTATTAATTTACTCTCTAAATCTGAAACAGCGATAAGTATACAACTGATTCCAATTAGCTTATATACGCTGCGAATTAGTGAAATTTCGCTAAAAAATCAGTGAAATTTCACTAATTAATTAGCGTATATACGCTTTTTGGAATTAGTTGTATACTTATCGCTGTGAAACAGTGAAATTTCGCTTATTCAAATTTAGAGAGTAGTTATTAATTTTATAATAAATAATAATAATAATAATTGTTAATATTTTTTATTCAGTTTTAATAATAATTTTCTTTAAAAAAGTAATTATTACTTTATTGGAATTTAAATATTTCGCTTAATTGAGGCCGGCTGCCTGTGCAGGCAGCTGTCGTAGAGAGCTGTGGCAGTACCTTTAGAGGGTTACACTTTGAATTATTTTGTTCATAGTTTTAAAAAATAATTTTTTTAATACTTTTTCATGCGTGACATTTTTTTCACTTCGGAATATTTTTCCAAAATGTTTAAAGAATAAGTATAATTTTTTTAAACTTAAAATTTCATGGGTAATGTATTTTTACTTATTTTTTATAAATAAACAATTTCCATGTTTATTAAAATTTAATATCTTTAAACAAAATTGTTAAAATGAATAAAAATTTATTTTAAAAATTGTACAAAAAATTTGCAAAATAAGTTCTTTTTTCCTTATGTACTACAACCCCAATGGGAAAAAAAACCATTGGCGCATTAATGGTCCAATAATGGGAGCCACCATTCCATTATTGTCCCATTATTGGCACCCAATAGTGAACCACTAATGGTAAAATCGTGAGATGTCCACGCCGATGCTAATAATTGGCAACCATTATTGGCACATTATTGGGCCAATAATTAAAAACCATTAGGCCATTAAAAACTCAATAATAAAAAAAAATTTTATTAAATTTTATTCAATAATCAAATTTATTTAATAATTATTTTATTTATTAATATTATGTATTATTAAAAATATTAATTTTTTTAATTAATATTATTAATTAACACCTCCTACGGAGCGTTGAGCGAACTACATACTTACCTTATGATAATTTCTGCAGCGCAGGTAAGTACACAGTTCGCTCAACGCTCCGTAGGAGGTGTTGTTTCAAACTCTCTCGCAACTAACATGAAACTCGAATAGTATATAAGGAGGCAGCATTCTCATGATTATTTGTGGAATTTTATTCTGCCCGTCCTCTCCTATTTTTGCACTGATGGATGTGAGGTAAATAATGTTTAGACTCTGAACGAAAGGGTTATTCACATTTCGATTTGATAGAAAGTAATAACCATTTCTATAAAATAATTAATTAAAAAAATTAATATTTTTAATAATAACTAATAATAATAAATAAAATAATTATTAAATAAATTTTATTATTGAATAAAATTTAATAAACAATTTTTTTTTATTATTGGTTTTTTAATGGCAGCCAATAATGTGCCAATAGTGGTTGCCAATTAAAGGCATCGGCGTGGACATCCCACGATTTTACCATTAGTGGTCCACTACATGGAAAAAATAAATACATGAAAGATTACTTGACAGTACTTGACTTTTGGATGGGACAATATTCTGTAAATATTTCAGAGACAGTCCTAGACTTTTTCATTGACTTATGTGAAATAATCACGAGCAGTGCTAGAATATTAAAAATATTCAACTGATTACTTAAAATATTCTAGCTCTGCTTGTGATTATTTCACGTAAGTCAATAAAAAATTCGAGGACTGTCTGTGAAACATTTACAGAATGTTGTCCCCATCCAAAAGTCAAGTACTGTCAAGTAATCTTTCATGTACTTATTTTTTCCGTGTATTGGGTGCCAGTAATAAACACCGGCCCAGTGGTAAGGTCGGACAATTCCTGGTACCGGCACTGTGGTACCGTTTTTACACCGGCGATGGGATTTTGCCGGCATCAAAATCAGCACCGGCCCGGTACCACTACTTGATACCGTTTTTACACCGGCGACGGGATTTTGCCGGCATAATATTTTTGTGTCTTAAAAAGTCTAAATATTTAATTTTTTGAAATTTTTTTTACACCATTCGGAAGAATAAGAAAATCAAATCTCTCGAAATCAAATGGTTTTTAAAATCTTTTTTTATATAGTTGGAAAAATTACATTTCATTAAACTCTATTAATTCAGCTTTAAATTGTCCGGGAAAATCACTGAAAAATCTGGGTATATGTAACTGCCGAATTACTAGACACCCTATAATAACTTTGTTCGTTTAAAATAATTTTGGTCAGGTTTTATCTGATTTATTATTATAAAATTTTGATAATCTAACAAGGTATTATATTAATTTCATTATACTAAGTTTCTGTATGTTTTTTCTATAAAGCCGGTACCGGGCCGGTACCATGCCAGCGGTTTTTCTTTAGCCTTAGCCCCACCGTATAATGAAATTAACAAATGTTATTATAATTATTAACTTGGACATTACATTATTCAAACTGTCTTTTAGAAAAGGTTTTTTCTATTAATTTAGAACATTTTGTAATTAGTCCTAGTCTCACACTTCATATATAAACTTTCCATTCACTTTTCATAAGCAGGTTTAGGTTAGCGGATGCGGCGTCAACTTTACAGCCCGAGGGTCCTGAGTTCAATTCCTCATGTCTTCAGATTTTTCGTTAATAATTAATAATAATTCATATATTTCAGCATTCTATTTAGTGTTTACAATTAAATTAATTAATAAATAATATTGTTTAACGTTTAATATATGTAAAAATGTATAATAATAATTAATAATTTTTTTTACACGGAGAGACCCACATTCGTAAAAATTACTAAAAATGGTTGCAATGACCGGAAATAAGGGGACTTTTAGCATAATGTACTACAGAATTAGATAAATTTACAAAAGAAATAGATAAATTTGCTACATTGAAATGGCAAGTTTTAATACTTTGTGTAAGAGTTGTAAATGTAGCAAAAATTGATTATAGTTTTCTCTAATTTCATTACACAAAATCTGACAAATGAAAACATTTTCTACTAAAATCTACGATCCACTGTAGTAATTTTTGGTGAGCAAGTGTGGCTAGCGAGTGCAGTCATATGGCGCCTGCATTTCTATTGGTTGCTAACTTCGTCAATCTCCGTAAATGAGCCGATGCCATCCGATCATTGACAGTGACTATGTTTCGCGTATGTAAAATAAATTTGGATATTATCTACAATAATTAAATATAAATTGAAACGTAGGTCGTTCGTTATCTCAGAAATTGACCATTATAAATTAATAAATTTTGCATTTATTCCTGTCCCAAGAACTATGTCTTATAATAAGTTGTTAAAAGTAAACTGCTTTCTCGTAAGTGCTGTAAATTTTCATCATTCAATATATAAGGAAACAAAGATGTATATTTTCAGTGAAATTCGGTGTCGTGCGTGCAGTTGTGTATTAGTGTATTAATTAACCGCGTCTATACATATAAGTGAAATAAACATCTGTGTGTCTTCAAATATTTATCCAACAAATATATAAGTGTGTGTCTGTGTATGTAAAAATCCTTCCAGTTTACCTCCATTAGTCAAGAATTGACGGGAAACCGGCGACAAAAATCCGTATTTTTTCTTTCACTCTTTCTTTCTGCATTTACAAACGACTATAGTAATTTTACGTACACAATACTTCTGAGTTTACTACAGTTGTTTGGAACTATTGGACGAAATAGTAAGAAACTTTGCTAATTTGGTGAACATTTGTCGGGATTAGTGACTTAGTGTAGAAAATAGTAAAAAATACAAAAAGTCCCCTTATTTCCGGTGGTTGCAATGTGAAAATAGTAAATTCTAGTGTGATTTTATACAAAAATTAGTAATCTCGGTCTCTCCGTGTACTACCGGCCCGGTATCGAACCGGTGGTTTACCGGCACCGGGGCGGATATTTCCCGGGTTATCATTGTTGACTGGACCGGCAAGTCCGCCCTTGGTACCGGCCCGGTACCAAGCCGGTCGTTGATTTCTACCTGGGTATATAGAGAAAACCAATGGCTACCAATATTGGACCATTAATGCACCAGTGGTAGACTAATGGCTATTTCCCATTGGGACACGATGTCTAACAAAGATTGAGAAAAAAAATTCCCTGACTTTTTATTAATTTTATTTGTTTTTTTTTGGATAAAAATATGATAACTGACATGTTTAATAATAAAATAATATTTAATGATAGAAACAGACAATAATAAAAATCTTCTAAGTTTTGTTAGATTAAAAATATTTTTTTTTCACAACCATTTTAATTTTTGTATACATTTTTAGAAATTTGCTGACTTTAAATGAAATTCTCTGATTTTTTGCTGACCAAAAAAATCCCTGACCGGTAGACACCCTGCCCAAACAATTAGCGAAATACTTCCTTCTTTTTTTGCTACTGTTTTTAGGTTAGGATTTCTGCCGAAATACTTGTGCGAATAGGTGGACTCGATTCGAAAACAAACCGAGCTGAGTGAAATTGAGTAATTAAAACTTCGAATTGGCTACTTCGATTCGAATTTTCTATCGATTCGAATGTTGCACACCTCTAATATTCATCTAAATTTGTTTAATATAAAACTGATTTGCAATAATCACATGTCTGTTAAAACTTAAAACAATTGTCAATAGGTACCTGTGAGATTTACAATAAATTAATGTTTAAATAAGTTAACGGGTCTTTTGATGGTATAAATAATATTGTTTGAACAAACAGAACTTGTCAAATGCTCGTATGATAACATCGACATCATTTTAAAATTCGGTTCTATGATGAATGGTTAAATAGGAATTTTACTAAATAAAATTATTTTAATAAAAATTCAGCTGAATTTGAACCAAAAAATGTTTCTCCTCTCCAGGAAAAGTAATAAAAAAACTTAGGCTTTAAAACAAGAAACCAACCAATATCTCAGATGTTAAGATGTATATATAATCTGTAAATGTGAGGTATTATTATAATTTTAAACATCTAAGATGTTTATATATTCCATTGCCACAGATATTGACCGTTAATATCTAGATAATGAAGTTCAATATCTATTTTTCTCAGTGAAGAAATCAAGGTAGAGAAAAAATTGAAGAACTCACACTTATATTTAGCTTTATTTATAAATCTAACGATAGAATTTATTCGAGTAGGCATCGACTCATAAAAATAGAAAGCACATCTTTACATTGTCGTCATCAGTTCTGTACTCGTGGAGGGCATTCCTCTCGATCGCATAACCTAACCTTACCTAACACAACGTAATGCAGGATCGTATACAATATACATGCATATATATATATATATATGTATATATCTGGAACTTGAATCGCCTAAGAACCTCTCTCCTAACTTATTCGCTATAACGTCGACGTGGCGAATCGAAATTAATGCATCGCTTATACATCGTGGGTCGTTGACTGTTCCTAGAAATCTTACGGTACTCTATTAAAACACGAGTTGCGAGTAATGCAACTTTCGTGCTATAGGCGGAATTTGTTTGCATCCAGTGGCGGATATCGATTGGACTCGTTCCATTTATAACTTGGAAGCCAAGGTCTTCGGCTTTGAGGCCATCACGCTCTTTCTGTAATGCAAGATCCCACATTTCCTCACGCTTTTCATTTTCCGACAATACTATGGTCAAATGAAATTCCAAAATTAATATTCATTCCGAACACTATTATATTGCGATAACAAAAGGAATTCGGCAAATTTCATGAAAATTAAAGGAGGGAAGGAATCTTCTTTAGTTGCAAATACTACATTTCTAAATAGATTTGAACACCAAGCGTTGAATTCAAAAACATTGGTTCTTAATAACAGCAGAATAATGACGACTGTTATTAATGGATCTTTATGTACCTAAATAAATCTTATCTATGTGTCAGACCATTATATTATATCGAATAAAGTCGTTGCAGCCTAATTTTAGAAAAAATTGATTCTTTCAGAAATGATTCTTTATGATGTCTAGAGAACGAAATAAAAAGAATTATGTTAAAATATTTATTACTTTTCTCTAAATATGAATGTAAAGTGGAGAAGGTGCGGAAAAATGTCACTTTTTTAGCTGTTAGAAAATGTATTAAAAAACATAGAAAAATGCTTCAAAATGTAAAAAAATTTATTGATTCTTGTTTAAAATTACTTGATTAATTAATCCGTATTCAATAAACTAGTAAAAAATTAAAATAATAGATAAAACATAGTTTTAAAGTTGGTCTGCCAAATAACCTAATTTTTGCAACTTTTATCAATGAATTACAAGAAAGTGAAATTGTTAAATTGAAAAAAAACTCACCGAATATAGAGTATTTTCGATGAAGTTTCAGATTTTCTTATCAGTTTTTCTGTTTTTCCTTTAAACATACAAGAAATATTAAGTTCAAAATACGCGATTTCCGAATTTTTGCAAACTTTGCAACTTAATATCTCTGTTAAAGAAAAATAAAAAAATTTGCACTTTCACAGTTATTAAATCGCACCAAAATCTACACGCACCAACAAGTTTCGTTTTGGTCCCGAATCTAATTTAAGAGATACAAGTGTTTAAAATTTTACTTTATTTCAGGTTAAAACTGTATATTGTCTTTCAACTGAAGTTGGTTTGAATTTGAATTACCGTGATCGGAACAGAGCCAAGGAGAAAAAACCAACTTCAGTTAGAAGACAATATACAGTTTTAACCTGAAATAAAGTAAAATTTTAAACACTTGTATCTCTTAAATTAGATTCGGGACCAAAACGAAACTTTTTGGTGCGTGTAGATTTTGGTGTGATTTAATAGCTGTGAAAGTGCCAAATTTTTTTATTTTTCGAAAATACTCTATATTCGGTGAATTTTTTTCAATTTAAAAATTTCACTTTCTTGTAATTCATTGATAAAAGTTGCAAAAATTAGGTTATTTGGCAGACCAACTTTAAAACCATGTTTTATCTATTATTTTAATTTTTACTAGTTTATTGAATATGGATTAATTAATCGAGTAATTTTAAACAAGAATCAATAACTTTTTTTACATTTTGAAGCATTTTTCTATGTTTTTTAATACACCCAGGCGCGAACTGACGCTGGATTCAGGCTTTACTGAAGCTTGGATGAGGATTGGTCAATATTGATCAAGCCTTGGTGGGACGGCGGAAGCAAGGTTGATTCTAGCCATAATGTAACATTTATTTAAGTCTCGCGCTCCAGTCTTTATTGAAGATTGGCGTTCAATCTTCAATCAATGCTGCGGAAGCCTAATTCAAGACTGAAACAAGGCTGCTTCCACTGTTCCCCAATTTACGCGACTCTCGCGCCCATTCAATATAATATGAAAATATCAATTGATAATAATAACAATAATAATAATAATAATAATAATAATAATAATAATAATAATATTAAATATTATTGACATTATTTTTATTCATATTATATATGTGTATAAATTTAATTCCAATATACTATTAAAACAATTATATATATTATTTTCATGTAAATAATATATTATTACTAACAATAAATGTTATTTGAAATAGTAACATTAAAAAAATAATTTTAGTAAAAAAAGATAATTTTTTTGTTAATCGGCACATTTTTTTCTTGATTTTTTTACAGACTTTTAATATTATTTACACTCATTCACATTTTTTATTCACAACACAACACACAATTTTATTATTTTATATATCGTTTAGAAACGAAAACGGAAAAATATTCGCTCGCATGTGGGATCGAACCCCCCGACGCATACCCGACACCTCTATAAACGCACCTATTTAAACCGCACGGCCAACGAAGGTTGAAAGGGATCGTGCTTAATAAGGTATATCACTGCCAGAGCATGGTAACTCAACATTGATTCAGCATTGGACACCAATGTTTCGTTCCATGCTCGAATTCAAGACTCGGTCAATCTTCGTGAGCGAAAATACAATATTCACTTCCTTTATCACCGTGTGCACTGAACATATTAAATATAAATATTTATAATTTATTTAATATTACAATATTATTATTTGATAATATGTTTAATTTTATTATATATTATTTTTTTCTTGCACAGTGTCAAATTATTATTTTTAAAGATCAAGAGGTTCGTTTGTCTGAAAATTTTCAGTGATAAAAAACTTCCAGTGTAAAAATTGTTCATTAGGGTGTAATAAATATTTATGTCAAGTATTTTTTATACTAGGATTAACCGTTTAGTAAATATTATCAAAATACTATTTTTTGTCAAATGCGTGTGACCTTGCGACTCAGCGTTGCCAACTCAAGAGTTTGTTTAACGTATGTGTTGAGTTGGGCTACGCTGAGTCGCAAGGTCACACGCGGTTTGACAAAAAATAGTATTTTGATAATATTTTCTAAACGGTTAATCCTAATGTAAAAATACTTGGCTAAAATATTTATTACGCCTTAATGAACAATTTTTATACTGGAAGTTTTTGATCACTGAAAATTTTTCAGACAAACGAAAGCGAAACTATTGAAATTTGTAAATAATAATTTTACACTGTGCAAGAAAAAAATAATATAAGATTTAACTTTATTTATAATATAATATCATTAATGTAAATATTATACACTGAATAATTATTAATATTTATTTTACCACTGTTATCTTAAATTTTATAATTATAGTATTATTATATTAAATAATAATAATAATAATAATACTTATTATATTATATTATTATATAATCATATAATTATTAATTATTTAATAATTATTTATTAATTTAGATAATTTTTTATCTAAATTATTTGATTATTTATTAATATTTACATATAATAAATTAAATGTAAATATTAATAAATTATTTAATATTTAATAATTATTTAATTTAGATAATTTTTTATATTATTTAAAAATGATTGATGAAATTATTGATTATTGTTTAGTGCATACGGTAATAAATAAAGTGAATATTGTATCATCGTTGATTCAAGCCTTGATTCAAGCTTGAATAAAGATTGGATATTCAAGCTTCACACACGAAGATTGATCGAGTCTTGAATCGAGCATGGGACGAACATTGGTCTCCAATGTTGAACCAACATTGAGTGACAGTGTTTTAAAGACTGCTTCAACTCTGGATTACCCACGCTGGGCGTTCAAGGCTCAATAAAGCTTCAATCCATCGTCAGCATTGGTCTTTCGCGCCTGGGCATTTTCTAACAGCTAAAAAAGTGACATTTTTCCGCACCTTCTCCACTTTACATTCATATTTTGAGAAAAGTAATAAATATTTTAACATAATTCTTTTTATTTCGTTCCCTAGACATCATAAAGAATCATTTCTGAAAGAATCAATTTTTTTTTTAAATTAGGCCGCAACGACTTATGAAAGTTCCCATTTTCTTAGCCTTGCACTGAAGGTGAATTTTATTTCAGATCAGAAACTTTCACGAAAAATTTGTGTTCGTGTCAGTCTCTGTTTCAGATACATCTTAAAATAAGATTTGATTTCTTTTTACTGAAAAATATTCTTAAAAAACGTTATGACAAAGGTTTTGTGGATATTTATTCTTTTTTGTTTCAAAAGAAATTTTTGAATACAAAATAAAAGTGTTATAAACATGAATATTTTATATTTTTCCATTAAAAATTAATTTATAGAAAAGTAGAATATATCATTTACAATTCTCTACGATTAAACACACATTTTCATTAAGTTTCACATTGAAAATAGTTATTCAAATTGGTCTACAAAGCTATAAATATTCAACTCATCTTAAGGTATTCGATATGATTTAAAAGCAAGTCAGTGAGTTTAATTATTAATGCCTTTTTCCATTTCTATACTTGATGGAAGTTTAAATTAATCTCGATCATTTATATTGCTGGCTCTTTCAATTCTTTAAATATTTTCATATCCCTTCTTCCTTTTCAACTCACTCAAGTCATTAGTAATAAAACTCCTGGTCGAGTGAATGACCTCTGAAATAAAATTGATCTTCACTGTTTCAATCCAATCTTTCTTATATTTTTAAAAAATATTTAAAAAATATAAATTTTTCACAACTGAAAAATAAACTGAATTCAAAATATGTAATCGCATGTTTGTAAACAAAAGAAAATATTTTAAGTTTACACATATTGTTGACTAAAACTATTTTTAAATGGTAAAGCATCTTGTTTAATTCTTTTGTTTCAGTAATAAATATTTTATGTTTATGAAAACAAATATTGGATATTTGATTCGGAATAGAAAAAAATTAAAAAATTAGAAAGAACAAAAAAATCCTAAATGAGAAAAATTGATCTATTGGATCAAAAGTGAGGAATAAGTTACTAAATGGCAGGAGAGAAAAAATTTGTTCTAAAGGAAAGGTAAACTTTAAAAGACTTTTCGTTTCCCTGCCTTGGAAATATTTATACAAAAGATCGTGTATACTATTTTGCAAAGGAAGAGGAATTATTACTCTCGTGTGGTCCTCTTTCTTTGCACTCTCAACTACATGTTTCTGTGAAATCCACTTCATCATCTCTCTTTTCTCTTGGAATTACCGTAAAATAAGCATCAGTGTTCTGCTTCTCAAACTTCCAACTTATTTGCAAATTTGTGCTCATACAAAAGTTGTAGATTTTAAATACTCTTTTCTTTCTCCAAATAAAGTTACATATATTTTTAAAATAATATACACATGAAAATAGTGACTCGTTAAAAATAAATTTGAATAAACAAACGTTCAATATTTTCAACATTTCATACAGAAAAGGCCTATTATTAAAGAGAAATATCTCTTTATTTTAACATAACTGACTTTTGAGAATCTTAGAATAGTCACAGAGAACAGCTGTGTGTACATCTGTAGAAAAAGAATATGAACAACAAAATATATTTCCTCTTGTTGGAAATCACTTTATCATTTATGTGAGAATATGTAAAGCAATCTGTGAATGAATTTCATTGTTTCAATCGAAATAAAAGAATGATTATTTAAATATGAAACACAGGAAATTAACTGAAAAGATAATTCACTCATTATTTACTAAGAACAATGAAAAATGCTACAATATTTCTCAAAATAGATATTAAAAGTTTTTCTCAAAAAAGCATTTTCAGCATAACGAGAAAAAATAAATTTCAGATTTTTTAAAGGAAACAAAAGAATTTTTTATTCATAACGATAAAGTTTTTGACAAGTGTAATATTGATATATAGGCCATTTGTTTACGAAATGCTATTGTTTGTGATACACATGCGAGGAAACAAGTTATTTTTCTCGAACAAATATCAGTCATAGGAACAAAAATTTATAACTAAAACAATTTGTAAATTCACCTTTTATCTCTCCTTAAATATTCTAGTTTCAACTCCAATAAACAAAGGCGAGAAACACAGAGAAATATTCGATATAACGCGTATCCTCCATTTAAAGTTTGGTTTCGCGGATCCGCGATTATTTTGTTTTAAATAGACTTCACAAGACACTATATTCGATTTTCTTTAATTTCACGATGAAACTTGTAATATTACTAACAAGTTCCACAAGGGTAAACACTCGCGCAAGGATTAAATTGTCCTTAAAGTAAATCAACAAGCAAAATTTAATTAAAATGTGGCAAAACGCCAGACGATCGCTCTGGCGTCTCGACAAAACTAGAGAATTGAGCTCACTCCATTTGTTTTCATTTTATACCGACTGGTGGCGGTAGTGAGAGTTACTTCAACTTTTTAAATCACAACACATTCCTTCTGGTAAATTCAAATATTTACAAAAAAATTTACAGAAACAGTTTATTTAAATGCTGTGTAAAATTCTGTGGTAGAAATGCATAACAGCATAACTGACATTTTTATCAAATTTGAGATAACATCAGATTTGTTTATATTTAATATTGCTCTTCAACGTTCAATAGCTGAAAAATCATTAAAATGTATGCACTAAACAATAATCAATAATTTCATCAATCATTTTTAAATAATATTAAAAATTATCTAAATTAATAAATAATTATTAAATATTAAATAATTTAGATAAAAAATTATCTAAATTAATAAATAATTATTAAATAATTAATAATTTATTAATATTTACATTTAATATATTAAATGTAAATATTTAGAAATCATTAAAAAATAAATATTAATAAATAATTAATAATTTATTAATATTTACATTTAATATATTAAATGTAAATATTTAGAAATTATTAAAAAATAAATATTAATAAATAATTATTTAATATTTAATAATAATTGATAATATTATTATTTAATACAATAATAATTATATAATAATATAATATAATAAGTATTATTATTAATTATTATTATTATTTAAAATAATAATACTATAATTATAATATTAAGATAACAGTGGTAAATAAATATTAATAATTATTTAGTGTATAATATTTACATTAATGATATTATATTATAAATAAAGTTAAATCTTATATTATTTTTTTCTTGCACAGTGTAAAATTATTATTTACAAATTTCCAAAGTTTCGCTTTCGTTTGTCTGAAAAATTTTCAGTGATCAAAAACTTCCAGTGTAAAAATTGTTCATTAGGGTGTAATAAATATTTATGCCAAGTATTTTTACATTAGGATTAACCGTTTAGAAAATATTATCAAAATACTATTTTTTGTCAAACGCGAGTGACCTTGCGACTCAGCGTAGCCAACTCAACACATACGTTAAACTCTTGAGTTGGCAACGCTGAGTTGCAAGGTCACACGCGTTTGACAAAAAATAGTATTTTAATAATATTTATTAAACGGTTAATCCTAGTGTAAAAATATATAGCATAAATATTTATTGCACCTTAATGAACATTTTTTACACTGTAAGCTTTTGATCACTGAAAATTTTTCAGACAAACGAAACTCTTGATCTTTAAAAATAATAATTTGACACTGCAAGAAAAAAATAATATATAATAAAATTAAACATATTATCAAAAATAAATTATAAATATTTATATTTAATATTGTTCAGTGCACACGGTGATAAAGGAAGTGAATATTGTATTTTCGCTCACGAAGATTGACTGAGTCTTGAATCGAGCATGGAACGAACATTGGTGTCCAATGCTGAATCAATGTTGAGTTACCATGCTCTGTCAGTGATATACTTGATTAAGCAGAATCCCTTCCAACCTTCGTTGGCCGTGCGGTTTAAATAGGTGCGTTTATAGAGGTGTCGGGTATGCGTCGGGGGGTTCGATCCCACATGCGAGCGAATATTTTTCCGTTTTCGTTTCTAAGCGATATATAAAATAATAAAATTGTGTGTTGTGTTGTGAATAAAAAATGTCAATATGTTTGTAAATAATATTAAATGTCTGTTAAAAAATCAAGAAAAAAATGTACCGATTAACAGAAAAATTATCTTTTTTACAAAAATTATTTTTTTAATTTTACTATTTCAAATGACATTTGTTTTTAATAATATATTATTTACATGAAAATAATATATATAATTGTTCTAATAGTATATTGCAATTAAATTTATACACATATATAATATGAATAAAAATAATGTCAATAATATTTATTATTATTATTATTATTATTATTATCAAATGATATTTTCATATTATATTGAATGGGCGCGAGAGTCGCGTAAATTAGGGAACAGTGAAAGCAGCCTTGTTTCAGTCTTGAATTAGGCTTCCGCAGCATTGATTGAAGATTGAACGCCAATCTTCAACAAAGACTGGAGCGCGAGACTTAAATAAATGTTACATTATGGCTAGAATCAACCTTGCTTCCGCCGTCCCGCCAAGGTTTGATCAATATTGACCAATCCTCATCCAAGCTTCAGTAAAGCCTGAATCCAGCGTCAGTTCGCGCCTGGGCGGTAATAAATAAAGTGAATATTGTATCATCGTTGATTCAAGCTTGAATAAAGATTGGATATTCAAGCTTCACACACGAAGATTGATCGAGTCTTGAATCGAGCATGGGACGAACATTGGTCTCCAATGTTGAACCAACATTGAGTAACAGTGTTTTAAAGACTGATTCAACTCTGGATTACCCACGCTGGGCGTTCAAGGCTCAATAAAGCTTCAATCCATCGTCAGCATTGGTCTTTCGCGCCTGGGTTATAATAAAAATATTTTTATATGTAAAACATCTGGTTAGATTTGGCCTACAAAGTACTTAAAAGATAGTTTCAATACTTGCTCATGTGAAAATTTCAGAACAATAAATTAAAAAAAACGTATGCCACAGACCTGATAATTTAACCTTATTTCCTTAATTTTAACTATGATAATGTTAATGTTAATGAACTGAATATTAAGTATCTTTAAGAAGACCAAAATGTACTTTGCCAAATTTTTATGTTTAATAGTTTAAGAGTAAAAAATTATCGAAATACACATTACACCGTAAGACCCCTTGATCACTTGACATGGAATTGCTCATATGAGAGTGAAGCAAAATGGGGTACTCCTGTTTTTCCATGATAAGTACTTTAATTCTTTTTATCCTCGATATATATCATTCATATTAATAAGAAAATGTTATTAAATATGATGGCACTATGAAAAAAATTTTTTTTGAAAGTTAAAAAACTTTAAAGTTTTAGGCAAAAAAAATATATTTATCCAAAATAAAGCACTTACAAAACTTTTTGGGATTTAATTTAGTAAGTATGGGTTTTTTTTCGGTACTTATTCTATAGAGTAATTTTCAATATAATAGATTCTTAAATTGTTTACAATGACTTGGAAACACAACATTTTGTTTTAATATGCAGTGCGGGGCAGAATGGGGTACCTAAGTATGGGGCATACCGGATGCTATGCCGATTCATTCAAGTATTTAAAAACAATATATTATTCATATTTCCCGCGATAAAGAATCGATATTTCTATTTCGAGTTATTTATGGGTCAAAATAAAAAAATCGACAATATGTGCCTAACTTTTTAAAAGCAAATAAAATCTTTGAAATGTTGAAGAAAATTGTCTGTTTTGTTTGTTATGTTCTAAAATATGTCAAAAATCATAAAATGCAAGATCAAGGAATACTTATATTAACTTATTAATATTTTTTTTAGTAATCACATATTTAACCTATTTCAATTTGATGAAATTTCAAAACAAAGTTTATAGTAATAATTAATTTTTTATTTTTAGTTAGTTTAATTATTTAATTACTGAATTTACCTGTTAAAAGCATTGTACTGAAAAACACAAAAATTTAACCCCCTCCCCCTCGGCAAATATTGGACTAGATAAAAAAATATTTTCACGAAAAATTACTATCTATTATAGTACTACAAAAGCCCCAAGTTTTGCTACGATTGGAGAAAAATTTTTTTCCACCTTGATCACTTGACATGGAATGCCCCATATGTTACTTGATAAATGGGGTTTTAGCACTCTCTCGGAAGAAACGTTATAAGTTCTTTCAAAAAATTTTTTCTTCGCTATTGTCATAATTTTCTCAAACCTATAAGTGTGCAAAGAAGAATTTTGATGCTTAGTTAAATCGATTTATTCGTTTGGTTCTCCGTAAACTGCCAATTACAAAAAAGGTACCCCATTTTGTCCCACTCTCCCCTAATCTATACATACCATACTAATTTTCCTTTTTCTAGGTAAAACACTGTGAGTGCTAGGGGGGAGTACATGCCCATTGGGAATCACTGGCGTAGTACTCAGACGTTTGTTCGGCTGTAGTCTACACTGAGAAAACGATAATATATTTGATTTAAACATATTTTGTTTAAATCAAACTTAAAATATCTTTACTACACGGAAAGAAAAATCTAGCTTTTAAAGCATGAGATTACTTTATACTATTTTTGCAGTTGCGTTTGCTTACCTATAAACGCAAAAATATATGCATTATAAGCATTAAGTATCGCTATGGAAAATACGTATGATGAACTTACTTTCATACTAAGAACTTAATACTCTAATCGCAAAGACGTTATGCGCCCGGAGTAAGAGACATCGTTTTGCATAATAAAATTCCTTAAAATTATTTTTCTATGTATTTAAATTAAGTATAATGTTTCCTCAGTGAAGCCAAGCCTCGACAATTAGTGCTGGCACAGTGCAGAATTTTTGTTTCGCCAAGGCTTAGACAAGCCTCGGCGGCAAGTACTGTCTGAGTATAGAAACATTGGTCACAACGCTCTTTGCCACCATTGATTTTTTACATAAACTTTAAAGAAATTATAACAACAATTTATGAATGTTTATATAAATATAAATGTATTGTAAAAATTATTATTTTATTTTTCAGGTATTAACAAATTTAAAATTATTTCCAAAATTTAAATTTTAATCTCAATAATAATTTGAATACTCTGAATAAAATATTATTTATTATTATTAATATTAATATTATTTAGTTTAATTTATTTTATTTCAATTTATTAGTTCGAATTTATTCCATTTTTTCCTCATCTTTGATTCAATAATTGTAAGTCTGAATGACACTGAGAAATTAAAACTCTACTGCACACACGCGTCGTTAGCATAGTGATTAGAGCGTTAGTCTATATGTCTGTACTGAGAAAAAAATACTGTTGGTTCAATAGCACCGATACTATTTAATTTAATTTGTTTGAAGCAATAATTTCTGTATTGAATTAAGAAAATATTTGTTAAAATATAATAATTCATAATTTAGAACTAGAAGCATAATGTTGTCTAATAATAACATGCAAAATGGTTGAGATGAGGAGTTGATACAATTTAATTTAAAAAATATTCATTTGTTTGAAATAAGTGTTGCAATTATTTTAAATAAAACTTTGTTAAATTAATAAATAGTATTTACAATTTGTATAGATGTACATTTTAGACGATGCAATATGCTTTTGAATCAATAGCACCTGCTTTTGTTATTACAAACTATGTATTCAAATACGTTCAAAAGCAGATGGTATAAAATTGACAGCACCATGCTATCAAATTGACAGTACCGTGCTATAAAATTGACAGCACCATGCTATAAAATGTACAGTACCGTGCTATAAAATTTACAGCACCATTATGCTATAAAATTGACAGCACCGTGCTATAAAGTACCGTATTGTCTTATTCAAATTAAGATAATTCATTAATTGATATTTTAGTAAATCATCTGTTTTAATTTGCAAAATTTCATGTTGATGTTTTGGACTTTAAAAATTCTGTGTTATTCAAACCATAGCATCATGCTATGAAATTGATAGCATATATTCTATTCATTTGAAAGTACATGCTATTAAATTTATAAAAGATTTAATTATAGGTAAAAAAGGCATTTCTTGATATTATAGCATTTTTCGTTAATACCCATGCAGAAATTACCCTACTAGGGCCGTAGTATGGGATGAAACGCCGCGCCTGATCAGGGCCAGATCAGGGCGACAAGAAAGTGTGGATTCCCTGATCAGGGCCACATCGGGCGCGGCGTTTCATTCCCTAATAGGTCGGCCCTATCAGGCCCTGATCAGGGCCCCAGCGAAATTTCTACACGGGTACTATAATTTCTGTAATAATATTATATAAGATTTATTTAAATCTATAGTGCAGTAAACAATAGCACATGTTATTGAACCAACAGTATTTGTATTCGAACGATATTGAATATGCCGTTTATTGCGACAAACAAATATTTCATTGATTCAATAGCATTTTTTTCTCAGTGTGTAGATCGTACACGGAGAGAGATTTTGTATTAATATTTGTTAAAATTGGCAATAGAATTTAAAATATTTTTTTTCAATTTAGGGAAATCCTGTTTTATATTAAAAATTAATATTGTGCATATCAGTAGGCAGCCCTTAAAATATTTTACAAAATTTAATAAAATTGTAATACAATTTAATAAAATAATTATAATTTTTAAAAATGACTGTATTAAAATCGTAGTCCGTGAAAGTATCGAAAGAATAAGAAAAATTGAAATAATTCTTTTAAATTTTAGTATATGTGGACGTCCACATGAAAAGGGCCCATTTTGTCGGTTCTAGTTTTCGAGTTATTTGCAATTTAATACTTTTTTGCGAAAAACCATAATTTTTTAAAATTTTTTATTATCAATCTACATGTTTTGACAAGTCAAATCATGAGGTTTTCATTAATTTATCGTTAATTTAAGTGTTCAACTTTATTGGTTCTTTAGAAAAAGAAAAGGGCACATTTTGTCGGTCTTTGTAAAAATATTCCGTATTCTTTAAATGGAGGGTCAAAAAAATTAAAACCTCTTGATTTGTCATTTTTAAAGTACCCTGAACTCAAAACAATTATTATCTGAATAACTTTCCAGAAGAACAGGAGATATCACAATTAATAGGTATCACAATCTTTAATTCCGTTTTTCTCGAAATGAGGTATTTGTCACTATAAACTTTGAAATTCTGTAACTCATCGAATTTTTGACCAAAAAAGTTGTATGACCACTCAAAATTTTCGTAATTTTGCAAGGAATTCGCCCATATAGGGTAAGTCCGGGGTAGATGGCCATAGTTTTTTCAAAGTACTGTAAAAATTATGAAAAAGCGTTTTTTGTCTAAACTTTTATTGGTAATTGAATATTGAACACTTCACTTTAAAAAAACGAAACATAAAATAAAATATTTTCATAGCTACAATCTTAAAATTTACATTTTCGAAAAAGTGCATTCGGCCATCTCTCCCGGAATGTCCGGGTGAGATGGCCACTATCTATAATTTTTTAATTTTAACTTAAATTTAATTTCTAATCGTCCACATTACTTTCCTCTTTTTCTGGTCGTATTTTGAACATTTTTCATGACATTCAGTACAGTTCTTATGTACCCAAAAATTTCAAATATTGCACTTAATCCAATCTTCAATTAACGTTGTTTGATTGTAACTTTTGCGTCAACCTACAAATAAATCTCCATCTCTGGTGTCTATTGGATCAATTATTTTATTCTCAGACATTTTTAATTTGTTTTTCATTAATATTTCTTAAGTATATAACATTAACATCAAAAAATTTTAATAAAAGTCATCAGTGGCCATCTTACCCAATAATTAATGATAAAAGTAAACATAAAAATCTGCCCGCGCTTCGCGCGGATACATTCTCATCCGCGCTTCGCGCGGGGGCTCGCTTAGCTCGCAAGTTTCAGCGCGCCTCGGGGCGCGCGAATATTGATCGTCGCGCTTCGCGCACCGGCGATAATTTCGTACGTCGCGCTTCGCGCTCCGTGTGTTGTTGCGCGCTTCGCGCGCAAATGGCTCGCTTCGCTCGCGGTGTTCTGCAATTGTTATGCATTATTTGTTTTCTTGTTCTTGTTTCCTATTATATATTTCATAAAATATATTTTTTTTCTTAAAGTTACTACGACTTTAAGGAGTACATTCTCATCACTTGTTTTTGTTTGCTGATAATTGCGATATTAAGTGGATTTAAATGTATATTTTTGATGTTGATGATTAAAATGTTGAAGTTATTTTTAATTATACTAACTCTCTTAGCAAAAACGTGATTAGCAGAAGCAGCTAAAATATTCTTAAACTTAAAGTATTAGTATCAAGTTTTTTTGTGTAGTGTAGACCGGAGCGTAATGGCTAACTTTTCACTCTTTGTTGATTTACTCGGACATTTTTGTTTTAATTAAGTGTTTATCTCCTAGAAAAGTTACTCTGGTATCTCAGCTATCTATTAGATATATTTTATAAAAAAGTTAAAATTCAATTTCCTGACTCCTCCACAAAAGATATTTCGCTGTATTTCGAATTTAATCAACTGCGACTTTGTATTAGACACGCCGTACTTTTTTTGAGAGGCTACAATATTTATTTGTCTTAAAGTTACTACGACTTTAAGGTTTACATTCTCATCAAACATGTGTTGATTTGAAGATTATCACAGAAGGAACAACACTTGTAATTGAGATAATTCATTTTTGGCACTGTTTAAAAAAAAAAAGTCTAATTTGTATAATTTATGTTTTATTAATTGACTTCAGGAATGTCCACTTTTATTTTAAACAAAAAACACTCTAATCGGTTTAAAATTTTTGGCTATAGTCATTCATAAACAGTAAAATCATGCATCAGTATTTATGTTAGCTCTGGTAAATTGCAAAATTAAAAGAAAATACACTTTTTTGTTTTTTGTTGTACAAAAAAGTGTTGAAAGAAAAAGTTGTTTGTTTTTGCTCATATTTTGAGGAAAAAAATAGAAAAATTTTTTTTTTTTAAAATTGCAAAAAATACAAAATTTTGAAAATTTCAAAATGTTGTATTTTTGTTGTTTTTTGACGAAATTGGCTGCCCAACGAACTTAGGCTTTATTTTTACGGACTAAGAAAGAGTGCCAAATTTCAAGTCGATTCATTAAAATTCATTCGAGTTATCGTCGAGACAAATTTTTCTACAGACAGACGACAGACAGACAGACAGACAGACAGACAGACACTTTTCTAAAAACCATTTTTTTGGAATCAGGGGGTCATGAAACGTAAAGATTTAGCAAAATTAGACAATGCTCAAAATCGCACAAATCCAAGACTTTCTCATTTTTGATGAGAATGTAAAAAGCAAATTTTACGGAAAAATTTAAAAAGAGCCAAATTTTTGCATATTTGAAGTTCTTTTTTGTCCCTAGTTTCGTATATTTACCTAACTTTGGCATCTAAAAGAAAAAACGGAAGGTTTTTATATGTTTCTAACGTTTCTTCATGTTTCGGCTAATGCTTCACTCACTATAAATCTCAATTTTTTGCACTTTTTTGAAAATAACTTTTTTGTTTTTTGTTGTACAAAAAAGTGTTGCAAGGAAAAGTTGTTTGTTTTTGCTCATATTTTGAGGAAAAAAATAGAAAAAAATAATTTTTTGAAAATTGTCAAAAAAACAAAATTTTGAAAATTTCGAAATTTCAAAAAAATTTATAACTTTTTTGTTTTTTGTTGTACAAAAAAGTGTTGAAAGAAAAAGTTGTTTGTTTTTATTGGCATAAGAAAATGCAGCATTTCTTAAATCATTTTTTTTAAATACCTGCCAATGTTTGTTTTATTAGTGTTCCCAGTATATTGTATCTTATTACTTGTTAACAAACTATTCGGAATTCCATTTGGTAACAATTGAACATAATTCGATATATCTCTTAAACATTTTAACGGTACTTTTTTTCTTACTAGTTATATACGTTGGATAAGTTGAAGTATTACACATTAACTGTAATTTAATTTTAATTGATGTCGGATAGCAATACTCTTGCATACGTTAACTTTGCAAATAGTAACATGAGAATATTTTTTAGCCTCCTGATACTTGCTCTCAAAGCGCATACAGGAAATATAACAGAGAGGACCAACTTTTCGTATGATGGATGAATAGTGGACTAAATTATGATGTTTCGGTTTTAAGTTGTTTTGGGGTAAACACAACGTGCACATGTTGCCACGAGGTTTGACTCGGGTAATTTCGGAACTGCTCGACGGAAATATTCGGCTAATCTCGATCAGCTTCATAAAAGCTCTACGTCAGCCTGACGTCAGCAATAGCCTGCTACTAGGCTGGTCATAATTTTTATTATAGTCGATAATACTATTCATTACTAAATTAACTATTTATGTAATTCTTCGATAGTATTTAGTATAATCATCTGGTAATAGTTTTTACTAAAGCATACTTTCTTACTTATAATATTAAAATTTCTTATTAACTATTTCAATTTCTATTACTTCAGAATAATACAAGGTAATAATTTGATTATAAACTTTCTTAAAAATGGTAATATTAATTCATAAATGTACATGATTTCCCCAAATTGCAATCGGTTTTACTAAATACTAATATAATAATACGAAATATTAAAACAGAATCTCTATCCGTGCAGGTTCGATTTCCCTCGGGAGCAATTTTGTTTATTTTCTTAGGTTTGCGATATTTCTATATTCCAATCGTTAGGTACTAAAATACGAAAATCTAATTCCAAAATATCGTAATTAGGGTAAACCAGACAGTAGTCGGCCACTTAAGAAAATCTTTTTAATGAATGTTGTTAAAAAATTACAATTAAAATTTTTTGAAAATTTCTTTCATGAGTAATTGTTCCTAATGCTCCTACAAAACTAGTATACCAATCAGGTTCACAAAAAAAATTTTCTTATTCGTTAAAAAAATTCACAAAAAAAAGTTAGAATCCGACAGTAATCGGCCACCTAAAAGCAATCTTTTTAATTAACACTGTTTTAAATGATCAATTCATATTTTTCTTCGAATTATTTTATGTGATGTTGTTCCTTACGATCACACAAAACTATTAAACCAATCATGTTCATGAAAAAAAAAATTTATTCTTAAAAAAAAATTAGTAAATAAACAAGTAAGAATCCGACAGTAATCGGCCACTTTTAAAAGCTTTCAAAACCCATCAAAAAAATAATAATCCCGAGGTGCTAGCGGGCTGGCACTTTACAGAGAAATTGTTATGACCAATAGGTATAAAAAGAACCAATAATACATAAATATAGTTTCTTCCATATTATGGAGATCTGAGAAAGGGGGCATCTATCCGGGAGGGGCATCTATCCGCACTTTACCCTATTACAAAAGTTTACCCGTGTAGAAAAATTTCTTGTTGAACTATGTGCAAGATAAAAACTATATCGTAAATAACTCGTGAAACTATTCACGTAAATCTATATCGAAACGGTCTAGCTACTGTACAGTTTCACTTCATTAAGTGATTTATATTGTTAAACGTTCTAGGATCTGTGTAGTTTCACTACATTAACTACTTTACGTTGTTCAACTATATAAATTCTGTCTAGCAAAACTAGATAATGAATAATATGAAAAACTTATATTTATCACATAAAATAAAATATTTAAATAATCAAAATTAGTAATTGTTTTGCATAAAAACAATATACACTTTTCGTCGAGTATTTCTACCAAATGGGAAATTGTTCGCCTTTGAAAGCAGTCCCGCGCTGCTTATGTTTAAAATTACTTAGGATAAGTTGTCACCAGGGCGCGCAAGTTTCTTTTCTCGTTAACAAGTTGTTTTACCAATTATATATAAGAAGAGACGATTTCATTCTTAAACTTAAAGACAAATATTATTTTTGTTTGATTTTTATCACACTCAGTTTTTAATAGAGTGTTTCAATTAAATTAATTCCTTTTCCTGTATTACACCAGTACTTTATTTTTTATCTATTATTTTGACCAACTTTGGCTATGTGTTGTATTAATAAAATATTAATTTCAGACATTGGTTCAATATTGGTAACCAAGAAATAACCATTCATAAATTTAATTTTAAAACGCTGGTAAATAATTAATATTGGTTCAATATTTGTTGTAAATAAACAACCAAGGCTTGGAAATTCCGGTATTTGCCTTAGATGTACATAAATTGTTCTAGATCGAAAATATAGTTTTAATACAGATTCACAGGATTGTTCTGGTATAGTAAAACTATCTAGAAATTTGATGATCGTAACGTTACATTTCTAGACAGTTTCTATAACATTTCACAATACCGGAACTATACAGTAAATAGTAAAACTATACCGTTACACTACAGATACGTGACTTTCCACACGGGTAGATTTGTTTACGATCGCCTTAGAAATGGTTAGCAACTTTGAACATATTTTAATCTCATACAGTTTTATAGTTATTCAAACTTGAAAAAAGGCCGACTACTGTCTGATTTACCCTACCTATTATTTAATTTTTAAATGTTATAAACAAATTTTTTCTACTTTCACTCTAAATCTGAATTAGTAAAAATTTCACTGATTTCAAATCAGTGGCCCAGTTTTCTTTAATTCATCAGTAGAATTTCACTGAGAATCAGTAAAAACCACTGATTGTCAGTGAAATTTCACTGATGAATTAAATCTGGTAGCACTGACAGACAGTACTTCGCCAGCGCTGCACAGCGTTATCATTTCAGCGTTACGCCAGTGTTGTCAGTCAGCGTAGTTGCCAGTGCTGGCGCAGTACTCCGCTAGATGCAAATTTCCCAATTCGTGCGTTTTTTTTGCGAAAAACAGCCAAAATTTGATGTGTTTTGCTGAAAACTCTATAACGATCAATTCCAATCACGTTCGCTATATTTTTTCTGTAATTTACGTGTAAAAAGACATACGGAGAAATTTACAACTGTCAGAGTACTGCGCCAGCACTGTCAGTACTGTCCGCTACGCTGAAATAACACGAAATGATAACGGTGTGAAGCGCTGGCGAAGTACTGTCTGTCATTGCAGAAGCACTGGGTCAGTGATGACTGAAAAGGTGGTTGCAAAAAATAACATATTGTTAATTATAGCTGTAAATTAATAAATATAAGTAATTTAACAACAAAATGATAAATAGTATTGATAAATAGTTATTATTCATGAATTATTCCTCTTTTTGATTTAAATTATATTAAAAATGAAGACTTATTAGTAATGGATATACACGGAAAAAAGTACGTGAATCATTCCTTAGAAGTGCTTGACTTTTGGATAGGACACAAAATACACGGCAGTATCATATACTTTTTATTAGAAAATATAAAAAAGTCCTAGAATTATTCTAGTACTAGTATAGGCCTAAGTGTTTTTAAATTTTAACCAAAAGTCATTTGTTCAGTTTCTATCCAAGGTAAATTGTTATTTATTATTATTTAATTATTATTATTATTTACGTGTTTTCTAAGACGGATTATTTATTTATTTATGACTCTACTCCATCGTCAGGGTTTGAATTTTAAGTCTCCGTTTATTTAATTATTATTTTTTGACTCCCTAAAGAGGAAATCGATATGATTCATCATTTTAATATTAAGTGTTTTGAAGGTTATCTATCCTATTAACGCCCAAATGACCACAATTTTAACTTAAACTTCAACACACGATTTAAAGTATTTTCGGGTAATGAATTATAGTAGCAAGGAGGTATAGGGGGTTTTGGGGGTCGCTCTTCAAGATTCTGGAGTCAAAATAGCGATTCGATCAATACAAAATCCAATATAGCGGATTATTTTGAAAAAACACCCAAAAAATTCACTTATTTTTTTTTACATATTTTTTTTAGAACTAAAAAATTTTGTTAAACCTTTCTAAAGTATGCTATTAGTGGACAAAATATTTGTACTTTCAAAATGTAAAATAGAGAAACTTTGATTTCAAGATGGCGGAATCGAAATTTTGAATAAGTGAATGCATTATAGTAAAAAAAATAAAATTTCACATCAATATTCAAAAAGTATCTAAATTCAATTCAAAATGTATACTCGGGGGTTTTTGGGGTCGCTGATCACGAATCCCATGTCAGTTTTTCAAAATTCAAAATGGCGGATCCATTATGGCGGGCGTTTTTTTAAATTTCTTGGATTCGCTTGAAACTTGGCACTCGGGAGATTTGAGGGTCGCTGATGACAAATTCGATGTCAGTTTTTTTAAATTTACAATGGCGCATCTAATATGGCGGACGCTTTTTTGAAAAAAATTTTGGATTCGCCTCACACTTTTTATTATCAGCAAATTTAATGTCGTCTCTAAGCCGCTATTTTAATAGCGTTTCCAACTCTTACCACTTGGAGGTGGACGAACCAAAGAGTATTATTATTTTTTTTGATTTTATTTTGTAATTTTCAATTTTTAAAAATTAAAAATTTTTTTTTGGACTTTTAAATTATCTAAACTTTACATTTATCGATACTGTTCGAAGCAAATACTGTATGCTTGATACCAGTGTAGAACTATAAGTTATGTTTTGTCTAGAAAAACAATAGTATAGATATGGAATGAAAGCAGTGTACTTGACTATTTAAATGGTGGTAAAAAACAAATAAATATCGATATGGAACACAATTGAAGAACAAAAAAACCTTTACATAAAATATAAATTCAAAAAATTGCAATAGGATCTCGTGTTGTTTTTACCCAAAAGAAAGTCACGAAGCTTGCTATAAACAAAACCAAAAGTTCTTCTGACAATTATTCGCTGAGAGGCAGAAAATTCAGCAATGTTTAAAAAATATTTTTGCAAAAGATGTTTTAAATTATCTTACAAAAAATTTTAAAAAATTGAAAATTAAAAAAATTTCTTTAAATTAAAAACAAAAAATAAGACTCTTCGGTCCGTACACCTCCACGTGGTAAAAGTTGGAAACGCCATTTAAAATAGAACGAAAAAAATTTTTCCAAAAAGCGTTCGCCATATTAGATGCGCCATTGTAAATTTAAAAAAACTGACATCCAATTTGTTACCAGCGACCCTTAAAACCCCCGGGTGTCAAGTTCCAAACAAATCCAAGAAATTTTTCAAAAAAAGTCCGCCATATTGGATCCGCCGTTTTGAATTTTGAAAAACTATAATTGGATTCGTCATCTGCGACCTCGAAATCCCCCGAGTGACAAGTTTCAAGTGAATCCAAGAAATTTTTTAAGAAAATGTCCGCCATATTGGATCCGCCATTTTGAATTTTGAAAAACTGACATGAGATACGAATCTGATCAGCGATCCCGAAAACCCCCGAGTATACATTTTGAATTGAATTTGGATACTTTTTGAATATTGATATAAAATTTTATTTTTTTTATAATCCATTCACTTTTTCAAAATTTTGATTCCGCCATCTTGAAATTAAAGTTTCTCTATTTTACATTTTGAAAGTATTTTTCTATACTCAGCCAGTACTTGCCGCAAAGGTTTGTTTCACAGAAAAAATAAGTTTTATTTTACAACTGAAAAGAGACTACTAGTTTAAATATTTAGTACTAACTTGACTTAAAGTTTCACTTTAAGCCTACCACAGGGTTTACAATGAGCTACTTTATAATATTAAAATTAGCCGCAACTCCGAACATGGACTTAAATCTATATACAGTTCTCAGTATAACATTTAGCTCCTAGCTACAAAGGTTAATTTTGATATCAAAAGTATTAAACTTTCAAAAAAATCAGATGATATTTAGTCTTAGACTTGTAAAATTCAAAGTTTTTTTCAATATAGAAAAACAAACAATTTAATTAATTGCTTAAGAAATGCACACTACACCAAATATAGATACTTAATTAAATAAGTGAAACGAAAGATCTCTCCGAATTAAGTATAAATCAAAACATTGAACGACTCGTTTCTAGCCAACAATAATTTCTATTAAGTCTAAGACAAGAAAGACTTCACAGGCGGAGCGCTCGGCGAGTTCTTCTTCCTGGCTCCTCAAATTATGTAAACAATAAAAAATATTGTTTAAACTGTCACAATTGTTTATATTAGTAGTAGATGAATTTCATAGGTTAAAATCGTGAAAATCTATAGTTTCGTGTTTTTCCCGCAAGGAACGACGCCTCTGACTATTCGAATTTTCCTGAATGACGTTATAGAAAATGGGGACAGTCTGACATTAGAGTGAAGTCTCCTTATTACCACTTTTACAATAGCTGGTCAACAACAGAGAGCATTTTAATCTGACGCTTGCGCAACGGACAACCAGTGCTATGAACATAGTTTTCTATCTGTTAGTCACTCATTTGTTCATGGAATCGGTACGCTTTTTTAATTTTTACGGTTTTTACATTTTGTGCTTTATTTATTAATTTTTCTTGAATTGATTAGAGACTACAATAACAATATGGTACTTTAACAGTGCGAAAAAGAACCAAAGATTACTATTATTCCAAAACATATCATCGTCATATCATCAGTTTAACTATGAGGCTTAAATTCATAAATACATTTGTTCATATTTTCATGATCCATTTTAATCCGTAGTTACAAATCATTTTATATCATACGTCATTCAATTTTTGTATTTCAGAAACAATTGCTAGTTTTTTAATCGTATTGTTAAATTAAAAAAAAAATTGCTTTTCTATAATTACCTAAATCATGAAATTGTCATCACACGATCTCGTAACAAAGTAATTAAAGATAAGATTACACGAAGAGAAAAAACAAGGCTTTTCCCCGTGAAGTAATTTCATGCTTTTTAAGGCCTTTCTCCAATAGGATCCCAAAAGTCTGCGTCAGTCTGCGAATGACTGCGTTGCATTAATTTTAGCATTTGTTGCCACAGCAACGCAGACGTAACGCAGAGTTTTAGAAACCTATTGGAGAAAGGCCTTTAAAGACCTTATTTCCCGATGAATTTCATGCGTTTAGCAGTTAGATCACACCTTAAGGCTTAAGCACAACTAAAGTCGGATGCGGGAGACGACTGCGGGATATGGGGTTCCTAACCTCAAAATGTATGTAAATGTTTCATATACCGTAGCCGTCTCCCGCACCCGACTTTAGTTGTGCTTAGGCCTTTAGCTCTAAGGCCTAATCGCTCATTGCAAAAATGTCACCGGGAAAAACCGTGAGTGTCTTGCATTTGTACTGGGATAATTTTCACGCATTTAATCCATATTTTTTCATGGGGAAAAGCCTTGTTTTTTCTCTCCATGTAGGAATAGAACTATCCTTTTTGTTAATAGAATTCTATATCAATGGATTATTATTTAATTTTTAGACGACTTCGCAGCTTTTATAACAAAATCATACAATACATTGGTATCTAGAAATCAAAAGAAATCGATCTCCCTTTTAGCATTTTTTTTGAATATTTTTGACTTGAAAATACGAATCGAAATTAAGCTGGAAAATTTTCAAGAGTGATCTTTTCTAAAGAGAAATACATTTACTTGACTATAAAAATAATGAAATTTGCCAGAAATGTATACAGAAGTTACTGACAGTTTAGGCTTTAATATATAAATATTAAAAGCTACATTATTATTTTTTCTGTGAATTTAACATTTCGTATAATTTTTTCTGAAATTTGTGTACGTTTCGATTTAGTTACAAGTGTTGGACATTTTGGTATAGTGACGATTTTCGCTATTACTTTTATGAATGCTCACTATGGATCTTATGTGCAAGCTTACTGTAAGGCGGAACTTTTAAAAATACCTCGTGTTTACTGCAGGTTTACGAGGTAACGTTACAAACTTTACAGATATTTTCTGATGTTAAGATTGATTACCCACATTAAAGCCGCCATTTTGAATTATTTAAATCTGACATCGGATTCGTAATCAGCGACCCCAAAAACACCAAAGTAACGAGTTTTAAGCTAAATCGATGAATTTTTCAAAAGGTGTCCGCCATTTTGTATTGAGCGATCCCAAAAACAGAAGTTCCACATAGTGAGACACTTAAGGCGCTCACACAGCTAGTAGGCAGCATACAAATTTGAATTTACTGTCTCTTTCACTGATTTTCTCTCTTACTCTAATTACTGCCTGCGCAGGCAGGCAGAGCCGTGAGACCTCCATTAGATTAGAGCCAACAATGTTTTGGTTGCTACTGAAAAAATTTACCTGCGATTAGTTATTTTTCCATAAAATGATAATTAAAAAAAAATGTTTATTGATATTATTTTCTTTTTAACAACGGTTATTTAATTACAATTTCTTTAAAAATTAAAGAGAAATATTTTATGAATAATTACTATTTATTAATATTATTTACCATTTTGTTATTAAATTATTTATAATTATTAATTTACGACTAATTAATAACAATACGGCATTTATTGTGGCAATATTCTCAGCCAGCACTGGTCCAGTGCTGCGCCATGGCTGTCTGGCAGCACTGGCAGGCAGTACTTCGCCAGAGTTACACAGTGTTATCATCCCAGCGTTATGACAGTGCTGTCTGTCATCGTAGCTGCCTCCCGTGGGGGTCCCGGGCGCAGAATAGGCCCCCTGCGATCGGCTGCATGTCGTAAAAGGCGACTAAAAGAGACTCAGAGTGGTGCCATGCTTGCGGGTAGTACTCGGTTCGTCCCAGGCTACCTCATAGAGTATTGGCTTACGATGATGATGGGCAGTGCCGTGACGGCCCGGCAGGTCTAATATTGACCGTCGAACCTAACTTGCCGAAGCAAGGGTGACAAGACTCTTAATCGGTACTCCTGCCGGAGTACCAATGGTAGCACGGGGACCGGTCCGAGCCCGGAGAACTTGCCAAAAGGCTTGTTTCCTTCCGGTTATTGGGTTGGACTCGTGCGGCCAGTGGTTATAGCCTACATCGCTTGAGGCTAGGGGCGTCCATGAACAGACTGTAACTTCGGCAACGGTCCTAGTAGTGGCGCTTCGACATGTGAGTTGTGGTGCCAACTCGGGCGGTTACCTGCAGAGTGACCAGGGATTGGAAAGGTCCCGCCCTAAACCGAAGGGCCGCAAATGTTCTTACCCAACTTTGCGGGCTCGGTAGATGGTCACTTGATGGCCATCGGCGCTGGAGAGCGTGAATCTCTCCCCGCGACGCTCGTAGGCGAGCCGTGTGGTTATACGCGTATGCGGAGGTGCTGCACGTACACTCTACCTAGGCGATGTCAGCGTAGCTGCCAGTACTGACAGTGCTGGCGCAGTACTCCGCCAGTTGTAAATTTCCCATTAGGTGCCGCTGGTGTGACTCTGTGAATTACAATACGGTGAACACCATGAGTTTTGACAGTTCGCGTAAATTGTTTTTACAATAAGTTTAAAAGTAATTTCATAAGTGTGAATAAACATTGAAATTTATAAAGATACATGAAAATAAATATGCACCTTCACAACAAAAGAGAAACTAAAAACGACACAATTTCTGCATTTCTCAGTGCTCTACATTCAAAAATAATAAAAACCATCTTCACAGAATACAACTTAATATTGAAGACGCAAACAATTGAATTTAGCAATAAAAACAGGGCCAAGTGAATGATAATATTATTTTTACAGCAATTATTTTAAACCTTTATGATTATATCACAAGTCTTAAGTTTATACTGAAAGTTTCAGGTTATGTCTCTTTACAAGATATACATAGACTTTTATTTTTTTTGAAATTTCATATTCGTACAGGTGTACAGGGTTTGAGGTCCAATTTAAAAAAAAACTATTGTGTCATCCCAAAATTTGCCCACACGGTTGTGTGATAAAATAATTATAGCTTACCTAAAACTGTGCGAGTATAAACTTACGACTGAGAATAAACACAGAAATTGTGTCGTTTTCAGTAACTCTTTTGTTGTGAACGGACATATTTATTTTTATCTATAATTATAAATTCCAATTTTTATTCACACTTAAGAAATAATTTTTAAAATTTTTGTAAAAACAATTTATGCAAACTGTCAAAACGCATGGAGTTTACCGTATTGTAATACAAAGAGACACACCAGCGGCAGTTCCAAGTCGGCCACCAGATGCGCTATAGTTTAGCTGTTTGAATCGCCAATATTTATACGAGTGTTGTAAATATAACTCATAAAAAGAAAAGGTACATAATACCTTGTATTTGAAACTCGACTAGAGCGAGAATTTTAAAGTAGACGTTGTTAAAGTTAAAAGAGAGAAGTATAATTATAATTCTCGTTTATGTCACGCTGATGCTCATCGTGTGCTTACATAAATCGTACACAATCTTCATTGCATATATATATATTTATTTGAAATAGAGACTACACAGGTTTACGGCTTATTCCACTTTTCCATTTTATATTCATTTTTTATCACACGACTATTGCACACAGTTGTCATTTGTCTCCCCGTGTACACGATTATTTCCTCGATGAACTTCGTGGAATGCAACTTCCTCTGACACGATAGACGTGCTTTGATTACTATATTTCTTTTTGAAATGAAAATTATATATGTGTTGAGTTTATATATATGGGTTTTCGTATATTCATGTCGACCATGAAGAATCAAAAAATTTTGTTAAAGGAATCGTGAATCATCTGAAACCGTATATGGTCCGATTGCCAGACGTCCTGAATTTGACGCAAGAGTCCACGAAGAAGACGGAATATATAAATTTATATATATATATATATATATATATATATATATATATATATATATAGTGTCTTCGTCGTCAAAGAAAATCAGTGAGATAGGTCTAAATATAGATCCGCCTCTGAAAAAATATTCAGGATAGTTTCGTCTTTTATTCTATAGAAATATATACATTTGAAATTCCAGGAGTGGGTCCAGTTGAATTAGAGACAATCAGATAGGATGAGCGTAAAAAAGGGATTAATGTGCGTCGACCCGAAATTAAAAATGAATGATTTTTAACCATATTTTGAAATTCAACAGAGTAAATGAGTAATGTGATTCTAAATTATCTCCCGAAGTTCCAATATGCTTTTTTTATTTAAAATTTGACGTGTACTTGTTCACAATTTTCCCTTTTTTGACGCGAATAATGACCAAAAAATATGGATTTATAAGTATGTTGTACATCAAAATTTCAAGAAAAAATTCCAAAAATTTCATCTAATTGTATGAGATGAGACTTTTGTCTGTACATTGCTCAGAAATCTAAATTTCCCATACAATTATTCCTTTTGAGCATCCAGGATTCCAAAAATGCCAATAAAAAATTTTGTGTATGTATGTAGGGGAGAAAGGGGGCTAATGGATCACCTCAATTTATTCAAAAGTGGTAAATCAGAGTAATTTCGGTTTTTGATCAAAATAATGTACTTGGCATACTGTAAGTTTGTACTAACAAGTAACACTACCTAAGTGTCATACGCCGATTTTTTTGAAAATTAGTATACTACTAAAATATCGGAAAATATTTGACACGTATTTTTTAAATCGGTCCGTTTTGAGTTTCAAGGGTAGAAAACACCCTTTTAAAATCTGACTTCACTCTCTAAATTTGAATTAGTTAAAAATAACTAATTTGATAGCAAAAGGCAGTCACTGATTCAAATAGTAATATTTTACTAACGAAATAGTTAATAATGACTAATTAATAGTTAAATTCACTTTTAGGTTATGTAAAAATGACTGAAATTTACAGTAACTAATACAATTAGTAAAATTTGACTATTTTTTTAGTTATTTATTTACTTATAATTAATTATTAACTACCCAGCTGAAAAAGTTCTATAGAATTTCACTAGAATCATTCTATAGAATCGTTCTATATGAATTCTAGTGAATATTCTATAGAATTTCACTAGAATGATTCTATAGAATTTCTACATAAATATATTAAATTTTGGTGATTTTTAATTAGAAAGACTTTAAATTTGTGAAATAATATTTTTCAACAAATTTTAGGACAAAATAATAATTGGTTATATCCTTTAAGTATATAAAATTCATTGAACTTCGTAACCATACATAACTATAATGTTAACAAAATTATTTCACGAAATTTATATTCCTTCTACTTAAAAACCACTAAAATTTAGTAGAATTCTCGTAGAAATTCTATAGAATCATTCTAGTGAAATTCTATAGAATATTCTCTAGAATTTATATAGAATGATTCTACAGAATGATTCTAGTGAAATTCTATAGAACTTTTTCAGCTGGGTACTAACAATTAGTTATGTTTTACTAATTGCTGAAGCAAAAAGTCAGCCACGATTTTACTAATAATTAGTCATTTTTAACTAAATCAGATTAAGAGAGCATATTCGTAATCAGCGACCTCAAAAACCCCCGAGTGCCAAGTTTCATCAAGATCAAACGTGTTTTTCTGAGATACCGATTTCACCCCTTAAATTTTAAAAGGGTGTTTTCTATACCCTTGAAACTCAAAACGGGCCGATATAAAAAAATACGTGTCAAATATTTTTCGATGTTTTAGTAGTATACCAATTTTCAGAAAAATCGGCGTATGACACTTCGGTAGTGTTACTTGCAAGTTTCATTGTTATTCATTTATTATTGTTGAAGATATGGTAGAAAAAGTGATTTTGACGATTCGATGTTTTTAGCATTCGACGGTTTGTCCTCTCGACTACTTAGTATTCGACTATTTGAACATTCGACGACTTGGCGTTTAGGGGAAGAACGTCGTCTCATGGGATCTCACCCTGAAAGTAGAATTTACTTTTTTACCTAAGATAATTTACCTAGATCTGGCAAGGGTCCTAGTGCCATGTGCATTAACTAAAATGCTAACTCCCCGCATGGAAAAAATAACTCGCGCGGGTGTTGATGAAGGGGTGTTGAAAATTAACTCTCTTTTGGAGTTGATTATTAACTCGAAAATTTTAACTCCCAACTCCCGAGTCCGTTAACTCCCTAAATTTTTTACAGTGTATAAATTCAAATACAATATATACTTTATATATACCAATCGATCCGTTTTAATGCAACGAATAAGATTATTGAAAAAAATGAGTAAAATTTTATTGTACTGGAATATAATTTAAATGAAAGAACTAAATTTTTGATAAAAAAGGTAATTTTCTGCTTTAATTGTCATTTAACTCTATAAACTCTCATACAATTTATACTTTATACATGCCAATCGATTTGTCTTGATGCAAAGAATAAGATTTTATTATATATTAACTTCAATATTCAGTTAAAAAATTTTTTTTTTTGAAAAAAGTAAAAAAAAAATTTTTAATAGATTTTTTAATGTCCATAAATCCATTTCGAGATATTTTTATGATAAATATGCCTACACTGTAAAAAAGGGAGTTAAATTTTAACTCCCTAGGGGATTCTGTAAAAGTCGCACCCATTGGGGAGTTAATGCCAGGGGAGTTAAATAAAGAGAGTTAAAAATTAACACCCAAATGCTAACTCCCCATGGAAAAAATAACTCGCGCGGGTGTTGAATGAAGGGAGTTAGAAATTAACTCTCTTTTGGAGTTGATTTTTAACTCGAAAAATTTAACTCCCGAGCGCATTAACTCCCTAAATTTTTACAGTGTAGCAATTTTCAGCCGAATTCGTTGAAACCTCTTCGAGGTATCGTGTTCACTTAAAACGGGATCCACACACACATACATACATCCGGACAATTGTTGCGAATTTTTTGCGAAAGTTTGAAACAGTTAACCAACATAACGCACATTTATAATGTTATAGAGATCAAAAAATTTTAACTCACACTTTTATTTGAACACTCGTACACGGAAAGAAAATTATATTAAATTTTGTAAAAGTGCTTCTCAATTTAGGGAAAAAATGCGACAAGGCAAAATTTTGGTATCAAAAATCAATCGCTTTTGCCGTAAATAACAATATGTTCATTAGACAATTCGACGTAACGACGGCATACCAAAATGGGGAACTTAAGGAAGAAGTATACATGGAAGTACCACAATGGATAGCAGACGTTTTAAAATACCTTATAAACAAAGGACCAAGCAATGACAAAACAGTTCAAAAAGCAAGATCCATGCTGAAATAATTAAACAAAGGCGACAAAATTTGTAAAATGCAGAAAGCTTTATATGGACTTAAACAAGCTAGTCGATCTTGGCATCAACGTCTAAACTCAGAAATTTGAACAAATCTCAAAGACATTGGGAATGTCAGAAGATGTCTTGGAATGGATTTTCATAGTAACAAAAATGGAACATTTATAAATTAGCAATCATACATCAAAGATATCGACTCCCCTTGACACAAGCCTAAAACTTGTAAAAAGAGGAGGAAGGAAGAACTCTGATGGAAATAAACCTCCTTATCGAGAACTAGTTGGATCCTTACTCTACCTATCGATTGCAACAAGTCCAGACATAGCTCACACAGCAAGTGCGCTAAGTCAATTTAACGAAACTTTCAATAAAGATCATTGGAACGCAGCTAAAAGAGTGCTTCAATACTTGAAAGGAACAGAAAATTACGGGATACTATATCAACGAGAAAATAGTCCTCTAAAAGGCTACGTTGGTGCAGATTGGGGTAGATCACTAGATGACAGATGATCGTTTACCGACTATGCATTTATTTTGACTGGAGGTGCGATCACAGAACTTCTGGATTCTGTGCAAAATTACGTCATATTATTAAAGAAAAAAACACCGTTCGTAGATCATCGTCCCAGTCGCCACTGGTACGAGAGTTTCAGGAAACGACATCCTCAACTGACCTTAAGAAAACCTCAAAATCTAAGTACGAGTAGAGCAGCTGTGTCGAAGGAAAATCTACAAGAATGGTTTGAAGAACAAGAAAAATATTTAAGAGAGAAAAACTTGTTAGATATTCCTTCAAGCAGAGTCTTCAATTGTGATGAGACGAATATTGTCTTATGTCCTGAGTCAGAAAAAGTCATCACGGAGGTAGGCGCTCGTTCTGTTTACAGGATAGTCGATTCAGAGAAAGAAAGCCTTACTGTCTTATTCATGTATTCTGCAAATGGAATTCGTGTTCCACCCATGCTGATGTATTCTTATCAAGGTGTGATACCAAAAAATATTGTTGATAACACACCAAAAGGATGGGATATAGGTGTATCAGAAAATGGTTGGATGACAACCGGGACCTTCTACGAATACATAACGAATGTGTTTTACCCATGGCTTGTACAAGAAAAAATTCAAAGGTTAAAGGTTTTGAAGCTTCAGGATTGTGGCCTTTTAATCCTAGTGCTGTGGACTATGATGTTCTAGACAAGAGTAAAAAAACTTTGGATAAACAAAAAGATTCTAATAATGAAGATCAAGTTGAGAAGCAAACATTTTTAAAGAACTTCGAGACTAGTTTACCTCCAAATTTACTACTAGACTTTAAAAATGCTTCATCGACAGGATTGTGGAATGGCGATGTTGAAAAAAGGGTTATTTGATTATTGGCTTCAACTCGTCGAATCATCTACTGGTAGCTTAATCAATTAAGTTTTTAAAATTTCGCAGTTTTTATATAATTTTTATACAATTTTTATACAGTTTTACTATTTAAATGCTTTTGCATTTTGAGTAAGTATTTACAAATGGATTTTTTTTAAATTTTAGTATCAGATTCGTTAAATCGGTTTTATTATATGTAAAATATAATTATTTAAATGATTTCTACATTTGTAAATAAAGGTAATAATCGAGAAAATAAACCAAGAATCAAGTCCAATGAGGTATTAGATAATCATACAGTTAGAATAGTCACTCCACAAAGTGAGATAAGAAATATTAACGAGGATCAACTCTTAATCGAAAATGCCGCTATTCCTATCATGGATTTTACTCTGTCTACGAATTCTTTCCAATTTGAAGCTTCTGCTAATATGGTCAACCAGGTAGATGCAATGAATGAAAATTCGATCGCTCTGATCGGAGACAATCACGACTTTTCGAACAGCTTTATTTTTCCCTTCGACTTAGACGATAGACATTTTGTGGCTACAGAAAATCAGAGTATTGTGCAGACATCCACGGCTCTGTCAGAAAATCATAATACCGATTTTGCAAAATCATTCACTCTTCCTGTCGAGTATTTACCTAAAAAGAAAAGGGGTAAAGTTATAGCATCTAAGAAGCCAAAATTGCCATCTGCTGGAACTTCGGATAAGTGGTTGAATTTTCATTTAGAAAAAGAAAGGATTCAAAAAGAGAAAGAAGAGAGAATTAAAAAAAGAAGGAGTTGCAAGAGTAGAAGAAGAAATTAGCGTCAGAAAAGAAGGAAATACAAGAGAGAATGAAAGACATTCAGAAAAGAATAAAGAAAGAAACTAATTAATCGTCGTTGAAATTTTTTTAATAATATTTTATTTTTTATGACAAAAAGTTATTGATAAACTTTTTATACTGTGATACTAATATTATGTAATAATTAAATTCTAAGAGCTTATTTTGTAAAAGAATTTATAAATTTTCTTCCCTTTCTAATCTGTTTCATAATATGGGACATACTGTTCCATAAACTCGGACATACCTCTGAGTAGTGTTTCATAAATACGGACATGAAGGAAATCTTATTTAAATGATAATTTAACGATTATTTTAACTCGGAATTATTCTAAAGCTATTTTTCCAATAAAGTAAGACATAAAAACATTATCCAACAAGCAGAAGTCAAGTTTTACTATTAAATTTATTTATAAAAAATAAAAATATCTCACCCCATATGAAAAGTGTTTCATAATTGGGACATTTACCTTATCAGAACTTGAAAGAAAAGACCTAAATTCAATTAAACTGTATGTTGACAACAACAACGCACAGAAACTCGCCACCAATCCAATTCAGAACAAAACATATAGATATTCGACATCACTTTATTCGTGACGCTGAGGAATCGGAATAAATCATCTTAGAACACATTGCTTCGGAAAACATGCCTGCAGACATTTTAAAAAATCATTATCTAAAATCAAACATATTCATTGTATTAAGGGGAGGGACGTTGAAAATTCAACTCATCTAAATATTTGTTGTTTATGGACGTTCAATATTTTTTTGACAAAGTTTGATATTTCAAATTAAAAATTGCTTCGAAAAATTAAAAAAAATTAATTAGTTAATAATTTTTTTATTACATATAAAAAAATTTCAAAAAATAAAAATTTGAACTACTGTCGTAATTTTCAATATTTTGCATTGCCCATTTTTGTACATACTTATATCATGATTCTAAACAATCAAGCGTATGGATTTTTAAAAATTTTAATTTTTTCAAAAAATCGAATTTTTTGAAAAATAAAAAAAATGTTAAATCAGTTAAAAATTACTTTTATTAATTTTTTATATAGTGTAATATGATTTCAGGTATTAAAAAAGTGTGAAAAAATGTTTGATACCACTAAAAATGGCCAATTTTGATTGGTTTAAATTTTACTACTGGTACTGAAAAAATTCAACTACTTCTACATTTTTTAATATTTTTTGTTACCAATTTTTTTATAGGCTCTTTTTACGATTCTGCTTAATCAATCGTATGAATTTAAAAAATTTTAATTTAAAAAAAAAAATTTTCAAAATAGTCAAAAAAAATTTTTTTTTAATTTTAACATTATAAAATAAATTTAGATCCTTAATAATGCCAGAAAATAAATTGGCACCTCTTAACAGCGTAAATATCGTAGGGTTGAAATTTCACCGGTCCCTCCCCCCAGGTGCGAATTTTGGTCGGCTGCCAGAGTCGGGAGGTCGGGCCATCTATGGCTGCCAATAGGTCGGCAGCCAAAGTCGGGCCGACTTTGGTTACTGTTTCCACCCAAAGTTGGCCCGACTATGGCTGCCAGAGTGTACAAAACCTATTTTCAGTTGGTTGGGCCGACTCTGGCCTGAGTCGGCCCGCTGGTCGGTAAAACTATGGCAGCCAGAGTGCAAAAAACCTAATTTCAGTTGGTCGGGCCGACTCTGGCCTGAGCCGGCCCGATGGTCGGCAAGACTATGGCAGCCAGAGTTTACAAAACCTATTTTCAGTTGGTCGGGCCGACTCTGGCCTGAGTCGGCCCGACCGCCTTATGAAAAATTTCTATACTGACATGGTAAAAAATAAAATTTTTTGTGTTAATTATTTTATTTATAATGAATTAACCAAAACATTATCTTATTTATTGATCGTTATGAATTACAAATTTCTTTTTGTTTGAGTTGCAGCTTATAAAATCATTTTGGTTCTTAGGCTTTCATGTGTGCGTAGCGTACTGGTTAGCGTGTTAGACTTCGGTGCGTTAGGTTGCGAGTTCGATCCCTGCGAGCGTTAGAAATTTTAATTTGTATTAATGTGTAAGATTGCGTTTAGTGTTAAGATGTATGCAATAAATATATAAATAATTAATTTACGATATCACCTAATATCTGTTAATTGTAAAGTTAATAATTTTTTGTAAACGGTCGGCCCGACCATGTTAGCCACTGGACGGCCGATGTTACAATTCGCTAGTTCGGCCGACCTCTGGCTGCTAAGGTCGGCACGACCATCTACTAGGTCGGCGCGACCATGGCCCGACCAACTTTTCGCACCTGGGCCCTTAACTCCTTAGGAATTATAAAATAACTTTGTTAAAAATACCGACTTTGTCTTGAGGAATAGTGTTGAAAAACAATCCAAACTCTAATAACTATATTCATATTTATAATATTTCAACTGTCTTGTTATTTTAGTTGTCAAGTCAGTTAGTCTAAAAACTCTGTATCAGTCTCACCAATAGGGTTCCGTCGGTATACCGCAGGTGTATGGAACTCTAAAAAGGGTTGAATTGAAATTTAAAAAAAAAATTGTCCACCTTTTGAAAGAGCTAGAAAAACCCTACCGAAAACATATAGGTGATTTTTTTTTACTTTACTGCACCGAAAAAAAAGTATTTTTAAATTTAGAGAATTCCTCTTCTTTTGCAGCATTTTTTCCTCTTATATACGGGCACTAAAGTTTTCTTTTCTAATTGAGAGGATTTTCCTTTATTATATTTGTTATTAAATGTCACTTTTTAGACAGGTTAAAGTGGCATTCAGAAAAACAAAAAGCAACTTAAGAATCTTCTTTTTAGTATAAATTTGTTTCATTTTTAGAGGAATAATTTCAATCAAAGAAGAAATATTAAAATTAATCTTTTAGTTAAAAAACTGTCAAATATAAACAAAAATTCCTCTTTTTTACAGATGAATATTCGTATATTGAAAATAAAATGTGAAAATAATTGTTAAGCGGAATTTTCTTCTCACTCTGAGATTTTATTTTTTTCGGTGTGTGTAAATGTTACGATTTGTTAGAAAACTCATTGTTCATACTTATCCAAAATCTTCAACTCCCTTTACAATTTTTTATAAAATTTCATAATAATTCGTGTAGAAAAATACTATTTTTAATAATTTTATTTAGGAATTTTTAACATATTTATGATATCTTTTAATTATTGATGTATGATTCAAATCAATTTCTCATCTAAATATTTGTTTTGAGTAGATTTCAAAAATATTTTGCTTCTTAAAAATATTTTCATTTGTGTCACCATGATATTTAAATAGTTAAACATATTATGTTGTGAATGTTTACTATTTATTTATTTAGAAAACTGAATTTAGTAACAACTTTTCTGTATTTATGGAAAAAAATATTCTTTATAGATTAAGACAATCAAAAATTTATAATTGAATTATTAAACAGTGCTGAAATATTAAAATAATTGTAAAGAGTGTTATAAATACAATAATTGATTGCTTTACAAACGAGGGGATCTCCAAGTAGTAAACTATAGTGCGACGCCTTTCCTGCGATCAAAGAGAATTACAATTTTGTGTGTTGCCTTCTAATTTTTTAAACACATTTAAATAGTGACAAGAAAATAATTTTTGATTTTCGAAAATTATTTAAATAATAATTGTAAGTTTTGTATTTTTTTTTATTTTAAAGAAAACTTTTTTCAGAAGAATAAACAATCCGCTGCAATGAAAGAAATCGGTTTTGGAATCCAGCGCAATTAACCTAAATGGATTACTTGTCTCAAAAAAAAGAATTATCTCGACCATCAACCCAATGGGAAATTTACAACTGGCGGAGTACTGCGCCAGCACTGTCAGTACTGGCAGCTATGCTGACAGACAGCACTGGCATGACGCTGGGATGATAAAGCTGTGTAACTCTGGGAAGTACTGCCTGCCAGTGCTGCCAGACAGCGCTGGCGCAGCACTGGACCAGTGCTGGTTGAGAATATTGCCACAATAAATGCCGTATTGTTATTATTTAGTCGTAAATTAATAATTATAAATAATTTAATAACAAAATGGTAAATAATATTAATAAATAGTAATTATTCATAAAATATTTCTCTTTAATTTTTAAAGAAATTGTAATTAAGATGGAGACTTACAACGGATATAGTAAATGAAGTAGAAAAAAATTGTTTATAACATTTAAAAATTAAATAATAGACAATTACAGTAAGTGTGCATTAGATTTTCATATATTAGTACCTAACGATTGGATCTAGAAACATCGCAAAACATATGAAAACAAACAAAATTGCACACGAGGGGAATCGAACCTACGACCTACGCATTTATAGACTAACGCTCTAACCACTATGCTAACGACACACGTGTACAGTAAAGTTTTAATATCTCCCAAATGGGAAATGCCAGTGTAGTACCGATGTTTACCACTGGCTTAGTACTCAGACGATTGTTCGGCCGTAGTCTAGCCGAACCTCGACAGTTAATGCTGGCGCAGTACAGAATTTTTGTTTCGCCAAAGCTTGGACAAGCTACGGCGGCAAGTGCTGGTTGAGTATAGGAAACTTGTTCACAACGCTCGTTGCCAACATTGCTTTTTTGACATAATCTTGAAAAAAATCATAAAAAAAGTTTATGAATGTTTATAAATATAAATTAATTGCAAAAAATTAATATTTTACTATTCAGTTATTCATTTTTTATTTTTATTAAATTTAATAATAATTTAACATAATTGTTTAATTTTAATAAATAATAAATTATTTAAACAAATTAAAATTATAAACCAAATTTAAACTTCAATTTAAACAATAATTTGGTTATTAAAATTCTATTATACTTCTTACTATGAATAAAAAATTATTAAAAAATTATCACTTGTAAAATGTTAAATGCAATAAGTAAAGTTATGTAATTCTATTATTTAAAATTTAGTTTAATTTATTTAAATTCAATTTATTACTTCTAACGGATCCCTATTTTTTTCTCATCTTTGATTCAATAATTGTAAGTCTGAATGATACTGAGATATTAAAACTTTACTGTACACGTGTGTCGTTAGCATAGTGGTTAGAGCGTTAGTCTGTAAATGCGTAGGTCGTAGGTTCGATTCCCCTCGTGTGCAATTTTGTTTGTTTTCATAGGTTTTGCGATATTTCTAGATTCCAATCGTTAGGTACTAATATATGAAAATCTAATGCACACTTACTGTAATTGTCTATTATTTAATTTTTAAATGTTATAAAAAATTTTTTTCTACTTCATTTACTATATCCGTTGTAAGTCTCCATCTTAATTACAATTTCTTTAAAAATTAAAGAGAAATATTTTATAAATAATTACTATTTATTAATATTATTTACCATTTTGTTATTAAATTAATTATAATTATTAATTTACGACTAATTAATAACAATACGGCATTTATTGTGGCAATATTCTCAGCCAGCACTGTCTGGCAGCACTGACAGGCTGTACTTCGCCAGAGTTACACAGCGTTATCATCCCAGCGTCATGCCAGTGCAGTACTCCGACAGTTGTATATTTCCCATTGGGTCAGTATCATTCAGACTTACAATTATTGAATCAAAGATGAGAAAAAAATAGGGATCCGTTAGAAGTAATAAATTGAATTTAAATAAATTAAACTAAATTTTAAATAATAGAATTACATAACTTTACTTATTGCATTTAACATTTTACAAGTGATAATTTTTTAATAATTTTTTATTCATAGTAAGAAGTATAATAGAATTTTAATAACCAAATTATTGTTTAAATTGAAGTTTAAATTTGGTTTATAATTTTAATTTGTTTAAATAATTTATTATTTATTAAAATTAAACAATTATGTTAAATTATTATTAAATTTAATAAAAATAAAAAATGAATAACTGAAAAGTAAAATATTAATTTTTTGCAATTAATTTATATTTATAAACATTCATAAACTTTTTTTAAAATTTTTTTCAAGATTATGTCAAAAAAGCAATGTTGGCAACGAGCGTTGTGAACAAGTTTTCTATACTCAACCAGCACTTGCCGCCGTAGCTTGTCCAAGCTTTGGCGAAACAAAAATTATGTACTGCGCCAGCATTAACTGTCGCGGCTCGGCTAGACTACGGCCGAACAATCGTCTGAGTACTAAGCCAGTGGTAAACATCGGTACTACACTGGCATTTCCCATTGGGATGGGGTGATTTTAACACTCCCTTGTGACAATTTATAAACGGTGAGTTGCTTTATCTATTCTTAAATCATATATAATTAGAGTTGAAAATTTCTCTAAATGCTAAATGAATCACTTAAATGGCAATATAATGAACATTTTGAAATTAGTCTTCATCCGCTCTCGTTATCATATTTTAACTCTTAATATTAAACTCTTATAAATTTTCAAAACATTCAATTTTGAACTCAGTATAAAATTTTTTATTTATTGAATAGGTATCAGTTTTTAACTGTATAAAAATTAGAAATTCGAAAAAATAAATTTTTGTTGTCTTTTGAGTTTTGAATGAACAGAAGCATTACTGAAATAAAAATTAGACGATCTGAAATAAATTAACTCTTAACTTTGACCTTTTCATTGTAATTCTTTTTGTATTCTGTTATATGTATAATATAGTGTAATTATTCTTATTTTACCAAGAAGGAAACTGCAGATATAATAGAATGTCTTGTGACTTAAATGTTAAATCACTTCATCTGAATTTAGACCTTGATGTTGAATTACATAATAATCGGATTACGTGTTTCTAAATCTAGTTTTCTGCATTTTTATACTACTGGTTTCAAGATATGTATATATACATAAACTTATTCTTGTTTTTCAAACATCATTAATCATTTGATTTAATTTCTTGACAATTTGACAAAAATTAACTTCTTTTTTTGTCTTTTTGATCTATAACCTACTCTGCCAACATTATTTAAAATAATTATTTTTATGTATATTTACATATAAAACCTTTTTTCCTTTTTTATGAGTAAACTTTTTTTATACATTTACGGTTAAAAATATTTTCTTTTTTTATAAAGTCATCAATTTTAAAATAAAATTTATGACAATAAATTTAATTAATTTATACATTATTGATTTATATTTTTGGTTTAATTTAGAAGGCATGGTATTCTCTGCGGAGCTGGTCTAGAAGAAAGAAAAACTCATCTTTTCAAGAAGAGGAAAATTTTCATCGTACTTTTGTCACGTTGCGCGAGATTGAAGTACAGGCGTGACGTCATGACATCCATTGACCAACGTTGGAATCATCGGTGAGCCGTAAGTCCATCTTTTGTTTAACACCCCTCCCCAGTTCAATGCAGTCTTCTATAGTGGATCTACACCACCTAAAATTAAAATTAAACAATTGAACAATAAATTTGTTTATCGGTTTTCTACAATGCAATGTAAGGGTACGTCGTTCATGGGCGTTTCATGGCTCCATGCACTGTCAAAATTTTGATTTTTCTTATACTTTGTAATTTGACAGTGTTTAGGGTTATATATTTGCAAGATATTTGCAATTATATAATTTCGACTCTTTTTTTACAGGAATTTTTATCTCGCGAACTAATTAATCTTCGAAAAAAATTTATGTTATTCAAAATTATAGAGAAAACTGCACTATTCTTACGCGCGTCACCGTTAACAGCGTCAACAGATTACACAAAGCTTTAATTTAGTATTTAATTATTGAATAATTTAATTATTGAACATGTTGTAGCAATATTGTTGTTGACGGTGACGTGCGTAAGAATAGTGTAGTACAAATTAAAAAAAATATTTTTCAAAAAGATCACAAAACACCATATTTATATTTACACAGTCGGTTCAGTACATAATAAGGTTTATTTAAAAAAAATAAAGAAAATCCATCATTATCTTCATTAAAAAATTATTGTTTAATTACATTGTTAATAAATAAAATTTTGTTATTTTTAAATATAATATTATTAGAGTTCAATGTTTTTTCTATAATTCTGAAACACAACTTTTTTTTCTACGATCAATCCTTTCTGAACAAAGTATCGATATTATGATTGCAAATATATTGTAAAATATTAAAAATTTTGCAAAACTTTTTAGCACACTAATTGTTAGAACAATTTTTTTTGCAAATTTAGACTATAAACGATATAAATTTATCTTCCTAAACCGGAGTTGTTACATTTACAAAATTAAAAACGTATAGTGGTTAGAAAATGTAAACAATTATGTTTAGGTATTTATAAAAATATAAATAATTTTATCTAAAAATATTATGTATTCGTATAGAAATATCAATAATTGATTATTTCCAATAAAACTTTGTGTAATCTGTTGACGCTGTAGACGGTGACGCGCGTAAGAATGCAGTAAAAATTTCGGAAAACATTTTTTAAAACAATAAAAAACAACATTTTTATGGTGTCAGAAGTCTAACGTCTATATACCTCTGGATTGGAAATGCTGTAACAGAAACTTTACCACGGCGGCTATCTTTCATTGCGGCGGCTATCATTCATATTACAAAATAAATTACTTTCTTATTGTAAATAGACGTATGAATAAACAACTCATGTTGTTTGACAAAAAAAAATTGAAAATTGCATGAAAATGTTTAAAGTTTAAATTAAATATGTTTCATTTTCAATATTCTTTGTTATAAATATACAATAGTTGGTACTTATTAACCCGTGCAGAAATTTTGACCGGGGTCAGGTCGTGATAAACCGGGCCCCGATCTGGCAACCCGACCTGGTCCCGGCTTGGTTGAAACACTAAAACCGACCGGGGCCATGGCACTTTGCCCGATCTGGCCGCCATATCGGGACCCGGTCGGGGCCATGGGATTTCCCCCGATCTTTTCGGTACCCAGGTATAAATCTAATACTGACTGAATTTATTATATAATTACAGATCGTTATTTGATTATTAAAGCATGAGGTGTAATTTCTTCAATATTAATAATTCTCATTAATATTTTTGAAGTAAATAAAATATTTTATATCACTTAAAATGCAAGCTTGAAAACGACTGCCCTTAAACTTCCTTTTGAATTATGGGACCGTTATAAACAGTGCTATCGTAATAAATTGTCTGTATTATGTTTATTTAAAGAAAAATTATTATAAATGTATGTTATATATATATATATATATATATATATATATATATATATATATAATACCCAGGCGGAAATTGACCACTGGCATCGTACCGCGCCTGTACAGACGTCGGTAAGACTGTACTGACATTCGTCCGCGAGACAACCGGATCGGTGCAGGCTTTCTACTGGAACATGACAATGTGTTGTAGTGGCTGCGCGTCCGGCTCGGTACAAATTTGATGCCGCCGAACAACCGGCGTTGTACCGGCATTCGTCCGCTCTAGCAACCGCGGCGGGCCAAATATTCTTTCAAAGACGACTCGCTTCAGCGGACCGGCGTTCTACTGGCATTCGCCCGTCTAGCCAGACTAAATTATATTTTCTATTGAAAAATAAAATAAAAAAATATTTCATTAACTATGCATGGTGCATGTTAATTAATATTTATTTATAGATCATTTCCAGCATTTTTAACACATTGTACATTTTTTTACACATTAAAATTCTAAACGCTCGCAAGTGGGATACGAAGCCCAAGCTATTCCTAATCGAAGCACCGAAGTCTAACACGCTAACCACTACGCTATTCGCTCGCATGCGGATCTGAGCATAATAATGTCGATATGTAATACCGCTACGAAGCAAACAATAAATAATCATTTTACAAATACTTTGGAATATTTTAGCATTTTATGAATATTATGTAAAAAAATCTAGTGTTTTAAAACAATATTTTAAAATTTTTATTTTTTTAATTATTCTATTATTATTATTATATTTATTTATTATTTTTGTTATTCATTTTTTTATATTTATAAATAATTATCTGTATACTTTATTTATAAATATTTAAAAAATTTGATTATAACAAAAAAATTTAATTAATAATAAATAAAAATATAATTAAAACCTATTTTTCAAATTCATTAATTTTTAAAATTAAATTTTATATTCTATTGTATTGTTAATTCTTTTTTTAATATTTAAACTTTAAACAATTCTCCTACAAAAATTTTTTACAACATAATAGATTAAAAATTTTTATTACTATAATTATTATTTTATTAATTTTTATTGAAACAATAAGACTATAGCTAAATTTTTGCATTGTAAAAAAATCTATTTCTGAAAATTCTGAATAATGTGTTAATTAAAAAAAAATTATTTTAGAAAACATTAAATTGTTTTAGAAAAACAATGACAATAACCATATTCTTAGCATACTATTATTAATTGAAATCTTAATAATAAGAACATAAATGATATTAGTCCGCAGTCGGTAGAATGTCTGTACCGCTCCGGTTGCCAGGCGGACGAATGCCAGTACAACGCCGGTTGTTCGGCGGCATGAAATCTGTACCGAGCCGGACGCATAGCCATTATAACACAGTATAAATTTTGATCCGGCGGTCGGATCCGTCTTTGTACCGCGCCAGCAGACATTAACACCCGAATTGGTACAGACTGCCTGTACCGGCATTGACTCTCCAAATCAATCGGCGCGGATTCTTGACGGTTGGTTGATCCGGCATTCGTCCGACTTTTCCGCCTGGGATATGGTAAAAATTATTAATTTAATTATTTATTCTCAATTACTTACAATTAAAATATTTTTAAAATAATATTAAAAATTATTTTATTATTAATAATTCATAATAATACTAAAAATAATTAATTAATAATAATTTATTATTATATTTAATTCCTCACAAAAATTTTTTTTTCACATTTTCTTTTTATTTTAGTTCATTTGAAGAATATTTTTCCTTTATGATTAAATATAACTTTTTAAATTGTTATAAATAATATTATTCAACAAATAGTTAACTTATGATCTTGTCCACCAAAAAATGAAATAATTTACTAAATGTGGACGTCCACATGAAAAGGGCCCATTTTGTCGGTTCTAGTTTTCGAGTTATTTGCAATTTAATACTTTTTTGAGAAAAACCTTAATTTTTTTTTATTTTTTATTATTAATCTACATGCTTTAACAAGTCAAATCATAAGGTTTTCATTAATTTATCGTTAATTTAAGTGTTTAACTTTATTGGTTCTTTAGAAAAAGAAAAGGGCCCATTTTGTCGGTCATTTGCAAAAATATTCCGTATTTTTGAAATCGAGGGTCAAAAAAATTAAAACCTCTTGATTTGTCATCTTTAAAGTACCCTGAACTCAAAACAATTATTATCTGAATAACTTCCGAGAAGAACCAGAGATATTAATGTTAGAGTCATTGATTACGTAGTCGTAGATGTAAAAAATGTCGATATTTCGTCAAAATTTCATAATAAAACCTGTTAAAATTTTTTTAATAAGTTTAATTTTTATTCTTTACCTTCAAATGACACAATAAAATTGTTCTTAACCATTAATCTTGTACAAAAATGGTTTATTAATAAGAAAATCGTCTTTTTTAGAAAAGGGCCCATTTTGTCGGTTTTATGTATTTTCAAACAGAAAGGGGGGGGGTGGTTTTAAAAATTTAAAACCTATTGGTTTTTCATCTTTATGGTGCCCTGGACTAACAACAATTATTATCTGAATAACTTCCCAGGAGAACCAGAGATATTGATGTTAGAGTCTTTGATTACGTAGTCGTAGAAGTGAAAATTTCGTTATTTCGGCAAATTATTCATAATAGAGACTTTTAAAAAATTTTAAATAAGTTTATTTTTTATTCTTTACCTTCAAATGACACAATAAAATTGTTCTTAATCATAAACCGTGTAAAAAAATGGTTTATTAATAAGAAAATCGTCTTTTTTAGAAAAGGGCCCATTTTGTCGGTTTTATGTATTTTCAAACAGAAAGGGGGGGGGGGGTTTTAAAAATTTAAAACCTATTGGTTTTTCATCTTTAAGGTGCCCTAGACTGAAAACAATTATTATCTGAATAACTTCCCAGAAGAACCGGAGATATCACAATTAATAGGTATCACAATCTTTAATTCCGTTTTTCTCGAAATGAGGTATTTGTCACTATAAACTTTGAAATTCTGTAACTCATCGAATTTTTGACCAAAAAAGTTGTATGACCACTCAAAATTTTCGTAATTTTGCAAGGAATTCGCCCATATAGATAAGTCCAATAGTGCCAAAATGGGCCCTTTTCATGTGGACGTCGACAAATTATTAAAAACAATTATTTTTTTAATTTTCTAATGTGTAATTTTTTATTCACTTTTCTCCTTGGACTTTTAACTTTATCTAAATAAAAAAGTAAACGTGGAAAAAAATTTCTGGTGGAAAGAAAAAAAAATTAACTATTTGTAAATTAATATTATTTGTAACAATTTAAATAAGTTATTTTTTAAACAAAAAGGACAGATATTATTTAAATGATCTTAAATTAAACATGAAAAAAATTTTTGGTGGACAGGTACACGGAGAAAAATTCTTTTTTAATGATTACAATAGTCTACAGTACAGCTCGGATATGTGACCACTTTTTGCAATGATTACGAAAACTATGTAATATGTTAAGAATTGAGTAGGAACGATTACTACAGCTGTTGTAAGGGATACCTTTTAATTTGTACTCCTTACAACAGCTATAGTAATGTGAGAAAAAAAATTTTTAGTGGAAAGAAATCAGTGTTAAATATTTGTTAATTAATATTGTTTATAACAATTTAAATAAGTTATTTTTTAATTAAAAAGGACAAATATTCTTTAAATGGACATAAATTAAAAAGAAAATGTGAAAAAAAAATTCAGTGGAAAGAAATCAGTGTTAACTATTTGTTAATTAATATTGTTTATAACAATTGATATAAATTTCTTTATGGTTTATCTACTGTGTGGTGGCCATATTAAATTAATTTGAACTGATTTATATCATATGCAGCAACGGAATAAGAAGATAAACTTTCTTTACAAAACTTGTATTAATTTATTAACTTTTATTGAAAATAAAAATGATAAACAATTAAAAACTGAAAAACTGACCTTGAGGGATGTCGTAAGAATTTATTCGCCTTTAATTGAAAATAAAGAACACTCAAACCGGTTAAGAATTGCAGGTTGTAGACAGTTTTGAACAGTAAATTGTAAAAAAATCCCATTATGCGCTGTTTGTAGATCTTTGGGCAAACCCGGCCTGGCCCTGATCGGGGCCACTAAGTCGGAGCCAGATCAGGAAAGCCCGACCGGGGCCAGGGCGGTAATCGGGAACAAAAGTGGCGATTTCTGCACGGGAATATATAAATTACAAGAAATTAAACTTGACAGGATTATTTTATTAATATTTTAAATATAATAGGTTTTTCTTAATAGATAGGCCGAAGTGATCCTTTACGCCCTGGAGGTGTTTGATAGAAATTTTGTTATTTTCTAACAATACCGTAAGTATTAAACAAAAATTGTCAATTGTTATTTAAGAACAAATGTTTGAATCTCAAAACCTGATATACAAAAATTTTTTGCAAGTAATTTTGAAAAAGATATATCAAGAAAACAAAGAATTCAAAAATTTACTTTCAAGTGTCAAAAACACTTTTTCTACCATATCTTCAACAATAATAAATGAATAACAATGAAACTTGGTACAAACTTACAGTATGCCAAGTACATTATTTTGATTAAAACCCGAAATTACTCTGATTTACCAGTTTTGAATAAATTGAAGTGATCCATTACGCCCCGGTCTCCCTTACTGATTACAATTAAAGATTCAAATGTTTTCATTTGAAACTTGATAATTAATTTGTTTGACAGTGGCGGAGAATTATAGTAATATAAATTTTATTTGAAGAAGAAATAAATATATTTCTTTTAGTTGAATGTTTAAAAATTTAGGATTATTCACTTTTGTATTATTTAAGTCCCGTGTGGAAAAAGCCACGATCGAGCCCCACTGATCAGAGGCCCCCCGTCGGGGGCCACGTGGAAGATACATGAGGAGGAATCCATGAGAGCACCAGCAGGGGCCCCGCTCTTTGCCCTTACGGTTGCCCTGCTCAAAAATTTATCTCAGTTTCGGAAAAATATTTTTATTATTAAAAAACTTCATTTCAGAATGCATTAAATTACATTTCAAAGCACCCAAAATGAACACTGAGTGACATTTTTCTGGAAAACCTATCACAAAGATATGAAAATTTACGAGGGCACCAGCAGGGCCCCTGCTCTTACCCAATAAGAATGACCTACTCAACAATTATTCTAAGTCCAAACAACGAACTTTTTTTTACACTAACAAATTATATACAGTACTTCGCCAGTTGTAAATTTCCCATTGGGTATAAACAATTGAAAACGCGTTTTTAACACAAATGTTTTGACATTTTTTTTTTGAAATGATAAAAATATTGATTCATGAATATTTATGGTCTATTATTATATTATTAATATTGTTTTTATTATTATTAAACTATTTAATTATTTGTCATGGTGTATTAGTGTCAATAAATAATTTATTGAATCATCAAAAGCAAGTCAGAAAGTCACCAACAATAAAACCTTTATTTTCAACTAGGTCCCGTAGCATAGTGTGTCAGATTTTTTTTTGGTCACGATTTAATTTAAAAAAATAAAAATTGTTGAATAAGATTGTTATTTATCAATAATTGGACTAATTTGTTATTAGGGTAGAGTGGGGTAAAAAGGCCATGGTGTAAAAAAGCCACTTGAGTTTTATTTAAAAACTATTAAGCCGATTTAACAGCTGTTTAGAATATAAATACTATTAGGTAATACGCAACTTTTGAATCCAGTTTGAATGTTGTACCTAGATTAATATTGTTTTTATTGTAATTTTAATTTTTTGTTGCTTTTTTGAAAACATTTTGGTGAACTTTTCAAACATTTTACAATCTGATTAAGTGAACTAACAATAAAAGTAAATGTTTGTACATAAGGAAAAAGGTATACCGAAAACGTATACAATGTTAATTTTTGGATAACATAATTGATAACATGTTTTGCTAAAATCGTAGGGTGGCTTTTTCCATCCAGCAGGTGGTGCAGAAAAGCCACTTACAGTGCTTTCGTAAAACTTTTATAACTTAGTCCTTTCATGAGATAAAATATATTTCCGTCAAGAATTTTCCAGCTTAATAACTAAACTTTCAACAACAATTGGAAATTTGAGAAAAAAATTTTAAATACAGATTTTACAGCATCAAAAGTAAAAATGTGTCTTTTTACCCCACTCTACCCTAATAAATAATTAATTTATTAAATTAATTGAAAATAAAGTTAAGGGCATTTTATGAAATCCACGAGGGCACCGCGTGGAAAATCCATATGGAATCCATGAGGATTTTCCTCGAGGGCACCCATGAGGGAATGCATGTCACGCCATCGAGGGCTCCGGTGGATTGCCCCTACGGATTCCACATGGGAAGAGGGCAATCCACGAAGGCCTCGTCGGGGGTCCTCACCATTTTTCTACACGAGAGTAATTTATTTAAAGTTTTGAGTATATGCAATTATTTTTGCTTTTTAATATATAGTGAAATTAAAAAATTAGAAAACTTTTTTACTTAAGGGCATCCGGGAAATGTCCCTTTGAAAAAGTGGTTTCACGTCTGTCATTTTATTTCTAAATGAAAATAGATACTGAGGTGGGATTTTTCTATTTAATTAGAGGGGAACTTACTGGTAAAGAATCTTCTCAATATTGACAAGAAATTTTTGAAAAAGGTATTGAAAAACAATAAAATTAAAAAGTTTTATTTTTGTCAAAAGTGAGAGACAATATTGCGGCGAGCACACAGACAAGTGGATCACTATGTTTTTTCTAAGTTTAATTTATAATTGTTATTTGCTTTTTAAATTGCGCTGAGCAATATATTTGTATTATGAACAAGGAAATATTGCTGAGAAATATTTTCACATACGAATACATTTAAAAAACAAAAATAATTTGACATATATTGAAAATATTAAAATTATTTTTCATTTTGCATTTTGTAAATAAAATGTAAAGTAATAATTCAGTTTTTAGTATCACAATTGAATCTCTGTACTCTTTGAAATGCACTTTATTCCATAATAATATACTATTAACCTTTCTTCTTGATTGACCTCTGACTTAAAAAGCTATGAGATGGTTACAATACGACTCATATACACGCCTCTTGATTCTTGGAAAGGTTCGAAGTAAGACCGTCAATATTGCAGAAAAAATGCTTTTTTCAATGCAATTTCTTTTTTATGGAATTGACATACACACATAGTCATCTATATACAAACATAAGAAAAAATATTTTTATTTGCATACACAAATTTGTAGTTTTTGAGAAAATTATTATTAAGTCGTTGATTTGATTAATATAAATTATAAGGCTCTTCCATCATTTGAATTTTCGTTAGTCATTAGAATGCATTGAAGGATATAAGTATTTGTTAATATTCATTTTGTAGAATAGTATAATTAATAATTAATTTTGCAATCAATTTTCTTTGGTAATAGTTTGGCCATATTAAATTTTTTCTGTCTGTATATAAAAACAAAAATAAGAATTTATAAATTTTTGAGAGAAAATAACTTGGCGTTTGAATTCTTTATTGAGGCATATTGATTATGTGACGGAAAAGCGTATACGATATGTAAAAAAATGAAACACGCTAGGCTATTAAACGGTGTGTTACCCTTTAAGAAGAGTATGAAATATTCTGTGTGCTAATTTTATATTCAATACGAGTGACGTCATTGAGAAGCCTATTTTGGCAGTCTCTTCTACGAAAGCGGTATAATGATTGTAGGATATGCGCAAATGTTTAGCTTCACGACTTCAATATGAGGAAAAGTTTCGTGAAAGCCAAGTTGTCAATTCAAGTTGACACGATATTGTTTTTCATCGAGCCATTCATTTATTAATTTTTTTTATGAATAAATACGTATTGTATGGATGAAATTTATGAATGTCGATATTTGAGAACTTTATTCCTTTGAAATTATTGTAAGAAGTTTTGCAGCTTTTCAAGGTGACATTTTTCAAAGTAAGTGAGCCAGACACGCGATTGGGTATTATTCTTTTGAGGGTCGAGAGCTCTTTCAATACCAGCACTATGCTTCTTTATCAGAGATTCCTTGTGTATAAGACTCCAGCATCTGTCCTTGGCTTTATAACAAATTTCTCAGAAGTCGGAAACCGGAGACTATATGCGAACTTTATTCAAATTAATCCCGCATCCGCCACCATCAGGCGAAATATACCTGTCATTATATTTTCTGAATTATTATTTTATTATTTAAAGCGGAAAATTATTATTTATTTAGCCACGTTGAAAAATGTACAAACGATCTATATATTTTTTTATTCTATATACTGCATGTATAGTCATCTCCCAATTGTTTCAATTTCTTTTGTTGATTCACAATAGCTTTCCGGTGCAAAAATTTTTCTTTCTGCATTGTCATTTAATTAATTTCCGCTGAAGAATAATATATGTGTGATTGTAGAATCATTTAGCAGGACTGTGGTGAAGCCGCTTACAGGGTAAACCCGCTCACTAGCGATTTTAGACCATGAACTCAACTTAAGGTGACGATATTAGTACTGTGATTAGTACTTAAAATTTAACTCATGTTAACGAACTTCTCTTTAGTTTCATGAATTCAACATAGAATCAGAGGCGATAAAGTATGTTTGGAAGTGTCATAAAAAACGATCTTTGGATTTTTAAGTTTTTCGATCATTATTTTTGAGTCTATTGGATGTCCTTTTTCGAAGTACATATTTATAGTTTTGTTTGATTTAAAAAATATTTAATTAAATTTATTCTGAAACTTAAGGAATACATTCGGGGTAAAGTCGCTCACGTGAAGTCGGAGCCATTTAAAACTTACTCTCTAAATCTGAATCAGCGATAAGTATGCCACTATATATTTCAATTAACGTATATGCACTGTAAATTAGTGAAATTTCACTGATTAATTAGCGCATATACGCTGATTGAAATTAGTGGCATACTTATCGCTGTGAATCAGTGCAATTTCGCTGATTCAGATTTAGAGAGTAGAATAAAATAATTTCAAGTATTATATGTTAACCATAATAAAATGTATAACTTGTTAAAACCAAAATTGAGAAACCCCATTGGGAAATTTACAACTGGCGCGGCGGAGTACTGCGCCAGCATTGTCAGTACTGTCAGCTACGCTGACAGACAGCACTGGCGTGACGCTGACGTGATAACGCTGTGCAGTGCTAGCGAAGTACTGTCTGTCAGTGCTGGATGAGAATATGGCTGCAATAAATACCGTATATTGTTATTTATAGCTGTCATTTAATAATTATAAATAATTTAACAACAAAATGGTAAATAATATTGATAAATAGATATTATTCATAAAATATTCCTCTTCTTGATTTAATTGCATTGAGAATGAAGACCTAGCAAAGGATATAGTAAATAAAGAAGAAAAAAATTGTTTATAACATTTCAAAATTAAAAATTACGGTTCATTCGAATTAGATTTTCATATTCTAGGACCTAATGATTGGAATCTGGAAATATCGCAAATCTATGAAAATAAACAAAATTGCTCACGAGGTGATTCGAACCCATGACGTTGTTCAATTATAAAAATTCTGTTTAACAAAACTAGATAATAAATAATATAAAAACTTATTTATCATATAAAATAAAATATTTAAATAATCAAAATCAGTAATTGCTTTGCATAAAAACTATATACACTTTTCGTCGAGTATTTATTTCTACCCAATGGGAAATTGTTCGCCTTTGAAAAAGTCCCGCGCTGCTTATGTTTGAAATTACTTAGGATAAGTTGTCACCAAGGCGCGCAAGTTTCTTTTCTCGTTAATAAGTTGTTTTACCAGTTATATATAAGAAGAGACGATTTCATTCTTAAACTTAAAGACAAATATTATTTTTGTCTGGTTTTTATCACACTCTGTTATTAATAGATTGTTCCAATTAAATTAATTCCTTTTCCTTCTTTAGACTTAAACTTTATTTTTTCATATATTTTTACATTTATTTTTTTGACCAATTTTTACCATGTGTTGTATTAATAAAATATTAATTTCAAACGTTGGTTCAATATTGGTAACCAAGAAATAACCATTCATTGATTTAATTTTAAAGCGCTGAAAAATAATTGGTTATTAATATTGGTCCAATATTTGTTGCCAATGAACATCCAAGGCTTGGAAATTCCGGCATTTGTCTCGAATGTACATAAATTGTTCTAAATCCACATATAGTTTTAATACAGATTCACAAGATTGTTCTGATATAGTAAAATTATCTAGAAATTTGATGATCGTAACGTTACATTTCTAGACAGTTTCTATAACATTTCACAATACCGGAACTATACAGTAAATAGTAAAACTATACCGTTACGCTACAGATACGTGACAAATTTCCACACGGGCGTAATACAACTGCAATACTACAGTAACATTAAAATGACCGCCTCATAGTAATATTACCTATCAATATTACAGTGATATTACAGCAATATTACCTATCAATGTTACAGTGACATTACATCAATATTACGCGGTAATATTACTGTAATATTACAGAAATATTACACGCTTCTGAAAAAAATTCAAAAAAGTTTTTTTTGGAATGATAAAATAAAAAAATTCTCTTGTTTATTTATTAGGTATGCATTTTAGAGTCAATGGAACATTAAATGTGATATTACAACATTTCCAAATTCACTTTACTTTTAAAAACACTTTAATTTATTATTTATTAAAGGAGTTTTAAAAATTTTACATTAATTTAAAATACAAACTACACGGAAAAAAAGTACGTGAATCCTTCCTTGAAAGTGCTTAACTTTTGGATAGGACACAAAATTTAAGACTGAATCATATACTTTTTATTAGAAAATATAAGAAAGTCCTATAGAATTATTCTAGTACTATCACTGAAAAAAAAATTTATTTGATACAAATAACTGATTATTTGACTATTATCAAATAAATAATTACTTTAATCAAATAATTTTTATTTGAATCAAATAAATTTTTTTTTCAGTGTAGTATGGGCAACAGTGTTTTTTACTCATATACACTCAATACATACACGCATGTATACTCACAGAAAAAAAGTAGTATAAATTTTGTTGCGGGTAATTTTAACCAATGCTATTTCACATAGACAGTGGCGCCCTCACCCAGGTGAAATTTTTTTGCAGTGAATTTTTACCCCAAAATCAGGTTAAAATTTATACTTTGTTTTTCTTGAGCTCACACATATGTATACTTAGGCATATACACTTAATATATACACATGTATTCACACATATACACTAAATACGTACACATGTATTCTCACATATATAATGTACCCAAAAAATAGTTATTTTCGTATCAAGGGCGCAAGATAGGTCATTTCGCCATCGTCGCAATCACCTATTTTGCGCTCATGATGCTAACATAATTTTTTGTCCAAACTGCATGGAAAGCATGTCATTGAGGGCACGAACAATTAAACGCTCATATTAGTTAAAAATTAAACTCTGTATAAATGTTAACTCTTTGAAGTCTATAATTATACAAGTTTTAATATAGAAATAAGACAACAATGTATTCTGAAAATATAGTAATTGCCAATTTTTATAACCGAAATGTGAACAAAACCAAAAGTGTTATAATTTTTTTTAAAGAAAATTGAAAAAAATTGCACATTTTTCTAGACAAAATAAAACTAGTTTGAAAATGTTTGCACTTTTATAGTCAACATAAAAAAAACTCGAAAATATCACATTTTAATGAAGAAAATCGAATAATTAACATGTGGGCGCAAAATACTCTTCTGCCTGCTCGAAGTTAGGGGAAGCGGGCGCAAAATATTTTGCGCCCGCTTCACCTACCCCTGGGTGGTAATGAGTTACTTTGCGCCCGCTCTAAGTGCCCGAAATGACATACTTTCCGTGCAGGTAGGACAAAAAATTATTTTGATTTTATCGAAAATGTAATAGGAAGAATTTTGTATGTATATACACTGAGAAAAAAATGCTATTGCTTCCTCATAAAGGAAGCCTTATAGTGATGTCGATTTCCGAATTTTTAAAAATCAATTATTTTTACAAATTTTCAAGTGTAGTATATATAATTCGTCGAGAGGAACAAATGTCCGGATGTATGTGTGTATGTATGTGTGTGTGTGTGTGTATGTCACCGATTCTTGTGGACAAATTTTCTCTTGCACATCTTGATGGATTTTGATAAGATTTTGTAGGTGTATTATGGTCATGAATACCAAGAATCAGACAGAAGGATTTTCAAAAATATATAAAAAAAATTGTTTTCAACATTTTTTTAATTTTTGAAAAAATTAATTTTTTGATTTTTTGAAATAACTTTTTTCTATATTAAAATTTTTAATAATTCTTGTAAAAATTGCATTCCTGACATAAAAACGAATCGATTCATGTATATAAAGTATATATTTTATCAAAATTTATAGAATTAATAAATATTTTAATTTTTCACAAAAAATTAAAATTTTGTATTTTTTGACATTTTATCATAACACTTTAAAATAATTATTCTATAATAAAAAATTGAATAATTAATATTTATTCAAGGTACTATACCCGGTTTATTAATTATATTTAATAAACTATTATAATTATTTAACTTTTAAAATTATATATAATAATATATATTGAGGAAGCTAAATGGTCATGAAATGAACAACTTGTTGAATCTATAGCACACATATTCACATACCTTCAAAAGCAGATGTGATCAACTTAATGCGAAATGTAGTTCATTTTTTGCATCGCTATTGAATCAAAGAAGTCATTTTTTGATTTAAAAACAGTGCTAAAAAATAAACTACATACCACATCAAGATAATAACATCTGCTTTTGAACGTATGTAAATATGCGTGCTATAGATTCAATAGCATTTTATCTCAGTGTATATCTATATTTGTTTGTTTAATTATTTAACCAAATAAATAAATTCATATATCTGACCCCGTTTAAATACTAAGAAACAAGTTGTTCATTTCATGACCATTTAGCTTCCTCAATATATATTATTATATATAATTTTAAAAGTTAAATAATTGTAATAGTTTATTAAATATAATTAATAAACCGGGTAAAGTACCCTGAATAAATATTAATTATTCAATTTTTTATTATAAAATAATTATTTTAAAAAGTTATGATAAAATGTCAAAAAATACAAGATTTTAATTTTTTGTGATAAATTAAAATATTTATTAATTCTATAAATTTTGATAAAATATATACTTTATATACATTAATCCATTCGTTTTCATGTCAGGAATGCAATTTTTACAAGAATTATTAAAAATTTTAATATAGAAAAAAGTTATTTCAAAAAATCAAAAAATTAATTTTTTCAAAAATTAAAAAAATTTTGAAAAAAATTATTTTTTATATATTTTTGAAAATCCTTCTGTCTGATTCTTGGTATTCATGACTGTAATACACCTACAAAATCTTATAAAAATCCATCAAGATGTGCAAGAGAAAATTTGTCCACAAGAATCGGTGACATACACACACACATACATACACACATACATCCGGACATTTGTTCCTCTCGACGAATTATACATATATACTACACTTGAAAATTTGTAAAAAAAATTGATTTTAAAAAATTCGGAAATCGACATCACTGAGGCTTCCTTTATGAGGAAGCAAAAAATCAAAAAACTTTTGGAACTAAGAATATATGTTTAATTTAAACATATTTTATTATTGAATTAATCTTAATTTTTATCGAACGAAATTCGAACTATGCAATGAATCAAAATTATTATGTTTAAATCAAACTTATTTTTTGGTTGACTGTATGACAAAGATAATTATGTTTGATTTAAATATATTGTTTTCTCAGTGAAAATGTTGTTAAGTTCTTTCAAAATAAAGCAATAACATTAGTTTTTATAAATTTAAAGAAAATGTAATGTTTTGAACGGTTTTATTATTTAATTTTAAACGTAGAATTGTACACAGGATTTTTCGCACATGCGTTTATTTCTATGCCGTGTATCCTGACTAGATGCACGACACGACGTACGTGCCCCCTCTGCTCCATCTGTTCTGTTCTGTTTAAATGGCCTCTTTTATTAAACATATAGCCAGTACATAAAATATTCGGTGATATAGATGGTAAGTAAGTTGTAAATTCCGTAGTTCCGTTATTCGTTGAAGGTAAGTTGTAGATTCCGTTGTTCCTTTAGTTGACTCAGGAGTGACTTCGCCGGAGCAATGGAAAGTCCGACTTGTTTTAGCCAAGGGATCAGGGACACAACAGTGTCCCTAATAGCCTTAACCCCAGTTTCCGGTTTTTTGGTTGTAGAACAAAGCAATAGATCATCGGCAAACATGAGCCATTTAACTCCTCGCGGAATGACTAATGAAATTTTACCAAGCGACAAATTAAATAATAGGAGTGATAATACACCTCCTTGGGGTACCCCCACACCAGAGATTCGAAAATTTGAGGTATCAGAAGAGAAATAAAGATTTTTGATCGAAATAATGAAAGAAACGAAGTTGATCAACCTGTATGGAACATTTAACTCTACCAATCTTGTATAAATGGCTTCAGGAATAACTTCATTCACATGAAGGGTAAGTAGACCGGCATTGGTCCTGGGTGTGACAAAATCTCTGGCATCGATAGTACCTCTTAGGTCGAGGTACTACTGGAGTGATGGGAATCAGAAAGGGGCCGAGTGAAACGGTTCTTGGAATGACAGATGTCGAGAATGTAAATTCAACCCTATCAGTTATCACATTGTTCTCACCAATTCTTCTCTTAATGTCCGTTATTTCCTTAAGATCATCCGGAGAACAAATACGTATTATGTCCTTAATAGATCGACTATAAGGGAACACATCAGTAAACCCCTTTCACCGTAAAAAGGATTCAGGTATGAAGAGTTTGTATCCCCCCACTTTTCAAATCCTGGCTTTGCACCAGTGCATTTGCGCTGTCTCTCTCACAGCAATCAATTTTAAGTTGATTTTTTCCACTTCTAGTGATTGTTTTTTTCCCTACTATGAAAGCACTCAATAGATCAATAATGGAGATGGGGTCCATTTTTCCTATGTTTCTACCGGGAATTGATGAGTTATCTTCCCTAATCCGTTTTTTAAACTTCAGGTTTAATTGGAGAGGGGAGAACCAACTGTCCACCAACTTCTCCAGTCCCATATATACTACCTGTTAAAATATCGATCGCCTGGTTAGGGGCACCAATTTCCACAGCTGTGTTGATTTCGTGAATTGCACCAGCATTTGCGACTGTGCATATATTCCTCTTATGTTCGTGTTCCCGAAAGTGTTCCTCTTCGTCAGAGTGTTGCATTTCGGACTCTCGTCGTGAGCTGGATGCTTGCGGATCCATAGTGGAATTTATCTAAAATGATAGATGGCAATATTAGCAGAGAGAACGAATGCAAGTCAGATACAGCTACAAATTGCAATAATCAATTTATAAATCTATGTTTAGAAAATATATTCCAAAAGCAAAATTAGCAAATTAAGGACTTCCAATTGCAAATCAAATTTCTCAAAACGCAATCCAAGCGAAAGTCTCAAGAAAACAAGCAATCCTTTCTTTGAAATCCGACTGTAATAAACAATAATTCAATTATTAGACATCATTCGCATAAGACAAAAACAAACCAATTTTAAACAAAAGTACAGAAATGTAAATATATAAGAAAGCTAAGATCAAATTTCTTTCCTAGCAAAGCTCAACCAAAAAGTTGCATTAGAAATAAAAGGAAAGAGAGGTATGAGGTTGGTGTAAGAAATCAAGCTAGTTTTATACTGGTGAATGGCTCTTTAAGTGGGGCCAATCAAAGCATATACTTGGTAGACACAAATTCCGTTTTTGCAAAAATCAAAATGCTCATGCTTGAAAATCTCCCAACTAAGTAGGCAAGCTTGGTGAAGCCAATTGTTTAAGGTTATGTTAACACGTGTTTAATTCACTCCAATTTCTGGCAAAACTTGATCGCCTTATGATTCTTGAATCATAGAGATGAAGAATAAATCGACTATAAGTTGTCCTCAGAGCAAGGATCCTTTTTATTCTTCACAAAATCGAACACTTCAACAAATGTACAATATTTGAAGTTATGCTGCCATGTGCTCGATTCGTAACCTTTTATATATTTAGTTATTCTTAACGCAATCAGAGTTCTTTCAGTTCATAGTATATATATATATATATATATATATGTTAATGAAGATTTGCGTTCTTCATGAAAATCAACAGTACAGACACAGAAAAACAATAATCAACAAGGAATTCACTCTAAAATAACTTAAACGAAAATTAAAACCACAAAGAGCTCTGGTCTATCTACCACATGCTTTCCCCTCCTCACGTAGGAGAAGTTAGTATTGAAGAGGGGGCACGTACGTCGTGTCGTGCATCTAGTGTGGAATCAGCTTTAACGATTTAAAATTCGTGCCGTGCCTTGGCACGACACAAAGTTCGCTTGGTAATTCGTGCCGTGCCTGAGCACGATACAAATGCAAATTTGTAATTCGTGTCGTGTCAAGGCACGTTTCAAAGACACGCATAAAACACTGTGTAGAATCTTGCAAGCGTTTTTTTAGGCACGACACGAATTTTCAAACGAACTTTGTATCGTGCCTTGGCACGACACGAATTAACAAGCGTACTTTGTGTCGTGCCCAGGCACGGCACGAATTACCAAGGGAACTTTGTGTCGTGCCAAGGCCCGACACGGGCACAACACATATTTTTCGTGAAAGTCCCTGCGTGTAACACAACCTAAAATATAGTTGTGATAGTTCGTGGCAGTTCGTGGTTCGTGTTTGTTTACCTATAATACTTGTAGCGAACGCAATGAAAATTATAATTTTTAGCTAAAATAAAAAAGTATTCTCTAAGACATTCAAAACCTTCAAAACAAACAAAAGGTACTAAATGGCAATGCATCATAATAATTAAAGTTTTTGTTAAATAAATAAAAAAAAATATTTATTTTCATATTATGAATAAAGATTAATTTAATAATAAAATAATTAAATACATGATTTTGTCCTTTTGAAAAAAATTAAAAGCTAAAATTTAGGTTATAATTTCAATTATAGTAATAAAACTTAGAATTTGGAACGTTTGTAATAATTCACGCGTATTGATAGGCACGGCGTAGTAATGCACGCGTAGAATTTCAAGCACATTCGTAGTAATTCAAAATGTGAAATTTTAGTTTTACATTAAATTATTTATAACATTCATTGAAATAATTCTTTTTTATTTTGTACAAAATAAGAATAAGAAATGTAAGAATAATAATCTAATAAATAATTTAATAATTAAAATAAATAATTTAAAATTAAATATACTGTCTCTCTCTCTCTAAAACTGAATCACTGAAATTTGACTAAGAATCAGTGACTCTATTCTCGCGATTTGAATCAGTTAAATATGACTGGAATTTTAATCATTTTTAACTGATTTCCAGTGAAATTCCTCTAATTCAAATCGCGAGAATAGAGTCACTGATTCTCAGTGAAATTCCACTGATTCAGTTTTAGAGAGTTATTATTATTATAGTAATATTATTGCAATATTTTAGTATAAAATAAAAATAAAATTACAGTAATCTTACAGTAAATTTTTCAAAGCAAAATTAATTTAACATTTCAGTACTATTACTCGAGCATGTAAAGTGAATAAAAATAACTTAAAAGTGTATATTTAACGAATAAACAAGAATTCATTCATATTTTATCATTCGAAACAAAATTCCTAAGTAGCACGTAAGCTTATAGTGACATCACTGTAATATTACACTAGAGATTCGTAATCTCCACTGCAATATTACAGTGATCTTACTGGGATATTAAAATGTCCGCCTGGAAGTAGTTTTACGTTTTTATATTAAGGTAATATTACAGATTAATGTTAAGATAAAATTAAAATAATTTTATAATTTAAAAAATAACATTTCACCAAGATGGAATCGAACCCTGAACCTTGTGTACAGCAACCAAGAGTCTTACCAGTGATCCAATCTTACTTGAATTACTGAACACAGGGTTCAGGGTTCGAGTGCAGACTTGGTGAAATGTTTTATTTCTAAAATATAAAATAATTCTAATTTTATCTGTATATGATATTAACATTACGTTAATATTACAGTGTAATATTACCGTAATATTCACATTAATTTACCGTAATAATACAACATAATATTACCTCCAGGCGGACATTTTGATATTCCAGTAGGATCACTGTAATATTACAGTGGAGCTTACGAATCTCTAGTGTAATATAACAGTGATGTCACTATAACCTTACACTGAAAAAACCTAGTCTCAGAATGAGTAGCGTACGCTACTCATTTTGAGTTGCAACAATAATGAGACTCTTAGGTGGCGCCACGTTCTATGGCGTTTAACATAGTCTCATTTTGAGATGCAACAAAAATGAGACTGGGTTATTTGTGTGTACGTGCTGCTTGGGAACTGTTTTGAAATTTTTCCATAAGCGTGTAATATTAAAGTAATGTTACTGTCATGTTACAGTACTATTAATGGGTAATATTACCCATCAGACAGATATTTAATATGACTATAATATTACTGTAATGTTACGTTTATATATGGGAAAGGGATATATGCGTGTGACTGAAATTTTGTTCCATAACAACACCCGTGCGAGTTATTTTTCCATGGGGAGTTAGCATTTGGGTGTTAAATTTTAACTCTCTTTATTTAACTCCCCTGGCATTAACTCTCCAATGGGTGCGACTTTTATAGAATCCCCTGGGGAGTTTAAATTTAACTCCCTTTTTTTACAGTGTATAATAAAAGTTGCTTCGTTCAAAATATTAATTGCTCGAGACATTTTAAATATTACTCGGCTTAATAACATTTATTAATTTTATTAATAACATTTTAATTTAACATTTATTATTTTTAAGAACATAAATTCAAGAACCGGTCGGACGCTTGGATGACACGAGCAACTGCCAGTCAGTGAGCAGTAAGCTCCTCTGGGCCACTCACTGCTACCTGACTGGTACTAGCGCGTGTCGTCCGAGCGTCCGATCGGTTCTTAAATTGGAAGCCTTAATTGTAGACCTATATTCAGTAACATACAAGTCCGAAAATATTGAGTTTAGGAAAAACTTGTCAAAGAATGAAAGTTTTAGATTTATTTTGACTTTTAAGAAATGTAAAAAAAATGTTATAAACAAATAAAATTTTCCCTTTAAAATAAACATTTATTTTTGGATTCCGGTACTGCACATGTTCTAAATCAGTTTATATTAATATAATATAACCTACAGTTAAAAAAATTAATTTGTTTATTAAAAAAAAATATTTTTACATTTCTTAAAAGTCGAAATAAAACTAAAACTTTCATCCATTGACAACTTTTTCCTAAACTCAATATTTTCAGACTTACAAAATAAAGGGAATATATATATATATATATATATATATATATATATATGTAAGTAGAAATATTTTTAGTTTATAATTAGAAAATTAATACTTTAAAATTAACTACAAAAAGGTAAAAATAAAATATCAATATTTAAAATAATTCAATCTTAATTACGCATCATTCTCATTACGCATTGATAGTTGTCCGTGTTACACGAAGTGCACGAATTGTACGTGCATGGCCAGTGTAGCAGTATTAGAAAGTAGAGGGGCTGATTTTCTGAATAATTACGTGTAAACATTTAACAAGTTTATTTTTAAATATTAATAACAAAAAACCTGTAAGAAAAATTATTTTTTACTTTTGTTTATGAAAGAATAACTCAAAAAATATAGAATGATATAATAAGTAACTCAAAAAAAATTAGGGGGTTGGCGCGCGAAGCGCGCAGGGAGGCAGGGCCCCCTAGTATATATATATATTTATATATATATACACTCGGGTCGCAAAGTTTCAGTACATTTGGACTTTTACTTGTAAATGCTCGCTTTACTTCAAATTCAAATATTTCTGTAAAAATAGGTGCTACAGCTATCAAACTAGGATCATTTTAAAGCTCAATAAATTTAGAGTCAAATAGGCAAAAAAATAACCAATTTAATATTGTAAATTTGAAAATTTAATTCTTTAAAGTTAGAGATTTTTTATGAAAATTGCGATTTCGTAATCTGGAGTTTAAGCGAACGCCAATTAATGAAACAATTTCTTTAAGATTTGACAGTTTTACAATATAATGTACAAATTTCACTCTTTAATTCGAGACCAAAATCTTTTATAAGTATTCAATATTTGCCTTAAATTCTGTAAAAATAATTACTCTTGCTTTCTAAAGTTTTCAAGGAATATAAATTGCAAATTCGTCATTTCTGTTCACTTGTTTTATCAATTAACCAAATTTTTAAAAATTGTGCATCTCTTTTTTATTGTAAAATTTAAAAAATTGCACCTTGAAATAAAATAAGTAATAACGCGAGTTAAAATTTGTAACATTATAAGAAGAGGGATAAATTTCATGTAAATAATTTAAATTTACTACAGTCAAGAGGTTCAATATTTTTCAAAAGTGTGGTTAATTGATAAAACAAATGAATAGAAACGACGAATTTGCAATTTATATTCTTCGAAAAATTTAGAGCAAGAGAAATTATTTTTATACAATTTGAAAAAAATACTTCATATTTGTAAATGATTTTTGTCTAGAATTAAAGAATGGAATTTGTACTTGTTATTGTACAACTGTCAAGTCTTAAAAAATTTTTTTCTTCAATTAGCGTTCGCTTGAACTCCAGATTCCGAAATCACAATTTTCATAAAAAATCTCTAACTTTAAAGAATTATATTTTCAAATTTACAATATTAAATTGGTTATTTTTTTGCCTATTTGACTCTAAATTAATTGAGCTTTAAAATGATCGTAGTTTGATAGCTGTAGCACCTATTTTTACAGAAATATTTGAATTTGAAGTAAAGCGAGCATTTACAAGTAAAAGTCCAAATGTACTGAAACTTTGCGACCCGAGTGTATATATATATATATATACATTATCAATGCAGATGCTATTTAATAAATTTATATAAGTGGAAATAAACAAGTAAAATGTCTTCCGAGCGAGCGAGGACAACGACGCTAGTAAAATATAACATTATTTAAATCCATAGTTTAATCCATAAAACATATATTTATTATTTGTTATAGTATTGATTATCAATTCAATCATATTTAAGACGGGAATAAGATGAATTTTTATATTTCAAAAATAAAACTGTTTCGTCTTAAAAAATAAAGTGAGCGGATTTACTCTCTAAATCTTAATATGTAAAATTTCACTTATTATACGTCACACGGAGAGAAATTTATAGTAGTGAGTTAGTGTTGCATATCGAACCGAGAAGTGATTGTTATTTTTCGATTAGGCTTGACAATTGAACAATTGTCGATATGAAGTTATCAAGCAGAAAATTGTTTTGATTGTCTTGTTTTTTATATCAAAATTCAATCATATTGATAATTTTGGTCAAATGCCATTTAATTAAAAATAATTATTTCCAACAAATGACAGAAAAACGAAAAAACCTTGAAGAAGTTAACCAAGAGAGTCAAAGTGAATCTGTTCAAACATCACAAAGGCAATTATAATTCAATAATAAAAAAGTTAAATATTAGTTAAACTTATTCTGATAACAAAATAGAAAAAAAGTTTACTTATTTATAGTTTACGAACTATTACTTGACCATTGCATACAATATTTTATATAATGTGTCCCTTGGTGTCTACTTAGCGATCATGGCCCGAAGTTTACTTCTGCTTCATGGGAGAGATACATCGACCTTCGAGGTCCGAGTTTCTTAGCTCACCTGACACTGGATATCATAGACGTCACATCAATGCTTCGGCAATGCTGTAACGTCTATGTAACTAACGGAGGCGGTTCACGGCCCATCCTGGCCAGATGGTAGTACCCTGTTAAGGCCCGATTGTCCCTTGATACGGGACAAACACCCAGTATGAGCGATTGTAAAAAAAAGGAAGAGTACCTGCGGGGTAATGCTACGGCTAAATCCCTCACTGGTTCCGATCATTAAGCGCCTAGCGTGAGGATGATGGCCAGTGGCCCAAGGATGCAGGAGGGCAACAACGCATTGGAAGTACCACATATCATCGTGGACAAGGCGGAAAGACGAGGGAGTTCGAGCAGCGTCACCAGTCAAGCCAGCTGCATTTCTGTCTTCAGTAATGCTTCTGCGATTGACATTGCCAGCTGCAATCAAGATCGTGATGAATGCATTAAGTTACGCGAAGAAGAGGAGACGAGCATTCAAAAAATGGAGAAAAAGGTCAGCAAGATGCTGAAGACTTGTGAAATCCAAAAGAATGTCAACATGACAATCAAAGATGGACTAAAAAGCTTAACATCGCTTATACAGGAGGTCAAGGAGAAGCACGCAGCAGCGACAGAAAAAGACGAAAGATTGTACCAGAGTTTAACTTGGTCTGAAGAAGCACGCCAAGGCCGAAAGCTAAGACGTGACCGTTTTAACGCAGTGGTGCTTAAAAACGTTGTCTTGGAGGGTCAAAAGCGAAAGAGAAGTGATCCTGAGCTTCAGAAAGACACAAAGAAGAAGAAGAAGGAGGAGGGACCTCCTAAAAAAACTGAAGTCAAGGTTACCAAACCTCCTCATTAAAATTGGAGGATCTTCAAACGAGAATTCGTTCACCGAGGAAGTGACGAGGGTGATCGGTGACCTGGGTAAGGTGCAGATGGCGGTCCGGCACACTACGTTGGAAATCCGCGATATGGACGCCCTTACTGAAAAGGAAGACGTTTTGGACACCCTGGAGCAAATCTCTACGGTGCAAGCAGGGAGCAGAAAGGTGACGGTCCTTGGACAAAACAAGCGAGGAGTAAAGCTCGCTGTCGTTGTCACCAGCCAAGAGGATGCAGCTAGGCTGATTATATATTCTTGATGAGATTATCATCGATACAAATAATTGATTTTTTTTAAATTAACGCCGTTTTGTTACTTTCGTTTTTGCATATTCTGAAAGTTTAATAAGTTTGTGCCATTTTGTGACAGTTGTTTTCATGTGAAAAAGTGTAGTAAGAATTGATTATTTCAAAAAAAAAGATTCTTTTTTTTCGCAATTTGATGCACAAAATTCGCCATATTTAATTTTCTATTTAATAAATTTAAAGTTTTAGTACAAAATCTTGTAGAGCAACCCCGAAAACATAAAGAAACGCTTCAGTTACTTTCAGGGACTATTTTCTGTATATAAAAATATATCTTAAATTAGGCACAAAATTTCAGAGGTTACAGGCTTTAATGGGTTAATATCTCTGGTTTTCCTAGGAAGTTATTCAGATAAGAATTATTTTCAGTCCAGGGTACTTGAAAAATGAAAAACCAATAGGTTTTAAATTTTTTCCCCTCCATTCTGAAAATACGGAATTCCTTTGTAAAGAACCGACAATATGGGTACTTTTTTTTCTAAAGAACCAATGAAATCAAACTCTTAAATTAACGAAAACCGCGTGATTTGTCTTGTCAAAACATGTAGATTCATAATAAAAAATAAATTAAGGTTTTTCTCCAAAATTACTAAATTGTGATAATCTCGAAAACTAGAACCGAAAAATATACATTAGCAAAAATTAGATATCGCGCAGAGAGCATTGAATTAAATTAAAGTGAGGGTGAAAGTGCGCCTTGGTACTGAGAATTTAATTAAAAATGGACAATTCAATGCCAGTGGCCCATTTACGGTCACTAGGATTCCAGACACTTGCCAAATGTTGCTCAAGTTTCTGAAAAGTGCACGAAATGCTATCGAGCAATGTTTATTGGCATAGCTCACAATAGTCGTCCTAATGAAGAAATATTCCTTTAATTATTATCACCCCGAAGACAATTTTTTTATTTTTATCTACCGTTACATAATAAATACCCAAAGTAACAATAAATCACTTAAACAAGATACTAAATATTATTATTATTTCAGTTTACTTTTTATTTTATCTTTATTTTATTTTTTCATTATTATCGTCATATTATAAATTAATAATTTTTATTTTTAAATTTACCCGTGTAGAAATTGCAATGTGGCAATGTTAAGGAAAGAAACTGTTTTCCCTTTTAATATCAGGGGACAACTAGGGCAAATTGCTAGGGACCCAACTAGTTTTGTTGCGCAAAATCTTATGGGGGTCATCAGTGAAAAATTAATGTGGCCCCAAACAAGTACCTCTATTAAAGCCCTACTAATTACAATGATCGCCTACAATACAAAAAATCTGATTTTTACTACTTTTTAACCATTTTTTGTAATTCCAGAAGGCATAAATAATTAGGAAGATGAGTAAAAAAATTTTATAGTTCCAGGAGGCGCCAATAAAAAACTATTTGAAACAACTATAGAAAACATTTAAATTAATGATCTAAAGTAGCAAAAATGAAATTATTTATTCACGTTTTATAATTGTTTAACTTCATTTTTTAATCTTTTTCCCTACCTACTTTTGTTTATATATACCTTATGTAACACAGGCCGACAAGATTTACTTTCCAAGAATCAGACAATACTTTTCCGAAGGATTTCGACGTGCTGAATCCGAATCCGACCTCAAAAGGGACCCATCACGTCAGGTTTTCGAGATATTTTAACCTAAAAATGCAAAAAGCTTGTTTTTAGTTATATTTGATGTCATGAAACATCAAGAAATAATTTTTTTCTCTAAAAGGTCAATATTGAGCCTAAAAGTGCTACTCTTCCCCTTTAATATCCATTTTGAAAATTTAAAAAATCTTCTATTGTCTCTGAGTAATCGTTTATTGAATTTTCTGAGTTTGTCTAATACTTCGAAAACCAAGTAGAAATAGACAAAACTTGGAGAATAAAGCATAATTTAACTACAAACATCTAAATTTTAAATAGTTTTCAGTTTTTTCAATATAACTGAATACGAATTCAATATCAGATTGACTGGTTCAAAAATGGCATATTTTAGGGAAATACAATCAATTTTAAATAAATCGTCTGCCATATTGTATACGCCATTTTGAATTTTTGTGAATCTTATATTGAATTCGTATTCAGTTATATCGAAAATCCTCAGAACTATTGAAAATTTAGATATTTGTAGTTAAATTCTGCTTTATTATCAAAGTTTCTTTGTTTCTACTCAGTTTTCGAAGAATTCGACAAACTCAGAAAATTCATTAAACGATTACTCAGAGACAATAGAAGATTTTTAAAATTTTCAAAATGGATATTAAAGGGGAAGAGTAGCACTTTTAGGTTCAATATTGACCTTTTAGAGAAAAAAATTATTTCTTGATGTTTCATGACATCAAATATAACTAAAAACAGGCTTTTTGCATTTTTAGGTTAAAATATCTCGAAAACCTGACGTGATGGGCCCCTTTTGAGGTCGGATTCGGATTCAGCACGTCGAAATCCTTCGGAAAAGTATTGTCTGATTCTTGGAAAGTAAATTGAATCAAATTTTGTTGGCCTGTGTAATTAATATAAATATACCTGAAGCGGGTAGAAATCTACCCAAACTGAGATTGAGCGCCAATGTGGGCCCGAATGGGCGTCCCAAATTTTGGAAAACAAGATCATAAAATAATTTAGTCGATTGAATGATATACTGGTTTAGGTCAACCCGACATGGCCATATAAGGGCCCTATTATTGTCAGGGCCCATCCTGGCCAGATGGTAGCACCCTGTTAAGGCCCGATTGTCCCTCGATACGGGACAAACACCTAGTATGAGCTTTTTTTACAATGGTAAAAAAAGGAAGAGTACTTGCGGGGTAATGCTACGACTAAATCCCTCACTGGTTCCGATCATCAAGCGCCTAGCGTGAGGATGATGGCCAGTGGCCCAAGGATGCAGGAGGGCAACAACGCATTGGAAGTACCACATATCATAGTGGACAAGGTGGAAAGACGAGGGAGTACGAGCAGCGTCACCAGTCAAGCCAGCTGCATTTCTGTCTTTAGTAATGCTTCTGCGATTGACATTGCCAGCTGCAATCAAGATCGTGATGAATGCATTAAGTTACGCGAAGAAGAGGAGACGAGCATTCAAAAAATGGAGAAAAAGGTCAGCAAGATGCTGAAGACTTGTGAAATCCAAAAGAATGTCAACATGACAATCAAAGATGGACTAAAAAGCTTAACATCGCTTATACAGGAGGTCAAGGAGAAGCACGCAGCAGCGACAGAAAAAGACGAAAGATTGTACCAGAGTTTAACTTGGTCTGAAGAAGCACGCCAAGGCCGAAAGCTAAGACGTGACAAGGGGACAAGGGGAGACCTCCTCATTAAAATTGGAGGATCGTCAAACGAGAAGTCGTTCACCGAGGAAGTGACGAGGGTGATCGGTGACCTGGGTAAGGTGCAGACGGCGGTCCGGCACACTACGTTGGAAATCCGCGATATGGACGCCCTTACTGAAAAGGAAGACGTTTTGGACGCCCTGGAGCAGATCTCTAAGGTGCAAGCAAGGAGCAGAAAGGTGACGGTCCTTGGACCAAACAAGCGAGGAGTAAAGCTCGCTGTCGTTGTCACTAGCCAAGAGGATGCAGCTAGGCTGGAGAAAATAGGACACATTAAAATTGGGTTCGTGCCCTGCCAGGTGAGAAGAAGAGCTACGGTCACAAGGTGCCATAGGTGCCTTGGCTACGGCCACATAGGTTGAGATTGTAAAGCGGTAAACAGGTCGGCTGCGTGCTTCAAGTGCGGTGAAGCTGGCCATAAAGCAGCAGATTGTAAGAAGAGCTCAATCTGCTTCTTATGCCAGGCGAAGTTCGGCGAGAAGGAGGACATCCAACACGTCGCCGGATCAGGTCGGTGCAAGGTTTTCAGGACTGCCTTAGAGGAAGCTAAGAAGACCCTGTCAAGAACAAGGAGGAAATGATGGCCAGAAGAAGAGCGGCACTGAAGAGTCGCGCAAGCGACTAAATGGGACCATCCATCTGCGAAGTCTGAAGCCGAAAGGTAGTTCCGTAGGTGGATAGTAGGTTCGAAACCCAGGGGAAACAAGAAGAGGTTTTAGTCGGTATTGTGACTGCTGTAAAAAGCAGGTATGTGAGGTTTCTTTTTTTCCTTGCATTTTGTGCGAGTCCGACATACCCCAGGTAAGTGGGATCTTCCTGGGCATGCGTAAATGCATTTCCTCTTCTCCCCGTGAATAAAAAAAGTGTCTCTTGTTTAAATATTTAGTACTGAACAGATGTAAATACGCAAAATGCATTTAATATAAAAATGACTAACAGTAACACAACAGGATTGCAACGACATCTTCAGAAATTTTACATTGAAATCTTTAGAGAAACATATCCAGATAAAGATGAAACTTTTGAATCGAAAAAAGTAATTTTATTTATTAAAAATATTAAAAAAATTTTTTATTTTAAAGCTTGAAAAAAAACTTAGTTATATCTAGTGTAATTTTTCTGTAATGATTAAAAATATGCCATAGATTTTGTTTTGATTTAGGTTATGAATTTTAGATTTATGAATTTTTCTAAATTTTTACCTTTTTTTCATTAATTCTAGACGTTTGTTCAGAAAATTTTCGAGAACAATACGGTCGATTGGATAGCGAAAAAATTCCTTCCTTACAGCTTTTTTATGATAAGGAGACACGAACCTATTTTTATTATTTAAATCCTGTGGCTGATGTTCCCTTGAGAAATCGATTAAGAACATTGACTGAATGTAGATATAAGGAAATGGAAAAAATCGTTACGCTAATATTGAAAAATAACTCCTCCAAAATAGCATACACCATTGACGGATGGACTTCTATTGCCCAACAATCTTATTATGGAGTAACTGCACACTTTATTAACGATGTCTGGGAAATGCATTCACTCGCTCTATTTTTTTCACCATCCAATGGAAAACATACTGGGAAAGAAATTGCCGAACTTTTTCAAACTGCCCTTACAACACATAATTTGGATACAAAAATTGCAGGAATTACAGTCGATAATGCATCAGCCAATACAACTTTTATGAGAGAATTATCTCATTTAATTCCGAATTTTGATAACATTGACCAGCACTTCAGATGTCACGCCCATGTATTAAATTTAAGTGTTCAGGATATGCTAAGTATTAAAGATAGATGCCGTCAAAAATATAGAGGAAGAAAATGATTTTGAAGATGAGGAAAATGCAGAAGAGGTAGAAAGGGAAGCAGCAATAGAAGACGACGATGATAATCAAACTGATGATGATTCAAATCTTGAATTTCCATTGTTCTAGCTTCGACAACTATTTTAAATATTCCGAACAATGGAAAGAAAAATTGTCGTGATGCTGTGATATTGTTGAAGAAAAATGCTGCAGCCTCTTATGAATGTGTCAACACGTTGGAATTCAACATTTGACATGATCATGACTGGAACTCGGATGCAACGTGCAACAACTCTTCTCTGCCAAAACCATTTGAAACTAAGGAAATATGCTATTTCGGAATATGATTGGGAGTTACTAAAATCTGTGGACGAATATTTACTTGATTTTAAACTTCTTTCTCAAGCACTTTGTGGCGAAAAATATGTAACACTTCCCATGGTAATAATCGGGTTTAACATGCTAGTCGATAAAATTGAAGAATCAATTGAGGTATTGACAGAGAAGATTGACAGAAATGAAGTCGATGAAATTTTAGCCGAAGCATTAAGAGCTGCAAGGGACAAACTATAAAAACATTATAAGAAAAGTAATTGGGTATATTGCTCTAGTTTAATTTTGGACCCAAGAATGAATGGAGAAAAGAAATGGCAGCTTCATTAATTAAAAAGTTTGAAGACATTTATCAAAAGTTTTATTACAAACAAGAGGTAATTTTTATTTTAATTAAAACTGTAATTTTACTTTATTCTTAAAGCGATTTAAAAATATTGCCTTTGAAAACACGTAAATATTGAGTTTTAAAAAACTGCAAATAAAATATATGTAATCATGATAAAATTAAAAAATAAATAATTTATAATAAAATGAAAATTCAGAAATAAATATAAAAAATTAATCTTTTTAATAGACCAATGAGCAATGCAGTTTAAGTCTTACTGATGATGTTGAAGTTTTGGAAAGAAATGAAAAAGTCAATTTGTTTAAATTATTTAAAGAATAAAAACTAAATAAAAAAGGTGTTACTACTTGAAACATTATTTTATTTGTGTACAAAACACTTCCCACATAGCACAATATCTTGCTGTAAGTTTGTGGTGTGGATTACACGTATAGTTTGTAAGGATAGTATGTATACTTGTGGTAAACTTAAGGTAAACTTTAAATTTCCGCCATTACGGTAAGCTTACAAGTAAAGGTTATTGTAAGCTTACAAGTAAAGGTTATTGTAAGCTTACAAGTAAAGGTTATTGTAAGCTTAAATGGTAAGGTTGTCGTAAGGTTACTAAAGAGTTGTAAGGTTGTAGTAAGGTTGTAGTAAGTTTACTAAATAATGTAAATCTTTACAAAATAATTTATAATATAATTAAAAAATAAATAAAAAATATTTTTAAAAAATTTTTGGTCTTGCTCCATTTTGGAAATTTAACAAGCCTTTGAAAATCTTGAAAACAAATTTGGGACGACTGGGATTCGAACCCGGGATCGACGCGCATAAACCTAACATCCTAACTAACTGAGCTAAGTGGGGAACTGACAAAGAAAAAATAAATTTTGCTTTTAAAGAGTGAGTCATCTTCTTGATTCACCTTAAAAGCAAAATTGATTTTTTCTTTGTCAGTTCCCCACTTAGCTCAGTTAGTTAGGATGTTAGGTTTATGCGCGTCGATCCCGGGTTCGAATCCCAGTCCTCCTAAATTTGTTTTCAAGATTTTCAACTGCATGTTAGATTTCCAAAATGGAGCAGGACCAGAAATATTTTTTTTAATTTTTTATTTACTTCTTAATTATATTATAAATTATTTTGTTATTATTTACCTTATTTAGTAAACTTACTACAACCTTACCTCAACCTTACAACTTTATAATAACCGTACCACAACCTTACCATTTAAGCTTATTAAAAATTTTTTTGTAAGAAAATTTGCAACTGAAACCCGCATAAAATTTAGACAATATAAATGAAATTATTTAAATTGTAATAAAATGTTTTTAAAACTTTATTTATTTGTATATAAATTTATATTAATTTTATTTAATTTTAATTCTATTTTACTTATAATAAATAATATAATAAATAATGTAATAAAAAATAACAATAAAATTGTAAATATAACCACAAAAAAACATAAAAAATTCAAATGCCTTTTAACCTTCTCATAAAAGTCTATTTTAGTAGTAAGATAAAGTATTAATGTAGAATTGATAATATTCACTAATTGATTTAAAAACCCCTAAATATTAATTTTCTCTGGTCCTTATAAACTTCGAAACAATTAAATAAATTTACTCTCAAAATTAGCAGAATATTAATTAAAAAATCTATAACCTGTCTTAGAAAAATATGTTGTTGTTGAAAATAAGATTTTTAAATCTTAAATAATAAAATTTTCTTCATTCTGAGATAGAACATTTTCACAAATTTTGTTAATCATTTATTTTTAACTGTTTTGATGAAATAAACTAACCATAAAATGTTTTAAAAATTCTATGTAATCCAATATTGGGTTATGTTAAATACTTTAAACGTATATGTTCAAAAATAAATGCTAAATATGGTTTATTCGACCATGATCAATCCAATCAATATACAAAATTGAATCAAGACAATATGAAGTTATTAACAAACGATAATTCTTGTCAAATTAGAAAAATATTAGTTCGCTGGATCGATTTGTATCACTAGTAGTGAGTAACATAATGATGGTTAGAGTGACTATCTTTAATGCTCCATATACAGACGGCTATCTAGATAGTAACCCTATCAAGATTATGCGGAGTAATATCTTCCCGTGAAAAAAATTGTCGCGGCAGTCTTGATCTATTTAAAGCCAGTCTAGTTTTTTCCTCGCGTTGCTATTTACAGTAATGCTAGATTGGTGCGGTTTTGATTCTATCTAGTTTCCTAGACAAGCTTTTTATTTTCATATAGATTTTGCAACGCGCTGCAATTCTAGTAAAACTATGGTAATGCTAGCTTGGTACTATCTAGTTTTCCTAATTATATTTTTATCACGGCGTAAACTGAAATAACAATATAGTTATTAAACAGAAATACTAGGTTTTACACTATTAACTATATTTTACTGTTTTTTGCTTTAAACTTTTTTAATTTCATTATTATTATTAAGTTTACTTTAAATATTACTTATTTGTTCAAATTTCGTTTACATCTTAAGTTAGTAGGATTTGGTTTAGAAAATTAAAAAAAAATTTATCGTTATGATAATTAACAATATATTATATTGAAAATAAAGTGTCCAGAAAGAAAAAATCATGGCGGGCAGGAAAAATTGTTTATAATTTATTAAATTGTTTAAACAAATTTAAAAAGAGATTTTTTAATTTCATAAAATATTGAAATCTTTTGATAAATTGTTTGGAATCAAAAAAGCATTTATCAAAAAAAAAAGATTTCTCAGCAGAATTATTACTGAAAAATTAATTAAATTTCTTGTAAATAATTATAACAATTAACAAATTCACTGTTTGGGCATTTTTAGCGTAAGGAGGTGTTTTCTTCTTATAATTTATGAAAATTATAGTTATTTATAAAAATTGTTGGGGTAATTTATTAAAATATTGTAGTCTGAATCTCAATTGAAAATTATTACTTTGGTAATTTATGAAAATTTTCAAGGTAATTAATGGAAATTTATGCAGTATTTTATTGAAATTTTCGCAATAATTCATAAAAATATATTCCAGATAAGTTACAATTTAAAATATTTATTTTATCAATTTATGGAAATTTTCACGGTAATTTATAAAAATTTTCGTGATAATTTATAAAAATATTTAAAGCAAAAATTAACATTAAAATTTTGGATTTCAGTCCTTTATGGAAATTTAGGTGGTAATTTATAAACATTTGGACGATAGTTTAAAAAATTATGTAAAATACAAATTAGAACTAAAAAATGTAACGTCGGTTAAATAATAAGTTAACTAGATTACATAGTTAAACCCTTTTCAATAATTGTAAGTGTAAAAGGTGTCAAAAATTAAAATTAATTGTTATGTAGCTTCAATAGAGTAGTGGTTAGATTGTTGGGCTAGAAATCCGTAGGTCATAGGTTCGATTCCCTGTTGTGTCAAATTTTATTCAGTAATAGGTTTCCGTTTATTCTGTGTTTTAAACATTAACTTGATGAAAAGTTGAAAGTTGAGGATTATTACACGACTGTAAATACAAATTAATTTTTTTTTTATATTAACATTGAATTGAAATAAATTTCTTATTTGTTTCGTTAAATAAACTTTTCTAACTAGTTTCCAGATCGCAGTAATAATTAAAAAATTTATCTAGTGAGACTATGTAGCGCCAGTCTTGACATGACTATATCGCGCTTAAAGGATACGAGCGTTACATTTCGGTCTGGATACTAGATTGAAAAGCTATACTGGGCCAGTATAGCATCTAGACAAACTAGATAGGAACTAGGTAGCGCCATTACAATTTTCTACACGGGTTTATATATGTATAGTACGGGGTATCATAACTATATTTTTTTTAAACATCTGTGATGGTAGCCAGTAGCATAATGATACTATCGTGTAACATCATGTTTTTAACATCAAAATCTTACTATATTTCTCTCAGTGTATAAGTCGTTTTCTCAATCAATAAATGCATATACAATTATAAATAAATAATAAATTTTTACATATTTAGATTTAGAGAATACCCTTGAAAATTGTGATTTTTAAATCTTTTATATGTACATTAGAAATTTTCTGTAAGTAAAACTAAAAAAGATAAATTAAAAACTCTTATTTATTTTTTTCGTAGAAATCATAAACTTCCAAATGATATAAATTTACTTGGATTTAGAGAATAATTTCCTAGATTTTTAACGATCTGACAAAAAGTGCACTGCAAAAAATGACGTCTCAAAATGAGACGTTTAGACGTTTATAGACGTCTTATTTAAAAAATCGTCTTATTTGAGCGTTTTAAATGAAAAACATAACCTCCAAATACATGCATTTTAGAAGGCAAATAAGACGCTTATAAACGTCTTAGAAGTGACCACGTAAACGTCTTAAACCAAGACGCTTTTTTTTACAGTGTGAGCGGGTTTACCGCAGTCTCCCCTACAATTTTAATATTTTTGGTCAGTTTTTTCTTCTTTCTTTCAAGATTATTTTATAACCTTCTTTTTTTATTATTAGAACAAAAAATGTCGTATAAATAAATTCAGTTGGGATTTATTCCCGTGTAGAAATTTCGCTATGGCCCAGATCAGGGACAGATCGGGCCTTCCCTATTAGGGAATGAAACACACGGCCCGACAACCGGTAGCTGTCAAAAGTTATATTTGACATCATATTCGTGTTCAGCGTATAAAAGATTACGGAAATATATTAGACCTAAGTTAAATTATCGAGAAATGGAAAAGTTATAATACAATGTTTGCAGAATTGCACCAAACCCATGTTAAACCCCACTTAAACTTTAACCTTTCTGCGGCACGGGTTGATATTTATCAAATGGGCTGTTCTTGTGGGTAGCTTATTTTTTTCACATTTTAATTCAAATTCCGGCCGGCGACCTTAAAAATTCCAACTTTTCCAAAATAAGAACCACCTTAATATATATATGGGCATTTCCACGTGAAATTTTTCTATGACATTTTAGAATCGATTAAACATATTTTTTTCTCGTTCCTTATAGAAAAATATTAAATACGTATTTTTTTATTTTTCCATTACTGCCAAAGTTTTCGAGATATGAATTTTTGAAATTTTGGATTTTTAAAAGCAGACCTATTTTCAATAGCTTATAACTTTGAAAGTATTGAGTTTCGAAAAAAGTTTATAAAGAAAGAAAGTTTTTGTTTTTCTTCAACTTTTAAAAGATTTAAAAAATTTTTTTTTTTTTATAAACAAATTAATTTATTTTTAATTAAGGCGCGATTAATTTTTATTTTTTTCTTTATTTATACCTGGGGGCCATTCAAGTATTACGTAAGCATATTTTTCAGGTTTTTAGACCCCCCCCCCCCTCCCCCATGTAAGATTTTTTATATGCATTAGCGCCATTTTTTCTAATGGAAATAAGCAATAGCTAGACCCCCCTCCCCCTTGAATGCTTACGTAATACTTGAATGGTCCCCTGCCAATATACAGAAGATTTTTTGAAAAGATCCGAGATGGGCCGACTCATAGTTTTCGTTCTATAAATTTTTTAATTAATTTGTTTATAAAAAAATATTTTTTTTGTTCTAAAAAATTTTTAAAAATATTTTTTTATAAAATCTTTTAAAAGTTGAAGAAAAACAATAACTTTCTTTCTTTGACAACTTTTTTCTAAACTCAAAATTTTAATAATAATATTTTTCTATAAGGAACGAGAAACAAATATGTTTAACCGATTCTGAAATGTCATAGAAAAATTTCACGTGGAAATGCCCATATAGGGGAGAGTGGGGCAAAATTGGGTAGGCGGGTCAAATCCCAGGCAGAGAAGTCGGTGGTGTGCCGATGCCTACAACCGGCTCGACACCGGCCCGGTGGTAAAGTCGGACAATGCCCGGTACCCGCACTGTGGTACCGTGCCGGTTAATAAAAGACAACCGGCCTGGCACCGGCCCAGTACTACTTTTTAATACCGTTTTTACACCGTCGATGGACTTTTGCCGGCATCAAAATTTGTACCGGCCCGGTTCCGGTATTCGATGCAGTTTTTACACCGTCGGCGGACTTTTGCCGGCATAATAATTTTGTGTCTTAAAAAGTCTAAATATTTAATTTTTTGAAATTTTTTTACACCAGTCGGAAGAATAAGAAAATCAAATCTCTCGAAATCAAATGTTTTTTAAAATCTTTTCTTATATAGTTGGAAAAATTACATTTCATTAAACTCTATTAATTCAGCTTTAAATTGTCCGGGAAAATCACTGAAAAATCTGGGAATATGTAACTGCCGAATTACTAGACACCCTATAATAACTTTGTTCGTTAAAAATAATTTTTGTCAGGTTTTATCTGATTTATTGTTATAAAATTTTGATAATCTAACAAGGTATTATATTAATTTCATTATACTAAGTTTCTGCAAGTTTTTTTCTATAAAGCCGGTACCGGGCCGGTACCATGCCAGCGGTTTTTCTTTAGCCTTTGTCCCAACGTATAATGACATTAACAAATGTTATTATAATTATTAACTTGGAAATTACATTATTCAAACTGTCTTTTAGAAAAGGTTTTTTCTATTAATTTAGAACATTTTGTAATTAGTCCTGGTGTCACACTTCATATATAAACTTTCCATTCACTTTTCATAAGCAGGTTTAGGTTAGCGGATGCGGCATCGACTTTGCAGCCCGAGGGTCCGGAGTTCAATTCCTCATGTCTTCAGATTTTTCGTTAATAATTAATAATAATTCATATGTTTCAGCATTCTATTTAGTGTTTACAATTAAATTAATTAATAAATAATATTGTTTAACGTTTAATATATGTAAAAATGTATAATAATTATTAATAATTTTTTTTACTACCGGCCCAGTATCGAGCCGGTGGTTTACCGGCACCGGGGCGGATATTTCCCGGGTTATCATTGTTGACCGGGCCGGCTCCAAGCCGGCAGAAATACCGGCACCGGTCCGGTGTCTAAATTTCACTGGCCCGGTATCTTGCCGGTGTTGTGCCAGCAATAAACCGGTACGAAAACACTGAAAACAAGAACCGGCCCGGTACCGGGCCGATGGTTTGCCGGCAAGGTGCCGGGCCGGTGGTTTACCGGGTTATCATTGTTAACTGGACCGGTTCCGGGCCGGCGGTAATGCCGGTCTCACGCCGGCACCGGCAGGTCCGCCCTTGGTACCGACCCGGTACCAAGCCGGTCGTTGATTTCTGCCTGGGATGGGGAACCTCTGTTTCTCCATGATGGGTACATTTAATTTTTTTATCCTCGATATATATCATTCATTTTGATAAGAAAATGTTATTAATTATGAGGGCAATATCAAAAAAATTTTTTTTTGAAAGTTATACAACTTTAAAGTTTTGAGCGAAAAATATCGATTTTTTTCGAAATTAAAGTGCTTATAACACTTTTTGGGATAATTTATATAATTTGAAAATTGTGGGATCTTTTTCGGCACTTATTCAAGAGTAATTTCCAATAGGATAGATTGTTAAATTGTTTATAACAATTTGTAAACATTACATTTTGTTGTACTATGCAGTGCGGGGCAAAATGGGGTACCTATGTGTTGGGCCATGCCGGGTGGTATTTAATATTCATTGAACTACTTAAAAACGTTATATTATACATATTTAACAACTTTCCGCAGAAAAGTCAATATTTTTGTTTCGGGGTATTATGCTATCGATGTTTTACTATCGATATATCGATATTTTTCATTATCGATGTTTTTCTGTTAATTTCTAGTAAATATTGCTTGTTTTTTTCATAATAATAAAGAATCTTACTTTTTGTTTGTATTTATAATCTCTTACAACAAGAATTTAACAAATTTTAAAAAAATATTCCATGTTTTGTATGGTAATTTGATACCACCCCATTTTGCCCCACCCACGGGGCAAAATGGGGTTTTTGCACCTTCTCAGAAAATGGGATATAAGTTCTTTCAAAAATTTTTTTCTCCGCTAGTATCATAATTTCCTCAAACCTAAGAGTACAAAGAAGAATTCTGATGATTAGTTGAATCGATTTATTCGTTTGGTTCTCTGAAAACAGCCAATTACAAAAAGGTACCCCATTTTGCCCCACTCTCCCCTACAGTACCGTCCGAAATTGTCAGTCCACCCATTTTTAAAGGAATGAAAAAAATTTTTTAACATTAATTTTATGAAAACTAAAATTTCATTCGGTTTATATTTTGAAAGACGATAAAATTTTGAAAAGAATAATACCTTACAGTAGTCATTTGACAAATATTTTTTCAAGATATTCCTAAAAATCGTAATTTTCAATGTTTTACAAAAATTTGAATAACTTCTAAAATAATGAACTCTTTTTAATAATCTTAGGCTTATTTTAAAGGTCATTTTCTATGGAATAAGAATTACTTATAGTCAGTAACCTGCAATTTTTTTCTTAGAATAAGCATGACGTCAAAGTTGGACAAAAAAATTTGAAAAATTTGAAATAATTTTATTAAAAGAAAAAGAATTTGTAAAATTTAAATAAATTTTTTTATTAAATTTTCTTGAAAAATCTACATCATATCATGTTTTATAGGGTAAGTGCGGGTATAGTCGGACAGTACTAGTAGTCGGACACTTTCGTGTTTTTTGGCAAATAAATAATAATGCATTGTGATAATTACTTTAAAAAGTATACTAGACGAATGTGTGAAGTTTATATTTTATTAAAATAGTGTTATTTTCGAAAATAATTAAACAAGAAATATTTTATTTAATGTTTTAAAAATCATGGTGTCCGACTATAGATACAACCATTTTCGAGTAGCGCGATGAGTGGCACAAAGTTTTGTTGATAATTAATCATAAATATTAATACTTATAGGGTTTAAATATTATATTAATAACTTCTAATATGCTTTAATTCCATTTTCCAGCAGATAGCAATTAAAAAATTACCTGTTTTACTTTATAAATCCAAAATATCTGACAGATGTCCGACTATAGAAACAAGGGAAAAAAGTGTCCGACTACTAAAGCATTCGTAATTTTTCATTAAAATGTTTATATTTTATTAAATACTCAAGTATTTGTAACAAATTTACATGATTTTTAATCCTGAAGAACTCATTTAATTGATAATGTGCTTATAAACACAATAGAAATTTGCTATTTCAAGAAAAAAAGCATAATATAAGATCGTATCCTTAAGTGTCCGACTACTAGTGCATTTACCCTATATGTTTTAGAATAGTTTTTAGTACAAAAAATGATTTCAAATTTTTCCAATTTTTTTGTCCAATTTTGACGTCATGCTTATTCCAAGAAAAAAATTGCAGGTTAATGACTATAAGTAATTCTTATTCCGTAGAAAATGACCTTTAAAATAAGCCTAAGATTATTAAAAAGCGTTTATTATTTTAAAAGTTATTCAAATTTTTGTAAAACATTGAAAATTACGATTTTTAGGAATATCTTGAAAAAATATTTGTCAAATGACTTCTGTAAGGTCTTATTCTTTTCAAAATTTTATCGTCTTTCAAAATATAAACCGAATGAAATTTTAGTTTTCATAAAATTAATGTTAAAAAATTTTTTTCATTCCTTTAAAAATGGGTGGACTGACAATTTCGGACGGTACTGTATATATCAAAGAGGAAAAAAATGAAGAAAAAAAACAACATTGTAAAATATAATTCTTTGATATATTTCTATAGCTTCTGGAATTTAATCAAAACGTTGAATCTGAGTAAGAAAGATTTATTAATACCACGCGAGTACTAATGTGCATTATACGACAGTATGTTTCACACACAAATGTGATTATTAGTTTAACTTAATTTTGATTAACAACACACGTTTCGAAATTCGGTAGTCTGTCGTTTTAAAACGCCCAAAGAGGATTAAGGCGTGATGTTACGCCTTTTACAGCTAGCTATACTTTTTTCGAAGAAGAGCCTATTTCATTTGAGAATTATGATAATTTTATGTTAATTTTATTAAAGTATCTTTTCAGTTTCATTTTTGCCATTAACTGAGGTCTGATTTTCTTGAGATAAATGCAAAATATACAGATCTGAATTATAATATATAGGAAGTTCTTTATATTATAAACATAGAGAAAACATCGTGTTGCTTTTATATACATTTAACCACGATTCGATGTTTGACGATTAAAACAGCTTATCGTTTACCATTTAACACTACTGATTCGTGATAAAAAGTATAAGAATCTTGTAGACGCGATAATGTTCGGTATTTTTTCAACTTTAAACTACTGGTATTTTATTCTTTTTTATTTAGACAAATAATTGTTTACACTATTACGGTTGTTTAGTTATTTTTTTCTTTAATTGTTTGGACAATGGTTGGTTAAACCACGATATTGCGATATAAATCGTGATATGTTTTTTCGACGAAGAGTTGTGTAGTAATTAAAAATTAGCTAATAAAAAGAATGTAAAAAGCAATTTTCGACGAACATCTGCTAAAAGCTCAGTCATTTTTTTTCTTCTGATCTTCTCTCGTAACAGCTGCCTTGATGTTCCTTTTAAATTCAATTTCCTCGAGGTTTTTAATCTTATACCTGGGATCAAAGTTCACACAACCGTATAAGGCCGAATGAGAAAAATGATGTAGAGGCAGTTAAGTGGTTTAAGTCAAACTCGAAAATCTGTATGGAAGTGCTTAACAATATTCTATTTATTTTTATTTCTTATTACACATTGAGAGGAAATTGTTTTAGAAAAACTTGTCAGTAAATAAAATATACAGTTACAGGTTTTTACATTTGTAATTATTTAATGTAACTGAGAAAGAAAACTATTGTCCTAATAGCACCAATGTCATTAAATTTAATTTTGTTGAAAGAATAGTTTTTTCAAAAATTTTAAAACAAAAACTAAAAACTCGTTTTGAGCTTGAAACATTTGTTTTTAAAAAACAATTGTCAATTTTTGACTAATACACCTTCGGGACCAAGTAGAACGTAACATTATTGAAATGTTGCAGCAATGTTACATGTAAAATTAGAAACATTACAGTGTAACATTGCAGTAATATTAAAATGTCTGCCCTAAGGTAGTATTACAGGTAACTTTACAGTAACATTACATGGTGATGTTACTGCAATGTCACTGTAATGTTACATTAAAGTCACTATAACATTACAGCAATGTCACAGTAATGTTACAAAGAATTATCGCAAAATTCCTTATTATAGTAATTTTATAAACTTTCTTTGTAACATTACAGTAACATTATATGTAGTATTAGCTTAGGACGGACATTTTAATATTACTGCAATGTTACTAACATTACATGTAACATTGCTGCAACATTCGAGTGATGCACGACAAGACTCTGTCCTTTCATAAAAGATAAGAGGCGAAAATATCACATTCAATTGTTTTCATTGTTTTTCTCGCGAGATTCTCGGTTTTTCGAGACGAGACTCGCTCGAAGTGCATCACTAGGGGGGCGTATTGGCTTAGCTACAGCGCGGTGGTGCACTCAACTAAAAGAAATCTACTATATCGGCAGAGTGTTAAAACTTTTACTTCATGTCATCTATAGGCCCATGAATCGTTTTAAAAAATTTAAATTGAATTTTAACATGATATTAATTGAAATATAATATAAGAATCGTTATTTTGATTAAAGATTAATGAAATTAACGTTTTAATTTTTGTAACATTATGATACCTGAAAATTTCGTAAATTGTTAAATTGTATTAAGAATTAAATTTTTACATACAATTGAACATACAATGAAAAAACATGTAATTACACGTTTTTTTCATTTAAAATGTTAATAGATTAATGTAGTGAAGTTTAATATCTTGTAATTTATATATTAATAGATTTAAAAATTACTTGAGAATAGATTTTTTAAGTAAATTGATTTTGTATTTCGCTACAACTTTTTAAAATTTGAAAATTCCATGAAAATTTTTAAAGTTTAAATTAAATATGTTCCATTTTCAATATTTTTGATTATAAATTTAGAATAGAAACCAAAATTGTCAATATTAAATAAAATTTCAAATTTAAATTATAATTTCATTTCTGATTCAATACGCCATGGCCTGAGATGAAATAGCTCACCTTGCATTTATCCAAAAAAATTGTTCTAGAAAAAAAGTATAAGTGATATGAGGACGTATTTTTTTAAATTGAAAGCTGAGATGTTAGGGTAAGTTTTCCATGTTATAAAATTTTAATTAATGCAAGAATGACGAAGTTAAATAACAAAAAGTGAAAAGTAAGCCATTACGCCTTGGACTCCCCTATACGAGAGCAAACACATGTTTATTTCTTAAAATATTTTTGTTCACAAAAGCAACAGTTGTGATCATTGAAACTATAGCATGCGCTATTGTTTCAAAATAATACAGAAATCAAATCATTAGTACATGCTATTAAATTTATGACAGATTTAATTATACCTATGTAATGCATTTCTTGATATTATAGCATTTTCTGTTAACACTATAGCTTTTGTAATATAATATAGTACAATATCTTTTCAAATCTGTAGTGCAATAATCAATAGCACATACGTTATTGAATCAACAGTATTTGTATTCCAACGATATTAAATATTCCGTTTATTGCGACAAACAAATATGTAATTGATTCAATAGCATTCTTTTCTCAGTGAATAAATTAGTAAAAAAGTTAAATATTTTGTTAATTTAGATCATTAGATACAATATAAAAATCTATAAAATAGAAATTTTTAGGATATTTTTATTTTCAAAATATTTGTGACATCATTAAATATTACCTGCGTTTTTCAAACATGTTCGAGTTGTATTTTTGAAAACACTCAAGCATAAAAGAAACAAAAACGTCAATAAGGATGAATGCTAGACACATCTTAATCCATAAATTTAATATTAATATACAAGACGCAAAATGATCATTTTATATATGATTAAGAGAAGGCTTAACCTACTGGGATATTTACTGCAAAAGAACAGTTGATAATTTAATGGATTGAGTCTGCAAATCTAATTTTTATTTTTACATTTTTAATATAATTAACTAATTATAAACTATTATTAATGTAATAAATACTCCTATTGATATCATTTACTTGCAACGGTATTATAGAAGACAAATTGATACAAAAAATGTCAGAAATGCAATTTCTATTTAAATTCGATATTTAATGATTATATTTCTTTTAACAATAATGAAATTGCTGTTTATAATTAGAATAGAGGAAAGCTTTGAAGTTGATAAAAGTAAATTATTTTCTCTCAGAAATTTATCATATTTCGTTTAAAGTTTCGAATCCTCTAAGAAAGTGCGAATTACAACTTTTATTTACCCAAACTTTCACCGAAGAAATGTTTAATTACCATTAAATTTTTATTATTAATATTATTTATTTATCTAATTTGTCATTTAACTGAATTTCTAATAAATAGGATTTTTAATTAATCAATTGAAAATACTAAAATAACTTATTTAAGTTAAATAATTTAAATAAATATTTATACTTGAATCTAGTAATTTTTGATTAAATCCAAAAAAATTATTATTGATCCAGTAATTTCATATTTCAAGCAAATTACCTTAAATTGACTCACAAAATATTTTAGATATAAATTAATTTTTTAATTAATATGTATTTTTCGTTTTTTCGTACTCTTATTTAACAAATTTGCCATTTAATAATATTTAATAATATTTTTACTGACAATTAGTTAAACATAATAATTGTCAGTTAAAAATAACTGATGATTCAGTGAATTTTTTTGACAAATTCAATTAGTCAAGTTTAACTAATTTTTCAGTTATTTTTACTGAAAATCAGTAACTTTTAACTGATTTATATAGACCTTTTTGTGAAAATTAGTATCAGTCGGAATTTAAAGTGTTTAAAGTGTCATGTCTTTCGCATGCTTTGCCTTTTTATATACATAAGAAATCAGGACGGATGATATCACTCGCACTTCCAGCGAGGACAGTCACGATCCTAACGGAACTGCCGTCGTCGCGACCTGTAGGTTCATTAATTATTTCCTAGCATGGTAAAGTAACTTTAGAAGAGTCAGAAGTCACGATACATCTTCCGGTTCGATTCACTCATTTAATTTTTCCTTGGAATTTCTTTTATCTGCATAGCGATAATGATAAATTTTTTCTTGTTGTCGTTTTTTTGTATCTGGTTATAATTGTAATTATTGCTTTCATCGTTGTGTGAAGACATTCATGCACGCACTTTTTGTGCCACGCACATTGGTTATTGATCTTGGCTTTGATCTCTCGTGTGGCGAAACAAAACAAGGAGATAGTCACAATCTTAAAATTCCAAGAATACTTTATAGAAATGAGGTTATGCGTGCTTTAGTTTTATTTCACACTCTTTATTGAGGAAAGGCCATTATAGTCTCGTTATCGTTTCTATGTACATTTGTGATATGATTTTTTCTTAATTTGAAATTTAGTTAGTTTAAAGATGAGTAATACACGAGAGTTGAGTGCAACTTTTCTAGAATCCCGAGAAAATGGACAAATTGACGACATTGCTTTGATGATGTCTTCTCATTTTTTCTTAGATCCTGCTGGTGACTAAATACTATAATGATTTACGGGGAAACCGTTGGAGGTCCTTAAGTTTTCTTAGATCTCATCGACCGCGCATCCTGTCTCTTCACCGCGAAATAAACCACAATGAAAACAGAAGTGACTCCAAATAGTGTAAATTCATCATCGAAAAATTGCTCAGATAGGGCTAAATTGCATAAAAAGAATCGCATGTCTCAAAAAATGATGACTACCCGAGTCGAAATTTAAACCCTACTTTGAGGATTTAAACACTGAATAGAGTCTCCTTTACTGCTATTAACGCCTTTAGCATCTATTTTACTGATTTTTGAACCTACATGTCTATCATGTTTCAAGAAACTTATAATCCAGAACCTACTTTGACTCTCTTTTAACCTATTAGACCCTCTTTTTAATATGTTCACCCTACATTTATTAAACCTCTAAAACCCTACTTTCAATCCGTTCACCCTACATTCATTTGTTCAACATGTAAAACCCTACTTTCAATCCTCTCAGCCTACATTTATTTATTTAGTCTATAAGGCCCTACTTTCAATCTGCTCACCCTACATTTATAAATTACTATAATTGAAAAAATATTTCGTTCACTCCAAGTATAATGTACTTATATTTGGAAACCATTTTGGAAGTTACCTATCTTCCACGTTTGTTTTAGAAATCACGTAAGTTAGAGGATTGTTTTGGAAACTACATATCTTTCTGTTCCGTACAGAATTATTATGAAACATATAAATTTCAATGCATCAACTTTAAAAAAATTCACTTAACGACAAAATATTAACTTTAAAATAATAGTAATAATAATACAAAGTAGAGCCTCTAAAACACGGAACAGAAGAATACGCAGTTTCCAAAACAATCCGCTAACTTACGTGATTTCTAAAACAAACGTGGAAGATAGGTAACTTCCAAAATGGTTTTCAAACATAAGTTCATTATACTTGGAGTGAACGATTAAAAAAATTATAATCCACTTAGTGAATATTTTTAGTAATTATTTAATCATGTAAAAAAGAATTTTCGAATATTTTTCAGAAACTTTATTCAAGCTCTTTGTCATTAATAGGAATAGAAATAATAATAATCAGGGATGATGCATAAAATTCTATCTAATTTAATTTTAACCAATTTTTAAATAAACGAATACCTTTTTAGGAAAGAGTAATTTCATGTTTCAATTATTATATACTTTATAAACAAGATTTTAATAATGATAATAATAAAAATAATGATTCTATCACTGGGGTTCCAAATTAATTAAGTGTTAAAGTTGACGATCACTCCGAGTCAATACAATTTAAGAAATTAAAACAATTCTTTTAGCGTTTTCCAAAGCAAAGCTGTACTTTTCAGAAACTATAATTTTAATATTGCAATCAACATATTGTCTAAATTTATTTAATAAAATTATAGTTCCTGAAGCGGACAGATTAGCTGTTGAAAACGTTAAAGGAATTGTTTTAATTTTTTCAATTGACTTAACTCGGAGTGATCGTTAACTTCAACACTTAATTAAGATTTTAATAAATAAATTTTTTGTTTGAAAAAATTAGTTTATTAAAGTCTTGTTTATAAAATAAATAATAATTAAAACATGAAATTACCCTTTCCTAAAAAGGTATTTTTTAAATTAAAAATTGGTCAAAATTAAATTAGATATAAATTTATGCGCATCAACCCTAATTATTATTATTATTATTACGGCTTTGTAGAGTCTAGGAGTATGAAAGTAGGGTATAAAAGGTTTTACAATGTAGGGTGTAGGAGAATGAATGTAGGGTTTTACTGAATTCGAAATAGGCCCTCCTTTACTTCTCCAAATGGAAGATTTGGAATTTTCCGCCGGTTTTGGGAGTCAAAGTAGGGTCTAAATTTCATTAAAGTTAGAACCTCCTTTACTACTCCTAACTCTCAACAAACCCTGAAAATTCAGGGTTAAAGTAGGGCTTAAATTTCGACTCGGGTAAAGAATCCTTTAAACCTTATCAACCTAAGGTTCAATTTTTAAGTACAGTTCATTCCTCATAGAGACTTTATGATGAAAATTCGACTAGTTTGTCATGAAGTATATAATTAAATTCTAATGAGTATAGTATATTTGTCTACAAACGTTCTTAAATAATAAAATAGTGCAGCATCGAACGATGAACTCTGAGTTCATAAAATAGTCAAAAGCATCATTCGCCGATATTTTCATCATAAAAGTTATAACGAGCATAATTTTTTTTGCGGATCTCTAGCAAGTCTTATATGCACGATGTGGTTTGTCATATACATATATGTATATTCAGAGGGTAAAACTCAGAATCAAGTCCGATAAACTGCCATCGACCCATTATTCTCAGAAAGTACCTGAACTCCAGACATTGTCTACAGTTACGGTTATGTCCAACCTATTTATCCATTCCTTTCTATATAGAGAATTATACGCTTTATCGACTGATATACGTATAGCCTTATAGTAATGTACCTATGGTAAAGAAAACCATTAGTACTTCTAAAGAATCCCGCCCACTTCAATTTTCCCCGCCATGATATCTGCGTACTGCATTATTTTATATATGTAAGACTTGACATTACCGAACATTATCTTCGTGTTGTGTGGGATTCTTGGTACTCAAACTTCACTTTTTTTAATGTTATGCTATTATTACCATAATTACTACTTCATTTTTTAATGCTTCACAACATTTGAAAAGAAAGGACCTTTATGTATATTACAGCCTCAAGCCCAAACAATTGAATGCATTAAAATACTTTTCTTCTTATTTGGAAATTACAACTTTTCTTGATTATTGTATACAATGTTGTATTATTTTATTTCTTGAAATGTTAAATTATGTATTTGTTCATATTTCTTGGTATTATATTTATAGTGATTAAAATGAACCTTAATTTTAGAATCGTCGTAAACACAATTTTATAAAGCGTATAATTAATTTAAATAATTAAAGGCTAAATTGTGTAATTTTAAATTAAATACTGTCATTTAAGAGACTATTTCTCCTCATAATATTCTTTGAAGGATAGCAAGAAGTACAAAGTAGCAAATTATCAATTATTGAATTTCAAAATGTTGAAATTTTAATTTGAAAATTATTTTTCTTGATTATTGTACACAATGCTGTATTATTATATTCCATGAAATGGTTAAATATTATTTATTCATATTTCTCGGTATATTGTATTTACAGTGATAAGAAAAACCTTTATTTTAGAATTGTACACTTTTTTAAAGTGAATAATTAAAGGCTCAAGTAATTTAAAATTAAATATTTATTTTAGAGACTATAATTTTTCGATGATATATGTTTTGAAGGGGAAACTTATACTTTGTAGTTTCGAAAAGGAAATGATTAGTCAAAAAGTTTCAAAAATTAATCTATAATTAAATACTTTCGGTTATTTTGTAAATTCGAAAAACAATATTTTCCTAGAAGTTATATTTGATGTTGAGTATAAAGAAAATGTTTTTTTTAAAAGGCCATTACGCCAGTGAATCGATAAAACAAGTGAGTAATTAGCTTTATTCTGGGAAGAAATGATGGGACTCTTCCTTCTTCCCTTTCCGAATATGTTTATCTTCTTCGGTTTTTTTTCTATATTCCCATGAGAGTCGAAAGTAGTGTTCCTCCCATATCCTCATTCTCCCTGTATAGAATTTTTGTTTAATTTTTTATTTTCTTATACAGCCGAAAAGAGGCTTTCGACTAAATTGCATCCGCAGATGTTTCTCTCTCTTTCTCTCTCTGTCGTGCTGTCTGACCCTTATATAGTTATGCAGTTAAACGCATAAGCCATATGAATTTCCAAGAAATTGTACCATAAATAGCGTGTATTAAGATTCATCCGCATCGCGTGTTAACTTACCTGGAATTATATATGCATATCCAAAAAGTCTCTTAGGCACTTTATTTACGTATATATATATATATATATTATATTGTTGACACGTCATAATAAACGTCACACGCGGGGTGGATTTGAAATTTTGAATTCGTGACGAGCGACTGCGCGCGGCAATCTCGCGAGCGCGATCTGAATTTCAATCGCGACAATTCTCAGAGATGATATTTTTGCTACATCGTCTTTTTCTTCTTAAATAATAAAGGCCGGATTCATGGTCTCGACGTGGCGACATTATCGCTTCTTTTGTTCCTGCATTTCGAGGTAATTGATAATTGCGCATTTATACAGAGTGCACACGTGGTGTTTGATGTTATATAGAGGTTTTTGAGATATTTTTTTGCCCTCCACCTTAAAGAATAGTGATTCCTGATGTGTGACGATGCGCCAAATAAAGAATGAATCATTTCTTTGTCTACGTGGTCTGTTCATGATGATTTTCTAGAGAAAAAGACCGTTTGCTCTTTGCTAATGTCTTAGGTCAGGAATTCATTGTCTTTGACGATTTGAAATATTTCAAAAATGTGAATTTGAAAGTCTTGGAATCTTTTTGCAATGATTTCATCTATTTTAGAGAATTTATTTTCATAAAATAAAGAATTTTGATTCAATTGGGTACATTAGTCATGCATATGTTTGTTCGTTGAATTTTTTCTTGTGAATTTTTTTGAAATCTTTCCCGAAGCAGAGCACTTTGTTATCGGCATGAACGACTTGCCATAAAGGGATGTGGAAAGAGGGTTAGCATGATGTTAACAATTTTCTACCCACATATATAGGTACACAACACTTGATAGTGCTCGATTCCAACGAAAACGTCTCTCGGAGCATATGTTGGGCCTAAACCTTTTCTGTGAAATCTTGTTTGTGAAATAAAAAAAAGTCTATATACAAAGTGTTCGAAGTTTAAACGCCCTCTCGAATCCTATTATCTGATCGAAACTGCATACCAAAAAAAATTCTTTTATATCCCTCAGAGACATGACAAAAGTTGTATTATTTTAATATATTAGATTATCATCCACTGAAATTATTAATAGCAGAGGAGGAAAATATTAAATTTTTTTGAAAAAAATTAAGAAAAGTAAAATGGATTTCAAGTTGTAAATTTAATATATAATAATGGTAAAAAATAATCTGAAAATTAAACGTTAAATTAGAATTTGTATTGATTAAAAAAATATTAAATATTGTAAATGGTGGACAAAATTGAAAATATTACGCTTTAGGTGAAAAATAAAAGTAGCAAGTGACAATTTAAAAACGATAAATTAGATTTCAATAACGTTCGAATTTGCAGACACAAGCGCATAAAATTGCAATTTTACGTCCATGAAGTTGACTTCGATGCATACTTGTACTAAATCTTTTTTACAATGTGGTTATGCATTGAGTCCCAAGAATCACGGGAAGGCTCCTTTAGGCGACGAAACCGATCGGTTCGAGGTACAATCTCAATAAGTCACGCTCGATTCACTTTGCATGAACATCAGAAAGTCACTTCCGCGAAATGAAATGCTTCTCTCTCTATCTCTCTCTCTCTCTTTCTTTCTTTGCCTTGCGTCAACCAAAAGTAAAACAGTAATTCGTTCTATGAAGTTATATATATATATATATATATATATATATACTGCGCATTATTTAAATTCACCAATTTAAAATTGCGCATACGAATAATTGTTGGTGGCACTATTTATAGCGCAATAATAATTATATCCGTGACAAGTTTATGACAATTGTTACAATAAATAAAACTCGACGAGTTTGTATTGTTTTATTTCCAGTTACCCCTTGAAATTCCATTTTACTTTCAGTTCAAACTATAATAAAAATGTTGTCATTTTACTAAGAAATCTATTTCAATAGCGCCCGCACTCAATATTTTGCAACATTCAACAAATGATTAAAAAAGAATTTTTACCATTTGTCTTATAAGAGAAGAACAATTTTTTGATTACATATTGTTAAAAAAATAATTGCTTAAATATTTATAGTTTTAATTTTTGAGTGAAAGGAATATATACATTGGGAAATTTTCAATTGGCGCAGTACTGCGCCAGAGCTCACACTCTCAAAATTTGAATTTGCGAAAAGTCGATGATTATGCAGCTGATTGAATCAGCGTATATAGGCTGAAATATGAGTGACTATTCGCTGTTTCATTAGTGTATATATGCTGATTGAATCAGCTATATACTTGTAGCTGCACAATTAGCGATTTTTTGCTGCTTCAAATTTAGAGAGCAGTATTGGCAGCTACGCTGACAGACAGCACTGGCGTAACGCTGAAATTGTTTATAACATTAAAAAATTAAATAATAAGCAAATACGGAATTGTGCATATTAGATTTTCATATTTTAGTTAACAATAAGCACGTTCAACCTATTTTCCCGCTCTATTTGTTCGGACAATTTTGCAACTCTAGCACTTCTCGCACATCTCATATTGGGACAGTTGTTGACAAAATAAAAAGGAAAAGTAGAATCTGTGTTGTGCGGTGTACTCTCATTGCGGGGGTAAAAATTAATGGAACTAGATTTGCACCGATTTGCACATTTTCGCTAAGTTGGACGTGAGTAACGAGTAACGAGTTTCAAGTAAATCTCAACATTTTTTTTTAAATCCACCATTTTAGATCCGCCATTTTTAATATTTTTTATATATTCAATTCTTATGTTATTAAAGTCACTGAATTAAAAAAAACATTCAAAAGAATCTAAAATTCAGCTTTATTTATAGAAATTAAGTAAATTCACGGAAAAAAATTTCTTGTGACCGTTAGAAGTAGAGCTGTGCAAAAAACTCGAAAAGCTGAGCCGAGCCGTATTTTTTTCGAGCCGAGTCTAGACTTTTGTACTAACTTAAACAACACTAATTCTTGAAGAAAATCTTAAAAGCTTCGGAAGAATGTTAACAACACTTTTTGTTTGAATCTTTAAACAATTGTTAATTTGTTGAAACAATCGAGTACTCGAATTCATTGTGGACTCGAAATAATCGGAGTACCCGAAAATTTTCGAGCTTTTTATGAGGCTCGACTCTGCTCGAACTGATTAGGCTTGGCTCGGCTCGAAAAATGAAAAGCTCGAAAATACTCGATCGAGCTTCGAGCTTTTTGCACACCTCTAGTTACAAGATTTCCTGTGCCATCTATGAACGGCGGTTGCAGTACCCGAGTCGAAATTTAAACCCTACTTTGAGGATTTAAACACTGAATAGAGTCTCCTTTACTGCTATTAACGCCTTTAGCATCTATTTTACTGATTTTTGAACCTACATGTCTATCATGTTTCAAGAAACTTATAATCCAGAACCTACTTTGACTCTCTTTTAACCTATTAGACCCTCTTTTTAATATGTTCACCCTACATTTATTAAACCTCTAAAACCCTACTTTCAATCCGTTCACCCTACATTCATTTGTTCAACATGTAAAACCCTACTTTCAATCCTCTCAGCCTACATTTATTTATTTAGTCTATAAGGCCCTACTTTCAATCTGCTCACCCTACATTTATAAATTACTATAATTGAAAAAATATTTCGTTCACTCCAAGTATAATGTACTTATATTTGGAAACCATTTTGGAAGTTACCTATCTTCCACGTTTGTTTTAGAAATCACGTAAGTTAGAGGATTGTTTTGGAAACTACATATCTTTCTGTTCCGTACAGAATTATTATGAAACATATAAATTTCAATGCATCAACTTTAAAAAAATTCACTTAACGACAAAATATTAACTTTAAAATAATAGTAATAATAATACAAAGTAGAGCCTCTAAAACACGGAACAGAAGAATACGCAGTTTCCAAAACAATCCGCTAACTTACGTGATTTCTAAAACAAACGTGGAAGATAGGTAACTTCCAAAATGGTTTTCAAACATAAGTTCATTATACTTGGAGTGAACGATTAAAAAAATTATAATCCACTTAGTGAATATTTTTAGTAATTATTTAATCATGTAAAAAAGAATTTTCGAATATTTTTCAGAAACTTTATTCAAGCTCTTTGTCATTAATAGGAATAGAAATAATAATAATCAGGGATGATGCATAAAATTCTATCTAATTTAATTTTAACCAATTTTTAAATAAACGAATACCTTTTTAGGAAAGAGTAATTTCATGTTTCAATTATTATATACTTTATAAACAAGATTTTAATAATGATAATAATAAAAATAATGATTCTATCACTGGGGTTCCAAATTAATTAAGTGTTAAAGTTGACGATCACTCCGAGTCAATACAATTTAAGAAATTAAAACAATTCTTTTAGCGTTTTCCAAAGCAAAGCTGTACTTTTCAGAAACTATAATTTTAATATTGCAATCAACATATTGTCTAAATTTATTTAATAAAATTATAGTTCCTGAAGCGGACAGATTAGCTGTTGAAAACGTTAAAGGAATTGTTTTAATTTTTTCAATTGACTTGACTCGGAGTGATCGTTAACTTCAACACTTAATTAAGATTTTAATAAATAAATTTTTTGTTTGAAAAAATTAGTTTATTAAAGTCTTGTTTATAAAATAAATAATAATTAAAACATGAAATTACCCTTTCCTAAAAAGGTATTTTTTAAATTAAAAATTGGTCAAAATTAAATTAGATATAAATTTATGCGCATCAACCCTAATTATTATTATTATTACGGCTTTGTAGGGTCTAGGAGTATGAAAGTAGGGTATAAAAGGTTTTACAATGTAGGGTGTAGGAGAATGAATGTAGGGTTTACTGAATTCGAAATAGGCCCTCCTTTACTTCTCCAAATGGAAGATTTGGAATTTTCCGCCGGTTTTGGGAGTCAAAGTAGGGTCTAAATTTCATTAAAGTTAGAACCTCCTTTACTACTCCTAACTCTCAACAAACCCTGAAAATTCAGGGTTAAAGTAGGGCTTAAATTTCGACTCGGGTATTCACAAACGGCTAAGTTTGGGAAATACACAAACCAGACTGTGTCATGTCACAAACCAGCTTGTTGGAAACACAAGACTCGCCTGATGCACAAAGCACAACTTAACCTAGTTGTATATTTTACAAAAACTTTGTGTATTCCATAAGACATTTTTTCCGTGTTCCCATAAAAATCAGTTTCTCAAAATTCACCCCCTCCCCCCACAAGCCTGTAAAAAGAGAACACAAACTAACTCTTAGGTCGGTCAATGTTTTTCTCTTTAGTTACACCTTAAGGAAGAAAACCTACCACATGGCAATCTAAATTTTTTTTGTATATGCCGGTGGTATTGATTCAAAGATGAGAAAAAATAGGGATATGTTGGAAATAATAATTTTAAACCAAATAAATTAAATAAATTTCCTTAAATGCTAATAAACAAATGCCTCACTGGAAGTTTTCTGAATTCTTTTTATCGGCAAAGTTGAGAAAGTAAAATTTCTATCCTCACTTAATTAACAAAGCAAAATTGCTAAACGATTGATGTTTTTTTAATTTTTAATTTTGTCGTTGTCTTCTCTTGACCCAAATAAAGGGGTATGTCAAATTTCATTTAAATCAAATTATAATTACCAAAATGTTTTAAAATTTAATTAATTTTATAAATGACAAATTTCCGGTTTTTAGTCATTATCTTCAAAAATAATAATTGTTCTACAAAAAAATGTTAAAGGAAAAAAAATGCGCCTTTCAATTTCTTACAAAAATATATGTTTCAAAAATTAAAATTTGGAATTTCAATTTTTAGGTCATTTTGGAATGTTTGACTGGCTTGTAAGCGTACAGTCCAGCAGAGAGAGGATTATTCGATCCAGACGCTCAATTGTCGAGGCTCGGTTGAACTACGCCTAAACAATCGGCTTAGTACTAAGCCAGTGTTCAACATCGGCACTACACTGGCATTTCCTCTAATGGGTTTTGACGCTTAGTTTTGACGTTAAATTTAAGAACCCTTTATTATCACATTTTTGTGTAAAAAAATTAAATTGTTATTTAGAATTAAAAATAATCAATTGCACTGAAAAATATTGATTTAATTCAAACTGATTACTTGCCTATTAAATAAATATTTTTTTGATTAAAGTAAATATTTATTTGACTCAAATAATTTTGATTGTAATCAAATAAATTGTATTTGAATCAATAATTTTGGTTTTAGAAAGATTAAAAATGATTAGACACAAGTGAAATATTATATTTGATATAATAGACAAATAATAATCGGTTTGAATAAAATAAATTTTTTTTACAGAGTGGAAGATGTAAATAAAACTATTCAACATTTATTTTAATATTTTATTGAAATATTTTTCTAAGAAAGATGAATTTGGTACAGGTATAAGCGAGTTTAGAATTTATAAAAAAATTTCAATTTACAATTTCAGGTTTTCAAGATTTTCCAGGATTTGTTGTGTCGCGAGGGTGAATTTACAACACCTGGAATTTTAAGAAAACCCTGGAAAATATTAAAAGATTTTTAGAATTTCGCTTTCTTTATTGTTATACTTCGCTGTCTTTAAATTTTTTTTCCTTGAGAATATAATGATTCAGCGTTTTTTATTCTTTACAATGTAGAATAGTCTTTCGTTTAAAGATAATCCCTAAAAGTGTGTAAACAAAATCATTGTGTCTCTATGCTAATGTGAATTTAGTAACGAATTGTCACAGGTCAGGGGACCATTCTATTGGTCCGCTGTAGGACTACACTTTTGGGTTGCAGCGGTACAATTTTGGGCGCGTGACAGTCCAAACGTTGCTCAACTGCAAGCCTAAGGCACGTCCCCAACACTGCAATGAGTTGCTCACTAACATTTTAGACAGTCACGCGCCCAAAAGTGTACCGCAGCGAACCAAAACCATAGTGGAGTTGCTGTCACATACGTTGTTCCACTACAGCCCCAAAGATCTCTCAATGTAGTTAAAGAATGTTAATTCGTTTATCAATTAAATTATTAATTTTGCTATAAAATTTGCAGTTTTCTAAAAACTTCTAAAAATTAGTAAAATTTTTAATTGGTATTGGTATTTTATTGGTATAGAAATCCAGACTCTTTAATTAGTAGAAAGCAACTAATTAAAATTTAGAATGAAAAAAAAATGTTGAATTATAATTTTGTTTTCCTCGAAACATAAATGTTAATAATTTTTTTTTTGATTAAAATGCCCTCTTTGAACAGTCATTGAAAATACTTGGAGCCATTTAAACCTCTAAATGTTTGCCTTTTTTCCTAGAAATTTTACTAAAAATATTTCTATGTGAAATCAATGTACCAAATGTTCTTTAAAAGAGAGGAAATTGGGTAAAAGTATTTGGTTTCGTTGAAAACTCATGTGATTTACTTTCCATTTACTCATTTTCCTCTGGGGGCTAAACGGAAGTTCATTTGACATCCGTTTTTTTAGATATATAGAATTTCTTAGGTTTTTCTAATTCTTTTTTTCTGTAATTGGAGAAAAAAGCCATTCTCTAATTTTTCTATATATAGTTAGAATAAGAATTTTAATTTTCAAATTGATCAATCAAAAATTAAACGATGCAGTATCTCTTGTAATCTATTTTTAAAACGAGAACATCTCTCACTTCTATATTTGTCGTGTAATGTATTCTTTAGAATTCTGCGAACAGCAATAATTAAGTTTTTATCCCGATCACCGTTTAAGGAGAAATTTCAATTATAGGTAGGACAAGCAGCAGCAGCAGCATCTTCTCGTTTGATGAAGTATATATATATAAAACTTGTGACGAATTTCCGGAAGGCTTTTTAATCAGAAAGGGGAATTTTTTTTTGCTACGTCATTTAATTACTTTTTTAATGAAAGAATTTAAAAACTCTCGACAATTTTCTTTTTTCAAAGAAGTTCCAATAGTGCGAAAAAAAATTTGAATCTTAATTATAAATGTGTTTCTTATATATTAATTGAAAAAAGAAAGAAAAATGAAAATGAAAGAAAGGAAAAGAAAAAAATAGGAGATTCAAAAGAAAAAGAATAGGAGATTCAAAAGGAAAATAATATATTAAGTAAAATTTAAATACTAATATTATTAATTCATTATTTATATTATTTTTAATATTAAGGAGATTGTATGCGTGAATTTTGATTTTGCGAATGCAGTCACTTGAAACCATTGCAATCAGATTCCTTTCTGGAACTCATTAAAGCGATTGTCATTGTGTGTTAATTTTTCTATGTTTACACGCACTTGTCGAGTGCAACTTCCTTTTATTTTTCTTTAATCACGAGAAAGGCTGTTAAAAGTGTGATATCATTTTTGTCACTCGTTATAAAAGAATGATATCGCGCTTCCTGTCATCCTAAGCTTATAATCTACGTCATGAGGTGCGGGCGCCAGACATTATATTTGCCAAATGAGAAGTTCACAGATAAATTCCAGTTGAAAATAAAAATTTCAAATGTCAAGAATAATAAAGTGTTTTAATTAGGGACGCATGATGATTCCCGACAAAAATCCTGTATTATATTCGATTCTTTGAAATTCTGTTTCTTCATTAGAACGTATTATTTTACGTGGCATATTTTATAATTAAAAAAAAAATATTTTGTAAATAAAATAATGAACTCATAAAAACTTTAATTAACTCGTACACTGAAAAAAAAGTTCATTGAATCAAGTAAATGCATTTTCTTGACCTAATTATTACTTAAAACAAACCTATATTTTCTTATTGGAAAAAATTTATTTTCTTGTGTCAAGTAATTTTGAGCATTGGGCAAATCATTTTATTTTCTTTAAATAACTATTTATTTCATCCAAGACCTATAGTCTCACAAATATACTATGTCAAGAAAATCGTTTTCTTGAATCAATATTATAATAGTTTTAGCCGTATTAAATCTCACGATTTGCTTAAACCAAGAAAAATTTTCTTGTTTCGATACTTTTTTTCAGTGTAATAAGACTAAATTACTAAACATTCAAAATAAAAATAACATAAACGCACAATGCCAAAAGAACAATAATAAATACGAAACTGATATTATCATAAATATTCATAGAAAATCACGAAATTCATATTGTCATAAAATTTTTTTAACTCATAGTGCCATAACTGCGGATTAAATACTCATAACTCATATTTTAAAAATTATAGTCATGAAAATCATATTGTCATAAATAATCATATAAAATTGTTTAACTCATTAAATACACATAAAATTTCATAACAAAAAATCATAAAACTCATATTATCATAACTAACAAAATAATCTTTAAATTTAATAATAGGTAATCATAAACTGGAAATTATTAACTGTAAATACATTTTTTTAAATAATTAAATCAAAATGTAAAGAATAGATTTTATAGATAAAACACACTAATTATTTACTTGTAAATATTTGTCATGTTTAAATCTGTATTCGTTGTAAAATAACTATGTCACATTTTAACACTAATTTATATGGAAATTCACTTATACTACAAAAGAAAAAGAATTTTAACGTATAAGAAGTAGTTTAGATTTTAGTGGACTGACGCATGTACAATATATTTTAAATTTGTATGTACCTACGACATAATACTGTTAAAAGAATTCGAAATGTACATTAGACTGTAGCGCCCTTTTTTCATTTTCATGTGTCGGTAAGTTCATTTCTAAAATAGAACTTATCTTTATCTTCTAAGCCTGCTTCTGCGTTTAACGTGCATGCATGAGGGAGATGAAAAATTATCATACTTTGACTAATAGGATACGCGTTACGTTACAGAGCTTCGAGATATTATCGAATAGAAATTTCTTATTAAGTATGGTGAAGAGCCTGTTACTGTTTAGGAGACTGATACTTATACTATGTGCGAGACAAGTCGTGCGCAAAAGAGATATTTCTCGCCATCTAGCAAGGAATTGGAAAACTATCCCACCTCGAGAATTCCGTGGAAGTTCCCCCCTGGAATTTCTGTGAAACTTCTCCACGGAATTTCAGTGGAGATTCCATGGAAATTCTTCAAATTTTTAATTTTAATATTATTTTAACATTTTTAGGTTTCATAATAAACATTGTAGAATATTTTTATTCTTTGTTGATTAATAATAAAACAACATATTTTTTAAAGGTTTGGATTCCAAAAAACCGATGTCATAATTCAAGTGTAATAAGAAAATAAATAAATTTATAAATTAATGTAAGTAGTTAATTATTAATCATAAATTATATTTATTTAATTAAAAGCATTTATTTAGTGTGTCTGAATTATTTTATTTGTCAGTTTATAACCATAATGTACACTGTAAAAAATTTAGGGAGTTAACGGACTCGGGAGTTAAATTTTTGAGTTAAAAATCAACTCCAAAAGAGAGTTAATTTACAACACCCTTTAATTAACACCCCCGCGAGTTATTTTTTCAATGGGGAGTTATCATTTGGGTGTTAATTTTTAACTCTCTTTCTTTAACTTCACTGGCATTAACTCCCTAATGGGTGGGACATTAATAAAATCCTCTGGGGAGTAAAAATTTAACTCCCTTATTTTACAGTGTACTTTCCATTTAAAAATTCAGTCGACTAGAGGCACGTGATAATATTGCTCGATTTGCTTCAAACTTTCAGGAACATTTTTTTTATCTTGATTAATTTTTTGGGGTGAGACCGAAGATTTGAAAACATCGCCTACATTTTTGAACCACCCTAATGTTTATAGTATTATACAAATAATATTTATTAAAAATTAATATATTTAGTCAAAAATATATAAATAATATTGGGTTTTTATTAGTTCATAATCATTGTGATATATATATATATATATATATATATATATATATATACTATTATCATAATCATTATGGTTATAAAACAATTCTGACGCTCTAAGTAGATGCTCTTAATTGAATTAATATAAGCAATGATTAATATTTAACTACTTATATAAATTTATAAATTTATTTGTTTTCTTATTTCACTTCAATTTTGACAACGGTTCTTTTGGCATCCGTCCAGGCACAGTGCCGGGGTGGCACAAAAAATTGTATTTTAGTCTAATTAATTGTTTAATTATTATTAATATTATTATTAATTAGAAACAGTAAACATATTAAATGCTGAAACAGAGAAAAAATAAACAATTAATGAAAAATCTGAAGACTCGAGGAATTGAACTCCAGACCCTGAGACTGCAAAGCCAACACCACATCCGCTGACGGCAGAGATACCGGGCCCCTTATTTAAGTTTTAATTTTATAAATATATTAAAAATCAAGTAATAATAATAATATTCGACCTAACATAAATTAACTAATTAATAAATAAATTAAAAATTTATTTTATTTTTTACAATTTTTTTATGCCGGTTGAATTCCGGCAAATAACCGGTCGATGAAAACACAAATAAATATTAGTGTCTGGCCGGTACTAATTTTTCTGCTAGCTCCACTCCTGTGCCGGTGAATAAACAAAAGTTTATAGTAGTAACTCCCTGTTAGATGGCAAGAATTTCCTCAATCGCGCAAGACTTGTCTCAATATTATCTTAAATGATATTAAATGTTAATAGTTATTGTCTGCTACGACCTTAACAATTTTTACTATTATTATATGATATTATCACTCGGTTGTTTTAAATATTAAACATTGAATTTAGCGATCATTCCGAGTCAGGTGTCCAGAACTAACGTTAGTAAACAAAGATGAAACGTCAAGACTAATTAGAATATGGTCATCGGGAATAATAAAATGTTTAATTTTTTCAATAAAATCAAAACCGTTTCGTACATAAGATTTTGGTTTTGATTTCGAACAATTGTTTGGATAAAAAGGATGTTGGAGAACCAATAGTTGACACGACAGGTCTTAAAGGATTATCCTTTTTGTGGATTTTCGATAATCCTTAAATCCGTGGAACGTTTGTGTTAGTTAAGGTCAATTCGATATCATTGTGTTTTCTGTTAAAGTCCATTGTTATTTAAATGTTTTAAAATATTAGAAATATTAGTTCTTAATTTATGTATTGGATTTCTATTAATAATTTTATATGTTTTTTTATCTGATAGTAAAGTTTCAAGTTTTTTTGTATATTCCAATCTATCCAACGCAACCGTGACATATCTCTTGTCCGCAGTAGTAAAAATAATATTTTTGTGTTCTTTAACAAATAACTTTGTGTCATTTAGCATTTTGGCGAAAATTCTATCCTTGACATTAATGTGACGTGATTTTTTAATATTACAATCATAATTTCGAAAATTAATAATCAATTTGTTTCTTATATAATTCGAAATGTCATCATTTAAATTAAAAAAACTAATAAAATTTTCTATTGATTTAATCTAGTCAATTTTTGTGTTCAGATTGTTATTGTTTGAGTTAACATCATACATTTTTACCCCTACAATATTTTTCAAACAAAAAATTATTATAATATTTCACAAAATTTTCTTTAAATATTTTTAGAAAATTTAGGTGGTTAACTTCCTGGAAGTTAATATTGTAAAGTTTAAAAGGTAGGACATTTAGAGGTGCAGGAAGGTTAACTGAAAGTTAACAAAGATAACTTCCAAACTTGTATCGGATAACTTCCTGTTAACTTCTTGGAAAAACGGAGCTCTCTGACTTGTTAGATCGCGACTCAAGGAAAGTTTATAAATTTACAGATTTAAAAAATATTAATTTCAACGAAAGATATGTAATTTATTCGAAAAATTCAACACTGAAAAAAATAATTTCGGTATGTTAGGAATTTGATTATGTTTAAGAATTTCTGTCGAATTTTGAGAAATCTAAAAATTATTGACATCAAGGATTAAAAATTTTAATTTTTGTATCTATGTAGGGGAAAGATGTACGAGATGATTTGGAAATTAGCTTCAAAAATAGGCCAATCGAAGCGTTTTTTAATGCTTTACAAGTTGATAACTATAGTTTCAAAGTTATTTCTACATTTTTCATTAAAATTTTCAAAAAGGCTTGTTTTCCAAAATTTTGATTTCTAAAAGTTTAATATCCTTGGTGAATATGGACGAAAAATGTTTATGGAGGGCTCAAAAGATGCGTCTTAAAAAACTCTATAAAATTAGAGAAAAACATTTATAGGTGCCCTCACAGTTTTTTTAAAGTTCTGGACAAAAAACGTTTTTTAGAAAAAAATAGTTAAACTTTATTAATCCATCTCAAAGTACTCTCATTTTATGTCTTCAGGTAAGACCTACAATTAAAAAAAATTTAGCCCAAAAGCTCTTTATAATTTAGAGATATTTATTGAAATATGATGTTTACACACACACATACGGAATGACATTTTTCAAAAATGTCATTTGTGAACTCCTGAGGTCAAATAACATAAAGATATGTTAAAAAATCAAACCTGAAAAATTTTGGTATTATAATAATTCCTCTATATAAGGCAGCAATATGGTTGTCATTGTTTTTTAAAACAATTTAATGTTTTCTAGGTCCTGGTGCCTTGCGGGTTGTTTGCCGGAATTCAACCGGCATAAAAAAGAGTAAAAAATTATAAATTTATATATTAATTATTTAATTTATGTAATGTCAGAAACTATTATTATTTTTTATTTACTTTTAATAAATTTATTATATTACAAAATTAGGTAAAGGGCACGGTATCGTCCTGGTTGTATATTAGTGCCTGTACGGTGTCACTGCCGGACGAATTGCTGTTTTAACTTTGTATGCTCGTATTGCGTTTACTGTTTGCATTCAGGTTTAGGTCAGCGAATGTGGTGTCGACTTTGCAGCCTCAGGGTCCGGAGTTCAATTCCTTAAGTCTTCAGATTTTTCATTAATTGTTTATGTTTCTCTGTTTCAGCATTTACTCCCGTGGGGGTCCCGGGTGCAGAATAGGCCCCCTGCGATCGGCTGCATGTCGTAAAAGGCGACTAAAAGAGACTCAGAGTGGTGCCATGCTTGCGGGTAGTACTCGGTTCGTCCCAGGCTACCTTATAGAGTATTGGCTTACGATGATGATGGGCAGTGCCGTGGCGGCCCGGCAGGTCTAATATTGACCGTCGAACCTAACTTGCCGAAGCAAGGGTGGTAAGACTCTTAATCGGTACTCTTACCGGAGTACAAATGGTTGCACGGGGACCGTTCCGAGCCCGGGGACTTGCCAAAAGGCTTGTTCCTTCCGGTCATTGGGTTGGACTCGTGCGGGCAGTGGTTATAGCCTACATCGCTTAGGCTAGGGGCGTCCATGAACAGACTGTTGCTTCGGCAACGGACGTAGTAGTGGCGCTTCGACATGTGAGTTGTGGTGCCAACTCGGGCGGTTACCTGCAGAGTGACCAGGGATTGGAAAGGTCCCGCCCTAAACCGAAGGGCCGTAAACGTTCTTACTCAACTTTGCGGGCTCGGTAGATGGTCACATGATGGCCATCGGCGCTGGAGAGCGTAAATCTCTCCCCGTTACGCTCGTAGGCGAGCCGTGTGGGTATACCTGTATAGGGAGGTCCTGCACGTATACTCTAAATAGGCGCTGTTTCAGCATTTAAACTCCACTAAGCCGGTCCCAAGCCCGGGACCCCACTTTAGTGTGGGAGGAGGAAGGGTATCAGGGACTCGGTAATAGAAATGTCATCTAGTGGGTTTGGCGCGCCTAATATTATCTAGCCAGGTATGGGTATGCGCTGCTCATATCTAAATACCGTTATTTACAGGTGCACTTCAACGACTTCAGTAAGGCGTGACAGGGGAACTTTGTGTACTTGTAAACCGGGGGCTTGGCTTTACCGCGTGGTCACAACACTAATGACCCTCTATATGGTTCTTCCTAATCCTCCCAAGTTTTCAGATGTGCGGTGACGGGATGCATGATGGGGGGTTCCAATTATTAGCAGGAATGCTGTGTATTTGAGAGAAAAGGAGCAGGAGCACATGGGGAAGGAGCGGAAGCGAATGGCAGGTTGATGGAAAGAGCGAAGATAGAAGAATGCGCCAATAAAGTCTCCGAGAGTGTGAATGTCATGTGCAAAATGGCGGAGAGAGAGTTTTGAAATTGGAGGGTGTGAAAGCCTCGAAAGTTGGGAAACCAAAGAGCGCGCCAAGAAGTTATGCGTTGATTGTCAGGGAAGCTAAGGAAGACCTGACAGCGAGAGAAGTGAAGAGGCGTATGAATGAAGCGATTGTCGATGAGGTTGATATTCGGGTCAAGAAGGTTAGACCAGCGAGAGATGGTGTTATCGTAGAAATGGCGTCGGATCAGGACAGGGGGATTCTAACGACGTGTCCAAACTTTGGAGAGGCAGGTTTAAGGGTTGAAAGGGCCAGAACCATGGATCCGCGGGTGTTGATTTTCGATGTGCCAAACGAGATAACGGAGAATGAACTGTTGACGAATGTGCACGAGAAAAGTGTGAAAGACTTGATAAGCTTTGCGGAATTCAAGCAGCGAACTAGAATTGTGAGACGCAAAGAAGGAGCGAAAATTGGTAATGTGGTTGTCCCGTTACTATTGATTTGTCGCGATAAAGTGTTGAGGAATGGTAGAGTGTATGTTAGTTGGTATAGTATAGTTAGTTCCTTCTTTAGGAACCGTACTTTAACTACGGTAGAGTGCGTGATTTATCCTCGGGTCCAAGAGTGTTTGCAAGTGAGTCTGTCAAGGCATGCGTGGCCGTGTTTGACGTAGATTATTATGAATGCATTGTTTTGGAGGAATGTAAATTTAGGGATGGGGTTTGTGTGTGGTTAAAGGGACAAATTGGGGAAGCTTATTTTGTTTCTTTATATTGCAGGCCAAATGGGGATATGGATAAATGTATTAATTATCTTAATGTAGTGCTTAGGATGCTTAATGGAAAGCGGGTTTTAATTGGTATGGATGGCAAATCTTCCTCCGATCTCTGGCATAGTAAAGCCTTAGGTCGGAGTTGGAGAACGTTGAACAGAGATGAAAGACTGGCTGATTAGGTTTTGTGGAGAGATTTATCTGTGTCGAACGAGCCTTCGCCTATCTATACCTTTAGTGGGCCGAGAGGTGAGAGCGACATAGATGTATCTCTTTACAAGGGTGAAGAATGTACCTTTGAGTGGGAGGTGTTGGATAAAGAGAGATTGAGTGATCATAATATGATTGAAATAAGTGTGATTGTTAACGCGCCGGTAGTGGAATCGCAAACGATAGAATTAAAAAGGTGGAATGACAAGAAGTGTGATTGGAAAAGGTATGAATGTTGGTTGGAGTCTTATGCCTCAACTTGGTTTGGCGGGACGAACAAAGAATGGACGGTATACGAGATCGTGGGAAGAGAGTGCGAATTTGTTGATGGATGATTTCTTTTCTCGCGCGAACGAATTAAATGTCTGCGAGAGAAAAAAGATACAGGTTAATGGAGTTGAGGTATATGAGTACAGTGAAGTTGAGTTAAGGGGGGGGCAGTTAAAAAGATGAAGTTGGGGAAGTCACCAGGATATTACAAATCTAATGTTTAGACATGTTCACTGTGCTCTGCCTAGGTATATGAAAAGTATGCCACTTCCCAGAGGAGTGTAAAAAGGCGAGGGTGGTGGCGTTGTTAAAGAATGGAAGCAAACCAAGGTCTGACCCAGAATCTTACAGACCTATTAGTCTGCTAAGTGGTATGGGTAAGATCTTGAAGAGAATGATGGTCGAGAGAATGTTAGTGTCAATGGAGGGTAAATGGAATGAAAGTCAATATGGATTTATGATGGGAAAATGTACCAAGGATGTTTAGCATAAATTAAAAAAAATTGTGGATTTGTAAGTTTTAGAGGGGCTTTTAGTCATGTGCGTTGGGATATTGCGTTAAAGAAATTAAAGAATAAAGCGGGATATGCGAATGAAGACTTAAGGTTGTGGAAAAACTATTTTAAGGATAGAACTGCATGCATGACAAATGGAATGGACGAAGTGACGATATATTGTGAGAGAGGCTGTCCACAGGGGTAATGGACGCGGCGTCCGTTTGGTATGCGTTGTTAAAATTAAAAACAGTGTGTGGAATTAAATAGGTGTTAGAGGGTTGGGTTGTATGCGTGCACGCGAAGCGGATGCAGGTAATATATAGATCGAGGGGCCGCGGGGATTCTCTGGCTTGTCACTTAGGTGAGGAGTCGGGGAATCACTGCGGATCGGTAGACAATTAATTTGAGTTGTTGGCGCTGTTTAAGCGTATCTCAACCCCGTTATGATGGTAGAAAGTCCGTGTAGTGAAATACGCGTATGCGGAGGTACTACACGTAAAACCAAATAGGCGATATTTCAGCATTTAATATGTTCACTGTTTCTAATTAATAATTAATATTAATATTGATAATACTTAAACACTTAATTAGACTGAAATGCAATTTTTTGTGCTGGTCATCTTATGGTACCAAGTTTCATTGTTATTAATTTATTATTGTTAAAAATATGGATGAAAAAGTGATTTTGTCGCCTGAAAGTAAATTTGTGAAGTCTTTGTTTTTTTGTTATATTTTTTTCAAAACTACTTGATAAAAATTTTTGTACACAGGTTTTGAGCTTTAAACATTTGTTCTTAAAAAACAATTGACAATTTTTGTTTAATACTTACGGTATTGATAAATAATAACACAATTTTCAACAAGCACCTCCGGGGCGTAATGGATCACTTTATCCGGGGCGTATTGGCTCGCTTATTCTATTAAATTTTATTTAATTGTTCCAGATTAAAAGATAATTCAATCAAAAATTATTTTCCAGAACACTTTCGGAAATCTAATTCGTTTTTATAGAAAATATTCTTCTGAAGGTTAATTTCTCCCTCAATATTTCCGAAATGGCGAAATTGTCAAAAGGGCTATTTAGAAATTAATCAATTGTGGATGGAAATTTTGTTGGGATATTTAAAAATTAGTTATGTTGTAAATTTTGTTTATTATAAATCCATAATTCATTATACTCCTAGCTGAATAGACTCAAGCTTTCGCCCTTCAACGATGGGCCTCTTCAGTAGTTAGGTACTGCAAAATATTCATTTCGCTATTTAGAATAGTCGACTTGAACGTGAAGGAAAATCTGTATTTTCTAGTCGGAATAGTCGTAAAGTATTTTCAGTAGAAAAATCTCTATGGAAACATTCTTAGCCTATTGGAATCTAATAAATTTAAAAATAGCTTTGCAATGTACAGGTTTTCTTTTTTTTACAAGAATAGTCAACTTGAACGACAAAGAAAATCAGCATTTTCTGCTCGGAATAGTGGTAAAGTATTTTCTGTATAAAAATCTTTATGGAAAAGTATTCAACCTAGTAAAATCTAATAAATTTAAAAATAGCTTTGCAATGAATAGGTTTTCCTTTTTTACAAGAATAGTCGACTTGAACGAGAAGGAAAATCTGTATTTTCTGGTCGGAATAGTCGTAAGGTATTTTCAGTAGAAAAATCTGCATGGAAAAATTCTTAGCCTATTGGAATCTAATAAATTTAAAAATAGCTTTGCAATGTACAGGTTTTCTTTTTTTTTACAAGAATAGTCAACTTGAACGACAAGTAACTTCTATATTTTCTGCTCGGAATAGTAGTAATGTACTTTCAATAGAAAAATCTTTATGGAAAAGTACACAACTTATTAAAAAACTTACGAACTAAGTAAAAAAAATCCCATTTTTTTGAAAGAAATTGTTAGCAAAAAACTTTTTTAATTTTTACTTTTTTCCTTGACTAAAAATAAGTGGTGCAATATAAAGAATAGAAATGAAAATTTAATTTATTTAAAAATGTAATGATTTATTTATATAATTATATTATACAATTTTTTATTGAAGTAGAATTATTTATTTTATATGTATTATTATAATTATATAATGAATTTTAATATATTAGTAGCTTTTGTGAATGATATTCATTTGTTAGTGTATAGTTTTTGAATTGTTTGTATTCCGTTAGATCAGATTAAGCGTCTGACGTTGGTTTTCTTTTGTTTTATTATATTTATATGTAATTATTTTAAATGTTAATTAATTAAAGTATATATAATTTAACTTAAATTTAATTTAATAAATAATTTAATTAGTAAAAGTGACCAAGTCTGTGAAAAGCCTAAGAAAAGTTTTTAAAGATAGATTGAGAACCTTGTTAAAGCCCTGAGTCAAGTTAAATACTGATACTGACACTACCCTTGCTAACGAATATTTCTCAGGGTCTGGGAAATGCCTGGATAAAGACCAACAATAGAACTTATAATTTTTATAATAAAATAATTAACTTTTCCATGGCCAAACCATGTCTAGAAGTTTCCAATAAGAATTTCAATTATATTCTTTATTAATGTGTTAACATAATTGTTATTGTAATCTTTTTGATAATATACAAATGTAATTTCAGATAATTTTGGATTCATTGGAATACTATAAACAAGAATAATATTGAACAAACACAACAATTAATGTTTTTCTGAATAATTGAGGGGACAGAACCAATAACGGACGAAGAGCTCAAACTGATCCGATCAAAAATTTGTGAAAATTAATGGGGAAAATATTTACAAAACTGGTACGTTCTGTAATTTCTTCTTATATTTCGAGAAAATATATTTTTCAGAAAATTATTTCGTTATCTTGTTGTAAAAAGATCAGTCCGAGTGCCTCATCCGATATTGCATTTGTCCCCTTAATTCTATACACCATTTAATATAAAATCATTGCTTTTAGAGTTCTGCACCGGATGACAATGTTGATGAATCATCTTTATCAACAAGTTCTAATCCTTATAGGACGTTTGAATTGGAAGATGTGTATAATAGATTGGCCTCAACTTTTAGAGTTCTTAACCGGATGACAATGTTGATGAATGATATTTATCAACAAGTTCTAATCCTTATAGTACGTCTGAATTGGAAGATGTGTATAATAGATTGGCCTCAACAGAAACTTCAGAAATGGATATTGTAATTACTTCGTCTTCATCAAGTTTAAATGAATTCATATTTGACAATGATGATGTTCAAATGGAAGAACCTATTCAACATGCTTTAGAAGATGAAATAGAAAATAATGAAGTAAACGAACAAAATTTATCAATAAATATTGTAAGTGTATCTTCGCCAAATTTAAGTCTTCTCGAATCAAACGTTTACCTGTCCTCATCTTCTGAATAGCTCTTACGTACAAACACTTTATCAGATGAAAGTAATAATAACACTGATAATGACGAAAGCAGAAATGGTTGGCTGGAGCAACCAATATATACAGGAGCAAAAATTAATGGCGGAGATGCTTTGTACCAAATATTAAAGATATACGTTTCTAACCGATTAACTAAGAAAGCTATGAGCAAAAATAGGTTATTTACCAGGTGAACTTTAACAAGTTGTTCATTTCATGACCATTTCGCTTCCTCAAAATATTATAATCCAATTGCCTAATTTAATTTTAATTAGTCGGCAACGACTTTAGTCGAAATATAATGGAATGACTCAATAAAGTCTTATCATTCTAAGAATAATTAGTCATAACATATAATAAGAAATTTTGAATTGACGTAGATTAGAATTTACTAGCACTGCTGATTAGACCAGAAAAGCTGGTCTATTCTAAACGATAGCGTGGAAGTTTCGTTTCAAAATTCATATTAATTAAAGAGCCCAAAAATGATAAATAACAATAGCGCAAATAAAATTTTATAAGTAATAGTGCCATAGTGTACCGCTTTATGAGTACAAGTAGAGCGCGCGCACATGAAAAAGTTGTGCTATATGAAAATTTTTGACTGATTCACAAATTTTTCGATTTGATTCTTACAGTTGACAGTTCAAGCTTTAATTTAAGCCTAATTAGAGACTTCTAGCACGTCGCTATCATTTTCTATACGTGATAAAAAAAACCAAAAACACAGTTTACTGAAACTTTGAGTCCTTTTTTTCAAAATCTCGACGTGATGGGCTCTTTTGAAGCTCATATTCGTGTTCAGCGATAAAAATTCTTCAAGAATATCATTGTCTGATCTTTGAATCAGAGAAAAAGTCAATTTTTGTAGATCAGTGTTATTAGGAAAAATGTAATGTTAAAATTAAATTTTAAATATGCACTTACAATCTATTATCATCTCAATTTTTACATTATTAATTTGATTAATATCAATGTATTTTTATATTGTGATAAATCTATTGTATAACTTTATTTAATAAAATTATAATGTCTTAAGAAGACTGCTTTGCTGTTGAAAAAGTTAGAGGAATTGTTTTACTTTTTACATGCGACTTAACTTAGAATAATGATTAAAAACATTAACATTGATAACATTGCATCAAATAAGGTTACAAAGTGTCGCCGAGAAAAAGAAGAAAATAAACTTTTAAAGGCGATTTACAGAAAAATTTTTTAAACAAAAAAATTAAACTTCAGAAGAATATTATAATAATAAAATATAGTAAATATAATATATTATGATAAAGATTTGAAAAATGAAAGGTTAGATTGTTTTGCTTATTTGCGAAAGAAAAAATCTTCCGGAAGAATATCTACTGTCAAAATATATTAGATTTCCAGAAACATTCCGGAAATTAATTAAATTTGGTTTAATTATAATTATTTAATCTGGAGCGATGGTAAACCTCAGTGGTGAGACTCTGTGGCTTGCGATCACCGAGGTTAAGCAACATTCAGTGCGGTTAGTACTTGGATGGGTTACCGCCTTGGTGCCCGCTATAGCCCGGTGTTTTTCTCACTACTTTCGTGATTTATCAAGCGGGAGGTTTGACGTCAAGGTATAATGCTGTGCACTGTCGATTATTGTCCGGTACACACCATTAGAACTTGACTGTCGATAAAACCGGTTGTACTCAAGAGAGGTTTTTTTACAGTTTCCCTTTCCTCTGGCGAGAAAACCTAATTAACAGGTGGTCCAGGCGAATGCGAGTACTCCTAATAAAGCCGGCTGTAGACGCAAATTAGGTATAATATATAGAAATTTAATTTGTATAATGGTTATGCTTTATCCAAAAAAGTATTCCTAGGGGACTCTTGTCAGGTGCGTAAGGCCAATAGGGCAGGAGTATAAACAATAAAAAAAATTATTTAATCAGGAATAATTAAATCAAATTTACACATAAAATAAATGGATTTATGTTTATGAGAAAAAATATCAAATATTAATTATACTTTTTGAATAATGAAGATTCGAAAAATAAAGGGTTAGATTGTCTCGATTATTTGAGGAAGAAAATAATCTTCCGGGAAAATATCTCCTGTCAAAATGAATTTAGATTTCCGGAAACTTTCCGGAAGAAATTAACTTTCGGAAGAGAAATAATTTCTGGAAATTTTGCGGAAAGTTTCCGAATTTCTTTCAAAGGAAAACTCTCTGTATGGAAATAATTCTTATATAAAATTTTTGTAAAGCAATTCTATTTAACAGAAATTTAACAAATCAAAATTTGTCTTTAAAATTATTTAATCGATATTTATAATTTGTTAAATCCTTATATAGAAATATTATACTATTTCCGTCTTAAGGGCTACGGGAAAAATTGTCTCCAAAAAGTGTTTCCGTGATCGACGTCTCCTTTAAAAAGAAAAGAATTTTTTGAGTCCGGAATGTTTGGTAAATATAGATTAATACTCAGGGACTAGCGGCCCTCTCGAAATTTTCCAAAATTTTGATAAATAATAATTTTAAAAAATTGTTTAAACATAGGGAAAAATGGGGTTTTTATCGGTTTGGTATCACCGTCTCATTTTGAGAGGATAAAATATTTCCGGTTCATACTTGGAGAGGTGATAGAAAAAGACTCACTGAGGAAATTATTTTATTTGCGATTGAAAGTCAAGTAATTTGAGGTTGGAGACATTTTCGTAGTTCAAGTCGCGGTCACTACCGAGAATTGGTGTCACCTCCTAGACCACCGACACATAGATCCACTTGTCTATATGTGCTCGCCGCCATATTGTCCCCCACTTTCGCCAAAAATACAACTTTTATAATTACGTTTTTCAATATTTATTTCAAAAATTACTTTCAAATTTTGAGAATATTCAAAATCAGCATGAACCCCCTAATTATCCTGATAAATCCAAACGAGATATCTCTAACTACTTAGAAGTGGGACGACAGGCGGGAAAACACTTTTTGGGGACAATTTTTCCCGGATGCCCTTAATATTAATTACAATTTCCATTTATTAACATTCATTAAAAAAACATTTTGGCTGTATACTGTTTTAAAAAGATTATAATTTTTATAAAAGGAAATTCCAAGAAATTGTCTGTATGTCCACATAGCACAAATCTTCCAGGAAGTTTCTCGTGGCAACCTTCGGAAGTTACCCTTGGTAACTTCCTGGAAATTTCCAGGAAATACAAAAATGCCGAAGCTTAGAAGCTTTGCATGAAAACTTCCTGGAAGCTTCTCATCGTTATTTATCGATCGTCTCGTCCGACATGCATCACTAAAGTTACCAGAAAGTTTCCAAAAATTATTACAAAATTGGTTTAGTGAAATTATTATTTAGAAAGGTTTCAAAAATTTTAATGATTTACATTTTGCATTCTTTTAAAATAAAAAATGGGTTTAATTAAAAAAATGATCTTCACAACTACAACACACATGAGGGTAAGGCGGACTCGAACCCCAAGTCACATAGGATAACCTTCAAAGTGAGCTGTTGAGATAGCGCTTTATGCACTCAAGCAAATCGCCACTTGTATTTACAGGGTTAATTTATATATGGGTCAGAATTTTTCAAAAGGACCACCTAAAACTAAAAATTTTCTTTTTAAACCAAAATAGTTTTTTTTACTCTTAATATGGTTTAAAAAATCCCTGAAAATATTAAGCCAAAAAAAATTGTTTGTAAAAGTTATTAACAATTGAATTTTTTAGTACTGCTAAATTAACAAAAAATTTTCTCGAGTTCTAGTTGACGGATTTTAAAATTAAAATATGGGTTTTTTCGTCTTGAATTGCACTATTTGAATATATTTTCTGTTTTTAAATTTTTATAATTTTTTATTTAATTTTTTTGTAAAATGTTAATAAACAAATATGTTCTTCACGTCCTAACAAAAAAATAACATTGCATTCTATTCCTTAAATGTCTCCGAGTGTAAAACCGTTTCGAAAAAAATGAGCCTCAATTAGAAAAAAGTTATTAATTAAAAACGGCAGCTGTGTAGGGCTTTGTATGACGTTAAACTCGCCCCGCACACATTGGCATTTTTTACTATTTACTGTTCAAAATTGTCTATAACCTACAAATTTTATCGGATTCTCATGGGCTTGGTCTTAAATTAAAGGGGATAAAATTTCTAAGAGATCTCACTAAACCAATTTTTGAATTTTAAATTGTTTAAATTTTTTTTGATACTCAAAGTTAACAATTTACAATATTTTTAGAAAAAATCATGTTTACTTTTTAATTTTTTCATTGCAGATGATTGGAATCAGTTTAAATTAGTTCAGATGACCACCAGACAAATAATAATGTTTAATACAATTTATTTAAATTGTTGCAAACAATGTTAATTAACAAATAGATAACTTTGGTTCTTTTTTAAACCCAAATTTTTTTTGCATACAAATTTATATTTATTAAACTAACAAATTGCTAACAAATTTTTAAAGTTTTTGAAAGAATGTACAATTGTACATATTATCTATTTGTTAATTAACATTGTTTGCAACAATTTAAAGAAATTGTATTAAACATTATTATTTGTCTGGTGGTCATCTGGACTAATTTAAATTGATTCCAATCATCTGTAATGAAAAAATAAACATGATTTTTTCTAAAAATTTGGTAGATTGTTAACTTAGAGTAACAAAAAAATAAAAACAATTAAAAATTCTAAAATTGGTTTAGTGAGATCTCTTAGAAATTTTATCCCCTTTAATTTAAGACCAAGCCCATGAAAAACCGATAAAATTTGTAAAAAATGCCAATGTGTGCGGGTCGAGTTTAATACCTCCTAGGAGGGGGTTGGAATTTTAATTTTGACGAATAGTCGAGTAGGATGTCTATTCCTATGTTTTTTGGGTCGCTGAATCCGAAAAAGTCGTCTAAAAACACAGAGTTCCCTCCCTTAACTCCTTACAACCCCTTAATACCTCTTGGGAGGGGGTTTGAATTTTAATTTCGACGAAAAGGCGAGTATGGTATCTAATTCTATGTTTTTTTGTCGCTAAAACCGAAAAACACGAAAAAAAATAAATCCTTCTCTCCCTTAATCCCCTACAACACCCTTAATACTCCATGGGAGGGTGTTGGATTTACCATTTTTACAAAAAGTCGAGTATTGTACGTAATCCTTTTTTTTGGGGTGTTCAAACCGAAAAAACTAAAAACTACCACGTCCACGCCGTTGTTTCTGGGTTGCGCTAAGTGTAGTAAAATAAATATCTTTTCGATTTTATAGGTGTGTATTTGTGTAATCATGCACTGAGAAAACATTATACTTAAATGAAACACAAATATAATGTTAGACGATTTTGTTTAATTGAAAATAGTTTGTAAGTTTAATCTCAATATATAGAAAATATCTACTGCATTGGTTCAAAAGTATTATTTGTTTGAATAATTATATTTAATTCAAACATATTTTATGTTACAGTTTAAACAAAACTTATGTTTAAAAATTTTATGTTTGAATCAAACTTAAAAGTTAACTACAGATAATTTAAAATCAACCATAATTTATGTTTGATTTCAATATATAATCTTTTAAACTGAAACAGTAAATATGTTTGAATTAAACTAAAATTTATTTGACTGTATAGCAAAAATATTTTAAGTTTGATTTAAACAAAATTTGTTTGAATCAAATAATTTTTTTTCTAAGTGTGGGTCGACTTTTCGTAAAAATTGAAATTCTAACCCCCTCACAAGGAGTATTAAGGGGGTTGTAGTTGGTTAGGGGAGGAAAGTATTTGTTTTTAGACGACTTTTTCGGATTCAGCGACCCAAAAAACACAGGAATAGACATCCTACTCGACTTTTTCATATGTCTGAAATTGCAACCCTGGTGACTGGGTGGGAGGGGGTGGTAGCGGGAAAATGGACAAGCACAAAAATTTTTCATGATCATATTCGGTTTCAGCGACCCCAAAAACATAGGGGTAGGGGGTTGTGTCCTTTGGGTCACGACTTTTTTTTGTGCCTGTGTAATTAATGTCTATAGCATTCAATTTCGATAATTAGTTTCAAATTTAAAAATTATAATTGTAATTGTAACATTAATTAAAACATTTTTTGAAAATAATTATCGAAAGTGATTGCTATAGACATTAATCATTATTTGTACAAATTTTGAGATTTTTCTAAAAGTAGGCCGCAACGACTTTAGGTGAAATAAAATATTAATTCAATTTTTTAATTTGTTATTTAATTGAATTATTTAAATATCAAATTATTCAAATATCGTAAAATTTAATTCAAAAAAATTTATCGTAGAAATTAGTTTCCTCAAAGATATAATGAAATATATAATATATAAATTAACCCTGTAAATTCAAGTGGCGATTTGCTTGAGTGCTCTCTAAATCTGAATTAGTAGTTTTCTACTAATGAAATAGTGCGGATTCGTTTACCAATTGAATTATTAGTAACTGTTTTCACTAATTTTTAGTAGTTTTTTACTAATTATTAGTAGATGGTTATTTCCTGGAAATTTTTAGGAAGTTACCAAGGGTAACTTCCGAAGGTTGCCACGGGATACTTTCTGGCAGTTTGTTGTAGGTTTTTGTGCTATATTCAAATTTTTAATTCTCTGAATAACCATATATCTTTTTTACATATTTTTATTAATTTTAATGTTCCTGTGAAATTTTTTATTTCTTTGGCTTGCTCCTCAAGAAGAAACTTTGCATTCGTGACGATTTTCAATTTTTCAAAATAAGGTTATATTGACTCATTTTTGTCTAGAATACATGTATATGAAATTCTGAGAAAATATACAGATTTATGTGTGTGTGTATGTCACAAAATAGTGTGCATGAATTATCTCTTACATGTTTTAATGGATTGTCCTGAAATTTTGTAGGTTGCAGTTATTAAGGTCATGTTATTTTGTGGTCACGTGCTTCATATACTTTACTTTGAGTCACGTGACCACTGAATAACATGACCTTAATACTTAGAATCTTACACAAGGATTTCCAAATATTCTTAACATTGTTAAAATTGTTATTTACTCTCTTAATTTAAATCACTGGGATTCACTGGAAACAGTTATTATAATTATACAATTTTTACTTGTAATAAGTGAAAATAACTGTTTCCTTGTGAATTCACTTCTGGAATTAGTATTCCATAGTATAGTTTTTGACTATATTTTTAATCCTGTTGATAATATATCTATTTTGTATCGCCTGTTATTATATTTATTCCTTAAATTTTCGTGAAAGTCCCAGATTTTTAATTATTTAAAAAAATTGTTAAAGTTTAAATAACTGTAAACAGGCAATTTTACATATGTTCGAGTTGATTATATAGAAGGAAACGCAAATGAATTAACAACATCCTTGTATTAAATTATTAAAAGAAGAAAGAAAGAAATAAAATTTGTACGATTTCCCACATAGCACAATATCGTGCTGAAAGTTTGTGGTGAATCTTTTACTTAAAGCTTGTAAGGTTACGCGGTACTTTTGTGGCAGACATAAGGTGAACTAAAAAGTTCCGCCCTGATAGTAAGCTTACAAGTAAAGGTCAAGGTAAGCTTACATGTAACGGTCAAAGTAAGGTTACATGTAAAGCTTGAGGTAAGCTTATATGGTAAGACTGTGGTAAGGTTATTATTTAGTTGTAAGGTTGTTGTAGGGCTGAGGTAAGTTTACAAACTAATTAATTAATTAATATTAAAATAAAAAAATTAACTCCGTTGCCCTGCTCTATTTTTGAAACCTAACATGAAGCAGAAAATTTTAAAAACAAATTTAGTGGGACTGGGATTCGAACCCGAGGTCAACGCGCATAAACCTAACATCCTAACTAACTGAGCTAAGTGGAGAACTGACAGAAAGAAATTAAATTTTGCCTTTAAGGACTTTCTCATCTTCTTGGTACACCTTAAAGGCAAAATTTAATTTCTTTCTGTTGGTTCTCCAATTAGCTCAGTTAGTTAGGATGTTAGGTTTATGCGCGTTAACCTCGGGTTCGAATCCCAGTCCCACTAAATTTGTTTTCAAAATTTTCTGCTTCATGTTAGGTTTCAAAAATAGAGCAGGGCAACGGAGTTAATTTTTTTATTTTAATATTAATTAATTAATTAGTTTGTAAACTTACCTCAGCCCTACAACAACCTTACAACTAAATAATAACCTTACCACAGTCTTGCCATATAAGCTTATCTCAAGCTTTACATGTAAGCTTACCTTAGACTTTACATGTAAGCTTACCTTGACCTTTACATGTAACCTTACCTTGACCGTTACATGTAAGCTTACCTTGACCTTTACTTGTAAGCTTACTATCAGGGCGGGACTTCTTAGTTCACCTTATGTCTACCACAGAAATACCGCGTAACCTTACAAGCCTTACGTATAAGATTCACCACAAACTTACAGCAAGATATTGTGTTATGTGGGTTGTTTTTTGATTCAATGTTGCATTTTTCGTTATCTATATTCTAATTAGTTTCGAATCATAGTTTTCTTTAAATTAGTATTATATGTTCATTGTGTCAAAGGTAAATGAAGTAAATTTAATCATAGTTTTCTTGAGCTTAATTCTTAGAAATCTAATTTGTCAGTATCGTTTTATAAAGAATTGAACTCTAAAAAATGCGTCCGAGACAGTCACATTAAATTCTCTCAATCTTTCATTTCCCTCTCTCTTTCTTTTGAGAGATATGTTTAACACACTCGGCCTAGATTTTTGGAAGCTGAAGTTCTATTTCAGCATTTCCGCGTATGAAACCTACATCCGATTTTGAATTTGGCTGACAATTTTTAGCAACGTTATTATAAGCGGTCTAGTCTTTGATCGAGACAAATAGTATCAGTGTATTAGTTATGACATTGGTGTGGTTGCTGCAAGTGTGAAGCTTATAGTAATAGCATTTTATATATCTCTCCCTATTATATAAAAACATTTCGCCGCCGCCGCAGAGTCAGGATTTCTAAGGGACGTCAAAATCTGTATCTAATTTGACCTATCTTTTTTACCAATAGGTCAAAAGAGGATAAATAACGGCCTCACATTACGTCAAAATCTATTTCTAATTTGACCTATTTTTTGACTTATAGGTTAAAAAGTGGTCTCCATGTGGGCCCTTAGATTACGTCAAAATACATTTTTAATTTTACCTATTTTTTTGAGCTACTGGTTTTAAAAGGGTCTTTAATGTGGGCCATCACATTACGTCAAAATTTGATCTGTGTTTTACCTACAGGTCAGAGCTTGCCCCCTCAAATAGGAGCGCCAAATAGGACGTTAAAGCCTATGCCAAAGACAATTTTGTTACTTGCAGGCTGTTATGTTACTACAAAATTGATGACAAAGATTAAAAATTTCAGATTGGCTAATATCATAAGATAATATTTTGCGATCTTTATATTATTCATAAATAGAAGTAAATATAAAATTTATATAGGGGGTTGGCGCGCTAAGCGCGCAGGGGTCGGAGCCCCCCTTATATATATAATAATAATTCAACAGGAGAGGAGTAAATCTGATCATCGGCCTCATAGTACTGCAAATTTCCACGAATTGTTGACAGTCAGACTATTTCAATCCGATCATGAACACAATTCTCAGAAGGCTTTACGCAGGCACGGGTTAATTCAGTCGCGGATGACAACTATAAGTGACACTCTACTTTGTCAAACTTAATCTGGAACACACATACACACATGTCAAATGAGAAATCTTTTTCAAAAAACCAATCGATTAACGGTTATTATTATTTTGTCAATGAAGATGGATTTTTTGATATTTTATCAGTCCTTGAAAATACGTTTGATTCATTTATTTCTCCAAGAAAATTGTAAATCAGTTAATTGAAATATTCTTAGAGTTATTCAAAAGATATATAGTAGATATAGTTTGGTGAAATCTAAGAATTTGACGTTGCCAGACAAGTTGGCATACGAAAGTATATTTTTTTGTACGCTTTTTGGCACAACAGATCTCTTTGAGGTATATTTTCTATATATTCTATATTTCAAGGATATATATTTTAATAATCTTTTAAAGAAATTTTCTTTAAAAGTATCATATATTTTTGTTGGCGCCATAATGACCAGTGACGTTTGGCAAAACTGTATAATTTGACTCTTGTCTGGCAGTATTAACTTCCTAATATCTCATGTTAAATCTTCTTTGCGTAATATACCTTTTCATTTGATCGCGGAAGTGTGAGTGACGCCATGACACTTGGCGCGAATACGAAAGTTTCTAACACTTTTGTAGCAAGATGTGTACAATCTTTTCTACCTAACTAAAAATTTCCGTATTAGTACCTTTGCTGACAATTGGTGCGGAACCGCATCAGTTTTGTTTTCCGACACTAGCGTGCTGGCGCGGTAATGGCTGCAATAATGCATCATGCATCACTAAGTCAATATCGTAGTGCCAGTAAAGAAAGTACAAGTACAAAATAATTAGTGAGAAAATTAACTTTATTGAATTATTACTTTCAATAGAAATTAATGATTTATTCCTTTCTCGGAGTAAATATTCTTCTTTAAAATTTTAAGAAATTGCATTGAAATATCTATATTTGTTATTATTAACTAAAAAACTAACAATTAATAAAAAAACATTAATAAAAATTATTAAGGTATTTTTATTATAAAATTGGTAAATAAAAATAATATTAAGCTAAAATAATAATATAAATGAAAATATTTTAAAAAATTTATAACATCCAAAATTATAAGATTACTATAATTTTTAAATAATTCTAAATAAATAATTATATGTAATATCTTAAAATTTAATGCTTGTTTGAACGTTTTTTTGAATCCACATTGAGAGACAGTAAGATACTAAGAAGTTAAAATTTGTCTGTACTTAAGCGTGCGTAGCGTAGTGGTTAGACCGTTAGACCATAAGTCCGTACGTTCAATTCCCTCCACGTGTAGGTTTTATTTATATATTCTAGATTTTTGTTTTCTGAAGTTTTAAATATTAATTCAATTGGAATTAGAAAAACTGAATTTCAAGTACACTAAGTGTTGAATTGGTTTATTGTGTTGACGTGTAGAAATAAAACACTTGAGTTTTATATATATTAAATCGTTTATTATTAATAATATTCACAGCACACGCTCGTTGCTATCGAAAAAGACAAGAGAAGAAGAAGCGGAAATCGCTTAGCAGGAGACGCCAATGCGCGACCGGAAGTAGAGAGAAAAATAAAATAAAATTAGTCAAGCGAGTATTTGAATAGCGCTGGCGCTAACCTTAAACATAATCTCAATACTCCCTCCCGAGATTGACTAATTAATTTAAATCTGACACAAGTTTACAATATAATTGTTGTATCACATCTATAACTTGAAATTTACATTTTTTAAACAAATTCAAAGTTTTAAATAAGAAATAGACTTTTATAAACAATATAATATTTAATATAATGATTTTATAACTTTTAACACCACTTTTAAATCGTCTAAGTCCGTAGAAGTAAATCAGTTATTGATTTCCTAGAATCAGAAGAAAAATTAAATTAACAAAACAGTTTATAAGTTATATACCATAAAATCTTTGAAAATAGTCGTCATCTAAAAGTCATTGTTGTTCAAAATCTTGTCTCGTAGTGCTGTATGAGACTCGTAATTCAAAGGTTTCGTCATTATATCTGCTACTTGCTTTTTCGAAGGAACCCACTCAATAATAACTCGATTATATTTTACGCATTCTTGAACATAATCCATATGAACTTCTGTCATATGTCTTAGTTTGTTGCCTCCACTCGTTTGAACACAGATAGCTGCTGCCTTATTATCACATCGTAAAATAGCTGGAAGGAAACTGCCGTGATTTAGTGGCATCAAAAACTTATTGATGGCAATAAGTTCCTGGCAAGTTTGACTCATAGCCACATATTCGGCCTGGCAAGTAGACAAAGCAACATATTTTTGCTTAGTTACTCTCCATGAAATCGTGTCTCCATACAGTATTATGACATAACCACAAGTGGAAACTGACAATCTGCAGTCAGCAAAGCTGGCATCAGAATAGGCTAACAGGCCAAGTTGTCTCCCGAGATAATTTAATCCCAGAGTTTTCGTTCCTTTTAAGTATTTAAACACTCGTTTCACCATGTTCCACTCGTTTTCTGTTGGATTAATTTTATGTCGACTAAGTACGTTCACAGCAAAAGCAATATCTGGACGAGTAGCACCAGGTAAGTACAGTAAGCTACCAACAGCCTCCCTGTATGGTATGTTAAGAATACTTTCGTCAATGTTTTCACAGTCGTTTTCTTGCTGTCGCCTTTCATGATTAGCAACTTGTCGTGTGATTATAGGAGTGTTTTGAGGAAATTCGTTTTCAAAACCAAATTTAATGAGAATTTTGTCAATAAATTTTTCCTGGTTTATCGTCATAACTCTCGTTTCACTGTTTCTTTCAATATTCATTCCTAAGAAACATTTTGGTTCTCCCAGATCAGTTATTTCAAAAGCATGCATCAATTTTTGTTTGATCTCATGCAAAAGTTCGTTGTTGTTGCTCGCTAATAATATGTCATCGACATAGATTAGCATAATAACCATCGTTTCATTAGAATTACATGTGAATAGACATGGATCATATTGATCGTTAGTCAAACCCATGGAATTTGCGACTTCGGTAAATTTTTCATTCCATCGTTTAGGACTAATCCTTAGACCATAGAGAGCTCTGTGAATTTTACACACTTTCGTCCGTCTCGTCTCTTCTGGCACCTCCATTCCTTCAGGAATTTCCATATAAACTTCATCTTCAATTATCCCATTAAGAAAAGCAGTCTTAACATCAAGTTGGCAAACTTCTAAGTTGTGAAAATTGATCATTGCAAAAACTGTCCGAACAAGAGTTAATCTGGAAACTGGTGCATAATTTCCTTTAAATCGTATAAATTCATGTCTTCAAATCCTTGTATGACCAATCTTGCTTTAAACTTAGTGACGTTTGTGCCGTCCTCTTTTTGTTTAAACACCCACTTTGAGTCAATGATATTCGGTTTCTTACCGTTTTTTCCAATTTTTGGGCGATCTACCAGAGTCCATACCTTATTCTTTTTCAAAGAATTTAACTCATCATTTATTGCTAGAAACCACTCGTTCTTGGACTCTGACTCTGAAGCTTGTTTAAACGTTAGAGGATCGTTGTTTATTTTTGCATGTAGACAATTTACAATTTCCTCATCAACTTTGTTTTTCGTATTCAGAAACTCTTCATTTTCTGAAGGAAATTCGTATTTTTCTAGAAAAGAAGAAACGTCTGCAAAATTTTAAAAACTTGTGTCAACGATTCTCCGGCTACGAGTGTCATAAGGTCCTCTAACTGCTGTAGGCACTACTTTCAGTCGTTTGCTCGTTTCGACGATATTTTCTCCCTCCGTGTCTAATTGTCGTTTACGTAGTCTTCAACGTTTTCTTTTCAATTTTCCTTCCGAACCTGAAAAATGGCAGTCGTTTTCTGGTTTTGCTACATCGTCTTCCTTAAATTTTAGAAACCACTCGTTTTTCAAAGGCAAAGTTTCTGATTCAGGCCAGTTTTGAATATAATCTTTCCCGTATCTATCTCCATAAACCATTTTTTCGTTAAATCTAACGTTTCTGAATTCGAAAAACTTACCAGACTCCGGATTTAGAAAAATGTAGTCGGAAGCAGTGTATCCCACCAGTACTTCTCTAACAGCTCTTGCAGAAAATTTCGAGTCAGGTTTTCTTTGGATAACCTAATATGCCAGACATCCAAAGCGTTTTATCTGATTCACGTCGTAATGTACATTTGGTGCGAAAATGTTAAGAGGTGTTTTAAAATCGTTTGATCGATGAGAGGTACGGTTATATACATACACAGCTGCTCCCAATGCTAGATCCCACTTTGTGTGAGGAAGTTTTGAATCAAACACAATGGACCTAATCTTCTTTTGAAGTGTCTGATTCAATCTTTCGGAAGTCCCATTATGTTGAGGAGTATCTGGGCATGTGGGTTGAATTTTGATACCTTCCCAAGTTAATACCTCTTAGGTATAACCTCCCATGAACTCAGTGCCTTGATCCGTTTAGAGGTAGCAAATTTTTTTATTTGTTCCTAATAAATTTCGTGAAGTCGTTATAAAACGATCTAAGCATCGACCAGTAGCGTCTTTCGTTTTCATCGGATACGTTAGGGCCATTCTTGAATAGTCATCAATAAATACAATTATGTATTGATAACCAAAAGGGTGTGTTGAAGGTGAAATTTTTTCTATAACGTCAGAATGTATAATTTGCAACGGTCGTTCAGCTCTACTTCTCTGGTTCTTGAAGGGCAACTTTAATAGTTTTGTGAGAGCACAAATTTCACATTCGCGTATTTCGTCATCAAAAATTACACTCTGTAAATCTTTGTTATCCCTCCACAAACTTTGAAGTTTTCGCAGATAGTCGACCGATGCATGACCCATTCTTACATGCCAAAGCATCGCTTTACTTGTTTTTACAGATTCCGAAAATGATTTATTTAAAAATAAATCATCATCTATCAAATCTACAGATGGAAGTTCATCCAGGTTCGTTATTTTTCTATTTGTTAGGTTTGTGTCGAATTCTGTAAAAACATATTGATCAATCGTATTATTTTCTTTTACTGTCGTTTTACACTCGTTATCTACAAGATCATTAATATCTAATTTAACAGTCTCCGAAGTGTTGTCGTTTTCTTTACTAGTTTGTATATTATTATTGGTCTGAGGTAAACTATTTTCTTCGTCTTTGTCAACTCGTAACCCAGTAGGGTTTATCATACACACCAGAAGCATATACTTCTTTCGTCTTTAGGTCATAAATATTCACACACTCTTTATCCAAATGAGTTGATGACCCGGCTTCCGCAAATTTCCTTAGTGAAAGTAAATTTTCGAAAAGTGAATCTGTGTAGACGGTGTTGTGTAACACAAGCGATTTTTTATTATCAGCGATTGAAATTATATTAACTGTGCCTTTTCCCTCAGCAATCAAATCAGCTTCATCGTTTTCGTTTTTTTCAAAAGCACTAAAAATCTCTTTTGTATTCGTTAAATGTTTAGTGACTCCTATATCGATAATGAAAGACACATGCTTTTTATTATTCTTATCATGAACATGGGTGTAAGGGTTGAGCCACTGTAGAAAATCAATGAAATATTTAGGTAAATGGTTAAAAATGTCCTTTAAATAATAGAAGGACACTTGAAAATGAAGAAAGGAACCATGGAATTAAAATAAAATCCCATATTGTGCATTTTTGCATAACATTAGATATTTTATTTCTTAAGAATGATATAAAAAATTTTTAAATTAAAACAATAAAAAAAGATTATCGAAAAAATTTTTTCCCTCTTTTTTCGTTAGAAATAAAGTTTTTGACACCTCCTTAAGTCAAAAAATGAATTTCTGTTGCAAGTAAGATGCAACAAGTAAGAATGCAAAATTTTGGGCGGCTCAACCCTTACGACACCGCCTGGCTCAACGCTAACTCACGCATCGTTTTGCGACATGCCACACAGAACACAAACGCGTCACACAAAACCCCAAATTTCTTTCACATTTTCGTATAACATCTTAATAAACAATTTCAATAAATTTACTTTGTCTTTTGCATATTTCTTCTACATTTACTGCTCTTTTTTTAACACCACAAAAAAGTTTCTGTTGAGCGTATAACAAGAAGACTAGAGACAGGAGGGCTAACTGCAGTAGTGAGGGTAGGACAAATATAGGGGGATTACGAAGGCGTGGTTAGATTGCGCCAAATATCTTGTTTTGATTCTGCACTTCCCCTCACTCACGCGTTTCACGTATTTAAATATATAACGTAAGAGTGTGCGAGATGTGCAGAACCGAAACAAGATATTTGGCGCAATCTAACCACGCCGTCATAATCCCACTAATTCTGACTCACTGCTGTGAGTGAGAAAACAGCCGAGTTAGCCCTCCTGTCTCTAGTCTTCTTGGCGTATAACAATGACTCGCAAAAAACAAAAGTAAACGTTCGTATACTTGACTGAAACTAATGTGAAAAGTTGACTGGCATTAGTAGCAAGAATTTAAGTACAAAAACAGATGGCGCTAGTGTGATAAAACTAAATAAACGCGATGGCTCAACCCTAACACCTGTCCAACCCTAACAGCACTCCCCTACGTTTACTATTTCGATGATATTTAACACCTTTGTTCGTTCCTACTCGAGAGTTATTTTGTTTCGGCTCGTTTTCTTCGACTGCCGTGAGTTGTCAACGTGAGTTGGTTTTGAATTGAAATTCTTTTTGCTTCGATTATCATTGGGTTTAAAAGATCGTTTATTATTCGATCTATATCGACTGTCGTTTTTATTACCATTACTGTTATAGCGCTTTTCTCGACTATTATTTTTATTAAATTTTTTCCCCTTTTTGCTAAGCGTTGTGGGCAATCTGCAGCCACATGTGTTGAAAATTGGCCACATTCGTAGCATTTCTTTACTCCTAGTCTTTTACATCGTTCATTTTGCCATTTACAATTCGAATTTATAAAGAAGGCCGACGCTATATTGTAACTATTTTTGAACCCGGATGGTTTACATGGGACGATTTTAAACGATTTGCCTTAGCCTGCGTAATAAAGGACTTTAACAAATCATAGGTCAAACCTTTTCCTGTCTGGTTTTTGGTAATAAATTCTGCAGACTGTACTTTAGGAATCTGGGTTCGTATTGCATTGTATAATGCATCCCGTTTTTCCTCGTCAGCAAGAGGAATTGAACCAGGAACAGTCTCATAATTGTGCACGATTTCCTTAAATCGGTCCAGAAAACTTTGCAGTTTCTCGACTTGAATTATATTGTATCGCATACAATTGCTTTCGAGCTGACACACTCGTAACGTTGACCCCACAACATTTGATTTCTTTGATTTTATTTAACATTTTGACAATATCTTTTATTTGAAGAATTCTATTATATGTTTTGTCTATTCTATTTATTAAAATATCGCGGACTTTGAATTTATGTTTCTCTTTTAATGTATCGTTCAAACCTTCGGGAACATTTACGGTTTTATCTATAACATATAACAAATCTATTGTGCGAAGCTCGGATGTTAAAAATTCATAGAAGTTATCAAATTTAACCCGTGATTCTAACTTATAATCATGTTTTGTGCTCGTATCTTTGCCGATTAATTCGATCTTTATGGATTCTTTTACCCGATTGACTATTGTTTGCGGTTTGTTAATTTCATAATTTGTGGGTAGAAAAGTTTTGGGCGAATAGTTTTGAGAAAACGTCGTCTGATCATTTTTTGGACAACATTGTTTTTGATCTTTTATTTTAGGAACTGTCGTTAATGGAAGTTTTTGGTCAAGAGGAAGCGCTATATTGGAAATCAGTTTTGGTCTTTTGGTTATACTTTCTTCCAACTCACGTTGCCTAAACCAAAATTTTAAGTTCTCTTGCATTTTACTATGTAACCCCATCGTTACAGACATCATCTGTTCTATTTGATTTATTTGATTGGTGAATCCTTCATGGAACCGGTTCAACATTGCCTCCATCTGTGAATAATCACATTTCTGTGATTGATTGACCCACACTCGATTTATATTTCTTGAAGAGGCTAAATTTTCACCATCGTTTGAAACCGTCGTCTGCACACCATCGTTCGGACCAGGCAGCTAATCATCGTTACGAACTGTCTTCTGAACCTCGATGTTTTCGGAACTCGTATTTGTAGAAGGTGACACACCTACCAAAGAAAAAATCGTTTTATTGTTTTTGTCGTCGACGACAACGCTCGAACCTTCGTTTCAACACATCGTTCTCGCTAAAACTGGATCAGAAGTTAACACCGTAAAAATTAAATTTAGTTTACCTTTATGCACCTCTACTTTTGAATTATGTGTGGTAGAATTCACTAAACTATAGTCCAGGGGTTGCTGCGTGTCCTCTGACTCAAATTCCTTACTTTCGGATAAGTGATTTTTGGCTTCATCGATGTGCTCAAGATCGTCGTGCATATTGCTACCATCGTTGCTCTCGTTGTTTGATTCAGCCTTGTCGAAATGGTTTTCGGCGTCGCCGTCGCTTGGATTGTGTTCCTGTTCTAGAACTTGAATCTCTCCTTTTAGAGATTCCCACTCGTCTTTTAGGGAATTTTTACCTTTAAATAAAACATCGTACATAAACATCAATAATACACACTCGTTTACTTTGTTTTCATTCAGAATAAAACAGAAACTTGCTCTTAAATCACTTGATTAAACACAAATCAATTGATTTAGAACCATTTATCCATTACACTTATTACTTTTAAGTGTTGCAGAAGATAAATGTAGTTGTTGCAGTCTTTTAAAAATGCACACAATTTTTCAGATGTGAACAACCCATGAACGGTTTCGTGTGTCTTCTCATACAAAGAGTAATAACATTTAATCTGATCCTCGTAAAACCATTGCTCAAATTATTTTTCTAATTAAAATTTTCGACGCCAACATGAAATTAATTTCTTTTAAAATTTACTAGCTAGATTTGTGTAATTTTTAATTAATACGTATTAAGAAAAATTTATTCTGCAGAAAGAAAAATGAAAACTTCATAACACGCTCATTAAGATAATAAACTATTTGAAAAAATAGAAATACGTACTCATGAAGATTGATTCTCCAGTGGAAAACAGAATCTCGAAAGAACTTTCATTTATTTTTACTTGAATTATTAGATTCCTTGTTATTCCCATATTCAGGAGTTTTCTGCATCGCTCTACAAGTCCTGCGAGTATACTCTTCTTTTCCAGCCTCGTCATTTTTGGTGGTGTCGACAAAAAAAAGATAACCTCAAAAAGTCTTTGCAGAATTGATAAATCTGATTATTGTTTTATCGATAATAATCAAATAAAAACGTCCAAATTCAAATCACTTGTTTTTATATCGGTTTATCACTTCACAAAAATAACTTTTTAATTTCGTCCTTTGTTTTAAAAGAAACACTTACATCGCCATTTTTGTGCGAGAGAAAAAAAACACACACTTAACCAAGCAAAACTTTTCTCGATTTCCACAAGTCAAAAAAAACTTTAGCGCGGTGGATGGGGCCTGGGCCCATAACCTGTTGAATTGGTTTATTGTGTTGACGTGTAGAAATAAAACACTTGAGTTTTATATATATTAAATCGTCTTTTAGTAATAATATTCACAGCACACGCTCGTTGCTATCGAAAAAACAAGAGAAGAAGAAGCGAAAATCGCTTAGCAAGAGATGCCAATGGGCGTAACTATAGTAATATGTTAATAGAACTGCAACATTATTCCGTCACTACTGCGCCTATGTATATCAGCAGTCAGTACCGTGCTAGAGTCAATTGAGCAAAAGCATTATTTGTCTATGGTCTGGTTCTAGAATTCTCGAGAGTCTTTTCAAATTTTCGAGCGGTATGACATTTTTAAACATATAACCTAACAATTAACTTGTACCGATATTTAAAAATCGAGTATAGAAATTTATTTTTTCTATACAAATGTTATAGAACATTACCAGGAAACAAATATATTTCTTTAACTATAATTGAATAATTTATTAGATTGATATACAAATTTTTTTATAGCACAGAAAAAACAGAACTGAAAATGAGTCAAAAAAGTTACTCATTATGAGCTGCAACAAAAATGGACCTCGTAGATGGATCCACGTTCTATATCCTTTAACATAGACTCATTTTGAGAAAAAAGAATAGCACAAGAGATGCTCCAAACAGTAGGACGAGTCGTGTGCTTTAATTCAGCGCTTCTGGTGTGCCTTTTTGAAACAACAGACATACTTTTTCGGCGCAGACGCTGAGCTTATAAAATATACAAGCTGCAAAGCACAGCGCCTGTGCCGAACAAAGTATGTCTGCTGTTCCAAAAAGGCACACCAGACGCGCTGAATTAAAGCACAAGTCTTCTCCTACTGTTTGGCGCATCTTATGTGCTATTATTTTTTCGTGTAGAGACAATCCACGTGGAGCTCTCGAAGACTAAGGCCCTAACCACTACGCTACGGAGCCTAGCTGTTGCGTCGCAAGAAAACTTCATTGATTTTAGATTGTCAAGATTAAAGAAATTTAGAAAATATAAAATTGCTAAAAGATAAGTTCTACCATTAAAAAAGAAAACTTTAGAAACGATTTCAAAGAAATATACATTGTCGTCTCAATTCATTGAAAAGTAGGAAAATTTTATTTTTTAATGAGCCGGATTTGATTAAATTAATTAGTAAACATTAATTTTAAACATTACGTCTTTGTTTCACGTTAAGCTTTTAAATTCAGTTTGTGAACGAAATCTGGACTTGGACTTTTACATTGATCTAGTTCTACAAAAGTGACTATAGTGATCGTAAGCAATTTTCCATTCTATAAGAGTGACAGCAGTGAAATATTTTCTGCGTCAAATTAAACGGAAAAATAACTTTTAAAGCAACAGTGGAAAAAGACTATTCAGTGTTAAACTGCAAACTCTCAGCGTGAATGCTAGACTCAGTCTTTTTATTGTAATGTTTGGATGTTCAAACATGGAATTCAACAACTGCAAGTTCTAAGTATATCGATCAACTTTCACGTGAAGAAATACGAGGACAACAACAACAGGATTCCAAATCATCCTTGATAAGACTACTGCAGCTCAAAGTAAGTCCAGAGTCAGCCAATTATCCTAAATTCTTAGTCTCTCTGAAAAGTATGTCTCCAATTATATGAGTTTCTAAATGTGATCTTAGCGACAAATAATAAAAATTGATCAAAATGGTTGTCGATGAAGCCAGTTTAAAACTAAAACGCGGTAATATAAAGCGCCAATTAACTGTTTCCGAAAGATTTCTCAACTCCATTAATCAAAGAGAGTACAATTAGATCATTGTTAGATAATTTGCAGAAGCATATAAGAGCTCTCAAAGCTCTTGCAGTGCCGGTGGAACATTGAGATAATTGTTTTTTCGGAAATCTATTGCCTGTAGGCGTAATAATTGTCGCACTTGTAATAAACCTCACCATACACTTTTACATTTTACACCAGACACTTCCTCTTAACAAGAATCTAAAAAAGAGAGTCTTCCGTCTATTAATTTTAGATAATCAAGGAAATTATCAAACCTGTCGTGCTTTGTTAGACACATGTTCACAATGTAACTCAAATACGGAAAAATTCGACATGGCTTCAGGTTTATCCAAGAAAAATATCAATATTAAATTAAAGGGAGTCGAAAATCTTTATTCTGAAATTAAATTTAGTACGTCCACAACAATAAAATCTCGTTATGAAAACGTCAAATTTAACCCCTTGGCTGTCGACGAGATTTTCACTGTTTTGGCCAAAAGTGTGTTGTAAATTTTTTTTTTATTTTTATGAAACTTGGTATCCTAAGGTTTTAGGGATCGCTGATTACGAATCCAAGGTCGGTTTTTAAAAATTCAAAATGGCGGATCCTATATGGCGGACAATTTTTTTAAACTGATCGGATTCGCTTGAAAATGGTTACTAGGGGGTTTTCGGGGTGGCTGAACACGAATCTGGCGTTAGTTTTTCAAAATTCGAAATGGCGGATTAAATATGGCGGACAATTTTTCAAAACTAATCGGATTCGCTTGAAAATGGTTACTCGGGGGTTTTCGGGATCGCTGATTACAAATCCACGGTCCGTTTTTCAAAATTCAAAATGGCGGTTCAAAATTACTAAAAATAGGCGGATTGGCTAAAAATAATATAATTTAAATTTTAATTAAAATTGATACTCAATTTATTGGGTATCAGCTTAATTTTCAATTTTGATAATGTAAATTGAGAGTTTTAATCAGAAAGGCTAAAAACTGATGAGCAGTGAGTTCCAAGCAAATCCATACAATTTTGTTCCATAATTCTATCACATTGAAGTCGCCATTTTGAATTTTGAAAAACGGACCGCGGATTTGTAATAAGCGACCCCGAAAACCTCCGAGTAACCATTTTCAAGCGAATCCGATTAGTTTTTAAACATTTTCCGCCATATTAGATCCGCCATTTTGAATTTTAAAAAACCGACCTCGAATTTGTAATCAGCAAACCCGAAAACCCCCCGAGTAGAGATTTTCAGGCAAATTGGATCAATTTTTGAGAATGATGTCGGCCATATTGGATCCGCTATTTTGAATTTTGAAAAACCGACCTCGAATTTGTAATCAGCAAACCCGAAAACCCCCCGAGTAGAGATTTTCAGGCAAATCGGATCAATTTTTGAGAATGATGTCGGCCATATTGGATCCGCCCAATGAATTTTGAAAAACTAACGCCGGATTCGTGTTTAGCGACCCCAAAAACCCCCGAGTAACCAGTTTCAGCGATTTTTAAGTGGTTTTAAACTACCTTTTTTAAGTTACGCATATATGCGTCAAGAGCACTTTTGGCCAGTTTTAAATCCGCGCATATATGCGTCCGCGACAGTCAAGGGGTTAATATTTTTTTTCTAGTCTTTTAAAAGTTTTCTGGAAAAATGCTTTCATTAGCAATCAACAGACACACAATAAAAATTCCAAATGAAATATTTCTAGCTGATCCTACATTCTGTGAATCTGACGACACTGACATTCTGATCAGTGCAGAACATTTTTATGATATTCTACGATCAGGTCAAATTCTAATTCAAGGTCAATCGGCTCTTTTCCAGGAGACAGAGTTAGGTTGGATTTTCGCAGGTCGCTGTGCTTCTCCTCGACAATCATCTATTTGACGATTTATACTTACACTTGTAATTTAAATAAATATCAAGATTTACAAATTTTGTGGGAATTAGGAGATGAATCTTTTACAATACCTCGATTTGAGGAAGAAAATGCTGCTGAAATCCATTATTGGCAGACTGTTTCGCGTAACAAGTCTGGTTCATATAACGTCAATCTCCCTTTTAATGATAATATTGATTCTCTTGGAGATTATCAAATCACCGCTTACCAACGTTTTTACGCGTTAGAAAGAAAGTTTAGCAAAAACCAAAAGCTGAAGTCAGAATATTCTACTTGCATGCAAGATTATATTGATAAACAACACATGTCGCTTCTGGACAATATGGATAACTCTAAATACGGTTACTATTTTCCTTATCATGTAGTAACTAAAGAGACAAGTATTACTACAAAGACAAGGGTTGTTTATAACGGTTCTTCAAAAACCTCAACCGGATTTTATCATTAAATAATTGATTTCTCGTTGGTCCAACTATACAAGATGATGTTTTCTCTATTGTCGCAAGGTTCGGAACACGTCCCTACGCGTTCGCAGCAGATATTAAGTTGCCGAATCTGATAGAAAACTTCAAAAGATTTTATGGCGTCTAAATGAGGACGAACCCGTAAAGGATTATACTTTAAAAGTTTAAACACCGTAACATTTGGCCTATCATGTGCACCATTTTTATCAATTCGAACTTTACATCGACTGGCGAATGATGAACAGGATAATTTTCCTCTCGCAGCAAAAACACTAAAGCTTTTTTTATGTTAACTAATGATTTTTATGTACTAAAGATTTTTATGTTGATAATATGCTTTCCGGTTCCAACACATTTCAAGAAGCCCTTACATTAAGAGAAGATCTAATCTTCTGATACAAGCAATTTACTTTGCTTGCGAACTCAAAGATTTAAATAATAATCAAGAACTTCAAAAATTTTGTTGTCTCTATCGTTTGAATCCTTTTTTAAAAGATTGTATAATTAAAGTAGGGGGGAGACTCATACATGCAAATATTCCAGAATCGCAAAAATTCCCCATAATTTTGCCCAAAGATAATCATGTTACCAAAGGAAAGAGTTTCGTTTTCTCGACCTTTTGTTTTATTATTTTGTTTTATTATTAACCACCAAAGAATAAAAATAATGTACATTTCAGTTGAATACTTTTGTTTTAAGAGGAAAACTTGATATGCTATTAGAAGAGGATTTTTCCTCTTACTCTGAGATTACTTTTTTAGGGTGCGGGGTAGCATAACTATATTTTTTAACCAGTAGCATAATAATTCTATCGTGTAACATCATGTTTTTAACATCAAAATCTTACTATCTATTTCTCTCAGTGTAAATTAAATGTGTTAATTAGATATTAACCATTTAACGACGAGATGTGCTGATTTTCAACATGAATTTCAATCTCTTACAATTAGTAAAAAAAAGCCATAAAAGTTTTTAAAAGTCCATATCCTACTAAATTTGGGGTCGTTCTTTCGAATGGCGTTGTCAAAATTAAAAAACCATTATTTAACCCTTCTTTTTTCAAAAGTACTAAAACAGTCAAGTTACTTTAATGTAATTTTTTTCTAAATAATTTTTTCTCTTTTATAGCGCTTTTTAAATAGAATAAAAGGTATAAGAAACGTGTTCTTGATAGTTGTACTTGAAAAATATCAGTTTCTAATATTAATTTTTGTCAAATTTCAACTTAAAATGGCGCTTCAAGAACAAAAAAATTTCCTCATTTTACGTAGAATGACAAACTTTTTCAAAATTGATTAAATATCATAGAAATTTGTTATTCGGGGGTTTTTGGGGTTGCTGATTACGAATCTGATGTTAGTTTTTTAAAATTCAAAATGGCGGATTCAATATGTAGGATGACTTTTGCATGAGAGTTTCAAAAGCAGTTAATGAAAAATAATATAATATAATCACTCACAATTAGTCATTCACATATTTGGATAATTTGCCTAACCACATATTTGCCTAACCACACAATGTTTTAGGCGTTTGTAAAACTTGAAGTTTAAAATCACGATAACTTTGTTACATCCCAGTAACAAAATTCTCTTTTTAAAATTGAATACATTAGTAATGAATCATTGTTGATGATCGCACAATTAAAAAAATTAAAATTAACCTTTAAATAAATATAATTAGGGAAAGTGTGCCGGTTATTGGGCACCCCTACGTAAACTTCGACGGCAAGCAGACTTTACTAATCTAAGTATTGCAAGTCGTGTCCGTTAACAATACGGACTTTTCGTATTGATAAAAAAACAAATATATGCATTTGTGTAATAACTGTGAGCATAATAAAGAAAATTTGCATTAAATAAATAAAATAGTAATTTTGTATTGTTTTCGAAGAGCAACATATGGGTGTAGATTCGTTCAAAAAAAGGGTTTAATTTTTCTTTTGCAGTGTTGTCATTATATTTTGTGATTTACCTTCGTGTTTAACCAAAATCCTGCATCACAAAATGTGTTGGTCTTTTTAAAAAAATTACTGTCATTCCCGGTAGTGGGCATCTTTATGTCAAGGAGTCTTTACCATCTGACAATGATGTGGACTACTGTCTCATCTATCTAATCTTTCTGCCAAGGAAATTGACAGCCGCAAACTCCATTAAATGCGATGATTATAGTCGTTCAGTGCATTAGAAGTGCGTTATGATATGCGGGCCAGCTACTTCACATGCTAGCATTATGCTTCTGTTAGCATAATTTGTGTTGGTTTCCTTTAATACTTTTCTATTTTTAGCGGATTTTTCAAGTGTGCCCACAACCGGGTACAACATTTTTTTTGTCAAAAAATTTCCATTTCACTAAATTTCTAATAAAACTTTTTTATTTAAAGGAATCAATTTAATTCCTTCACTGACGCAAACGTGACGTGTGTGCTTTCGGAGAATAAGAACTAAAAACTGTGACAAAGTCCCAACCGTTGTTTTTTAAGAGTTGTAAAACCTCGCAGTGTCAACGACTATAGGAAATATATTTCTTGTCAAAAAAATTCATCATTGTATCTGCCCTCTGAACAGAGGTAATTGTAAGTACCATTTTTAAACAAATTGTAATTCACACCATAAACACAATCTAAATTTATACATTCCATTCTTTCTTGTAATCAAAGATAATAAATATTTTACCATTAAAAATTAAAAATCATTCATTTACTGAGTTCAAATTAATTAAAATTACTAAAGTATTAAAAAAGGTAATTATATAACAATTATAATTTAAATAATTCCAAGACGACCCCCGTAGGATCGATAGAAGAGAACGTACCCACATAAAAATAAATGGTCAAGCTTTACCAACTTGACTTAATCTGCCTACCATTCCTCCAAAATAAATTAAATAATAATTAAAATTCTAAATAACCTTGCTTTTCGCTCGGGATGTAACAACTTTAACTTTTAAATATTTATAAATATATTTTTTGATTTTCATTATTTTTAAAATATAATTACGCCTTAAATCATTTCTAATTCTAAAAAATGTACATTTTTAATGCAAACTTTTTTAACCAAATTTTTTTAATGGAGTGTCGATTTTCACTTGTTTTAACATGCAATTCTATTAACCTATTAAGTTTGTATTAAAAAACTAACAATTGGATACATAGGCAAATGGAAAAAAAAGATATACCTGTTTTTTTGTTTTTAATTTCCAATTGATTAACAACAATTGTTTACCCAGCTTAATTTGTTTATAAAAATTTTATATACAAAACACGACTTGGAAAAAAATGACCTATACAAAACATTCATATTTTTCACGTAGAATCGATTGGCGTTAACAGATTTCAAAATTTTTTTTAATTTTTGTAAATTTGTTCAAACCATTGTTGGTAAACAATTGGAAATTAAAAACAAAAACAGGTATATCTTTTTTTCCATTTGCCTATGAATTTAAATGTTAGTTTTACTTAAAATCCATTTGTTTAAGCTTGGGATAAAACACCCTTTACGCAGCTTAATTTGTTTATAACAATTTTATAAACAAAATACGACTTGGGCAGAAAAATGACCTATACAAAATATTCTTATTTTTTCACGTAGAATAGATTGGCGTTAACAGATTTCAAAAAATTTAAAATTTTTTTAAATATTTTTAAACAATTGTTGTTAATTGATTGGAAATTAAAAACAAAAAACAGGTATATCTTTTTTTCCATTTGCCTATGAATCCAATTGTTAGTTTTTTAATACAATGGCTGGTTTCTTCATGGGACCTAATGGGTTAAAAAACATTTTAAATTACAAAATTATGTAACATTCAAGCAGATTTTTATTCATAGCATCGTCAAGAAGTCTTAAATCGAAATAAATTTTAGGTAATATGAACTAAAGGATATTGTAATAATTCTCATTGAATAATATTAAAACGGGCGTTAACCGCCTAACGCCCTTCTTGTACCCAACGCTTCAATTATTGTATCACTTTTCGAAGTATATCAACACTTATGAACTAACCCATAACACACACACATATATTCGCGTATAACTTAAATATAAACACACACTGAACATTTAAAATGACGTATCAAATTGTTCTTATATGCCACATGGTGGAATTTTTCGCGACCTGTGAGACATGCTATTTCACTGAAAACTGAAACTTGTGTTACGTCCGTAACTTCTTATTAATATTCTTTATATACTTAAATATTTCCTTACAAATATTCTTGATTTTACTATGTATTTTGTTATTAATATTCTTAAATTATGTATGTAATTCTTATTAATATTCTTGAATTAACTACACAATTTTCATATTTACTTGTATGTGTGATTTATTTGTAAGTCATATATTATTGCATTATAATATCCAGTACATTTTCTATTAATATGGTATTTCTTATTTATTTGAAACAACATTATAAGTTGTATCAAATCCAAGAAAGAGAAGTTTATATTTTAAAGTAATATAAAAGGAATAAAGATTACGCATCAATACGGCAAACCTTTACTAGACCACACATCAGGAAGGAGAGAGTAAGACACATACCAAACCCAGGTATGGAGAGTCTTATCAAATCCCGTCGAAACTAGTACAAGTGACGTCATACTGCACTATTTTGATTCCAAATAGTTAGAAACACGCATACCAGATTCCCGTGCTAAGAGTCTTATCGAGTCCCGTTGAAGGTGTTCCGGTGACATCACGCTGCATCTACCTGCACTATACTAGACGAGTTTCGGCACGTGTATTTTTCGTGCAATATGTTTCATTAGAAGATTATGATATAAAGAGGGATATTATGCATATCTGAAATATGCATAATGGAACGTTTTAAACGAGTAATCATATAAACGATATATCGTAAATCTCTTCGTTTTGTCTTTTCTGGAGAGTCGTGTTGATTAAATTCTGGAATTTACCGACTGCTCTATTAGTAGTGCATTAGTGATTTAAATTTTTATTGATTATTGTAACAGCAGCCATAGAATGTAAACTGTGAGAAAAGAATTAAAAATTCAACATCTTTTTAATTACACGATATTTTACAGAATTTCTAAAGAAAAATCACTTATTATGGGGTATTCTTCAAACTTCTGTGATTCATATTAAATCTAAATAATAAATTGATGAAAAATAATGAAACTGTAAGTGTAATCCTTGTTTATTTTTTTTGCATGGGTCTAAAATAAAGTGAAAATTTCGGATTTCTTGTCACCATGTTGTTATTTTTAAAAATAATTTTAAATTTTAATGCGTAGTGCATAACCCACGCTTCGATGTAAACAAAACATAAAAGGGAAAATTATTTTATTTATTTAATATTTTTATGTTTACTTTTATCATTAATTATTAGGTAAGATGGCCACTGATGACTTTTATTAAAAATTTTTGATGTTAATGTTATATACTTAAGAAATATTAATCAAAAACAAATTAAAACTGTCTGAGAATAAAATAATTAATCCAATTGACACCAGAGATGGAGATTTATTTGTAGGTTGACGCAAACGTTACAATCAAACAACGTTAATTGAAGATTGGATTAAGTGCAATATTTAAATTTTTGGGTACATAAGAACTGTACTGAATGTCATGAAAAATGTTCAAAATACGACCAGAAAAAGAGGAAAGTAACGTGGACGATTAGAAATTAAATTTAAGTTAAAATTAAAAAATTATAGATAGTGGCCATCTCTCCCGAACACATGTGGCCATCTCACCCGGACATTCCGAGAGAGATGGCCAAATGCACTTTTTCGAAAATGTAAATTTTAAGATTTAAGCTATAAAAATATTTTATTTCATGTTTCGTTATTTTAAAGTGAAGTGTTCAATATTTAATTACCAATAAAAGTTTAGACAGAAAACGCTTTTTCATAATTTTTACAGTACTTTAAAAAAACTATGGCTATCTACCCCGGGCTTACCCTATATTTCTAACAGTGTATAAATATTTATATATATATATATGTTTGAATTTGTAATAACATGGAACTGAAAATTCAATAACGTGGAATTGAAAATTCAATAATGTAAAATTGAAAATTCAATAACATGAAATTGAAAGTTCAGTAACATAGAATTTGAAATTCAATAACATAGAATTAAAAATTCAATACCATTAATATGAAAATTAAATAAGTTTGACCAGTAGTGTGTGTGCATACACTGCAAAAAAAATTTTGGGGAAAAATATTCCTATTAATTTAAGAATTTCTTTTTTTTATGAATTTTAAAATTACCGATGTATATTTACCAAGATTGAAGTAAACAATTGTAGCTAATAGAGATTCTTTTTATTTCACATTATAATATGTTTGATTACAAAACTATTTCACAAAATATTTTTCACAAATCATAATAAATCATTATGAAGAACAATAATAAAATAGTGTCAATATTATATAAATTATCACATAAACATAAACGCACGATATAAAAACCAAATAACATACCAAAGTATTAAAGCACTCTCTAATGAATTAATTTCATCATATTACTTTATTGTTTGCATCTTCCCTTTTGTTTAATTAATCTTTCTCGACATTAATTAAAAGTTTTGCTTGAAAAATTCACCACACATATACGTTTTACGTTTATACTGCTCGCGTTCTTCATTGGAACTTAATGAAAATGACGTGAAAATTTTTCTACCATCTTAGAACAAAATTCCTTAGAGAATTGTGGTTTTAGAATTTTTATTTTTTTGTTGTTTAATTGTTAAAAAAACAAATATACGCAAAAAATGTGACTTTTCAAGAATAGAGAAGGTTATTTCTTAAAAAAAAACAAAAATAAACTTAATATCTCATAGAAATGTTGCAATTACACTTTTAGACAATAATTGACGACAATATATACAATAATATATTTTACAATAGTTATAAATAATTTTCCTAAACAAATTATTCGATCTGCTATTTTATTAGGATAATCGGCTTAAAATTGTTTACTCGGGGGTTTTTGGGGTTGCTGAAAACGAATCTAACATCCTTTGCTCAAAATTCAAAATGACGGATCCAATATGGCGGATGGAATTTATAAAAAGTGATTGGATCCCGCTGAAATGTGGTACTCGGGTGTTTTTTGGGTCGCTGAAAACAAATTTAACGTCCTTTGCTCAAAATTCAAAATGGCGGATCGAATACGGCGAACGGAATTTATAAAAAGTGATTGGATCCCGCTGAAATGTGGTACTCGGGGTTTTTTAAGGTCAGCTAAATATAAATCTGTCATCGGATTTTAAAAATTGCTATTATATCTTTTAAGGGGGCAATCGCATTTGTAACATCAAAAAATAGACATTTAAAAAAAAGTTTCTTGTAAACCATTAAACTTTTTTTAAAAATCGATTTTTTTCCAAAAGTATATCATTCAGATTTGAGTTGACAAAAAAAGAAGTTAAAAATATTAAGAAGTTCTAAAGTTATGTACCGTTAAAGTAACGTCCTTCGAAAAAATAGAGTTTTGCGGTGACCATCACTATGGAAATCTGATTAGTCCGAAATTAAAAATCGAAACGGATTTACTTTTATTGAAAGATTATCTAGTACTTAATCGAAGGTTTTACAAGGAAAAAATGGCGACCTGCCAAAGTTGAACGTTCGATTTTTTTTTCGTCAACTTTGGCAGGTCGTCATTTTTTCAAATATTTTTTCCTTTTAAATCCTTCGATTAAGTACTAGATAATCAAGTAATCGAAATAATCACAAGTAAATATACATTTCAGATAAGAATATTAAAAAATACTGTTTTTTATTCCTAACTATTTGTAGAATACGTTCATATTATTCCATTGCATTCACTTGCAATTCTGCTTCCCGTTGAGGGTTTTAATTTAATTATTGTGTGATTTTAATCTATTATATTACGATTTAGCTAAATGTATACTCTTCTCGCAAGAGAAACCATTTTTGCAGTTTATATAATAAAGAAAGTTCGAAATAAAATTTTACTATTTGGACGGTTTATTTTATTAGATTATTTTATCGAATTGTAGATGTTGTCATTTGTCTTGTCTTGCATTAACTTGTCATTATTTTTGTAGTGGTCTAATTAAAAAACTTTTTTTTAAGAACTGGGTAATTAACCCCTTCGCAGTCCAGCTAAAAATCGCTTGTGGTCCAAAAACGGTTAAAAAAAAAAGTTTCTAAAAAATGTGATTTCATTGTAATTAAGGTTTTTAAAGTCGCAAACTTCGAATTTGAAGTCAATTTTTCAAAATTTAAAATGGCGGATCCAAAATGGTGGACCCAAAATGGCGAATTCGAAAATTTTAAATATTATCAGATTTATTTGAAACTTGTTACTCGGGGGTTTTCTGGGTCTCTGATTACGAATCTAATGTCAGATTTTAAAAATTCAAAATGGCGGATCCAATATTGCGGTCGAGAAAATAAAAAATCCAACGGATTTCTTTAAAACTTGTTACTCGGGGGTTTTCGGGGTCGCTGATTACGAATCGAATGTCAGATTTTGAAATCCAAAATGGCGAACCTAAAATTCCATCAAATTGCATGAATCTTGAAATTATCCGCCATATTGGATTCACCATTTTAATTTTGTAAATCTGACATCACATTCGTAATCAGCGACCCCGAAAACCCCCAAGTAACGAGTTTCAAGCGTATTTGATAAATTTTTAAATCTTCATAGTCGCCATTTTAGGTCCACCATTTTAAATTTTGAAAATCTGATTTGAAATTCGGATTCAGCGACCCCAAAAACCTTAGTATGCACTTGGTCATTTAAATCGAATTATGTTTAGTATTTTATTTTTGAGATGGACATACATATATGGCCACAGACGTAAAGGTGGCACGATTTTTTGTGGCCACATATGGGCCATGGACTGTCAAGGAATTAAAAGTAATAAATTTTTTCTTGCAAAGGCAAGAAATGCTGATATTTATCCACCCTATCATGAATTATTGAAGGCTAAAAAGGAATGCTATCCTTCAGGAATTAATATAACAGAAGGAGGAGCCAGTATTAACATTCAATCTCTAATTGATTTATCGATTTACAGGTTATTCAAAGATCCTAATTTATCTCTTCTAATGCCAGAAAATAGATTGAAAACTGTCTACCTGAATTTTGAATTTAAGTATGGCATAGATGGATTGTCAACTGACACAAGATATAATCAAAAATTTTCTGATGTAAATCTGTGTGACCAGAGTTTGCTCAATGCATCAAAGGTTCCTGTATGCTTGAAATTAAAAGATTCATCGAAAATAGTATGGAAGAATCCTCATACATCTTTAGCAAAAAGATGCATACCAATTTTGCTAAAGTTAGCGAAGGAAACTAAAGAGTTGACAAAATCAGACATAAATTATATCAAATCTCAAATTCAAAACCTGAATCCTACGACAATCAGCTAAGCTGATGTTACATACATAGTTACAGCCGAAATAAAACTAACTATGGTGGACGGTAAAGTTTGTTATGCTCTTACTGATACACCTTCAAGTTCCACTTGTTATATTTGGCGTGCAAAACCATCGCAAATCAACAATTTGGAATGTGTAAAAGAAAGGCTTGAAAACAAAAATAACTTTGATTTTGGTCTGTCAACTTTGCATGCTCGTATTAGGTTCATGAAGTGTATTTTACACATTGCATATAAGCTCAAAGTTAAAAAATGGTATGTGTCAGATATACATGAACAGGAAGTGGTTCGAAAAACTAAAAAAGAAATTTGTGATCAATTTCAAAAGAAAATGGGATTAATCATTGATCAGCCACAATCAGGATCCGGCAACTCTAATTGTGTCAACACCTCACGTAGGTTTTTTAGCAGATCTTGATCAGACGGCAGAAATAACTGGAATTAACAATAACTTTGCCTTGAAGACAGCAGAACTTTATGTAGAGTTATACCCATGGTATTATATGCCTTCATCGATTCATAAATTCATAATTCTTAAAAATTAACTGAATATTCAATCGGCCCTTTTCAGGGCCACCCAAATGACATCATTGTATAGATAATTATTGTTAAAAAACCGAATTTTCAATCTGCCCTTCTCAGGGTCACAAACACTATGTTCTTTGACAAGTTTTTAAGAAAATACCAGAATACTCTTACTAATCGATTTCAAAAACACCCAAATAACATATTGTTATATTGTTCGCCATATTGGATCCGTCATTTTGAATTTTGAGCAAAGGATGTTAGATTCGTTTTCAGCGACCCCAAAAATCCCCGAGTAAACAATTTTAAGCCGATTATCCTAATAAAATAGCAGATTGAATAATTTGTTTAAGAAAATTGTTTATAACTATTGTAAAATATATTATTGTATATATTGTCGTCAATTATTGTCTAAAAGTGTAATTGCAACATTTCTATGAGATATTAAGTTTATTTTTGTTTTTTTTAAGAAATAACCTTCTCTATTCTTGAAAAGTCACATTTTTTGCGTATATTCCCAGCTGAAAAAGTTCTATAGAATTTCACTAGAATCATTCTATAGAATCATTCTATATAAGTTCTAGAGAATATTCTATAGAATTTCACTAGAATCATTCTATAGAATCATTCTATATAAATTCTAGAGAATATTCTATAGAATTTCAATAGAATGATTCTATAGAATTTCTACGTGAATTCTACTAAATTTTAGTGGTTTTTAATTAGAAGGAATATAAATTTAGTAAAATAATTTTTTTAACATTATAGTTATGTATGGTTACGAAGTTTAATGAATTTTATATATTTAAAGGATATAAACAATTATTTTGGCCTCAAATTTGTTGAAAATTATTATTTCACAAATTTAAAGTTTTTCTAATTAAAAATCACTAAAATTTAATAGTATTTATGTAGAAATTCTATAGAATCATTCTAGTGAAATGCTATAGAATATTCAATAGAATTCATATAGAACGATTCTATCGAATGATTCTAGTGAAATTCTATAGAACTTTTTCAGCTGGGAATGAAGAACGCGAGCAGTATAAACGTAAAACGTAAATGTGTGGTGAATTTTTCAAGCAAAACTTTTACTTAATGTCGAGAAAGGTTAATTAAACAAAAGGGAAGATGCAAACAATAAAGTAATATGATGAAATTTATTCATTAGAGAGTGCTTTAATACTTTGGTATGTTATTTGGTTTTTATATCGTGCGTTCATGTTTGTGTGCTAAAAAAATCAAAACTACGCGAAACTTACGCTCGAGTCACTTTATATCGTGCAGGTTGGGACACATAATTTTACAATTATGGTGCGTTTTGACATCGGAAATTCATTTGTTTAATGTAGAGATGTGTGAAGAACGTCATTTTACAGTGAAAAGAAAATATTCATGTTCGAAAAACGTTCGTAAAACATTTTAAAAAGTCTCATTTCACATCTCCTTCGATAACGTATTGTAAACGTTTCGTGTACTGAGAACGTTTTTAGATTAATTTTTATATGAATTTTATATTTCCTTTTTACATTTTCAAGTGCATTTCAGCATTCTTCTGTAATTTACGGGCCATTTTTTGAAATATTCCTTCATATTACATTGATTTTCTACAGTGGCCCGACCATAAAGACCTGGCCCGACCATAACGACATTTTTAAAAAAATGTTTATAACTTTTACAATTTTTGTCCATACATTTTCTGATGTACAGAAGAAACATTCCACTTTAGCATATCTTTTCAACCAAATGTCAGAAAACGTGAAATTCGGCCTAGAACGGAAGTTATGGGCACAAGTCGAAAAGTGTCCCGACCGTAGTGCATCTCCCCTATTATAATATTTATTTTATTTTGAATTAATTTTTAAACACTCATTTTATATTTAAAACACTGTAAAAATAAGAAGACCTTCACGCGCGGATGTAGTTGCTCTGGAAAATGCTGTAAAGCAACTGATGCTGAAAGGACCTTTTTGACAAAAACTTCTATGAAATCGTGGAAAATTTCCCAACATTTCTTTATTTGAAAAATTTCACAAAGTTTTAGTCTAAATAAACCTATGATAAAAAACTGGTATTTGAAAAGTCATAAAATAGAATCTCTTGCAAGGTAAACCCCTTAGCTGCGGTCAACTTTGGACAAACCAGATGTGACAAACATTTCAGAAAGAGAAATATGTTTTCACAGTTTATTGAATTTTCAATAACAGTATTGAATATTTAATAACAGTATTGAATTTTCAATAACAGTGTTGAATTTCCAATAACTGCATCTGTATTTTTTAATTACAAATCAATGGATATTCATTTTTTCAATAACAGTAGTGAATTTTCAATAACTGTCTGTATTTTTCAATTACAAGTTAATGAATATTCATTTCAAGTTCTTTAGTTTTTAATTCAACCTGAATTGAGTTCAAATTCAATAACTCGTGTAATTGAAAAGTTGTTGAATTTTCAATTCTTTTCTAACAGTGTGTATATTTCTAACGGTGTAGCATTTATCTATAAAAAAAATATTATAATTTAAAGTGAAATGGATAAAGTGAAACAAATCTTTTACATGATGCTATATTATTCGCGACGTACGTTAACAGAAAAAACCCGATCTCAAAATGAGTCGCATATGAGACTTATTTTGAACTGCATCAAAAATGATACCCCTTCGACTTACTCTGAGTTTCTAGGTGAAAGACTCAAAATGAGTCTAAATAAGGGGTATCATTTTGTGTTTACGATAAAATTACAATCACATTTGAAAACTAAGAATAATTCATAAAAATATGAATTAAAATAATTGTTTACAATTAATAAACACATTGCACTTGTCAAAACATTAATGCTTGTAGTCAATTTATTGCATTTATACACTTCTCGGCAAACTGTTCTTGAAAAAGTCGGAAACTGTTCAAGAATGATTCTTGAAGGTCACATACAATTTATATTAAATTTCTGAAATAGAAAAAACCGTATTAGAGAAAAATCGACGGTGGCTGGAACAGAACTCTCGTGCCTAAGGATGGATGTCCGGCGTCTTACCTTTTTTTACAACAATAAAGCTTTAAATAAACAAAAAGAGCGCAATTATCCATTTTTTTGTTTGCAATGACTTTATAAATAATGCTACCTTTTGCATTTACAATTATTTCATGATGATATTGCTTCAGAAAAATTGTTGTAAAAAAAACTGATGCGAAAATTTACTACCATGTAAAAAAAAGGAAAAAGAAGAAAGATTACAAATATATCTTTGATTTTAGTGAGAGAAAGGAGGCATTTTTTCTTATTCCCCTTTCCCTTTTTGGTTTAAAACTATATATTCTGGCGAAAAAGACAGAAAAACAACGAGAAGTCGAAATAGGGCTTCCCCATCTCACCTCTCCTTACACTGATTAACGTACTAAGGGATTACATTTGATGAAATTGTCTAGAATAAGATTTTGTGGATAAGGCAAAATCATTCACAATGGTCATTCATACTAATATTTCCCACGAGTTCTCAGTCATTCTTACATGTTTCGGTGGTTGTACAATTGTCGATGGATAAAATGCGAATATGTCTAATTACACTAGTTTATAAAATTTAAAGAATTTCCTGACCTACGGCATTTTACTGTCAATTCTTATGTAAAATTTGCTCCTGAATCCGAATATTAAGTCAGATAATTACAAAGTATAGAACAGTTTTCGAGATATAGCTAAATTTCAATTTTTTGAGTATGGACAAAAATTGCATTCACTAATTTACGATTTTTTCAGAATGTAGAGGATCGATTTTCAGTTTTTTTAAATCAAATTACAGGTAATTAAATTTCCCATAAAAAAGTATTTACAAGATTTATAATTGGACTGACCGTTTAGGAGCTATTAATGAATTTGTTTGGAATTTCTCATTATTTTTAACAAAATTTTTGGAAATGATTGATTTTTTTGGTTAAATACGTCACAAAAAACGTGTTTACTTTGGGATTTATTTTTTAGCATCAAAGCACAATTTGTTATGAAGAAAATAAGCCATCGTCTATCAAAATGGAACTGAAAATGTAAAAGATATAAGCACTTAAGTTAAAATATAGAAAATGACGTTTTACATAATTCTATGAATTTTTCGCTATTTCACTCATAGTGAATATTGGCAATTCTTCTTAGATTGATTATTGAAACAACATTTTTTTAGTTGACTTTACTTTGTTATTGAAGTCAGATTCATTATTTACAGTTTTTTACAGGCGTTGTAATCAGATTAATCCCAATGAAAATATTTCGTATTAGTACAATTGCTGACAAATGGCTTAGTACCTCACCAGTCCTGTAATTCCAACACTAGCGTGTCTAGGGTGAAAAAGGGTCTTTTTGGCACTTTATGGAAGGAACGATAATAGTTTACATGTTATTTTTTTTGCATATCTAAATAGATCTGCAATTTTATTACTGCAATGTCGCGCCACTACTACATGGAGAAAATTTGTTCCTTATATTTTACCGAATTCTTCATTAAAGTTGGGATATAGTGGCATAACAGTAATTTTTAATAATTTTTAAATTATTTTTTCAGAAATAATATTCAAAATTGAATGTCACATCTTTATTTCTTACAAACTAGTACTGTAAAAGTTAAAACAAAATTGAAACTGAACGTTTAATAAAAATGAAATAAAATTTTAACGTTTCTTTTGAATACCTCCTTGATGGTCACTAATGTTTCAGGAACAGTTCGGTAAAACTTTCTTGACTTGACTCGAGTGTTAGTTTTCAGGAATAGTTCGGTAAAACTTCCTTGACTTGCCTGAATTGTTAGTTTTCAGGATTGAAATACTTTTTTAAATGCCCCGTACTAAAAAAAACATTGACGTTAATAGTTAGTTGTTTCTAACCTATTTGTACTCATTAACAAATAATTAATAATTTCATTTATAGCAGAAACCGCTTCTGAAACGAAATTAAATAGAAAATTACTTTCGTTTTAGTTCTTAAATAATCCAAAAACAAAAGTATTTGAAACTATTAAGTTTCATGTCAACTCGAAACAAAAGATTGAAAAACATAATAATTTAGTGACAATCACAGAAAAATTGTTTCCGCATACTTATGTAACAAGAGCAACGTAAGTAATTAATGTAACTTACGTGACCAGAGTAAATTACGTAGCTATAGTAATTTACATAATTACAGTAAGTTACGTATGTTACGTAACCAGAGTAAATAACGTAACTACAGTAACTTACGTCAAGGATACAACTTACGTGAGTTACGTAACTACAATAACTTACGTAATTTATCAAGTTAACGTAACTAGTCATGTAACTAGAATAACTTACGCAAGTTACGTAAATGATGAAACTTATGTAACTTATACAAATGATCAAAGTTGCATAACTTACGTAACTATAACACCTTATGCAATTAAAAAAACTTACGTAAGTTTGACCATTTACATAATTTACTGTAGTTACGTTATTTAGTCGGGTTATGTAACTATAGTAATTTCCTTTAATTATGTAAGTTACTACAGTCACGAAATGTACTCTGGTTGCGTAACTTACATTAATTACTTAAGTTGCTCTAGTTACGTAAGTCAGGGAAAATAATTTTTTGTGTTTGACACTAGATAGTATTTTAATCTTTTTTGATAAAAATTTGGAAATAATAAGAATTTTAATAAACTATTGTTTTATTACATAAAATATACAAATTTAAACATTTTTCTTTATGACAATAAAAACATAATTTGAAACTATTTCGTAAATTGACCTTAAATATAGTTAGAAATTATTCAGTAACATGGATTTTATATGGATGATTCTTTTATTTTATACAACTATTGTTTATTAATTTGAATCTTTCTCACAAGCGGTGAAATAAAATTGAGATTCATATATAAAGACAGTTGAAACTTTCTGAAGCAATAATGTAAAGCGTGCGATGTATGTATTAATGTATGCGTTTAGAATGTACTATAGGCAGGTGTAATGAATAAGTATTTGTTCGTGAATAATTGTAGGGGGTTTAGGTAGTGATTAAAGTAGGTAAAATGAGATTTACGGCAGTATTACTATAGAACTACTGCAATGACATTATTTTTTATTCTTCAAGTTTTACCGAACTATTCAGTAATTGAATGAATATAAATTTTACCCAACATTGTACCTTACGTTTTACTGAACTATACAATAAATATAAGTTTTACCGAACACTGTGCCTTACGTTTTACCGAACTTTCAATAAAACTAAGTATAGTGTATATTTACCCTACGTTTTACAGAACTGTAAGTGAACGGCTAATACATGTACCATAAGATTTATTCTTTTTACATTATTTTTCAATGCAATTGCTTTTACAGTCCTGTTCCTTAAAACTTACAGTTTTGACACTTCATCCCAGTTTTACCGAACAAAGTTCAGTAAATTTTCAGGAATAAACTTTCTCCGTGTATAGTATGCAGTATTAAGTCGGTAATGCGCATCTTTTTAGGCCACAAAAAATATATTTTAAATCAACATTTTTTAAACCCCTGGATTTGCGCTATGGCTATGAACGTGATGAATCTAATGCCGTTTGGATTTTCTATTTTCGACCATCCATGACAAAAATTTCATCAACGGCGCACATTTCTAATATTATTTTTAAATAAAAAAAATATATTAAAGAAATTAATCAGGTTTTTTATTGCACTTCAAAAGTGTATTTATTTATGTGTAAAACCTCACATGTCGATATTTACAATTTAAAGCTAAATAAAATTTACAAAAGTAGCATTTTTAGCGCGTCTAAAGTGCGTAGACCCCTTAGGTGCTTATATCTTCTACATTTTCAGTTTAATTTTAATCTACGATAGCCTATTTTCTTCCTAACAAATTGAACTTTTACGTCACAGAAATAAAACCCAAAGTAAACACGTTTTTTGTGACGTAATTAACCAAAAAAGTCAATCGTTTCCAAAAATTTTGTTAAAAATAATGAGAAATTCCAAACAAATTCATGAATAGCTCCTAAACGGTCAGTCCAATTATAAATCTTGTAAATACTTTTTTATGGGAGATTTAATTACCTTTAATTTGATTAAAAAAACTGAAATCGATCCTCTACATTCTGAAAAAAATTGTAAGTTAGTGAATCCACTTTTTGTCGACGCTCAAAATATTGAAATTTAGCTATATCAGGAAAACTGTTCTACTTTCTTAATATCTCCCAGGTGATAAAGACCAACGTTGACGATGAGTCGAAGCTTGATTGAGCCCTGAACGCACAGCGTGGGTACACTGAGAAAATTGGATGTTAAAAATCTTAATATACTAGATATTAAGATAAGATGGTATTTCATAACATCTAGATGTTATGGTTTAATATCTCAGATGCTAACTGGTATAATCTACAAATTTAAGGTTATGTGTGAACATGTCTTTTCCACACGGGAAAAATTTTTGTGTAGCAGCTACCCACTAGCGGCCACACGTTGCTGTCTATGCATTCTGTGTAGCTGGTATCCAATTTCAGAACAGGAGATGCCCAATAACAGCGCACACGCTAAACGCAAATACCTAACCCATGTGAAATGTTTACGAGTTGTCTGTAACATGGGCAGCTGATGCCCATAATCTGAGCCGCTGCTATACGTAGTCTGTACAAACGCCGCTGCACAGTAAGAAATACATCGCTTACCCAAAAATTTTTCCCGTGCCCTATCTGTAGATATTAAATTTAAACATCTAAGATGTTTATGTATTTGACTGTCACAGATATTGACCATTAATATCTACATATTAAAGCTCAATATCCATTTTTCTCAGTGTAACACTAAAAAAAAATATTCTTAATTTTAGTATACATACTAAAATTAAGAATATTTTTTTTCAGTGAACCAAGAGTCAACTCACATTAATGACATAATAATAAAAATGTCAAAAAATGAAAATTTGTTTAAACATTTTTAATTGTAAATAAAGCTTTGTCACCAAAGAAGTTTTCTTATTTTTGACAACAAAAAGTCTGCGAGGAATTTTAAGTTTGAACAAACTTCCAGTGAGACATTTGTTGATTGTCATGTAACAAAGTTTTCTGTAAAAAAATAAAAATACAGTAAACTATCTACACTATCTAAATAATAATAGTATTACCTTGTTTCTAGAACACTTCCCAACATTTATTTTCCAATTAGTTGGATCTGCAACCCTTTTTTGGCCTTTTGTGGCAACCATGGAAAAAAACACTGACAATATTCTCGGAAAAAAAGTAAAAAAATCGAAAGATATTAAGAAATATTCTATGAAACAGAAATATTTTAACTGCTTACAACTTAATCACAAATAAAAATATGTGAAAATTTGTAAACGTATCATACACAGACATTTATACACTTAATTTACATATAAAGGCACAATAACAAAACTTATTTGTGAAAATAAAATTTTGAATGAATCAACAAATGCCGAATCATCATTTCAATGTTCCTATATTTAAAACATTTTCTTATAAAAAAACATATAATGTATATAAAAAAATTTATTTATTATTTATTTATATATATATATAAATATTATTATAAATATAAGTTTATATGTTCTGTAAAGAAAAATCCTTTATTATCAGCTGTTATGTTGAGTATCTACGCATAGTGGCTGTAGCTGGCGGCGCCACCGTATTTGTTAATACTCTTATATTTCTGTAAATAAATAAGAAATCTCTTTGAAAATTTACAGAAAACTTTGTTACATGATAATCAACAAATGTCTCACTGGAAGTTTGTTTAAACTTAAAATTCCTCCCAGACTTTTTGTTGTCAAAGTTAAGAAAACGTCTTTGGTGACAAAGCTCTCTTTACAATTAAACTGAAAAATTTGAATTTCATTTTTTTCGAAATTTGGAAGCTAGACTGGCTTGAATATACGTGGAGAGAGCGTACGTCCCCTTATTGCATCCAACCCTTCAATTTTCACATACATTTGTTTTAAAATTTATTAACATATAGATAAGAGAGTTTTTCTAAACAATTATCGAAAACTTCCTATGAATATCAAAAAAAAAAAATATATATATATATATGTATATTATATGTAAATGCAAAATTATAAATAAAAAACCAAACAATATTTAATTATTTGGAGTCGTATTTTAGTAAATTTAGTGACAAGTGTTGGAAATTTCGGTAACAAAGAAACGAATAATTCCTGTTAGTGCAAAGCATATTAATTTAATAATAAGGATAAATTTTTAATAATTTATTAATTTAATTATACTTTTACCACTTTTACAATAGCTTGTCAACAGTAAAGAGCATTTTAATCTGACGCATGCGCAACGGACTCCAGGTGCTATAAACATAGTTTCTTATCTGCTAGTCATTCATTTGTTCATGGAATCGGTACGGTTTTTTAGTTTTTACGGTTTTTACATTTTGTGCTTTATTAATTTTTCTTGAATTGATTAGAGACTACAATAACAATATGGTACTTTAACAGTGCGAAAAAGAACCAAAGATTACTATTATTCCAAAACATATCATCGTCATATCATCAGTTTAACTATGAGGCTTAAATTCATAAATACATTTGTTCATATTTTCATGATCCATTTTGATCCGTAGTTACAAATCATTTTATATCATACGTCATTCAATTTTTGTATTTCGGAAACAATTGCTAGTTTTTTAATCGTAATGTTAAATTGAAAATATTGCTTTTCTATAATTACCTAAATCATGAAATTGGCATCACATGATCTCGTAACAAAGTAATTAAAGGTAAGGTTACACGAAGAGAAAAAATAAGGGTTTTCCCCGTGAAGTAATTTCATGCTTTTTAAGGCCTTTCTCCAAAAGGATCCCAAAAGTCTGCGAATGACTGCGTCGCATTGATTTTAGCATTTGTTGCCACAGCAACGCAGACGTAACGCAGAGTTTTAGAAACCTATTGGAGAAAGGCCTTTAAAGACCTTATTTCCCGATGAATTTCATGCGTTTAGCAGTTAGATCACACCTTAAGGCTTAAGCACAACTAAAGTCGGATGCGGGAGACGACTGCGGGATATGGGGTTCCTAACCTCAAAATGTATGTAAATGTTTCATATACCGTAGCCGTCTCCCGCACCCGACTTTAGTTGTGCTTAGGCCTTTAGCTCTAAGGCCTAATCGCTCATTGCAAAAATGTCACCGGGAAAAACCGTGAGTGTCTTGCATTTGTACTGGGATAATTTTCACGCTTTTAATCCATATTTTTTCATGGGGAAAAGCCTTGTTTTTTCTCTCCATGTAGGAATAGAACTATCCTTTTTACATTCTCATCACATGAGAAAGTATTAGTTTTGGTCGAAAATTGACTTTCGCTAATTTCATGAAATCTCGACGTTTTGGGGTCCCCTGAGTCCGAAAAACATGGTCTAAAAAAGTGTCTGTCCGTATGTCTGTCTGTAGACACAATGGTGTCCCTACGATAACTCTTGAAAAACTTATTGCATCAACTTGCAACTTTGCATGCACAAAGTTAGTGTTAAAATAAAGATCGAGTTCGTTAGCCAGCCATTTTCATCGAAAACTACGCAAACTACAGTAGTTTCAAAATTTTAAAAATTCAATTTTTTCAAATTTCATTATTTTTAACTTTATATTACTTTAGATTAGAAAAATACAAACAACTTTCCTCTACAACATTTTTTCATAGAAAGTCAAATTTCGAAGTTATAGGCTCTTAAATAGTAAAAAATACTCAAAAATACTAAAATAACGCTAAAAATCAAAATTTCTCAAAGAGAAAAAAATTATTACATTAATTTCCACATATTCTCACCCCATTGTACTCAAAAAATGCTCACATTAAACAAAAACTAGTAATTTTCGGAAAAACCACCGTATATATATATATATTTTATCATTTAAAAAAAAAATTATATTCCGACTCAATTATCTCCAAAACTATTGCCTATGGGAGCTTGCTACCACAGACTTTTTTTCTCGTCTTACCATCAGCTACAACTTTGCTGTTCACAACTTTTCACTAAACTTAAAACTTTTCAACTTATAAGTCGAAAAGTTTGCAAATATATTTGCAAAAAACTAATTTTTTATTACATTCTCATCACATGAGAAAGTATTAGTTTTAGTAGAAAATTGACTTTCGCTAATTTCATGAAATCTCGACGTTTTGGGGTCCCCTGAGTCCGAAAAACATGGTCTAAAAAAGTGTCTGTCCGTATGTCTGTCTGTAGACACAATGGTGTCCCTACGATAACTCTTGAAAAACTTATTGCATCAACTTGCAACTTTGCATGCACAAATTTAGTGTTAAAATAAAGATCGAGTTCGTTAGCCAGCCATTTTCGTCGAAAACTACGCAAACTACAGTAGTTTCAAAATTTTAAAAATTCAATTTTTTCAAGTTTCATTATTTTTATCTTTATATTACTTTAGATTACAAAAATAAATTTTGTCCTTTCTGAAGGACGGTTGCCGTACTGCCGACAAGACGCCGTAATGTGCAGAGGCGCGTCCTGCCGGAAGGCCCTTCCGAAAGTTTAGGCGCTTGGACGTTCTTTTAAAAAAGACATAATATCTAAGGGGAGTAATGAATAATTGTAATTTATTTAAAAATCGTAAATTGAAATGATTTCGCTCCAAAGACAATTTGATGTACTGCAAGTTTCTACAGAGTTTGATTATTTATTATTCAATCACTGTTGTAAGAAATATAGTAGAAAAACTGTATTTTACATATGAAAGTAACTTTTCAAAATTTTCATTTTTTCGTTCTAATTTTTTAAAAATAACTTTAAAAAAGAAACTAAAATCGCTATTTAAGCTTGAAACATTTTTTGAGGGTCAATTTGAGATTTTTGATTCACACTTACTGTATTGATAAAAATTACAAATTATTTCCCAAGTACCCCTAGAGCGTGTTGGCTAATGCAACACGCTATACATAAAGTGCAACCTATGTCCAAGTAAATCAACAAAGTGAAAAGTTAGCCATTCCGCTCCGGTCTACACTACACAAAAAAATTAATACTTTAAGAATATTTTAGCTGCTTCTGCAAATCATGTTTCTGCTAAAAGAGAGTTAGTATAATTAAAAATAACTTCACAATTTTAATCATCAAGACCAAAAATATACATTTAAATCCACTTAATCTTGCAATCATCAGCAAACACAAACATGTGATGAGAATGTAATCCTTAAGGTCGTAGTAACTTTAAGAAAAAAAATGTTTTATGAAACATATAAAAAGAAACAAGAACACAAATAATGCACAACAACTGCAGACCACTGCGAGTCATTTGCGCGCGAAGCGCGACGATCAGAATTCGCGCGCCCCAAGGCGCGCTGAAACTTGCGAGCGCAGCGAGCCCCCGCGTTTACGCGGACAGATTTTTGTTAATAGAATTCTATATCAATGGATTATTATTTAATTTTTAGACTACACTCAAATCTCGCTATAACGAGAAGTTCGGGAGTCTAGTCTTCCTCTATTACGAGCACAAAAGGAGAAATGAGAAATCCCCACTTTTATGATTCTTCATTTATTTTTTTAGTGTTTACAATTTACATAATGTCAAAATTACAAACGTAACCTAGTTTAATTTGAACTGTAATATACAACAAATTTATATAAGCTAAAATTTTGAAGATGTTCGACTGATTGATATAATTTCAAATACGAAGAGACTTTTTTATTTTTATTTTATATAAATAAAATTGATTTTAACCAAATTTGAACCAACTAAATGTGCATTTGTTTCTAAATAGTGGGGACAATCGACAGGAAATTTTTCTCGCTATACCGAGAGACAGAGCCCTCGTTATAGAGAAGGTCGTTATAGCGAGATTTGAGTGTACTTCGCAGCTTTTATAACAAAATCATACAATACATTGGTATCTAGAAATCAAAAGAAATTAATCTCCTTTTAGCATTTTTTAAAAATATTTTTGACTTGAAAATACAAATCGAAATTAAGCTGGAAAATTTTCAAGAGTGATTCATTCTAAAGAGAAATATATTCACTTGAGAAGAAGGAATGTTTAGGCAAATATTAAATAATAAGAAATTAATATTTTAACAAAAAACACAATTGATAATCTCGAGAAAGAGGGGAACTCCCTAAGCTAAGCTCTCAATGAAACGCCTCTCATCTGTATTTACGGTGGTGGAGAATTTCCTGTATGCATGTTGACATTTTTATTCCTTAATATGTACATTAATACTTTCGGAGTAAATTTTCCTATGCTCAAAATACATGTTACTATTCACTTTTATAAAAAGAGGTCTTTGAATGTAACAACTTTTACTATAAAAATAATGGAATTTCTCAGAAATGTATACAGAAGTTACTGACAGTTTAGGCTTTAATATAAAAATATTAAAAGTTACATTATTATTTTTTCTGTAAAATTAACATTTCGTATAATTTTTTCTGAAATTTGTGTATGTTTCGATTTAGTTACAAGTGTTGGACATTTTGGTATAGTGACGATTTTCGCTATTACTTTTATGATTGCTTAGAATTAAAATAAGGAAGAGTAATAAATTCGAAATAATAATTTGGTATAATCTTCACAAAATTCAAAATGTTTGTATTAAAATTCGAAATGAAAAATGGAAAGAAAAAATTGACAAGAATTGTCAAAACTTGCCGATGTTGAAATAATACAATATTTGATATTTTATTAATAAATTATAATTTTTTTTGTTTTAAACATTTTTAAATATATTATCACCTATCTCACAGGCGCAGAAAAATATGTCTGTTTCGTATTTAACACTCTAAATCTGAATCAGTGAAAATTCTGACTGATTTAAATCAGTTGCCCAGTTTTTTTTAATTCATCACTGAAATTTCACTGACAATCAGTGGTGTTTTTACCGATTCTTAGTAAAGTTCTACTGAAGAATTAAAGAAAACTGGGCCACTGATTTGAAATCAGTAAAATTTTCACTGATTCACATTTAAAGTGAAGGCAGCTCACATATTTCTACAGTATCGTGAATTGTGTATTTGTATGCGAAGTTTTATACACTGCTAGTGTATGTATGTGTGGGTATGTTAAGAAGAAAATTTAGAAAATCGAATGTTGTCTATATCATTGAGTTAAAAAAAGGGAGTAAACTTTGGCGAAGAGTTTGGTTGTCTACTGTCACGACCATATACTATAGTTCTGATTTTTTGTTAATAGCTTCAGAAATTATGAAAAAATCGTTTTGAATTTTCGTATTTGTAAATAACGAATGGGCGTGTCTGTTCACTCACTATACTGGTTGCTACTGTTTTTTCGTATACATTTATTAATATTCAAAAATTCTGAATTGAAAATAAGAAATAATACTTTTAATTTCTTGAATATGTAGTTACTTTATAAGCTATTCGTTTTATTATATCAATCTTTGATATCAACAATGAATGTCCTATACATTTGAAAAATAAAATACACTGAAAAAATGTTTATTAAATCAAGTAAATGCATTTTCTTGACGTAATTTACTTGAAACAAACCCATATTTTCTTATTGGAAGAAATTTATTTTCTTGTGTCAAGTAATTTGAGCATTTGGCAAATTACTTTTTTTGTTTTCTTTAAATAACTATTTATTTCATCCATCACCCATAGTCTTGAGCCAAGAAAATGGGAAGATTAATAGAAGTTAATAATTGTTTCAATTCAATTAAAAATTAACTTCTTGGTCGAATTCCACATTCTTCTTCTCCCAAATATACTATGTCAAGAAAATTGTTTTCTTGAATCAATACTATAATAGTCTTGGCCGTATTCAATCTCACAATTTGCTTGAACCAAGAAAAATTGTCTTGGTTCAATACTTTTTTTTCAGTGTATGAAAAGTGCATTATGTGGTAGAAATCACACTGAAAAAAATGATAATGTTAATTTTGACATACAAGTATGGTTAGGATGTATAGCTGAAACAGCAATACCGTATTGCTGTTCTTAAAATACAGTATTCGTGTTCTCCGCATACATATTACTGTCTCTCAAATACACTGCGTATGGCTAAAACAGCAATACTGTATGGCAGTATCATATCTACCAATATAATATGTCAGAATTACCTATATTTATGGCAGTACCATAAATATATTTTTTTCAGTGCACGGTTAAAATTGCTTTGTGGGAACACTTTCCAATTTAAAGCGTCACTATCTGCATTATTTTCTGACACAATCCTTCAATTCTGTTCTATTTTTATTATTTATATTTACATTAAAATTTGTTATCAACTGATAAAATTATATTTTAATGAAACCTCTCAGGCAGAAAAGTCGGAGGTCAGCCGATGCTTTCGACCGGCATGGTACCGCACCAGTGTAACAGACGACGACCAACAGCACCGACGTTGGTATAGACCCGGTTACATGCCGGTCGTAATATATTTAAACATTTAATAAAATACAGGCAGTGTACACTAACGAACTGTATTATATTTTTTAATTTTGAAAATACCTCATCAATTCAGTGGTTATAAAAAAATGTCACGATCAATACTTAATTTTTATTTACCATTATAATTTTATTTGATTATTATGTTGTGCATTAAATTTTTATTAAATTAAATTTTAACTTTACAAAAAAAATTAATTAAAATTGTTTTTTAATTTGCAAATGATTTTTTTTTATTCGCATAATTAACATTGTAGATAGTGCTCTCTCTCTCTCTCTCTCTCTCTCTCTCTCTCTCTCTCTCTCTCTCTCTCTCTCTCTCTCTCTCTCGTGGAAAGTTAACCAAAGTTCGAGAAAAATGTATGTGAAAAACGTCACTTCTACAGATAGTGACACTTTAAAAAATATTAATAAATAATTTTTTTTTAATAATCGTAATAATAAATTCGTGTAACAGATAAAGGATGAGGAAAATAATTTTGACTTTAAACACGTGTTTATTCTTTATTACGAATTCTGTGAAGAAAAGAAGTATAATTGTTTGATAATGTTTTTTATCTTATCGAATAAAGTTTAATCGTTTCTTTCGAATGACATCGCTTTCGTCACTTTATTAATGAAAAAATAGAAATGGGAAAAAATTGTTCCATTTGTAACGTAATGAGATTTTATTTTACAATAAGCGCGGAGGCAAAAGAGAGCAATCAATGTTCTGTTTATCAAATAATAAAGAATTATAAATCTTTTACTAACGCTCCGCTCGTATCTTGCGGCAACTCTCGAGTCAAAAGTTCTACTTATTGTTATTTGTTTAATTGTAAAAATCAGGCCACATCCTCATTCTTGTGCTCTAGTTTTTCTTCTAAAGATATAATCGGTTGCCAGTTCTGATCTGTTTATATGTTGAATTCAGATATTTTTGCAAATATTGAAAGTATAATATGGTATTGGAAAAGTAATTTAGGATTACTCGGAAGATTTCTGTTTTGTTAATTGAAGTATAATATATTTTGTTTTAATGAGAGTGGGTATAATAGTAACAGTATTACAAATAAGACTCTATAGAATGTCGTGCAAATTTATCTTATATAAACTTATAGGTAGATCTTCTTGTATGTCGTTAGCATAGTCAACACGCATGACCCCGTCGCGTCGTCATTACCACGAAGCTGGCACGTTTGATTTCCACGTAAAAGATCCGTATAGACATTCGTATTTTGTTTTAATAATTCAAGTATTATAGTCACGCCAACTTTTATCCATTTTCCCGTATGAATCAGCCACGTGCCTTTTTTTAAAGTTACCCCTCTTATATACTTGGAAATAAGGGGTGAACAATATACGCGTATATGGTGAAGAATGATAGGTTTCCTAACAACTCTCCATATAAGTCCTAACTATCTATAAATATCTAACTTATTCATTTTTAAACCATCATAAAGTGGAAAGTAAACCATCCTTTTTAAAAAAAATTGAAATCACGCACTTTTTCGTGTGTTTTTGTTTATTATTTGTTGGCCATTTTTTGAAAGATGAAAAAAATTAACATTTTATAAATGTAATATTTTGCATTAATTAATACATTAAGTGAATTGTGACTGTTATTTGCTGAGGCATTGAACTAATTTATGGTTCGATGGCGATTGTAATACCACGATGATTGGAGTTTTGCATGAATTCGCCTCTGATATTGGAACGATTCCAGGAATAAGATCTTGCTTCGCCCGCTTAGAATTTGTCTTCTTTTATTTTGTGCCCCGCGCGCACAAAATCTCTCTCCTTCAATGTATTCAAATGAGAAAGCAGCATATTCAAGCCGTGGGGCTGCATTGGGAACCGACAAAGAGATAGATTATCACGTGATTCTTAGTAACGTGGGGTTAAAATAAAATAAAAAACATGTATATATATATATATATATATATATATATATATATACAAACACAAATGACAATGTAATCGCAGTTCTCGTAAAATAATCATTAAAAAAGTCAAGGACGCAACGACCCTCGTATTTATTGTCCTGGAGGAAATACAAATTATTTTCAGTCATATATATGTGTGTGTGAAACTGTCTGACTCATAACAAATTAATTGTTCCCTGTATTTATATATAATGTCTAAATTTTCTCTTTCCTGAATTCAATTTTTTTATTTGAGTATTCAGTGTATTTTAGTTTTATTGGAGAAATTTACTGGAAGGGATACATATTTAATTCTTCTGTTTTTAGTTATTTGATGTTGCATTATTGTTGAGGATGTTCTTTAAATAGCACAGTACATTTGACGTCATCAATTGATTAATAAAGAATCGTATGAATTGTAATAAATGAAAAAAAATTTGAATTAAATTATTCATTTCTTGACTATTATCAAAGAAATATTTATTTGAAATAAGTAATTTATTTTATTTATAACAAATAAATAAAAATTGATGCACATCCTAAAATGATTTGTTATAAATTAGAGTTTCTTTGCACTCACAGTTTTTCTAAGAATATGAAATTAAGGCAAAAAAAGTACACTGAAAAAAATGATATTGTCTATTCTTTAATATTACGAGTATGGTTTGTACGTATGCTAAAACAGCAATACTGTATTTCTGTTCTTAAAATAGTGTATTGATGCGCTTCACATATACACATCACTATGTCTCACATACATATGGCTGTTCCGCATATCCACCAATATAATATATGGGAATTGACCATATTTAAGGCAGTATTCCAAAAATATATATTTTTTAATTAAATTGTATAAATCTTATTTATGGGTTACTCTAAATAAAGTTTGTTTAAATTAAATAAATATAATTAAAATAAGTATGTCAGACCTCGGATAATATGATTTCTTCGATTTTTTCTTATTTTCAAAAATGAGACATTTTTGAAAATCAAATTTTGAAGAATTTTAAATATGTTTGAAAATAATTCAATTTTCAATTTTTTTACGAAAAATCTTTAAATATAAATTATGTAAATGATAATTTATGAAAGGTAGATTCAAGCAATTTTATTAAAATATATTTTAAAAAGTAGTTTTTAGAAATTTTGCATTATAATTTCTTAAAATTCAATTATTTGCAATATTTTTAAACACAATATATTTTTTCATTTTAAGTATCTATATACAAACATTACATTGCATTTTTTAAAAAAATCAAATAATCTTGAAAATTTTAAATCAAAATTCTTCTAAAGAATTAGTTTTTTTTTAAAAGAAATTCAATTATTTTCAAAAACAAGTGCAATAAATTTTTTAAAAAATCTACTTTTTATATAAGAAGCTATCAATTTTCCGAATATTAGATATTAAGAAAAGATGGTATTTTATAGCATCTAGATGTTATGGTTTAATATTTCAGATGTTATATGTTTATGTATTTGACTGACACAGATATACACTGAGAAAAAAAATTATTTGATTCAAACAAATTTTGTTTAAATCAAACTTAAAATATCTTTGCTATACAGTCAAACATATTTAAGTTTAATTCAAACATATTTTCTGGTTTAGTTTAAGAGATTATATATTGAAATCAAACATAAATTGTGGTTGATTTTAAATTATCTGTAGTTAACTTTTAAGTTTGATTCAAACATAAAACATTTAAACATAATTTTTGTTTAAACCGTAACAGAAAATATGTTTGAATTAAATATAATTATTCAAACAAATAATACTTTTGAATCAATGCAGTAGATATTTTCTATATATTGAGATTAAACTTACTAATTAATTTCAATTAAACAAAATCGTCTAACATTATTTTGGTGTTTAATTCAAGTATAATGTTTTCTCAGTGTATTGACCGTTAATATCTAGATATTAAAGCTCAATATCCATTTTTCTTAGTGCCCCAATACAGAAACCTGCTTAATAATAGAACGTCCTTCCGGCAGGACCAAAAAGACTCAAGTGAGTCCGTCCGAAATCGCTAAATAAAACTAACATGGATTGACATAAACAAAATGTAATATATATCGTTGGAAAGGTGATGAAACAAGCTTTCAGCGCATGTAAATGTCGAGCTTGTAAGTTCAAAACCAAGAGCAGGGTAGCTTAAAGAAGTTGAATTTTCCAAAAATTCATATAATTTTTAGTCACAAAATGATGAAACCCGGTCCTGTCGGCAGGACGCTTTTCGCTTTGTTTAAAGGGCTACCATGCCTAGGCATATAAATTTAGAAACTTGATATTTACATCATTGGAAAGCTTGTTTCATTACCTTTCCAACGATATATTTGTTTTTGTATTTATCTGCTTCCATATTAATTTTATAAAGAAAATTTAAAGAGAGTTTTTATTCAATTGGCCGCAATTTTGCTGATTAACATTAAAAATGAAATTTTTGTTAATTAAACAAATAGGTTTCATTCTTTGAACGTTTCTGAAGAAAAAAAGACAAGACCGGACAAAATATATTGCTTTTTGTGGATTTTACATTGAATTTACGAAAAAATGTTTTTTTTTACTTTTTAGAAACAGCAAGTTTGAGGGCTTTGAAAAATGGTTTAATATTATTATTTTAAAAAGTCAAATATATGGATTTTTTCGTCTTTTCGTCTACTTTAATCCCAAGGAGTTCCGGAAAAGAAAAATTGAATTCCCTTTTTTTAAAAGCCTTATTTTCGGAACATCCTTACGGCAGGACGGGCGCTTGGAAGTTCTATCATTAATCTGAAAAATATTTTCGAAATTATTTAATACTTTTCAAAATTATCAAAAAACTCAGAAAAAACGGTAGCATGGTGAGATACGAGCCCAATTTTGAAATTATTAATTAATTGCGAAAATATTTTTAAGCAGGTTTCTGTATTGGGGCGGCTGTGCTGTCGATATATATGAAGCCCATGAGCTTATAGAGATTTATTTAAGATATTTAATTATTTGTTACATTGATTCGGAAAATTGATAGCTTCTTTTACATTTAATATTTAACTTCCGAATGATAATTTCACTTTCTATAAAAAATACTTTTTATATATTTTATTGTTTAAGATTGGGAGAAAATACTGCTCTCTAAATTTAAATCAGTTAAAAATAATTTTGAATTTCTAATTGGCAAGTTTGAATCTTTTCTCGATTCGAATGTTGCACATCTCTAGTGAATAACTTAAATGAAAAATGTCATGAAAGATTCACTTTTTGCTCTATTGAATAAGGTATCCTTCTTTTGTGACGAATGAAAAGGAGAGAGAAAAGGAGCGAATAGAAGGAGAGTTTGCTCATTTGGATGTATGACTGGTTGGCGAATGCGGGTTCGGCAGCCATAATTCATCTTTGTGCATAATTCACTTTCGTTCTGTCCTCCTCTCCTTCTCACTCGATGTATATGTACGAGTTATGTTGTAGATGAGGGTTGAACGAAATTTACTGTGGTCTTTTCCGCGAATTACTCGCGAGGCCATTCTTGTGCTGGCCATGACTCTTTGTCATGCATTGAACATGGGATTTGCTCTCCCGTTCTCGCTTTCATCTCATATGGACCCTTCCGGGAATCAGGATCGTCCTGGACCTGTCAGACACTTCAGGGAATGATTATAAATGATTTTAAAGCCAGTTGCTTCCCGAAGAAGTTTCAAATGAAATATATATTCAAACTCTATACGGATTCCAGGGACGAATTTTCTTTTCTTAATCTTGTTTTACTGTAAAAAAAATTAGAGATGTTAGAAAATTTTAAGAGTTTTAGTATTAGTGGGGAAAAAATATCTTTTTGTTTTTATTGCACATCAGATAGAATTTATAAAGTAAAAGGTAAAACTTTGTTCATTAAAAGAGAGAAATCTGTTCCTGTCTCTTTTGTAATTTGTTTTCACCGTGTAGTCACATATTTCATTTTTTATTCGCACTCAATGTCAGCGGAAGATTTATATCTTTTTCTAAGAAACGCCTTTAGTGGTTGTACCTCTGTATAGTGGTGTAATTCTATAAAATGCAACTTGCAAAAATTACGAATAAGGATTATGAAGAAATATCTAGAAATCATATTATATATAGTGTCGGATATAAGTTGACGTTAATCTATATGTATTTACTTTGAATTTTCATTTTTTAAAATATTTTAAATAATTTTATCATTGTACTCCAAAAGATTTTATAAACTATTAGCAGTGACATCTAGTCGTTGTAAAATGATCTTTTTACTTTAGTCACTAGTTTGATTTTACCTTTGAAGATAATCGAAATTTTTCTACTTCATGCATGAGGCAACAAACCGACTGTTGGTAACTTTCGTCAGTTAAATACTTAGCTCTGTATGATAAATTAAATTTTCCAAATTCCTTTATTTTAAATTGTTAGAATACAATTGTTTATAATTTAACAGCTTTATAAACCTGAATCACCAGAATTTTAATGTTTTCAATTCAGTGGACGAGTTTATCAATATTCTTCGATATCTATTTTATTTTATTTATTAAAATTTATTCACCAATAAACGGATGTAGTAAAAATTAGGTACTTTATTTTCACAATAAAAAAATCCTCCAAAATTTATTACGTAAATTCAGCATTGTTTTATAATAATATTCTTATTAAATTTAAATAATATTATTAACAAATAAAACTTTTCTCACATGGTATTCACCATGTCTCTTACCATGACTTTCACTACAAGTCTTACCATGGCTTTCACCATAAACATTTTTACCATCATGTTTTCTTTAAATTTTTAAATTTCACTTTTAAATATAAGCTGCTTAATCTTTAATTATATGATTATTAGTGTGATCAAACTCATGATGTTATTTCAGTTTGTTCATGCTTCATTCATTTATGTTCGTTTAAGATGAAAAATTATTATAAAAAAATTGACTGATGAGGACTTAATCAAAATCGAAACTTGTGGCAATTTATGCGAATTATTGAAATAAACGAACATAATTAAATCAGTCATCTTTTTCGTACTGTTGAGAAAAAATTATTTTGCAAATAAAGAAAAATGAATGTAAATAGAAACATGTAGTTAAAATTGTAAAACTGATCATTATATATTTCAAGAAAGTAAAATATTGAAATGCATTGCAGTAAAGAATAATAACCCAATGGGAAATTTACAACTGGCGGAGTGCTGCGCCAGCACTGTCAGTACTGGCAGTTACGCTGACAGACAGCACTGTCATAACGCTGGGATGATAACACTGTGTTACTCTGGCGAAGTACTGCCTGCCAGTGCTGCCAGGCAGTGCTGGCTGAGAATATTGCCACAATAAATGCCGTATTGTTATTAATTAGTCGTAAATTAATAATTATAATTAATTTAATAACAAAATGGTAAATAATATTAATAAATAGTAATTATTTATAAAATATTTCTCTTTAGTTTTTAAAGAAATTGTAATTAAGATGGAGTCTAACAATGGATATAGTAAATGAAGTAGAAAAAAATTGTTTATAACATTTAAAAATTAAATAATGGACAATTACAGTAAGTGTGCATTAGATTTTCATATTTTAGTACCTAACGATTGGAATCTAGAAATATCGCAAACCTATGAAAATAAACAAAATTCCTCACGAGGGGAATCGAACCTACGACCTACGGATTTACAGACTAACGCTCTAATCACTACCCAGGCGCGAAAGACCAATGCTGACGATGGATTGAAGCTTTATTGAGCCTTGAACGCCCAGCGTGGGTAATCCAGAGTTGAAGCAGTCTTTAAAACACTGTCACTCAATGTTGGTTCAACATTGGAGACCAATGTTCGTCCCATGCTCGATTCAAGACTCGATCAATCTTCGTGTGTGAAGCTTGAATATCCAATCTTTATTCAACCTTGAATCAAGGCTTGAATCAACGATGATACAATATTCACTTTATTTATTACCGTATGCACTAAACAATAATCAATAATTTCATCAATCATTTTTAAATAATATAAAAAATTATCTAAATTAATAAATAATTATTAAATATTAAATATTAATAAATAATCAAATAATTTAGATAAAAAATTATCTAAATTAATAAATAATTATTAAATAATTAATAATTATATGATTATATAATAATATAATATAATAAGTATTATTATTATTATTATTTAATATAATAATACTATAATTATAATATTAAGATAACAGTGGTAAATAAATATTAATAATTATTCAGTGTATAATATTTACATTAATGATATTATATTATAAATAAAGTTAAATCTTATATTATTTTTTTCTTGCACAGTGTAAAATTATTATTTACAAATTTCAATAGTTTCGCTTTCGTTTGTCTGAAAAATTTTCAGTGATCAAAAACTTCCAGTATAAAAATTGTTCATTAAAGCGTAATAAATATTTATGCCAAGTATTTTTACATTAGGATTAACCGTTTAGAAAATATTATCAAAATACTATTTTTTGTCAAACGCGTGTGACCTTGCGACTCAGCGTAGCCAACTCAACACATACGTTAAACAAACTCTTGAGTTGGCAACGCTGAGTCGCAAGGTCACACGCATTTGACAAAAAATAGTATTTTGATAATATTTACTAAACGGTTAATCCTAGTATAAAAATACTTGACATAAATATTTATTACACCCTAATGAACAATTTTTACACTGGAAGTTTTTTATCACTGAAAATTTTTCAGACAAACGAACCTCTTGATCTTTAAAAATAATAATTTGACACTGTGCAAGAAAAAAATAATATATAATAAAATTAAACATATTATCAAAAATAAATATTGTAATATTAAATAAATTATAAATATTTATATTTAATATTGTTCAGTGCACACGGTGATAAAGGAAGTGAATATTGTATTTTCGCTCACGAAGATTGACCGAGTCTTGAATCGAGCATGGAACGAACATTGGTGTCCAATGCTGAATCAATGTTGAGTTACCATGCTCTGTCAGTGATATACTTGATTAAGCAGGATCCCTTCCAACCTTCGTTGGCCGTGCGGTTTAAATAGGTGCGTTTATAGAGGTGTCGGGTATGCGTCGGGGAGTTCGATCCCACATGCGAGCGAATATTTTTCCGTTTTCGTTTCTAAACGATATATAAAATAATAAAATTGTGTGTTGTGTTGTGAATAAAAAATGTGAATATGATTGTAAATAATATTAAAAGTCTGTTAAAAAATCAAGAAAAAAATGTGCCGATTAACAAAAAAATTATCTTTTTTTACTAAAATTATTTTTTTAATGTTACTATTTCAAATAACATTTATTGTTAGTAATAATATATTATTTACATGAAAATAATATATATAATTGTTTTAATAGTATATTGGAATTAAATTTATACACATATATAATATGAATAAAAATAATGTCAATAATATTTATTATTATTATTATTATTATTATTATTATTATTATTACTATTATTATTATTATTGTTATTATTATCAATTGATATTTTCATATTATATTGAATGGGCGCGAGAGTCGCGTAAATTGGGGAACAGTGGAAGCAGCCTTGTTTCAGTCTTGAATTAGGCTTCCGCAGCATTGATTGAAGATTGAACGCCAATCTTCAATAAAGACTGGAGCGCGAGACTTAAATAAATGTTACATTATGGCTAGAATCAACCTTGCTTCCGCCGTCCCACCAAGGCTTGATCAATATTGACCAATCCTCATCCAAGCTTCAGTAAAGCCTGAATCCAGCGTCAGTTCGCGCCTGGGTATGCTAACGACACACGTGTACAGTAAAGTTTTAATATCTCAGTATCATTCAGACTTACAATTATTGAATCAAAGATGAGAAAAAAATAGGGATTCGTTAGAAGTAATAAATTGAATGAAAATAAATTAAACTAAATTTTAAATAATTAAATTAAATAACTTTACTTATTGCATTTAACATTTTACAAGTGGTAATTTTTTAATAATTTTTTATTAATAGTAAGAAGTATAATAGAATTTTAATAACCAAATTATTGTTTAAATTGAAGTTTAAATGTTGTTTATAATTTTAATTTGTTTAAATAATTTATTATTTATTAAAATTAAACAATTATGTTAAATTATTATTAAATTTAATAAAAATAAAAAATGAATAACTGAAATGTAAAATATTAATTGTTTGCAATTAATTTATATTTATAAACATTCATAAACTTTTTTTATATTTTTTTCAAGATTATGTCAAAAAAGCAATGTTGGCAACGAGCGTTGTGAACAATTTTTCTATACTCAGCCAGCACTTGCCGCCTTGACTTGTCCAAGCTTTGGAGAAAACAAAAATTTTGTACTGCGCTAGCATTAATTGTCGAGGCTCGGCTAGACTACGGCCGAACAATCGTCTGAGTACTAAGCCAGTGGTAAACATCGGTACTACACTGGCATTTCCCATTGGGAAGTTGAATCTACAATAACACGTTGTTAAGTGCAATTATAAAAGTATGTAATTAAATTAAAAGAAATATAAGTGGTTGATTTTGAAGATTGTAGTGCAAAAATGACTTCTAAAAATTAAAGAATTACATAAATATAATCTCATACCCTAAGGCGTGAAATTAAAAAATAATTTAAATTCTAATTTGCATATTTCTTTATAGATTTAGAAATTTATAGATTTTTTACTATATTTATAGAATTTTAATTTGTCCGAAATTTCAGCTACCCGCCGTGTAGGAATTTCGCTATGACCCAGATCAGGGACAGATCGGGCCTTCCCTATTAGGGAATGAAACACACGTCCCGATATGGCCCTGATCAGGAAATTTACATTTGAGTGTCGCCCCTAATATCGCCATAGTAGGGAAATTTCTACATGGGTAATTAAAATTTCGAGCTGATGCAAATACTTTAAAAAGAAATGCAAATCTTTTCTCATTGAAAAATTAAAACTCTTTACATATTAACCAGAAATAGCTTTATTTCGCATTGTTCGTTTTTTCCTCTCTTTTTTTAACGAGACTTAGATGATGGCGCGATTTGAAAATAAATGCTTACATATATTTTTGTAGTAGAAGTGTGTTTAGAAAATTGAATGCGTGAAAGGCGCGCAGTAAAACATGATTCTGTCGATTTGCCAGAGTTTATTGTTACCCCGTGTAATGAGTGTACACACCCGTCAATTGGCGAATCGACCAATTAAAAGCCTCACTTAACCGCTAATTCGTGCTATATGAAAAGAGCAACAATAGATAATTGAAGACGTTAGAAGATAGGGACTCGAGATGAAGGTGTGCAACGGCATTTTATTGCTTCTGCGATTAAACTGATGTTAAAACAATAATAATAATCATTGTATGGAGTAGTTTCGCTCTGCTTATTCACGCAGTATGTTCACTGCGTATTATACATAATATGAGAAAACGACATTTCAATGGAAACGAAAATTTTCATCAAAAGTAAACTGTTAGATATACGTATTATTTGTAGATATAGTTATTTAGTTTCATTGAATTTCTTTTTTCCTTGGAAATAGTTTTCTAATTGCATGTAGGTGCACATATGTTCGTTGTTCAAATTGCTTAAATTTCTATTACACGTACATTTTATTTAAGATAAAATAAAGATAAAATTAACATTTGAGTTCAGAATTTGTAAATATTATTGAAATGGAAATTCACCTGATTTTAAGAAACTTTTTTTATGGACTATTTTTTAAATTGTTTGACTTATTTCTTTTTATATTGCTTTTTTATTCTGCTTAAAAATATTACTTTGAAATAATTTTAGAATTTAGCTAATTTTAGAAGAAGGAATTTTAAGGAAGAATCTGATAAACGGTCAAAACGAAAGTTATACATTTTAAAACAAAAAGACAAATTTCTAGTTGGTTTGACTAAAATTTTGTAACTATGGACACATCGAATAACTGCAGTGAAAACTTTTTTTTACCGTAAGAATTTGTACTAATTCCTAATCTTTTTTTATTTTAAATTTAGTAAAGAAATATATTAGGATTACTGTACCATTTCAAGAATTCGTTATGAACAATACCACACGCATAGAAAGGGTTTGCTGTGGCAGCGAACATTTTGCTGCCACAGCAAACCTTGTTCTTTGAAATAGGGACAGCGGAAAAGTTTGCTGTGAGATCAAACAAGTTCGCTATGACAGCAAACTCGCATAAATTTTTACTAATGTATGCTGTCACAGCTACCATCCCAGGCAGAAAAGTCGGTGATGTGCCGATGCCTACGACCGGCTCGACACCGGCCCGGTGGTAAAGTCGGACAATACCCGGTACCGGCATTGTGGTACCGGGCCGGTCCCTAAAAGTCAACCGGGCCGGCACCGGCCCGGTAGTAAGGTCGAACAATAACCGGTACCGGCACTGTGGTACCGGGCCGGTTAATAAAAGACACCGGCCCGGTACTACTTTTTAATACCGTTTTTACACCGGCGATGGACTTTTTCCGGCATCAAAATTAGTACTGGCCCGATACTACTTTTTAATTCCGTTTTTACACCGGCGATGGACATTTGCCGGCATCAAAATTAGTACCGGCCCGGTTCCGGCAGTCGTTGCAGTTTTTATACCGGCGACGAACTTTTGCCGGCATAATATTTTTGTGTCTTAAAAAGTCTAAATATTTAATTTTTTGAAATTTTTTTAAAACTATTCGGAAGAATAAGAAAATGAAATCTCTCAAAATCAAAATTGTTTTTTAAAATCTATTTTTATATAGTTGGAAAAATTACATTTCATTAAACTCTATTAATTCAGCTTTAAATTGTCCGGGAAAAACACTCAAAAATCCGGGAATTTGTTACTGCCGAATTACTAGACACCCTATAATAACTTTGTTCGTTTAAAATAATTTTGGTCAGGTTTTATCTGATTTATTGTTATAAAATTTTGATAATCTAACAAGGTATTATATTAATTTCATTATACTAAGTTTCTGCAAGTTTTTTCTATAAAGCCGGTACCGGGCCGGTACCAGGCCAGCGGTTTTTCTTTAGCCTTAGTCCCAACGTATAATGACATTAACAAATGTTATTATAATTATTAACTTTGACATTACATTATTCAAACTGTCTTTTAGAAAATGTTTTTTTTATTAATTTAGAACATTTTGTAATTAGTCCTGGTGTCACACTTCATATATAAACTTTCCATTCACTTTTCATAAGCAGGTTTAGGTTAGTGGATGCGGCGTCGACTTTGCAGCCCGAGGGTCCTGAGTTCAATTCCTCATGTCTTCAGATTTTTCGCTAATAATTAATAATAATTCATACGTTTCAGCTTTGTATTTAGTGTTTACAATTAAATTAATTAATAAATAATATTGTTTTCATACCTTAGGCACAAAATAGGCGCTTTTAGATAGCAGCCGACAGGAACTAAAAGCTATTCATTTGTCAACTTGAATGAAAATGGCGACTTTTTTTTCCCATGGGCAAAAAAACAGCTATGGTCCCATGCGTTATTTTGCTCATGGGAAAAAAAGGCCGCTATTTTCATGCAAGTCGAACAAGTGAATGACTTTTACTCCCTGTCGTCTGCTATCTGAAATCGCCACTTTTGGGCCTTTGGAATAAAAAATATCGTAAGTAACACGGGACTTAAAGGCTGCCAATTTATTTACGATGATTTTTGTGCCACTCGTTACGGTCTCAGGGCGCCTATACGGCGCCCTCGACCTCCACTCGTGTCACAAAAATCACCGTAAATAAATGCCTACCTTTACGTACCTTGTTGCTTAATATACTATTAACGTTTAATATATGTAAAAATGTATAATAATAATTAATAATTTTTTTTACTACCGGCCCGGTATCGAGCCGGTGGTTTACCGGCACCGGGGCGGATATTTCCCGGGTTATCATTGTTGACCGGGCCGGCTCCAAGCCAGCAGAAATACCGGCACTGGGCCGGTGTCTAAATTTCACTGGCCCGGTATCTTGCCGGTAATAAACCGGTACGAAAACACTGAAAACCAGAACCGGCCCGGTACCGGGCCGATGGTTTGCCGGCAAGGTGCCGGACCGGTGGTTTACCGGCACCGGGGCGGATATTTCCCGGGTTATCATTGTTGACTGGACCGGTTCCGGGCCGGCGGTAATGCCGGTCTCACGCCGGCACCGACAAGTCCGCCCTTGGTACCGCCCGGTACCAAGCCGGTCGTTGATTTCTGCCTGGGACACCAAGCTGATGAATTAATGAATATTTTTGTTGTAAAGCAAATTTTATCAATTTCCACTAATTCAAATGTACCCACATGAAAAAATTCCCGGGAAAATACTCCTAGGAAATTCCAGTAGGAAATTCCAACAGGAAGTTACTGTAAAAATTCTGACAAATTAGTTTTCAATATGTCATGAAAATCAGATTGTTAACAAAAGATTTCAGAGTTCATAAAGTTTTATTTCATTTTTTCTCGTCTTTTTAAAACTTTTAGATGTATTTAATATATTTTTCTAAAATTATTTGGAAAAATATCTTCTAATTTATGTTGATTTTCTAAAGTGTCACTGAGCAAGATATTTTTCCCATATTTGATGGTTAGAAAGACAATTTTAAAATTTTTTATGAAAAGAATAATTTTTTTAAAAGTACTTTATATGATAATTAATTTTTACTTCAATAATATTGAATGATAATTGATTTATTTAATTTGAGTTTTATCTAAACATAATAACTTTTTTAATATGAAGATTTTATTATTTCTAGGGGCCTTGAAGATTTAGGGTTTATTTGTAAGCTTTACTTTTTAGGAAATTTTTTAATTTTACAAAAAATCTCACTTTATGACACGAAAAAAAGATAAGATTTTTAATTCAAGCTTTTAAATTAAAAAAAAATTTTATACAAAAAAAATTTTATTAAAAATTAAAGTACAAAATTTTTGGATATTCTCAAGAGCTCGAACCAAATCGAGTACTCGAAATTATTCGAGCTTTTATAAGCCTCGGCTTGGCCAGAGCTAGAACTAATTAGGCTCGGCAAGAAAAACGAAAAGCACGAAAATACTCGATCGAACTTCGACATTTTTGCACACCTCTAAAGCGTTTTTTTCTTATTTGAAATAAACCTTTAGGTGTCGGTACTATATTACTACTACTCTCCCCTACTATTTTCTTTCATCAAAAAAATAATAGACACACTGTTAGAAAATTCTGTTGTGATTTTACAGCAAAAGTACAGGAAACAATTATCCAACAAAATAATACTGTAATTTTACTGTTCTGAAGTACTGTAAATTTACAGCATAATCTGTTAGACTTTTACAGTATAGTGTTGTGAATATGCTGTGGAGTTCTGTAAATTTACAGTATTTATTTCTGTAGATTTACTATTAAATTCTGAGAATTCACAGTGCGATACTGTAAATTTACAACATGTTTTACTTTAAATTTACATTATTATTTGCTGTAAATTTACTATATTATATACTGGAAATTTACAATATTATATACTATCATTTTTCAGTGAATGAATTCTTAATTGCAGACAGAATTTTTTCCAAATTTATTATAAATATTTTTTATTTTAATTGTAAATTTTCCTACCTAGTTAGAAACTTAATTTTTCTGCCGCAATAATTTAAAAACGTTTGGTAACTAATTTTTAATAAGTTTTCATATATTCTTTTTATTTCACAAAAAACATGTTTTATTACACAATTACTTATTTTACAAATAATAACAAACAGTTATAAAAATAACAAAATATAATAATCATGTGTCAGATTAAAAAAGATTAACTATATTCCACATTTATAATTACATTATTTATCCCGAGAACACGAGCAATGGATAAAACTTACACATAAACAGATTAATTAATTAAAAAATTCACTATTGTTCACTATTATGTAAAAATATTTATTTTAAATTAAAAACCACAATTTCGATTTAAAACACTGTTTACACAAGAAAACTTCTACTCGCGGTCTTAGGTTCTTTGCCGAATGCTGAAGAGCAACTGATGCTTAAAGGACCTTTTGACAAAAATTTCTTAGAAATTATGGAAAATTTCCGAAAAATTTCTTTTATTTCTTTTTATCCGAGAAATTTCACAAACCCTCTATCTGAAAATCTATAATAAAAAAACGGGTATTTGAAAAGTCATAAAACAGAAAGTCTTGTAAGACCAAACCCTTAGTTGACCGTCCTAACAATAAGAAAAACCAGATGTGACACAAACCCTACAAAACGAGAAAATATTTTCAGTTTCAAATAAAAATATTTGACGCCCAAAGTAGAAAATTTTATTTAAAACTTATTTATTAAACGTTGCTTTTATGTATAATTTTAATATACCGTTTTTTTATTTGTACTAATAAGTTTCCTAGTATTTCCTAGTATTTAAAAATTTTTCTAAGGGTATTTTTTGTGCATTAATGTAACCTGTATAGTTCAAATACATCACAGAAAAACAGTCTGAAATTATATATAACAATAACTATATAAACAATAACTGTTTGTAACCATAAAAAATTATTCAGTTATAGTTTTAAGACTTAAAATCATATTCTCAAGGTTAAAATGAAGTTAAAACTAGCTGTAATGTAAAAAAACTGCAGCTAAAATCACAAAATAAATATCTGTAAAATTCTTGAAGTTTTATACTGTGATTTCACAAATAATTTACTGTAAATAAGAAGTACAATTTTTTTTGCTGTAAAACCTTTAAATACAATGAATTTTTGCTGTATTTTTAAGGTTTTACTGTAAAAATCACAACATTTTTGTAAATTTACTACATTTATGTGTTTTTACAGCAAAAACTGTGAATTCGCAGTACATTTGTACTGTACAGTTGCTGTAAAATTACAGAAATTTCTAACAGTGCAGAAAAGAAAGAATTTAATCTGTTTTGTTAATAAAATTCCAATTTTAATTAAACTTATTCGTAGAAAATTAAACTCTTTTAAACATTTTTATTCGAGTTTTTGTAAATAATTAAATTCTTATAAAGAATTTCTTTTGGTTTTTTTAAATAATAAAGTTTTTGAATAATTGGAATTGAAAATAATTGAATAAAACAAAGAATTTTTTCAGTTTAAAAAATAAACGTGTCTGTTAAAAATTTTAATTAAATATTTCATTTATTAAAAGTTTAGAAAATAATTGGATTCTTGATAAGAATTATATTACAACTTTTAAAAATATGTATAAACAATAATAATTAATTATGTGAGAGTTTTTAAAATTTTGATTATGAAATTATTCAAAAATTTAAATTTGAAACTAAATCATTTTGCAATTTGCATAATAATAAATTGAATATCACGTTCTGCGCGTAATATTTGGTATTAGTTTATTAAATAATTGAATTTTTCTTAAAATTTCATTCTCAAAAATAATTTTATCGACAAATTAAAAAAAATTAAATACTTTCGACAAATTGTAATAAAGTTTTTAAGAATAATAATATTTTTCGAGAAATTCGATTAAAATAGTAATAATTGAGAATTCCTAAAAAATTGATAAAGAAATAAAATATTTTACTTTTTATGTAAACTTTCTTTGAATATTCGCTATTAGATTTAAAGCATTTAGAAATTTTTTCACTCTTTACACTTCTACTTTGAAGTAATTAAAATATTTTCGTAAATACTAAAAACTTTTTACCAAAAATTCAATTATTTAATAAAAACGTGTATTATAATGAATTTGTGTTTCTTTAGCCAACAATTCTAAATGTACTAAAACCTGTTGCCTCAGTGTCGACAATTAGAAGACAACTTATTGCAGCTTCGAAGAAAACAGGCGCATCCATCGAACGTAACAAGCATAACACAACCTAAACCATCGTCTGTTGGAAATATCATAAAAATCTCATTGCAACACATAGAAGATTACAACAAATTTCAGTAATAAATATCGTCACCAGGTGCAAGGTAAGTTGCTTCAATTTAATTTAACAAAAATTATCTAATTTTTTAATAGGGAATTTTATCAAATTTATATTTTAAAAAAATTGTTAAAATTTTAATAACACTAATAATAACATTAATTAATTAATTTCTAAAAGTAATCAAGTCACAAAATATTTTTGTCAAAAAATAAAAATATTTAATTGCAAAAATTTATTTCAAATATTTTTATAGCAGAAAATAAATTATGTTCAAAAATTTTAAAAAATTGTCATTATTTATATTATCATTATGAGTGATAAAAATCTTTTTCAAAATTTTGTTACTTTCAAAATTTTTTTTTAAATTCTTGCTAAAATTTCAAATATTTTTCATAAATTATCAGATATTAAAATAAAGATTTTATAAATAATTTTCAAGTAGGAAATAAAAATTGTCACAAGCACACAAGTTATTACAATTTTTTTATTATACTTCTTTGCAGTAGTAATTAAATTATATTCATAAATAATTTTGCTCTGCACATATTACCGACAGATGGTAATAAAAAATGCCTAATACTGTATTACCATCACATAGTGAATTAAAACTTTATCTGCGCAAAAGATGCGCACCTCTCTTCTTAAACTTTGAACCAATGAGCAATTCGGTTGTAAATCACTGAGCCAATCATGGCTCATCTTAGATTCATGTAACTTGCACGTTCAAATTAACAAATCGTATTCTTGAAATTCACAAATTTCACTCATTCTCCACTGTGCGAAGGAGTGGCTTTTCATCTCCTCCATTTTCTTTCATCGTGTGTCTCAACCTGCTACTGTCTATTAAACGATTAAGTCGCATTATCGCGTAGTGCAGGTTTTAATAAAGTTTTACTCCATGGTTCAATTGTGATTTTCGTCAATAGGAAAAGGAAAAAAACTATGAAAGTGAGTTTTAAATACATTAATTTTCCCAGAAAAAGTGATAATTTTTTGATACTTGCGAATAATGATACATGTGCATTTTTGTTCTATTTGTAGTTTAAAATTTTTTTTCTTTCAACGCTGATAATTTTGGCATTACTTTTCTTTAATCCATGTTTCTTTTCTTTAAATATAAAAATGTGAAGTGAAGTGAATAGCGTTTTCTCTCAACAAATGCATTGAGGTTCAACATAACCTCAAATTGAAAATGTTTTTTTGTGTTTTAAACGTTTGAAAGAAAATAAAATAAATAATTTTTATAACATTTTGTGAAAATTTTCAAAAATAATAAATGAACAATTTAAATTGTGATTGTTATTCAAATAATAATAATTAAACCAAATAATAAACAAGTTGTTCATTTCATGACCATTTAGCTTCCTCAATATATATTATTATATATAATTTTAAAAGTTAAATAATTATAATAGTTTATTAAATATAATTAATAAACCGGGTAAAGTACCCTGAATAAATATTAATTATTCAATTTTTTATTATAGAATAATTATTTTAAAGTGTTACGATAAAATGTCAAAAAATACAAAATTTTAATTTTTTGTGAACAATTAAAATATTTATTAATTCTATAAATTTTGATGAAATATATACTTTATATACATGAATCGATTCGTTTTTATGTCAGGAATGCAATTTTGACAAGAATTATTAAAAATTTTAATATAGAAAAAAGTTATTTCAAAAAATCAAAAAATTAATTTTTTCAAAAATTAAAAAAATTTTGAAAAAAAAATTTTTTTAATATATTTTTGAAAATCCTTTTGTCTGATTCTTGGTATTCATGACCGTAATACACCTACAAAATCTTATCAAAATCCATCAAGATGTGCTAGAGAAAATTTGTCCACAAGAATCGGTGACATACACACACATACATACACACACACATACATCCGGACATTTGTTCCTCTCGACGAATTATATATTCTACACTTGAAAATTTGTAAAAATAATTGATTTTAAAAAATTCGGAAATCGACATCACTATAAGGCTTCCTTTATGAGGAAGCAAAAATAAAATACTAATATATAAATCACTGAATTCAATAAAAAATGGCAATTATCTTTTTTTGAACACATTAACTTAAAATTAAAAAAATAAATTTCATTTTTTTCTTCAAATGCATTGAGATTCAACATAACCTCAAATTGAAAATGTTTTCATTGAGGATAAAAATTAATTTGTTATTATTTGTTTTGAATTTTTTTTATAAAAAAAGTTTGTAAAAAAATTGTACTGTGTATTACGTTTGAACACTATATCGTTGTATATCGAAAATTGAAAATTTTAAATTGTTTTCAGAGTTAACCGCCTGTTGCTTCGAGAGGTCAAATAATTCTTTCGACAATCAAGCCAAAGACGTCGTATTCAGTCATCCTGCGGACATATGTCATCAATTTTGATACAAAATTTAGTTTACCGTTAAACACTCAATCCTCGTGCAGCAATTAAATTTCCTCAAATTTTCCAATCGTCAAGGTTAGAAATTCATTCATTTATTAAAAAAACACTTATTATCATTGAAAATACTTGTTACAAATAGAAACAATTAAATTTACTAATTGAAAAAAAGTTGTTTTCAAAAATTTCAATAATAATAAATAAAACATTCAAAATATCTATTGATTTTATTCTCTAATGTAATTAGAGAAAAAAATTTACCAATTAAAAGAAATATAACTCTAGAACCTTTAAGGTTTTTATACTCTAAATATTTTACACATTAAAAAAAAGTATCTTCATAATATAGAATTGTACTGTGTATTACGTTTGAACAATTAACACTTTACCGTTGTGATGCGAAAATTAAAAATTTTGAATTTTTTTCAGAGTTCACCGCCTTTTTTGTCTCGAGAAACTGGGTAAAGAATAATTTCGACTAACGAGCCAAGGACGTTGTATTCAGTCATCATGCGAACTCATGTCATCGATATGAGCACAAAATTTAGTTTATCGTTAAACATTCAATTCTCGTGCAGCAATTAAATTTCCTCAAATTTTCCAATCGTCAAGGTTAGAAATTCATTTAATTAAAAAAACTATTATTATTATTATTATTTAAAATACACAATATTAATGAAAACAATTATTTTTAATAACATTAAAATACTTAATTAAAAACTATAAAAGCATAAGATTAAAAATTTTTTTTAAATTAAATATTTTATATAGAAAAAAATTAAATGCATTTTCTAATTCTTTCTTTAATTTGAATATTTTGTTTCAATTTTAAAAATAATATATTGAAAATCATTAAATTCTTGGAGAAATGTTTATCATAAAATTTGAGAATAATTGAATTTCTCAAAACAATTTAAATAGTTTTGTAAATAATTGAATTTTGAACAAGAATTTAATTAAAATTTTTAGAAATTAATTGAAATCTGTTAAATTATTTTATAATGAAATAAAAAAAAATTGAAAGTCTTTGTAAATTTGTTTTTTGAAAATAATTGAATTTTTGAAAAGGTATTAATTATATATAAATATAGTTGAATTCATTAATGAAATTGACAGTAATTAAATTTTTGTAATGAATTAAAAAAAAAAATTCCATTATTTCGTCAAATTATTTTGAAAGTAATTAAATTAACTGGAAAAATTATATTCTCTTTTACCGTTGTGATGCGAAAATTAAAAATTTTGAATTATTTTCAGAGTTCACCGCCTTTTTTGCCTCGAGAAACTGGGTAAAGAATAATTTCGACTAACGAGCCAAGGACGTTGTATTCAGTCATCATGCGAACTCATGTCATCGATTTGAGCACAAAATTTAGTTTATCGTTAAACATTCAATTTTCGTGCAGGAATTAAATTTCCTCAAATTTTCCAATCGTCAAGGTTAGAAATTCATTCAATTAAAAAACTATTATTATTATTATTTAGAATACTTGTTATTAATAGGAACAATTATATTTACTAATTGAAAGAAAGTCATTTTCAAAAATTTTAATAATGATAATAAGTAAAACATTCAAAATATCTATAACTAAGGATAACACAGGCCGACAAGATTTACTTTCCAAGTTTCAGACATTACTTTTCCGAAGTATTTCGACGTGCTGAATCCAAATCCGACCTCAAAATGGACCCATCACATCAGGTTTTCGAGATATTTTAACCTAAAAGTGCAAAAAACCTGTTTTCAGTAATATTTGATGTCATGTAACATCAAGAGATAATTTTTTTCTCTTAAAGGTCAATCTTGCTACTAAAAGTGCTACTCTTCCCCTTTAATATCCATTTTGAAATTTAAAAAAAAATTTGTTTTTCTCTGAGTAATCGTTCATTGAATTTTCCAAGTTTGGCGAATTCTTCGAAAACCAAGTAGAAATAGACAAAACTTCGATAATAAAGCATAATTTAACTACAAACATCTAAATTTTAAATAGTTTTGAGGATTTTTAATATAACTGAATACGAATTCGATATCAGATTGACAGGTTCAAAAATGGTATATTTTAGGGAAATACAATCAATTTCAAATAAATCGTCTGCCATATTGTATACGCCATTTAAAATTTTGTGAATCTGATATTGAATTCGTATTAAGTTATATCGAAAATCCTCAGAACTATTAAAAATTTAGATATTTGTAGTTAAACTCTGCTTTATTATCAAAGTTTCTTTGTTTCTACTCAGTTTTCGAAGAATTCGACAAACTCAAAAAATCCAATAAACGATTACTTAGGGACAATAAAAAATTTTTTTAATTTTCAAAATGGATATTAAAGGGGAAGAGTAGCACTTTCAGGACCAATATTGAACTTTTAGAGAAAAAAATTATTTCTTGATGTTACATGACATCAAATATAAGTAAAAACATGCTTTTGGCACTTTTAGGTTAAAATATCTTGAAAACCTGACGTGATGGGTCCATTTTGAGGTCGGATTCGGATTCAGCACGTCGAAATCCTTCGGAAAACTATTGTCTGATTCTTGGAAAGTAAATTGAATCAAATTTTGTTGGCCTGTGTAATCGAGAAAAAAGGGAGGGAAGAAAATTTCTAATTAGGGGAGAGTGGTGCATAATGGGGTAGGCGGGTCAAATGGGGTACCTCTGTTTCTCCATGATGGGTACTTTTAATTTTTTTATTCTCGATATATATATATATATATATATATATATATAATTCATATTAATAAGAAAATGTTATTAATTATGAGGACACTACGAAAAATTTTTTTTTTAAAGTTATACAACTTTAAAGTTTTGAGCAAAAAAATACCGATTTTTTTCGAAATTAAAGTGCTTATAAAACTTTTTGGGATAATTTATTTAAATTGGCAAGTGTGGGATCTTTTTCAGCACTTATTCTAGAGTAATTTCCAATAGGATAGATTATTAAATTGTTTATAACAATTTGTAAACATTACATTTTGTTGTAATATGCAGTGCGTGGCAAAATGGGGTACCTATGTGTTTGGCCATATCGGGTGGTATTCAATATTCATTGAACTACTTAAAAACATTATATTATGCATATTTAACAACTTTCCGCAGAAAAATCGATATTTTTGTTTCGGGGTATTATAGAATCGATGTTTCACTATCGATATATCGATATTTTTCATTATCGATGTTTTTTTGTTAAATTCTAAAAAATATTACTTGTTTTTCTCATAATAATAAAGAATCTTACTTTTTTTGTATTTATAATCTCTTACAACAAGATTTTAACAAATTTTGAAAAAATATTCCACGTTTTATATGGTAATTTGATACCATCCTATTTTGCTCCACCCATGGGGCAAAATGGGGTTTTAGCACCTTCTCAGAAAATGGGATATAATTTCTTTCAAAATTTTTTTTCTCCGCTATTATAATTTCCTCAAACCTAAGAGTACCAAAAAGAATTCTGATGGTTAGTTGAATCGATTTATTCGTTTGGTTTTCTGTAAACAGCTAATAACAAAAAGGTACCCCATTTTACCCCACTCTCCCCTATATTCTTTCGTAAAATTTTTTTAGAAATAATTTAATTTTTGGAAAGAAATTTATTATTTATAAATATAATTAAATTGATTCAAATGAATTATTAAAGTTTTTAAAAATAATTGAATTTTCTCTAAAAATATTATTAAAAATTAAAAGGAAATTGAATGTTTGCAAAGAATTTTAGTGTTTGGATATATAATTGCATTTTCTCGAAGAATTTATTGAGTGCTTTTCAATTTTAAAATCATTAAGTGAATCTAACAAATTTAATCAAATTTCTTAAAAATAATTAAATTCCCACAAAGAATTTTATTTCTTATGAAAATAATTGAAATCTCGCAAATAAATTTTTTAAAAAATTTGATAATCGTAAGTAAGGGGTCGCCCATAAACCACGTAGCCAGTTTAGAGGGAGGGGGGGGGGTTTAGTGAAGTTCTACGGAGGGCTATGTGGGGAGAGGAGGGGTCCGAGCCATGATTGTGATTACGTAGTTTTTTATTACAATATTTATTTGGATATTTTTATTAATATTTATATTTTATATGAATTAACTCACTGTAATTTGTTTATTTTTAAATTTACAGTTTTTTCTTTGTACACCGCTTAAAAGAGTAGTTATTAAACGATAAGAAATGTCTATCGTTACATAACAAAGATTATGTATATAACTTTAAGTTAAACTTTTGTAAATTTGGTTTTATTTGTGCGTGACAAAGGCCAACTAAAATGTCCATCAAAATTTTATGCGTGGTTATACTATCCGGCGGCTCAATTTTAAGCGTTTTTTCGAGTAGGATAGAAAAGAAAGTTTAACTTTTTAGTATTAACTGTTTTTTGCAAATTGATAATCAATGTTTAAAGAATATAGAAAAAAATTAGGAAAAAAAAATAAAATTTTTTTAAAGTTATAAACTGGTGAAGTAGGGACTGAAAAAAATCAAGTGCGAAACAGTTGACAGTGTGGAGACTTTTGTAATGCTCTAAAACAAAAAACCAAAGATATTCTTGATTATATGAAAAGCTTTGCTATGATCGGTACCTCGGACAAGAGAAAAAATTTTTTGTTTAGAAAAATGTCGACAACTTAAAAAATGAGTTGTGTTTTTTGACAATGTTTTTTGCCACTTTTGAATTTTTTAAAAATAGTAAATAAAATTTAAAATAAATCTGTTGAATAGATTTTGAGTTATCGTGTCAACGAGAATTTTTTTCAATCTCCACTTCAAAAGTTTATAACTTTTAATATTCTTTATTTTTTTTATAATTCGTTTTCTGTATTCTTTAAACATTAATAAACAACTTGCAAAAAAGTAAATATTAAAAATGTTAAACTTTTTTTAATATCCTACTCGGAAAAACGCTTTAAAATTGAGGCCTCTAGACCAGGATACAGAATACACCCTTAAACGCGTGTTTCTCGAAACTATATATTTCATAATAGTTTACACTCTTATTTTGACACTATTCAACGAAATAACTTGGAATTCAGACTGCCTGTTCCTTAAATGTGTAGTTTTCGTGTAAACTATTTTAAAAAGTTATAAACAATTTAAATTGTAAAATTATGGTCCAAAAATTCAAAAATCTGTCATTTTGGTTATTTATCCATAAATATTTCTGATTCTAGTTTACACGATCCCTGGCGGAAAATGTTGAGTGAGAATTGAGCGAATTCAATCAGATTTCTCTCAGATTTTCTCAAAACATTATATAAGATCTAATTAGTAGTTAATTAGTTAAAAAAGTAATTTAAAGTGGCAAATTAATATTTAGGGAATTCATTTGTGCAATAGTTAAGTGTAATTAAGTTGTTATTAAATAAAGTGTAATTAAATACTCTTTATTATTTAATTGCAGTTAACTGTTGCACAAATTAATTCCCTAAATATTAATTTGCCACTTTAAATAACTTTTTTTTAATAATAACTACTAATTAGCTCTTATAATAATGTTTAAAGTAAACCTGAGAGAATTCTGATCGAATATGCTCAACTCTCACTCAACACATTCCGCCAGGGATAGCTAAAATCGTTAAATTTTTTATAATTTTAAACTATGTATTTATCGATAAAAACGCATTTAAAAAATTTTTTTTAAAAACTACATTGTCCTCGGGGGGGGGGGTGTTACAGTACAAGTCTACGTTAGTCTACATGGGGGGAGGGAGGGAGGGGTCGAAAAGTACCAAACATAGGGCTACGTGGTCTATGGACGACCCCTAAATTCATTTGAAGAATTTCTTTTAAATTGTTTTAAAATATAGTGAGTTCTCGCGAGTCGTTCAACAGTTGATCAGTATCCGATTCACAAGTCGTTCAATTTCTAGTATGCTAACAACAATTCTTATACAAAGCATTAAAAAAACAATTCCATTATAAATTAAAGCGATTCAAAATATTTTAATCAATTTTTATATAAAAATACCCTGCAAAATTTTTCTCATAATATAGTAGAAGATAATTGTTATTAAATTAAATTTTCACGATTGCAAAATGTTAAATTGAAACCTTTTTTTAGATATATCAACTCTTCCTCTGGCGACATCATCTTCATTCGTGACATCTAATCAAGAGGAATCAAAAAAATATTGTTAATTAGACTTGTATATATTTGTAATTCTTAGTATTAAGTTTGGATTATTTAGTTGTAGTTAATTGAAAATGTCAGATAATTCGGATAATAGAGATATATCTTTCCCATTACCAATAGACGAAGATCGTTTACAAGTGGCGAGAATTGTTGCTCACAATAGACGACAAGTTTCGAGACCTTTTATTCCACTATTTCCACGAGCAAATGTTTATTTTAGTCACCTTATTTGTAAATTTCGCGCTTCGACACCCAGAACATAGTTACTTGAGGGATGTGTGGGCAACTGAAGGACCAGATTATTTATCCATCGCCTATTTATTTAAAAATGATACTCGTGCAGCGGGAAAAAAAGAATTTCTGGATAACTTAAGAAGTATTTATGTTCCACAATTCACCCAATTAATGGGTAGACCATTTCAAACGTTTAACTGTGAACATTTAAGTGCACCTATCCAAGAAATGGCTAGACAACTAAACACAAACTTTCGTACAAATTTCTGTCAGAAATTCCTGCTGGAATTTCCTAGGAGTGCTTTCCTGGAAACTTTTTCACGTGAGAGTAGATGTCTAATACGATTTATTAGAAAAACGCTTTCTATTATTTATAAATTTTTATATTTATCTTTAATTTTTATATTTAGTTTTTAAATAAATAAATGAATAAATATTTATTCATTCAATATAGAAAGAAAAACGGAGTCAGTAACTTTTACTATACTTTCAGAGTAAAACCAAAACTGTTAGGAATTTCTGCGCATTTCAGTCACTTCTTACTATTTTCAAGGGTGAGGATTAAGGAAATTATAAACTCGAAATTTTTAAAAATATAATCTCCAGGTTTCATCTTCAAAAAATGCATAAACACGGAGAAAATTTCTTTCGTAATGATTACAATAGTCTATATTACAGCTCGGATATGTGACCACTTTTTGTAATGATTACGAAAACTATGTAATTTATTAAAAATTTAGTAGGAGCGATTACTATAGTTACTTTAATGAATCCAAACACTGTATTAATCGTGTTGAAATTTATTTTTTGGAATCATTAATAATTTAGATGTACAGGTTCAGAAAGGGCACTGTAGGCATTCACGCAGAGACTTGTTATAATTACAATAGTCTACGTTAAAAGGAAATCTTGGATTCTGTTCACATGTGTAGCCGTCTAAGGAAATCAGTGATACAGACTGTAGTAGCCTTTACAACAGGACTATAGTAAAATAAGGTGACCGCGGCTGCCTTGCCTTCTTATTTTACTATAGTTCTTCGTAAAGACTACTATTGCTATATTTCTGATTACAAATGACTGTTGTAAAGTTAAAAAGAAAATTTTCAACTAAAATAGTTTTTTTTGTAATTCATGACTTGCGTAAAGTACGTAAGTTACCTAATTAGTGCAATTTACAATAATTCGTCCATTACGTAACTTAAGTTATTTACGTAAGTGCAACTTACGTTATTTACGTAACTTATATTTTTACGTATCATACATTATTTACGGAACTTATATTTTACGTAAATTACGTAAGTTAACTTACTTATGCAACTTACTTTTTTATTTACGTAACTTACGTAAGTTGTGTAAATTATATAACAATTTATACAGGCAAGAAATCTTGTACCTTCGGTGCGTGTGTCAGAAAAAAAATTTTTCACTATGGAAATGTAATAAAAAATAAACCTTACAATATTAAAGACTAACAATGAACAATAATTGTATTAATTACTGATAACGAAGTGATTTTTTGACATTTAAAGTGTATAAGTCTTTCTCGCAAGCTGTGAACTTTCATAGCAGTTAGTATATAAGGAAGTTTAAGTCATGTATAAATATGTGTAAATAGCGATCGTTATTATGTTATGCGTTTAGTATTTAAGTTAGATTTATGTACTTAGGGTTTAGTGAAATTGTCTAGTTTAATAATATAATTTATCTTGAAGTGGGTAGTCTTGGAAGAGTGAAATTAATGTGCAATACATGATTAGAAGTCATGAATTACAAAAAAATTTTATTTTAGTTGAAAATCTTCTTTTTTAACTTTACAACAGTCATTTGTAATCAGAAATATAGCTATAGTAGTCTTTACGAAGAACTATAGTAAAATAAGAAGGCAAGGCAGTCGCGGTCACCTTCTTTTACAATAGTCCTGTTGTAAAGACTACTACAGACTGTATCACTAATTCCCTTAGATTGCTGCAAATGTGGATAGAATCCAAGATTTCCTTTTAACGTAGACTATTGTAATCAGTCACATAGACTTTGTGCTAACTCATATTTAGTTCGTATTTATTTCAAATAAATTTTTAATGAGTACGTTCGACTTACAGAATTGTTACAACGAAGCTACTTTAGGCATTACGAAAAGTGGTCACATATCCGAGCAGTACTGTTCGAATATTGTAATCATTAACAGAAAATTTTTCTCCGTGAACGAAGAAAACATCTGTACTTTATATTGTCAAAATACGGATTAGAGGGACAATACTTAAGGCGATAACCTTTTTTTATTTCAGTAGTCAACGTGTAATTTTTAAATTTAACAGAAAACAAAAACATAATTATCACAAAAATTTCGACCAGTTAATTTGCATATTTATAACATGTTATGTTGATTTTTTTGTAATCACTACAGAAATTATTTTTCAAATTAAATATATAAAAAACTGAATTACTATCACAGAAAAAAACCCGACTCATTTTTGTTGCAACTCATTTGGAAGTCGGTGTCGAAATGAGTAATCAACAACTTCAAGTGACTCGAAATTTGTAATCGGCAATACCCCTTAAGACTCATTTTGAGTCTTTTCCCTAGAAACTCAAAATGAGTCGAAGGGGTATCATTTTTGTTGCAGTTCAAAATGAGTCTCATATGCGACTCATTTTGAGTCCGGTTTTTTTCTGTGATTGCACAGTGGACCAGGAACCTTGTTTGCGTGGCCAAAATTCGTAACTTCTAGAAAAATAGAAATTTAAAATAACTCATAACTGTTCTTATAGTTTTTGAGGTCGCTTAATACGAATCTGAAGGTAGTTTTAAAAAATTCAAAATGGCGGATCCAATATGGCGGACAACAAAATTAAAAATTGATTCGATTGATCTGAAAATTAATATTCGGGAGGTTTTGGGGTAGCTGATTATGTTTTTGAAGTCTTTTTTTAAAGATTGAAATATTTTTAGAAAGTAAAAAACGTTAATAAGTAATCTTTTTCTAATGTCTATTTCAATTGACGACTAGAATTAGCTGTAGATAAACACCCAGGATATACCACGAGGAGGTTTCTTATCCGATTTATGATCCCATTTAAAAAAAAATGTTTGATATATTTTTTAATTTTGAAAATCTGATATCATAATTGTAATCAGAGACCCTGAAAACCCCTTACTAACAAATTTCAAGCAAATCTAAAATCTTTTTAAAAATTTTTAGTCGCCAATTTGGGTCCGCCATTTTGAATTTTTTAAATCTGACTTCAAATTCGGATTCAGCGACCCAAAAACCTTAGTATACACTTCTCCACTCAAATCGAATTAATTTTAGTATTTTTTTGAGATGCCCATACACTGAAAAAAAATTTATTTGATTCAAATAATTCAAATTATTTGAAAAATATTAAATTGATTCAAATACTTTTTAGTTGGATCAAAAAAATATGTTTTTGATTCAAATAACTTGAATTATTTGAATCACACTTATTTGAACCAAATAAATCGTATTTGATTCAAATAAATAACTATTTGAATTGAATAAATGAATTTATTTAATACTAATAATGAGTTACTTGAAACTATTCTTTTATTTATTTCATTCAAATACTTCGTATATTTAATGCAAATAAAAATTATTTAACACAAATATATTTTATTGATTCTAATAAACTTAATTATTTAATCCGAATAATTCATTATTCAAAGCAAATACACTATTTTATCAATACGAATAAAAAAATATTTGAATCAATTAAATAATTATTTGAAACGAAAATAATGAATTACTTGCTATTTGGATACAGAATATACGACACTGGCTTTGATATAGTAGATCAGCCAGAATTCTCACCAAGTCTCAGTGGCGGTATGGCTGAAAGAGGTGCGTTTATAGGCTTGCGGTCAGCGTTATGGGCGGGGGGACGTGAGTTCGATGCCACATGCGAGCGAATATTTTTCATTCTCCGTTTTAAGCGTTATATAAAATAATAAAATTGTGTGTTGTGTTGTGAATAAAAACTGTGTGAACATGTTTATATATAATGTTAAAAGTCTGTTAAAAAATCAGTTTATATATATAATATATACATATAATATAATAATATATTAATGAATTAACTAAATACTAAATATTTTTTAAAAAAATTTTGTATTTACACGGTGGTCTTGAATCAACTTTGAATGAAAAGTCTTTGCACATCCCTTTTTTTTGCTGATTTGGGTTATTTGCATTCTAAATAATGTGTAAAAAATTTATAGCCCATAACTTGTCGAACCGTTTTTATATTTATTATATATGAGGCGTTATTTCTCAAACGTCCCAGTCCAAAATTATAAGTCTTTGGATTGTGTTGGTATTTTGGGAAATTGTTGCCCTATATGAAAGTAATAAATCTGTAAAATATTAGCTCTTTAAAAAAAAATTGTAGAAAGTGGTGGGGGTTAAAGTTTTGACATTTTAAGTAACACTGCCATTTTCAAAACCATGTAACTTTTATAAAACTTTATCGATTTTAATTTGTTTATAATGGATTTAAAGCATTTTTCATCTACTTTCTAAAAATTTTACAAACAAATTTTTAAAAAAAATTTTAAACAATTTTTTTTCAAAAATTAAGTTTATTTTTAATTTTGACCTTGATGGGTATTTTTAAAAAATTTTTTTTTATTTTTATTGGAAAGCTGACATTTTTCCGGAAAAAACCATATAAGTTTCATAGTGGGATGACCAGAAGTTTAGAAGATATTTGAAAGCAAAGTAAGCGGTGCGCCCGGGTTACTGTACGTTACGCCGGCGCTGCGCCGTTAAACGACATAAAAATCACTCTTTTATCTTCATCTGCTTCAGTAAAAGCTCTGCATTTAAACAGGGTTGATACTTCCTATGAATCTTTTTTAATAGTAGCTCTCTGCATTTAACAGGGTTGAGACTGTCATTAAAATAATGCCTGCATTACTTTTACCGAAAAAAATTTAAATATATAATTTTGAAAACGAATGTTTAAACTTTTATAAATTATAATTATTATCAATTAAAATGAGTAATTTTGAAAAAGAAAGATTAAAGTTTTAAAGGAACAATAATTATCATCAATTAAAATAATTAATTTTGAAAAAAATATTGATGTTTCGTAAGTTAAAATTATTGTTATTGGCAATTGGAAAATTTAATTTTGAGAAACAGAAATTTAAGTTGAATAGAAATTGAATATTTTAATAAGATTAATGCAGGGATTATTTTAATGACAGTCTCAACCCTGTTAAATGCAGAGAGCTACTATTGAAAAAGATTCATAGGAAGTATCAACCCTGTTTAAATGCAGAGCTTTTACTGAAGCAAATGAAGATAAAAGAGTGATTTTTATGTCGTTTAACGGCGCAGCGCCGGCGTAACGTACAGTAACCCGGGCGCACCGCTTACTTTGCTTTCAAATATCTTCTAAACTTCTGGTCATCCCACTATGAAACTTATATGGTTTTTTCCGGAAAAATGTCAGCTTTCCAATAAAAATAAAAAAATTTTTTTTTAAAATACCCATCAAGGTCAAAATTAAAAAATAAACTTAATTTTTGAAAAAAAATTGTTTAAAAATTTTTTTAAAAATTTGTTTGTAAAATTTTTAGAAAGTAGATGAAAAATGCTTTAAATCCATTATAAACATATTAAAATCGATAAAGTTTTATAAAAGTTACATGGTTTTGAAAATGGCAGTGTTACTTAAAATGTCAAAACTTTAACCCCCACCACTTTCTACAATTTTTTTTTTAAAGAGCTAATATTTTACAGATTTATTACTTTCATATAGGGCAACAATTTCCCAAAATACCAACACAATCCAAAGACTTATAATTTTGGACTGGGACGTTAATATTTTAAGCTCAGATCCTTTAAAAGAGATTCTGACTACTTCCATGATTTTATCTCGACAATTTCCAACAGGATAATTTAAAAACTTAAGGTAAATCTGGACAGAGCTTCTATTACATTTTAAAAAGTGGTGTAAGTAGTGTAATTCGATTAATTTTTAAAAAAACTCCGGCATATTGGATCCGGCATTTTGAATTTTCAAAATCTGACTTTGTATTCGTATTCAATGATCCCAAAAACTTTTCTTTATCAAGTTTTATTAAAATCCATTAAAATTTGTTAAAGCTATATATGTTTTCAGAGACTTACACGGACACGAAATAAGGTAAAAATTCGTATCGTGCCCGTGCCGTGGCTTGGCACGACACGAAGTTTGCATGGTAATTCGTGGCGTGCCTAGGCACGACACGGGCACGGTCCGGATTTTCGTGTTTTTGCGTGTCGAACAGAAAAATAATAGTAATCTGTCTTCTCTGACTAAAATGGCGCTAATGTAATAACTTTCAAGGTTTAAGTATGGTGAAAGAGAATTATAGTAGTACTATAGTAATACTGTACTACAGTAGTAATATACTATTCTATACTATACTAAATAAAATAGTACTATACTAACTATAGTACTACTATAATAGTTCTAGTCTAACTATAGTACTATTGTAGTACTATACTAACTGTAGTACTGCTAAACTAGTACTATACTAAATATAGTACTAATATAGTGGTACTATACTAACTACAGTAGTACTATAATAACTAAAATACTTCTATAGTAGTACTATACTAACTATATAAGTATTATAGTACTACTATAGTAGTACTATACTAACTGTAGTACTACTATAGTAGTACTATACTAACTGTAGTACTACTATAGTAGTACTATACTAACTGTAGTACTGCTAAACTAGTACTATACTAACTGTAGTACTGCTAAACTAGTACTATACTAAATATAGTACTACTATAGTGGTACTATACTAACTATATTAGTACTACAGTAGTACTATACACGGAGAAAAATTCTTTTTTAATGATTACAATAGTCTACAGTACAGCTCGGATATGTGACCACTTTTTGCAATGATTACGAAAACTATGTAATATGTTAAGAATTGAGTAGGAACGATTACTACAGCTGTTGTAAGGGATACCTTTTAATTTGTACTCCTTACAACAGCTATAGTAATCATCACAAAAAGTGGTCACATATCCGAGCTGTACTGTAGACTATTGTAATCATTAAAAAAGAATTTTTCTCCGTGTAATAACTAAAATACTTCTATAGTAGTACTATACTAACTACGATAGTTCTATAGTAGTACTATACTAACTATAATAGTACTATAATGGTACTATACTAACTATAATAATTCTATAGTAGTACTATACTAGCTATAATAGTATTATACTAACTATAATAGTACTATACTAACTACAATAGTACTATAGTAGTACTACAATAGTACTATAGTTAGAATAGAACTTCTATAGTATAGAATAGTATATTACTGCTGTAGTACAGTATTACTATAGTACTACTATAATTCTCTTTCGTCATACTTAAGGTCATGTTATTCAGTGGGAAGTTTTTCCATGGTAAAGTAAATGGGGCACGTGACCACTGAATAATATACCCTTAAACCTTGAAAGTTAATACATTAGCGCCATTTTAGTCATAGAAGACAGATTACTATAATTTTTCTGTTCGACACGCCAAAACACGAAAATCCGGACCGCGCCCGTGTTGTGCCGTGCCTAGGCACGCCACGAATTTCCAAGCGAACTTCGTGTCGTGTCAAGCCACGGCACGGGCACGATATGGGTTTTTCGTGAAAGTCCCTGTATGTTTTTAATTATTACTTTTTGAATCGTTAATTTATTAACTTTTATGATACTACACGGAAAAAATTAGTTGCTGAAATTTTCCTCGACTTTGTAGAAGACTTTCGGATGTAGTCGAAAGTATTTAAATTTTTAAATCACTCTGTTTTAAAAATTATATTGAAAGATCGAAGAAAAAATGTACTACATTCGAAGAGAATTTAGAAAAAGGATTTGAAACTTTCAGCGACAGTCGAGGAAAATGAAAACACAGCCAGCGCGAACGATTCAGCGACAGTCGAGGAAAATGAAATCACAGCCAGCGCGAACGATTCAGCGACAGTCGAGGAAAATGAAAACACAGCCAGTGCGAACGATTCGGCGACAGTCGAGGAAAAAAGACGTGTCCAAATTTTCTTCTACAGTATTCTAAACTTTCAACGATAGTCGCGGAAAATGAAAAATTCTGCGGACCAGTAAAAAAAATTCTTTCAGTTCTTATTTATTTCATTCCTTTTATGCCTTATATTTAATTACAATCCTACATTTATACATAATCACGACACTCATCACATGTAATTTGACACTATTTAATCACTAATAACCTGCCTAAAACTAAATAGCTAACACCAATACGCATATTATCCTACACTTTCGTTGTTTCGCACGCTATATGAATCTACTTTTTCATCGTCCTTATATACTAAATGGAACCTTTCTTTACCGCTTGTGAGAAAAAGTGCAATATTTTGAAAATTAAAAATCTCAAATATTTCTCTTCAACATATTTTAGAATTTTAAAGAGTATTTCAGTATACGTTAAGGACTATTTTACAATTATTTTTAATTTATTAAATGAATAGAAAAATGATAATATTTAATTAAAATAATAACTAAGGCAATAAAATTATTTTCTGTTCATTATTCTAAAAACTTATTTAACGATTAATAATTATATTTTATATATACATATAAAAAGATTTTAATCCTCCAATATATAATTCACAAACACTGTAGACAAGAATTTGTAAATGAACGGTATTAAATTGACTGCAGATCGCGTTTATCGCCTGAGAGTATGCGCATCTTTTCTGCGCACCGTTTTCCTCGACTCGTCGACGAAACTTTGTATCAAAGTGTTACAATAATTCCACGACTTTTTTCCGCTACTACACACAAAAAACCCAGTCTCATTTTTGTTGCATCTCAAAATGAGACTATGTTAAATGCCATAGAACGTGGCGCCACCTAAGAGTCTCATTTTTGTTGCAACTGAAAATGAGTAGCGTATGCAACTCATTTTGAGACTAGGTTTTTTCAGTGTAGGTTTATAAAAAGTCCTCGACTTTTTTAGAGAATTTCTGCTAAAATCATAGAGTATTTCTATAAGTTTATAAAGTATTTTTTCATATCCGAGAGTCTTCGAGTAGTAGCTGAAAACTTCAGCGACTAATTTTTTCCGTGTACAACAATTAAGTGATTCAACTTTTATACATCTAGTATGAATTTTTTTCAAGTTGTTCTATCCCTTAATAGAGTAGTATACTTAAGATAAATATGTAACATTTTAAATAAAAAACTGATGTTATTTTTCAAAATGAGTTTTCTCAAAAACGGCTCGACAAGTTATGGGCTATAAATTTTTTACACATTATTTAGAATGCAAATAACCCAAATCAGCAAAAAAAGGGATGTGCAAAGACTTTTCATTCAAAGTTGATTCAAGACCACCGTGTAAATACAATATGGAATAATTTTCGTAATTGATTTAAATAATTATTTACTAGCTTAAAATATTACATTTATTTGATTTGAATAATTTCAGAATTGATTCAAATAATTATTTATTAGTTTGAAATATTCTATTTATTTGATTTGAATAATTTGCATTTGATTCAAATAAATAGTTATTTGATGCAATAAAATAAAATATTTAGGTCAAATAAATATGTATTTGGTTCAAATACACATTTATTGGATTATAACCAAATAAATGATTTATTTGGATCAAATAATTTTATTTGATCCAAATAAATTTTTTTTCAGTGTATATAGCCACATATATGTGGAAAATGGACTGTCAAGGGTTAATGTGAAATTTCAGACGTGTTTATGAAAATGTGCAAAATGACGCATATACAATTCATAAGTTACACTATTACGAAGAACTTTGCACAAAATTTGATTCATTTGAAAGCGAATCATCGGGGAACATTGTAATGGAAGTTACTCTAAACTAACGAAATCAAAGTTTTTGCAATAATAGAATATATGTAAGTACTACTGATTTTATTGTTATATTTATTAATACTTGCATTAAATAAGTACCATATAATTATTTTCAAAAACAGTAAAAAAAATTTATTTTCTAATTTTGTTATTCTCTATAAATCGCGGACAGTCAAGAGTTTGTGCCTTGTCGTTATTCCCTTTAAAAGCGTTTCGTTCAATTTCTATCCTCAAAAGAAGCACTTTTCAGCATTGCGCCATTTTGAAAAAACAGTGTACTGCGCAGTGTTCTGTAACTTTAACTAAGCATTTAGTGTCTTCGACAACACTGTTTATTAAAAACGACAAAACGAAACTAAATGATGTTTTTAAATGTAACTGAATATTCAGTTATTATTACTACATACTGACTTACTAAACATGTTAAGTAGAATTAACTACAACTAAAATTGATAGAAGTGCGCAGAAAATCGAAGCAGTTTAGATTTTACTTTGTCAGTAGGAGAGACATTCACAAAAATGGATAGGCGAAAATTTGCCTTAGCAACAAAGCGACTTAACTGAGTTTTTACCAAGTATGGTAGAATGGTAAAAATAGTGATAATATTATAGCTAAGGAACACTTCTAAACTTATTATTTAGATTTGAGAAGAATTTAGACAGGTCGTATAGTAATTTTTTAAAGATTTATACAAGATTAGAGAATCAGTATAGATTTTTTATTTCTTTATCTTTCATTTCGGATTTCTTTATATTCATTGTTCTTGATGCAAATGTCTTCCGTTCCAACAGTTCACAATGCTCATTACAAAGAGGATATTCTGAAAGTTAATTGGGGCACCTTTGACTTCCTTTCTGCGAAAATCGCAAAAAAATTTATATTTAATAAATTGTTTAGGAATGGACTTTTTTAAATTATGAAAAAGGTTTTACATTCGTCTTATAATCTTACAGTGCAGGAAAAATAGAAGCAGCAAAACAATTACAATTGCAGGTTATTTCTAATTCTTTATCAACTTTAGATAAAGTTTATTCTGATGTAGTTATTAACATTATCGTATAAATAACATATCGCGAGAGATTAAAAAGTTTGAAAAAGATAAGAAATGGGTTAAATGCTGAAAAGAAGTGACAGTTAATCATATTTTTAAATGCATATCTTGTCGCTTTATAATACAAATGCAAGAATAACATATACACTGGCACAGAGGAATATTTTTACATCTGCGTTTCGCTATTGATTTCTCATCTCTTTACAATTTTTTTGCTTCCTTTCGTTAAAGGATTGTGATTTCCTTTCCTTCGTGACATTTCACATCAGTAAAAGCAAATACCAGATTGAATAGCATTTTTTTATGTTATGTTTGTTATTTCAGTCATTGAAGAAACTGACGAGTCACTAAAAAAAAAAATCTTGAACCATACTGAGTATTTTGGACGAAAGAAATTTCACTGCCACACTCACATCTTTTGTCAGCCGAAATTTAATAATAAAATTTCAATTAACTTATAAATTTTTATGTATTAATTATTTAGTAGGGTAGAGTGGGTAGTGATGCACGTCGAACCGATAAATGCTCGACATCGATCGACAATTCTTGGTTCGTACGCACTTCAAGGTGTCGAGATTTATGATTTTTAATTGTTTTTAATCGTCTCGGTTCGTTCGAAAAAAATCGGCTGTAAATGTCCTGAGTGACAATGTGTTTACAAATTATTAAGTTTATTTTCATTAATTAGAAAAATATAATATTAGAGAATATCTGAATTTTGACATGTCTAAAGATGAACATTGAAGAAGAAATTCGTCTGGAAATGAAAAAGCAAAAAATAACAATTAGTCAAGGTTAATTTAAAAAAAACTTTTTTTAATTTATTTATTTAAAAAAAACGAATCGTTAAAAAAAATAATTTAATAAGCAACTGTAGAATAAATAATTTTTTACTAATTTTTTATTTTGTACTGTATTATTAGATTAAAATTAAATTATTATTGTACAGTACTGAAAAGGAAAATCAAAATCTATCATTTCAATAAAAAAATATTTTTTATGTTTTAAAATTCTACGTAAAAATGGTGGCAGAAAAATCAATCATTATATCCGACTCTAGCTAAAATAACTCGCGATTTGTTCAATGTACAGGCAACATCGGTTCATGCTGAAAGACTTCAAAAAATGGGATCACGTTGCTTATGGAAGACCCCTCACTTATTTTAAAGTTTACTATTAATTGTCTGGATTAAGTATTAAAAACTGCTTTATTATATAAATAAAATGTATTCAAAATTTTTTCTGTTGTTTGTTATTTATTAAAAGAAATATATAAAATTAAACGTAATAAAAATTCATTAAATATTTTTAATATTTTTTAATCAATAGTAATTTAAAATTAATACAAAATTTACATTCAAACTATTGCAATGTCCAGATTTGAAAATTTTTTATTACTAAAATTTACTTTTAACTTAATTATGTGAAAATGAAAAAATTAGTTACATATTTACAATAATAGTTAATTTAATAGTCTTTAACGTCCGCGATACTTAATAGATAAGTCAAATTAATGAAAACGAAAACATTTGGACAAAGTAACAAATTTTATTTACTCCAACGTTTCGAAATCAAATCGATTTCCTCTTCAGGGAGTCTATTCAAAAAATATATACAAAATTAAAAAATAATAAAAACTATTTTAACAATAAATAAAAATAAATAAAGTACATATTCAAAAAATTATCTTACAAAAAAAATAATAATTAAATAAACGAAGACTTAAAATTTAAACCCTGACGATGGAGTCAAATAATATACAATAATAGTATTATATAAAATAATTTATTTTGTAAAATGTATTTTTTTGGTTTTAACCTATTTAAATTACAAGTATTAACCTTTAAATATTAAAAAACTTTTAAACCATGAACTCATTTACTTCAAGAGTAACATTTACTCTTTAATAAATCTTTAATATTAACTACAAATTTATTTATTTTTTTATCATTTATTATTTATCAAAATTAAAATTTTCTAATAATTTTATGCAGTCAAATGACAGTTTCGACGCATACTTCATTTGATCGACAGTTTGTCGAGATTGTCGATCCGATGACGATCCGAACGATAATAGTGTTTAAAAAGATGATCATTTAGAAATAAGCATTTTGAAAAAAAAAATTTTTTGACCCAAAAAAATCAAAATTAAAAATAATTCAAAATGCTTATTTCCAATCGAAAGAGCATGAAGTTTCCAAAAATGTCCTTTGCCAAATTCGTATGTTTAATTGTTTAAGAGTAAAAAATTATTGAAATAAGCATTGCACCAAAAGACCCCTTGATCACTTGACGCGGAATCCCCCATATATGAAAATTTTTGTTTTTACACGTAGTTTTTGATAAAAATATTTAAAAAAATTATTTTTTAAATTAGCGAATTTTTTTTTAATTTTTAAAATATAATTTTATTTTTAAGAATGTATGTATCGATCGATTTTTTTCAAAATTTTTTGTAAGAAATCGCTGATTACGAGGATGGTACAATTTATAATTGATCGGATTCGCTTGAAAATTGTTACTCAAGGTTTTTTAAGGTCGCGGATTATAATCTGACGTGCCAGAAACTTATAAAATGTTATAATCTGATGGTTATAATCAGCGACCCCACAAATCACATTTTTGGTAACTTCAACCTCATGTTTTGAACTATTTTTAATTATTTTTGGTTTTCATAAAAAACGTGATTTTTCAAAAACCTGTATCTCTTAAACGGCTTGATGAAAAAATTTGAAAAAAATCATGGTAGCTTATTTTAATGAGCACTAAAAGAAAAAAAATATTTGAAAAAAATCTGAGATGCAAAAGTCAAATACTGTCCGATTTCGCGTGGAACGCCCCATATATATATATATATATATATATATATATATATATATATATATATATATATGTATATATTTAATGACAATAACTTATTATTATAATAATTATATTATTTATATTACATATATTACTGCTAGTCTAGTAACACTAGCGGTGAATATCGTTTAAAATAATATAGAAAAATAATTTTAGTAAAAAAACAATTTGCATTAATTGGTACAATTTTAAAATTCATTCTTTAACAGACCTTCAACATTATTTACAACCATGTTCACAATTTTAATTTATAACATTTATACAGATTAAATATGGGTAATACTCCGTCAGAAAAATTACAGTTTGCATCATGTTTCTTCTGACTTTCACATAAGAAAAAACAAAAAAAATTTTTTGAATCCTTTTTGCACAAGCGGAACCGATTTTGGAGTTTTCTTGTTAATTTATCAAATATTTCTTATAATTTTCCCGCGTGAAAACGAACTATGGGCAAAAGATAGCGAAATCTGCCAAAACATGGGCACAGATTTTTCCCATAGTTGATAAGTTTCCAGCCATGTTTTAAGTGTGGGCTAAATCTAGCAAACCATTGTTTATGCCCTTTTCCCATAGTTCATTACTTTGGCAAAAAAATGTAATTTTCCTGTTTTTGAACATTGGCAAAAACATGGGGAAAATATGGGAGCAAAAAATTCGAATTTTTCTTTTTTTAGAGTAAAAAAATTTCCAATTTTAAAGTTTTGCCTAAAAATGGGGAAAATATGGGAACAAAAAATTGTTGTTTTACTTTCCCTTAGAGTTGAAAAATTTGCAATTTTGAACTTTAGCAAAAATATGGGGAAAGTATGGGAGCAAATAATTAAATAATAATTTATCTCCCGTAGGGGCCCGGGCGCAGAATAGGCCCCCTGCGCCTGCGATCGGCTGCATGTCGTAAGAGGCGACTAACGGAGACTCGGAGTGGTGCCACTGCTTGCGGTTCGTACTCGGTTCGTCCCAGGCTTCCTCGCAGAGTAGTGGCTTACGATGATGATGGGCAGTGCCGTGTCGGCCTGGCAGGTCTAATATAGACCGACAAACCTAACTTGCCGAAGCAAGGGTGGTAAGACTTTTAATCGGTACTCATACTAGAGTACTAAACGGTACCATGGGGACCGGTCTGAGCCCGGTGGACTTGCCGAAAGGCTTGTTTCCTTCCGGTCATTGGGTTGGACTCGTGAGGGCAGTGGTTATAGCCTACATCGCTTGAGGCTAGGGCCGCTATGAATAGACCGAAGCTTCGGCAATGGTCTTAGTACTAGCGCTTCGACGTGTGAGTTGTGGTGCCAACTCGGGTGGCTACCTGCAGAGTGACCAGGGATTAGAAGGGTCCCGTCCTCCACCGAAGGGCCGCAAACGTTCTTACTAAACTTTGTGGTATCGGCAGATGGTCACATGTTGATCATCGACGTTGGAGAGGGTGATCTCTCACCGTTATGACTAGGCAAGTAGAGAAAGAAATGGATGCTAAGTATAAATTTCAAGCTTGTTTCAAGACATTGCACAAAAAACATTACTGTTAGAAGCACATAAGTGCTTGAGATTTGGAACGAGCTGCCTATCCGCACACGACGCCCGTGTCCGTCCCTGTCGCTCATCCTGTGGTCAACGCCCTTTACATGCCCACCCTAGCAGAAGAAATTACAAATGAGCAATAATTCGACCCTCTTATCTCACGTCAAATGGAACAATGGATCAGACTTCGCCGCAGCGGGACCAATAACCCTCGCGAAGAAGAATTTCTCAGCGGAAACCAACTGGATGCAAAGGGATTCTGGAAATATTGCCAGCAGACCCGCAAGTGGAAGCTACGGGTACCGACGACCACGAAACAACGAGTGATGTGGGAGCATCACGACGCCAAACCAGCTGGCCACCCCGGTACCGAGGAGACCACACGTTCTATCCAGGAACACTATTTCTGGCCCAGAATGACAAGAGATGTCAAGCGATACGTATCGCAATGTCACCTCTGCCTCTACACCAAACCACTACACGGACTACCCACGGTTGGACAACGCCCTAGATCTGTTCGTACAGCCTGGGACACACTTGCCGTCGATCTCATGGGTCCCTACCCTCTCACAAAAAATCCCATTACGGATACCCCCGCCGTGTCCTAAACGACAATGAACCACAGTTTCGCAGTCAGACGTGGGCCGCAGCCTGCGCCCGTTGGAACTGCACCTTGTGGACAACACCGGAGTACCATCCTCGGGCCAACCCTACAGAACGGCGGAATCAAGAAATCAAGAAAGGATTACGCCTAAGGTTGCACGAAGGGAATCAGCAGTTACCCGAGCTCCTATTCACACTACGAAGAAGGAAGCACGCAGCTACCAGATTCACCCCTGGGTACTTACTTTTCGGACGAAAAATCAAACGCCCCGGAGAGGTTGGTTTGCATCCAGACAACCGGAACCAGAACCAGCTGCCCAAAGCGAAGAAGCAGCCAACCAACTGTTCCAAGTTGGTGATTCCGTTTATGCACTGAATCACAAATTGTCGAATGCCGCCGAGCGCTACAACGCGAACCTGGATTAAGCCCGAACAGGGCCATACCGAATCATGGAAGTGGTGTCATCGTAGGTGTACGGGATCCAGAAGGAAGGAGGGCCGCACAAATTTCACCACCCGCAACTTGTCGCCGCCTTTCGAGAAGAAAGGGTACCGCTTTACGAACAACAAGAATTGAGCAGGGCCATTCCAAAACCAGTAACCGCTGTTTCGGAAGAAATAGCCGAAGAAGACATTAACCCTTTTCCCGACGGGACAGCAACGGCGGGTTTACATGCAGGTGAATAGGCTCATAAAAATACACAAACCACACCCTTGGTCATCTCAGAGGATATGCCCGTCGAGACGGTACCTGCGTCTGAAGAAGCCGCTGACGAGGAGAAGAACAGTCCTGCAAACCACCACCTACTGTTATCCCAGGAGAGATAACCGAGATACCGAGAGAGATACCCAGACGCGCGTCAATATGCGCCAAAAAAAAACAAGATGGTTAACAACTCATAGTGTTAACAATAAAAAACAAGATGGTTAACAACTCATAGTGTCGAGATTGACGGCTGTTTCCACCACGGTACCTCTAGGAAGCATAGAGGATTATCCCTATATAAATGGTGCTAATTGTTATATTCATCTTCTTCGCGTTTGGGATGTTGATGTTTACAAACATTACCTGTAAAGGTAATGCAATTTACACAAACATCCTAAACCGAAGAATGAGACATTTAGAGAGGCCTAAGATCCCTAATGTCCCGAGCAGCGACAATTAAAAATTAATCAAATCCACTTGAAAATCGTTTTTCTTGGGGTTTCGAGGTATCTGAAAAAGAATATGATGTCAGTTTTCAGAAATTCTAAATGTCAAATTTACAGTACTTTTAATCTTTGTTTCTTGAATATCTTATCCTCTTTGATTCAAAGGATCTCCGAAGAGGAGCTTCTCTATTACTCTTTGAATTTTCGGCCTCTGGTATGTCTCTTTTTAGCGCCCAACAGTAGTCCGATTACATAGTTTTATTCCATTTTCCTTTGTAGCGTTTTTCCATGTCCTTTATATCTTGGTGAAATCTCTCGCCGAAAATTCGTTGTCCGCCTTCACCACGGGGAGCTGTCCTAGTCGCAAAAATAGAAGTAAAAGAAAAAAACGCGGAAACTAATATTTTACATTTGTTTTACAATAAAATATCAGAAGATTTTTTGTGGAAAGTTGGTGAGGACCAATTGCCCTACAAGATTATTAGTATTTATTAGATACCAAGTTAAAAATACTTCAGAATATTAGTCAGGAAATGTCGGGAAAAAGTCTAGAAAAAGTCAAGGAATTGTCAGGGAAATTTTTTAAATGTTTTTAGTGGCCACCATGATTTGAGAAAACACCTAAGCAACAAGAATCAGAAGATCATATGCAAAAATTTTAATCCTAAGTCATATTGAACATGACATTTAAAATTTCGGAAAATTGACATCATATTCTTTTTCAGATACCTCGAAAACCCAAGAAAAACAATTTTCAAGTGTATTTGATTAATTTTTAATTTTTTTTGTCCGCCATATTGTATCCGCCATTTTGAATTTTTAAAAACCGACTTCAAATTCATAATAAGCGACCCCGAAAACCGCTGAGCAATGATTTTCAAGGAAATAAGAGCAATTTTTTTAAAACCCCGCCATTTTGGATCCGCCATTATTAACATCTTTCATGTATTCAATTTTTATGTAACTAGAGTCACAGCGCTGACAACGTGTACGGATTAACAGAAAAATTTTACAACATGTGAAAGAGAGACTAGGTCGCAAAGGCTCACTTTTAACTTTTTGTTTTTTAACTTCCTCATTCTTGGATTAATTAAAATTTTAAAACATAGAAAATTTACCCCAACAACTCAGCTTTCAGTAAAAAAAAGTACGCCCTAGTATCACTTACCATTTTTTTCTAGAACAATGTTTTTGGAGAATTGCAAGGTGAGCCATTTTGCCTCGGGCCGGGGCGTAATGGATCACTACCTGGGGCGTATTGAAGCAGCAATGAAATTATATGTTTGATCATAAAATATTATTTAATATTGACAATTTTGATTTCTATTATACATTTATAACAAAGAATATTGATAATGGAACATATTTAATTTAAACATTAAACATTTTCGTGCAATTTTCAAATTTTTACCTAAAAAATGTATTCTCCATTTATTTTTTTATAAAGGGTTATCATTGGTACTGTCACGTACCCGTAACTTGTTATAAAATAATATAAAATATGAAATATCTTAACAAAGGAAATAAGTGTCCAAATCGCAGGTATCGATCTATAAGGGAATGTAAGAAACAACGAAAACTATATCTATATAGTACTTTATTGATTACCATACGAATTCAGAAGAAACGATGAAAATTATATCTATATTAAGCTTTATTGATTACTATATAAGAAGACGTTTCCCACCTAAAGTTTTGTAAACTCGCGACTATAAAAGCCCAGACTTTTTTAAGAGTGACCAATTGTTAATTTTCCTGCATATATTGTTTTTCTTCGGTCTTGTCTAGTATTTCAATCTTACTGATTGATAATTGTTCTGAAGTTAGTACTCGGTTTAATCTTTGTTCTGCGCTATATTTTAAATCCTGGTAAAATACTGTCAAGTATCCATTAAACTATTTAATAAAATTAAACTCTTGACAAACAATCAAATAATTGTTTGCCAACCGTTCACCAATCTTGTGCCAAAGAAGAACCAATCGATTGCCAACCAATTGCTGATCAATTGTCTACTTATCTTCCAAGAGTTTAAATTATTCAAGGAATTTAATCTTGGTAAGTAAAACCATCTTATACTCCTATTTAAGTTTCTTAACATTGGTACTTAAGGTATAATTCTGCTTTCAGTGGAGTTATTCCGTGTTTTTGGGAAAACTACTCACCTGCCAATTTCTTCGAGAACCTGTACTTTGTGTAAAAATAAAGGGCAAATTTTCTTTATCTAAGGATTTGTTTTCTTAGCCTGTTCCCTTAGTTCAAAGCCTTTCGCTTTGTAAATAAATCAGGCATATAACTTACAAACCACTACTGGTCTCCTTCTAAGACGTAACAGTACTTATTTATATATATAATTATATATATATATATATATATATATATATATATATATATATATATATATATATATATATCTACCTATATTACAAAAAGATATCGCCGCCGCCGCTGTTTCAAAATTCTGTAAGGGCGCCCTATCCTAAAGGGTCCGTCAAAACTTATGTCAAAATAGACCTTTTTTACCTATTGGTCAAAAAGAGAATAAATAACATTACATCAAAATCCATGTTTAAGTTGACCTATTTCTAGCCCAATATGTCAAAAAGTGGTACCCGTGTAGGTCCTTACATTATGTCAAAATACAAGTTTAATTTTGCCTATTTTTTGAACTACGGGTTTTAAAAGGGGCCTTAATAGCCCGCCATCACATTACGTCAAAATTTGATCTGTGTTTTACCTACAATCTTTATATTATCCAGAAATAGAGTCAGGATTTCTAAGGGCCGTCAAAAATTATGTCTAATTTGACCTATTTTTGACCTATAGGTCAAAAAGAGGATAAATAACGGATAAAAATACATGTTTAATTTTACCTATTTTTTTGAGCTACCGGTTTTAAAAGAAGCCTTAATGTGGGCCATCACATTACGTCAAAATTTGATCTATGTTTCACCTACAGGTCAGAGCTTGCCCCTCAAATAGGAGCGCCAAATAGGACGTCAAAGCATATACCAAAGACAATTTTATTTACTTGCAGGCTGTTATGGTACTACAAAATTTAAGTCAATTTTAGGGGCAGTTTTAAACTGAACGTTAAAATTTGACAAACAATTTCCGCTGCGCTAAAAATTTAAGACAATTTTGAGGGCAGTTCTGACCCAAACATAAAAAATTGACAAACAATTTCTGCTACTGTCAAAATTTATGTCAATTTTGAGGGCAGTTTTGACCTAAACGTCTAAAGTTGACAAACAATTCATGCTACCCTCAAAATTTAGGTCAATTTTGAGGGCAGATTGGACCTAGACGTCAAAATTTGACAAACAATTTCTGCTACTCTCAAAATTTAGGTCAATTTTAAGGGCAGTTTTGACCTACGGGTTAATTTACTCTAACTTACTCTAACTTATTACTATGCATTCATATTAAGAGAATATAATTTGAAAATTAAAATTAAAATAAATATAAGAAATAGTTAGGGGTTGGCGCGCGAGGCGCGCAGGGGGGCGTAGCTCCCCTAGTATATATATATATATATATAAAAATTACAAAAAATTAAACTTAACAAGATTATTTTATTAATATCTTTTATAGAATAGGTTTTCCTTAATACAATAAGCGAGCCAATACGCCCCGGAGATATTCTACCATATTTTTAACAATAACACAGGTCTCCAAAATTGCATATCACGTTAGGATTTTGAGAAAAAGTGGGGGTAAATACCCAAAAAACGTGTTTTCGGCGGTTTTTAGTATTTTTTTTCTCATAAATTTGATGCGCTAAGCACTTCTATTTAGTATCAAATTGAAGCTTTATTCGTATACTTTAAGACCCATAATTGTAAGATCAAAAATATGTAAAAGATTTTGAGAAAAGTGGGGGTAAAGACCCCCAAAAATTTACTTTTGAGGGATTTATGTACTTTTTTTCCCTAACCTTACGTGCTGGAAATTTTATTTTTGTCTTAAATTAAAGCTTGAATATTTACATGCTAGGCCATTTTGAAGTCAAAAATCGTGTACAGCGCTTAAAAAACATTGAAACCCAATACGCATATGGGTCTTAAAGTGCACAAATAAAGCTTTAATTTGAGACTAATTAGAAGTCTTTAGTACATCAGATAAAACCGGTTGTACTCAAGAGAGGTTTTCTACAATTTTCCTCTCCTCTGGCGAGAAAACCTAATTAACAGGTGATCCAGGCGAATGCGAGTACTTCTAATAAAGCCGGCTGTAGATGCAATTTAGGTATAATATATAGAAATTTAATTTGTAGAATGGTTATGCTTAATCCAAAGAAGTATTCCTCGGGGACTCCTGTCAAGTGCGCAAGGCCATTAGGGCAGGAGTAAAAACAATATTAAAAAAATATTATTTGAGTAATGTTTATATCAATTTAGCAGTTCGTTTTACTGCTATTAAGTAATGTAACAAATATCCCACTATTTTTAATTTTGGTATTAAAAACCAACCACTGGCAGTAAGTATTAACAGTATTTATATATATTATAAAAATTAAACTAGCACAAGTTAATTCATCCGACTCCTGCCGAAAAAGTATTTATTGAGAATTACTCATAAAGACTTCACCTTTCGATAGACATAAAAGGTTTATGCTACTTTTCGAAATATTTGTCTTTAAATCGGGTGACACACGGTGTATTAGTGCGAATGGATCGACGAGGCGCCGCGATATATGATATTCTTTTACATTTTAATTTTGTTAACTTATAGTTATCTTAATTTTAAACATTGTAATAAAAAAACAGAAAATTATTAAAAAACTATTTTTAATTATTAAAATAAAAAATTCAATTTATTTACTGTAAACATCTAACTTTTGAATTAAATGCATTATTCTTTTAAATATTATACAATATATTAGATCTGACATTTGAAATTTTCAAAAACAGATTTTTAAATTCGTAATCAGCGACCCTTAAAACCTATGAATACTGTGTTTCATTAAAATCAGTTAACATTTTAATCTTAACGTCCGCCATATTGGATCCGTCATTTTGAATTTTCAAAAACCGACTTCAAATTCATAATCAGCGACCCCAAAAACCCTTGAGTGACAAATTTTATTAAAATCTATGGAATCATTTTTAAGAAAACAATTTTGACCAGCTAGATTCTAATTTCAGACCACTGTGCCCCGGCACTTTTAACACCGCTCTCCCCTACATAACTTCTGTCTAAATGAGATTCGGGTAAAAGGTGATTATGTCTAATAACATTGTAACAACTGAAAATTCTCAAAAATGAGTTTTAGGGCCTACAAATGCGTCTCGCCCCGGGTAGTGATCCTTTACGCCCCGGCCCGAGACGGAATGTCTCACCTTGCATTTCTTCAAAAAAATTGTTTTAGAAAAAAAGTATGAGTGATATGAGGACGTATTTTTTAAATTAAAAACTGAGTTGTTGGGGTAAATTTTCCATGTTTTAAAATTTTAATTAATTCAAGAATGAGGAAGTTAAAAACAAAAAGTTAAAAGTGAGCCATTACGACCCGGTCTCCCCTACACATGACAAACATAAGACTTAATTAATTATGTGTTGAAGTTATCGATCACTCCGAGTCAAGTAAATGGAAAAAATTAAAACAATTCCTTTAACGTTTTCAACAGCAAAGCTGCCCTCTTTAGAAACGTAAAAATTGCAAAAAAAATTAAATTACATATACATATTTAAAAGAAAGAAATGAATGGAGGAAACATCCTCATCACATCGTATACGATGTGTTTCCATAATTAATTTGGAAACCGAGTGATAGAATCATTATTATTTTATAAGACTTAATTGCCGATAATTAACCGAACCGAAAAGAGAAAATATCTCTCAATCTAACATTTATCCTCCCGTATGGATATTTTTGTAATTAAAAAAGAGCCTCGGCAAAAAATGCCCCTTTTTCGTACCTCGAATTTTGAAACTTTTTTTATGCCAAATGGTTGCATATGATGACCCAATAATCCCTGCAAAATTTCAAGATAAGCATGTGCCCCCTTTCCGAAATACAGGGGGTCAAAGGGGGCCATGTCCAAAAATAGAATATGCAATATAATCGAATAATAATGTTAAAAAATCAGACAAAATGGTTCCCTTAAGATTTTTGTCTGCTGATTACGAATCTAAAGTCCGTTTTTAAAAATTCAAAATGGCGGACCCAATATGGGGGACATTTTTAAAAATCGATCCAATTTACTTAAAAATCGTTACTCGGGGGTTCTTGGGGTCGCTGATTACGAATATGACGTCCGTTTTCAAAAATTCAAAATGGCGGATCCAATATGGCGGACGACATTTTTGAAAATCGATCCAATTGACTTGAAACTTGTTACTCGGGGGTTTTTGGGGTCGCTGATTACGAATGTGATGTCCGTTTTCAAAAATTCAAAATGTCGGATCTAATATAACGAATGAAGGCAAGGTTTAAGGCTAAATTCAGCTTGCAAAGGCCAGATGTAATAATTTTAAAACCATCTAAAGTAAGATGTAATATTCCAATCAACAAAGATAAGGGATTAGAATCCAACCAATGAAGGCAAGATGTAATCAACAACCCGATCAGCAAAGATAAGAGATAATAATCCAACCAACAAAGGTAAGATGAAGTTATCCAACCTATGAAGGCAAGATGTAATCGACAACCCGATCAACAAAGATAAGGGATTAGAAGCTGTGTAAGCTCAAAAAAATATATTTACTAATAAAAAATGGTTAGTGCTTTTTCAATGTTAGTCCACCTTTATATTCGTAATCAGCGACCCCAAAAACCCCCGAGTAACGATTTTTAAGTAAATTGGATCGATTTTTAAAAATGTCGTCCCCCATATTGGGTCCGCCATTTTGAATTTTTAAAAACGGACTTTAGATTCGTAATCAGCAGACGAAAATCTTAAGGGAACCATTTTGTCTGATTTTTTTAAACATTATTATTCGATTATATTGCATATTCTATTTTTGGACATGGCCCCCTTTGACCCCCTGTATTTCGGAAAGGGGGCACATGCTCATCTTGAAATTTTGCAGGGATTATTGGGTCATCATATGCAACCATTTGGCATAAAAAAAGTTTCAAAATTCGAGGTACGAAAAAGGGGCATTTTTTGCATGGGGCTTGCCGAGGCTCTTTCTTTTCACTTTAAATTTTGCAACCGTTACAATACCGCCAGCTTATTTCTCAATAAATTCCTGATGTACTCTACATCCGCAAGCACTTGGCAATTTTCGACTTTTTCGCTCTCGTCTATCCGATGCAAATTAATGGCAAATTTCTTCTCCTGAAACTTGATTTGAACTGCAATAATCCACAATATTGGTCACCAGCGTCCGTCGCCGGTGTAAAAACTGCATCGAATGCCGGAACCGGACCGGTGCCGGGCCGGTACTAAATTTCATGCCGGCAAAAGTTCATCGTCGGTGTAAAAACGGTATTAAAATGTACTGCCGGGCCGGTGCCGGGCCGGTACTAATTTTGATGCCGGCAGAACTCCGTCGACGGTGTAAAAACGGTATTAAAAAGTAGTACCGGGCCGGTGCCGGGCCGGTGTCTTTTATTAACCGACCCACAATATTGGTCACCAGCGTCCGTCGCCGGTGTAAAAACTGCATCGAATGCCGGAACCGGACCGGTGCCGGGCCGGTACTAAATTTCATGCCGGCAAAAGTTCATCGTCGGTGTAAAAACGGTATTAAAATGTACTGCCGGGCCGGTGCCCGGCCGGTACTAATTTTGATGCCGGCAGAACTCCGTCGACGGTGTAAAAACGGTATTAAAAAGTAGTACCGGGCCGGTGCCGGGCCGGTGTCTTTTATTAACCGACCCGGTACCACAGTGCCGGTACCGGTTATTGTTCGACCTTACTACCGGCCCAGTACCTCAGTGCCGGTACCGGGTATTGTCCGACTTTACCATCGGGCCGGTGTCGAGCCGGTCGTAGGCATCGGCACACCACCGACTTTTCTGCCTGGGCGGTGGTTTACCGGCACCGGGGCGGATATTTCCCTGGTTATCATTGTTGACTGGACCGGTTCCGGGCCGGCGGTAATGCCGGTCTCACGCCGGCCCGGCAAGTCCGCCTTTTGGTACCGGCCCGGTACCAAGCCGGTCGTTGATTTCTGCCTGGGAACACTGAAAACAACATCAAACACTAGAGTCAACTTCTCGAGTGAGATGATTCCCCCCAAGACTCACGCTGATGCTTCGACACTGAGAGCAGAGAGAAAATCTAAGAAATGAATTTACGACTTTACTCACTATACTCACCAAAATTTATCTCTTTCTAAATCAAAACCAAATCATTTAATTTCGAAAAATTTATCCACGAATAGATTAAAGCGTTGCAAGTTTTTTATAACCCTTTTGGAGCTAAAATAATACCTCAAAATTTTCTGTGCCACTATCAAATAAATATTTACTTGCTTCCAATATAATTTATTTGACTTTAATAAAAATTATTGGGTTGAAATAGTAAATATTTATTTGGTGCATGTAAACATATTTATTTGAATCAAATTAACTTTTCTTCACTTTAACTTCAAGATCTCTATTCTTTTCAGATTTACTTTTGTTTTCTATTTAGTTGCAAATTACAATGCAAATCTTTTACGTAATACATGAGAAAGCTTGCGATAACGATTAATTCGTGCATACAAAGAAAACAAAAGTTAAATTAAATTGTTGCGTGACTAAAAGAAGTTTTATAGAATCATGATTTGTAGAAAATATATGAAATCAATTATTCTCCAAATAAGGTATTAAATGGTACAACCTGTTTAATTTCTTTCGATTTCTATAGAAATCAATTAATTGTTATTATAAATTAACCTACAACAATCATGTGAGTAAAAGTAATATTAATTCAAAATAATAAAAGTAATAGTAATAGTAAAAGTAAAATAATACCCAAGTAGAAACCTAATACTGCACTGAGAAAATTGGATGTTAAAAATCTTAATATACTAGATATTAAGAAAAGATGGTATTTCATAACATCTAGATGTTATGGTTTAATATCTCAGATGCTAACTGGTATAAACTACAAATTTGAGGTTATGTGTGAACATGTCTTTTCCAATATCTGTGGATATTAAATTTAAACATCTAAGATGTTTATGTATTTGACTGTCATAGATAGTGACCGTTAATATCTAGATATTAAAGCTCAATATCCATTTTTCTCAGTGTGGCATAGTACTGACCCAGTACTGACTGCTAGTATAGCAGTACTGAGCCAGTACTGGGAAAACCCTGGCTGGTAACGCTGTCCAGTACTGATTTTATACTCGCAGTCAGTACTAGGTCAGTATTGAAATCTTACTGGCATAATACCGCATTGTTACTGATTCGCAGGTAAAACAAAATTTACTTTTATTAGCTTATATTAAAGCTCGTTGTTTAATAATAATCAAAGCAGGGAGAGTAATTTATTGAATACTAATAATTATTAAAATCTCTGTAGTAAATGAACTTTTATGAGTGTCAAAAAATGTAAATAATCATTATAATTGCTTTTATTGAAATAAGTTTTTTAAAAAATATTTTTCTTATTTTCTTTCATTAATTTTGACATTCTTATTTGTTTTAATTAATGACTAAATTATTATTATTTTTAATAATTATTTAAACTTATGCTTTATTTAACACTATTAAGAATTATACATAATTACTTAAATATAAGACGGAAAAATATCGCACACGCACGGGGGATCGAACCCTAGACCTCGAGGACGTAAGCCGAATACACATACCGAAAAGCCACGCAAGCTTTGAAGCGATCGCGCTTAAACTTCCTTTTGAATTATTAGATCGTTATATACAGTGCTATAACAATATAAATTGACTATATCATATTTATTTAGAGAAAAATTATTATAAATGTATTGAATAAATAAATTAATAATTTAATAAAAATAATTAATTAATAATAATTTATTATATCACTATGATATACCAAATCATTAATAATTAATAATATATTTATTACATAATTAATGGTTAATGTTTTTAAAATCTTTGAAAATATTTTAATAATATATTAAAGGTACATTTTAAATAAATAAATAAATAATACTTAATAACTCAATAAACTGTTAATTTAATGTTCTGTACCATTTTATTTTTTCGATTTTTCAGTATTTTTAAGCATTTTATAAAATATATTTCATCATATTCAAAACTTCGAGTACTTTAGTATCAACAAAACGATGGGTAGGTGTATCGAAAGTAATTATATTTTTTCATTTTCTTTAGTAAACTATAGATAATCTGTCATGGTTTCGAAATACGTATAAAAATAGTAGGTTAGTTGGCTTTTGTGTTTTTATAATACACCAAATTAGCAATCGATTCGCAATTTCGCGTATAAATATATACCTTTTTCATGATATCAATATGGCATTTGATCTGACATGAAAACCGAAACGAATTAACTCATTCACGTGCTCAAATATCGTGTGTATATATAATAATTACTTGTTTATTTCAATATAAATGAGAATACGTGTATCTATTTCGTTTGTCCCGTGACGATATATGTGCCCTCCTGGACTCTTTTTCATTTAAAAAGGATTCTTGCATTTTAATTGTTCTCTCTTTTCTGTTTAATTTTTTTCTACCATTGTCCTGATGAATTTCACATAAAGTATTAAGTATCAAAGAATGAGAGAGAAAAAAAGAAGAAATTCTTTTATTTCTTTTCGAAAAAAGTAGGTCATCATTTGATTGCTGACGAGGCAAATTTTTCGCAAGTAGGAAGAAAATTTGACCTGATCACAAAAATTTTTAGTTCTAATTTCCAAAATTTAGTTTTTAAGTAAGTCTTAGTTTTAATGTTTATGTTCAATTTCTATAATGAACATTATAAATTAATGTAATTAATTATATTTACTTTGATTAGCTTTTTAAATATGAAGCAAATGCTTTCATGTTTTAAAAGCAAATGTTTTAAAAAGCGAATAGCAGACAATTTTTGTACAAGAATTTTCCAATCTGTAGCACAACCCCCTGATTTCATGCTTTTTAACACGTGTGTAACTTCGCAAGTGCAATAGCCTGTTTCTTGGAATTGTTAAGCGAGACAATACTTTCTTTTGGTGTACGAAACAATGTCGATAGATTCACCATGAAATTGAATAAAATAAAAAATTTGCAAGAAAATTACATTAGAAGCGGCTTTCGCTTTTCATTCAACGATGGATTTATTAATAAAATTCATTGTTCTTCGAAAGAGTATAAATTTAATTCAAGGGCGGTAAAAAAATAAAACCAAAAATTTAAAAAATTAATTACATTTAGAGAAAACTTCTCTCAAAGCATCTGCGAAATTTTTAGTTGTTTCAAGTGAAGATTTCTGTTTCTTTTAGAAGTAACTTTTTCGGTACTTGTTAAATTTCCCTCACTTTAAAGAATTTTTCTTTTACTTTTTTTGAAAACAAAAGAATAGAAATAGTTCAGATAAAAAGGAATTCTGTTACAAATGGAGAACAATAAAATTTTTTGTTGCCTAAACAAACAATTTTGTTACTATAACAGTATTATTTAATATTTCTCATAAAAAATTTTTAATTCACACATTGAAATGAATGAAAAGATTTTATTAACATCGTAAACAGATTGTTGAAAATAATAGAAATCTTCTGAAGTAGCTAAAGTTCATTATAGTTCTTATTAGCACCCAAAAACCAGTTTCTCAGAGAAGAATTCATTACTAAATTAAAAGTGAAAACAGGGGCAAACTAAACAAAACTAAAAAAAATTGTTTTATAATATAAATAAAAATTGAAGTTTCTTGTACGAAAAAATTTTTTCGAAACATTTTACTCTCTAAATCTAAATAAATGAAAACTGTTCAACATTGAATTAACAATTAAGTTAAACGAACAATTTCACACACACGCAGTAAAAGGAACAAGTTAAAAAAATGTTCACAACATGAAATGCAGGAAATTTACAATTACAAAGACATAGAAGATTTAAAAAAAAATCTTTAACCATATCTGTCAGTCGGTCAATCTTGTCCCGCCAAAGCACAGCATTACGCCACCTGTACAGTGCAACAAGTGGCCTCGCTCAAGGAAAGAAGTGCACGTGTACTTATAACAAGGAACGTTGATTTATTGATCGAATAAATATATTTTCAAAAGAAATCCTTATCTTTGTATCATCAAAAGAAGCAAATTAGATATTTGAATCTCTTTGATGTTCGCAACTATAAAAAATAATTGAAAATAAATTCTACTCCTTCTCAAATTTATTTGATCTGTAATTGAATTGTACTTCTTAAACACCTATTAAACAATATTGTCATATTGGTTAAAACAAATTGGGTCTTTAATTCAAATAGAAGATGAATAAGAATCAATGATAATAAAAAAGAAAATTAAAATAAATAAATAATCGAATAGTTTGAATTCAATTTAATATTCTCTTTTTTTATAATAAACATAAATACAAACTTATTTTTCACCTTTATTACGAACTTTAATTTGAATTAACTATATTTAAAATGGTATGAATATCAATTGAACATTAGTGAGAGAAAATTTCAGAATTTTCTAATTGTGGTCAATGTTACATGCGAATAAAAAGTGATTCAACATGTGTTCCAGGTGTACTTGATTATGATCAACGATTAGCGCAACCGTTTTCTAAAATTGGTAATCTTCCGAGACATTGCAATTCAGACCGGAAGTAGATATATAATAGTTAATTACGTCTAACTGGTCTGCATTTAATGAACATTCTGCCCCAAGTATAAATTCAAAAATCAATGAGAATAAAAATACTTATTAAATAATAATACCGAATTAATAAAATAACACATAATAATATCCGAATATTAAATTTTTTGTATTTCAATTATTTGTACAAAGAAAATTTTCTTTTCCAAGGAATTCACCTTTTCATCACATTTTTATTATTCATAGATATGAAAATTTCCAAAGACTCGAGAAAATTCTAACCTTACGAAAAGAATAATTAATACCACCTAAAAACGGAAACTTCATGTTTCACACCTGATAGACAGATATCAAGCTTCAAAATTGGTCAAAAGAAAATAAAAGAAACCTCTTTTTTCCCAAGAGCCCTGTAAAGTGTTTTTAAGTGCTCGATAAGCCCAAAATTAGTAACATGATAATAATGGATGGTCGGGCCTAGAAAGTGAAGAGTTATAAAAATGAGTTGCGGAAGTGTACACACCTAATAAAACTGAAGGACTTCTACTGTACAATGGATCGATCTCGCAGAAGAATAAAAACATAAAAGTAATTTCATCTCGCTTTCTAACAAAATTCACCCAACGAACGTGTGTAACGGATTATAATAATAAAAAGAAAAAAAATTATCTGCTTTCAAATTTAGGTGTGCGAATGAGAATAATAAAGTGGAAGTTTTTACGCATACTTTTATTAAAACAAAGAAAACAATTTCCGAAAGGTGGTCAACTATAATTAAGAAAGTAAAAACAGAAAACGCGTCATCATATTTGAGGGACAAAACAAAATAAGTGCGTGAAACCATTAAACAATGAAAAAAGTGTAACGTGTGAAGGAAACTTGCAATTTTTTAAATTAAATCATAATTCGCAAATATTCCCAGAATATTTTGTACTCTTCAAATTTAATTCAAATATTAATTTCTTTTCTTATAATTTGATCCTATTAAACTATTAATCCTAGTGAACTATTAAGTTTCCCACGTTAAAATCGGAAATTTGCCGTGTTAAATTCCTGGAAACTTGATATGTCTCAAGATTTAAAGTTTCCACTGTTAATTTCCACGAAATTATCAATGGAATTTTCCTGGAAAAAGGACTGAAAATTTCCTTAAAAATTTAAGGAAGTTTTTTTGGAAGTTTCTCTAAAACTATTTCTGTTAATTTTTACAATTGTTCAGAAAATGTTCTTAAAAAATCTCCTCTAAAATAGAAACGAAAGTTTCTTGTATAATTTATTCGTTAATTTTACATTAATTATTATTTAAAATAACAATAATAATAATATTCATAATAACAATAATAATAAATATTTAATACTTATACAAAATGGGGTTTATTCATAAACATAAAATTAAAAAAATTATTTAATTTACTTATTTATACTTTTCCCGCAGTTGTTTCTACTATTTTTGTTTTTGGAATTCTAATATTAAAGAAGACAAACTAGAAAATAAATTCGGGGTATCGTCGAACGCGGTTTTCGACTGACACAACGCAATTACCTAACCAACTACGCTAAACTAACATGTTTGTAGAGGAAAAAAAATCTTTCTCTTAATAAGATATAAGTAATCTTAATGGTTGGTAAACATGAATGGCGGGATAATTTAAAAATTTTATTCTCACAATTTAAATATTTCTTATATATAATTGTTACAATTTCATTTTTATGGAGATTAATAATTTTAAATAGTGCTTATTACTGATTATTTTATATAAATAAGAAAGCTTTTGCTTTTTTTTCCTTTGAAAAAGATTGGAAAATATTGTTTGACAATTCGAAAATATGCAGGTATTTTTTAAGATTTATAATAAAATAATATTTGAAAATAGAAAATTTAAACAAAAATTTATGATTAACAAATAAACTTTTTTTATATGCTTTTTTATAACAAATTTCGCTTGACTGATCTAGAAATTTTTTTCCTTTTTATTTAAAAAATACTAGGAAATTGTTAATTGTTATAATATATCCATTTGATGCATAATTATTATTTTTCAATAACAATTTTATTCACAAACTCATTCTTTTCATATTTGGTAAGAAGAACTTTATTCCCGTTTCTTAATATTGTTGTAAAAAATTCTCAATTTCCATAAGGAAATAATTTCAAATATTATTTTTATTTTTCCATTACAATTGTTTTAAAAAAATTCAAGGGTTTTTGAAATAAACAAGGTGGTCGCTGAGCTGGACCGGGAGATATCAGTGAATTTTGATCATGACCGGAAGTTTTCAAATTTGTTAAAATCACTGATTATTTAGTAAGAAAAAATAGAAATATTTATTTTAAGACTTATTTCAATAAACAAGATGGCATGATCTTTTATAAAATCGTTTTATTTGTTAGGGGATTTTAGCAAAATTATACCGGAAAAATATTCAATTTATAAGAAAATTATGAATTATGTTGCCCAACGTAACAAACTTAAATAAAAGAAAATACTAAATTTTATTTTAAATTTGTTAACTACACTACCTGTCAAAAATGAGAGACCACCCATTTTCAGGTAAATAAAAAAACTTTTAAAACATAAAATTTATGGAAACTAAAATTTTTTTTCTTTTTCTTTTTTGAAAGATGATAAAATTGTGAAAAGATTAAGTCCTTACTGGACCAAAAAAATCAAAAAATTTGAAACAATTTTACAAACAGAAAAATAATTTTTAAATTTCAAACTTATTTTTTTTATTAAATTTTTTTTTAAATCAACAATATCATGTTTTATATGAGGAGTTTCATATGAGATTGAGGGGTCAACTCTCGGATTTTTTTCAAATTTCATTTTTCAATAGTTTGTTTGCCTATGTAATTATACCAAATATTAATAAAAAATATTTAATATTTTGTTAGATATTTGCATTAACAAATTAATGCAATATTTTTTTACACTTGAATAACTTTTTCATTTTTGCTTATAAAAAAAATTTGAAAATTTTTTGAAAAAAAATTAATTAAATAAAAATTAACTTTTCGCGCTCCACACGTTGTTACGCGCTTCGCGCGCAGTAGTTTGCGATTATTGTACATTATGTGCATTCTTGTTCATATTCCTCCTTGTATGTAAAAAAGCTCCATTATCTACATGTTTTAAAAAAGATCAGCTAAAATATACTGACTCCTCGCCAATAAATAGTTCGCTGTGGATCAAACTCAATCAACTGAGACTACGTATCGGACACGCCACATCTTTTTTGAGCCCCTAAATAATTTATTGGTCTTAAAGTTACTACAACTTTAAGGTTTACATTCTCATCAATATGTGTTGATTTGCAGATTATCATGACATTAATATTCTACTTTCATCGAAAGAAAAAAATTATATATATTTAATAAATCACCATTTCCTATGTCAAGAGAAAACTAAATAATAATAAATACACATTCCTGCATTTCTAGTATGAACCGTTCAAACGACATAAGCATTTCATAATCTTAGTACAACAACAAAAAGAACAACTCAGGCAATAGCAATAATTCATTTCCTGCATTTTTTTGAAAAATTTTTAAATTGGTATAATTTATGTCTTATTAATTGTCTGGTCGTCGAACTAAATTATTTTGAACTGAATTAGAACAGAAAATTATTGTCAAACAATCCAAATAAATATTATTCTATAAACAAATTATTTAACAAATGTCCAGATATTTGTAATGCAAAAAACTTTGGTACAAATAAAAAGGACCCAATCTCTATAAAAAATTTTATAATTTAACAATACTGAAAAATCAAATAAAAATTGGCTGCATAACAATTACAGGAATACATTTGAATCATGTTGCAAATTAAAAAAAAATTTTGACTCAAAATTAAAATTTTCAGTTCAAATTCAAAGTCAACGGTTTAGCCAAACCTGCTCTCTAAATTTGAATCAGCGAAAAGTCGCTGATTCACCAGCCCAAAGTATGCAGCTGAGTCAATCAGCGAATATGCACTGATTTTCCAGCGTATATACGCTGTTTGATCAGCTGCATACTCTAGGCTGGTGAATCAGCGACTTTTTGCTGATTCAAATTTAGAGAGTGGACCTGAAACTTAACCCCTTGGCTGTCGACGAGATTTCCACTGTTTTGGCCAAAAGAAAAAGATTTTCAGGCAAATTGGATCAATTTTTCAGAATAATGTTTGCCATATTAGATACGCCATTTTTAATTTTGAAAAACTAACGCCAGATTCGTGTTCAACGATCCCCAAAACCCCGGCGTAATCATTTTCAAGCGAATCCGATCAGTTTAAAAAAAATGTCCGCCATATTGGATCCGCCATTTTGAATTTTGGAAAACCGACCTCGGATTCGTGATCAGCAAAACCGAAAACCCCCCGAGTAGAGATTTTCAGGCAAATCGGATCAATTTTTGAGAATGATGTCGGCCATATTGGATCCGCCATTTTGAATTTTGAAAAACTAACGCCGGATTCGTGTTCAGCGACCCCAAAAATCTCCGAGTAACCAGTTTCAGCGATTTTTAAGAAGTTTTAAACCACCTTTTTTAAGTTGCGCATATATGCGTCAGGAGCACTTTTGGCCAGTTTTAAATCCGCGCACATATGCGTCCGCGACAGTCAATGGGTTAAATAAGAACAAAAATAAACCTGGACCAAAAACTTATCAAAAAAAAGAAAAAAAAAATTTTGTTTTGCAAAAAAGTGACTAAAGGAAAAAATGTTTGTTTTCGTGCCAAATTTTAGAAAAAAAATTAAAAAAATTTTTTTTTTAAATTGTAAAAAAACAAAATTTTGTATTTTTGTTGTTTTTTGACGAAATGGGCTGCCCAAAGAACTCGAGCTTCATTTTTATGGACTAAGAAAATCCCCAAAATTGCAAGTCGATTCATAAAAGTTTACTCGAGTTATCGTCGAGACAAAAATTTCTACAGACAGACAGACAGACAGACTGACAGACAGACACTTCTCTAAAAACCATTTTTTTTGGAATCAGGGGGTCATGCTTACTATACTACAAAATAACATGCCAAACTTGGCGAACACGTTATTTTTTGTTTTTGAGGAAAAATTTTTCAAAAATTGAATTGCAGGTAGCGAGCCGACTTAGCTGACGCGACAATGGGAAATTTTCGTCTCAGGAGTCATTGTCGCGTCAGCTAAGTCGGTTCGCTACCTGCACTTCAATTTTTGAAAAATTTTTTCTTAAAAACAAAAAATAACGTTTTCGCCAAATTTGGCATGTTATTTTGTAGTATAGTAAGCAATATTTATCTTTTTTTCAGCTTGATTGAAGGCCGATAACAGGTTTAAATATTAAAAAACAAATTTATTTTAAAAATAAATTTATTAAAAAAGTTAATTTTTTTTCAAAAAATTTGATTCATTCTAAACAAAAAACATTCAGACAAATTTTTTCTCTAAGCAAAAATAAAAAAGTTATTAAAGTGTAAAAAAATATTGCATTAATTTGTTAATGCAAATATCTAACAAAATATTAGGTATATATTTTTAATTAATATTTGGTATAATTACATAGGCAAACAAACTCTATTGAAAAATGAAATTTGAAAAAAATCCGAAAGTTGACCCCTCAATCTCATATGAAACTCCTCATATATATTTTAGAATAGTTTTAAGTACAAAAAAATTTTTTGAATTTTTTTGGTCCAAGTTTGACGACGTGCATTTTCTAAGAAAAAAATTACAGGAGACTTTAAAGTTATTCTCATTCTGTAGAAAATGACCTTTAAAATAGGCTCAAGAGCATTAAAAAGTGTTCTATAAGGACTTAATCTTTTCACAATTTTATCATCTTTTAAATACAAGGTGAGCAATTTCACCTCAGGCCGGGACGTACTGGATCACTACCCGGGGCGTATTGGATCAGCAATTAAATTTTAATTTTTATCATGAAATATTATTTGATATTGACAATTTTCGTTTCTATTGTACATATATAACAAAGAATATTGAAAATGTAACATATTTAATTTAAACTTTAAACATTTTCATGCAATTTTCAAATTTTAAAAAGTTGTAGCGAAATGCAAAATCCATTTTCTTAAAAAATCTATTCTCCAGTTATTTTTTTTATAAAAGGTTTTATTAATATATCATGTATAGAATAGGTTTTCCTTAATACAATAAGCGAGCCAATACGCCCCGGAGGTATTTGTTAAAAATTTTGTTATTATTTACCAATACCGTAAGTGTTAAACAAAAATTGTCAATTGTTGTTTAAGAACAAATGTTTAAAGCTCAAAACTTGATATACAAAAATTTTTTTCAAGTAATTTTGAAAAAGACAACAAAAAATCAAAAATTTCGAAAATTTACTTTCAATCAAAATCACTTTTTCTACCATATTTTGAACAATAATAAATGAATAACAATGAAACTTGGCACAAACTTACAGTGTACCAAGTACATTATTTTGATCAAAACCCGAAATTAATCTGATTTACCACTTTTGAATAAATTCAAGTAATCCATTACGCCCCAGTCTCCCCTACGAAGTTAATAAAAGATAAAAATAAATCAAATTACTTTTTTTATACAAGATTGCATTACTATTAATTAGTTTTTATTAACTACAATAATTTATAAGTAACTGTGTCTATATTTTTGAATGTTAAATTATTTTTGTTGATTAAATATCAAAAACTTTCAAATAAATGTTTTAGAATAGTTAAAAATTGTAAAAAAATTAAATTTATTATTTTTTAGAATTTTTAACTGAAATTCTTCTCTAAATCAACTATATTTAGTAATTTAGTAAAAAGGGCCCATTTTAGCATTTATGGGCGAATTCCTTGCAAAATTACGAAAATTTTGAGTGGTCATACAACTTTTTTGGTCAAAAATACTATGAGTTACAGAATTTCAAAGTTTATAGTGACAAATACCTCATTTCGAGATAAACGGAATTAAAGATGATACCTATTAATTATGATATCTCCGGTTCTTCTGGGAAGATATTCAGATAATAATTGTTTTCAATTAAGGGCACCTTAAAAATGAAAAACCAATAGGTTTCAAATTTTTAAAACCACCCCCCCCCCCTTAATTTTGAAAATACATAAAACCAACAAAATGAGCCCTTTTCTAAAAAAGACGATTTTCTTATTAATAAACCATTTTTTTTACAAGGTTTATGATTGGAAACGATTTTATTGTGTCATTTGAAGATAAAGAATAAAAATTAAACTTATTTAAAAATTTTTAAAAGTCTCTATTATGAATAATTTGCCGAAATATCGAAATTTTTACTTCTACGACTACGTAATCAAAGACTCTAACATCAATATCTCTAGTTCTTCTGGGAAGTTATTCAGATAATAATTGTTGTCAGTCCAGAGCACCATAAAGATGAAAAACTAATAGGTTTAAAATTTTTAAAACCACCCCACCTCCCCCCTTTCTGTTTGAAAATACGAAAAACCGACAAAATGGGCCCTTTTCCAAAAAGGCGATTTTCTTATTAATAAACCATTTTTGTACAAGATTAATGATTGGGAACAATTTTATTGTGTCATTTGAAGGTAAAGAATAGAAATTAAACTTATAAAAAAATTTTAACAGGTTTTGTTAAAAAATTTTGAAGAAAAATATCGACATTTTTACATCTACGACTACGTAATCAATGACTCTAACATTAATATCTCTGTTTCTTCTCGGAAGTTATTCAGGTAATAATTGCTTTGAGTTCAGGGTACTTTAAAGATGACAAATCAAGAGGTTTTAATTTTTTTGACCCTCCATTTCAAAAATACGGAATATTTTTGCAAAGGACCGACAAAATGGGCCCTTTTCTTTTTCTAAAGAACCAATAAAGTAAAACACTTAAATTAACGATAAATTAATGAAAATCTCATGATTTGTCTTGTCAAAACATGTAGATTAATAATGAAAAATAAAAAATAATTAAGGTTTTTCTCAAAACAGTATTAAATTGCAAATAACTCGAAAACTAGAACCGATAAAATGGGTAATTATTAATAATTAACAACTATACATATATAACAATATTCAATAACAATAAAATCATTCAATCTGGTTTCAACTGGGATTTCCTAACATTGGGCATTAATTGCGGGTGCGCTAAAAGAACGCATTAAGCGCCAACATGACACTTCAACTTTTCGAGCTAATTATCATTAATTAATATCAATTTATTGATAATAAAAAATTGTTTGTAATTATTATAATTTTTAACTAAATAAGAATTTCTTACTGATTTAACCATATAATGTACAGAAAAAGATTTATAACGTCAAATTTGATGCAAATCTAACCTAAGAAAAAATGGCGCTTAATGCGTTCTTTTAGCGCACACGGAGAAAATTTATTCCTGAAAATTTACTGAACTTTGTTCGGTAAAACTGGGATGAAGTGTCAAAACTGTAAGTTTTAAGGAACAGGACTGTAAAAGCAATTGCATTGAAAAATAATGTAAAAAGAATAAATCTTATGGTACATGTATTAGCCGTTCACTTACAGTTCGGTAAAACGTAGGGTAAATGTACACTATACTTAGTTTTATTGAAAGTTCGGTAAAACGTAAGGCACAGTGTTCGGTGAAACTTATATTTATTGTATAGTTCAGTAAAACGTAGGGTAAGTGTTCACTATACTTATTGTTATTGAAAGTTCAGTAAAACGTAAGGTACAATGTTCGGTAAAATTTATATTCATTAAATTACAGAATAGTTCGGTAAAACTTGAAGAATAAAAAATAAAAAATAATGTCATTGCAGTAGTTCTACAGTAATACTGCCGTAAATCTTATTTTACCTACTTTAATCACTACCTAAACCCCCTACAATCATTCACGAACAAATACCTATTCATTACACCTGCCTACAGTACATTCTAAACGCATACATTAATACATACATCGCACGCTTTACATTATTGCTTCAGAAACTTTCAACTGTCCTTATATATGAATCTCAATTTTATTTCACCGCTTGTGAGAAAGATTCAAATTAATAAACAATAGTTGTATAAAATAAAAGAATCATCCATATTAAATCCATGTTACTGAATAATTTCTAACTATATTTAAGGTCAATTTATGAAATAGTTTCAAATTATATTTTTATTGTTATAAAGAAAAATGTTTAAATTTGTATTTTATGTAATAAAACAATTGTTTATTAAAATTCGTATTATTTCCAAATTTTCATCAAAAAAGATTAAAATAATCTATCTAGTGTCAAACACAACAAATTATTTTCCCTGACTTACGTAACTAGAGCAACTTAAGTAATTAATGTAAGTTACGCCACCAGAGTAAAATTTCGTAACTATAATAACTTACATAATTAAAGAAAAATACTATAATTACATAACCAGACGTAAGTTACTGTAGTTACGTAACTTACGTAAGTTGTGCCGTTTACGTAACTTACGTAAGTTGTACCGTTTACGTAAGTTACGCAAGTTGTACCATTTACGTAACTTACGTAAGTTGTACCATTTACGTAAGTTACGTAAGTTGTATCCTTGGAGTAAGTTACTGTAGTTACGTTATTTACTCTGGTTACGTAACATACGTAACTTACTGTAGTTATGTAAATTACTATAGCTACGTAATTTACTCTGGTCACGTAAGTTACATTAATTACTTACGTTGCTCTTGTTACATAAGTATGCGGAAACAATTTTTCTGTGATTGTCACTAAATTATTATGTTTTTCAATCTTTTGTTTCGAGTTGACATAAAACTAAATAGTTTCAAATACTTTTGTTTTTGGATTATTTAAGAACTAAAAAGAAAGTAATTTGCTATTTAATTTCATTTCAGAAGCGGTTTCTGCTATAAATGAAATTATTAATTATTAGTTAATCAGTACAAATAGGTTAGAAACAACTAACTATTAACGTCAAAGTTTTTTTTACTACGGGGCATATCAGCATGCCTATAGAACGGGATGTTCTACAGAATCAGCCCTTGCCAGAGCTGTTAACTTAATAGATGGACAGCTACAGGATAAGGGTTTCGCAGTGGGTGTTTTCATGGATATAGAGGGAGCTTTCAATTATACCTCCTCGGAGATTATAAAGGAAGCCATGATCTCTCATGGTATTCCCACAACCATTGTTGACTGGACCTGTCACATGTTGGGTAACAGGAACCTACTAACAACTAAAGGGAGCTCAACCCTTCGAGGAACAGTTAATTCTGGATGTCCTCAGGGAGGAGTTCTATCGCCCTTACTTTGGTGTCTGGTAGTGGATGAACTGCTAAGACTCCTCAGTGAGAAGGGATATCATGCGATTGGTTATGCGGACGATATCTTATTAATCGCTCGCGGTCCTCATCTGGATGTATTACTAGGTGTGGTGCAGCAGGCGTTAAATATGGTAGATGAATGGTGCGGACAAACTGGTCTGTCAGTCAATCCAGCAAAAACGGAAGTTGTTATTTTCACCAGACGATACAAGTGGAAAGCCACATGTATGCTAAAACTGGCTGGAAAAGAACTCCAATTCACAGAGAAAGCGAAGTACCTAGGAGTCATCTTGGATAGTAAGCTTCTTTGGAAAGAACACTTGGATGAGAAGTGTAATAAACTCACAGCTACTCTATGGCAATGTAGGAGAGCTATAGGATGTAGCTGGGGTCTTAAACCGGATACACTTTTGTGGATCTACGAATCGATTCTGCTTCCTAGGCTGACCTATGCGTCTGTGGTCTGGTGGAGCAGAGTTGAACTTAAAACGGCAAAAGACCGGTTGGAGGGCGTAAGGAGGCTGGTCCTGAGGAGCATCACTGGTGCTGTGCGCACTACGCCCACGATGGCCCTTGGTGCTCTTCTGGGACTAGAACCTTTACCCCTGATCATTAAAGCAGAGGCGGCGAAAGCTGCCCTGAGATTAGGTGGGGACAGAGGCCGTAGGGAAGTTGGCAGATGGCGTCTCCCCAGCAAATTGGTGGAAAAACCCATTCTCAATATGATTAGGGATAAGGTGACTCCACTTTACCTCTTTGACAAGAAGTATAGAATAAGTATACCTAATAGAGAGGATTGGCATGATGGGCCTGCCCTTCTTCCCAGAGATGCTATTGTCTGGTATACGGACGGATCGAAGGGAAGAATTGGCGCGGGCGCAGGTGTCTATCAAGAAGCAGTGGGGGTGGCTCTCGCATATAGTTTGGGAACCATCACTACTGTTTTACAATCCGAAATGGTAGCGATTCTCTACGGTGCTTCTGAGGCTCTAGAGTGCTGCCAAGATAGAAATATCTATATTGCTTCGGACAGCAAGGCAGCCATTTGCGCTTTGAAACGATATGTTACGACATCCCAACTGGTCGGAGAGTGCCACGAGGCGCTCAACAGGCTAGCTGGAATTAACCGTGTTACCCTCATCTGGGTCCCAGGACACTGTGGAATTAAGGGTAATAACGTAGCGGATGAACTAGCCAAAGAAGGTGCTAGGAAACGATTTATCGGACCAGAACCAATAGTTGGTGTCTCCAACAAGTGTCTGACTTTGGAACTTAAACAATGGCGGACACTAGAGCACCAAAAAGAGTGGCGGGCAGTTGCAGGTTGTAGACAGGCCAAAGCACTCATTGGGGAAAACTTAAATCCTAAAAGAGCGGCGGATTTCCGCAGGCTTAATAGGAAAGAGGCGAAAGTCATAACAGGTTTGTTAACAGGCCATGGAGATTTACGCTATCACAGGCATAAGATGGGTATCGTCGAGGATCCCAAATGCCGTAAATGTGGTGAGGAAAACGAAACCTCAGCTCACATTCTGTGTCGATGCCCTGCCTTGGTGAGGGAACGATATCAGATCACAGGTTGTTACTTCCTTGAGGAAACAGCAATCGCTACTAAAGAACTGGCCGCGGTCCTGTTTCTATGGAAGGGGCTTTGGGCTTAGGTCAGGCGGTTTAGTAGGACTTTGGGGACGTAAAGGGATTATCCAAGCGTCAGCGGCTGCTAAGCGGCTGCAACCCTAATAGTTAATAAAAAAAAATAAGGTCAATTTATGAAATAGTTTCAAATTATATTTTTATTGTTATAAAGAAAAATGTTTAAATTTGTATTTTATGTAATAAAACAATTGTTTATTAAAATTCGTATTATTTCCAAATTTTCATCAAAAAAGATTAAAATAATCTATCTAGTGTCAAACACAACAAATTATTTTCCCTGACTTACGTAACTAGAGCAACTTAAGTAATTAATGTAAGTTACGCCACCAGAGTAAAATTTCGTAACTATAATAACTTACATAATTAAAGAAAAATACTATAATTACATAACCAGACGTAAGTTACTGTAGTTACGTAACTTACGTAAGTTGTGCCGTTTACGTAACTTACGTAAGTTGTACCGTTTACGTAAGTTACGCAAGTTGTACCATTTACGTAACTTACGTAAGTTGTACCATTTACGTAAGTTACGTAAGTTGTATCCTTGGAGTAAGTTACTGTAGTTACGTTATTTACTCTGGTTACGTAACATACGTAACTTACTGTAGTTATGTAAATTACTATAGCTACGTAATTTACTCTGGTCACGTAAGTTACATTAATTACTTACGTTGCTCTTGTTACATAAGTATGCGGAAACAATTTTTCTGTGATTGTCACTAAATTATTATGTTTTTCAATCTTTTGTTTCGAGTTGACATAAAACTAAATAGTTTCAAATACTTTTGTTTTTGGATTATTTAAGAACTAAAAAGAAAGTAATTTGCTATTTAATTTCATTTCAGAAGCGGTTTCTGCTATAAATGAAATTATTAATTATTAGTTAATCAGTACAAATAGGTTAGAAACAACTAACTATTAACGTCAAAGTTTTTTTTACTACGGGGCATTTAAAAAAGTATTTCAATCCTGAAAACTAACAATTCAGGCAAGTCAAGGAAGTTTTACCGAACTATTCCTGAAAACTAACACTCGAGTCAAGTCAAGAAAGTTTTACCGAACTGTCCCTGAAACGTTAGTGACCATCAAGGAGGTATTCAAAAGAAACGTTAAAATTTGATTTAATTTTCATTAAACGTTCAGTTTCAATTTTGTTTTAACTTTTACAGTACTAGTTTGTAAGGAATAAAGATATGACATTAAATTTTGAATATTATTCCTGAAAAAATAATTTAAAAATTATTAAAAATTACAGTTATGCCACTATATCCCAACTTTACTGAAAAATTCGGTAAAATATAAGGAACAAATTTTCTCCGTGCACTCTTCAATTGGTTTCAACATTACAAACCCAGTTTGGGCGTTGACTGGGTTGCCGACTTGGGAGATTGGGAACCCCAGTTGGGTTCTGACATTCATATTTACAAACAAATCGTGATTTGAAGATTAATTATTTTGCTTTTGCATCTCAAATTTTTTTCAAATATTTTTTTTCTTCTAGTGCTTGTTGAAATTAGGCACCATGATTTTTTTTTAATTTTTTCATAAAGCGACTTAAGAGATACAAATTTTTGAAATATCATGTTTTTTAAGAGTCAAATTCAGAGGTTCAAAAACTGTATGTTTTGCTTTGCTTATGAAGAGAGTTAAATAGTCCTTCGAAACTAAAATTTTGAATTGATAATGGAAACCTACTTGTATATTCTCTCCCATTACATTTGAGGGTTAAAAGTTGCGCAGAAAATGTGTACGATCTGATGCGCGCGAAATTATTTTTCTGACATTTTATGTATTTAATTTAGAGGTTAGGTTGTCATATTTATTCATTTCGCGCCGGATAATGAAGGGATTTCTCAAGATGGTTAATTTGTCCCTCTGTTATAAACTCATTTTCCCTCCAAGAGAAATGGCACGACTATCTGTCAATGGTGTATTTGAATATTGAGATTGTTATCCAATAGCTAACTCTCAAATATTAACGATTTGTCCCTCCAGATGTTTAGTCTAATACTCCAGTTTTCTCAGTGCATAAATTAGCTAAAAATTGATTAAATAGGACGCTTTTATAACGAAAATGTTTGTTTTCACACGTAGTTTTTAATAAAAATATTTTTAAAAAATTTTTATAATAATGTACCATAAAATTGTTAAATTTTTCAAATAAAATTTCTTTTTTTGGGTAAGACTCCGCCAGAAAAATTACTATTTGCATGGGGTCTTTGGATTTAACTGTTATTTGGTGAAATAGTAGTATTACACGGAGAAAATTTCTTTCGTAATGATTACAATAGTCTACCCAGGTGCGAATTTTCGGTTGGCCCATAGTTGGGCCAACTTTTACTAGGTCGGTCCAACTTCTCGTGCCAGAGGTTGGGCCAACCATACAGATGATAACGGTTGGCCGTCTAATGGCGACGATGGTTGGCCCGACAAGTCAGAAGGAAGTTGGCCCAACTTAAAATGCATATGTTGTGCCAACTATACATTTCAATGGTTGGTCCAAAGACTGACGCCAAAGTTGGCACAACTTTAAATGCGTAAGTTTGGCCAACTTTAACAGCCAGAGGTAAAAAATTATTAAAAAACTAAATTATTTAAACAATTAACACGTTATTATTAGCGGGAACATCAGATATAACCTTTCCCTATTATTATTAAACACAATCTCATACATACATTTTCGAAAATATTTAACGCTCGCTGGGATCGAACCCCTAACCTAACGCGCCGAAGACTTATACACTGACCACTACGCTACGCTCACATGGGAGTCCATACCGTTAAATGTATATTAAAGCTGCAACAGTCGGGCCAACCGTGGCCCAGAGTTCGGCCAACCGACAAAGTTTAAGTCATTTAAACTGTTTTTCACAAAGTTTTGCCAACCGTCGGGCCAACCGTGGCCCAGAGTTCGGCCAACCGACAAAGTTTAAGTCATTTAAACTGTTTTTCACAAAGTTTTGCCAACCGTCGGGCCAACCGCGGCCCAGAGTTAGGCCAACCGACAAAGTTTAAGTCATTTAAACTGTTTTTCACAAAGTTTTGCCAACCGTCGGGCCAACCGTGGCCCAGAGTTCGGCCAACCGACAAAGTTTAAGTCATTTAAACTGTTTTTCACAAAGTTTTGCCAACCGTCGGGCCAACCGCGGCCCAGAGTTAGGCCAACCGACAAAGTTTAAGTCATTTAAACTGTTTTTCACAATGGTTGGCTTGCAAAGCCGGGCCAACTGTGGGCACTAGTACTTGCCAAAGTTGGGCAAACTCTGGCAACCAAAACTTCGCTTGCCAAAGTTAGGCCAACCGTGGGCCAACCTTCAAACTCTGGCGGCCAACCTAAATTCGCACCTGGGTATATTACAGCTCGGATATGTGACCACTTTTTGTAATGATTACGAAAACTATGTAATTTATTAAAAATTTAGTAGGAGCGATTACTATAGTTACTTTAATGAATCCAAACACTGTATTAATCGTGTTGAAATTTATTTTTTGGAATCATTAATAATTTAGATGTACAGGTTCAGAAAGGGCACTGTAGGCATTCACGCAGAGACTTGTTATAATTACAATAGTCTACGTTAAAAGGAAATCTTGGATTCTGTTCACATGTGTAGCCGTCTAAGGAAATCAGTGATACAGACTGTAGTAGCCTTTACAACAGGACTATAGTAAAATAAGGTGACCGCGGCTGCCTTGCCTTCTTATTTTACTATAGTTCTTCGTAAAGACTACTATTGCTATATTTCTGATTACAAATGACTGTTGTAAAGTTAAAAAGAAAATTTTCAACTAAAATAGTTTTTTTTGTAATTCATGACTTGCGTAAAGTACGTAAGTTACCTAATTAGTGCAATTTACAATAATTCGTCCATTACGTAACTTAAGTTATTTACGTAAGTGCAACTTACGTTATTTACGTAACTTATATTTTTACGTATCATACATTATTTACGGAACTTATATTTTACGTAAATTACGTAAGTTAACTTACTTATGCAACTTACTTTTTTATTTACGTAACTTACGTAAGTTGTGTAAATTATATAACAATTTATACAGGCAAGAAATCTTGTACCTTCGGTGCGTGTGTTAGAAAAAAAATGTTTCACTATGGAAATGTAATAAAAAATAAACCTTACAATATTAAAGACTAACAATGAACAATAATTGTATTAATTACTGATAACGAAGTGATTTTTTGACATTTAAAGTGTATAAGTCTTTCTCGCAAGCTGTGAACTTTCATAGCAGTTAGTATATAAGGAAGTTTAAGTCATGTATAAATATGTGTAAATAGCGATCGTTATTATGTTATGCGTTTAGTATTTAAGTTAGATTTATGTACTTAGGGTTTAGTGAAATTGTCTAGTTTAATAATATAATTTATCTTGAAGTGGGTAGTCTTGGAAGAGTGAAATTAATGTGCAATACATGATTAGAAGTCATGAATTACAAAAAAATTTTATTTTAGTTGAAAATCTTCTTTTTTAACTTTACAACAGTCATTTGTAATCAGAAATATAGCTATAGTAGTCTTTACGAAGAACTATAGTAAAATAAGAAGGCAAGGCAGTCGCGGTCACCTTCTTTTACAATAGTCCTGTTGTAAAGACTACTACAGACTGTATCACTAATTCCCTTAGATTGCTGCAAATGTGGATAGAATCCAAGATTTCCTTTTAACGTAGACTATTGTAATCAGTCACATAGACTTTGTGCTAACTCATATTTAGTTCGTATTTATTTCAAATAAATTTTTAATGAGTACGTTCGACTTACAGAATTGTTACAACGAAGCTACTTTAGGCATTACGAAAAGTGGTCACATATCCGAGCAGTACTGTTCGAATATTGTAATCATTAACAGAAAATTTTTCTCCGTGTAGATATTAGAAACTAGTGTGCCAAAAATTTTTTGTAAAATTTTGAAATTTGTTGAAGTTACGCTATTTTGAATAGCGTTATAATTAGGGGAGAGTGGGGCAAACCGGACCGGTGGGTAAACCGGACCCCTCTCAATATTTCCGAAATGGCGAAATTGTCAAAAGTGCTATTTAGAAATTTGAAACAACCTTGTGCAGTATACCTTATTTTTTCAATTTGACATTTTTTACTTTTGTTTGTGCAACGCTGGGAGCAAAAGTTTTTTTAAGTTTATTTCTACACTTTTCCGAATTTCTTCTTAAGGAAATTCTGAGGAAATCGTGTAATATTTCCAAATATTAGGTCTTAGGTTTTGAAGGTACACACCTCAGGAATATTTATTTTGACAAACATTTATTCTCAAAATGGGCCTGTGGGGCAAACCGGACCGTTTTCGGTGGGGCAAACCGGCCATAGGATATTTCCGTTGAATTAAAGTTTCATAAAAATTATTTTTAAATAAAATGTTTTTTTCATTAAAATATTTACTTACAATGAAAAATAATTGTCTTCCAATGAGAATTGGACCCTTCAATATTTTTTCTCTGATAACGACAAACATTTTTATTTTTTTATTAAAAAAATATTTATTTAATTAAAATTCAATCCCGAATTATTATTTTCATTACTACAACCATTGTTTACATGATTCTTTATGTTTTTTTATTTTAATGATTATCTAAATGCAAAATTATGAATAAAAAACCAAACGGCCCGGTTTACTCCAGGGGGTGGGACCAGCGGCACCAAAAACCCCCGAGAAACAAATTTCAAGCTATTCTAACGAGTTTTTGAAAATTTGTCGGCCATATTGGATCCGCCATTTTGAATTTTGAAAATTTGATTTCAGATTCATAATCGGCGATCCCAAAAACCCCCGAGCAACAAGTTTTAGGCAAATTTAATGAGTTATTTAAAAAATTGTCCGCCATATTGGATCCGCCATTTTGAATTTTAAAAATTGGACTTCAGATTCGTGATCAGCGACCCCTAAAACCCCCGAGTAACAAATTTCAAGACGATCTAAAAACTTTTAACAATTTTGTACTTTCGAATCAAATTTTGAAAAAATTTGGATTTCAAACTCCATTTTTGAGACTCCATTTTAATGTTTAATTTTCTCTATAATCCTATCTTCTAGGTTATATATCTATGTCACGTTATTTGTAATATTTGCAATTATTTTAATGCTATTTCATAGTAGAAAAAATTAAAAATTAAACAAAAATTAGACTTTTCATATAAAAAACATTAATAACATTTTTGTTTATAAATTTTTGATGTTTTTTTAACGCCATTCGATAGAGCGCATATGAAAACATAAGAAATGATGATTCGTGAATTTTTCTATTGATTTTTATGTATCGAAACAAGTCCTCAAACTTCATGCCCAAATTTTGTCCATTTGGGCGTTAAAGGGTTAAAATGAAAATAAATTTGATATTGCCTATACAATTAAATTATCATCATCAACATTATTCTAATAGTCTCACCAAATTGTAATATGTTTCTTTTATTCCCATTTTGATAACTCCAAAAATCCAGTTAGACACACTTTATTATTATTAATTATAGTCTCGTTAACATTACTTAAATGCAAGCCGGTTACAGTTAAACTCGTGTAAACTACATTGCATTTTGTTTTCCTGGTGTCGACGTAGATTAAAAGATAATCTCGTGACGTGATGCGCCTTCTGAATGGCTTTGATTATATCACTTTAGAGCATGGGTTCCATAACAGTACGTGATTCCATACACGAGCCAAAAAAAGCGCTTTTAATCTGATTTGAGAAGCCTCGAGTTAAAGTCTCTAATGAAGAGAGAGAGATATCGCAAATATTTGCATAAAAAAATTTTCAGTTACATAGCAAGATGAAAATAACCTCTTTAGTGACCCTATCCAATGAATTCCGCCGATATTTTACTTCTGACACAAATGAGACATTTTCATTAATGTTGGACAATTATTTTTAAATTTCACAAGTTTTCTACTATTTGTAGAAGCTCTTTGTAAATTTTACTTCTTAATATAAATAATTAAGAAATTTTTATTTAAGAATTAAATCAAAATTGTCTTCTATTTTTAATTTCAAGTTATTTTATTTCTTTCGCTCTTCTTCATGTCAATAATCATTAAAGTATAATTTATAACACACAATTATAATATTAATTATTAACATAATTATTTGTTTGAAGACCGTCGAAATAAAAAAAATTGAGTTGAATCAAATTATCAATTACTATTAAAGGCAAAAATTCCTTAAAACAATTCACTATTGTTGATTGTAAATTAATTGTAATTAAACGTTCATTTTAAAAACGTCAAAAAGTTGGTGCTTTAATGTCCCGTTAAGTGGGTGTATTTTTATGCTAATGGTTTACTCTATAATTGTAAATTCTTTCACTTTTCTCACGCATCACTCCTACCATACCAGACTTTTTAATTAATTGTCGTAATTATGTCACGAACAAAAGCAGTTTAGTTTTTACACTTTTTCCCGTTGTGCGTAATCATATATACACTCAGAGGATTTCTATAATTGTAATTGTTAAATTAATATACAAGTTTCGTTTATATTAATATACTAATTATAATCAAGATGTTTAACAAAAAAGTAAGATAATTATTTAACAAAAGGAAGAGTGTTTTAATATTTAATTTTCCACAAAGTTAGGTACACTTTAGTTATGATGTATAATTCTCTCATGTTAGTAAATGTCAATTAATCAAGTTTTTTTATTTCTATTCACAGTTTTACTTCTCCTTGCTCAATATAAAATTGTAGAGACGTTCCGTTTTGCATAAATTCGTTTAATCAGCTACTACTTTTGAGATAAGCCTGTAATTTATTAGTCAAATCTCCTCTCATCTATCATATGTAGAATCTTTGAGATTGTCATATATCCCAAGTAGAAATGTCCGGAACTAGGACGGAGTTCAACACCGTCATAGTACTAACTTAGTACTGACCGACGGTACTGACTCTCGGAACCCGATTAGTACTGGGACTTTACTGACTCCTAAACCGAACCAGTACTATGTCGGAATATAAAAAGGATTAAAATCAATACTGTCAAAAAACTGGATTAACACCAAATCAGTATTATGTAGGAGTTGAAAAACAATCAACATTTGTTATAATGGCATTAAACATTAAACCGTGGCTGCTATTAATAACATCATTTCATTTATTAACTATTACAATATTTTCCAAAATTTTTAAAAACATTCATCAACAATAACATATAACATTTAATTCACTCATTATTATGTATTAATAAATAATAATATAAAACTGTGTTACTTATAATAATAATATATTATTATTAATTAATTATTTTTACTATTATCCGATTCCACTCGAAATCGAAAATTATTTTGCTTTTGCATTTAAAACTTTTTTCAACTATTTTTTTTTTTTTAGTGCTCGTTGAAATAAGCTACCATGACTTTTTTGAAATTTTTTCATAAAGCGACTTAAGAGATACAAATTTTTGAAATATCATGTTTTTTAAGTAAATTTTTTTTCAAATGCTCATAATTCGCCCAAAAATTGATCAAATAGGGCGCTCTTGTAACGAAAGTTTTGATTTTCACACGTAATTTTTAATAAAAATATTTTTAAAAAATTCTTTAATACTATACTATACTAAGTTTCCCTTAGCAATCTGGAATTTTCCAAGAAATACAATAATATCCGCGGATAATAGCTTCCCATGGAAACTTCCTAGAAGTTTCCTGCAGAATGACAGTGGAAACTTCTCGGAAGCTGTCAAAGTAAGTTTCCTGGAGGTTACCAGGATGTTTTCAAAAATTATAAAAAAATTTTGTAGTGAAATTAATATATAAAAAAGTTTAAAAAATTTAAATTATTCAAATTTTGCATTGTTTTAAAATAAAAAAGTAGGTTTAATTAAAAAAAATGATCTTTACAACTACTGCACACATGAGGGTGGACATGAACCACCATATGCCTCAAAAGTGTGCTGCTAGGATAGCGCTTTATGCGTTCATCCAAATCGACACTTGACTCATGGAGAATAGACTACAGGAGACCAAACTGCTATGCTTGTACTTCAAAAAATCCGATCACTTTTGCGTCTGAAGTAAACCGTAGTTCAAAACTTCCCGTCAGTGGCGCATGAACCAGTCGTGTAAGTTGTGACAGGTGACAGTTATAATTATAGGTTATTTGTTTGAAAGCCACGGTAGCCACATGAGTTTTGTAGTACAAAACAAAATTATATTTATTATTGTTTTTGTGTTTCTTTGTAAGATGGGAAAGGTAAGTGTTAAATTTTTTTTCGTGAAAAATTTATTTTTAATTACCAAAATTATATAATTATAATTTGTATATATATATATTTAATATTCTATCTAACATTAAATTATGTTTCTTTTAGTTAAAAGAAATTATTAACGGATATGATATATATTTAAAAATTTGATTTATATTTTAGTAAATAAAATTAAAATAAATAATAATAGTTAAAATTTTTTTTATTAATTTATAATTTTCACAAATTACATAACCAGAAATATAATTAATAAATTAATTATTTTATAGGATATTGAGAAGAGAAAGTATTGCAAACGGCGGTGTGCAAAATGTTCTTATTCTCCATACAACTGCAGAAAGAAAAATCTTCTTCCAAGAAGTTTATTTCGTGTTCCGAAGGTAAAATAATATTATCATTTTATAATTAATGCAATTATTTTAAATAAAATAAATCTTTTTACAGGATAACATTTTAAGGGAAAAGTGGGCAGCCGCGATCTCTCAACCGTTAGACGAATTCGATTGTTTATGTGAAAAGCATTTTAAGAAAGACGACATGAATGTCAATTTCTTAGATGTCATCAGGTCAGATCAAACAATATTTTGTTTACCAAGAGAGGTAAAATCGTTAAAAGCAGTTGCTGTTCCCGTTGTAGTAAGAATGAAAAAAATATTTTATTTTGTATTTAATTTAGAGAATATTATTACGGAAATTTCTTTTACATTCTAACCATATTATTTTATTCTATAAACAGTAATTTCAATATTCTTACAGGATGCTGAATGTACTTTTGTAGGTTTATCTGTAACATTGACAGCTACTTTAGAACTATTTGACTACTTAAAAAAAACTTTTGATATTAAATACTTAATGACGAGTAGATTGAATCAGGACGCTCTAGAGGTATATAAAGATTATTAATTATTATTATTAATTATTTTTTCTCTCATTAACAACTTTCAAAAAATTTTATGCATTTAGAGATTTTTCGGCTTAGTTCGAGAAGCATGTGGCTCAAATGATCATCCTGACTCAAGGATGTTTGCGCAAATATTTCGATTATTAAGCAGTTATTCCCTTATTAAACCCCGTAAGGGAAGTAATGTTGAGGGCAGCGAAATATTAAAATCAATGTTAAACTTTTCTGACCTTCGTCATGAAAGCTGCAAGGAAAAATTGTGTATGATTTTGGAGGAGGTGATATCAAACGATGATCCTTCAATTACAGAAATACCAACAGTATTACTAAGAACTCAAGACCACGATGAAAGGCTAACGTTAACTGCCGATTTTATCCAAGGATTTATTGCCGGATATGTTGCCTTCAAGTCCAAAAATATAACAAAATGTGATGGCTGCATCTTGAGCTTACAAAGTAAGAAGATTAGTCATGATGAGGAGAGGTACAAGCTAATTAATGCTGTTAATCGTGGAGGTCTGAAGTACCCTTCAAAAGAACTGTATAATTTAATTAATAATATTGAAATAGTAATTTTGCGCACCGTGGCTTGTGGCGAATTAAATTCAGACACATTTCTACAAATATTGGACAATCTGAGATGCATAGAAATTTCAAAAGTTGGCTGTCCTTTACATCAGCCAGATTTTACAATATCAATAATAAGTTTTTATTTAATAATGCGTTCGCATTTTATAACAAAAAGATATAATGCCATTCATGATGGCAATAAACTTAAATCAAAAAGTTGTAGGAAAAACGCAAAATTATAAGTCCTAAACAAACTGAAAATAACAAATATGTTTTTTAATGAACGAACTAAACCAAATAATACTAATACCAAATAATATGTTTTTAAAGCTTGTACATTATTCCTGTTTTTATTTAAAATTAAGAATTTTATTAACTGAATAATAAAATTGGATTATTTACATTAAATTGAAATGTTTCCTTTTATTCTATTTAATAATTTAGTACCTCACTTTTTAAAATTTTGTTATGTATTTAAATTATGTTCATAATTTTCTTCATTCATGATGTTTAAGAGATTTTTAAATTTATACAATTTTGGAGTGAATAATTATATTTTAGTTTTTATGTTATATTTATATTATTGACATAATGAATCAATAAGTGTCACTATTATCACAAAATTGAAACACTGTATCCTTCTTTTCAAAAGTAAAAATTTTATTTTTAACATGATTTCTATACATGTAATATTAAATATAATTATATATTTCAGATTTGCACATAAATAATAAATTATACTTTTATTTTATTTACTATATACAAAATTTGATTAACTTCATTGATGTTTGCAGGATTTTGAAATTTAATCCAAGGACACGGTTTTTGTTTTAAATATACATCCACATGTAGATTTTTTCTAATTATAATTTTCCGATTATTAGAACCATTTTCCATATCCATGAAGGCAATATACGAAAACTTTTTTACTATTAGTGTTCCCCATTCACGATTATCAGGCAATTTTACTGTATTTAATTTTTTTTTTAATTCTTCATAATTAAATACAGACATCGTGATGTTGAAAAAAATTTATATTTTATTTTTGAAAATAGTACATGTAATTCCTTTTATTTTGTATATTTCTGCAAAAATAAAATAGTAAAAATTAAATATTATCTATAAAAAATTTCCATATCATTATACTGTTTTTTTATTTAACAAATTAACAGATTTCAAAAATAACACAAGATAAATATACACAATAATTTTTGAGAATATAAAATTCGTTACTTACTGTGAAACAGAATCGTCTAATTTTGCCAATTCAAAACATTTTATTTTGAAAATTTACTAAAAATGAACTAATAAATTTTTGAATTATTAAAATAATATAAATATTACTTTTACTTTACAAATAAAAGTAAAATGTATAGAATATATTCATAAAAACAAATTGATTAGAGGTTAAGTTTATTTAGTACATTCCGTACATTCACAACTTACACGACCGATACATACGCTGCAGGTGAGAAGTTTGTGAACTACTACGAACTTCAGACGCAAAAATGTTCGATCTCAAATGCATTAGTTTGGTCTCCTGTAGTCTATTCTCCATGACTTGACTTTACAGGGTTAATTTATATATTATATATTTCATTATATCTTTGAGGAAACTAATTTCTACTTAAGATAAATTCTTTTGAATTACATTTTAAGATATTTGGATAATTCAAACATTTTTCAATTAAATAACAAATTAAAAAATTGAATTAATATTTTATTTTACCTGAAGTCGTTGCGGCCTACTTTTAGAAAAATCTCATAATTTGTACAAATAATGTTTAATGTCTGTAGAATTCACTTTCGATAATATTATTTTCAAAAAATGTTTTAATTAAAGTTATAATTATAATTTTTAAATTAAGTTGAACAGAAAAAAGGTTAGTTTGATAGCTACCCGTGTGGAAATCTGCCCAAGTTAGCCCAGTTAAAAAGTGGGGTCCAGCTGGGCCCCACCATGGCAACGGTTGCCATGGCAACGGTTGATAAGGTAACGTTGCCAAAAACTACGGACGGACACCGAAGTCTCGCTATAAGGGTTTTGACCCTTGGCCACGAAACCCTAAAAAATGGTCCCAAAATGTGCAAGACCTTCTTGTGAATAAATTTTCATGACACTTGGTACTAAGGGGTTTTTGGAGTGCCGATTACGAATCCGGTGTTAGTTTTAAAAATTCAAAATGGTGGATCCAATATGGCAAACACGTTTTTAAAAAATGCATTGGTTTCGATTAAAACTCGTTACTTAGGAGTTTACATGTTCGCTGATTATGAATCAAATATTAGTTTTTTAAATTCCAAAATGGAGGATCCAATATGGCGGACGATTATTAAAAAATTTTAAGAAAAATTTTTGTCGGTCATGTCGGTTTAAAAATTTAGTATTTTAAAAATCTGACTTCAGAATCATGATCAGCGACCTCAAAAACCCTCAAGTAAAATTTTTTAGGAAAATCTGACTTCATAATCGTGATCAGCGACCCCAAAAACCCCCGAGTAACAATTTTTGCGAATGTTTCCTTGTTTTGGCCATGACGTGTATACACGTCATCCACAGTTGTTACTGAAATTTTAAAGTTTTTCCAGCTTAATTTATTTATTTAATAATTAACTCATCAAGGTATAAAGGTTTTTAATGCATTTCGATAATTATTTAAACAAATAATTGTTAACACATCCAAAAATATGCAGTTTTTTCTTATTTCGCAATTAGCTAATCAGAGTAGTGGCAGTAATTTTAAATTAAAAAAAAACTGCAAGTTTGTAGGTTGCTTGTATTAAAAGTTAATAAATAAATTATTTGTTTAAACAATTTCTAAACTATTAAAATAATAATATATTTTTATTTCATACTTTTCAGATTATTTAAATTAAAAATAAACTGCATGTTTTTAAGTACTTTGTGTCAAAAGTCATTGAATAACAACAATAATTTGTTTAAACAATTTTTAAATTGTTAAAACCATAAATTATTTTTATTTCATGTTGTTCGTAATAGTTAATTGCGAAATTAGAAAAAAATGCAAGTTTCTAGGTATTTTTTGTCAAGAGATATTAATTAACAACCATTATTTATTTAAATAAATGAAGACTGCAATATAACATTAGTAAATTTTATTATATGTGGACGTCCACATGAAAAGGGCCCATTTTGTCGGTTCTAGTTTTCAAATTATTTGCAATTTAATACTTTTTTGAGAAAAACCTTAATTTTTTTAAATTTTTTATTATTAATCTACATTTTTTGACAAGTCGAATCATGAGGTTTTCATTAATTTATCGTTAATTTAAGTGTTTTACTTTTTTGGTTCTTTAGAAAAAGAAAAGGGCCCATTTTGTCGGTCCTTTGCAAAAATATTCCGTATTTTTGAAATGGAGGGTCAAAAAAATTAAAACCTCTTGATTTGTCATCTTTAAAGTACCCTGAACTCAAAACAATTATTACCTGAATAACTTCCGAGAAGAAACAGAGATATTAATGTTAGAGTCATTGATTACGTAGTCGTAGATGTAAAAATATCGATATTTCGTCAAAATTTCTTAACAAAACCTGTTAAACTTTTTTTTATAAGTTTAATTTCTATTCTTTACCTTCAAATGACACAATAAAATTGTTCCCAATCATTAATCTTGTAAAAAAATGGTTTATTAATCAGAAAATCGTCTTTTATAGAAAAGGGCTCATTTTGTTGGTTTTATGTATTTTCAAAATTAAGGGGGTGGGGTGGTTTTAAAAATTTAAAACCTATTGGTTTTTCATCTTTAAGGTGCCCTGGACTAAAACAATTATTATCTGAATAACTTCCTAGAAGAACCACAGATATCACAATTAATAGGTATCACAATCTTTAATTCCGTTTTTCTCGAAATAAGGTATTTGTCACTATAAACTTTGAAATTCTGTAACTCATAGAATTTTTGACCAAAAAAGTTGTGTGACCACTCAAAATTTTCGTAATTTTGCAAGGAATTCGCCCATAAATGCTAAAATGGGCCCTTTTTACGTGGACGTCCACATATATAATAACAAGAATTATTTACAAAGAAAATGAATAATTAGTTTACTTTTTCTTTAACATTTAATAAGAAAACTGAGATATAACCGTGGTCATCTTCGTACATGACTTGAAAATTGTTGTAAATTAACAATAAAAAAGTATATAATTATTAACATTTTTCTGAAGCATTTTGGATTTTGTCTATCGACCCACCCACGGTGGGTTCCGATCAGGCGAAATAATATTATAAGTGGGCTCTACCTGGGCTTCCTAGTTTTTGGGGATCCAGATAAACAATTATATGTGGACGTCCACATGAAAAGGGCCCATTTTGGCACTATTAGACTTATCTATATGGGCGAATTTCTTGCAAAATTACGAAAATTTTGAGTGTTCATATAACTTTTTTGGTCAAAAATTCGATGAATTTCAAAGTTTATAGTGACAAATACCTCATTTCGATAAAAACGGAATTAAAGATTGTGATACCTATTAATTGTGATATATCTGGTTCTTCTGGGAAGTTATTCAGATAATAATTGTTTTTAGTCCAGGGCACCTTAAAGATGAAAAAACCAATAGGTTTCAAATTATTAAAACCACACCCTCCCCTTAATTTTGAAAATACATAAAACCGACAAAATGGACCCTTTTCTAAAAAAGACGATTTTCTTATTAATAAACCATTTTTTTACAAGGTTTATGATTGGGAACAATTTTATTGTGTCGTTTGAAGGTAAAGAATAAAAATGAAACTTATTAAAAATTTTTTAAAAGTCTCTATTATGAATAATTTGCCGAAATATCGAATTTTTCACTTCTACGACTACGTAATCAAAGACTCTAACATCAATATATCTGGTTATTCTGGGAACTTATTCAGATAATAATTGTTTTCAGTCGAGGGCACCTTAAAGATGAAAAACCAATAGGTTTTTAATTTTTTAAACCACCCCCCCCCCTTAATTTTGAAAATACGAATAAACAACAAAAAGAGCATTTTATTTTAAAAAAGCGATTTTTTTATTTTAAAGCATTTTTTTACAAGGTTAATAATTGGGATCCTTAATGTCATTTTTATTGAAAATGATCACTTTTTAGAGAAGTTGAGAGTTCCTTTGACAGCTGTCAACTGTCAAAATTCAAATGATTTTCGTAATCAGCGACCTTGGAAACCTTATTAATGTCATTTTTATAAAAAATGATCACTTTTTAGAGAAGTTGACAGTTTCTTTGACAGCTGTCAACTGTCAAAATTCAAATTTGATATGATATTCGTAATCAGCAACCTCGAAAACACTTATTAACCTGTATCACTTATTAATACTTATTGTTGATATTTGCAAAACTGATTTTTTTATGTTTTTATTTAATTATAATCAATTATTTAAAAAAAATTTTATAACTTATTGAATAAATTATAAATTATTAAGATATAAGTGCTTTAAAATGTATTTTCTTCCAGAAGCAAACCATAATATTGCAAAAAACTGTAAGAAATGGCAGAAATTTCCAACTTTAGCAATGAACCTACAAAATAGGCCCTTTTCTTTTTTTGTAAACAATCAATGAAATCAATCATTTAAATTAACGATAAATTAATGAAAATCGCATGATTCGATTTGTCAAAACATGTAGATTCATAATAAAAAATAAAAAAAAATTGACATTTTGCTCAAAAATTACTAAATTGCGATTTTCTCGAAAACTAGAACCGACAAAATGGGCCCTTTTCATGTGGACGTCCACATATGAGCAAAAATTTCCAAGTCCAAACAACTTAGAGAAGAGCGTTTGAAATTTCAAAATCAGAGCCAAGGTTGAACGTTGTAAAATGAACATAAATATAAACCATGTGCCCTTTATGATAAACGAAAATGGATAGAAAAAAGAAATGCTCCACATTATATATATATTGTATAGTTTACGGAATCTAATTTATCATTATGAATCACAAAAGTGGGAATATACCTTATCATATATAGTATGAATGCCTAAAAAGGCACGTAATTTAAAAAAGTCAAACCACTATGCGTTCATAATGAGAGAGTGATAGATTCTGTTAAGCGATGTTAAATCACTCCTTTTATTAACCAAGTCGTTTTTTAGGATGTGAAACATCTCCCTACACTTTCTTCTGTTATTGTTAGGTTCGTTACATATGATTCTGGCATTTTGAAAAAGGAAATGATGATCATACACATGCGAGTGCTCAACCAGAGCCGTACCTCTCTCATCCAATTTACAGTCTCTCTTGTGCTCAAGAAGTGGGTCACCAAATGGGTCTTTCTTATATGTGGAAACCAACCGGACATTAACGTCAGATAATTTAACAGCCCTGTCAACCAAGCCTGATGGATATTTTATCTTTATCAGAAACCTTAGATTTAAAATTAACCAATCTGCCCGAGAATGTATCCTTATAATACCAAATTGTAATGATACAATGATAGACAAAATCCAAAATGTTTCCGAAAAATGTTAATAATTATATATTTTTTATTGTTTATTTATAACAATCGTCAAGTCATGTACGAAGATGACCACGGTTATATCTGAGTTTTCTTATTAAATGTTAAAGAAAAAGTAAACTAATTAATTATTTTTATTGTAAATAATTCTTGTTATTATATATAATAAAATTTACTAATGTTATATTGCAGTCTTTATTTGTTTAAATAAATAATGGTTGTTAATTAATATCTCTTGACACAAAATACCTAGAAACTTGCATTTTTTTCTAATTTTGCAATGAACTATTACGAACAACATGAAATAAAAATAATTTATGGTTTTAACAATTTAAAAATTGTTTAAACAAATTATTGTTGTTATTCACTAACTTTTGACATAAAGCTCCTAAAAACATGCAGTTTTTTTGCAGTGAATTAGATGCCTGATGGGGTCCATCGTGTAGGGATGAAAAGCTTCGCTTTTTAAATTATTAAAAAATAAGGATTATTGAACAACAATATTAAACAGCTTTATATTAATTAATGAAATTCAAAAATAACGAACATCATATATAAAACGATATATATTAATTCCTATATATATGCTAACATTATTTATGAATTTGCTCTTGGTCACAATTTAATTGAAAAAAGTATAAATCATTATATTAAATAATAATGTTATTTATAATTTGACTTATATGTTATTAATAAATAATTTATTCATTAATTTTAATGAAAACTAAATCTATGGGCATTAACAGGGTTGCCCACCTGGGCTCCAACTGAGTTTTCCCTACGTGGACGGTGGATCAAAACCCGAAATTACTCTGATTTACCACTTTTGAATAAATTAAAGTTATCCATTACCCCTCGGTCTTCCCTATAGCATCCAGCCCCTCATTTGTTTCATTGAAAGTTTTCAATCATTGAAAATTTTTCAGATAAACGAGACTGTTGAAAATTAATAAAAATTATGAAAATTATAAGATATATTTTTCTATTATTTAAATTAGTTTTTGAAATTAATTATAGTAATACAGGTCACTTAAAATATGTAAAAACAGTTTTGTTAGTGTTATAAATTAAAAAAAAATTTTAATGAAGTAAATTTATTAGTTCTTCCTCGTGGAGGAATTTGTATACAAATTAAACGTCTATAGACGTTTAATTTACAAAGTTTATAAAAATCCTTGAAACAAATTTTCTCCATATAGGACTATGTTATTTAAGTCCCTAAGCAATTGTCCGGATGTATGTAATTTTGTGTGTGTGTGCGTGGATCTCGTTTTTGTGAACACGATATTGCATTTAAATTTATAGAATTAATCTCAATAAAATTTTTTTTTTAAATTTAAACTTTAATTAAAAATTATTTCTTTTTTTATAATTATGTTGTTGTGTAATTAAATTTTTTGTTGTTGAAAACGAATGTTGTCATACAACATTTCAATTTTACTGGTTAGTGTTGTAAAACTTTTTTTCCTATTTTATCTTGAGTTAAAAAATCTTAAGTTAATTGTAAAAAACTATTTTTAAGTATAAAATGAGAAAATATTTTTGTTTACATATTATTTAAATGTAGAGAGGAAATCAAAATTATTACATCTAGGGGAGATTCGGGTAGCCCCGGAAACTTAAGCATTTTGATAAATAATTTGTGTTTATATTTTTAGAATGTTAATTAAATTTTTTCATATCAAACAGAATACTTCTTTTAACCTTTAGCATAAATTCATTTGTAAAATAATTAAACCTTTTAGGAAAAAAATAAGGGAAAATAGGAGTATTAAAATTCTAACCTTTAACAATTTGTAGGGTAGCCCCGGACATGCGCGAAAATATTTTATATTTTAATTATTAAACTTGATAAACTAACGTCAAATAATATTTACAACAATGAAAATAAACCATGTAATAGAAATAGATTGAAAAACCTATTTAACGTTCACAAAAAGTCAACATAAAAAAGATTTTATAAGACATTCAATGTGACGTACATACATTTTCTAAAGTGTCCGGATACTTTCAGATTTTTTTGAAAATTCAATTTTTTAATAAAAGAAAATGAAAAAACTGAGTAAATTTAAAAAAAAATAAAAGTTAAACTGTATTGTAAATCATTTGTAATTTATTTCAATAGTAATAACACATTATTCTATTAGAAATTAAAAGTGTCCGGGACTACGCACTGTCCGGGATTACCCGAATCTCCCCTAAATTCAATAAATACTGATATTTTTAAATGACTATTTGATTTTTCTACACTATTACTATTTACCATTAACATATGTAAGGACCAAATACCTAGAATAAATAATAAATCAATTAGAACGAAAATACGAAAGGTCTGCATTTGGCCATATAATATACATATGTTTCTCTGATTAATTTATCAAAGTTACGGGAAAATGAATTTTTTTGTAAAGAGTTTATTTTTAAATAATTATTTAATAAATTTTTTATAAACAAATTGTTTTCAGGGTTCCGTACACCTACCGTGTACCGACGGAACCCTACCCAGGCGGAAAAGTCGGACGAATGCCGGATCATCCAACCGTCAAGGATCCGCGCCGATTGATTTGGAGAGTTAATGTCGGTACAGGCAGTCTGTACCGATTCGGGTGTTAATGTCTGCTGGCGCGGTACAAATACGGGTCCGACCGCCGGATCAAAATTTATACTGTGGTATAATGGCTGTGCGTCCGGCTCGGTACAGATTTCATGCCGCCGAACAACCGGCGTTGTACTGGCATTCGTCCGCCTGGCAACCGGAGCGGTGCAGGTATTCTACTGGAACGTGACTATGTGTTGTAATAGCTGTACGTCCAGCTCGATACAAATTTGATGCCGCCGAACAACCGGCGTTGTACTGGCATTCGTCCGTCTGACAACCCGAGCGGTACAGACATTCTACCGACTGCGGACTAATATCATCTATGTTCTTATTATTAAGATTTCAATTAATAATAATATGCTAATAATATGGCTATCGTCATTGTTTTTCTAAAACAATTTAATGTTTTCTAAAATAATTTTTTTTTAATTAACACATTATTCAGAATTTTCAGAAATAGATTTTTTACAATGCAAAAATTTAGCTATAGTCTTATTGTTTCAATAAAAATTAATAAAATAATAATTATAGTAATAAAATTTTTTAATCTATTATGTTGTAAAAAATTTTTGTAGGAGAATTGTTTAAAGTTTAAATATTAAAAAAAGAATTAACAATACAATAGAATATAAAATTTAATTTTAAAAATTAATGAATTTGAAAAATTGGTTTTAATTATATTTTTATTTATTAATTAACAAATAAATTAAAGAATTAAATTTTTTTGTTATAATCAAATTTTTTTAATATTTATAAATAATGTATACAGATAATTATTTATAAATATAAAAAAATAAATAATAAAAATAATAAATAAATATAATAATAATAATAGAATAATTAAAAAAATAAAAATTTTTAAATATTGTTTTAAAACACTAGATTTATTTACATAATATTCATAAAATGCTAAAATATTCCAAAGTATTTGTAAAATTATTATTTATTGTTTGCTTCGTAGTGGTATTACATATCGACATTATTATGCTCAGATCCGCATGCGAGCGAATAGCGTAGTGGTTAGCGTGTTAGACTTCGGTGCTTCGATTAGGAATAGCTTGGGCTTCGTATCCCACTTGCGAGCGTTTAGAATTTTAATGTGTAAAAAAAATGTAGAATGTGTTAAAAATGCTGGAAATGATCTATAAATAAATATTAATTAACATGCACCATGCATAGTTAATTAAATATTTTTTTATTCTATTTTTCAATAGAAAATATAATTTAGTCTGGCTAGACGGGCGAATGCCAGTAGAACGCCGGTCCGCTGAAGCGAGTCGTCTTTGAAAGAATATTTGGCCCGCCGCGGTTGCTAGAGCGGACGAATGCCGGTACAACGCCGGTTGTTCGGCGGCATCAAATTTGTACCGAGCCGGACGCGCAGCCACTACAACACATTGTCATGTTCCAGTAGAAAGCCTGCACCGATCCGGTTGTCTCGCGGACGAATGTCAGTACAGTCTTACCGACGTCTGTACAGGCGCGGTACGATGCCAGTGGTCAATTTCCGCCTGGGTATTGGTAAGTCTCTTGTGTCCGTAGCCAAATCGTGTCCCCCCTAGCGGCTAAATTATTTGACCTAGAGAGCTCAAATTTGGTACAGATACGTATTTTCACACGTAGATTACAGGAAAAATATAAAGAATGTGATTGGAGGTGATGACCATAGAGTTGTCAAGGAAATAACAAGATTTTTGGCCAAAAATGCATAAAAAGTGACCATTCTCCCCCTTAACTTCTAAATTATTCAACATGGAGGGTTAAAATTTAGCATACTGGTGTATTAGCCGTCAACAAAATTTTATTTATGTTGCCCAGCTCTTATCACAAAGAGGTCGACATGCAAAAAAGACATCATTTTATTTTATTTTTTTAATATATTAATAAATCTAGATATATTATGCGAATATGCAAGCGAAGAATTCATAACAAATGAATATCAAAAAAGTTAGTCTTTTGTTCTAGATGAAGTATTTGGTAAGAAAGCGTATGTAAAAAAGAATTATTTCACTGAAAATTTAGTGAAATTCCACTAAATCAACAAAAATCATTCTTCACTTGCCTATTCGCATAAAACATCTAGATATTAATAGGTAATTGTTTTTTACTAATCGAGAAGATTATTATTCCCAGAAATAATTGTAATTGTCTAGAGCAAAAAGACAGAAACGGTTTCGTAGTAGTAAAGAGATTGATGTAGAAGAAGATGAATTGACCATGGAGTTAGTTTTAAGTTTTAACGTTGGCACTTACAGTGCCGCTCAGCAGGATTTGCCCACCTTGTCACAGTTAAAGGTGTTACAAAAAGTTTTATATTTTGATATCTAGTAAAGATATCGAGGTTTTCAAGGTCTCATTTTAAAGCTTACATCTTCTACTTTAACAATCTTAAAATAATTAATTAAAAAAAAAATTTTTTTTAATGTTTAATTACTGTTTAAAAAAACGAAAATTTCAATTTTTTTTGTCGATTTCAAACAATTGTAGTTTTTTAACAAGTCATCGCAAATTAATTTTCTAACACGCATTTTAAAGCTTGTTTTATCACCTTTAAAATGCTTTTTTTTAAATTGTCGTACGATTTTTTTTCAAAAAGTTATTATCATTTCTTTAAAAAAACAGCCCTTTTTTTAAATAATTAATATTTTGAAAACGGTTAATTTTTTTAGAAAAAGTTTAAGACAAAAAATGTTCATTTCTGTATGTACATTGAAGAAAAAATATAAAAAAATTTTTTGAACAAATTTTTTTTTTACCACATTTTTACCTTATATATGTGAGGCGTTAATTAAATGTCAAGGACGTCATTTTAGAAATAGTTAAATTTAAAAAATGCTTTACATTTAAATCATTTTATACATTTTAATTATTGTGGAGAAAGAAATAGGTATTCAAATACTTTGAGAGAAATGGATAGTAATATTTTGATGTTAAAAAGTTGATGTTACACGATACTATCATTATTACTTTTCACAGTCTTAAACTTACTTTTTTAAAACTAATTGAGCATTTCGGTGCAATAATCGCGGTCTTGCTCTCGGCAGGATGTAAGCTTAATTTTAGTTTTAGTCCTACAAAAAAAACTCAAAGGAAAAAAAGATGCGCCTTTCTATTTCCTACAAGGTAGCATATTTTTAAAATAAAAATTTTGAATTTTTATTTTTTTCACTTTTTGTTCCGCCCGACTGGCATCATAGCATCCTGCCGAGCGCAAGACCGATTATTGCACCGAAACGCTCAATTATTGCTAACAAAACCTGAATTTTGTTTCTCAATTTTTTAAAGCATATTTAAGAAACTAATTTATTAGAATATAATATATTGTACACCCTAAAAAAAGTAATCTTGATTTGATGCGGATTCCTCTAAATTAAATGCATATTTTCATCTTATGTATGGTATCAAAAGTAATATACTTTACTTTAGAGGATTTTCCTCTCACATATTATTTGCCAATTATGGTTATGAACTAATAAAGAAAAGATATTTCTATACACTAAATTAAACGTTTTTAATGAAATAAATATAATTAATTATTAATAGTTAATTACTTACATTAATTAGAATATTCATTTGTTCATTTACTTCATCTGAATTAATTTTTTTTTTGACATTTGAACCTCAAAAAATTGTTTTGTTTTATTTTTATTGAACAAAGAATAAAAATAATATACAGTCAAATGGAATACTTTTGTTTTGAGAAGAAAACTTGAGAGGATATTAGAAGAGGATTTTTCCTCTAACTATGAGATTACTTTTTTCAGGGTGTAATTTATTTTATTAGATAGTAATTTTTATTAGTTAAAGATATATAGTAATTTCTCTGGCTTTAAATCATATTTAGTTCATTTTACTCTCGAAGGTATGCATTAAGAATCAGTTGACTTAATTACACTTCTTGACAAATCACTCGCTGTCTCTTTGATTTACCATTTTATATTAACTTATCAGCAAGTAGTTTTATTTCACATAAAAATTGTTTATTTCGTAATTACTTAATATGCGTGTAATTTCACTCAAACTTTCTTACTATCTACTTTTATCAAAAAAATTTCGTCTCCGTAACTTTGTTTAACTTTGAATTCGCTTAAAAGGTAAATTATTTAGATTTTCATGATAATTAGAGGGAAAAAGTATAAACGATCTATTAATTCCATTAAAATTGAAACGAACTCGCAAAGAAAGTTAAATTGAAAGTGAGAAAGTCTGTTTATGTTCTTATATCCCTCGCTTTTGTTATTTTTTTTTCCAATCTCATGTTTTAGAGATCGATCTTGGATTGGCAGTTGTGCCAACCCATATAGATAATTACTGACTGCTTGACTTACGCGCGAATAAAGTGCAATATAATGCAAACGTAAGCTGATAACAAGCAACACTTGTAAAACGTGTGTTGAGAAAAGTGCGTCGAGTAACTTTCCATTAAATAGTAGACAGGTATCTTTTATATTTGCGGTTAAATGCGTACTTAGCTTGTCGCTACAGATCCTCTAGATCCCATTTGTAAGCACGCAATCTCAACATTAGATCATCCTTGCTGCCTGCGTGTTGTTAACTGGGTTAAGGAGATTTTACCTACAAGTGTAAAAAGATAACGTTTATTGGATATCTATTACAAAAGTTTATTAACTTCTTCTTAAACTTCATAAAACATTGATAAGATTAGTTATTTGTATATGCATTTATGCGATATTTGTCTTGGAGAAAAGTAATATTGACAGAAACTTTCTTTCTCTTCCTATATTATTCCAGTGTTGTGCGTTCAATTTCCATTTCCGTAAATTACCATCGAAAGTTATTTATACTTTAGATTATTCAAGATTTTTATTGGGTTCAATTTTTTATATAGAATTTATATCATAACTATCCTAACTATTTTGAAAAAAAATATTGCTTTTAAGTTGAAAATACAAAACAATACGAATGTTATTTATTCTTTATTTATATATATATTAATTCGTCTATTTTAGTACCTGTAATTTTAAATACTTCTTGTTTAATATAAAAAATAAAAATTATAAGAAAATTAAGAGAAAATTATGATTCGAACTTAGTTACAAAAATAAACCGGGAAAAGTCAGAGAAAATTATGAAAAAATCAGGAATTTTATCATAATTTCTAATCAGAGCGAACTTTACCTTATTTTTTAATAAAAAATAAAACTCAAATAAAAATTTGCGATATTGAACCTACAATTTAAATTATCGCCAGTAAAGGAAAAAATATTTTTTTTACCTGAGAAACCGGGAAAAGTCAAGGAATTTTAAAATAAAAAAACTGTGGCAACCCTGTTATAGCTTGAATAACACCGGCACAAAAAAAAATTTGGATTGCCAGAATTGACATGTGATAGGTTTTCTTCCTTAAGGTGTATCTAAAGAGAAAAACATTGTCCGACCTAAAAAGTTAGTTCGTGTTCTCTTTTTCCAGGCTTGATGGTAGGGGGTGTGAATTTTGAGAAATTGATTTTTAAGGGAATTTACTTAATTTCTAAAAATAAAGCTGAATTTTTGCTTCTTCTGAAGGTTTTTTTGAATTCAGCGACTTTAATAACATAAGAATTGAATATATAAAAAATATTAAAAATGGCGGATTCAAAATACTCATATTTAAATAAATGAAATCGATTAAAACTTGCTTCTCCGTGGAAATTTTCAAGGTCACCAAATACGAATCTGATGTTGGATATTAAACATTCAAAATAGCCAGGGCTCGGATTATGCGACTTTTTCCGACTTTTTTAAGGAAATGCGACTTTTTTCGCCTTTTTCGTGAAAAAAGGCGACTAATCGACTATTTCCAGATTTTTTTTTATTAAAATACGACTAATCGACTTTTTTCACATTTTTCAATTACTTTTTGACTTAAATTTTAAGTAGCAGAAATTTTTTTTTGTAAACATCTACTGATTAAGTTTTCTGTTTTACCTCAAAAAGATGTGGTAGTTTCCTTTATTCACTGTTTCTGCTTTATCTACATCATTTTACGCGTCATCTATATTATTCAGTTCAGAAGTGATTAATTTCATGTCAGATCACAGTTTTTCAACAACTTTCGAATATTGTTTTGTATATATATTATTGTATATATTAATAATGTAATATATTAACTAAAGTATCAGATTATATGTGTTATATGGATTTGGAAAATGCTTCTGAAAAATAAGTGATCTTGTTCATAAACTCGATCTCAATGTGAATTTACCCTTCGGACTGGTGGTTTTTTTCCTCACATTTTAAGTAAGTGATGCGTTATTAGCGATTAGACATTTGAATGAGTTATATATTTAAAGTCACAGAGCATGTAAAATTACTTTTATTATTTTTATGAATATGAAACGTTCGTTAAAACGAATATGTTAGTAAAAAATTTCATTTTTACAAAAAATATTTATAAATATATATTTTATATATGTAATTAAAGATTATTTATTTTTACAGCTTCTTCAGCAACCTAGAAATAGATAGATGGAAATTACATTAAAACTCCTGTATTCAATATATTTTATTTTCTGATGCTTATGCGCAAAGTATATAATTAAAATTTTGAAATGGCTCATAGATACGAATTTCAAAGTAGATGGCTAAATGAGGAAGATTTGTTAGGATTAAAAATTTCAATTTGGTGCAAAAAAGATGAAAACTATAAAGTAAAGTGTCTTATTTGCGATAACAAATCAGTTTCACATTCTGCCAAAGGATTACGTGATCTCAAACAACATTCGAAATCGACACTTCATCGCAAAAATGTGAAAATTAAATTGGATAAAAATCAATTGAAAATTTTGTCGCTTGATCCTTCTACAGCAAGTACTGAAAAATCCAAACAAATCGATTTAATATCTACAAATGATTTATCCACTAAAGCTGAATTGATTTGGGCAATTAAAAATGTTTACTGTGATATGTCCGCCGCTTCATGTGATAATTTACCGTCTTTTTTTAAAAACATGTTCCCGGATTCTCAAGTTGCATCTAATTTTTCAATTTCGGCAAAAAATTGGCATATTTAATTACAGACGCTTTAGGGCCGTACTTTAAATCTATTCTTGTAGATGATATTAATCAAAGCAATGGTTATACAATTTCATTTGATGAAACGACGAACTCGAAGAGTAAAAAAGAATTACAAGTGCGTATCAGGTATTTTTCGGAAATGCGTAATGAAATCGTTGACAGTCATCTTGAAACTTGCTTTTTAGGAAAAGCAACAGGAAAAATTTTACCCGAAAATCTGATATTGATTATAGAAAAATCGAATTTTCCCTTAGAAAAACTAATTATGCTTGCATCAGATGGTCCAAACGTAAATAAAACTGTTTTGGGGATTATAAACTCCAAAGTTTTCGATATTCGGCAAAAGGGACTTCTTAATATGGGTACCTGTAATCTGCATGTTCCCTATAATGCATTTGTTCAATCTCTTTAAATATTTGGTTCAGAGATCAGTAATTTGCGGTAGATTTGTATAACTTTTTTCATCTATGGCCATCTCGTTGGGAAAGTTACGAATTGATTCAAGAAAAATTAAAACTCCCTGAGCACAAATTTTTAGAACAGTCTTTAACTCGGTGGCTATCGTTAAAGGAATGTTGTTTGCGTATTCTGGAACAATAGTATGGCTTGAAGGAATATTTTTTTAATTTTCTTGTTAAGGATTCAGGTCAAAACCTTTTACTAACAAGAAAGTATTTATCAATATGCAATTATTTGAAAAGAATTGATATTTTGGCCAAAATGCATTTTGTCGTGTCCATTGCTGTTTTGTTTGAACAATTCTCTTTGGGATTTCAAAAAAAGAACCCTTGATTCATGTTATAAGGAGGCATTATAAGGAGGCAGGACTTTACATTTTAAAAAAACTTCTTTGGAAGCGTACTCCCATTCTGATTTTTTGTACGCCTGTAGGTGTTTGAAACCACAACACATTAACTACGAAAAAAGTCCGGATAATTATATTGAAAGTTGCAGATCATTTGCCTATTCCGAAGTTTTCCGAATTATTGCTTTCGGGTGAGTGGAAAATTCTTCAGTTAGAAAAATTACCTGATTTAATAAAAGGAGAACGTATTGATCACTATTGGCAAAAAAATGTATTTAAAATTAAAAATTTGAACGGCGATCCGAAGTATCCTCTAATTAGTAAGGTCATTAAATTGACTTTAGCTTTATCACATGGCAATTAAGATGTTGAAAGAGGTTTTTCGAAATCAAAGCTTACTTTGACGGATGATAAGACTTCTATGAAACAAAGAACACTTAATGCCCGCTTGACAGTCTATAAAGCTACAAAACAATTTTAGGGAAAGATACATCTTATTCCTATAACGAAGGAATTGATTTCCAAAGGTCGAACAGCTAATAAATCATACACTACGTACGTTGAAAATGAGAAACGAAAACAGGAAGAAAAAGCTAAATTAGAGGAAGAAATTCAAAAACGTCTCGAAGAGAAAAAAGGAAACTTGAAAAAATTAGACCGTATAAAAAAGGATATAAAAGGATTAGAAGAAAATTTAAGGAAAATTGAAAAAGAAAAGGATGCGAAGAAAGAAAGTTCGGATATACTTATGATGAAAGCTAGTGCTGAGTTAAAAGAAGCTCTGAAGAAACAAAATTTTAACGCCATTCAAGTTTCACAAGTAATGATGGAAAGAGCTGAGAAAAAAAGGGAAGAAGAAAGAAATCTGGACAAGGAAATGAAAAAAATGTCGAAACAAATAGAAGATAAGTCTAAACAAATGTTAAATCGTCTAATCGAAAAGAAAAAGTCAACAGCATCTTCTCAACATAAAAATGACAAATCTTCTGCTTCGCGAAAAAGAAAAGAACCAGTTATACGTGAAATTATTCCTGCGAAAAAAATGAAGACCAAAGATTCAAATCAAATTAAAAAGACTGATACATCTAATTCAGATGTAATGAAGGATTCAAAGCCTACTAAGAAAACTGATACATCTCATTTAAATGTAAAAAAGGTTACAAAACCGACAAAGAATAAAAAAATGAGAAAAATAAAAAAATCCACTAAATTAAATAATGTTGAAACTTGTAATTTATTATTTAAAAAAAAAGTAATACAGAAACTAATGTTTTACCGACTGTAATTCGTTCAGATGTAGTTTTTACCTATGTTGCCAAAGAAGTAAAAAACAAAAGAAATAACTACATCTGCTCTTTTATAAAAATTGGGTACCGGGTTGTTTTAAATTAAAGTATGTGTAGTAGAAAAATGTGATTATTTATACTGACAGTATTAAACCGATTATTCTTTTATATTCATTAAAGTATTTTGTTGCATTAAAAGATAATTATTACGATTAAAAAAAATTTTTGTATCTCAACGCAGATAAACAAACTACGTTTCATCGTCAGTTATTCTTTGTTGTCAAAGAAGTAAAAAAACAAAAGCAATAAATATATCTGTTCCTCTATAAAACAGATTCGTCTTCAGCGACCTCGAAAATCCCCACGTAGTAGCAAGTTTCAATCAATTTAATTCATTTTAATATATTTTGTCCACCATATTGGATTCGCCATATTGAATTTTTGTAAACTAACATCATATTCGTATTTCGTAATCAGCGACCCAAAAATCCCTGGGTAAGAAGTTTCAAGGAAATCTGACTAATTTTTTTTTAAATCCACCATTTTAGATCCGTAATTTAAAATTTTTTTATATATTCAATTTTTATGATGTTAATGTCACTGAATTAAAAAATATATTTAGAAGAAGCAAAAATTCAGCTTTATTTATAGAAATTAAGTAAACTCCCATAAAAATCAGTTTCTCAATATTCACCCCCCACCAAGGCTGTAAAAAGAGAACACGAACTAACTTTTAGGTCGGACAATGTTTTTCTCTTTAGATACACCTTAAGGAAGAAAACCTACCACATGGCAGCCCTGGCAATCCAAATTCTTTTTGTGTGCCGGTGTAATTTAACCCATTAACGCCTGAAACCTCTAAAATTTTGTGTTTAATTTAGGACAAAAATCTAGCGCTCTTACAATTTTTTACGGATTTTGTGATGGATTTTGCCAAATAATATTGCTATTCTCCTCATTAACCAGTTTAAGAGGCACAAGCGAAGAGATCAATAAATTAGAATCAGATATGAGTTCACTTTCTCCTGATAGTATTTTATCTCGACAATTGTCAACAGGATAATTTAAAAACTGAGGGTAAATCTGGACAGAGCTTCTATTACATTTTAAAAAGTGGTGTAAGTAGTGTAATTCGATTAATTTTTAAAAAAGTCCGGCATATTGAATCCGGCATTTTGAATTTGCAAAATCTGACTTTGTATTCGTATTCAATGATCCCAAAAACTTTTCTTTATCAAGTTTTATTAAAATCCATTAAAATTTGTTAAAGCTATATATGTTTTTGATTATTACTTTTTGAATCGTTATTTTTTAACTTTTATGATACTACAACACTTAACTGATTCAACTTTTATACATCTAGTATGAATTTTTTTCAAGTTGTTTTATCCCTTAATAGAGTAGTATACTTAAGATAACTTTATTTTAAACCTTTCTTAGAAACTAAGCTGTCCGGATTTACCCCAAATTTAAAGAAATTTTCTAAATCTTGGGGTAAATCCGAACAATAAAATGTAAAAAATTAAATATATAATTTTATAAAAAATTAATCTAGGGAACTCAAGAAAGAAATTAATGGAGTATAAAACGAAAGAATTGCCTTTTATTATAAAAAAACTTACGTCATTTGTGAAAAATAGGTATTTTGTCCGGATTTACCCCAACTGACCCTATTTTAATTAATATTATGCTTTAATCCATAATTTGATACAAATATGTAACATTTTAAATAAAAAACTGATGATTTTTTTAAAATTGAGTTTTCTAAAAAACGGCTCGACAAGTTATGGGCTATAAATTTTTTACACATAATTTAGAATGCAAATAACCCAAATCAGCAAAAAAAATGATGTGCTAAGACATTTCATTCAAAGTTGATTCAAGCCCACCGTGCACCAAATCCCCAAATGTAAAGATTTAATGCAGGAACTCTTTCATTTTACTCTGAAGCACTAACTACTTGCGGATTTAATTCTAGACTTAAAACTAGATTAACCTTTAAAGTGCTATGCCGGTCTGACAGACCGCTATACAAATTTTCGTTACTTGTTACTTCTTTTCAAAGTATAATACGGACTTAAGTTTTTAGTAGCTTCATATTTTATGAAAATCTGTTAGATGACATTTTCAAAAAATTTTATTCGTTACATTTTATAATATAAATAAATATTTGAAGTATAGTGGTCTGTGAGACCGAGCTTAGCTTTAAGCAAAAGTATACATTCCCATGAGTAACGACTGTGCAACTTGACGCGCAGCTAGTTCTAATGTCAGTTCTCATATAGACTGGAATTATTGTTTTGACGTTTTCGTGAATCGTAATATTGTAAAAATGCAACTATGAATTACTAAAATACTGTAAAAATGGAATAGCGTTTTTACTCTAAACAAACTATGAAATCCAGTATTGTTAACCAGTATTGTATTAGTTGCGGATCGGTTGTCAACTACGGTTATGTACGAAAATTTCTGCCTGGGAACAAGTAATATTATTATTAAAATTAAAAAACATTGATAATGCAAAATATCGATAGTAAAACACCGATAGTATAAACCCACAGAGCACAAAAACTTCCAGGAAGTTGCAAAAAAATAAAAATTGCTGTTGTCTGAAATCGAGAAGTCTTTCCCCGCAGTATTTGGTGCGCTGAATCTGAATCTAGCAACGAAAACCTTCCATCACGTCAGGATTTTTAAAAACTTACCCCCACTTTTCTCAAAATCATGACGTGATGGGATAATAGATTTTGATCTATTATTTTGAATATGTTTACTTAATTATCAATTTATACAAGTAAATTAACACATTTTTAACAAATATCAATCAAGAAATTTGTTTTATCTTAACTATTTACAAGCTTTTTTATTAAATTTTCATAGCTGTTAAACTAACCTTTTTTCTGTGCAACTTAATTTAAAAATTGTAATTATGACATTAATTAAAACATTTTTGAAACTAATTATCGAAATTGAATGCTATGGACATTAATCATTATTTGTACAAATTATAAGATTTTTCTAAAAATAGGCCGCAACGACTTTAGGTGAAATAACATATTAATTCAATTTTTGAATTTGTTATTTAATTGAAAAATGTTCTAATTATCCAAATATCGTAAAATTTAATTCGAAGAAGTTATCTTAAGTAGAAATTAGTTTCTCAAAGACATATTGAAATATATAATATATAAATTAATCCTGTAAAGTCAAGTGGCGATTTGGTTGAGTGCATAAAGCGCTATCCCAGCAGATCACCTTGAGGGAGTGCTATGTGGGATCAGTAAACACTAAACGAAAACAAAAAATCAAAACCAAGAGAAATGTCAAGGTAACCTCTGTCAAGTTTAAAAAAATTATCCAAGTCAAATGAATGGTTAAGTGAATTGCTATGATTTGTAATAACTTCTGTTTTCGAATTTTTGTGTTCATCAATACGAACACCTACCATTCTCTTAGGTTGACCAACATAAGAAGCAGAACAGTTTCTACTACTTATTTTGTAAACAGTGTTGACATTATCAGATTTTCTGTTTCTATCTTTAGCCTTGATGATTAAATTATGGCTCATTTTATTATTCTTTTTAGGGACAGTTAGAATATTGAAATTTTTAAGAAAAGTTGATGTCCTTTCATATAATCCAGGTACATAGGGAAGAAAAACCTTGGGGAACATTCTATATGCACTACCGGCTGAAATTGTCGGTACGAACGACGGGCTAGCTAAGAAAAGTTGCTGTCGAAATTAAGTTAACATAATTTATTATTGAAAAACGATAGAAACTTGGTTTCCCGTGCTCTACACACCAGAAGAATCAGCTATTTTTGTAATGCGACACGATACGAAAATCCTATCCTGTTGGTATCGTGTCGCGACACGATACCGACACGATACCTTTGCTTCGTGACGGTCCCTGCACAGATGTCCTATCTCGCAGAATTAAACGCATTCCGTATTTTGAAGGAAACAAGAGCACATAAACCCTTCTTCAACCTACTTGCCACCTTTTCAAGTTCTTCCAGCTTGAAGAGCTCTGCCATCTGTAGTACACAAGTGTAGTCCTGCTTGGGGCTTGGAGTCACATGGGGAAATAGCACTTTTATAATCTTTTCCACCTATATCACTTTCGTTGACTACTCCTTATAGCCAGCTTGTAGATGCGTCTGGCTATATGCCAATCTTCTTGTAGCGCAGGGTCTCCCTCGTTGGGTATATTTCCTCCGCGCTGCATTGTATTCTATTCTTAAGCGGGCTAGTTCGTCGCTCCACCACTATAGTTTGACTCGCTTATCGCACTATGTCCTTTAAAGAAATCTGCTTCTTCTGACAGTTGAGAACCAAGATCCCTTACCAGTCCTGGCGGGCCTCTCCCTATCCCGGCGACTTACTATTGAAGTCGCCCGCAATGAGGACATCTCCCTCGAAAGCTTTTATGCTTTCTTCAAGAGAGCGGATCTCATCGTCGAACTTTTTAAGGAGACCATTTTGGAGAACAGCTGCATATACGAACACCCGCCACCCAAACGAAGCCCCTATCAAGACCCACGTTTTAATATTTAATGCCATTATAACAAATTTTGCTTGTTTTTCAACTTCTCATATATAGTACTGATTTGTTGTAAAGACAGCTTTCTTCCATTACTGATTTTAATACTTTTTTAACTCTGACATAGTACTGATTCGGTTTTGGAGTCAGTAAAGTCCCACTACTGATCGGGTTCCAAGAGTCAGTACCGTGCGATGAACCATGCTGATGTAAACTCCGTTCTAACTTCGGACATTTCTACTTGGGAGCAATCTTTCAGAAAATACCATATGAGTCCTTTCAAAAAAATTTTCTTCAAAATTATGATAATTTTCTTAAACCTAAGTGTACAAAGAAGAATTCTGATGCTTATGAATTAATTTATTCGTTTAGTTCTCTGTAAACAGCCAATAAGAAGAAGGAACCCTATTTTGTCCCACTCTTCCCTAAGTACGAATATAATAAAAAAGTGAAGTTAATGAAAAATGAATAATAATACACATAAAGAGTGTTAAATACTTAAAATAATATTTTTAAGCGCACAGGGACAAGCTCTCTACTCCAGCATTATTATCGTCACAACATAGACAGAAGCGCAGGCATGCCGGCATTCGTTTCACGCGTTGGTGTACCTACAATCTACAAAAGTGCAAAGATTCCTGTACAAGAAGCATCCTTTACATAAAAATGTTATATCCTTGGTTCCTGCAACGGAACCTGTACATGAACATTGTCCCTGTTTCCTGTATTGGGATCCGGTCGAGATCCTGTATAGATTGCGTCTATTCTGTACAGGATCTCGACGAAACCCGGTACAGTTCCTGTACAGGAACCGGTAGAGATCCTTTGAGGATCCTGTACGGGGATTTCAGGCTGGATTTTTCGAGATATAAATATATTTACATGCAAATTTTTTACAAGATACATTCTTTTCAATTAAATTTTACGATATTTAAATAATTCGAACTTTTTTCAATTAAATAACAAATTTAAAAATTGAATTAATATTTTATTTCACCTAAAGTCGTTGCTTCTGTGTTTATTTACCTATTTACCTCATGGTGACACTCAAGTAGGCGTGTTGCGTTCATTCATTATTTCCGACTCTCCGGCACTCGGAAACCACGGGTGGTCTATTCTGAATCCTGGGCCACCACGTGGGTTACTGTTGTAACAGTATTAGTTTCACTTACTTTTATCAAACTTCTTAGTTTGCTCAGAACCAGCGATAAACATAGGATATGCAACTACTTTACCATCCCGATGCTTACTTTCGGATTTCAAGCAACTTAAATTACCCATAAGACCGACTTCTTTCATTCAACGAGAATAATACCAAACATTTTCTACGAACTGCCTCCTTCTGATTTTAGTCTTTCTTTTTCGAAAGAAGTCGCAGATATTCCGAAATTTCTGTACTTAATAATTTGTGAGTGTCAAAATCAATGACTTTGCTGAATATAATTTCAACAATGCATTTAAGCCTAATAAATAATCCCCAAACTTTATCGTTTTCAGGTACGCTTGGACAGCAAGATCGTACCGCTGCTCCCAACCAAAAAATCATGTTGAGGATCAAGGTACATATTTTTCATTAAAAAAATAGTCTACTTTATCGAAAACACACTGCTCTTTAATTCCTGACATTGTTTTCATTTTCAGTAAAAACCTCAGTTTTATGTTTTATTAAACGATGTTTCGTATATGAATCAAACACATTGTATGTTTAATCGCAATATGCTTTCATAGATTTAAAATTTATTACAGAGTTATAAGATAATCTTACATGGAGGACGAGAATTTTTATTGTCTTCAAAAGACAAATTACACGAGAAACATTCGAATAACATTATGCTAAAGGTTTGCAAATTCGTTTTCTTTATCGTAAAAAAATAAAAATTCATTTCTTTGGCACGTGCATTAAACTAATACATGCATTTTTAATGCCCATAAGATATTATTCAAGTATACGCAAAACAAAAATAACATTAAATGTTAGAACTTTAAGGCGTACATTTTTCCTTATCGACGAAAACTATACCGATTTTTTTTATACGCATGAATACTGAAAACGATATGTATATATCAAGGAGTAAAGTTAAATTCTAAAATTTATACGAAGTCCACTAAAACAAAAACTTAATTATTATCATTCATAGATGAACCTTACACGAATAAACGAAATATTGGTAAATTACAGATTTTTTTAAAACCTTATTTTTATTCTTATCAGCGAAAACAATATTGATTTTTTTGGCACGCGTATTATTACTGAAGACGATATGTATAGATAAAAAGGTCTTATGTAATTTTTTTTAACTTACGCGAATTTCAATAAAACCAACCTTATCGGTGATAACTAAACTAGAAAATACTAGAAAATTGATTAATTAATTTTAAATTTATATTTTATATAAAAATATTTGTTAATAACAATGATAATTATTAACTTTAAAATTATTTTTTAACAAAATAGACATAAATTACTTAAATAAATATAAGTTTGTCTGTAAAAAATTTAATTTTTTTAAGAAGGGCCAGAGTTATCTATTTGGTAATTAAAGAAATTATTTAAATAAACTGAATTATGCATTATTAATTATCAAGAGGTCATACTAGACTAATTTAAATTGATTTCGATCATAATAAAAAATAAACACGATTTTTTTAATTTTTGTAAATTTTTAATTTTGAGTAACAAAAAAATATATAAACAATTAAAAATTGAAATAACGGGATTCGGGGATACTCTTAGAAAATTTATCTCCTTTCATGTAAGACCAAGAACATCAAAATCGGATAAAATTTGTAAGCTCTAGACAATTTTGAACAGTAAAGTGTAAGAATCCTACTGTGCGAGGCGTTCCGGGCACTAACACAGCGCTCGCACCGTAAGGTGGTCGCGCTTCGACAAAAATTGCAATATCTCGAAAACTTTTTGAGTCTTCATCGATTTCTTTTTTTTAAATGAAAGGTGAAATTATAAGGAATATTTTATTAATTGACAAGAAAACTCAAAAATCGGTCCCACTCGGGCAAAACAGTTTCAAAAATTTTTTGTTGACTTTTTTTGAGCAAAATTTTTTTTTGTTTTGTTCTATGACAGTCAGAAGAAACATGATTTCAAGTATAAGCCTTTCAAATGTTATTAAATTTCATCGAAAACTTTCGGAAATATAAAGATTAAAAAAAATTACAACAAAAAATTAAAAATGGCGATATAGAAAGTTTCTCAGTTGCGTAAAAGATAAATGTTTTTAATTACAAAAAAGTACTGCATGAGTGATAGAAACGAAAAAATCTATTCCATGTCATTAAAAATACAATAGTTATTTGTGTTACGCGTGCGCATCTAAGGGAATTCAGACTCGTGTGAAGCTTTCCGTACGAGCGAAAAGAGTGCGGCAAACTTCACATATGACATATATCATAACATATTATTTATGAAAATTTCACACAGCTTTCATTAAAATACATTTTCTTACTATTGTGTGGAAAATTCCCTAAAATTTTATACAAATTTTCTCATTACATTTTTGAAATTTTCACTAATGTTTAGAAAATTGTACAAAAAAAATTTCTCGGATTATTAAAAAATAAAAAAATAATAATTATTATTATAAAAAATGATGTTAATTAAAAATTTAAAAGTACAAACTTTTGCAGATAATAAAAAAAAATTTTGGCAGCGAGACGGAGACGAAGCTGATATTTAATTCTTACGCTGCAAACAATGATTTAATGCCGGAAAGATTAAAAACCATAATTACTCATGCATTTATTGTAAAGACAAAGAAGCAACTATTGGCAAAATATAAAGTAGTACAACAATTTGAAGTTTGGGTGTAAGTATATAATTTTCTATTACACCTTACGTCAAAAACTCGACTAAAGTGCCGTTTTAGATGCACTAGTGCGAGAAAAGAGGGGAGGTATCAGATTCTCGCATAGTTCCTCCCAACTTCCATGCTACTGAAGCACTGTTAGCAACCTAACAAAAATAATTATATTTTGCGTCCAGATATACACTGTAGTTGCCCAACCCTGCAATATGTAATAAAAAATGCAAATGCGTATTATAATATTTTTAATTAATTTATAACCTGACTCTATTAAAAGTTTCAGTTAATTTAGTTATTCTGAGTTGTTTTTTTTTGTAGTCAGGGAGCTTCGCCCCCGACCCCAGGGGAAGTTACCCTTAGTAACTTCTAGGAAATACAATAATGTCCGCAGGTTAGAAGCTTCCCATGGAAACTTCCTGAAAACTGCCTGCAAGTTTACCAGGAAGTTTCCAAAAATTATATAAAATTTTTTTTAAAAAGGGACTCGAACCACCATAGGCCTCAAAAGTGTACTGCTTCTAACCTGCGGACATTATTGTATTTCCTAAAAATTTTCAGGAAGTTACCAAGGGTAATTTCCGAAGGTTCCCAAGGGAAACTTCCTGGAAGTTTTTGTGCTATGTGGGAATATTTAAATGGAATTAATTTAACTTTTCCTATTTCCGTTTAAAAAAGAAGAATTTTCTCAGATTAAGCGTCTTCGAACAGCGCGTTGGAGACCTTTTCCGCGTCCTTCTCTCTCCGATTTCTCTTTCGTTGTCGACGATTGAAATGTTTTCCCATCTACGAATCAAACCTCCCGCTGGATATCGTCCCGATTTCCATGGTAGATCAAGAAACTTGTTTATCGGCCGGAAGAACCGAAGTCAGTCATGTGTTTACAAAAGTAGTCTCATAAGATAACAAGTGTCTTTGCCACATTAAAAATTAAAAATATAATTTGTTTTAACAAATTAAACTTTTTATTCATATTATATTTTTTTCTGCATAGTACATTTTCTAATCTTTCTAACGATACAAGTTTCATTGAAATCGGTTTAGCCAATTTCGAGAAATTAAATTTTTTTTAAAACAGTGCAAAAAGTTTAATTGTTTATAAAAATTACAAAAATTAAAAATTTGAAAAATCGTTTGGAGGTGTTATTAGTGACATCATAGACTATCAAAATTTATAAGTATCATTTATTTTTTTCAACCTAAAGAAAATAAGGGGTCCACTTCAGGAATTCTTACCCAGTTTAAAAGGTAACTAAACTACATCCCCAATTATATTTTTGAGACAATTTTCGGACAACAATTTAAAAATACACAATATAACTAAGTGTATATTCTGATAATTTAAGAAGAGATAATTTGGAAATAAGTCCAAATTTAATATTGTAACAATTTATCAAATTTTGAAGCATCGAAATTTGTTTTGGAGGCGACAGTCTGGAAGAAAAGTAAAATCCCTAATCCTCGTTTTAAATTAGTTTCAGAAATTGAATCTAATTTGGGATGAGGATAAGTCAATGTGCCTACTAAATGTTGTGAGAGAATATTTTATTTAAAAACCAACCAAGAAAGAAAAGAATTGACAATAATACAAAATACAATAAGTATATTTAAAAATGAAAAATCTTACTTTAGGAATAACGATTATTGTAGGTGTTGAAGCTGGAGATTGTTTTCTTGATTTCCAATCTCAAGTAGAATAGTAGAGTAGACGCAAAGGAGCCTGTGGTTGGTGTCCTTAATGGTTGTATATTAGCCTTATGACACAGGCTCCTTTGTGTCTACTCTACTATTCTACTTCAGATTGGAAACCAATATAACAATCACCAGCTTCAACACCTACAATAATAGTTATTCCTAAAGTAAGATTTTTCATTTTTAAATATACTTATTGTATTTTGTATTTATGTCAATTCTTTTCTTTCTTGGTTGGTTTTTAAATAAAATATTCTCTCACAACATTTAGTAGGCACATTGACTTATCCTCATCCCAAATTAGATTCAATTTCTGAAACTAATTTAAAACGAGGAACGATCGGTATATTTAAAAAGGTTTCTTGTTTAGACGTAACAACTATTTCTAATATTATTTGAAACGAGATTAGTGTTTTTGCATAAACACTTTGTCTATTTTTAAACAAAATTACTATATACATTTTTTTGAAAGCGATAACTAAAATAATCAATCTAAACGATGTTAACGGATTGCACAAAACTTAGTATTAAAAAACCGTATTAAAGGATCGTAGAAGGTTATACCTTCTACGATCCTTCTTCGTAGATGATCCTTCCGCATTCGTTGATCCTGTAAAGTTAGGCCCATTTTCTCCTTCCGAATCTTCCGGGATTCCCTGCTTCGCCAACCGATCCGCTCCCTCGTTTCCAGAGATTCCATTGTGACTCGGGACATACTGCCATCTTATAGATTTGAAATGTTTTAAAAGCTCATGTAGTTGAATGAACTCTTCCTTATTTTTGACCGGTTTGCCTTTTGCTGTAACTCAACCTCGTTTAATCCAATTTGATATCCACTTGTCAAAACTGTTGATCAGTAGCTTGGGGTCCGTGTTGTTTACTAGTTTTCTTGCTCCAAGCTTTATTGCCTGTTGAGCAGCCAGCAACAGGCGCAGATACGTTTAAAGGACGTATTTTGGAAAAATATGCTCCTGTGCCTGCTCGGGCTTGGTTCGTGCCATTAAAGGAGCAGGCCTCGTCGGTGAACACATGCAAATACCCGTCTTCATCGAAAATTTTGTCGGGACTCTTTTTCAATATCGAGAGATTTTTGGTAGTGGTTGGAACGGTCTCCAATTTATCTCCTCGCTTTTTTTCTGCTTTGGGAGCCCTTTTTCGTCTCGGTGGTTCTATTTGATCTACATCAGGTTCGATTTTGTGTCCCTCTTTCGGAGGTGAAAGATCCGGTTGGTTTCTCAAATGAATCGGTTGGAGGTCTCCTGCGTGAATTTTTATTTTCCTTTCTTCTTGGTCGTCCTCGTAAACTTCATTCATTATGACCTTCGCGACTTGATAGTGACTTTATCACTTCACTGCCAATCCCGCGTTGAAGAATTTCTCTTTATTTGAAAGGTGGTGTGTACGAACCCGTACCTCATCTCCCTTCTGGAATATTGGTTTCGATGCAGGTAATTTCTCTGGATCCTTGATGTAGACAGCTTGATTTTCGCGCACTTCCCGTTTCGTATCGCGGGCGAAGAACTGTTTTCCCGAAGAGGACCTGGCTCGGCAATTTTCCTGTCGCCGAATTTTTTCTCGTTCAGAAGTTGAACAGAATGTCTGTTATTTTCCCGTCCCAATCGCGGTGTGAGTGATCCACTAATTGTATCCGCAATCTAACTTTCATCGATTGATTGCGTCTCTCCGAAGGGTTAGGCTGGGGGTGATAGATCGGTGTCGTCCAAGCTTCACAGCCCTACTTCGAACACGCATCTAACCAATGATTACTAACAAATTGCGGCCCATTGTAACTAATTGTAAGTCAAACTCGAAGGTATCCGAAACGGTGAAAAACTTCGGTTTCTAGAATTTTACCAATTTCGGAGCTTTGAAATCTCCTATGGGGAATGCCTTCACCCATCTTGAGCACAGATCCGTCACTACGAAGAGGAACTTTTTTCCTCTGCTGGAACAAGGATATGGTCCCATGATGTTCACCGCCACCATATTTTCCCGGAACTTCTTCTCCAGGACTGTGAGCTTCCCTTTGTCGAAGCTAGTATGAAGATCTCGGGGTCTTCTTGCTGTAACTGGTGTATTTCCATGTAGAAGCGATCGTTTCCTAGTTGGGAGAGCGGGTGATGACCTGTCGGTTGATTATACGGCACTACCGGTGGAATGATTTCTTCTTCCTCGTTCTCGGGTACTTTTGTGGGGTTTGCCGCGGGACAACTGGCGAGTGCACGTGGAAGCTCATTCCCGCGTATTGATCAAGGTACAATTTCGAACTTAAACTTTTCTAAGAACATAATTCAGTTCCCGAACTTTGTCTTTGTCTCCTTTGTTTGACACAGCCATCTTAACACAGTTAGATGAGCTTGCACTTTTAGGGACGGACTGAAGGAATTCTCGAAGTCCGTTCCAATCTGCATGTGCTACCCCTGCGAAAGGTTACGACACGGGAGATTTGCATAACTGTTTCTTGATTCACTGGGTAACCACGATATGCCGCTTGATTAGGGTTGAATATGTCTCACACCTTGGAGGTAAACTGATAGGCCAAGGATTCACTGAATCTTTGGCGGTGGAAAAACCCGGTGGAAGATTCACCGGGTTGGCGACTGCTTGATCTCCGAAATTTGGTATGATGTGATTTAAATTCATCGTGTTGTGTTTATCTTTTTTCTTGACTCATTGTCGGCATTTTATAAATATTTTAATAACACTAAATTAATGCACTTAATTCACTAATCACTTGAATCATATTTTGAATATATATATATATATATATATATATATATATGACCTGGAATGTTAAAAGGGACCTTACGTCCAAAATCAAGTTTTCGAGAAAAACGTTCTTAAAGTTAACAAACCGATATTCATATTTCTGCATATTAAAATGGCTTAAAATTCGTTACTCGAGGGTTTTTGGGGTCGCTGATTACGAATCTGCTATCATAATTCAAAAATTCTAAATGGCGGGTCCAATATGGCGGACAAAAATTTTTAAAATCAAATTCCAGATTTGTAATCAGCGACCCCAAAAACCTATATGAAATGAATATTGAATCAGCCAATTTCGAATTTTGAAAATCTGATGTCAGATTCGTAATCAGCGACCCCAGAAACCCCCGAGTACCAAGTTTCTAGCAAATCTGATCACTTTTTATACATTTCTTTTGTGATGATGTTTTTCTACGTTTTTTAGCCAATTGCGTCCATCTTTGAAGCGCAATTATAAAAAAACTAATAAAGCTAGATGTGTGGGATTTATTGTGTTGAAAAGAGCAGATCGTTTTCTATAAGATTTACTAAAAAACTGAAAATCGATTTTTTTGACCTAAGGTCCCTTTTAACATTCCAGGTCAAATATAATATATGTATCCGTTTTGATATATGCACGTTGTGTCTCAATTGCACTCCAAAATTAATCTCAAATTAAAAGCTATCATGTGTGAATCACACGGTATAGAACAATTTAAATGTGTGAGTGATGTGCAGAAGCATCGCGCCGACGACAGGCTCCTGACTCATCCCCACTACCGAAGTTTTACCTCCTGTCTCTAGCCTTCTTCGAGGTAACATTGTTGCCTTATTGAATGCGGTTACTAACGATAATAAAACTTTTTTCGATACAGGCATAGTTTTTATTTAATATATTTATTTATTTAATTAATTATTTTTAACAATTTATATAAATAATAAATTATTTAGAAATTATAATTATTTAAAAATGCAGCAGCTATTAGAAAATAGCATTCTGCCAAAAATTCTATTATTGGAAAGTCAATGATAGGCGAGAGATGTCCGCGGCATTGAAAATATTCACCGATACTCTGCTCTCGCGACTGTTACGTCAAAACAAGAAACCTTTTTAAAATATACCTAACGTTCCTCGTTTTAAATTAGTTTCAATAAAGAATCTAATTTGGGATGAGGATAAGTGAATCAGCCTACTAAATGTTGTGAGTGAATAATTTATTTCAAAACCAACAAGAAAGAAAAAGTATTGACAAAAAAACGATAAGTATAATTTTAAATTATAAACCTTACTTTTAAGAATAACGATTACTGGTGTTTAATGATCTGGTGATATTATCTGGTAATCCGATCTTGAATGGTGTTGAGAGCTAGTCGCAAAAGGGGCACCAAACAGTTGTCTTTAATGTTCGTGTATTAGTCCTCTTGTTTACACTAATGAATTAATATTTTTGAAAATAGTAAAAATTGCTGAGGGTAAATAATTCTCTTTTAACCGTAGTACGTTTTCAAAGCAATAAATTTTTTAAATATGACATTTTGAAAATTTTAAGGTTATGTCACATGAGAATTCGAGTAAATGCGTTTTATGTCACTTGATAATTCGAGTAAATGAACAATATATGACTAATAAAATTTCGACAAATGAAATTTATGTAACATAATATTTCGAAGGTTTGAAAATTATTTCAAATGGCAATTTGGAGGATTAATAATTATGAAAAACAGTTTTTCAAAAAAACAAAATTCATGTCAAAGAATTTTTCGACATATTAAAAATTATATTAAAGAATAATTCAACTATTTAAATATTAGGATAAAGATTAATTCGATAAATTAAAAATTATATTAAATGAAATTTCAAAATCTGAAAATTATGCGAAATGAGCTTTCGATGATAAGAATTTCGATATTTTAAAAATTAGGAAATTGAAATTTGGAGAATAATCATGCGTAAGTTTTCATTGAAAATAGTATTATTATTACTAATTATTTTTTTCTGTGTACATTTTGATAATTATTTATAAACAAATAAATGTTATTAATTAATAACTGTTAACACAAATTACCTAAAAAATTGCAATTTTTTCCTAATTTTGCAATTATCTAATCGAAAAAGTATGAAATGAAAATATTTTATGATTAAAACAATTCAGAAATTCTATTTAAACAAATACCCAGTGAGAAATTGCCAATAAACTTTAAACGGTCCAATATCGGTCCAATATTGGTTGCCGTGCTGGGTGCCGATTGACTCCCAATATTGGACCAATATGGGCTGATGCTTGGGATGTAACGGCATCGCCAATCATCGGTTGTTAATATTGGTCCAATATTGGCCGAATATTGGCAACCAAGAGAAAAAAAAATTTTTAAATAAATTTTTTTAATTAAATAATAATAATAATAAATTAATGTTTATAATTTTTGTTTATTATATTTATTTAATTAATTATTTAATTATTTATTTTTAATAATTTATATAAATAATATATTATTTATAAATTATATATTATTTAAAAATGCAGCAGCTATTAGGAAACAGCATTCTGCAAAAAAAATCCTATCATTGAAAAATCAATGATAGGCGAGAGCGAGAGATATCCGCGTCATTAAATAGATTCGCAGATATACTCTGGTCTCGCGATGAATCTCTCGATACTTATATACACTGGAGTCGCCGTGTCAGTTGCGAGAACGGTTACAGCGTCCCTCTTGCGGCAGAGATTGGATTTTTCGCGTGGTAAAGTGAAGTGTGAAAAGTGTGTATGAGCCGTCGGTAACATTGATTTCTCTTCTCCCTAAAGTTCATTTGAACGTTCAGAACTTTAGAATTTACCACGCGAAAAATCCAATCTCTGCCGCAAGAGGGACGCTGTAACCGTTCTCGCAACTGACACGGCGACTCCAGTGTATATAAGTATCGAGAGATTCATCGCGAGACCAGAGTATATCTGCGAATCTATTTAATGACGCGGATATCTCTCGCTCTCGCCTATCATTGATTTTTCAATGATAGGATTTTTTTTGCAGAATGCTGTTTCCTAATAGCTGCTGCATTTTTAAATAATGATAATTTATAAATAATATATTATTTATATAAATTATTAAAAATAAATAATTAAATAATTAATTAAATAAATATAATAAACAAAAATTATAAACATTAATTTATTATTATTATTATTTAATTTAAAAAAATTATTTAAAAATTTTTTTTTCTCTTGGTTGCCAATATTCGGCCAATATTGGACCAATATTAACAACCGATGATTGGCGATGCCGTTACATCCCAAGCATCAGCCCATATTGGTCCAATATTGGAAGCCTTTATTGGACCGATGATCGGTCTCTTGGCTCCCAATATTGGACCGATATTGGACCGGTGAGAAATTTCTCACTGGGTAGTTGCTGCTCTTTTTTTCTAATTTTGCAACACAAACTAGTAGAAATTTGTCGTATTATATTTAAAGGCACTTGACAGTTACACTAGAAAATCTCAAGGCACATTACAGTTAAACTTGCTTAAATCTATAAAATGATGTCACGGAAACTTCTTCAAGTTATTGTTTAGTCGAATTTTACAGTTTTTGATCACGAGTCCTGTAGAAAAACTATACAAAAAAATTCATTTGAAAATGGCAAAACTTTCTTTCTATTGCAGTTTTCTATTAAACGCGTACAAATTTAAAAATATTATGTTAAATTTTTTTGTTGAAAAGTTAAATAAATTAAAATTTTATACAAAACTATATTTATACTGTTGGTATATTTATAGTTTGATAAATAAATTATTCATAATTAAGTATCTGTAAAATTATTTTTAAAATAATTACATATATATATATATATATATATATATATTAGAGCTGTGCAAAATTCGAATCGAATCGAGTTAGGATTGGTTTTACGGCCCCAAAATGTCGAAAATTCGACATTCGAGTTGGCCCAGTTCGAATGTCGAAAATTCGACATTCGAGTAATTCGAATGTCAAAAATTCAACATTTAAATTCGTCTCTCTTTACTAAATTTAAAGTATTCATAATAATATTTTCTATATTTACTTTTTTTATAAAACACTTAGCAGAATTATAATTTCAAAATCGACACTCAGAGTGTTGTTTAATTAATAAATAATAATGTTCCGTTTTTATACTTCACCGTGGAATTATATAAAAAATATAAATAAATAATAATAATATAATATAAATATAAATATATAAATAAATATAAATTTTTTTATAAAAAATGTTTCCCAAATAAAAACTTTTACTTTAAAATTGAATTATATGTTTACATACAAACTGAAATACAAATATATTAAATTTGATTTCAATTTTTAAAACAATTATTTGTAGGAAGGTTAATTAAGTGAACTAACTAATGAATAAATTAAATAAAAAATTTATTTTAATCATTGTTCACATATATTATTTACAAATTAAACTATTTATTTTTGCTAAGGGCACTAATGTGTAGTAAACTTTCTTTTACATAAATTTTTTTAAATAATTCCTTAACACAATTTCACTATTTATTTGTATTAAGAGCACTAATTCGTTGTAAATTTTCTTTGATATAAATTATTTCCTTTAGAAATTCTGGTCGCAACAGGTCCTTTGTTTTAGAAGAATCTATGTGATTAAAGTTCAACGCATGTTTAATTGTAACAGATGTTCCCGGTATTTGTAAATAAGCCTGTGCCAGACATGTTATAAGAGGATATGATTTAGAACCTTGATTTTTCCACCAAGTTAATGGATCTTCATCCAGTTCAATTGTAGTTTCGGATACATATTGACGAAGCTATAGAAAATAAAAAAATTGAAGTAAATATTATAAATGAAAAATTTAATACGTTTTAAAGTATAAAAGACAATTTCTAAAACTCTGCTCACCTGCTGAAGAACGCTAGATATTATATTATTAGAAGTATTCATTTCATAGTCACGTTTTCTTCTCTTTAAAAATTCCCACAAACCCTTTTTGGATCCTTTTGCATTTATATCTTCATTTTCTGTAAAAATTTTATTTTTTTATATTAAATATTCAGATTTAATTTTACTCTAGGGTCATTTTTGTAGTTTGATTTTAAATGCATCTCCAATTAAAAATTTTCAAAGTGAAAATAAATGTGAAAGTTAAAGAGTACGTCACAATTAAAATCAAACTCGAATAAAAAATCGAAGGCAAATAAATAAAGATAATTAACATCTATTAATAATAACGTAATAAAAAGTTTGGATATTGAATTTATATGGAATACTTGTACTTTACCAACAATAGACGACATTGTTTCGCTGCTCTTCTCTCCTGGTAGGATCATTATGCATTCTTTAGACAGATCTCCTAAAATCTGTTCAAGTGACTTCGGATTAAGTGTTAATGTTTTATATCTCGGATCTAATAAGGTGGATTTCACAAACAAAGGCGTTGAATTAAAGTGCATCAAATTATCTTCAATTGCTTTTCCAAATGAATTTAAAAACAAATTTGCGGTTGCGGTATTGATTCTTAAATCTGAGGCAATTCCCAAATCATGCGTTACTTCGTTTAACATGGGAATGAGATCAGACAGTAACGCATACTTGTCTCCATTAATACTTTTTATAGCATCGTACGCCACCTCTAAAATTAAAATGATCTCGTCCATTGTCTCCCAATTTCTTCTAAACATATCTTCTATATCGTACTGTTTTAATTGCAAAAGCGAACTGCATATGGGACTTCTCATTAATTGTAAGCTTTTCAGACTTCTAAACAGAAATATCCAGTTTAATCGCCTTTCCTGGAAAATTTAATTGCAATTTTTATTACATTTATCAGGAAAAGTGTATGACAGGCATAATGTAAGTATACCATACCAAAACGTCCATTTCAAACAATTCTTCTCTCTCAATTTGCATCGATGAACAAGATGAATCCAATATCTGTCTAGCATTATCCTCCCAGTAAAATAAATTGTTAATCTTATGATACTGAAAAAGTACAAAATTTAAATTATATGACAAATTTAGTTAACAAGTAATATTATAGTTATAGTACCAGTAAGAAATATCAATCAAATTTTTTAAAACCATTTAAATTTTATATAAAATAGTGCCTCACGGAACTGTTGCCTTCTTTATAAAGACAATATGTTTTTAAAAGGTGTTAAATAATCCTTAATTATTTAAAATTTTTTGAATAATGACGATAATTTCTGAATTAATTAACAGTGAACAAAAAAATTGATTTGACTTTTCTGAAAAGTGTTCTTTAACGAAAAAGTCGAAAAGTGGATTGTTAATATACAGAAAATAAGATGCAACAACTTTTACCCTAGCAACATACCTTACAAATCATACAAATATGTTTTTATATCTAATTGAAAAATCTTTATTACAAATTATTAACAATATAAATTTATAATGTTAAAATAATAATCTGAGTTGCAAAATTTACTCTCAAATTAATTGTATTAAAATTACAATATAATAATTTATTCATTACGAGTAATTTATGTTTTTCGAAAATTTTAAAAATAAACGTAATTTTTTATTTTTTTACAGTATGCAAGGTTATAAAAAATATAGACTGATATTTTTATTCGTTATTGTTATTTATTATTTTTTAATATAAGAAATTAATTTACGTTGTCCAAAACTACGTCAATTTTTGCATCTTTTATTGCTTTAATTGTTATACAGTTACATAAGTTTATTATGCAGCAAACTATTTCGCAATTTAAACGTAAATTTTCATTTATTTCATTTTCATTGCAAGCCATAGTGATGGAATGCGTTTTTATTTATGTGGCATCTGTAAAAAAATTAGTTTCCTAATTAAATAAAATTTTTAATATTTTCTATATTAATTTTAATATTTTAAGTTAATTCAATTTTAAGGAACCTGCTAAACGATCGGATAAGTTAGAAATAGTTATTTGAATTGCATCTTGAATATCACCCTGACTAACTAGTGTAGAGAAAACATTTCTTTCAAAAAGTTCATTCACGACATGAATTCGAAGAATAAAATATTTTATATTTTTTGCTGATCTCCATTTATCAACGCTAAATGAAAAATTTCGAATTGTTTTTAAATTTTTCAGCAAATCGTCATCAATTATTTTTTTAACTTAATTATAAATTTCAGTTATATCTGAAGCTTTTGTTTCAGATTTTTGGAAATTTAGTTCTGGATTCATTTCTCGAAGTAAATTTATTATTTCTTTGTTTCCGCAATCTAGTAAAATCAATTTGTCACCTAATGTATTTGCAATACGGTGAGCAATGCAATTCTCGTTTTCAGAATGAACATTTTGTTTTTCTAATTCTGAATAAATGTCGCCATGTTTCGTCAAGGCGTGTTTCTTTAAAGTTGTCGTTGATCCTTGTTTTTTATAGAATAATAAATAAATAAAATTAATAAATTATAATAAAATAATAAACGATTATAAATAAACTCGAGCTAATTTTAATTGTAAAATTAAATAATGTAAATAATAAATCAATAGCAACTAATTCCACATCAGTATTTTTCTAACTTACATATTATGAAGATGAATTTTTTTAGGTTATGTTTATAATTTTAAAAATGAAAATTTTGAAAAAATCAACTGTTAACATACAAATTGATGTCTTATTACATCTACAATTTTTAATAAAAATTATTTCAGAATTTACATAATTCAAGAGAAGTTTTAATAATGGTAAATCTATCACAAACTTAACCTAAACCTTCAACCTAATCTTCATAATTCGTTTACTTCTCACAAATTACAAAAAAAGGTATTGTTACTTACCAGACTTATTTAATACATACTGGACAGGTGGATTAGTGCAGTGATTGCATTTGCCATATACCTGATCTTCTTTTTTAATTTTAGTGAAACACAACCACACAATACTCTTATTTCTTCTATTGGCAACTTTATCACTCGATGTGTTCATTTCTTTATTAACTGAAGGAACTTCTTTTAATATTAGTACTTTATCACATCACACAATTGCCTCGTGTTATAAATACAAAAAAATTACTTTTTTGTAATTATATTCTTTTTTGCACATCACGTTGTTCAAATCGTTCAAATATAAACAAATAAGTAATGTGGAACTTTATAGCGGTTGCGAAAAGAGGTAGTAGTTATATGCACTACTTACCGACAAAAAAATGCACAAATTTCATTGGTTGCCCGTAATAAGGATTCAAAAATTGGACAAGTTTTTGGTATATTAAATTTTTTTGCTATTGGTAGAACTGAATTTTATACCTAATGTACTGACGATCCCTTATTCTGCAGGCTGTCAAAATGTTTATTGAGTAAAAATATAAGTAAAACAATAAAAATAATTGTTTTAAGCAAAGTGTTAAAGTGTGAAACTATCGAATTGTTTGAAAACTCAACGATTTGAATAAAGGTAAAGTATATATGTGTATATATGTATATATACGTCGGTAAAGTAAAAAACTGACCGAAATTACCACTTAGTACAACTATGGTATCGAAAATTTCAATTTTATTCACCGCGGCGCTGACAGTTTACAAATGACAATAACCTCAAAATGTCAAATCATAATGTTTCGAATGTCACAATATTTTACAACAAACAGCCTTGCTGCTGAAATTCAAGTAAACGAAAGTTTATTGTAAAATACACAGAGGGTATTTTAAAAAAATTTCATCTTAAAATTATATGCCCTTTCTGCCTCAAAATAAATTTTTTTTACTTTAATATAAAGGAAAAGATTTCAGTAAATACTACTGATAAAAAAAAGGTTATATTGAAAAATAAAATAATACATTATATTATAAATATATTTATAATTTATTAAAATATTTTAAACTGAAATAGGTAATAAACAATTATATTATTCCTATAATAAATCGTAAGTATAAAGTATATATGTTCAAATGTATAAAGGCCTCGGATAACATCATTTTTTCGACCTTTTCTACTATTTTCATGAAAGGCGTATTTTTCGACTTATTTTCGAAAAAAGTATCCTCTAAAAAGTATCTTATATTTTTTTCAAATAAATAATAAATAAATAAAATTATCACTGATTAAAATAAATTTTAAAACTTTATTTTCAAATATTTTCCAATATTTATTTTGAAGTCAGACCATTTTTATTTTTTAATGAATTTTGAAAATAACAAGGGTTGCAACAGGTCAAAGAAATTAAAAAATATATCCAACGTAGTGAAAATCTTAAAAAACTTTTGAATTTCTCTTTTAGACTTAAAAACTTTTAAAAGAACCATGCAGGGTTACTATTTCAAATTCTGTAAAAAATGAATTATCAACGAACTTTCAAAAAATTATTTTAAAAAATAATTATAGAGAGGAATTTTATTTAAAACTTGTAAAAGATAATATGAATTTTGATGAGTTTTTAGTTGGAATAGTTTTTTGTATTTTTTTTATTCCGAGGCCCTTGAGTACGAATAGAAGATAAATTGAAATTTCCTTCATTTCAAATATGAGTGTCATGTCGTATATTAAATGTTATTTTACTATTATACAAAAGAATTCTAAATAGTTATTCCACAACTTTTAATAAATATATTTTTTCTAGAACATTGATAAAAATTTTTCTAAGATTAAAAACTTTTATGAACAAAAAATAAATACTGATTATTAAAAAACGATTATAAAAAATGATAATAAAGAAATTATATTTTTTGTTATTATTATTACATTATAAAAATTATACATTATTATACATTGGGTCAGAATTTCTCAAACGGACCACTTTAAAAAAAATATTTTTTAATTCCATCCAAAACAATTTTTTTTACTCCTGGTAGAGTAAAAAAAAACCCTAAAAATTGTAGACCAAAAAAAATTTTTTTTGTTAATGTTATTAACAATTTAGTTTTTTGTAGTCTTAAATTAAAAAATTTTTTTCTCGAAATCCAGTTGACCGATTTTAAAAATTCAAAAGGGGTTTTCTTCTTCTTGAAACAAAGTATTTAAAAATAATTTTTGTTTTTAAAAAAATTAATTTTTAACTGTTTTTTATATAATTTGTTTATAAATTGTTAATAACAAATTGTGTTCTGGGCCTCCTAGGAAAAAAATAAAAATTGTATTGTATTGCCAATATCCCCCTGAGAAAAAAAACGTTTAGAAAAAAAATGTACATCAATTACAAAAAAAGTTATTAAATAATTAGTGTCGCGGTGCAGAGCGATATATGACTCACAAGCACGGCTCTAATGGCACCTGTGTGCACTGGCGCTACACTATAAGTTTGTACAAATCCTAACAATCTCAATATTTAAGGAAAAAGTAATACAGTTTAATTATTCGTATATTTGTATAACATTTTGTTTAAAAAATACTAATATTACAATATACCTAATAAAAATACTTTGTATTATAAAGAAGAAAATCCGATTTATTATTTTTAAATAAGTTTATAAATAATTTTAACTCAAATTTTTGAAAATATAATTGAATTTAATAAAATTTGTTTTGATATTCAAAGTAATCGTGTTTATTTGTAGTAATGTATATTACTGTTTTTTAAAATAAATTTAATTCAAAATTTTATAAGGGTCAAAATAAGTGAAACCGGCCACTTGGAAAATTTTTGTCTCCAATTTTTAAGTTATCTATGATTTTTGTAGATATATGAGTACACTTTTTCCCCCTCAAATATTATTCAAAAAAAAATTATTTTGGAAGTAATCAGGTGTTAAAGTTTTGGGTCATTTTATTTTCATTTTATTATTACTTTGAAACAAATAAACATAATTAAGTGAATTTTTTTTAAATTAAAGCTTAAAGTCTACACTTCAAGGATTAAATAAAGCGATTGCTAAAAATGAAAATTTATAATTGTTTTTAACAATTATTTTAAACAATTGCAAATTGAAGAATGTTTTCAATGTTTTTGAAAGATTAAATTACGATGTATTAATGCGCAAAACTCTAAGCTTGAAATAAAAAAAAGAAAAATCAGTAACCTCCAATATTATAGAAATTATGTAGATTTTTTTGACAAAATGCAGGCAAAAATCCACTTTTAATATTAAAAATCCGCTTGAAAGCGTGAAGTTTCTAACAAAACAAAAGACGATCTTATTTATTCGTTTGCAATTTTATCTTTTTCCAGTAATTCGAGTCGAATTTCGCCTGCATTTTGTCAAAAAAATCTACATAATTTCTATAATATTGGAGGTTACTGATTTTTCTTTTTTTTATTTCAAGCTTGGAGTTTTGCGCATTAATACATCGTAATTTAATCTTTCAAAAACATTGAGAACATTCTTCTATTTGCAATTGTTTAAAATAATTGTTAAAAACAATTATAAATTTTCATTTTTAGCAATCGCTTTATTTAATCCTTGAAGTATAGACTTTAAGCTTTAATTTAAAAAAATTCACTTAATTATGTTTATTTGTTTCAAAGTAATAATAAAATGAAAATAAAATGACCCAAAACTTTAACACCTGATTACTTCCAAAATAATTTTTTTTTTGAAAAATATTTCAGGGGGAAAAAGTGTACTCATAATATAAAATTGGAGACAAAAATTTTCCAAGTGGCCGGTTTCACTTATTTTGGTCCATAAATAATAGAATTTTATAAATATTTTATTAAAAATTTTTTTAAATAATTTTAATAAAAAAATTGATCTTGTAAATTAATTTTTTAAATTTTTTTATAATAGTACCTAATTAAATTTTTTAGAAAAATTTTATTACAATAAAATAAATGAATCATTTCGAGAAATTTTAATAAAATGTATTAAAAATAATTGAATTTCTATCAAAAAATTAAATTCTTACGAATATTTTTACTATTTAGAAAAATAATTTAATCATTTCAAATAATTTTATTAAAATTATATTGAAAATAGTTAGATTTCTTCTGTGAATTTTACACCCAAAAAAATATTTTTAATTTTATACGATTCCTCTTCTTTTGCAGAATTTTTTCCTCTTATATGTGGGCATTAAATTTTTCTTTTCAAATTGAGAGGATTTTTCTTTTTTATATTTTGTTATTAAATATCATTTTTTAACCAATTTGAAGCTGTGTTCAGAAATACAAAAGAAACTTAAAAATCTTCTTTTTAATGTAAATTTGTTTTAATTTCAGAGGAACAATTCCAATCAATGAAGAAAAATTAAAAGTCATCTTTTAGTTAAAAAACTTTCAAATCTAAAAAAAATTCCTTTTTTTTGTTCATGAATCTTCGTATATTAAAAATAAAATGTAAAAATAACTGTTAAGCGAAATTTTCTTCTCACTTTGAGATTTTATTTTTTTCGGTGTATTGTTTTGTAAAAGTACTTGAAGTATTCCGAACAATTTTATTATTTATAAAAACAATTGAATTTTTGCTAAGAATTTAAAGAAACTTTTCGAAAATAATAATAAATGAAAACTCTTTAGTAAAATAGTTAATCATTAAAGTTTTTCAAATTTCGAATCTGAAATTATTTCGTTCACCGTCGTTGTTATAAAAAGTCCGAAAATAATTTTTTTTACGCCTCGTTTAGTACAAAAAAAGACCCCAAAAATTTTAGAACAACAAAATTTTTGTTAATATTCTTGGCAATTTAGTCTTTTGTTGACTTAAATAAAAAAAATTTTCTAGTAATAAAGTTGACCGATTTAAAAATAATAAATCGGATTTTCTTCTTTATAATACAAAGTATTTAAAAATAATTTTAGTGTCTAAACAAATTTATTTTTAATAGTTTTTTAAATAATTTGTTTATAAAATGTTAATAACAAATTGTGATCTGCCCACGTTAATTATGAAAATAACGTTAATTAGTAAATAATAACCGCGGCCGTACAAAGCGATATAATACAAAGTATTTTTATTAGGTATATAGTAATATTAGTATTTTTTAAACAAAATGTTATACAAATATACGAATAATTAAACTGTATTACTTTTTCCTTAAATATTGAGATTGTTAGGATTTGTACAAACTTATAGTGTAGCGCCAGTGCACACAGGTGCCATTAGAGCCGTGCTTGTGAGTCATATATCGCTCTGCACCGCGACACTAATTATTTAATAACTTTTTTTGTAATTGATGTACATTTTTTTCTAAACGTTTTTTTTCTCAGGGGGATATTGGCAATACAATACAATTTTTATTTTTTTCCTAGGAGGCCCAGAACACAATTTGTTATTAACAATTTATAAACAAATTATATAAAAAACAGTTAAAAATTAATTTTTTTAAAAACAAAAATTATTTTTAAATACTTTGTTTCAAGAAGAAGAAAACCCCTTTTGAATTTTTAAAATCGGTCAACTGGATTTCGAGAAAAAAATTTTTTAATTTAAGACTACAAAAAAACTAAATTGTTAATAACATTAACAAAAAATTTTTTTTGGTCTACAATTTACAGGGTTCTTTTTTTTACTCTACCAGGAGTAAAAAAAATTGTTTTGGATGGAATTAAAAAATATTTTTTTTAAAGTGGTCCGTTTGAGAAATTCTGACCCATATATATAAATAATTTATATAAATATATATAAATAAAATTATAAAATAAATATAATTGTATAATTCCACTCTTTATTATATAGAAATACCTGTATTATATAAAAATGTGGAAATATATATAAAATAAAAAACAATCAGAAAAACAATTTCTTTGTATTATATATATTTAAATAGAAGTTGATGTTTCGTTGTAACTTTATCATCACGATGATATCTTAACTATAAAAGAATTAAAATAAGTTTTGCCTATATATTTATTGTAAGATACATCTCGTGAATATATTATACTTTTTTTACTTCAAAAAAAAAATCTTTGGAAATTATATGTATGCTGTGGAATTCCGAGAGATGAAATTGCGTGTAGGATAAATAGAATTAATAGAAAAAAAATTTATTTCTCACTTGAGTATCATTCCCTTTTTGTATATTTAATGATTTTACGTCAAGTAATTTTGTTACATTTTATACATTTATCAGAACGGTGAGGCATGTTATGTCTATTGAGCGTAATACCCTTACATGATCTGTGTTGGATTATGATTTAGTTTTTTAACTTCATTAATCTTGATGTCATGCGTAAAATTTCACATTTATGCTTTTCATAAAATTATATTCTTTCTTGTAGGAAATTATTTATATAGAATTTGATATGAAAAGTATATTATTATTACTTATTTGATTACTATTAATACTGTTTTTAGCACTATTTCCTCTATTTTACTATTGTTGATAGTAATTTATTAATATCACAGAAAAAAGGGTGGTAATATTACGAATGGTAATGGATAAAAATGACTTGTGTAAAGGGTAAAAATTACGATGGGTAATATTACAGAGGGTAAAACACTTACTTGAATGTGTCAGAAAAACAACTTTGCTGTTTCTTTACTAATTATATTAAAAAGGTTAAATATTGAATTATTCTTATTAGAACCAGTTCAAATTAATAATAATTAAATAATTTGACTACCCAAATTAATAAACAATTTTATTTTCAACTAAACTTGTTGATTGAGTCACTTTCAAACTCACCATTTTATGGTTATGACTTTGTAAACAAACCAGAGTTGGGAAATAATACAACAAAAAGTCACGAAAAGCAGAAAATTTTTAATATAAATTATTATTTTAGTTAACGAGTTTTTTCCTTTATTTAAAAAATGTATAATTTTAATAAATAATACATAATTATGGTAATCAAATTTTACTTTTCTTAATCATAATTTATAATTATGATGAATTTGATGATTTCACATAAATGTTATTATTACTTAAAATTTATTGCTCTAATAAAATTCAAAGTTTTTTATTAATAAAGAAATAAATATATAAATGAACATTATTTGTTGATTGCAATTTTTATTTATAATTTAAAAAAAAATAAATTTGCTCATAGGAAATATTCGAATTATACATTTCTAAAAATATTTCATTTATATTCAAAGGAAAGAAAACGGTGTAATAAATATTTGTTTCTAAAAAATATATTGTTTTAAACTATAATAAAATTATTTCTGTATTAATATGATATCAAATTATTTCCTTGAAAATTTTTTTTAATAAGGAAGAAAATTTTGGTTAATGCGTAATTATTAATCACATTTCTTTAAAACAATTCTTGTTTTCAATTTAGAAACATATTTTCTTTGAAAATTACAGCATTAAAATATTTTAAATAAATTTTATAAATTAAGGATGTTTCAGTCTTTTGGTTTTAAATAAATTAGTTAACATTAGTTACTTCAACACTTGAACAAGCAAACAAAACATAATGAGATAAATATTTGCTTTTTCATTATAATTATTTATAAATTATGATTTGGAAAGACATAAAATTTATTTATCATAATTATGTATTATGATTTACAATTATACATTTTTTATAGAAAAGAAAAAAATTTGTTTAACAAAATAAAAATTTATATTAAAAATGTACTGCTTTGCGTGACATTTTATTATATTGTATTATAACTCTTGTTTGTTTACAAAGTCATATCCATAAAATGGAGAATTTAAAATTGATTAATTTAACAAGTCAAATTGGAAAATATAATTGTTTATTTATTTAGGTAAACAAATTATTAAGTTATGATTAATTCAAACTAGTTCTAATCAAAATAATTTAATATTTAACCTTCCTGATATAATTAGAAGAAAAAAAACTTTTAATTTGTTTTAGTGATATATTCAGATAAGTGTTTTATACCCTCTGTAATTTTACCCGTCGTAATTTTTACTCTTTACCAAGTCATTTTTACCCATTACCCTTCGTAATATTACCACCCTTTTTTTCTGTGTTATAAATAACACTATTTATATATATAAATAGTGTTAAAAAATGATTGGTTGTGTTTTTTTAAATAAATGAAATAAAATTGCGATATGAATATATAGAGAATATATATATATATATATATAATATATATACTGTAACAATGAAAACAAGTTGTGAATTAAGATATTCATTACATGAACATTTTGCTTCCTCTTTACGATAAGAAAAAACTTTGCTTTAAAGTGAATTTTTTCATTTTATTTAATTCTATTAATGCTAATAAAATATTTTCTTTTTATACATCAATCGATTCGTCTTGATGAAATGAAGATTTTTAGTTTGTTTTTAATTGAAGAATAACATTTTATTATAAAGCAACATAATTTTTAAGAAGGAAATAAATTTCTAATAAAAGTGCGAATTTTTGGTTTTAATTATGTTTAATTCTATAAATTCAAATAAAATATATACTTTATATATACCAATCGATCCGTTTTAATGCAACGGATAAGATTATTGAAAAAAATGAGTAAAATTTTATTGTACTGGAATACAATTTTGATGAAAGAACTAAATTTTCGATAAAAAAAGGTAATTTTTCTGCTTGAATTGTCATTAACTCTATAAACTCTCATACAATTTATACTTTATATATACCAATCGATTCGTCTTGATGCAAAGGATAAGATTTTATTATATATTAACTTCAATATTCAATTAAAAAATTTTGTTTGAAAAAAGTAAAAAAAAATTTTTTTAATAGATTTTTTAATGTCCATCATTCCATTTCGAGATATTTTTATGATAAATATGCCTAGCAATTTTCAGCCAAATTCGTTGAAACCTTTTCGAGTTATCGTGTTCACAAAAAACGGGATCCACACACACACACATACATACATCCGGACAATTCTTCAGGGTGTTAAATAACTTAGTCCTATATAGAAGAAAATTTATTTGAAGGGTTTTAAAAAATTTTATAAATTAAACGACTACAAAGCTTCCTCACGAGGAAGCAAAATGGCATAAAGGAATTGAAATTAGTGAAAGTAGATTAACAATAAGTAGAAGTTGATTTGAATTTTACTATATAGATAAATCCATCAAGTTGGTTATAAAATTTTAATAATGATAATGAATTGAGTGCAAAGGAACGTCATTATAATCAGTGCATTTAGATTTAATTTTGATATGCAGAACTTGATAAGTGGAAATATCTTTCTTGCAAGCACATGCAGATCATCTATAACGATTGACAGGAGAGAACTGGTCAGTACTCTCAATAGCACTGCTGCAGTGTCGTGACTCACGAACGATAAGTGTTTTACGTTCTTTCTCCAATTTTTTTCTTTAATATTTAAAAGACAACTTTGACTATTTTCTTTCTTTCTGATTTAAAAAACTAACATTTTTTAAAGTCACGCAAATTCTTGATCAGGGGATGATTTTTTATAAATGTTTAAGTTTTTTAATAATATTTAAGTTTGCTTCTCGGTGCAATGTTTTTCCAGCAAATGTTTAAAATTAATTTTTAAAAAATTAGACAATGTTTTATTATTTATTGCAAAAGTCTTGCTATGAAATGACGGAAAACTTTATTTTGACTTCACTATCACAAAGAATTATCAATCTTAGTTAATTAGATGCATTGTATTTAATCTCAAAATTTGAATTAGTAAAAATGTTTACTAATTTGAATTATGACTGGCTTTTTGCATTTGAATTAGTAATATTTACTAAATCAAAATTAAAAGTCAATCGCACTAATTCAAATTAGTAAACATTTTTTATAGTTATTCAGACAGTAATATTTACTTGACCATAACCGAATACTTTAATAGTGAAAAACTTTTAAATAAAAGACAAATTTAATGTTATATAAAAACAAAATTAAAAAAAACAAATGTAATTTTTTTGCTTTAAAAAATATTTTAAAAAGTAAAAATGGTTAAAAGAAATATTTTTATAGAATAAATAAAAGTTTAACGACCATTTTTTTAAATGGTGAATAATAATTTTTTTTCTATGATTTTATGAAAGTTATGCTAATCACTATTTGCTTGACGTATTTGAATAATGATTACACATCATGGTCTATGGCCGTGTGTCTCTCTGAAATGATTGAATCAAATCCTAAGACTATGTTATAATCATCGTGAAAATGTAAATATGAAATAAAATTGCAAACTTCATTTTAACCAAACAATGCTACTATTTTAACAATTTTGAGACTTGTGCATATATATATATATATATATATATATCCAATGAGAAAATTGAGTTTTATGTCATGTAATAACTTCCTTGAAAACATCGCCGGAAAACAATCATTTTCAAAAGTGGAAGCAAATATATACTGAATTAGTGATGATAATTAGCAGCTATTATTAAGCTATACAAGGTGTTAATTTTCTCATTGTTTAAAATATATTCTTCTTCTTTTTATATATTCGTCGGCGGAAAAGTTCTTTTGTATTTTGCAAATTAAAAGAATTGAAATAACGATATATGGAAAAATAGGATGAAATATAATGAGAGAATGTGAAAATATTTATTAATTATAGATGTAAAATATATAAAAATTGGAATTTGCATCGTTTTCGCGAAATAAATTATTCAATCTTTTACATCGAGATTCACGGTTCAGGAATAAATTATTTTTTAATAGTTTTATTATATAGTAATTATATTAATTATTAGTGTAATTATTTTATTATTATGATTAAAGAAACAGTATCAATATATTATCAATACAATCAGGTTTCGCTGAATCTGTCGCAGTGGGTAAATAATAATAAATAATAAATAATAAATACTGGATTATACTCCAGATTATTTCAGTAGTGCTAACTTTAATTTTTTGAACATGATTTCTGTTACTATTTAAATATTACGTTTTAAATGGTTACTTCAGTATGCTCTTAATTTTAATTTTAATCTTGTTATATGTAAAGTTTGACCGAGTTTTATGACTGAAATTAGAAATATAAATGAAAAGTTAGTATAAAATAAAAAATTCATGAGTATAAATCATATTGCGTTAATAGAAAAATTCATTTAGACGAGACCAAATAGTTAAAAAATTTATCACTGTGAGCGCTGTAACCAGTAGGATAAAAACCGCACTACTCTGACCCCCTATTTTGATGTCAAATTTTCCGTTATATCCCAATGGGAAATTTACAACTGGTGGATTACTGCGCCAGCACTGTCAGTACTGGCAGCTACGCTGACAGACAGCACTGGCGAAGTATTTGTCAGTGCTACCAGACACCACTGGGCCAGTGCTGACTGAGAATATAGCTACTGCAATAAATACCGTATATTGTTATTAATAGCTGTCATTTAAAGATTATAAATAATTTGTAAAATAATGAAAAGACCTAAATATGTTTTTTCCTTTGGTTTTTTCTTCGAGTGATCCTGTAATTTAGTTTAATCCAATTCTATTGATCTCATTTAAAGTGTGTTGTCCAGATTGATAGAGAATTTTTTCGTAAAATTCTTTATTCATGTTAATAAATGTAGATTCTTATTAGTTTCAAGGCCAGTGTAGTAATTTTTGTTTGTTTGACCGTATTATATAATTTGTATTTAGGCCTTTTCATTATTCTACAAATTATATAATATGTCAAACAAACAAAAATTACAATTATAAATAATATTAATAAAATATTCCTCTTCTTGATTTAACTTGTTGTTGAATCAAAGATGAGAAAAAATAGGGATATGTTAGAAATAATAAATTGAAACAAAATAAATTACAGTAAATTTTTATTTATTAAATTAAATAACTGTACTTATATTATTGCATTTAACATTTTACTAGTGGTAATTTTTAAATAATATTTTATTTACAGTAAGAATTATAATAATATTTTTATAAGAACCAAATTATTGTGGAGATTATAAGTTAATTTTTGTAAATAATTTCAATTTGTTTAAATAAATTATTATTTACAAAATTAGACAATTATGTTAAATTATTATTATGATTAAAGTTAATAGAAATAACAAATGAACCACTTAAAAGTAAAATATTAATTTTTAAAAATAAATTTATATTTATAAACAATCATATACTTTTTTTATCTTTTTTTTGAAGTTTGTGTACTCAGCTGCCAGTACTTGCTGCCGAGGCTTGTCTAAGCTTTGGTGAAACAAGAATTCTGTACTGCGCCAACATTATTTGTCGAGGCTCGGCTAGACTACGTCCGAACAATCGTCTGAGTACTAAGCCAGTGGTAAGCATCGACACTACACTGGCATATCCCACTGGGATAATATAGACGTTTCATCTACTTATCGTCCTTCATGCTTTTAATATATTTAATTTATGGGCTAGGTTTCCCTACTTATTCACTCCGAACAGGATAAAGATAAGGATAATTTTCCCTCTAGAGAAATGGCTCGAATATCTGTGAATTGTATATTTAAATATTTTGTGTTTTCCAATAGCAAACTCTGAAAGGGTGTTTTCGACATTGACGCTCTGAACGCTCTAAAAGTACGAAACGTGGTTGGTTAGGTTAGGGAGAATGTGAATTTTGATTGGCTGACATTCAACATCAAGATTCACACTTTCCTTAACTTAACCAACCACGTTTCGTACTTTTAGAGCACTCAGACTGTCAACGTCGAAAACACCCAATTATTAACGATAAGTCCCTCCCCATGTTTAATCCAAACCTCCAGTTTTCTCAGGGTGGTAACTTTTTTCTAGGGAATTGAAAAAAAAAATTACCAAACGGTAGGTTGGGTTTTGAAACAAATTTTTTAGGACCTAAGGGACATTTCATACATTGAAACAGTTCACAACGTTTAAACCAATGAAAATTAACAGGCCTACTGAAGCAACCAATTACAACATGTTACTTAAATAGTAACAGAAACCATGCTCAAAAAATTAAAGTGAGCACCACTGAAGTATATTTGGATTATTTTAGAAACGTATGATTTTTTCAGAATTTTTTATTACATATTTTTTTCGTAAAAAAATAAAATAAATATTTGCAATTTAACATGGGCTCTTATGGGAATAAGAGCTTATAGATAAATCTTTAAAAAAATGAGAGAAAAATCTGTGATTTTGTGTACAGATAGACAATGTCAAAAAGTTAAAATTAGGAAAGTTTAGAGAAAGTTTACCACAGATTTAATGAATAAGTAGTTATTTTAATTTTATTTTTCAAAGCAATCCCTGCCGGAAGAATAGACTGAAGCAGCATTGAAATTGTACTGAACAGTACTATTTCAGTTTGTTTCATTTTTTAAAATAAAAAAATAAAAATGTTACCAAAATTTTCAAAGAAATTCCCGTTAAATTTTAAAATTATATTGCAACCCCTGCTTTAACAATAGACCCGAAAGCCTATTGTTGTATGGGATTATAATTTTATGGCTTAAAAAGTTTACAATGTAAATAATACATTTTTTAAAATAAAAAAATTTAAATCTGTGATGTCTTATACTTTTTTCTGTAATTTACAAAATTTCCTTTTTTAAAACGGTTTCAAATTAATATAGAACGAAAAGCTACTGTAATGTTTGGAGTATCCAAAAGGGGTGACTTAAGAGTTTTATACTTTGCTCTAAAGGTTCATTATTCAAACAATTTTAAGTAGACGAGAAAAGTTTTTTAAGTGACATTGAGGTATTTTTTTTAGATAAATTTTTAAGATTTTTTGTAAAATTTTCTTTATCTTCTACAAAATATGCCCTTGAATTTTTTATTAAAATTATAAATCCCTGCATTTGAGATATAAATAGTTTAGTAATCGTTAGCAATAGGAAAAGTTATTTAAAAAAAATTGATTTAGTTATTATTATCAATTAATTGAAGTATCAAAATAAAGTAGTTATGCTAGAGTCTTGGGAAAATGATTTTTTCCGTGTTTCAAACTCTATCTTTTCTATTTTTCTTTTCTATCCATGTTTTTCATTCTTAGCGAAATAATTTTCAAAGAAAATGTCGTCCTTGCAAAGCACGTATATAAAGGAGGAAAATTAATGACTTTGAGAATCAATTGCTATACTAAATGACCAACGAAAGTGTACCGTTTCAAGCTCATTTTCATGCCCAGACAAACTCAGAATGAACCGTGAGTTCTTCAGGTGAAGAGCAAGTGCTCTTGTCGCGTTTCTATATTGGTGGGGGCTGCACCATAAGTAAGAGACGGCCTTAAGAAAAACCTTCATTCTGATAGCAGACCGCGATCTACCAAGTTGGTGAACAAAATTTATATTTAAAAAGAAAAAAAACGTGATTAGTGGGGTGGTGTTCATATTTTTAAACTACAAGAAAAAGAGAAGAAGGAAAAATAATAATCAACCGCCTCAAGTAATTTAAAAGGGATGATCAGTTCATAACTTATAACAAGCTACAAGGAGATTGAAAAAAATATCTATTTTATATAAGAATCACGAATTTTGTGATCTTAAAAATGAATTGAACGACATTTGGATTTATCCGTGTTAAGTGGTGGATTATTATTATTACTATTCTACAAAAAGAGAGAAAAAAAGCAAAGAAAAATGAAAGGATTCACCTATAGGTGAAAAAGCTTTGGAGGCGCCTGGAGGTTCTTTACTATCATCGAGATCTGTAATTTTTAAAACTAAAGTGAAGATCATTTCTGTGGAATAATATCTTTGCTTACGAGTCTACTTAAGCTTAAAGAGGTAGGCAGGAAGAAAAAAAAGGTTTTATACTTAACTTTCGTCATTTTTGTAATTTTATTGTTAGTGGTGAAGCTCAATGACCGTGCAATTTACGTGTATATATATATATATATATATATATATATAGAAGCATGAGTCTTGCAAAGGTTTTATCTTTAGATTTCTTGGGGTAGTCGTTACTCGTGCGTGTAACAACTTACTTAATTGGTTTTAAAACAGGTAATCGAAGGACCGACAAACGTCGTTTTGCGAGTGTTTAAAAGTATTCGAATAAAAATTAGGGTAACAATTAAAGGTCCATATCAAAGAACCGGTTATAACTTTTTTAAGCTCAAAATCATTGCACTGTAAGTTAATAATTAGAATGTTTTCAATCCCAATTTTTTGAAAAACATTTTGATAATCTTTATACAAATGCAAAATGTTTTCAAGAAATTGAAATTTTAAATCCTTTTTTTATTTAAAGGTCGAGAATTTTGAGCTTAAAAAAGTTATGACCGGTTCTTTAATAGGGACCCTCAATTAAACATTTTTCTGATTGGCACAAATGTTTTACATAGTTGAAAATTAAAATTTACTTTTGAGTTTAGTGAAATTCAATTTTATTTTCTCGCGATTTGTATAAGGGTAAATGTTACTTTCTAAATTTGAATTCGCGAAAAGTTGCTCTCGATTTTCGCTGTAGTTTGAATTACTAAAAGTTTAATTTATTCAAATTTAAAATGCATAAATATTTACAAAATTGTAGTACATTTTATTTCATCTTCATTCTTTTTATTAGTAAAATAAAATATCTTTTTATTTTGAATCATATCTAAATTTGCTAAGCTTATATATTAATTAAAATTTAGTTTTTAAATTAAATTCAAAATTAAATAAACAAATGCTATTATTCTTTATTTAATTATATATTTTATTAGTTTTATTAATTATTATATTTATCTAATTTAATTACATTAGCGCTGATCGATAGAATATTAAAATATTTTTTGTTAGAAATAAAAAAGGGGAAAATATTTTGTAAACATTGTCCATTTTTTATTTTTTAAAAAGGTGATTCTCTTTTTTTTTAAATGTCTCGTAATGACTATCATATAATGGACTATAAAAAGTAAATTGCAGTTAAAAATAGATATAATAACGATTAATTATAATTATATTTTTTTGCATATTAGACATTAAATCATGATTAGACTTTTTTTAATTAAAACTTTTCTATGAAATTACGCATTTTGTAATTTAAATGATTTAGAATATTGTGCGTAGAAGAACTTATGTTTACTGCATGCAGTGAAATATTCTCTTGAAGTATAATTACTTTTTGTATTATACTGAAAATGTGTTTACTATATCCATTTAATAGAACATTATAAAGTGTAAATTTTTTGTTAAATTTAATTTTTAGAAGAAAACATAAAAACACAGAGTCAAGTTTTAATTATTGTTAATTTCATCAAGTTTATTAAAATTTCCACCTAGTACAAATTCTTGTTGTTCACTTTGCTTGATTATTAAATTTAGCATAATTTATATTTTTAGAGAATGATTATTTTAGTGTTAGGCAATTTTGCTTTTTTAGTTATTAATTAATTAATTGTTCATTAGGAAAAAAAAATTGTGCGACTAGAGAAATGATGATTTTTAAATTAAAGAAATTGAATAAAATTTATTTGAAGGATGCTTAAGAGAGGATTACTCTAAAATCAGTTATTTAAGATTTTTATATTTACTTGAAATAATTTTTTTCAATTGCAATAAATTGTGTTTAGTTCAAATAAATTTTATTTTGTTTACATGAATTTTATTGACTTCAAATAAATTATATTCACTTAAAACAAATATTATTAGTTCTAATTATGATTTTATTTGCTCAACATATCATTTTATTTGTACAAAATAATATTGAAAATTGATTACTATTTAATAATATTTGAATATTTCAAAAATAGATGAAACAAATAAGTGAGTTTGTAAACTTTCAAAAAAGTAAGATTTTATCACTAAAATTTTATTTGCTGCAAAAAAAATTGAAATTCAAATAAAAAATTTTCTCTAGGAAAACAATTGTGCTTAAAAATCATTATATCCAATTTTTTTAAGAATATAAAATTCAGAAAAAAAAACGTTTCAAAATGCTCGTTTTTTATTTGAATTTGATATCTTTAAAAAAAACTTATTATAAGAGCAAATAAAGATTTATTTAGAAGATTGTAAAAAATAAAAGAATGAAATTAGTATTGTTGCTAGAAAATTAATTAAATTAACATGTCTATTTTTGCAAAATAAAAAGAAATTAAAGAATAAGTACCCCCACAGCACCGAAACTTTCCTAGAAACTTATTAAATATTTATTTGCAATATTCAGTTAAATATACCGAATATTGCAAATAAATATTTAATAAATTTTTAGGAAAGTTTCGGTGCTGTGGGGGTATAGTAGCTTAAAAGATTAAAATGTGCAAAAAAAATAATATAGATACACTAACATATTTCATTTGTAGAGAACTATTAATTCATATTTAGAGAGTAACGTGTTGGATATACGCAGTAGATGAATATAACTTTGATGATTATATATATATATATATATATATATATATATATAATTGATGATGATTATAATTATATAGTGACAAGGTTTGCATATTTGTTAGTTCTTTTTTGACACTGATACACATACATAACTCTTACTCAGCGCGCATTATATGTATATACAAACGTAGGGGAGCTAGCAAAAGGAATGCAGCTTCGTGATCTATTAAATGATTAATCATTCTTGAATGGACATGGAAAGTCTACAAAGTAAAGATTATAGACTTCTTGTCTAATTCCGAGCAAAATTATTATGACATTATCTGTCAAGTTGTCGCACACTGTTCGATGTCCTATATAAACTTGCGCCGCGAGTGTACACTACCACCAAACGGTAATGACTTAAAAGAGAGTTAAGCCCAAGGACAGAACTTCCTTGTCGACACAATGTCGTGCAGTTATATTCTGACACTGCACTCGACGCATCTTGCAAGTTGTGTATACGAATATCTCGAGTACTGCTTGTTACCTTTTGTACCACATTCACTTCCGCGCTATTCCTCGGAATCTTTAATGCTTCATCTACACGAAACACGATAATTTCACTATAATAAAGTCCTTTTTCCACTCTTTCAAAGCTCGATTTTACTTTTGTCCTTTTAGTTTCTCTGCGCACTGTGCCTTTCCTTTAATAGATTCTTTTATGGACTTGAAACAAAAACGGTGAAGAAATAAAAGTAAAGAAAGCGAGGGAGGAAGCCGCATGCAATATAATTTATAAATAGAGAGATTAAAACTGAATAAATTTGATCGAGGAGAAGTAAAATATTTTTATTCACTTTCTTTATTGATATTACGAAGAGACAGTGACTTCTTCTTCGAGTTTAAATATACCGCTAGTGCTAAAGTGTGGAGAATTTTTCGAAACCCAAAAACCTAGTAGTCTTTATTTAGAAACCGGAATTCCTTCTGTTTGATAGTTTTTGTTAGACTGAAAAGTTACGTACGTGAATACACTGGGTCACGTGTTATACTCACTATGCTTATATATACTGTTATACATATTCTTCAGTAGCGAGTCTATTTTTTACGATTATACGGCAAGATTGCGTTGCCGTGAGAAAAATTCATTCGCGCAACTACTGATTTGAGCGCGAAAAGAATTTCTGATGAAAAAATGCGGAAGTAACAGGATTATCTCTCGTCGCACTTCCACGCGCGAGACAATTCGAGTAAATAACGTGTATACATATGCGAATTAACATGAACAATCGGCTCGTGTTAATCTTCTTTTCTCTCAAAACTGCTATCGCAATTGTTTTCTTTTTTGCCCTTTAAAGTCCCGTAAGTTGACACTCAGGGTTGAAAGCTCTTATTTGAAGTTTTGCTCAACTCAACTTAGTTAAAAATGCCACTAATTTTATTTACCTAAAAACATTGGAAAGAATTATTTACTCTTTTCGGTTTCGTAAAAAAAATATTTTGCGACGTTTATCGTTTGCAGTTGATTGATTTGCAAATGCAATTAAAGTATTTGTAGAACTTGCAATTTTTTCTCAGGTCAGAATAAAAAAAAATTGTTGACCTACATCCCAGGTAGTTTATGTTTATGTTTGCTGGTGCTGTTTATGAATCTTTCAGATTTTCGATTTCAAATTTGAAAATTAATGTTTGTAGAACTTTTTAAAAAGTTATTAATATTAAAAATGTCTTTTTTTTGTTTAAAAAAACTTGCAACGCTCTTTGAGTTTTGTACTGTAATTTCTAATTCCTCCTTCTCATTGTCAGTATATAAATAGAATTACTTGTGATTTGTGGTACTTACCATCACATCAATTTTCTTGCAGTTTCTTTTTCTCTTTTTTCCGAATGACTGATGTTCAATTTAAAAAAAAAGTGATAAAAAGAATTAGCAATAAAAAGTGATTTATCGTCTGCAGGACTTGTGAGCCAACAATTTCACTTTTTTTTCATGAATTTAGAAAGAGACCAATTCGTGCGTTGATAATATAATAACAGAAATGGTAATAATACTAGTAGTATATAGGCATACTTAATTATGAAAAGTTAATAATTATAATAGTGATTGGCGTAGTTAATTATAAATTGTTGTTAATAATAAATTATAATATTAACTTGCATAGTTCTTTTATTAATAGTTAATAATAAATTATATAGTAACAACTATCATAGTTATTTATAAATAGTTAATAATAAAGTTGAGACAAAAAACTTGTCAAAACGTTGCTATTTTGATATGTTTTTTGTCTCAATTTGATATCCTTAGAAAAACTATGATAATGATAATAATAGTGGGTGAATATATAAACCATGTGGTATATGGAAAACGCGAACAGCTAAGCAGACTAATTGAGAAAGTTATCCGAAAGGTCTTGCCCAGTACAGATGCTAAACTGCGGTAATGAAGGATGATTACCAACATGGTATTACGGAAATCGCTTCATGAACGTACCTATGTGTGTGCATTTAATATTATACAAGCGAATAGGGCTTTTAGAGCACTTAGAGTTAGAGAGAAGATCCTCTCAATTTATAGAGAGGGAACCGGAAACTTAGTATACATACGATCATTATTCAAATGTATTTTTTATTAATAACCAATCAATATTTACACCCATTACATTGAAAATATATTTCGCAGACTATTTTATCTATTAATTGGATATTTCGATTTTTTCCCTCATAAAGTTTCAATAAAAATAATCTAATCTTTATTTGACAACAGTAAAAGAAGAATTTTTTTGTAGTTAATGTTTTGTTTCCTGTACGCGTTATATTAATATAATTAGAAAAATGATTCCCTGGTTGAATAATGTGGTTATTATGTTGCACTGCGTTTATTAAACTCTCATCTTAAGATTAGAGTTTCCTTCTCGTTGACCGGCAGCTCAAGACGTGATATAGAGAGACTTGGCGATGATCGTGTTCTAGAGATGCAACGACCTCGACCTGCAAAATTAGTTATACCTTTGTGAATATATATATATTATTTCTTCATCATCTCACTTAGCTCTTTTAATTTTCATTATTGCTGAACTCAACACTTTCTCTCATATATCATCATTTAGTTTTGTGAGATTTAGACGTGCATTGTAAATATATATATATATATATATATATATATATATATATATATATATATATATTCACAGAAAAAATTCGTTCAGGAAAAGTTCCCGAAGTGCACCTGAACAGTGGATATGAAAAAAAGTTTAGGTCTACTCCTGCATTACACTAAATAAATTCACAAACTTTTCAGAAATCTGCCTCGAATTTCGAGAATTGGTCCTACTGTTTCATGCAAATTTTTTGAAAAGTTCAGGAATTTTTTCGGGGACTTTTTCTGAAACAATTTTGTCCGTGTTCTTTTAGGAACTATTAATTTTTTGCCACTTTACGAAAATCATCAAGATCTTAAAGTTCTCGTCGAACAGTTTTCGAGTTTTTATACTTTCACCGCTCTCATGCCCTTTATTGTTAGTTTGTACAATTTTCTAGGGGTCTTTTTTAAACCTACATCCTTTGAAAAATTGGGAAAAGGCAAACGTTAATTGTTAATGTAGAACTGACAATTCTGATTTATTGTAAAACCAGAGTATCTACAACACCTGTACTGAAAAACTGGATATATAATTATTATAATGTTTTGACAGAAAAGAATAAAAAGATAATAAACAAATGTAAAAATTTTGTAGGTCAATAAATTTAACTTCCATTAAATTAGAAAAAAAAATTGTTAGTAATAATTAAATTATAATAGAAATGTCGGGGAAATTTTTTTCTGTATTGACAATCCGTTAGTAGATTTGAAATTCCTTTCTCTCCGTGGCTGTCCTTAAAAAAAGTAAATATATTTTGACGCTAAGCGACGGTGCTAAATTCTCATCTCAAAGTGCACGGACTCTTTTGTTTTCTTTCTTTTCAGTTTAAACTGAAAATTATTACTATTCCCTCGCAAAATAAAAAGTAACAGGTGGTAAAGTGAGAAAATAAAATAGAAAAATCCATTTACATTAGAATTACAGAAATGATAATAAATTTTCAGCTTATAAAATCAACATTTCCATTTGAAGCTGTCGCATATTTATTCTTTTGGTATTGAGATAAATTCTTGCACGCGCATGATGAATTATATTATATACACGTGAAGTAATATACACGGTTTATAATCAGTTTGGAATATTTTTAGTATTGTTTAAGTATAATATAGAAAGAAAGAGAGGTAGTGTAGCGGTTAGTTAATACTGGTAATTGGATCAGGTTTAATGACTACCGTCTCAATTAACCGCAACGACACCTGAAAACGTATATATAGTGAAGCTCATTAGATTGGCTTTCAAGTAACTATAAATCACCATCGCCTTTTCTTTTGCGCTCTTGGGAGAAGACCCGAGTGCACTCAGAACTTTTTCTTCCACAAAACACAATGGGAAAATATTGAGACACTTGATTCTCTAAAGGTTAACTTCTTTTAGCAAATTTTTTTTCTCATCATCACTTGAGTATAGGAACTCTCTCTGATTTACTGAGGGAAAATTGGGAGGGAAATTTAAATAAACGTATATTTATGTCTTTTTATTTGTTTTAAGTAAATTTTTATTTGACAATTAATTAATTTTTATTAACAAATTTGGAATCTACCAATTTTGCTGATTCTATTGATATTTAATTTTTTTTAAACATAAAATTAAAAAAATAGTATTTTGAATTATATTACAAAACAACTTCAAATTTCTTTTATTTTTGAAAATTAAAATCATTTAAAATATGGGTGATTCTTCTGAAAGTGACATTTTTGATGTCTCGAGTAATTTTACAAAATCTACTCTTTAATAATTATTATCAATTTCCATAGTGAAAATTTAGCACTTATTTATCATTTTGAAAAGAAAATTAAATAATTTTATTCACATTAATTTACGTAATAACTAAATTACTTTTATCTCCGAAGCCTTTTCAACATGTCTCCAATAAAACTTCTATAATAAAACTAAATTTTTATGGTTTTTTTCAAATTCTCAGAAATTTTTTAAAAATATTGTCAGAAAGTACAATGTTTTTTCTATCATTGTGTGCATTTAAAAAATTTTTAGACCTCACTTTTATTTTTGATAAAAATGTTTAAGCTTTGTCTTCAGTTTTAGGTTAAAATTACTTTACTGATATTTTTTTACGTTAAAAATATCCTAAACAAAATTTTAATGCATATTAAAATAAAGCTGAGAATTTGACGTTTAATTTTCATATATTTTATCTATAAAAAGGATAAAAATTATTTCTGTTATGAATAATCGAAATTTACTTTCTTTTTAATGAATAACTGAATGTAGAAGTAAATTTAACAGAATATTTCGATAGTAATATAGAATGAGGGTGTTACTAAAAAACCTATGTTAATTTATATACACATTTATATACATTAGTATATAAATGTGAAATAAAATTTATTTTTCATTTCCAAAGCCTTGTCCTTGAAATATGCTAGTTTTTCTTTTGTTTTTGGTATTTACCTGCATTGCTTTCAAAAAAATTAACCCAAATTACTATTAAATCAAATACTTTAAATAAATTTATATTTTAATCGAATTGAAAATATTTGGTATTAAAATATGCAAATTATTAATTGTTAAGCAGTGTAATTTTATTTTAGATTTCGTGAACGATATTAGCGTAGATTTTTAATAGAAAATCTCGCGAATTAAATAATATTAATCGAATGGAGCAACAATAATATTTTTTAAAGAAGAAAAACTTTAATATTTTGAAGAATTAATTTTGCGCAACCTAAAAATATTACTCTTGAGTATGAAATTAAGTAGTTTTAATAGAAAAAACCATATAATTAAAGAAAAAAATAAATTAAAAAAATGAAATTGAAAAGTGTCACTTTTAGAAGAATCACCCACATATACACTTTTAAAACATTTAATTTTCACTTTTTATCTTATGTATTTAACAATAGAGAACATTCAATTTCATAGTTGAAAAAGAAATTATAAATCAACTGAATTGTCAGAATTAATAGTTTACTAATATATAATTAGAAATTTATTTATTGTAATATTTAAGCATTTTTTATATTTCATTGCCTCTATTTTTTTCCTTTATTATATACCACTGTCATAAACATGGGTCTTCAAAACGCATGTTGGTCAAGAGTTAAACTTGAGTCAAGAAATTTAAATTATGGAAAAAGGCTTGGCCACAATTTTTTTTCGGAAAATGGGCCGTCCAAATTCCAAAACTTAGCGAATAGTGACAATTATTTCTCTAATATCTGCGCGAAGTGGACGAAAAATATTTTTTTTACGACAGCATTCTCTCGTAGAACAGGGTATAGATATATAGACATGTATACAAATCAAAGTAGTGGTAAAATTTGTTTATATTTTTATTTTTTTATCCAAACTATGACCTGTAAGAATTCTGTAATGGGATAATTAGTGTCCATCCTGAGATTTTTTGTTACCATGTTACGACTTTTATTATTTTTTTGAAAATTGTAAAACATATCACCTTATGAAAAAACTTTTAATTAAAAAATAATTTTTTGTAGAAAAAATGTATATCTAAAATTGTATTCAACAGTTTTTTATTAAATTATAATTTAGGAAAAAAATTTATTTAAGTCTAAAATTTTAGATTCATTGTGTATTAACACCTTTTTCTATCAGAGAACAAAAAATATTCCTAGGAAATAGAAATTAGTTATATTTTTTTGAATTTCAAGTGAAATGAAATAACGAAAGATAAATAACGAAATGAGTAGAAAATCATCAAAACAATGTGTTATATTTTAAAAATATTATTATTATAAAAATATATATAATATAATATTATTATTATAAAAAGTTGGTTTTTTAAAATAATTTTCCAGGAGCTCCCATTCCCCCACGACCCCCTAAAACGAATCTCGGATTTTTAATTTCTAAAAGTAATTTCGCAATATACTCCAGAAATTCCTACATATTTTATAATATAGAGAAGCTTTGTACTATATATGTTTTGTAGAAAAAATGGAGAAAAAAATTGTAATGCAGAACGTGAACTTGAACGTTACGAGAATATATTAACAATTTTAAAAGTTGCGTTCAGGTAATTCGTTGCTCTTTTTTCACGTACAAAAGTATACCGTTGCTATTAATCAGTTTGTCCAAATGAAACATTTTTATGGGACGTAGTGTAACGGATGTTTCTCCCAAAGGAAATTCTTTTCAATTGAATTATTGTTTTTCTAGAACATATTGTGTGACAATTTGATAATTGGATAAATCGATTGATTGTCCATTATCTAGAATTCTTGATAATAGGCAACCAATCGATTTAATGGCCGTTCAATACTCGAATTGAATATTTTTTACTTAAATCGAATAATTTTTATTTAAATCAATAATTTCAGTATTTTAAATGCTCACTCCCTAATCTGAATCAGTGGAATTTCACAGAAAATCAGTAAAGTACACTACCGTCAGGAAATATCGGTATACATGCCAATCTTTAAATCACGATTTGTTTGTAAATACAAATAGCAGAAAATTAACAAAGATACCATTCAAAAAATTATTCAATTCTACCGTTAATGATACATAAATAGACATTTTAATAATTAATGCAAAGATTGCAGCAGTCAACAAATTTGACAAAAAAAATTGAAAAAATAAAATTTTTTCAACTCCTGCATATTTTTAAAAAATTGCAAACTTACATAGGTAGAATCATTCAAGTCTCATCTTTAAATTAAGGCCAAAAGAGTTTAAAAATCTTAATCGGTTCACGATCCAAAGCTTAAAATCCCCGTACAGGATCCTTAAAGGATCCTCTCGGGAGCCTGTACAGGTCCTGTGCAGGATCCCATACAGGATCCCGTACTGGTTCTGTACAGGATCGTATACGGGATTTTGGGACAGGGTTCCTGTGCAGGTTCCGATGCAGGAACCTTAGTTATCAAAGATTTCTGTAAAGGTTCCTGTACAGGAACACTTGCAGGATCCAGTACAGAAAACTTTGTAAAGGTTCTTATACAGGAACCTTTGCAGTTTTGTAAACTGCAGGTACTTAAGTGTAAAGGATCCTGTAGGGAACCCGTAAAGGATCCTATACGGTTTCCTCAATTAATTTATTTATATTTTTAACTCCTGCGCAGTAGTTTTCTATGAGTTTTTCGAATGCGCAATACATTTTTCTGTCCAACATTGATATACGAGCCTAACATATTAAAATGTGAAGTCTATGTATGTCAAATGTCGCTTAACATATAAAAACTTTAAAAAATTAAAAAGTTTCCTGTACAGGATCCTGCACGTGTTCCTGTACAGGAACCTCTACAGGAACATTTGATAGCTAAGGTTTCTGCATCGGAACCTGCACAGGAACCCTGTCCCAAAATCCCGTACGGGATCCTGTACAGGACCAGTACGGGATCCTGTATGGAATCCTGCACAGGACCTGTACAGGATCCCGAGAGGATCCTGTACGGGGATTTTAAGCTGGGGAGACATCATTTCCACTTATGTATCATTAATCGTGGAATTTAATAATCTTTTGAATGGTATTATATTTGTTAATTTGTTGACATTTGTATTTACAAACAATTCGTGATTTGAAGATTGGTATGTTTTTGGGCCGTGCGTGTGCAGCTGTGCCGATATTTCTCGACGGTAGTGTATGACTGAAATTTCAATCTCTCTAAATCTGAATTAGTAGAAAGATACTAATGAAATGGTGAAAAGTCGTCCAATAAATGATTTTGTAATAATTCTACAGTTAGTGATGTACATGAGCGAGAAATATGAGAAATGAGCTACGTTGAGAAAGACTTTATTCTTTTGTTTCTTTTTCTCATATCGTCTCATCTCATAAATATTACTATTCTCAAATCGTTTAATATCTCAACATTAACCTCTTGTCAGTTAAACATTTGAATATCTGATTTCAGATTACAAAAACTTAAAAAGCTCATCTTTAATGGCAAACAACAATTTTAAATATTTACTTATTTCTTTAAACCGTTTGTGGCCCAAAAGCTATTTTTTTACAGACTGGGAAGGGGGTAAACTTTTCAAATATTATTTTTTCGTTCATCAATATTTCCAACAATAATAAATTGCGGATTTTGTTTAATTAAAATTAAATATTTTTAATTAATTCATATAATTTAATCTACGGTTCAAGGTTTATAATATTTATGTACTTTCATTAATTGCAATACATTCAAAAATACAGTAAAATTTTTTTCTTAAATAGATCATTTTTTAATTGTTTTAATTAAAATGTAGGGGAACATAGTCAAGGTCGGCCACCTTTTTGACTTTTGTTTATAACTTTTTAAAAAAAAATGAATTTGGACAATTGAAGTATATGGTTGGAAAGTCCTGTTTAATAGAAACATCTTTTCTGTACAAAGTAAATTTTCTATAGTTTAGACATCAGGGAACAAGATTTTCACAACAAAAATTTTAATTTTTGTGATTTTCAACGTTTTTCCGACCGAATTGTTGTAACCATAAAGAAATACGTTTCGGGATTCGATTTTTACTTTGATTATCTTTCAACCATGAGTCCCACAAATCTGCATACTTGCCTTGACGATTCAATTTGTTTTTTGCTTCCTCATAAGGAAGCTTTGCATTCGTGACGATTTTCAATTTTTCAAAACATGCACTGAAAGAAAAAATTCGCTGGTACAGCTAGAATTATGTCTAGTTTTCCCATAAGGAATAGGTAATAACCTGATACCGGCTACTGACATAAATTATAGGTAGTTCAGCTATACTGATCGGAGCGTTACACATACATATGCCAACGTCAACACACCAATGTGTAACATAACCTATATGGATTGCTAGATCGAACCAAAACCACCAAACATACACGTTTGTCTGTTCTTTCCAAAGCCTTTCTTTTCAGTTCGACAAGCATGCGCGTAGGTGGCGCTAGTGACCTTGACAAAAAAACGCGAGTGGCCTACCTAGACAGTGGTCCAACCTTGACTATACTCCCCTACAATATAATTTAAAAAAAAAATTTTTAATGCATTTTTCTCAAATTATAATTTTTACATTTTTTTACATTTTACATTTAGGATTTATTTTTATTATTTTGCAAATAAATAGAAATGAAATAAAACTTTCCAACTTTTGAAGAAAAAAATATTTTTGTTTCGTTAAACAAAAAATTTATTTTTATCAAATATTTTTTATTGGCATTAAATAAATTGACAAAGTTGGATATTAAAAATCTTAATATACTATAGATATTAAGAGAAGATGCTAATGCATACCATCTAAATGTTATGGTTTAGTTATGGTCAGATCTTAAAAAGTATAATCTGTAAATATGAGATTTGGTTTGACTTAAGAATTATTTGATACAAAATATTTATTTGATAATAGACAAATTAATTATGAATTAAATAAATTTTTTTTCAGTGTAAACGATAATGATAATTGGAGAAAATTGTTTCTCTTAAATGTATCTAGAGTAATTTTTGCTTTTTTGTTCTATGATATCTAACTGTTGTCAATGAATGTTTTGTAGTATTTAACATTCAACTGGGGTGTATTTCTCATGATGTAAGTGTTATGTGGCGGTAAATGAAATTCACAGTATGTGAGAAAAACCGCAAGTTCCTTCAGTTTATTGACACAGTGAGAGGAATAATGCATTATTCTCAATAGTCTTTATTCACACAATAACATCACTACTATTTGTAATATTTTCGCTTTATTAAATGCTTTCGTAATAGTATATAATTATTTTTTTACATTCATAATTAGTAGTAATAATAATTATATTAATGATTAATAATAATTTTTTATAATAACAGTAAAAACTATAATAATATTAGTCAAAAAATATTAATCCTATAATGATTGTTATTAAATTATTATTTTTCTTATTATTCTTATTATTTCTTTTTCGGTTTTTTCGTCTCTCTAATTTCTTTTCCCTTACCTCGGCAACTTTTTATTCATTAATCCGATTACAAGGGAGCTGATATATATATATATGGCAAATGAACTGTTATTATAATTAATATTAAGTAGAAAGTCATTTGAAATATTGTTCCATATATGTCGTCTTTCTCAAGTATGTTTCTCTCTCTCTCTCTCTCTCTCTAAATTATAATTAAAAGGTATTTCTAAATTGAAAATTTCACGGTCTATTTTATAAAATTGCGAGATGAATACTTACTTGTGTGTAACAGTATGCGAACTGGTGTGTTTTTATAATATGGAGAAAAAACCTTTTTAACATTGTCTGATGCATAGATTCATATATAGGAAATTATATATTTATTCTTTTGAAATCTTTCATTGAGGCGTTTATTTTCTCTTCTTGTTAATTTGCGAATCGTGTGAAATATATATGCGTGAAAGAGAAAGGGAGATTTTCAAATCCGTTTAAACTATTTTTACCGGACATATCGCTTCTCATTTAACAAGATTGAATAAAAAAATGGCCTCGTTTCTGCCTCAGAAAAAACGTACGGTAATGATTTAATACTCTCTCATTTTTAAATCTTTTGCTAAATATCCAATTTTTTTATTGTATTTCATACTCCTAGTTTTGCGATTCACTTCTCGTTTTTCAAAAAAAAATTTTCGCACTTCATCGATTGCAATTCTTATATAATCGACTTCAAAGTCTGAATTATTTGATTATTTTGATTAAAAATTAATCAACCGTGTTAATGATTAATGAGCGTTGATTATCTTCGAATTCAATATTTTCGTAGAAGATGCGGCTATAAAGGAATTCCTGGTTCAATAGAAGATTATTTAATTTAAATAAATCTGATGCGGCTATAAAGGAATTCCTGGTTCAATAGAAGATTATTTAATTTAAATAAATCTGATCAAAGTATAAGTGTATAGTTTTAAGAGAAAAATTAAAATGTTAGCAAGTAATGACATTGATTATCCAATAAATTTCTACAAAGCTTAGGTAATTTCGTTGGTATATATTTGCTCAGTTCTTGATTTTCAGTATAAGATGAGCGCTGTCGTCATTGAATTGAAAATTGTAAATCAGCATTTTTTGTCGACTCGAGTTGAAATAAATCCAAGATGTCAATAATACTCAATTTAAGTGTCACATGCTTAAAGACTTGAATTGTAATCTGCTATGTGAAATAGAACTTGAAAAGTGAAATCCTGATTTTCTGTAAATTTATCGTTATTACTTTATCAATAATTCTTATATATATATATATATACAATTAGATTCCTCTTCTCCTTTGTCCTCATTTAAAAGTGCTAATTTACAATTTTACTCTCTAAATTCGTATTGCGTGAAGAGTGAGACACTGTTTTTAATTATCATATCTGTATACTAATTTATTTTCAATTATTACGGGTAGTGTAATTATTTCTTTCTTACTTTTGTTTACTAGGCTACTACTTTTGGGATAAACTTGTAGTTTAGTCAGTCAAAGATAATTATTAGTGTCAAAAAGTAAACTAGAATTTAATTAAAATAAAAATCTAAAATTAGAGAGACTTTTATATATCTCATGTTTAACGATAAATTACGTGTTCTACTCGATGCGCATCCATATAAGCGTGAAGATCTATCGTTTCAACAATAAACTTTTTCCCACAGCCTCTTGCTTGAACTCTACAAAGCGAATTTATTTAATTTTTTCTTTCTTTTTATACATTTTTTTGTATATTTTGGCCACATGGATGAACAAGTAGTATGTTTAAAGCATTTGCGAAAGTCTAATTCGTTTTCTGAAAATGATAAATAACTCTCTTAAACCTACTTCCTTCTGTATGAGCTATTTTATACACTCTTTTTTTAAAAGAACTATAATATTATTATTAAAATTCACTCGGCTATGTGATCACAGAATTTTTAGTGCTTTGAAATTTTATTAGATAGAAAATTAACTTGAAGAAGAGATTTGAATTTTAGACAATTTTCTTCATTGCACAGCGTTAGTTTATCTTTTTCATTTGGCGAAATTTATAGTTATTGTTTTTATGTGATGAAGGTAGTTTTTTGCTTTCCTCTCATGGATGCGAATGTCTCTAGTGGAGGACTATGAAGGAAAAGGAATCATGTTGAATAAACCACAGAAATAGAAGTTGTATATTCCTTATACACGAATATAATTTTTCATAACATGATCAGGGCAGGCCGAAAAAGAAAATGCGGTTATATCTGTTTCAAACGTTTTTCATTTTGAATGTTTATATTATTATAAACGGGAATATCTACAAATGTGCTCTACTTTTCACTAATTTCGGATTTAAAACTTTGTGTATAAAAAAAGGAAAAATTTCGGGCGAATTGCTTTACTTTTCAAAAAGATGCAACAATCCACTTACAGGATTATACTGAATGCTGTTAGAGGAATCATCCTCTATCAAATTTTCAATTTGATATAGGAATTGCTTCAAATTCATTCCACATTGTAATTTTGAAATACAAAGATTAAAGTCCTTATTTTGTCCTAGAGATTGTATTTCTAAACAATTTGCGTATCATTGTTTTTTATTTTTATAATTGAAGGTAAATTATGTAGCTCTTTCTCATATATATATATATATATATATATATATATATGAGAAATAAAATAACGTTGAACTCTAGAAAGGATTGGTATTTTCACATTTTCTTATATATTTCAAAGTAAACCTTGTTTCGTTTGACTTTTATATTGTTAGCTTAACAAGAGAAGATAAATTTGAAAGATATTACAAGAATATGTGAATGTTTCAAGGTAAGGAGGACCGGAACAAATAACTTGACTGAAAAATCACGGAAGAGGAAAATTCTAGAAAATATTAGTTCGAAATCTATAAAATAGAATCATGATTGAATAATTTTCGTCTAAGTTAACGAAACAAAATCTTTTTTAAATTCTTCAAGAGTATTTGTATAAGTTTTATCAATAAAATTATATAGATAAGTTTTTCAAAAATTTAGTGTTTTGATAATGATAAAGGAATTAACAGAAATAACAATTTTGAATATAAAAGAATTAATTTAAAAAAGTTAAAAAAAATGAACGCGCGAAATCAGAACTTATAAGTTGTTAAACAATTGCATTTTGTTGATAAAGAAGATTTCTTAAATTGTTTCGAGTGAATGTTCCTTTTTACCTTCAGCGATAAACATGTTGTACTAGAACCGGTTGAAACATAAGTAGGAACTTTCTATATTTCAAGATAGATGGAGAACAAAACCACTTTTTCAATTATCGTAGAATTTTTTATTTATTAATTTTAATTATGATTCATATTATGATAGCATGATTTTAATAATATATCGTGATTATAGTATTTTAATTTCTTTAATCAACTCTTTTCATAAGAAAATTTTCGCAAAAAAAGTTTAATTAAATTATAATTTTATGCTCTTATAATTTGCATCTAATTATTAAATATGTTCTATTCGTTTTTATAACAAATTTGTTAATACTCTATTTATTTTTTTCTACTACTATTACTATTAATATCATTACTACTATTGCTTAATCTACGCAATTTGAAAAAATTTAATGTATTATCACAATTTTTTGCAGATATCCAGTTGAGACAAAAACGAATCAAAAGTGTTGTGAAGCAACAACATTTTGATTCGTTTTTTGTCTTAATTTGATATCCGTGTTTGATAATTTTTCCAAAAGCAATTATTTACACTATAAACGAACTTAAATAAAAAATAATAATTATAGAAAATTGTAATAATTTTTGTGAAATATTATATCAGAAGTACTCATCAAGATTGAAATTGAAATCAGTGGTCTCGATTTAAATATATATATATATATATATATATATATTTAATATTCTACACATATATAAAATATAATACATAACAAGATAAAATATCCAAAGTAATATAATTGACTACGAATTATAAATGCATTACAATTTTTTACAGTTTTTTTTTCTAAAAACATTTTATTCACTGCAAGTCTTCACGGGATGACTATCATTAACTGGCAATAAATGCCAGAGTAATGTAAAACAATAAAAAAAGTAGCTCTCGTCCTTGGTGGAGGACGCCCTTTTTCTTTTCATTTTATGAAGCTCGTGCTCACGCGCAAGAGTGAATATATAGGTATCGCGTTTCGCACCGGAAATAAAAATCTATAAAAGGGCCCTCGTCTTTGGTCCTGTCGATCGGTAATGAGGTTGTAATGGCTTGCTGTCGGCTTCACACAGCCAATAAACGTCTTCGTGCCACGCGTATTATTGAGTGATTACTGACGTTGAAGAAAAAGAGATTTCTCCCTGTAACCTAAAGGTTTTTAGTTTCTATAAAGCGAAAAAAAAATTTATATATATATATATATATATATATATATATGTTAGAGAGAGGGAGAAAGATGGTTTCATGCGTTAGGCACATTTGTAATAAAGGATGCTGAACACCCCGGACGGAAACAAGAAAGATAACGCGATTCTCCTCGGGGATCCTGGCAAAAACGAGTCATGGAGCCGTTAACAGCTGTCGATCGACGATAATCGCATACCCTGCTGATTCATTCAGAATTAATCCAGAACGAAATCAATTATTATAACGAGACAATAAAGTTTCATGTTCATGTGGAGTACCACTTCCTAACAATTTTTTATCATGTTCCCTTTTTGCTGTAAAGATATAAAATCATTTCTTCTTTGTATTGCAAGGAAGAATATATTTTTAAAGTCTCTCTTGACCCAAAAATTGCGACTTATTTTATTAGATTAGAATGAAGAAGAAGATAAGAATCAGCAGGAGAAGAAGAAGAAAAAAGGCGCGGTTTATTCATTCCGCTACAATTAGTTGTAGACGTAACACAACCTCCGAAGGTCTTCTGGAAGTCCCTTTCAAGAATGCGTGACTAGTCGAGTTTATAACCTGCTTTCAATTACCGATCGTTGTGCTTTTGTTCGCCACTAGGGCGTCTTGATGCTAAAAAGGGTTACAGGGGGCAACGCGTACAAAACGAAGGCGTGAACGCAATCTTATACTCTGTCGTGTACCTATAAGAGTGCGATTTATTAGACCACCATTGAAAAAGAAACGATCAACATCGTTCTCAATGGTCGTTCATGAAGCATAAAATAAAAACACGATGCATTTAATGTCCAATTGACCGTTGGCGTCACACAGACACACGAAACAAAAAAATTATAATCGAACTTATATGCTTCATATATTTATTCTCAAAAAACATTATATAAAAAACAACAACTATTTTTAACATTTTTTTTATCTTAGTCATTTGATTTACAAGATGAATTAATAGGATCGTTTAATTGGCGATAGTTTCGATTTTTATTCTCGAAGCGATGTAGATAAATATTTATATTCATATATTAATTGATAGAAGTAATTGCAATTTTTAATGAGACCTTTTTTCCAGGCACAATGATGACATCATTGGTGTTACTAGTGCCAATTGTGGTTTCCGTGACAGTCGCAGCATCACAAATCTTGGAGGATCGACTAATCAGTCGCAGTAAAGATACTTTTACCGTTTCACCAGAAATGGAATTCGATTCTATCAAAATGGATTCCAAGAGATCATCGAGGAGACATCTGACAAAGATAAATGAAGACGCAAAAGAGACAAAAACTAGTCAATTTTTATTTGCTGATGGCATTTCAGAAAATCAATTATCATCAACCACACCATCGACATTTAAGGACATTGGCATATCAAAATTGAAAAATGACGATCGAAGGCCGATCACTACAATCAAAACCGATCATCGCAATAGTGACAACAATAAATCTGCCACCAACTTTAGTAATATCGAGAAGGACAGGGATAAAGCGCCAAATGATGATAGAAACAAACTAGAGAGAAAAGCTTTACAAATCTCAGAGAATGATGTCAACAATCTACGGATGGAGACAAATAATTTGGGTAACGATTTTAGTAGAAGTTTGCCATCGAATTTTCCTGGTGGACAACTTTCTACTAGGGGCACACAAAAGAATGAGAAAGGTGGATCAAGAAATGTGAAAAGTGCACCGAGGAATGTGAAAAGTGGTCAAGGAAACGTTAAAAATGGGCAAGGCAGTACAAAAAGTACGAGAAGTAATGTTGAAAGTGGACAAAATATTAAAGCAACAAACAATGTTAGTGCAGAAAGTGTAAAAGCTAAAACGAATAATGTACAAGATCATGCTAGAGCTGCACAAAATAGTGGCAGATCTACACAAGATAATGTCAAAACTATACAAAGTAATGTAACAACTTTACAAAACAATGTCAAAAGTACTGAAAATAATGTTCGAAGTGTATGGAATGTAAAAACTGGACAAACGAACATCAAAAATGCAGAGGACAATGTTAGAAGTGCGGAAAATGTGAAAGTTATATCAAACCATCTAAAAACTGGACAAACAAACGTGATAAATGCAGAACATAGTTTTAGAAATGCAGAAAGTGTAAAAACATCAAATGTGAAGATAAAAATCGGTCAAAATAATGTTAAAAGTGGAGAAAACACAAAGAGGAACACAAATATGGACAATTTCCAAAAAACCGATGCAACATCAACTGACAATGATGTCAGTAATTCAAGAACAAAGGACACAAAAAACATAAATCCTAGTCAAACAACCACAAACCTTAAATCAACATTAAGACCATCATCAATTTTGGAAAATGACCCACCAGGAACGGATCATCACAGATATAAATTAGGAAAAAGAAATCGAAAAAATAAGGGTTTCTTCTTCCACTATCCGTATGTGCCCCAAATTCGTCATCATTATCCACATTATGATTCAAATTTTGAAGACTGCAATTACAGTGGATCCGAGGAACGAACCCCTGGCGGGAAGAAAAAGTATCAGGACAGCAATATTTATTATATTAAACTACCGCCCACTCCGTACATGTTCGTTCCAGGTTTGGGGTATGTTTCACAGCCGCCGAGATATTCGCCGCCGCCACAGCTACCACCCCTCAATCCCCCCATGGCAAATGTAAGGCCCTTTAGGCCCCCAAGGCCTCCGACGATTTATCAACCGCACGTTAACCCTTTCATAAAAGTGCCGATAGACTTTATTAGCAATGGCAAACCAACATCGGTTTATCAATGGCAAGACGAAAAGCCCCCATCGCGAAACGATAATCAAATAACGAATTTAGACAAGGGACCTTATGTTTTTAATGGACGACCAAGTAGCATTTATCTTATTAGGCCCGATGGGTCGCAGACTATTCCTCAGCCTATTAGGTTAAATGATTATCAGAACAATGGTTACTATTCGAGTGCCACTTTTGATTAGAGAACCAAAATATTTGTAGTATTTTTCGTTGTTGTCGAGTTTTAGTGTGTGAATAGATTATTTTTATTTTTTTTCTGATTGTTTATTCTGAAAGCTTGTCGACTTTTTGGTTTCAGGACTTTTGTTCTTTTGAATTTTTAGAGAATCGAAATTTTTAATATCTTTGATCCAAATTGTCGAATAGTGAATATGTTTGGGGTACAGTCAATATTAAGGTGTCACATCCCCTAAACGCTTTTCCATAGATTTTTTGAAAATTTTACTATACATTCTTATTATCATTCTTAAAATATTTGAAAAATTTTAAGAATTTTCAAAACCTGCAATTTATAATACACGAATACATCTTGAAACAAATTGTAAAAAAGTTAAAGTTTACCGTCTCGTTGTTTTACAATTATAAATGAAAGCTTCTATTTTATGACGTTATTTGTCTTATTTTGAACCCTCAACACTGTGATTTGGCACATGTACAGTCGTAGGTACATGTATCTGTAGTAGTAGGTTCAGGTTGAGCTAAATATGTATAAGAACTTGAGGAGGAAAGTATAGTGCGTTAAATACAGTATTAAGATACTATTAAACTCTTGACACCGATTACAGGGAATGTGATACCTTAAGGAAATTTGCGTTAAGGCAAAGTTTTGTTATACTGATTATTTGTTCAGAAGAATTTTTCTATGAATTAGTTTAATAGAATTTAAATTTAACAAAAATACGTATTTTGAGAGTTTAAATTTTTTATAACAAACTTTATTTTACACTAAGAATACTGTTTGATTTCGGTACGAAATATTCAGTTGTTCTAACTACATTTTCAATTGATTAATGTTCAACAACCAGAATTATAAAAATGATGGTTTATTTGGTTGATAGAACAATCAAAATTAAAAATACTTCTTTTAAAAAAATTATGAGAAATCTGTATAATGAATTCCTATTTGAATGGATTCAATTTATCAGAAATTAATTAATTAAAAATTTATTTTAAATGAAATTACAAAAATTTGGATTCAGTTATAAATGAAGCAGCAAAAATAAAAGAAAAATTATTATACCTATACTACTAATAGAATGTAGTCTTCAAATTTGGTAGTCTTATATAGTGTTGTAAAAATTGAGTTTCTGATTTTTTAAATTTCTAGTCTTGATTTTTAAGTCTCCTCTTTCTAACAATTATTTTTATAATTTTCTTTGACCAATATCTTTCTGTATTTATTTTCTAAACATTATTTTATCCTAACTCAACATTATTAATTAAACTTCAATTGTTATGATCAATTTTAGTTTAATTAAAATATTTAAAGTTTTCAAAAAAATTAATTAGTTAATTTTAATTCATTCCTCGATTTGAAATTATATCAGTGAATCGTTAATTAGACAATAAGGAGGTAGCCTGGTGTTCAAGCCTGTTTTGAAAGCATTTTTCGGGATCTCTTTTTTTAATTATAAAATAAAATATAATCACTTCAGACCTTTTTACATCTTTTTATTATTATTATTATTATTATTATTATTAATTATAAAGAAAGATTATTTTACTTTTTTATACTTGATATTGTTATAGATATTTAGAGTTAATGTTTACAAAAAAAGCGGTGTAAGTGATTTAAAAAAATCTATTCGATCGATTGCTAATTTACTTTTTTCATCTTATTTTACATAACCACCCAGACAGCACGTAAGCTTGCAGCAAACTTGCGGCAAGCTTTCCGCGCAATGTTGCTAATGTTGCAGGGTAAGCTTGCCGTAAGCTTACCTCAAGCTTGAAATGTCATACCTGACACAAAGTTACACTGTAAGATTGCTGTAAGCTTGCCTTAATGTTGCTCGGCAAGATTGCCGTATGGTTATTACAAGGTTGCCATAAGATTACTACAAGGTTGCCGTAAGATTAAAGAAAAATGTCTGCAAATTTTAAAATCGAAAAATTTCCAAGTTTTTTTTTTATTTTTTAATTCGAGCTATAGCCACTATCAAACAGCACAATATAAAATTTGATTATTTTCATTTAGACAAGGCCCAGTGATGTTATCACCTGCACCAGCCTCCTACTTCGTTTTTTGTTATAAACATTAACTATAAATATCTATAACAATATCAAGTTTAATAAAATACTGAATTTATATTTTTAAACAATTTATAATAATAATAATAAAAAGATGTAAAAAGATTTGATGTTATATTTTATTTTATAATGAAGAAAAATCCTGAAATATGCTTTCATAACAGGCTCGAACACCAGACTATCTACTTAATAATGATAATAAGAATAAAAAAAAGAATAAAAGTAATAATAAAACAAATAAGAATATAAATAATAGTATTACAAAAATAATAAAACGAATAATAATAATACAAAATTTTAAAACTATGTATTATTTTTATACATCATATAAAAAATCATGTGAATTTCAAGATTAATGAAAATTTAAAAATTATAATATTACTCTAAACACAATTAATTTTAAAAACGCTCATAAAATAATATGATGAGGATTTTATTTAATGTTCTATTTATTGCATGAAAAATTATTTTTGATATATATATTGTATTTTTCGATAGATATTTATATTACAAACATAAAACGTGTTCCTCATAATATTGTAAAATATTAAAAAAAAATAATTCGATAAATTGTGTGTTGTGTGTGTGTTTGAGTGCATTTGACTTGAATTGACGAAATTAAAAATTGAATTACTTAACTTTGAATTGGTATCCGCTTATTAATAAATTCGTAAAGTCATTTATTTCAGAAGTCAAAAGTAATTAGTGTTGTCGATATTATACAACTCACAAAATTACTGATTTATATCGTTGGGAAATTATAATATGCTGCACTCAATTAAAAACAGTGCTTGTTTTCAATTAAAAAGATTAGTTTCTTGCAATCTGCATTACAATAAAAGTATGTACAATGAATCAATATATTTTTATTTTATATTTCTTTTTATCAATGAAAAGGAAAAATTAATGTGTGGTCCTAATGAATTTATATGCGACTATAGCGTTTTAAAAAAGATCAAGATGTATGGGAAATAAATGTGTGAAAGGGTATTTTTTATATAAAAATAAAACATTTATAAATATCTGGACAATATTTTTCAAGTGACAATATCAGAATATATGATATTGTGAACAGTAAAAAGTGTTAAAAATGTGAAAAAAATTAAATAATAGTTTGAATGAATAATAAATTATTATCTATTTAATTATATGTAGATTATAAACACATAAGTTGTGATTTGCGTGATACTCAGGTTGTAAACTGAGATTGTTAGAATTTCTACAGTAGCGTGGAAATATGTATCAATCTTTTTTATTGTAGGTATTAAAAATATTTTTTTACTTTTTTCTTAAATTTTTAAAAAGGTGTACCTATGCAATAATATGTTTAATAGAATTGCATGTAAAAACAAGTAAAAAACGACACTCCATTAAAAAAATTTGGTTAAAAAAATTTTCATTAAAAATGTCCATTTTTTAAAATTAGAAATGATTTAAGGTTTAATTATATGTTAAAAATAAATAAAATCACAAAATACATCCAGAAATATTTAAAAGTTAAAGTTATCGTAAATTTAATGAAAATTAACTAATTAATAATTTCAAGACTGATTTTTTCTATTAATTTTTGTTCTCTTTATATAATTTATAATATACATATTTCCACGAATATGTACTTTAATTGAATGTTAATTGCTCAAAAAGAATAGGGTGAAATTTATTAATTTAATAACGAATTTTAAAAAAGTGTTTGTGTGTTTTGATAAATTTTTGTAATTATTAATTACGCAATAGACACTATAGAAATGAATGTGAAAAAGTTGTTTGTAATAAGACCAAAAAAAGTAGCTACACAATGGTAGCCTCATCTGTTCTTCTAGTTTTAAGAGTTTTTCTATTTTCTTACGCTATTTTGTAAATACTAGATGCTTTTCGAGATTAATTAAATCATTTATTTAATCCTCTTTTTCATTAAACCTGTTTGTAGAATAACCTCTTTCACCTATTAATCACAATTTCCTCTTATTTCTAGTAGATGAATAATACAAATTAATAGTACATTATGCAACAAAGGCGTATTATGGTTACTCTATGCTACCTGCACCGGTGCATGCTAAGTTCTCCCATATAACCCAGCTGGTCAATAAAGTAACCATTATTGCCCTAGGGAGATAAAGGGTACTTTATTGGCCTGTGAGCGGTCAATAATGTACCCTTTATCTCCCTAGGGCTATAATGGTTTCTTTATTGACTGCTGGGTTATAAGGGGGAACTTAGTATGCGCCTGTACAGGTAGATAAAGTGACCATAATACGCCTGAGTTGTATAAATAATATTATTATCTAAATAAAAATTAAATTATTTTTAAAAATTAGAAAAAAATTTATTTATTTTTTACAAATAATGAAAGGCCTAGCGGAGTAAGGATGCAAAATCCTCCGCCGTTCAAAAAATTTTTAATTTTTGTTACATGTTGGCAGAATTAAGATACAATTTTTCACCAAATATTTTTTCAAAAAATTCATTTTTGTAAGAGTTATGGAGGGGGAAAGAAAAATCAAAAATTTGTTTTTTCTCGATAACTACTGGATCGATTTTAATGAAATTTATACGTGTTTTATAAATTAATAAGAAAAATTTTTTAAAAAATTTCAAAAAATTTTGCCCACAAAAATTTTTTTTTTGAATTTTCAAAAAACAATTTTTTGGTCTTAATTTAGGGATACTACACTACCGGTCAAAATTGAAGGTCCCTATCAAAGAATCGGTTATAACTTTTTTAAGCTCAAAATTCTCGACCTCTAATTAAAAAAAGGATTAAAAATTTTAATTTCTTGAAAACATGTTGCATTTGTATAAAGATTATCAAAATGTTTTTAAAAAAATTGGTATTGAAAACATTCTAATTATTAACTTACAGGGCAATGATTTTAAGCTTGAAAAAGTTATAACCGGTTTTTCGATAGGGACCCTCAATTAAGAGACCACTTGCAAAAGTGGCATTAAAAACATGACATTCTTTAAATATTCAGAACTTCGTTAAATATTAACGTTGAAAGATTTTAAAGACAATTTTGGAAAGATTAGAAAATTTGCCGTTAAATTATTCTATGTTTAAGACCTATTGAAAAATATAATCGGAGATATGAAGCGTAATAAAGATAGGTGTAATTTTCATTAACAGTGAATTTTCATTGTCCAACTTTTTGAAAAGTGTTCAGAAAAATTTGACATTTCTAATAAATGAAAGCTTGTATTTTCAGCTTTAAAATAAGAGTAAGAACAATTTAATCTATGCATTGGTTTTTAAGTTATGAGTAAGTTTTTTTAACCATGCACAAGATATTTGCAATGCAGTGATTCAACTGTTTGCAAATAGGCTATTGGACGAGTGGCGATTAGCGGGTCAACAAAGTTTACAACTAAAATACATAGATTTTAAATGCTTTTTTAACAATATTATAAAATATTGAATAAGATAAAAAAAAATAAAACAAATTAAGAATATAAATTCATAAAATTTACAAATAAAATATTTTAGGGTCAGTCCATTATATTTCACCTAAAGCCGTTGCGGCCTATTTTTAAAAAAATCTCATAATTTGTAAAAATGATGTTTAATATCCATAGAATTCATTTTTGAAATTATTTTATACAATTTTTTGAATGAAACTTAGAATTTTAATTTTTAAGTTGAGTTTCACAGAAAAAAGGTTAGATTGAGAGTTATGAAAATTTAATAAAGAAGCATGGAAATAATTTAGATAATACAAATTTCTTGATTGATATTTGTTAAAAATGGGCTTATTTACTTGAATAAATAGATTATTATGCAAACATACTTAAAATAATAGATAAAAATTGATTTTAAAATTTACCTATGAAATGTCAAAAGTCACTGCATTTTAATTACATTTTTCTAAAAAGTTTATAAATATTAACAAAACTTAATACTACATAATGTAAAGTACTTTCAATGTACTTTCATATTATGTGCTAACTTTTTAATTTTATAATAAAGAAATATGAAAAATTTTACCTTTAATATTGAGTGTTTCATGATTTTCAGAGATTTTAATCACTTATTTCTTCTCAGATGCAAGACGAAAAAATCCATTTTTTGTCTTAATATTTAAGTTTGACCTTTTTTTCCATTCTATTAAATTTTGGGGATGGATAATGAGCTACTTTTTAGTTTAAATTTAGTTTAAAAAATCTGCTGAAAAACCGCATTTTTTGGTTAAATACTAGTAGATTTTTGCAAGACTATTGTGATAGCCAACTTCAATTTTATAAAATTACCTGCTATTAACCAACAAACTCGCTTTTGGAAACAGATTTTTTAAACTAAATTTAAACTAAAAAGTAGCTCATTATCCATCACCAAAATTTAACAGAATGGAAAAAAAGGTCAAACTTAAATATTAAGACAAAAAATGGATTTTTTCGTCTTGCATCTGAGAAGAAATAAGTGATTAAAATCTCTGAAAATCATGAAACACTCAATATTAAAGGTAAAATTTTTCATATTTCTTTATTATAAAATTAAAAAGTTAGCACATAATATGAAAGTACATTGAAAGTACTTTACATTATGTAGTATTAAGTTTTGTTAATATTTATAAACTTTTTAGAAAAATGTAATTAAAATGCAGTGACTTTTGACATTTCATAGGTAAATTTTAAAATCAATTTTTATCTATTATTTTAAGTATGTTTGCATAATAATCTATTTATTCAAGTAAATAAGCCCATTTTTAACAAATATCAATCAAGAAATTTGTATTATCTAAATTATTTCCATGCTTCTTTATTAAATTTTCATAACTCTCAATCTAACCTTTTTTCTGTGAAACTCAACTTAAAAATTAAAATTCTAAGTTTCATTCAAAAAATTGTATAAAATAATTTCAAAAATGAATTCTATGGATATTAAACATCATTTTTACAAATTATGAGATTTTTTTAAAAATAGGCCGCAACGGCTTCAGGTGAAATATAATGGACTGACCCTTTAAAGAATTTTAAAAAAATGTATCAATTACTTTGATATAAATAATGTTTTATTTAATTGAATATAATTAATTATTTATTATTTTCATTTGCAAATTTAAAAAATAATGATTTAATTACTGTTAATTTAAATTCTTTAAAATATTTTATTTGTAAATTTTATGAATTTATATTCTTAATTTGTTTTAAATAATCTTTCCAAAATTGTAGTTGAAATTTTTTAACGTTAATATTTAACGAAGTTATGAATATTTAAAGGATGTCATGTTATTAATGCCACTTTTGGAAGTGGTCTCTCAATTTTGACCGGTAGTGTACTTCGGAATTTTTACAGAAAAGTCTCCTAAATGTGTACTTTTAAGAAATATTTTTGATAATTTTTTTAATCGGGTACCACATAGTGAAAAAAATTAAAATTTTAGGTGGCGCATCATTCGTTTCAAGCAAATGCGATAAATGTTTTAAAAGTCGTCCGCCATTTTGAATTTTGAAGAACTAACATTATATTTGTATTCAGCGACCCTTAAAAGCTCCCGAATGACCAGTTTAAAACGAATACGGTGAATTTTTCAAAAGTCGTCCGCAATATTGGATCCGCCATTTTGAATTTGAAACTCTAATATTACATGCTTCAAAATCATGCGGAATGATGCGCCATCTAGGATTTAAATTTTTTTACCTATGTGGTACCCAATTAAAAATAATATATTTTTTTAAAAATAAACACATTTAAGAGAATTTTCTGTAAAAATGCCAAAGTAGTATCTCCAAATTAAGACAATTTTTTTTAAATTCCTCTTTTAAATTTATAATATAGGTATAAATTTCATTAAATTCGATCCAGTGGTTTTCGAGAAAAAACAAATTTTTGATTTTTCTTTCCCCCTCCATAACTCTTACAAAAATGAATTTTTTGAAAAAATATTTAGTAAAAAATTTTATCTTAACGCTGCCAAAATGTAACAATAAATTTCAAATTTTTTTGAGCTGGTTCATATTTTGCATGTTTATTCCGCTAGGGCCTTTTACAAAAATTTAATTATTTAAAATATAGGGGAGAGTGGGGCAAACCGGACCGGTGGGTAAACCGGACCTCCCTCAATATTTCCGAAATGGCGAAACTGTCAAAAGTGTTATTAAGAAATTTGAAACAACCTTGTGTAGTATACCTTATTTTTTCAATTTGACATTTTTTACAAAAAAAAAAAATTTTTTTCAAAAGATTTTTTTTTACACGCATAGAAAGGGTTTGCTGTGGCAGTGAACATTTTGCTGCCACAGCAAACCTTGTTCGTTGAAATAGGGACAGCGAAAAAGTTCGCTGTGAGATCAAACAAGTTCGCTATGACAGCAAACTCGCATAAATTTTTACTAATGTTTGCTGTCACAGCTAACATGTTCGCTGCCACTGCAAACTTCTTAGCTGTGGTAGCTAATTTTCAGAAATTTCATAGCAAACATCTGTTTACTGCTAGAGCTAATTTTTTTTTCTGTGTAGTTTTTTTCTACACTTTTCCGAATTTTTTCTTAAGGAAATTCTGAGAAAATCGTGTAATATTTTCAAATATTATGTCTTGGGTTTTGAAGGTACACATCTCAGGAATATTTACCACCAAAAACTTTGATGAATTTGCAAAGCGTTTCTTTTTGACAAAAATTTATTCTCAAAATAGGCCTGTGGGGCATACCGGACCGTTTTCAGTGGGGCAAACCGGCCATAGGAAATTTCCATTTAATTAAAGTTTCATAAAAATTATTTAAAAAAAAATATTTCTTTCATTAAAATATTTACTTACAATGAAAACTAAATGTCTTACAATGAGAATTAGACCCTTTAATATTGTTTCTCTGATAACGACAAACATTTTAATTTTTTTATTTAAAAAAATCTTTATTTAATTAAAATTCAATCCCGAATTATTATTTTCATTACTACAACCATTGTTTACATGATTCTTCATGTTTTTTATTATTATAGATTATGTAAATGCAATATTATAAAAAAAACCAAGCGGTCCGGTTTACCCCAGGGGGTGGGGCAAACCGGACCGTTTGCAAATTGTTTTAAAGTTAACACAGCAACTAAACAATAAATGATGAAGTATAGGTGTCTCTGGGAAAAAGTTCCACAATTAAATGATCTTTCAAACAAGCCGTCGGAAAACGAAATCGGTCGATTCGTTTAGTCACAAGAGTCAAAAAACCGTTAAGGGGGTTTGCCCCACTCTCCCCTAATTGTCATTAATTTTTATTACATTCTTCAAAAGAAGTAAATTATTTTGAAGTATTTAAATACAGTTTGTTTGTAAGAAAGCATACATTTTTTATACATATTTGTAATTTAATTCCGTGAAAAATTGTAATATTTTATTCTTTTGAAAAATTTAATTATTTTCACAAATTATAAAATCCTTCAAAGAAGTTCAATTATGCATAAAAAAGTTTCAGCGCGTCTCGGGGCGCGCGAATGATGGTCGTCGCGCTCCGAGTATTATTGCGCGCTTCACGCGCAATGGTCCGCCACGGTTGTACATTATTAACGTTCTTGATACTATATTTTCTATTATCTTCTATTATAACCTTTTTTCTTTTTTTAAACTTACTTCGACTTTAAGGATTACATTCTCATCACATATTGTTGATTGATGATTATTCCGAGATAAAGTGCATCGCACAAATTTTTTTTCTAAATTTTTCGAAAATAGTTTGCCAGTTTTATTTCGTAAAGGTTAGAAACAATAATGTCGAAAAATTTCTAAATCTGTTTCAAATATTTCCGAATAGAATGGTAAGAAAAATTTCGAAACTATTCGAATTTTCTAGCAACGTATTTGATAAATTTCGAAACTCCTTTCAACTTTTTTCTAAACAAACGTTAAGAAAAATTGTTTCAACCTATTCCATTTTTTCGATCAAAACATTAAGATAAATTTCGAAACTTAGTTCGATATTTATAGCAACGTGATTCGATATAATTAGTAAAATTTTCGGATATTTTTCTAACTAAAAATTTAGAAAAATTGCAAAGCTAATAAATATTTTTTTTTCTTCAAATAGTAAGAATTTTTTAAAAATTTTATTGCTATTGTCTGTGCACTTATGTTAACTGTAGTTATTTAATTAATGCTGTTCCAATAAACATATAAAAATTATAAATGGGTGAAAAAAGAATTAAAACGATTATATCATATAAGTAGACATATATTAAGTTTTTATTTTTTTATAAATTAACAATTTTAATTATTATTGAGTCTGGTAATTATTCCAGTCAAATTACAATTATTTCAATAATTCTTTGATTTTGTTATATAAATTAATTTAATATATTTCACAACATAAATTTAAAATACATCACTTCTTTATCACACAAAAATAACTTTAAACAATTCACTTCACAACAACAAAATTTTGACATAAAAATATTCATTTCACCACAACATTTCGGAACGATAACTTACAAAAAAGTTAATTCACAACGAATTATTAACTTGAAAATAATTTTGTTACGCGCGATTTTAGTGTCTTCCTGACGAATGCTAAAGAGCAACTGATGCTCGAAAGTCTTTTGGAAGAAGATTTTACAGTCAATATTTAAAACTTACGAGTGTTTCAAACTTTCTTTCTAAATGAATCTACAAGAAATAAACTAGGACTAAAAAAACTTATAAAATAGACTTGTTTACAATAAGGAACCCTTAGAGATGGTCAACCGAAGGCAAACCATATATGACAAACCTTTGGAAACTAATGTGAAATACTTCAAAATTTTAAAACTTTGCTTACAGGAAAATATTTTTCTTGTTCTAATAAAATAATAAATAAAACTTGTTTATTTTAATTATTCGTAAAATAATAATTATTTATAAATAGATTAAAATCATGATAAAATATTGAATTATATTTATAAAAATATTTTTGAATTTTTGACGGTCACACTGCAAAAAGAAGTATCTTAATTTAAGATGTTTTGGTAGTCATTTCTAAGATGTTTTGGTAGACACTTTTCAGTTACTTGAAACATCTTAATTTAAGATGTTAAAAGTATCTTCGTACACATTTTCTGTGGTTTTTTTGGGGCAAAAAGTTTTGAGGTTAACTATGGGCTCTTATGGAAAACACTTTATGTATCTTAATTTTTAGTAACTTACACTTATGGCGCATCTTACGATTCTCAAGTAACTTATCGCTAAACATCTTATTGCAACAGAAACATCTTAATTTAAGATACTTTAAAGAACTTACAAAAGTATCTTACTTTTCTAAGATGGAAGAAATATCTTTATTACTACTAAAACGTATAAAGCATCTTAAATATCAGTAAGACGCTTTAGAAAACATCTTATTTTAAGATGTAAGACACCATTTTGCCATCTTACATCTTATTTTAAGATATCAAAAAAGACACCTATTTTTGCAGTGCAGCATTTTCAAATAAAATTTATGATGAAAATTATTTGTTATTAATAAAAAAATAGTTTGTTTAACAAAAACTTAATATCAAGGGAGGAGAATAGAATCATTCATTATTATAACATTTTTGTATGTTTAAATTCATATAAATTTTTAACTATAGTGTCATTTACAAAATTTACTTAATCTTAATCACTTTTCGAAAAATTTCGGAAAAGTTTCGAATTTATTCTACACTTTTTGAAAAATGTCGAACTTTGTATGATAAAATCATGTTCTCAAAGTTTTTTGGAATATTTCTAACTGTTTCATATGAAAAATTTCGAAAAAATTTTACCCGCGTAAAAAATGTTGACTATACCTCAATACTATTTTAAGCAGGGACCGCTGCTAAAACGAAGCTAAATGGAAAATTACTTTCGTTTTAGTGTTTGAGTCGACACGAAACTAAATTAACAAGCTGAGTTTAGTTTCGTGTCGGCCCGAAATTAAATTAACCCCTTGACAGTCGATGACGTGTATACACGTCATAGTGCAAGTTGGCTCAAACTGACGATGATGTGTATAGACGCAAGCAGATTTTTGGCTACAAAAACACACAGATTTGTCCACAAATTGATACTCGCGGGTTTTTGGGGGTCGCTGGTTACGAATCCGAACTCAGATTTTAAAAATTCAAAATGGCGGATCCAATATGGCGGACGACATTATTAAGAAATTGTCGGATTCACTTGAAACTTGTTACTGGGGGGTTTTCGGAGTCGCTGATTACGAATCCGAACTTAGATTTTGATAATTCAAAATGGCGGATCCAATATGGCGGACGAATTTTTCACAAATTCATCGAATTCACTTAAAACTCGTTACTTAGGGGTTTTCAGGTTCGCTGATTACGAATCTGAACTTAGATTTCGAAAATTCAAGATGGCGGACAACATTTTCACAATAACAGGACAAACTGGAATAAAGACGACCAAATGCAACTGCAAACGGTTACAAAAAAGACAGGTTTTAAGCTAAACGAAGAATAAAAATAACACATTAGACACATACAGAGCAATTAACAAAACAACTGACTGTCGCGTTCAACAAAAATGACAGTTACAGGGATTTCGACGTAAGACTTAAATAATTTTTGACTAACTGAATTTAAATAAATTCAGTTAGCTTTAAAAATTACTGGTTATTATATTGGATCCGCCATTTTCAAACCTGACTTTACATTTTTAATTTAAGACATAAATAAACTCCAAGTCACAAATTTTCAGTGAATATGATAAATTTGTTAAAATAGCGTCTGCCATATTAGGACTGCCAAATTGATACACCTGAGTATCGAGTTTTAAATGAACCCGATGAATTTTGAAAATTTTGAAAATGTCATCTGGCATATTGGATCCACCATTTTAAATTTTTGAAATCGGAGTTCAGATTCGTAATCAGCTACCCCGAAACCCCCCGAGTATCGAGTTGCAAGTGAAATCGATATATTTTTAAAAATGTCGTCCGCCATTTTGGATACGCCACTTTGAATTTTTAAAATCTGAGTTCGGATTCGTAATCAGCGACCTCGAAAACCCCCGAGTAACGAGTTTCAAGTGAATTCGATGGATTCTTGAAAATGTCGTCCGCCATATTGGATCCGCCATTTTGAATTTTCAAAATCTGAATTCGGATTCGTAATCAGTGACCTCAAATACTATAGTATACTGATTTGCGCGAATTTCAGTTTTCTAAAAAGTTGTTGACATTTTGAGCCCACTGATGAGATTTTGGTCTCGACTGCGAAGGGGTTAACAAATTAGATTTAGTTTCGTGTCAACTCAAAACAAAATATTTAAAAACATAATAATTTAGTGTCAATCACAGAAAAATTGTTTCTTCTGACTCACGTAACTAGAGCAACGTAAATAATTAATGCAAGTTACGTAACCAGAGTAAATTACAAAATTTTGTTTTTTGATGGAATTCCGTTCCCATCAGAGTTTCCATAATCCAGATCGGAATTATGACAGAATTCTTATAGGAATTCCAATTAAAGTCCCGATCGAATTTTTATAGGAATTCCAATTAAAGTCCCGATCGAATTCTATTAGGAATTTCAATCAAAATTCCGATCGAAATTCTGACAGAATTCTTTTAGGAATTCCAATTAAAATTCAGATCACAATTCTTTTAGGAATTCGAATCTATTTTCTAAGAATTCCGATTCCATCGGAATTTTCAGAATCTAGATCGGAATTCTGACAGAATTCTTATAGGAATTCCGACAGAATTCTTATAGGAATTCCAATCAAAATTTTGATTTCTGACTGAATTCCGATACCATTACAATTTTCAGAATCCAGATCGGAATTCTGACAGAATTCTTATAGGAATTTCAATCAAAATTCAGATCGGAATTCTTTTAGGAATTCCAATGAAAATTCCGATTACGGATGGAATTCCGATTCCATCAGAATTTTCAGAATCCACATCGGAATTCTGACAGAATTCTTATAGGAGTTCCAATCGAAATTTCTATTTCTGAAGGAATTCAAATTCCATTAGAATTCTGACAGAATTCTTATAGGAATTCTAATAAAAATTCAAATCGGAATTCCGATAGAATTCTTTTAGGAATTCCTATAAAAATTTCGATTTCTGACAAATTCTGATCCCATCGCAATTTTCAGAATCCAGATCGGAATTCTGACTGAATTCTTACAGGAATTCTAATCAAAATTTCGATACGAATTCCGACAGAATCCTTTTTGGCATTCCAATCAAAATTCCGATCAGAATTCTAACAGAATTTTTTTTAGGAATCCCAATCAAAATTGATTATCATTTTCTTGCATTTTGCGTTGATTTCTTGTAATAACGTTACAAGTTTCATGACGTGTATCATAATTTCTTTTAACTTCTTAGAGAATTCTTATTATCTCCGAATTCATATAGGATTCATTGTCCTTAAATAATTTTTCAATAGATTGGAGACCTTTATTTATCTCCGAATTTTCATAGCATTCACTGTTCATAAACATTTTTTTTTATATCATAAAGGTTTGTTTTTACCTCCGAATTCAAGTAATATTTATTTTCATTTGATACACAGTGTAAATATTCATTAAATTTTTCTTCAATTTTTTCTTGCACATATTTATTAACATATTTTTGAGTAATATTCTCTTGAATTTCCTGAGTTTCTTCAATTTTTTCTTCTTTTATTTCTTGTACTTTTTCTTCAATAATATCTTCAACTGGATTTCTGGATAAGGCATCAGCATTTACTTTTGTTTTGCCTGCCTTGTAGACCACATTAAAATCATATTCTGCTAATTTCAGCTTCCATCTTGTTACTCTTGAACAAGGATCTTTAGAATTTTGGAACCACACAAGCGGTTTGTGATCCGTAACTAACGTAAATTTTATTCCATAAAGATAAGGTCGAAAATTTTGCACACTGTATACAATCGCCAATGCTTCTTTTTCATAAGTGTCATATTTTCTTTCACATTCGTTTAAAGTTCTTGAAGTGTAAGCAACTGGTTGATCCTTACCAATTACTCCTTGTGATAAAATTCCTCCTATTGCAAAACCTGAAGCGTCCGTTGTTAAAATAAATGGATGAGAAAAGTTCGGTCTTTTTAAAAGTGGTTCCTCACAGAGTTTATTTTTTAAAGTATCAAAAGCAACTTGTTGTTTATCCGTCCAAAGGAAAGGTATATCCTTTTTTAAAAGTCGATTTAATAAAATTTGCGATATTTGAAAATCCGTCTATAAATTTTCGATAATAACCCGCTAGTCCTAAGAAGTGTTTAATATTTTTAACATTTTTTGGTTTTAGAAATTTCTTTACAGCTTCTACTTTTTTCGGGTCGGGTCGTACACCATTTTTATCAATAATATGTCTTAAGTATCCTACTTCTATCCTCAAAAATTCACATTTATCCGGTTGCAGTTTTAAATTAGTTCCATGAGTTTCGAAAATTTTTCTTCATATTCTTCTAAGGTATCTGCATAAATTACAATATCGTCTAAATAAACAAATAATTCTGATCCTTGTAAGCCTAATAATACCTGATCAATAAGTTTTTGAAATGTGCTCGGTGAATTTTTTAATCCAAAAGGCATTCTATCGAATTCATAATGTCCAAATGGCGTTAAAAATGCCGTCTTATAAGAATCTCTAGGATCCATTTTGATTTGACGAAAACCGGATGCTAAGTCGAAGACTGAAAAATATTGAGCGTTTCCTAATTGATCCAACAGGTCTGTAATATTAAGGAGGGGGTAAAATTGACCTACCGTGCGTTCATTTAGCTTTTTGAAGTCTAAAACTAATCGCCATTTTTTATTTCCCTGTGAGTCATCTTTTTTTGGTACTATCCATATAGGTGTGTTGAAAGGTGAGTCAGCATGCTTAATAATTTTTTGTTTTAATAATTCGTTTACTTGACGTGTCATTTCTTCTTTATAAACAGGTGGAAATCTATATTGTTTAGTAATAATTGGTGTATCATCTGTAGTTATTATCCTATGTTTTATAAGATATGTTCCTTCCAAATATTCTCCAGGTATATGAAATCTATCGGAATAATTTTTTACTAAATTCATGATGTGTTCTAATTCTTCTTTGTTTAAGTGTTCGAGCCGAAGTAATTTTTTAATTTCTTCAACTCTATCTTCGCCTGTAATATTCAAAACATTTTCTGATTCAATATTTTTTGAAAATGCGTCAATAATTTGTTTAATTGTTGAGTCTTCATTTTTATTATCAGATTTGCTTAATGAACTTTCTTGCTTTATTTCATTAAAATCTTCTAAATTTAATTCAAAAATTGGAATGTCAATTGATTCGTTTAATGTATTTATAGCCTTTAAATAAGCTAATCCTTCTATGTTTGAAACTACCGCATCACCTAAGTAAACACCTTCTTTCAATACTAATCTTGGAATGTAACCTACTTTTTTATTTTTATTTAAAATTTTTACATGAATATTGTAAATTGATCTTGCTGGTATTGTAATATAATTTTCCGAATCAAAATTAAATTTTTGTTTATTGATTTCTAGGTGTCTTTCTTCGTAATTAATTTTCACTTAATTTTTTATGAAAAATTCTGTTCCTAATATTCCATCATGTTCAATTGGGACATCATTTGATAAAAGATTAAAAGTTGTTAGAATTCCAAAAATATTAATCTCAACTTGACCTAAAGTGTAAACAGCGTGATCGTTTATTCTGTTAATTTTAGACACTTATTTTCATCAATTTTTATATCAGATTTTAACGCGCGAAGTTTTAATAAATTTGGTCCTGCACCTGTATCAATCATCATTGTGATTGGAATTTTTAATTCTAGTGTCAATTCGAATATATGGTATAGTGTTGGTTTTTGCTAGATTAATGTTCCTGGATGCATAGTAATTTCTTTTAAATTCTTCCTCAGAGCATCCTACTGAAGAGGAATTTTGGAGATTCCCTGATTTTGAGTTTGCAAATTTGTTTGTTGTTGTTGTTTATTGTTATCATCCCACATTCTTTTTCTACAATTAGTAGAAATATGTCCTAATTTTTTACAATAGTTACACGTTATTCTTTAATTTCTGTTTGCAAAGTTTGATGTATTGTTGGTTCGTGATTCTTAAAACAATTTCGTTGTTGATTAGGGAAAAAATTTTGTTATTGATTTTGTCGTTGGTATGAAGTATGAAATTGATTTTGTGGCGTGTTTCTAAACTGATTTTGAAATTGATTTTGTCTTTGATTCTGTTGTGGATTTCTATAAGTATTTTGACTTTAAATTTATTAAATGCAGGATTTTGATTGTTAAATCGATTTTGATTTAAAAAAATTTGGCGTGATTCTGGAGAAAAGGAGTTTTCTCGTCTTGCTTCTATCCATTTATTAAGTTGAAAACAATTTATTGCAAAATGACCGTTTTTTCCACAAACTAAACAAGTTATTACATTATCTTGAGCGATATTAATTTAGGTTGTTTTAGCAAAATCGTTATTATTTTTAGGGTGAGAATTATACTCAGTATTATGCTCACTTTTTCTTAATTCACGGTGTGATAACAATTTTCTTTCTATTTCTACTGCTTTATTAACTATTTCTTGAAATGCATCTGCTGTACCAATTCTTATTTCCATTCCTGGTCTAAGTCCTCGTGAGAAACAATCAACAGTTGTATGGTATGGTTTCTAATGCATCGCGTAAAGACACTTGCTGATTGTTTGCAAGAGCAATGTTTTCTTCAAAAATAATATTATTTCTAGAGTTATCAAAAGAATTGTTTTTAGAGTGATCGTTTGTTTCAACGTCGCCAATTAAAGAATTATTTATGCTTGAATTTACTTCAGAATGATTTGGTAAATTGTTATCTACTAAAGTATTTTTAAATATAGAATCTTTGCTGTTGTTATCGTCAGTTTCTGAAGAATTATCTTCAGTGTCAAAAAGATTAGAATTAACAAAACCCGAGTCAAACTCTCTATGTATTTCTTCGGAATCAGGATTTTCTTTAGAATATCTAGGTGTACTTGTATGTAGTTTTTCTTTATAATAAGGAATTCCTGAATTTAATAACAATTCTGGATTATTTTTTATTTGAGAGTGAGTTAAATGTGAGGAATCGGTTGTATTTTTATTCGAAGAAGACATTAAAAGATTACATAATATCCAAATTTATAATATACGCAATAATTGTAAAATTGTCAATCTTGTTTCTTGAATATAAAATATACTTTTCTTTTATAGTTTTTTTTAAGCTTCAGGACGATAACATTTTTTAAACATTTAATAATAATAACAAATCACAATTTAAAAAATAAAACAAAATTTGGTTTAGCACAAATTAAATATTAAACAAATTCATATACGAGACAAAAAATCCATAAGTCAAGAGAACTCGAACCACTATTCATCAATATAATACTGGATTTATTTTAAGAATGCACCTTGCAACTTTAAAAATTATAAGTTAAGAGGACTCGAACCCCTATTCATTAAAACCAATATAAAATATATTTATGAATGCACCTTGCGACTTAAATCTTGTATAATATTGTCAATCAATATAAAATGTACCAATTTAAATGAAAATATTAAATGTCATTAATTATTTTTTTAATATTGTATGATGATATTATTTGCTATTATTATTTATTAAAAAAAAATTCACCTTTTTTTAACAATTGGTATACTCATTGATTTATTAAAATTTTTAGTAAATAGTTATATTCATTAAAATTTTCGAATTTTATTAAAATTTTGACAAAATTATGGCTGATCGACTTTATAATTTTCCCGGGCCGATGCACCAAAATTTATAAGGGCTTCTGTTACGTCAAAACAAAAAACCTTTATAAATATACCTAACGTTCCTCGTTTAAAATTGGTTTCATAAATGAATCTAATTTGGGATGAGGATAAGGTAATGAGCCTACTAAATGTTGTGAGAGAATAATTTATTTAAAAACCAACAAGAAAGAAAAGAGTTGACAAAAATACAATGAGTACAAAATTATGGATCTAACTTAAAGAATAACGATTACTTGTGGTGTGATGATTGTCTTGTAATCCAATCTTGAGTGGTGATGAGCACTAGACCAAAAGGGACCTCCTAATGGTTGTCCTTAATGGTGAGGTATTTGTGCTGGTGTTTACACTAATGAGATAGTGTATTGTATTCCGAAAAAAATCTGCTAGTCCCAGACAGTTGTAGCCTCTTTAGCAAATTTCAATGTTTCGAAATTTGGAATGTGATCCTTCAATATTAGAGTTTTGTAGACACTCGAAAGAATTTCCAAATTTATATTTTTGGAAATTGATAAAAGTTATATTTCGAAGATCGATGAATTTTCGATGATTTGAAACTGATTTCAAATTAATACTTGGGGACTAATTCACTTGTAATGAAGTATGTTTAAATTAATACTTAGAGTACACTTTTAAATAATGTTCAAAGGTATACTGGAAGACTTTTCACTTTTTAATAATGTTTAAAGGTTTACTGGGAGTTCACTTTTGAATAATGTTTAAAGGTATACTGGTAGTTCACTTTTGAATAATGTTTAAAGGTATACTGGGAGACTGTTCACTTGTTGACGATTAGATGAATACTGTGGATTTCCAAAAATTACTCTCTGATCTCTGCTTAATTTATATCTCTTTTTATACGAAACTGTTTCATTGTTTAGAATCATACACATTTCGATTTTACATACATTGAGAATGGGAGAGCAAGGTAACTATGAACACCTGTGCACTTTTTACTTGCGGCTGTAGACTTATCTTTTCTCTCTTTCTAATTTTTGTGTCTCTTCAAGCCCTCTCTTTGTGTATTAATGGTTTTTCTTCCTTCCTGTGGCGAAGTTGTTTGAAGGTTGTTTAACTGATGCACTATCGTTATTGTTTTTACATGATTTAAAATATTATTCTCTTTCCTTAGAATTATTATGATTTGTAATTTATTCAGATACATATAATACATATAATATCAATTGCCATATATTCAAAAATAATATAATTATAATGCAATAATATGAGATACATAAAATATAATCGTAAAATATATACGTAAAATACAATATCAAACACAAAATACATACATAAGTATTGTACTTAATTTAGGTACGTTAATAAGAAGTTACAGACGTAACACAATTTTCATCAAAAAAAAATTATTTTTCTCATTCCACTGTGCGCGTCACGTGGCCTTATAATTTTTTTCTACTTTATTCTACTCCCAGAAGTATAAAAAATAGTGCACCACTTATTTTTAGTCAAGGAAAAAAATAGAAAATTTTTTCCAATTTTCATCAAAAAAATTATTTTTCTCATTCCACTGTCCGCGTCACGGGGCCTTATAATTTTTTCTACTTTATTCTACTCCCAGAAGCATATGGAAAAATAGTCCACCGCTTATTTTTAGTCAAGGAAAAAAATTGAAATTTTTTTTGAAATTTTGTCAAAATTTCATCAAAATAAATTATTTTACACATTCCACTGTACGCGTCATGGGGCCTTATAATTTTTTTCTACTTTATTCCATTTCCAGAAGCATAAGGAAAAATAGTGCACCCATATTTTTAGTCAAGGAAAAAAATAGAAATTTTTTTCCAATTTTCATCAAAAAAAATTATTTTTCTCATTTCACTGTGCGCGTCACGGGGCCTTATAATTTTTTCTACTTTATTCTACTCCCAGAAGCATAAGAAAAAATAGTGCACCACTTATTTTCAGTCAAGGAAAAAAATAGAAAATTTTTTTCAATTTTCATCAAAAAAAATTATTTTTCTCATTTCACTGTGCGCGTCACGGGTCCTTTTAATTTTTTTCTACTTTATATTTTTACGAGAAGCTTAAGAAAAAATAGTGCACTACTTATTATTAGTCAAGGAAAAAAATAGAAATTTAAAAAAAAAATTTATTACAAATTGATTTTTTAGAATTTTTTTTGCTCGTCATAATTTTTAGTTTCAATTTTTTTTTTGGATTTTTGAAATCTTTTGTGTTTGTCTTATTTTCAAATGATGTCTTTATAAAAATTAAATTAAAACAAACTAAATTAAAAAAATACAAATGTGGAAAAAAACAAGAAAATTTTTTTGAAAAATTTTTTTTTGTTATGTGCTTACATTTTTTCTAAAGGGTGAGAGAAAAAATTTTTTTATTTTCTTTCTTTCACAAATTGAAATATAACCTTAAAAAAATACACATTATAATTACATTTAAAACAATTTTATTTTCTTTTTCAGATCTTGTTATAATTTTAATCCTTTTTGAAATCTTTTGTGTTTGTCTTATTTTTAAATGATGTATTTATAAAAATTAATCATCCCCTGATGAGGAACCATATATGGTTTGAAACTAGTAGGGATTGTAAATAAACATCATCTAAACAAAACCGTATTTAGGCCTTATCATTATTAAACAAAATATATCATACGGTCAAACAACCAAAAAATTACTAGTAGAAAAAAATATTTTTCATACCTCAGGCACAAAATAGGCGCTTTTAGATAGCAGCCGACAGGAACTAAAAGCCATTCATTTGTCCACTTGAATGAAAATGGCGACCTTTTTTCCATGGGCAAAAAAAACAGCTAGTCCCATGCGTTATTTGTGCTCATGGGAAAAAGGCCGCCATTTTCATACAAATTGAACAAATGAATGACTTTTACTCCCTGTCGTCTGCTATCTAAAATCGCCACTTTTGTGCCTTTGGAATAAAAAATATCGTAAGCAATAAGGTACGTAAAGGCAGCCATTTATTTAAGGTGATTTTTGTGACACGAGTAGAGGTCGAGGACGCCCTCGACCTCTACTCGTGTCACAAAAATCACCTTAAATAAATGGCTGCCTTTACGTACCTTGTTGCTTAATATACTATTCATTCAAGAAAAGTAATTTAAAATTATTTTTAATTGATTTATTTCTATCTTTTGTTAACCTGAAAATAGATGATTAAATCAGCATTTGTTTTTTATTAGTTACATATCTCTTCAATAAGAATTATTTATTACCTATATAATAATATAATTATATAAATAATACTAATTATATTGCGAATTTTATTTATTTTCTACTGAATATTATTTGATTTATTTTTATTTCCATGTCTCGAACCTTAAGTGATCCGTAAGCTTTAAGGTAGCCCTGAGGTAGTCAACATTTTTTTAAGCGGGCGACTTACTTAAAGCTTATAAGTCTTAGCTCAATTAGAATATACTTTGTTTAGATCTTAAGACTAACTCATGGCTGAAGGCTCTAATTCATTATTTGTTCAAGTCCCGCTCGAAACTACAACATCCCTCGTAAAAACTGTTGGCTACCTCAAGTCTACTACAAGACTACCTCAAGGCTTGCTTAAGGCTTGAGGCTTGTTTGAAACTATAAACTCGTCTAAATCTGAATTAAGACTTAAGGCTCAAGACTTGTTTGAAGCTAGAAACTCATTTAAAACTTAAGACTGAACTGAGATGCTTACTTATGCTCAAGACTTCATTGAAATTTAAAACTCATCTAAGACTTGAATAAGGTTCAAAGCTGAAAACTTGTTTAAAGGCAAAAAGATGCAGACAATACAGACATTTTTTTAGACCACGTTTTTCAGACTCAGGGGACCCTAAAACAAAGATTTTATTAAAAAATCAAATTTAATTTTTGACCAAAACATATGATGAGAATGTAAAAATGTAATAAAATTCATTGCAAGAATTTAATTATTCTCATAAATAATAAAATCCTTTGCAGAATTTTAAATAAACTCCCCGATAAATGCAATTATTTACAAAAATTATATTACAATTTTTCAAAAACATTTATCAACTACTTATTTTTGAAGATAAATAATTGAATTTTCTTAAAACTTTCTGACAAGAACTGATTTTAAAATGAAATTGAGTTAAAATGTTAGATAATAATTGAGCTACCGGATCAAAGAAGGGCACGTAAACTCGACGTGCTAAAAAAAGTTGGCCCGTAGACACTTGAAATTCAACTTTTGATTTTGAATGTTTATTAAAAATCTCCTTATAGAAAAATTGATAGCGCATAATTTCTTTTTATAAATTTTGTTACATCTATTATTGTTTTCGAAATAATAAGAAAAAACAATTTTTTTAAAAACGGTGTAAGTATTTGTTTATAAATCTGAGCGGTCAAGTTATAGAGAATTATTTTCTGAAGAAAATAAGCCATCACTGACTTAAATCGAATCAATTTTGAAAAAGTTAAACCTTTTAATATGAAGAAAACTTTGATCATATGTAAAATAACTAAATAAATAATTTTTGTAAGTTTCAAATTTTTTTCTTGAAAATTGATATTTTTTCTTCCAGAAGATACGAATAACAATAATATTAAAAAATTCTTTAATGTCCATTCAATATTTTTTCTAAAGGTCTGCATATCTGTAAATCATAAATAAAATTTATTTATGATTAATTGATCAATTATTATTTAATTGATAACAATTTTAATAATAATCTTTTTAATAGTTTTGTAGATTTATAAAAATGAAATTATTCGAAATTTACGAATAAATAAATTTATGTTAAAAAAATAAATTTAGTGATTTATCAATTAATTTAATTAATAAATTATTACCAATAACATAATTTATTTATTTGAACAACGGAGAATCCAAAAATGGTAATAGAAAATTTCCTGTCTGTATGTATCAAGAAGGCTGTTTGTTTCTTTGTTTTGTTTAAATGGCCTCTTGTTAGACAAATAGCCAGTACGAATTCAGTTTTTAGTTCCAGATTTGGACGAAACCACTCGGAGTAGGCCAATAGCAGATATTATTAGTTAATTAATTTCTGTTCCTGATGTTTGCAGATTAGATTTCCTTTTAGTATTGTAGAGCTCGTTGAAAAGATTTCCTGGCACAGTAAAAAGTCGTAGAAAATGAGTATGTAGATTTCATTCACATTCCGTTGGAGCTTTTTATCGTTTGGTGACGCTGCTTAAACTTATTTGGTTGACTCAAAGGATATAGCGGGAAGTTCAAATCTTGATGGGTATTAATTTGTTGCTGGAAAGGAATAAGTTTAGGAAACAACTTTAAATAGCGATTGCCCCTGTGACTAAACCCACTTAACCATGCAGTTGTTATACAATTATTTCCCCGCTTGAAAAAAATTTCCCCAGCTCCCGGAAAACCTCAATATCCGGATTAAAAATTAATTCGTCCAGGCTGAAATCGTCCAGGTTGAAATTATGAATTCTTCTACGAAGGAATAAGAAAAAAGCAGGCCTCCTAAGAGCCAGGCGAGGGCAATATCTCAAGAGATGATCGAGACATTTAAAGTCGTATCCACAAATGCAACCAGGAAAAATGTTCCAACCCATACGGGCGAAGTGCTCTCCTGTGCAGACGTGAGAGGTTCTCAATCTTGTGATTAGATTAATGTTTCTCCTAGGTGCATCCATTCCCTTGAACCACGGTCTCTTAGATTTAACGTTCAGCTTTTTATAATATTTATTGGTAAGAGGTTTGTTGAAAAAATATGGCCACTTCAGGTCCCTCCAATGATCGAAATCTCTTTCGATCACTGAAATTAGGTATCTTGGTGGACAACTTTGTAGATTGCCAAAAGGTAACGTTAATGCATACTTCGCTAGACCATCAGCCAATTCGTTTCCCCTAATTCTCTCGTGAGAAGGAATCCAGAGGAATCGAATCTGTCCTTTTTTGTCTAAAATCTTAATGATGAGCCTGATGATTTTAATGATTATAGGATGAGGAGTATACATCCTATTGTCAATCTCCTTTAAAGCCAATTGTAAGTCTGACATAATAAGGATGTTATCAAGATTTAATCTGTCTGCTTCTTTCAAAGCAGAAAAAATTGCGTATAATTCACAGGACAGATCAGTCATCATTCCGTTGAGCCTAACGCAGAAATTTATATGAAGACTAGGAATGGTAAAGCCCGAGCCAGTGTTACCCCTGACAGGATCTGAGGAACCATCTGTGTAAATCTCGATATAATCATGATAGTTAGAATTAATTAGATCGAAAAATAATTTATGTGGAGTAGGACTACTTTTAATTTAAATGCCCATTTCAAGGTCGACTTCAACCGTTCTTGTTAATTCATCCCATGACATGTCAAATTGTAGAGTAGGTTTTTTTGGTTTCCCGCATTTTACTATGAATTGCTGTAAGTCTATAAATGTACCAAGTAATGGGGTGTGCATAATAGAGAGTTTTTTGTTTTTCTTTTTATTTAGTTCAGTGCTTTCCTTAAGATTGTTTAATTTTGGAATAAGTGGATTTTTTGTCCAAGAGAGATTACGAATCAAAAACTTCCTGTTGGCTAGAGATCTTCTTAGGTAAAGAGGAGGAACATTAGCTTCCGACATTAATATACCTATCGGGGTGGATCTCATACAACCTAAAATTACTCTCAGGGCCTGATTTTGAATTTGATCGAGAATTTTAAGATTTGAATTGGATGAATTAGAGAAGAATTGAGATCCCCACTCAAGGTGAGATCTGGTTAGCCCTTTGAAAACTGTGATCATTAAACTCGGGTTAGCTCCCCACGAAATTCTGGACATATAACCAGTTAAATTAATAGATCGAGATGCTTTTTGAGCACAATTCTTAATGTGTTTCTCCCAGGAGAGTTTTCTATCTAGTATAACCCCCAAATAGGTTATCTCATTTTGAACACCAACTTGAGTATTCTGGATCGTGAGAGAGAGATTTGAAACTTTACTTTTTGATTTAGAAAAGGCAGTAAGTTGGGATTTGGTTGGAAAGATTGACAAACCTATATATTTCAGCTGCGGTATTAAGTCTTTAATTGCTTTTTCCAAGAGATTAATTGCTTCTTGAAGATTAATGGTATTTACATATAATAATAGATCATCAGCAAACATAAGCCACTTAATAGCTTTTGGGATTATGCTATTTATTTTGCTTGTTGCCAAGTTAAATAAAAGGGGGGAAAGGACACCACCCTGGGGGACTCCTATATGTGAGTCCCTACTGTAATTAGCATCAGTTGAAAAACAGAGATGTTTGACTGTTATCAAAAAGTTTACGAAGTTAAGTATCTTGTTAGGAGTTTTTATTTCAATTAGTCTGTCATGGATAGCCCTAGGTAGAATGTTGTTAAATGCGCCTTTTAAATTCCACAGCGATTGCTATGGTATGTTCCTGCTTGGCAAATCCGATAGAAATGTCAGTAATCAGAGCCGATACGCAATCCGTAGTAGACCTTCGATGTAATGTTCTAATCTTTTATGGACCATCCTTTCAAAGAGTTTGCAAAGCATTAAGGATAGCGAAATCGTTCTATATCCCTTACCGTTTGGTTTAGGAACGAAAACCACTCGAATGTTTCTCCATTCTTCTGGAAAGATCGATCTGAGATAAAACTCGTTGAATAACAACAACAGCAATTTTTTCGCTTTTATTGGGAGTTTTCTGATAAGATTAGTGATAGAGTCCAAACCAGGAGAGGAATCGGGCCTACCATAATTCAAGGCTTAAGAGAATTCATTATCAGAAAAAGGGCTATTCAAAACAGAGTCAAAGTTGTTAGGAAGATATGAGAGAGGAACATCTTCTCTTACTAAATCATCTTGGAGATTTTAAATATAGAAGAGTCAGGGTCATTATAGTCACCCGTTCTAAGAGGTTGAGTGGAGGAGGCAAAGGCCTTGACCTTAGCCCAAGTCTGCGTCATCCCAGAGGACTTATTGATATTATTACAGAAGTCGGCAAAGGAGGACCTTTTTTATTTCACAAAAACCCCTTCACCTCATTATCGATCGAATCAAACTTTAATCTATTCTGATAGGACTGAACTTTAAGGAATTCCTTCCTGGCCTCACGTCGTCTGACAAGAGCATGATCACATTCGGAATCCCACCAAAGAGGTTGTGATTTCCTGACTCCATGAAGCGAGGATGGGTAATATGCCTCTGATTCTGTTAAATGTTATTTTATGTTATTAACAAATAAATTATATGTTCCTAAAGGTTCTTTGTTTAGGCTTAATTCGGCTTCGAGTAGATTAAGAGTAGGCGTAAGAAGCTGGTTAAATTTTTCCCAGTCTATTTTTTTAAGTGAAGTCTACTAGTATTTGACCTGGTAAACTTCGGAGAAGAGTCTAAAGTTGCCAAGACAAGGCTATGATCGAAAGAATAGGTGTCCGAAGTGACTTCAACGTTTGATGTTTGACCCAGTTGAGAAGAGATAAAAATAAGATCAATGTTACTACCACTCCTACCCGCTCCGCCCACAAAAGTAGGAAAAGAGTCATTGAGGGGTATCAAATCAAAATCCTCAGTTACTTCCCTTAAGTGATTTCCTTTCGCGGAACAGTATTCTGAGCCCCATGACCAGGAGTGAGCATTAAAGTCACCTATTAATATTATGGGACTACCACCATCACAACCCTCCAACAATTCAGACCACGTTTTTAGGGGAATTTTTTTGTTAGGGGGAGCATAGGCGGCCAAAATTTGGAGTTTGAATCGAGAAGTGGCTATTGTTATACCAATGGAATCTATCTGTTTTAAGATTTGTTTGGAAATCCTTATAGAAGAAACGACTAATTCTCTCCTGACAAGAATTAGCACTCCTCCCCCAGGTCTCTGTTCCTGTCGGTCCTGTCGGAAGGTGGTATAACTCCTAATTTGCCAAACCGGATTTTTCGAAGTCAACCAAGTCTCAGTGATGACTAATAAGTCAAGATCATGAATGTGAAGAATAGACTCCACTTCGGTTTTTTTTTATTTAATATGCTATGAGCATTCCAATTAGCATATTTAAATCTCCTAACAGACATATTAACTAACTAACTAATTTCTTTCTTTTAAATAGGGATTTAATTCGAATTCAAATATTGGCTCCTTTGTAAGACGAAAACGAGCAACGATAAAAATATGAGAGTGCTAAACAAAATATCTCTATAGGGTAAAGTGCGGATAGGTGCCCCCTTTCTCAGATCTCTAACTTGGAAGAAACTATATTTATGTATTATTGGTTCTTTTTATACCTATTGGTCAAACAATTTCTCTGTAAAGTGCCAGCCCGCTAACACCTCGGGGTTATTAACAATAATGTGAAAATTTCAGATTGCTAAAAGAGTGCAAAAATTTTCAAAAAACTGGACAAAATTTCTTAATACGAGAATCAAAGATTTTTAACACGTAAGAAAATATTTGCAATTATTTTCTTGTCTCAAATTAACCAGAGAAACGTATTAGATCCGCGTTTTTAATTTTTTATAATAATTGTCTTACCCACCCAGGTGGGATATATGGCCAAATGCAGACCTTTCGCATTTTCGTTCTGATTCATTTATTGTTTATTCCAGGTATTTGGTCCTTACATATGTTAATGATAATAGTAATAGTGTAGTAAAATCGAATAGTCATTTAAAAATATCAATATTTATTGAATTTAGATGTAATTTTCAAATTGGGGGGCATCTATCCGCACTTTACCCTACAGATATAAATAGAGAGTAAGAGATTTGAATAAATCAAGTGTGTTTGGTAACCACTTGTTGAAACAAATAACGAATAATTCAATCTAACCTATATCAATCTTTCAAAATAAGGAACAATAACGTATCAAACACATGCAAACATAAAATTAATATCAAAGATTCTCTTTTGAAATTTTATTACTCCAAGAAGTTGTGAATGAGGGTTAAAACATAATAAATTTCTTGCCTCCAAATGACAGTACAACTAATCTAGATATACAGTTGAGTAACAAAGATATATAAAAATTAATTTTTAGAATTTCTCTAATAGAACTTCTTTCTTAAAAATAGTTTTAACGTAGTTAATTAACTTTATTGACAAGTGAGAGACTTCAGCAATCAGTCAGTGTCTCATTGTTGTTTAACAATTTAGTTTTAGTCAAATAATAAATTTTTAATTTTGATGTTATAAAAACATTAATTTTAATTTAATTTATCTAAGTTATGATTAAAATTGATGGCATTTGTTGAACTATTTACTTAAATCGAGTTTCTCTTGGGTGCCTGTGATAAGGGCCGAGTTTGAGTTGTTAAGTGAAATTAAGCTATTCACAGCTTGAATCTGTTCTGAGAGGGTGTGAGCATTGTAATGTTCAGCTATTTCGATCATAAGTTCCTTTGGAGAGAGAGAAGTGTAGTCCCTGGCGAGTTTATCTCATTTTGTGGGTCCCTGATTACCCGATTTAGAGAAGTTTGCATTGTTGTTGTTGTTGTTATTCAATTCAGGAGGTACATTGAGGTTAGAGACATCAGCTCTTTCTTGACCAATAGATTGGAGGTCAGGGTTCTCAATGAAGAACATTTTCCTGGCCTCCTCCCTGTTACAGTTAGTGGAATATCTCAATTTAAGAATGCCAAATTTTATTTTGTAGATAGGGCATTCCGCCGACGATGGAGAATGCTCCCTTCCACAGTTTTTGCATTTTCGAGGAAGATCGAGATAAGAGCATAAATGAGAGATATGACGACCCGAACAATGGTCGCAAGAAGGGAAAGTGGAGCGACACTGATTCCTGACATGACAAAAGCGTTGACATCTGAAGCAGCGTCTAGGACGCTGGATAACAGGAGTGATCTGAATCGAAAACCCCCCCAGAGTAATGAATCTGGGTATTGTTATGCAGTTAAATGATAACTGGATTCGATTCTACATAATATTAGATGAGTCAAAAATTCTTGTCATTTTAGCAATAATTTCCAACTCGTCCAAGGAGCTCACTCTAATGATATCTTTAATACATCGACTAGCGTTGTGAGAAGCTTGATTGATTAGATTTGTTACTATTATTATTAGTTTTTAACGGATTAGGGTTTTTAAGGGTTCGTCCCTGTTTGTATTTAACTGAGTCGCGTCTGAATTAGGATTTGTAGGAATCGAGGAGGAGCTAGCATCTGGCCCATCCTCAAAATTTATTTTTTTTATTGTGTGGTTTTTAGTTTCAGTGGAACTGGAGGAGCTGTTCGTGTCCAACTCAGGGAGCGATCCTCAATTACGTCTTTTTCTTTTCAGAATAAAAGGCTTGATCGGGGAAGGAAGAGGCTCGCTGTCGAGAGAAGAATTATTACTGTTGATGTTACCAGATAGAATGTCAACATTGCGAAACAGCGAAGAAGCGGCCTGGATGGATTGAGACCGCGGTTCAAGGCTCTGCACGTCAATTAGTTGATTGCTGGAGCTGGGAGTTCCTTGATTTCCCAGTTCGCAAGGTTGATGTTGATTTAGTTGTTCGGTTGAAAAATGATCATTTTGCTGTTGTTCATTTTTGTTCCCCTCACCGTCCGACAAGGAGAGCACCTCGTCCGTTTGTTCCTCCGTCCGATTCATGTTGGCGATTCTGTTAAATTGATTAAATATAAGAATACAAATCGAATATGGTAAAGTGTATAACTACAATTCCCAAACTCCCTTAAATTAAACGCCTCTGTCTCATTCCATGCATAAATTTAACTAGCTTTAGGTATTAAATATTCAATTCATAAAAGGAATATTGAGTTGAATTTAAAATTCGAAGTGTTTAATACCACTTATATACAGAAAATAAATTTCTCTGACTGATTGCTTCAGTCAGTTTGAGGTTAGATTCTTCTACAAGTTCTATAAGCAAAAAAACGGTCCAAGAAAAAAAAGTTTCTAAAAAATGTGATTTCATTGTAATTAAGGTTTTTAGAGTCGCCAAATTTGAATATGAAGTCAGTTGTTCAAAATTTAAAATGTCGGACTCAAAATGGCGAATTCGAAAATTTTAAATTTTATCAGATTTGCTTGAAACTTGTTACTCGGGGATTTTTGGGGTCGCTGATTACGAATCCGATGTCAGATTTTGAAATCCAAAATGGCGGACCTAAAATTTTATCAAATTGCATGAATCTTGAAATTATCCGCCATATTGGATTTACCATTTTAATTTTGTAAATCTGTCATCATATTCGTAATCAGCGACCCCGAGAACCCCCAAGTTTTGAATTTTGAAAATCTGATTTGAAATTCGGATTCAACGACCCCAAAAACCTTAGTATGCACTTGGTCATTCTAATCGAATTATGTTAGTATTTTATTTTTGAGATGGACATATATGGCCACAGACGTAAAGGTGGCAAGACTTTTTGTGGCCACATATGGGCCATGAACTGTCAAGGGGTTAAGGACATACAGGATAAGCAAAGTTCCTTCAACAAGGACAGGCACAAGCATATATTGAATAATCATAGAATAGAGCATTTTGGAAACATAAAAAGTGAAAATGGAGAACGAAACGGAAGTCCTATCAAGAAAGCTAGAGACAGGAGGATAAATGTTCTTTAGAATGTAGGTAAACAAGTAAAGAAAAGAAATCTTAGTGCAATTGAAAAGCTTTCTTATAATTTGACTTTTTGTCAAGCGCTGCATGCTGCGCGCTAGCATCGCCACGCGAGAGCCAAGCACGTTCAACGGCGCCAGCCTGCAGTATTTGATTTTTCTGTTACCATTAAGATTTCATATAATATAATATAATATAATATAATATAATATAATATAATATAATATAATATAATATAATATAATATAATATAATATAATATAATATAATATAATATAATATAATATAATATAATATAATATAATATAATATAATATTATGAAATACAATACAATACAATGCAATGAATACTGAGTCGATAAAGCTATGAAAATTTGTTGGATGTGGACCTCTGTAGCACAGTGTAAGAGCAATCAACCGGCAATTGATAGGTCCTGGGTTTCGAGCCCCAGCAGAGTTAGTCCCCCCATTTTTTCATAGCTTTAAATTTGTTTTTCAATTTATAATATAATATAATTATTTGACACTCAAAATATGTGGTTTGTATTGTAGCTGTAATTGATACACAAAAGTATATGTATTTGGGTTTTCTCAGAACTGCATGCAAAATTCAAAACAAGCATATCTGAGAAAACCCAGAGATGTTTACAGTCGTCCATCAGTTATAGTTGCAATACAAGTGACAAATTTTGTATGATAAATAAATCAAAAGTTATTATATTTTTTAAAATTTAACTTTTTCTTAAATGTTAAAATGTATCGGTCCAATTCATGTTGCAATCCCTTGCAAAAATTGCGTCATAAATGTGTTCGAAAAAATGTTAATCTAGTGACGGACAAGTGGAACACCAAATTCAAGGATTTAATAGGATTTGACGTGTGTAATGCTTGTAAACGAGATCTTTATAGAAGCCAAAACGTAAAAATTTTCCCCGTTGCAGCTGAAAATGAAAAACGAAAAGACAAAGTGAATGATGAAGAGTTATGTAAAAATGATGAAAATGAGGACGAATCTGATCTTGCTCTTATGTGTAAGGAAGTGGATAGGGTAAGTCCGGGGTAGATGGCCATAGTTTTTTCAAAGTACTGTAAAAATTATGAAAAAGCGTTTTTTGTCTAAACTTTTATTGGTAATTGAATATTGAACACTTCACTTTAAAAAAACGAAACATAAAATAAAATATTTTCATAGCTACAATCTTAAAATTTACATTTTCGAAAAAGTGCATTCGGCCATCTCTCCCGGAATGTCCGGGTGAGATGGCCACTATCTATAATTTTTTAATTTTAACTTAAATTTAATTTCTAATCGTCCACATTACTTTCCTCTTTTTCTGGTCATATTTTGAACATTTTTCATGACATTCAATACAGTTCTTATGTACCCAAAAATTTTAAATATTGCACTTAATCCAATCTTTAATTAACGTTGTTTGATTGTAATTTTTGCGTCAACCTACAAATAAATCTCCATCTCTGGTGTCTATTGGATCAATTATTTTATTCTCAGACATTTTTAATTTGTTTTTCATTAATATTTCTTAAGTATATAACATTAACATCAAAAAATTTTAATAAAAGTCATCAGTGGCCATCTTACCCAATAATTAATGATAAAAGTAAACATAAAAATATTAAATAAATAAAATAATTTTCCCTTTCATTTTTTGTTTATATCGAAGCGTGGGTTATGCACTACGCATTAAGATTTAAAATTTAAAATTATATTAAAAAATAACAATATGGTGACAAGAAATCAAAAATTTTCAACTTATTTTAGACCCGTGCAAAAAAAATAAGCAAGGATTACACTTACAGTTTTATTATTTTTCATCAATTTATTGTTTAGATTTAATATGAATCACAGAAGGTTGAAGAATACCCCATAATAAGTGATATTTCTTTAGAAATTCTGTAAAATATTTGAACTGGCCAACTCTCCCGTATGGCCATCTCCCCCGGACTTACCCTAATTAAATAAAACTTACAAAAATCAATTCTCTATTGCGAGAATTGGGCGAACCAGAGATTAAAAAATCTCGTTTATCGAATTTTTTGTCAGATGACCGGATAAATATTTCTAATATTATAGAAAACCTTAATGATACTAAAAAGACATTGAATCAAGAGGATGAGTATATTAATGGAATTAAAACTGCGTAATTGAATGAAGTTACTAGACTGGGGAAAATACAAATTTTAACCACAACTCCGCCTCATTGGACCATTAGTAAAATGTGTAAAAAGCTGCTAGTTTCTCGTCGAATGGTACATCATGCTAAGAAGTTAAGGAACAATATTTGGATATGGTGCTAAACCCAAAAAAGTGGTAAAATAATTCCATATTCAACTGCTGAAAAAGTTCATGCGTTTTATTCGTCTGATGAAAATTGTCGTATCATGCCAGGGATTAAAGATTACGTTTATCTTCAAAAGGATGGCAAACAAATTCACATTCAGAAAAAACTTTTATTATTTAATGTGAACGATTTATACGAGATGTTTGAAAAAAATTTCCTGAAGTAAAATATCTCTTTCGAAATTTCGAAAACTACGTCCGCGAGAGTACATCTCAGCAGGTCAGAGTGGAACACATAATGTATGTGTTTGCAAAACTCACGAAAACTTCAAATTAAAAATTGCAGGAATTAAACATGAGTTACAAAAAAAGGAGTTCATTTTGAAAAACGTACAATCATTTTATTATATTATTATTATTAATCATTTTTATTTTTGCTCTGTCGAGGAGCACAAAATCCACGAAGAAAATCTCAAAAATCGATTCCAAAACGTTTTGACAAACAATTTTCAGGAATCGGTAATTAATAATTTGTTCAAAGCAAAAAACCAGACAAGTGCGAGTAGAACTCGTACTGAAACCCAGGGTTCCGTACCTTCGTTTAAAACTTCTACTTTTTGATGAAAAAAATACAAAGATCAACTCCAATATTTTTCGCTGTATTTTTTCTACAATCTACAGGTAAAAAAGAAATTAATAACCAATTTTCATCTCTTCAGATAAAAAACTGTGGGCGCTAGTGTAAAAAACACGCATTTTTGACGAAATTTTTAAAAACTTTGAGTTTTTCGCTGACAAAAATATAAAGATCAAATCCAATCATGTTCGCTATATTTTTCTTGAAATCTACACACGAAAACACAAAAAATAGGCTAAAGTGCAGTCCAATAGGCCAAGAATTGTGAAAACCAAGGGGGGGTTTTTTTAAAACGAATTTTTTTTTAGTTTTTTTGCAAAAAAATCATTAGATTAAAAATTTGAGAGAACCAGCAAGGGTTAAAGTATTTTCGAGCTTGCAAAAAAGAGATTTTAGTTCTTCCGATGAAAACAAATTTTCAGCTCTCCAGGTAAAAAAATGTAGGCGCCAGGGGGGAGGGGGTTACATGGATTTTTTTTCGAAATTTCTAAAATTTTTGACTTTTTCGATAAAAATAGAATGAAGATCAATACTAAATGTGTTTGCTATATATACTATATATATACATGCCTTTATTGCGAAAAATGACCAAAATTTGATGTTTTTCGTCGAAAACTCTATGAAGATCAATCCCAATCACGTTTGCTATATTTTTCCTGTAATTTACGCGTGAAAATACATACGCGTACCAATTTTTAGCTCTCTAGATGTAAAACTGTGAGTTTTAGGGGGAGGGGTACATGGTCATTTTTGTAACCGTTCCAATAGGGTTCCTACCGAGTACGGAACACTAAAAAGTGAATAAATAAATCGATTGATACATGTTATTACCATACATACAAGTGTGTAAAAATTTTTTCTCCAAAGTACTAGTATGCAGGCTGGCGCCGTTGAACGTGCTTGGCTCACGCGCGGCATTTCATGCGCGCAGTATGCAGCGCTTGACAAAAAGTCAAATTATAAGAAAGCTTTTCATTTGCACTAAGATTTCTTTTCTTTACTTGTTTACCTACATTCTAAAGAACATTTATCAAAAAAAAAATTTTAACCGCGTGTAGATAGCACTTAAAATTGCATTTCTTTATAAAAAAGTTATTAAAAAGTAATAAAAAAATTAAATTTTTTAAATTTTTATTTTGTAACTCGAAAGTACATTTACTCACTGATATGACCATACATTTTTGTTCAATTTGTGAAAAAACTGAAATAGTTAAAATTATTTAATTAAAAGGGTTCAAAAATCTTTAATTAACAATAAAAAAATATATAATTTAAATATTTTTAAAATGCTTGGTGAAAATATTACCAGATACTAGTACTTTCAAATACAAATACTTATTTCAAATTTTGCTACTTTGCAAAAATAGGGGGACCACTTCAGGAATTTTTACTAAAAGGGAAAAATCTTAAAATCACAGAAGATATCATACAAGAAAATATATAATCCCTACAAAAATGGTCAGAAGCTACAGATTATAAATTCTCAAGTACAAAATCTACTTGCATACTTTTCTCAAAAGAAAAAACTGTAACTAGAAACCCTGAACTTAAATTACACAATCAAATACTTTCAGTCACAACAAATATTAAAATACTTAGATTAATTTTTGACAATCGTTTGACCTGGAAAACTCATATAACTGAACTAAAAAACAACTGTAAAAGAAAACTAAATATAATAAAAACTCTTGCTAAAAGAAATTGGGGAGCAGATCAAACAATTTTAATCAATACACACAATGCAATAATCAGAGCTAAATTCGATTACTGTTGTTCCATATACAGCTCTGCCAAACCAAAACTACTTGAAAAAGTATCCCCTGTCTATAATTCAGGATTAAGAATATCTCTAGGAGCCTTCTGTCCCAGTCCCGTTGACAGCATCCTCAGCGAATCAGGTTAACTCCCATTAAACCTTCGAAGAAAAAATCTTTGTCTCACTATTGCGTCAAAAATATCCTCCACGGCAATACTTGCAACATTCATCGGCAAATAGTAAAAATTAAAACAAACAATTAAAAAAATATATTAAAATCATTTGATAAAAAAAATAATTAAAAAAAATTAAAGTATTGTATATCTAATATTGTAAACAATAATAAATATACAATACTTATATATTAATATATTTTTTGTGATCAGATTGTAAAAAGATACTAATAAACCCATTTTTAGTTAATTAGATCAAATAATGTGGAAATTAGAAAAAAAAATTTCAAAATTTTTTTAGTTTTTCCTTGACAACGCTATGGCTATTATTACGTAGATAGATCTCTGTATTTTTTCTGTAATATTCGCGTTAAAATACACCAGTATGCTAAATTTTAGTCCTCCATGTTGAATAGTTTAGAAGTTAAAGGGGGGGGAATGGTTACTTTTTATGCATTTTTGGCCAAAAATCTTGTTATTTCCTTGACAACGCTATGACCATCACCTCCAATCACATTCTCTATATTTTTCCTGTAATCTATAAGTGAAAATACGTATCTGTACCAAATTTGAGCTTTCTAGATCAAATAGTTTAGCCGCTAGGGGGGGGCACGATTTGGCTACAGAAACAAGAGTCTCACCAATAGGGTTCTGTCGGTACACCGAAGGTGTACGGAACCCTCAACATACGGAACCTATAGTGTACAGAGCTCTTTTTGAAACATTAAAATCCAAATGCCAAAACTGCATTCATATCTACACAGATGGCTCCAAAACTAAATCAGGAACAGGATGCAGTGTTCACACCTCGGCAATAAACTTGCAATACTAACATCCTGAATTATATCCAATCTTCAGATGCGAAACATACGCAATTTTAAAAGCACTAAATCTGATAGAAAATTCAAATCACAAGGACTTTGTAATATTCTCTGACTCACTCAGTGGTATAAGAGCTTTCCAAAATCATACAAAATACGATCACATCACACAAAAAATCCACGAACTTTCTACAACAATAATAGAAAGTGAAAATAATATGACCATAATTTGGATTCCTTCCCATGTTGGTATACCGGGAAACGAAACAGCTGATTCTCTAGCAAAGACTGCCTATACTCTAGTAGAACTAGATCAACAAGCAAAAATCGAAGCTCAAGACCTTAAAAAAATTTTTTAAATCGAAACATTAAAACTCTGGAATGAGGATTGGAAAACAAAACCTAGTAAACTACATAAAGTAAAAAACAGCGTATTCGACAATCACCAAATTATGTTAGAAAAAAGAAAGGGCCAAGTAACTCTAACTCGCCTGCGAATTGGACACACTCATCTAACTCATCACCATCTGATAACAAAAGAAGAACAAGCTCTTTGTAACCAGTAGCAAGTTCCCATATCTATCAAACACATTTTAATAGATTGCCTAAAATATAATGGGTAATTATTTAGAATCACGGCTTTTGCGAATTTTAGAGATTAATGATTAATTCTTTTTGGAAAGGCTTTCATTCAGCTAGAAAATGAAAAATTAGGTGGGGGAGGATGAAAAAGTTACTTACAGAACGCCAGGGCTGAGAAACAAAATTTTTTTTTGGTTTTTGACGTTTTACTCTTAAAATATTAAAAATTTTGAAAAATATTCTACATAAAAGTTGTAGATCTTCTTAAAATACACATTTTATGTTACATGCAATTTTTTCATAAATTGAGTATTTTTCGAGAAAAACACAAAAAACGAAAAATAACCATAGAAACGTTTTAATGCAGAAGGGAGTCAAATTAACTTCCTACATGGTACTAGAAGGTATCCAATTTAGACCAGACCCCCCTCCAACATTTAAAAAAGGCGTTTTGAAGGTGCATCCACAACACATCACTCAAAGGCAGGCGAAGGCCGCCGCTCCTGTTTTCCTTTAACGTTTAATGCAGAAGGAAGTCAAATTTAGTTCCTAGTTTGTACTAGAAGGTATCTAACTTAGACCAGAGACCAGAGACAGTACAACTTTTATGTTCTGTAAGTAACTATTTCATCCTCCCCCACCTAATTTTTCATTTTCTAGCTGAATGAAAGCCTTTCCAAAAAGAATTAATCATTTACCTCTAAAATTCGCAAAAGCGGTGATTCTAAATAATTACCATATAATGTAATAAAAAACAGACTTAAATTAAAAAACCAAATGAAAACAATATTAAGTGAAACCCGAATGTTAAAAAAAGTTTTAAAACTGTTAGAAACTATAAGCTTAATAGGACTCTATTTAAAACAAACAATAGAAGAAGAATTTAAACATACAATGTTAAAAATTATATGTAAATAAACAAACAAACTGTAAAACCGTCGCTAATGACCCTGGCAGTCGATGCGACGTTATAAGCACCTAATAAAAAAAAAGTTCGGTTTAATTAATTTTTTTAAAACGTTTAATTGAACTTTTTTTGAAATAATTTTATGTTTTTATTTTTTAATAAATATTATATTTCAAATCGAAAATTTTTCAAACAATCGAAAATAATAATAATAATAATCGAAATTTTGTATAAAATTAAATTGTGAATAGATGTATTCGAAAATTCTCAAAGAACTTTTAAAAAAATTGTAAAAAATAATTTATTTAAAGAAAAATAGTAATTGGTAATTCTAAAAAATAGTAATTAAATTGAATTCTTTTATTTATAATATAAAATTTTATTACACAATCGTCTTTAATAATTATAAAACTTGAAGAAAGATATTACTGTGAGTTATTGTCATTTTTTATGTTTTCGAATAATTTTACAATTAAAGAAATTATTATTAACTAAATGTATTAGAGAAACTTTTTGAGTATTTAATCATATTTAAAGTGAATAAGAATAACTCTTTAGAGTCAGGGAAAAAGTCGAAATTTTGTCAATAAATCTGGAAAAAGCAAAGTTAAATTTTTGTGCCAACCCTGATAAAACAAATGTTTTATTTAAATTTAACAATTTGTTTGTTTTAATCTTCATTATTAGAATTTTTGTTCATTCTATAAGAAAAATATGTTTTTTGAATTCTTTGTAAAAGAAGAAAAGTGTAGTTTTATTTTATTTATTACTGAAAATTCTGATAATTGTAATTTTTAAAATATATATATATGATTTGTTCACGAATTATAAAAAATAATATATAAATACAGTAAAATAAACTTACGTATTTTAATTGGATAAGTAAATTCCATTTGTCGATTTCGTTATTCCAAAATGTAACTTAAATTCTCTTTTTATCATTGTTATGGGGGTGATTTAATTTAAAATGTCATTTTCAACAACTACAAACATTGACTTGTCGATGTTGGGATTTCTGGTAAAATTTTTTTGGTAAAATTAATAGTGGTTAAGCACATAAAAACAAATATTTTCATAAACAGACAGATTTAAAAAAATCTCATTTTTTACAAGGCACTTTTTTTACTTTTTCTGGTTTGAAAGTGACCTAATTAAAAACTTTAACAGGTGCTTGTTTTTTAAATCGAAAACAGTTGAAAGTAATTAATTAAGGGGTTATAATTTATAATAATAATTATATTATTATTATTTTTCTTTTTTGTTTGAATTACTAAAAAATTAAAATTATTTTTATTTTAAAAATAGAGTTTAATTAAACTGAATTGTAAAAATATAAAATTATAATGTATAAAGTTTACCTTGCAATTTCCAGACACATTTTATTTATATTTAACACTCATAAACTTTCAAATTTCTATTAATATTTTTCCTATTTTTGTTATATCTTTTTTTCAGAATTAATATTTTTTATCATTTATTCTGTATAAAAAATCAAAATAAACATTAGAACTTAACTTACAGTTTTATTTAATAACAGTTTCTATAAAAAAAGTGAGAATCGACATACTTTTTTGAAGCACATTCACGGGATATTAATTAGCACTGGCTTTCGCAAGTACTTGTCAAATACTTTTATTTGATTTTCGTGGAGTATCTCTCTAATTACGGTCGTTTTTAAATTTTGTACGCACGTGTTTTCTGTTATTTAAATTACACCAGTTTTTTGAAGTCACATGGCACATAAATTTAATATGTATCAAAATAATTTTAATAATTTAAACTTTTATTTCCCGTTACTCATATTGATGTACCATCCCGAGTTAAAAGAGTCCAGAGTCTGCTAAGACCTACTTTATGAAGCATCTAGAAGAACCTCAAGAGGCTTTAGTTATGTTCTTAAAGGTTCGATTTTAGATCGTATAGGGTCTACATAAGACCGATTTCGCTGTCTATAAGGCGTTAAAGAGGTCTTAATTTAAGGCCTCTTTTGAGCATAGGCATACTAATCACTACTGACTACAGCGTTTAGAATTAGCGCTTGCGCAAACAAGAAAAAAAGTACTGTTAATATTGAACAAAGAATCCAATTTGTTTTAATAAATTTTTTTGATCTCTTGACAATCAGAATGTTTTGTAAACACAAAATTTTATTGAATCTTAATTTTATAACAAAACTAATTGCCAGGACAACAAAAACTGATCATAACAACGAAATTGGATTATTAATTCAGCATAAACAATTCCCTTTTTAATTATAATAATTACTAGAAACTTTTTGTGTGCTGGCTACCTTAAAAAATACTTAAAGGTACTCTGTTCTTGAATATATATAATATTTGGTTCATAATGTAATCATTTTCAAAGTTTGAATTAGAAAAATAGACTGAAATTGTCAGGACCGTGGCATGTCTCTTTTTCAATTTTTTTTGTTTATGATTTAATTATTCGTTTATGATTTAATTATTAAAACTTTCCGTGCAAAAGTAACTTAATGTTTTACGTAAAAAATAAATTTTAATATAATGCTACTTTACGTATGCGGGATCTCTCTTTCATGTCCACAATTTTGAGCAACTTCTTACAAATATTTTCGAATGCATGATTTTATTACCTAGTTTAATTTTTTATTACCTTTTATTAGTGTTATTTTCATGCAGGGATGTTAGAAAGAAATTATGAATGTTTACTAGATAAAAATTTTGTTAGTTATTTTTTTAAATTCGAAAGTTTTTACGAACTTTATTCCAGAAGAAACTTCTGGTCAGGACCGTGGCAATTAATTTCTTGGAAGTAATAAAAAATCTTTTAAAATCGTTTGCATAGAAAAGTAGTATGTATGAGATATAAACAACGTGCATTTGACCTTTTTTAAATTTTTAATAATATTGAAAATACACTAAGTTAAAGTCACGATGTCAGGTCCGTGGCTATTCTGCCGTGGCTATTTTGCAGCTTGAAGTTAAGTCAGGAATGAGAATGCGCACGCTCTATTATTCTGAACTCGGATTGAGAAGACGAACCAATCAGAAGCGTGCGATTAATTCTAACCTGACCTAACCTCAAATAACATTACCTTGCACTGAAGTTGAATTTTATAACCTATTTCTTTGTTCTTAAAATTTGACATATATATCTGAATAAGTAAATAATAAAATAATTGTCATTAACAGTCTAATGCAAATAAATTAATTCTTTACAATGGCTCAAAATAAAAAAGTGAAAACTAGAAGCTCGAATTCTAAAAAAAAGACAAAAAGAAAAGTCTGAAATCCTTAGGAAAGGTAAGTAATTTTATAGTGAGTACTAAATTCGTTTTAATAAATTCTAGTTTTAAATTAGTGCCTGTCAAATAATTAGTTTGTTCAAATTTATATTAAAAATTCTAAAAATGTAATTAATTTTAAATTTTAGACAGAAAGTAAACAACAGAGAGAGCAGAGACTTCAAAAAAAAGAGAGTATGAAAGAAAGAGGAGACAAAATATCAAAAATGATCCAATAAAGTACGATGAATATTGTAAACGTGAAAGGAAAAGGAATAAACAAAGATTTGCAGAGGGAAAATGCAAGAAAATTAATGATTTAACACCTTGAGAAAAGCGTGATAGAAGGAAACAGCAAAATAGATGGAAAGAAAGCTTCACGACTTCGACAAGAAAATGTAGAAATAACTCCAACTTCATCAAATATACTGTCTAGAGGTGAAATAAAGAAAAAGGAAAATAGAAGTAGGTGTTACGTAGTTAATAATAAATTAAAAACAGCAAACAGCGTATTAAGGAAAAAAGTAAATTAAATTTCTGAAAAATTGAGACGTATTAAAATGAAAAACATAAATAAACAGAAAAATATTGATACTGTTACTGATAATAAAAATACTTTAGCAGGTAATGCGATAATGGAAGAGATAAAAAGAAGTTATCAAACCAGTAAAAGTATCAAAGTTAAGCAAGTGTTAGGAAGGATTCTTTCTAGCAAAATCGTCAAAAAATATCGTTTATTATCTTATGTTAGAAAATCAATCGCACCTATCATTCCAAGTAGAATACCTCAAACTGAAAAATTGCTTCAATTTGTTAAGAAAACTAAAGCTCAATCGAATTTTATTAAGTTTAATTTAATTTCACAGCACTTACTTTCATTTTATCCTCAGATAGATAAAATTACATACAATTTTTTTGCAGCAGGCCATGGCAAAAGTCCTGCTGATGGCATTGGTGGGACATTGAAAAGAATTGCTGATGATGAAGTTAAACGAGGTGAAGATATGTCTGACTTTTCGACTCTGATGTCAGCTCTCAAAAGAAAAGTCAAAAATATCCATATTTCTCAAGTAGATTTAAAAACTATAGAAGAGATCGATTCGCTATTGCCTGATAAAATACCAAATTTTGTTGGTACTAGAAAAGTTCATCAATGTTCATGGAAAAAAGAAAACGCTTCTGTAATTCACTTTAATTTCCTCAGCTGTGCTTCATGCAGTCCAGGAAATATCTGCTCTCATTACTTTCAAGGATCATTGAATTTTCTTTCTAATAAAAAGTCTGGATCACGTAAGAGAAAATCAGAAACTACTAGTAGTAATTCGAAGGAGGCTACTACAAGTAATACGAAGGAAACTACTAAAAACACATGTTTAAAAATATTTATTTAAAAAAAGAATTTGTTAATAATAATTAATGAAATTAATTAGAATGAAATTCTAATCGTTTTGATTTATTTGTCAGGTCCGTGGTATACATGTCAGGACCGTGGTATGTCATTTTTACTTTTTTTATTAAAACTCTAAAAATATGTAAGATATTATAGTTCCCTTTTAGGAATAAATTTTAATATCAACAACAAACTAAAATATGTAATAAAGTTCAAATTTTGTTTATTTTTTTAGTGGGTCAAAATCTGACTTCAAAAATGACAGTTATTTGAAAATCACCCATTCTTTGTCAACGTTACCCCCCTGCTCTCCAAAAATGGTCTATGTTTAAATAATCAGTCATAGGCTTAACAATTAGTTAAAAATAAATGCTTTTAAATGCCGAGTGGCAGTTTTTAAAAATTAAAGATGGCGGGTCCAATATGGTGGACGACATATCTAAAATGCATGCGATTTTCATAAAACTTGTTACTCGAGGGTTTATGGGGTCGCCGATTACAAATCTGAAGTCAGTTTTTGAAAATTTAAAATGGCGGATTCAATATGGCGGACAAATTAAAAAAATTTGTTGGATTTTCACTTTATTTGGTATATAGGGGTTTTCGGGGTCGCTAATCACAAATTTGTTGTCAGATTTTTAAAATTCTATATGTTGGATTCAATACGGCTGTCATTTTTTCGAAAATTAATTTATTTTATTTTAAAATGGGTACTCAGTGGTTTTTTGGGTCGCTGATCACAAAATTTTAAATCAGACTTTAAAAATTTCTAACAACTTGTCAAATATTATTTGATGTTCAAGCATATTGGGAGTCGGTGAATTTAAAAGTTTCGAAATGTTTGTTGGTAAACAGTTATGCAGCAGGAAATGCAGATTTTTGGTAACCTGAATGCCTAAATTAAAATGTATTCATCGAGACGACATCTAGGAACATTTCTAGAGAATTAGACAAAATTTCTGGATGAAGTTAAATTCAACAATTGCCGAATACTTTTCTCTTGAACGCAAGCCTGCTAGGACATAAAAGAGTATTGTATTTCCGTTGTGCTTTAGCACAATATTAATCCTGCTGCTTCGATAGATGTTGTAAGCGATGACAACTACCCCGAAAGGGGATGTGTAGAATGATTTCTTCCTGCCTATCGAAGGCCCCCTTACGTTAGGGTGTGAGGATAATAACGTAGTGTGTCCGACGACGAGTTGACAATGTCCTCGTCAAAGTCGGAAAGTTCTCATACTTAGGCCTACACGGAAAAACCTTTAAGCAGCCAGCTCACCCCAAACATATGCGTCAGTGCCACCACTAAACTTGTTCATCTGCACTTCCAAAAAACGATAACGCTACGCACCCAGTGGCGGGCGGTCAGACTTTACATGCAGTGAGAAGCGAAATACTGTGACAGTGGGAAGGCAGACTTCTCAAAGGTTTTTCCGTGTAAGGAGGTATGAGAGTTATTACCACTAGAACGGTGGACTCGCCTGCGATCAAACCAGGATCCCTAGCGTGAGGGCATTTTCCTAAATATCATGGCTTTCAAAAATCAAAACAGTAAAAAACTTCAAACGCTTTAAAAGTTCTTTTTGGAGTGTCAATCTCACAACACACATGCGACAGCAATGCAGATGAATTTGGTTACGTATGCGGACAATTTGATATGCCAGAAAATCGCAAATTAATTAATGAAAACATTAAAAAAATTTACAAAGATTGTTTTAATTTTGAGATAGTCAATCAGAATGAAAAATGGTTTCCACATACAAACTGCAGTTCCTGCTACACAATGTTAACTTGTTGGAATTATACAAAACAGGATAAACTCTGCCGGAAGAATGGACTGAAAAAGTACTGAAATTGTACTCGCCTCAGTACAATTTCAGTCCGTTTTTTAAAATGTTTTGGTAAATATTTTTGAAGTCCTTTAACAATAGTTTCAAATGTAGGCAATGTCAACAAACCATTATTAATAGTCGGGATATAAAAATAAAAAAAGGTTAACAAAATTTTCAACGAAGGTCCAGTTAAATTTGAAACTTATATTGCAACCCCTGCTTTAACAATAGATCCAAAAGCCTATTGTTGTATGGGATTATAATTTTATGGCTTAAAAGGTTTACAATTTAAATAATTCATTTTTCGAAACACAAAATTTTAAATCTCTGATGTTTTATGATTGTAAATATCTAAAATTCATTATAAAAAATTTTTAATTATAAAAGTTATAAACTATCTCGCAAACTTTAATTGTTACGTAAAAACGGATATTATTTTTGAATTTCGATTCACATGAATATTTAGCATACATAATAATTACTTGTAAAGAATCTGAGTTCATGAAAAACAAATATAATGTTAAAATATAAATAAAAATTATTTTTAACATTAACAAAGAAATATTCGTTCTTCAATTTAATGACGGTCAGGCCATAAACATCACCTATAGCGACCCTTTTGCAGGTAATTTTTCCCAGTACAATTTCAGTGCTGAAACGCATCAAATTTTCACTGAAATAGTACTGAACTCTCAGTACTAATTTCTATCTATTCTTCCGGCAGGGAACACTTGAAGTTTAAAAAACCAACATTGTGGAAAAACCATTGAATAGAGAAGATTGCTACTTTTGCATGATCCATGTAAAGGGCTATAATAAAAGTAATAAAAAGAATATAATTTACGCATGTGTAGTATCTGTGACAAAACCTGAAAATCTAAATCATTTAACTCCATCTTCTGCAAATATGGAAATCGACAGTTCACCATTAGAGAAGAGCTTAGCAACCTCATCAGAGATTTGAAATTACCCAAAGATGAAGCAGAATATCTATCTTCAGTTTTAAAAAAGAAAAATTTGTTATCTAAAGGCCGTAACAATTTTTGCAGAAATACTTCGTAAGCAATGTAATTTGTTAAAAATCGTGGATTACATACGGTATTCCTTTACACGTAAAAAAAAATTGCAATTTAATGTTTAATACCATTCACATTAAAAGTCTCGAAAATAAAAAAGACAAAGAAATTAAATAAAAGATTACAAATATTTTATCTCCAAAATAAAGAAATCATTTAATACAAGATTTTTTTTCTGTACTTCCTCAGATACAAAATAGTCATTTCTTTACTGTGCTAAGCAATACAAATCTATTATGAGAAAAAACAATTTTTTAAGTAAAAATGTAATGTGGCCATTTTGAATTTTTAAAAACTGCCACTCAGCATTTAAAAGCATTTATTTTTAACTAACTTTTAAACCTATGACTAATTATTTAAACATGGACCACTTTTGGCGAGCAGTGGGGTAACGTTGACAAAGAATATATATATATGTAGAAGAATATATATATATATATGTGTGTGTGTAAATAATTATTAACACTGAACTAATAATTATACTAAAAGTTTTTACTATATATGTGAAGTTTTTTTTAACAAATTCAAACCGCACTTTGTGTAACATTTCACTAAAACACAAGAATGCAACTCGGAACACAAGATGGAAACAAGAATTTTTATTTTTTAAATAAAACAAAAACACTATTTTTAACACTACAACAAACACAAAGAATATTTTAAATGAAAAAAGATAAACCATTGTTTCTTTATTACAATTTTAAAAATTATTGTCCTGGCGAGCGAGGTTTAAGTGTATATCTCTCAAATGCAATAAAGCAACTGACGCTTCAAGGCTTTTTTTTTAAATTTCCCTGAAAATTCAAAAAATTCATAAATATTTCTCATAGAAATGTTTGTAAATTTCTTTCTTACTAAGTATATACAAAAAAAACTTGTACAAAAAAATCCACAAAATACACTGAAAAAATGGTGTCTAAAAATGAGACGCTTAGACGTTTATAAACGTCTTATTTAAAAAAACGTCTTAAATGAAAAACATAACCTCAAAATACATGCATTTTAGAAGGCAAATAAGACGCTTATAAACGTCTTAGAAGTGACCACGTAAACGTCTTAAACCAAGACGTTCTTTTTTTACAGTGCAGACGAGAAACCTTTATTGCTGGTCATCCTAAGTGAAACCATACACGGAAAAACCTTTAAGCAGCCTGCTCACCCGAAACTTATGCGTCAGCGCCACCACCCCCACAGCACCGAAATTTTCCTAAATATTTATTAAATATTTACTTGCAATATTCGGCATACTTAACTGAAAAGTTTAGTGAAAATTGTGTAAAGATTCATATGTCCCTATTAAATAAGTGTTTCGCGCGAAACATTCCTGAACATTTAAATGAAATCTTCGCCTAATTATAATTAGGCAAAAATCTTCGGGAAATGTTCAGGAAATGTTCACACTAAACACTTATTTAATCGGGACATATAAATCTTTACACAATTTTTATTAAACATTGCAATTAGATATTCCGAATATTACAAGTAAATATTTAAGAAATTTTTAGGAAAGTTTCGGTGCTGTGGGGGCACTAAACTTGTTCATCTGCACTCCCAAACTGGGTGACCCACGTACCCAGTTATTATTTTCTAAACTTTTTGGGAAGTTTGTCTATTTATTATACACACTAAAAATCTAATGTTTTTTAAATTCACTGTAAACATCTTAATTTTAATTTATACCTTAAAAATATAGCAAAATATTATAATAATATTGATAAAGAATTGTTTTACCCAACAAACTAATTTTTTCATTATTTTAATGTCAATTTGTTCAGTTAAAATTAATTAAAAAAATTATAGTTCAAGTAGATATAACTATTTGCTTTTGTATTTATATATTTTCAAACTATCTATTATAAAAAATATGTTTGTAGTTGTAAAATTAACTCAAGTCTAACATTCAACAATAGTTCCTAAGTATTACTTTGAAAGTAAAGCGCAGACGCAATTCTCAACTGACGAATGCAGAATAGGAAAAAATCTTAAGTATCTAAAAAAGAATATAAAATGTTGTTTCAGGACTTGTTAGATTTTAGGAAGAACTAATTCTAAATATGTGTCCTGACGCAGTGAAAGGGACCTTACGCCCCAAAAAATAAATTTTTAGTTATTAATGCCATTATATCAATTGAAAAAATCTAGATAGAATGGTATCAAGAACTCAAAATTAATTTTTTTAAACGTAAGGCCCCTTTTACCGCATCAGGGCACATATGCTCTTGGACACAGCAGAGTTTAAAATTGTTTGAATATTCTTTACTAGGCCTTAGTAGACTTTAAGTAGAATTTATAGGATCAAAACGTACATCTAAAAAAGTTAATAAGCTTTATTAGATCTTAAACCAATTCTAAAATTTGTCTTATTAATGAAAAATTATAAAAGTGAGGGTCAACTTTTAAAAGCTTATCACTTTTTCACAATTAACAAATTTTTAATTTTCATACGGAAAACTGTTCACTGTTTAATTAACTTTAAAAATATTCGTCTTAGAATTAGTTATACTTATTCATTACAAAGTTTTAACGTTTGACCCATCCGAAAGTATGGGTCAAATTTTAAACACAGCGCGAGAAAAGGAAAAGTTATTATACATTCATGCGGTACCTACAGATGTCTCTTGAGTCGAAAATAACACATATTATTGTGTAGAAGCAGCCCACTGACACGAGCAGTTAAAAAGTAAGCTAAACGTGACTGACGACCACCAGGGGCGCTAGTAGAAAATGAGGCCTAGATACATAGAGAATAGACTACAGGAGACCAATCTAATGTATTTCAAAGCAAGCACTTTTGCGTCTGAAATTCAAGGTTCGAAAACTTTTCGATAGGGCGCGTCTGTATCGGTCGTGTTTGTTTTGAGTAACGGATCAAGCAAATCATTAAATGTATACTTAACCTTTAAGGAATATTTATTTTATTTGTTCAATTTATAATTATAATTTTTTCAAATTTGTTTTTAGCACAGTATTTTTTTCCGTGTAAGTATATATGTTTGTTATATGCAAAAAGGCATGAATTATTTTTCATATTAATTTTTTATTATATTCTGAGTTTTTTAAATTAGAGAAATTAAATTAATTTCAACTAAATATATTCGTTGTATACTTTTTGCAATTTTTCAAAAATAATTAAAAATCTTAAAACATAAATTTCATAAATTACTTTAATTTGTTTAAATATAAATTCAATTGGAAGTAATTAATTAATTTTAAACTTGGTAATATAGGTGTAATAATAAAAACGGAAGCGTAATAAAAAGTAAACTTGAAACAAAAATTTATAGTACAGTCATTTTATTATAAAATTGAAATTTTGATATTTTTACTGCTTTTATAAATAAGTTCCATTTACAGTAAATGAAATGTAATCAAATTATCTTTTACTCACCTTCATAATTTCACTTCAATAATTAATAACAAAACTATTATGACATTAAACAACAAATGCACTAAACAGACTAAACACCATGTGACTAGAAAATAATAATAATCATAACCTATAAATGTCACGAGTCTAGCAGACAGATATTTTTAAAAAACTTACACGACCGATGCATACGCTTCAGGTGGGAAGTTTTTGCACTTCGAACTTTAGACGCAGAAATGTTTAGTTACGAGAAGTACACACACAATAGTTTGGTCTTCTGTAGTCTATACTCCATGCCTAAATACATGAATATGATTGGTTGTTTTAAATTGCATATGATTATGGACAACTTAAATAACCAATCACATTCATGTTCTACAAGCGCCCCTGGTGGTCCCAGTCTCATCTCACCACACTTTTTGTATTGGTAATAAACTCTAATTGTCTTTGAAAGTACATATGCTACATGCTCATTTAAATAAATTTAAACACAACCTGGGAGCATTTTCCGAAGAGCAAGGAGAACGTTTCCACCAGGATATTATGGATTTTGAACGTCGTTATCAAGGACAGTACAACGAAAACATGATGGGAGATTATGTTTGGAGTTTAATACGCTATAGTACTAAAAAAACACTAACGTAAGAGTAACAGAGTTCACTTTTAAACTTTTTTACATAGTTTTGTAAAATACTATTATAATTGTTGCGAATAAAAGTCATACAAAAGAAATTTTTTAATTTTGTCAGAAAAAATTGCTTAAAATCATAAATTTTAAAAATATGGTAAAAACGTTCTTCTGTCTACAAAAGCAAACTTTTTGATGAAATATATTTTTTCTTCTTATATATGTCGATAATTCTACCATAAAAAATACCTTAAATGTAAGGCGCAAATTTCATGTTGACTTGTGTTATTGATCTATTTAATAATTAAATGTAAAACCATTTGAAACTGATATATTTGATCAAGCTTTAATATTTCCAACAAAAATTAAGTAACAAGTTATAGAAATTATCGAAATATATGCGAGGGACATGAAAGTTGAAGGATCCAGAGATATGCCCATATATTTTCTCGTTTTCTTTTTATAAATAAAAATAAAATAATCAGTGCGTCCAAAAAATATTTCTTTAAATAATTAACACTTTACATGTGTATTATTATTCATAAGTTTCACTCTTCTATTACATTCATTCTTACAATTAACAACATAACATATCGGAAAATCTTAACATCTATACAGATTCGAACCCTACCTAACTTATATCTAACAAAACCTATAAAATCACACGCATTGATACTAAGCCTCTCGGCTACGCAATCGCTATTGAAAAAATTTTCGGTTACTCGCATATATCATTTTTCGATAAAGTGAATCATAAATTATATTTATTTAGATAAGTTACTGAATTAAAATATAAACATTTACAATAATAATAATAACTGCTTTTCCGAGTAAAAAGTTCGCTCTGCAATAGTAAAAGTTGCTTCTTGCAGAAGCAATCTCTATTTTCCATAGTATTAATTATTATAATTTCTACGAGTAATATTTACACAACATATCGAATATAAAAAGTAATACAAATTTTAATAAAATTTACAATGACGATGTAAAAATTAAAATTCTTAAGGCAGTAGTCTCCTTTATAGGCTTAAAAAATCGAATTTTTATTTTGTTTTAAATCTATTCCAAAACTACCCAAGAATAGGTCTTTAAAATTTTAGAGGCCAATTTGACATATTTTTAAAGGTAGAACTGATTTTGTGACCGATAGTCGAGCACGTGTAAATGCTTGGGCAGACCCCAACGCGCGCGCTCCGCCCCCTCATGTGTTTTATTATTTACCTAACCTTTTATCATCTTATATACACCTAAAAAGGTGTATAGATACACTCAAAATTCGAACGAAGCGTTCAATTCGCTTGTGTGGCGCCTGAACCCAAAACACGTCAATTCCGGCTTTAAAATCGTCGACATAGCGGCAAATTTAGTTGCAGGCATTTTTAACAAGGCCTATGCATCTCTGCTGACCACTATACAGCTGCTCGATATTGTTTATCGGTCAACAATGCAAAAATTTTGCCGATAATATCGATGCGGAGTGCATAACGAGGAAAAACGGCGCTCGTCATTTTCGAGCAAGAAGGATGGGACAGCTCGACGAGAAGAGAATCTTCGACAAAATGAGTTCTTAGAGGAAGAGGAAGGACTACTATATGGGCCTGGAATAGCTGATTAAAATTTAATTAGTGTAAGTATCCTAAAAATTGTATTTTTTGGACCTAAAACTTTAAATCGCTTTTTCTCGAATTTTCATTTTCACACGTCATAGAAAACGGTGCCGGTGATAGCAAAAAGAATTTTTGTCCGATTGAAAAAAAACAAAGTGTTCTCGCTTCATTATTAAATTATATTCTATTTAAACTAAAATAGTTGGACAAAAGTATTATTTTAACTAATTTTTTTTGCACCTTGAAGTGAATTTTTTTAAAAATTAAAGTGAACTTTTTTTCAAACTTCGAAAAAATTTGGAATTTTTTAATTTCTTCGATATTTTTTTAGTTTAAATAGAAAAAAAACTTATAAAAAATAAAAAAAAGTTTGGTTTGACTGCTTCAGATGAATCGTACTACCTCTATCACCGTCACCGTTTTAAAAATACAGACTACAGCGCTCTATAAAAATCGTTGTTACTAAGAAGAATTTAAATATTTTTTTTAAAAGTTGATTTTTAAAGCTCAAATACAGTAGAATATCACCAAAACATTTCGTTTACCGCAATCATTTACTTCCCTTTCAAACAAATTCCTGAAAAAATGCTTTTTTGCCCTCTAAAGGAGACTACTGCCTTAAAGCAATGTTTAAAAGTGACTACTGTAATAATTACTATTAGTAATTTTTACTACCAGAAGTAATATTCACTTTATGCAAAGTACATTTTTCAATGAATAGTAATTTTTAATATAAAAGTAGAATTATTACTATTCCATAGGAGCTTTTTTTAGAAACTCAATGCCATTTTTCTCCGTGTTGACACATATAGAATTATATTTTAATTATCTGAAATATGAAAATGAAATGCTGTAATTGATGTAGATGAACATTCATATGAAATAACCAGGGAATCATCCACGTTGCGAATTTCTAATACTGTTGAAAACAAGGAAAATTCATCAGATTTAAAAAAATTATTAAACAATGAAAAAATTTCTCTAAATTTAAATAATTGTCAAGTCACATTTAATTTTGCTAAGCAATAACGTAATTAAAGTAAAGCTATATGTGCGCAAAAATTCCAAAAGCTTAACTATTAATATTTAAATAATAATATTGTAATTTAACGTATTCTTAGAAAATATTAAAATGTAAAGTAAATTTAATACAACGTACTATATCTGTTATATATAAATAAATGTTTTATATCTAAGATTTACTATTTTTTTTAAATGGAATTTTTTTTATAGAAACAGCATTTTAAATTTAGAATTTCCTATGACACCGAATGCTATTAAATGTATGTATTACAATTAGTTTTTTTTATTAAATAATACAGGATTTTTCATTTTATTAAATATACGCGATTTTATGCCGGCGTCTCCATAACATGTCTTTCTTGAAAATCTTAGTTAATTTAATTAATATTTTGAGTTTGGTTTTTTTAGTCGGGGGGCTTCGCCCCCCGTACCCCCCGCAGAACAAAATTTAACGTTTAACGTTTAAATATTAGCGACGCAAACAACTAAAGAAAGAATTTTTCCTGAAATTCTTATCGATTTATCTAAAAATGCAGAAGATAAGGATAACTGTACAAAAATAAAGTCACGTATGTGTCTTCAGTCCAAGAATAATGTTCGAATTTTCAGAAGCGATGTGGACAATTTAGACATGAGTCCGAAAGCAAAAAAAATTTTTGAGGCCGCGAAGGAAGTGAGAAAGCAGCTATATAACAAAAATAAAACCTTAAAGAGGTATACAATTAATAAATATTCTTTTGGACAATATATAGAAATTACTATGAAAGAATGCATTACTTTTAAATATACAAGTAAGGGGACAAAACTTAAAATTATTGAATAATAAATTTAATAAATTATGTAATTAATTTAATAATTACTATTTTTATTTATTTTTAAAAATAATAATAATAAAAATCAATTAATATACTAACACTAATAAAAAAAATTTTTAATGCTAACATTAATTTGAATAACTTTGAGAATTTAATAATAAATTATTTGCGAAAATTAAAAAAAAACCAACAATTAACAAATTAAATACTGATTAAAAATAATTAAATTTACGTTTTGCATTACATTTTTTTTATTTTTTGCATCAATTGAAAGTTATTCTCGGCGTTAACAAGTTAACCCCTCATGTAGGTATTCTATTCGAATCGAAAAAGCTGCGAAGTATAAAAAATCTATGTTAACAAAATTCTTACAATCATCGAAGCCTCAAAAAATGTTTGTTGAAATGCAATTAAGAAACGTCGTAATAGAAAAGTTTAGTAGAAGATATACTAACGATAAAAAAATTTCAGCTCTCTTCTTGTACAAAAAATCACCATCTGCATATCGATATCTGTCATATTTGTTTACTTTGCCATCCAAAAGTATACTCCAAAGCTACTTAAGTAACGTACCTTTAGATACAGGAGTAAATAATACAATTTTGAAGCACTTGACTGAAGTTATAAAAGATTTGCGTATAAAGGACAAACAGTTTGCAATGTGTTGGGACGAGGTGCACGTTCGACCTCATCTGGCTTATAATTCTAAAAAGGACAAAATTATTGGATTTGAAGATTTTGGTACTCATCGGACGAGTAAATTTGCAGACCCTGATCTAGTCTTTATGACTAGAAGTATTGCAGATGGATCAAGGTTGCCGTTTTCATATTACTATTGCAATGCGCAAACAAAATACGACCAATTAATAGAATGCATTCGATCAAACATTCGTGGTCTTAACAAAAGCGGTTTGTCACTAGTTGTCACGACTTGCGACCAAGGTACCTTCAATGTGAAAGCCTTGAAACAGTTAAAACAAGAATATTTAATAACATGCAAACGAAATGGTGTTGAACCTGGTAAAACGTTTATTTTATTTTTTCAGTGATTTGAAAAAATGTACTGCACACTTTTTCGTAAAGTAAAAAATAAATATAACTATAAAAAAATTATTAAAATATTTATTATTTTATTGACAGGTCACGAAGTGGAGATGGAGGTTGAAGGAACCAAGTTCATAGCAATTTTTGATACTCCGAATATTATGAACTGCCGGATCAAAGAAGGGCACATAATCAATGTAATTCAAATGGGTTATGTGCCCTTCTTTGATCCGGCAGCTCTATTAAAGGATCTCGTAATAATAATTTTAAAAAAGACGTTCAATTGGAGGATGGGACTCGTGCGAAGTGGTGGCACTATCAAATTGCATACGAATTAGATTCTAAATGTCAAAAAATAGTAAGAGCTTTTTTCCTGTATCAAAGAAGGACATGTTTATGAAGAGAAAATGAAGAAAATAAAAGTTGATGTTGCAGCTCAAGTCTACAACAGGTCAATGGCGACATTTATTTCAACGACATGCCAATATGATTCCGGCATTACAACTTCTGCAGGAACTTTCAAAATGCCAAAAGAAGCTGCTGCTTATGCGAGTTTGGCTTTTTTAATCGACGGGGCATTCAACTCCATGAATGGAGCATCTGATAAGAAAAACACTGAAAAGCCAATGCTTAACGCAGTAGATAAAAACAGTGGCCATATTGAATTTTGGAGTAAAGTTCGTGAAATTTTTTCGAAAATTCATTTTATAAAGGACAAAGAGACCTAGATCCTCCATCTTTGATTAACTTCTTCGGTTGCTTACGAAGTTACAGCCAACGATTCGTTCAATTAACTTGCTTGCAAGTAGACGGTCTTCTTAAGACATTGCTCTTAAATAATTTGACAGCACCGCATTTACGCGAATGGAAGAAAATTTTAATGATTACGGACAACAAAGAGAACTTCCTGATACATCATCGAAAATTTGAAACAACAAAGTTTTAAATTTAGCTTGTTGCGTTATGCCGAAAACTTCCTTATAAAATTTCCTCAAAAAATGACATCTCTGAAAACTTGCGCAAATTATAAAGCAATATTTTATAGAAATAGCACTCAAGAAAATGATTTCGCTGAAATAAATGAACCAACGCGAGAGGGACAACGTAGAGTCGCAAATTTAGATTATTTTGAACGTGGATTCGTACAAGGGATGACTATCATCCGCAGAAAGTAGTCTCTAATTGCGTTTCACACTCATTTAAAAAAAAATTAAAAATGTATGCTACAAGGTATATAGATTTTGAATAGACGACATGCAAAGAGCACGCAGAAGAGTTTAAACTTTAATTCTTAGACCTTTTGGTAACCGAAAATATTCTTCACTGGTGTAACCATATCAATCGACTCCTAACAGGTCGACAAAATATTCATGGAAATAGCGTTATAGAGAAGCAAGCTGTTGAAATATTTTTAGCTCATTCAAAACGACAATAAGCTTTAAATAAAATGTTAATATCAATGATTTTATTATTATTGATGCTACTGTAAAAAAGTAATATTTTTAATTCTCTCTTTAAAATATTGCTTACACTGTTTCAGAAAGCGAGCTGCTCACACTTCTTGAATATTATGGACTGGTTTTTATTTCGTTAATCATAAATTATATTACGTTAGCGCTACTAATTTACTCCAAAAAAATGGGAAGAATTTTTACAGAAAAAGTCATCAAGCAAGTGTGCAATTGTTAAATTTATTTTAAAAATAGCAATTACTATATTTTAAATTTCAGCATTTAATTTTAGCAATTAATAATATTTTTCTCCTGATAATTAAATTCTAAAATTAAATATTTGTTAATTAATAATTATTAATAATAATTTATTATTATCATTACTTCTAGAATATAGAATACTGACATATATGCGGCTTAAATCACGGATTGTGTTATGAATTTAGAAATCTTTTATGCATTACAAATTTTCGACTGAGAATAAAAATTACAATTGATCGTATTGTGAATTGCTGTAAAAAGGATTGAACAAAATTGAAGTCTGCAGATAAAAGTTAGTTTACATTTAATTAGAACAACTTTATTTAAAATTCATTTATGAACCTTCATACGATTCCTGTACAGTACAAACTTTTCATAAATAATTTAATTTCTTCATAATATAAATAAAAATGTTAAATTTTTTTTTTAATATTGACAACATTTTTTCTGTTTGTAACAATTCACAACAAAATATTACTATAATAACAAATAAAAGTTTCATGAACGGTACAATAAACACAATATAAAAAAAATTGTGTAACTATTTCAAATGAAAAATAACTTTTTAAACATTTAATTATAATTATTTATTGCATTAATAATAATGTTAATAGTTATTAAAATGAAGTATAATAATTCATTATTAAATTAAAGGGTAATAATTATTTAAAAATATTCAATAAAAAATGCAGATTACATATATTATGTCCTCTAAAACATGCAATTTTTAATTAAAAATAAACCTACAAAAAATTAAAAATGGTTTTGGAATTTTCATATTGCTTTATAATAATTGTGATAATATTACAAAATAAAATTATTGTAATTCGATATAAGAATTACATAAAGAATTTTAAATTTTGCGGGATATGGAGCAATAGTATTGGGGGCATTAGTTCGACTCGGACACCGTTAGGTGGCTCTGAAACTCGTAGTCATTTAAATGTAAGGGAGTCGGACGACTGTGGCTGTAAAATTACGGCGTGGCCGCGCACGTGTCGCCTGGCCGCCATTACAAGACCAATGTATACAGTTAAACATTGTTTACGTTTATAGCAGAGCGCGACGCTGTTAAAATTGTATTTTTTTATACCCTCGTCTTTTTGCATTAATACTAGCGTTTCAAGTGTTCCCGTAGAAATTTTTCTTACAAACTATTTTATACTAAATTTTGCGCCTACAAAACGGCTTAAAAATTAGGAATACTCGCATTTGCCTGAACTACCCGCCTTCCAAGTAGAAATGTCTGGAGCTATGACAGAGTTAAACTTTGTCATGGAACTGACCTTAAGTAAATCAGTAATGCGAAGGAGTTAAAAAACACAATTTTTTATCACGTCATTAAACATTAAATCAACAGTTTATTGATTTATCAAGTATTATTTATTTATTTAAAATATACGTTTAAGGGCATCCGGGAAAAATTGTCCCCAAAAAGTGTTTTCCCACCTGTCGTCCCATTTCTAAGTAGTTAGAGATATCTCGTTTGGATTTATCAGGATAATTAGGAGAATTCATGCTGATAAAGAATTTTCTCGAAATTTGCAAGTAATTTTTGAAATAAATATTGAAAAACGTAATTCTAAAAGTTGTATTTTTAGCGAAAGTGAGGGACAATATGGCGGCGAGCACATATAGACAAGTACTACGAAAATGTCTTTAACCTCAAATTACTTGACTTTCAATCGTAAATAAAATAATTTCCTCGCAAAATTATTGCAAAAACGGAGAGGAGAGCTCCTCAGTGAGTCTTCTTCTAACACCTCTCTAAATATGAAACGGAAATATTATATCCTCTCAAAATGAGACGGTGATACCAAACCGATAAAAACCCCATTTTTCCCTATGTTTAAACAATTTTTTAAAATTATTATTTATCAAAATTTTGCCAAATTTCGAGAGAACCGCTAGTTCCAGAGCATTAATCTATAATTACCAAAAATTCTCTACTCAAAATATTATTTTCTTTTTAAATGAGACGTCGATTACAAAAACACTTTTTGGGAACAATTTTTCCCGGATGCCCTTAATATATAATTAAAATATTTTCTAAGATTTTTAAAAACATTAATCATCAACAATAACATTAATAATGTAGGGGAGTGCTGTTAGGGTTGGACATAGTTTTGACTTTTCTTCATAACTTCCTCTGTAGTACGAATTTCACGTTTTCGCGCATATTGTTGGAAAGATCAACTCAAATGCAATGTTTTTGCTGTACATTGCAAAAAAATTCGGCTAAAAGTTTCAAAGTTATAAGCAATTTTAAAAAATAATGTTGTAAACGTCTTAATAAACAATTTCAATAAATTGACTTTGTCTTTGGCATATTTCTTCTACATTTACTTCTCTTTTTTTGACACCACAAAAAAGTTTCTGTTGAGCGTATAACAATGACTCGCAAAAAACAAAAGTATACGTTTGTATACTTGACTGAAACTCATGTTAAAAGTTAACTGGCATTAGTAGCAAGAATTTCAGTACAAAAAAAGATGGCGCTAGTGTGATAAAACAAAATAAACGCGATGGTTCAACCCTAACACCTGTCCAACCCTAACAGCACTCCCCTAATTAATTTATTATTAATTATTAGGTATATCATAATAATATAATAAATTATTATTAATTAATTAGTTTAATTTATTATTATGCATTGTTAATAAAATAAATAAAAATGTTTTTTGTTATTTTAATAAATAATTAAATAATAATAAATATTTAAATTAATTCCAAGCTTGCGTGGCTATGCGGTATGTGTATTCGGCCTGCGTCCTCGAGGTCTAGGGTTTGATCCCGCGTGCATGCGATATTTTTCCGTCTTATATTTAAATGTTTTGTGTATAATTCTTAATAGTGTTACACACATATATATATATATATATATATATATATATATATATATAAAGTATAAGTTTAAATAATTATTAACAATGATAATAATATTTAAGTCATTAACTAAAATAAATAAGAATGTCTAAATTAATGAATGAACATAAGAAAACTAGTTTTTTATAGACTTATATACATTAAAGCAATTCTAATAATTATTTACATTTTTTTTACACTTATAAAAGTTTATTTACTACAGAATATTTAATTATTCACAAATATCATAAATTACTAGGGTAAAGGACCCCAAGGGCAGATTTCATTTGGCATAAATGTCATTTAACGTAACTCTCATTTGACACAAAATCTATTTGACATAAATATCATTACACATAAAATTCGCTTGATATAAATTTCATTTGACGGATAAGTCACTACACATAATTCTCGTTTAACATAAAATTTATTTGTCATAGATTTCATTTTACATAAAGATCATTCGACATGAAAATATAGGCGGGAATTTTAAAATTGTCGTATCACAATTATTAACTATAATAATCGTCGTATTCATTTTGTCCAGTCTGTCCACACTTGAAATTAGTCATGATTATGCTTTTGTTTTTTATATGTTTTGATAGATAATATTATTTTTCTTTATTTTTTCACTCTCACTTTTTAAATTTAATAATAAATATTTATTTAATTTATTTAGAAATATTATTTTTATTTTTCAAATAATACAAAAAAGATTTTTATTAATCTAAAATAATTATTAATGTTATTTTTCAATATTTCTCTTTTTTCCAGAAAAATTAGCACTTTGTAACAAACATTTTTAAACTAGCCCAAGTAGCACGTAACATTACTGTAACATTGCAGTAACATTACTGTAACATTGCAGTAACATTACTGTAACATTGCAGTAACATTACTGTAACATTGCAGTAACATTACTGTAACATTGCAGTGACATTGCAGTAACATTACTGAAACATTGCAGTAACATTAACATGTAATGTTACTATAACATTACATGCAGTATTACCTTGTAATGTTACTGATATTACATGTAACATTGCTGCGACATTAGAGTAGTGTTACGTGCTGCTTGGGTAAGTAATAAATCTTTTCATTTTTTCTAAAAAAAATTTAAAAACACTTTTGTACAGAAATATTTTTATTTTATTTTTTGTTTTGCTTGAGTAGTTTATTAACCACTTGATCAGGACTGTCTTTGAAAGTTTAATTAATTTAAACTCCATAATTAATAATAAATAAATCAATACTTTATCGGTAAAACAAAACACCAAAATTTAGAATTTTCCTATTTATTCTAGAAATTGAATATTTTACCAGTACTTTTAATTAAATTCCCGAACTTTTCCAGGTTTCTAAGTTGCGTGTCAACCCTCTTAATTGAAGTACTCGTGAACGAAAACTGAACTTACAGGTGTAAAAAACTGAAATTTATGTTCATTAGTTTTTTGTAAAATTAACCAAGCATTGATAAATTTTGTGAATTTCGATTTTGGGGTCGCTGAAACCGAATATGACCACACCTGCTCACGTGGGTTGGACTTTCAGTTTAAATAAAAGTCGAGTAGAGTGTCTATTCCTATGTTTTTTGGACCGTTGAAACGAAAAAAGACTACCAAAAACAAAACCGTTACTCCCTTAACACCCCCAGGGTGTTAATGTTCTACGAAAAGTCGAGTACAGTTTCAAAACCTACGCTTTTTGGGTCGCTGAAACCAAAAAAAACTTCCAAAAACATATTTTATCCACCCTCAACCCCCTTAACACCCCCAGAAATTCTAATTCAATGCTTACCTTGCCCCGATCTGGCAACCCGACCTGGTCCCGGCTTGGTTGAAACACTAAAACCGACCGGGGCCATGGCACTTTGCCCGATCTGGCCGCCCTGTCGGGACCCGGTCGGGGCCATGGGATTTTCCCCAATCTTTTCGGTACCCAGGTATAAATCTAATACTGACTGAATTTATTATATTACAGATCGTTATTTGATTATTAAAGCATGAGGTGTAATTTCTTCAATATTAAAAATTCTTATTAATATTTTTGAAGTAAATAAAATATTTTGTATCACTAAAAATATAAATTATTATTAGAATTGCTTTTATTGAAGTAAGTTTTAAAAAAATATTTTTCTTATTTTCTTTCATAATTTTAGACAATTTTATTTATTTTAATTAATGACTAAATTATTATTAATATTGTTAATAATTATTCAAACCTATACTTTATGTAACACTATTAAGAATTATACACAAAACACTTAAAACTAAGACGGAAAAATATCGCACGCACGGGGGACCGATCCCTATATATTGAGGACGCAAGTCGAATACACCCAATGGGAAATTTACAACTGGCGGAGTACTGCGCCAGCACTGTCAGTACTGGCAGCTACGCTGACAGACAGCACTGTCACAACGCTGGGATAATAACACTGTGTAACTCTGGCGAAGTACTGCCTGCCAGTGATGCCAGACAGCGCTGGCGCAGCATTGGACCAGACTTACAATTATTGAATCAAAGATGAGAAAAAAATATGAATACGTTAGAAGTAATAAATTGAATTGAAATAAATTAAACTAAATTTTAAACAATAGAATTAAATAACTTTACTTATTGCATTTAACATTTTACAATTGGTAATTTTTTAATAATTTTTTATTCATAGTAAGAAGTATAATAGAATTTTAATAAGCAAATTATTGTTTAAATAATAATTTAATTTGTTTTTAATAATTTTTTTCAAGATTATGTCATAAAAGCAATGTTGGCAACGAGCGTTGTGAACAATTTTTCTATACTCAGCCAGCACTTGCCGCCGTGGCTTGTCCAAGCTTTGGCGAAAGAAAAATTTTGTACTGCGCCAGCATTAATTGTCGAGGCTCGGCTAAACTACGGCCGAACAATCGTCTGAGTACTAAGCCAGTGGTAAACATCGGTACTACACTGGCATTTCCCATTGGGCACTAACCGCACAGCCACACAAGCTTGAAAGCGACTGCCCTTAAATTTCCTTTTGAATTATGGGACCGCTATAAACAGTGCTACCGTAATAAATTGTCTGTATTATATTTATTAAAAGAAAAATTATTATAAATGTATGTTATATATATATATACATATATATATATATATTGTAACGCTTTTTCTCGCCACGAGGCGAGTGGAAAATTTTGGCTTAGAAAAGCGCTACAAAAATGGCGACGATGGCACCTTTCCGAAATCGAGTCTACAAGCTCCACGCTTTGAACTTGCACACGGCCACCGGCGATCCGTTTAGGAGATCTTCTCCAGCGCCAGGTAGGAACTCTACCCGGATCTCCGCTGCCGTGAGATAAACTATGAGCACTCCCGGTCTAGCTCGTTTTCCGAGCTCACAATTTATCGCGTCAACTTTTACATGAGAATTCTCTCAGGCGTGAATTCTATTGTCGAGAGGGAAAAAGAAATGGACACCACAATACTCACTATTCACTGTAAATTAATCCAGTTCAATTTCTACCTTTAACTTTACTATGATTTATTTACTTTTACTACAAATACCATGGAGAAATCTCACTTCCTTCAAACCTAACCACTAGAGATGGGAACAATGCTCTCGGTCGAGTACGTTTTTGGCCGGCAGTCAGCGTCGACACGCAATTTTCCTCCCTGGATGACCTGGTGGACCAGGTAGAGGCGAGTGCAGGTGAGTCGTCCACTAACCTCGAATTTTCTGCAACATCGCACGATACTCCTCGGCGCGGCTCATCTTCGAGGATACTTAATTATTTCCCGGGGGATAATCAACCGTGACGTGAACTGGGAACTGTGCTTAGGACTGGCAAGAACCGAACTGAGGAAATTGGTAATTAGGCGGCTCGGACGTGCACCGTCCTTTACACATGCGCCCTTTACCTGGCCCCTGTGGAATGGCTACAGTAGTCCCAAAAATGCTGCGGTATCAGATAATTGCCTGTGCCCAGAAACAGTGGTTGCTAATAAATAATTTTGTTTTAGCAACTAACTAAAAGGCTGGAGTCCATCCTTCCCTCCTGAGGTGACTTCTTCTTTTTCCGGCCAACTAACGATACTCTTTGTGTTTCTTATAACATAATTGGTTTTTATACAATTCTATGGTTTTAGAGGAAGTGCGATTTTTCTTGCTATGAACTTAGCGTTCTCAAATTCGAACAATTTTTATGTTTCTCGAAGACATCAATAATTATTTCAAAACAGTTAAATACAACATAAACAATTATTTATTAGAGAGTTCGGAATTGGCCAGGTATTTGTTCTGAGGTTAGAATGTATCGGTGGTTTCGATTCTAAATAGTAAAATATCTGATTTTTGATTTTTCGGCGAGACTTTCGCGAAGCATTTGAACGTGGTTATTCGAAAACCACGTTACAATATATATATATATATATATACTAGGGGGGCTTCGCCCCCCTGCGCGCTTCGCGCGCCAACCCCCCCAGTTGTTAAATTTAAATTAATTTAAATTTTAATTGTACAGTGTAAGTTTTTTTATATTTATTTTATTTCTGATGGTTAGTTGGATCGATTTATTTGTTTGGTTCTCTGTAAACAGCCAATTACAAAAAGGTACCCCATTTTACCCCACTCTCCCCTATCTATCTGTCTATTCTCTATCTATATATACTGTTCATATTATTTACTTTAATAAAATTAATTAAATTTCTTGTAAAAATAATTCAAAGTTTAAAATACAATAAGGTTTGCCTGTTACCTAACAGTGGGGGTAAATGGGGTAGATTTTGAAGTTATATTTATGACTTAACTGTGGGGGCAGATGGAGCATTTTGAGGTTATTATTATAATAATTATAATAATTTTTATTTTTTTAAACATACTATAGCCATTTGTGGCCAACTTTAGAATGATGATCTTTCACCTAATTTTGAGGTTATGTTTATCTTTGTCAGGAAGTTATGTTAAATATACTATAGAATCTTGAAACAGCGGCGGCGGCGATATCTTTTTATAAGATAGACAGATATATATATATATATATATATATATAAATTAATACGTTTATCACAATAATATGGTAAAAATTATTAATTTAATAATTTATTCTCAATTACTTACAATTAAAATATTTTTAAAATAATATTAAAAATTCTATTATTATTAATAATTTATAATAATACTAAAAATAATTAATTAATAATAATTAATTATTACATTTTAATTCCTCACAAAATTTTTTTTTTCACATTTTCTTTTTATTTTAGTTCATTTGAAGAATATTTTTCCTTCATGATTAAATATAACTTTTTAAATTGTTATAAATAATATTATTCAACATATAGTTAACTTATGATCTTGTCCACCAAAAAATGAAATAATTTACTAAATTATTATAAACAATTATTTTTTTAATTTTCTAATGTGTAATTTTTTATTCACTTTTCTCCTTGGACTTTTAACATTATCTGAATAAAAAAGTAAACGTGAAAAAAAAATTCTGGTGGAAATAAAAAAAAATTAACTATTTGTAAATTAATATTATTTGTAACAATTTAAATAAGATATTTTTTAAACAAAAAGGACAGATATTATTTAAATGATCTTAAATTAAACGTGAAAAAAATTTTTGGTGGACAGGTACACAATTTACATAACTATTTGTTATCTAATATTGTTTATAACAATTCAAATAAGTTATTTTTTAACCAAAAAGGACAAATAATCTTTAAATGGACATAAATTAAAAAGAAAATGTGAGAAAAAAAATTTTTAGTGGAAAGAAATCAGTGTTAGATATTTGTTAATTAATATTGTTTATAACAATTTAAATAAGTTATTTTTTAATTAAAAAGGACAAATATTCTTTAAATGGACATAAATTAAATAGAAAATATGAAAAAAAAATTTCAGTGGAATGAAATCAGTGTTAACTATTTGTTAATTAATATTGTTTATAACAATTGATATAAATTTCTTTATGGTTTATCTATTGTGTGGTGGCCATATTGAATTAATTTGAACTGATTTATATCATATGCAGCAACGGAATAAGAAGATAAACTTTTTTTTCAAAACTTACATTAATTTATTAACTTTTATTGAAAATAAAAATGATAAACAATTATAAACTGAAAAACTGACCTTGAGGGATGTCCTAAGAATTTATTCGTCTTTAATTGAAAATAAAGAACACTCAAACCGGTTAAGAATTGCAGGTTGTAGACAGTTTTGAACAGTAAATTGTAAAAAAATCCCATTATGCTCTGTTTGTAGATCTTTGGGCAAACCCGGCCTGGCCCTGATCGGGGCCACTAAGTCGGAGCCAGATCAGGAAAGCCCGACCGGGGCCAGGGCGGTAATCGGGAACAAATGTGGCGATTTCTGCACGGGAGAAAATATGATCCTACTGAATATAATCTGATTATTACCCTTTATAATCTATTTACAACCTTGCAATGTTTTAGAATTATTTCTGGAATTCAAAATAGATTATCATTTTATACTCTAAAATCAAATCAAATTATAATTCTACATTATTACTATAACAACATGTTTTTTTCAAATTGTCATATTATGAGGTCAAAGTTGTTTTGAAAATTTGTTGTGTTCGAACTTTTTTATATGTGCTGCTATTTTAATTTTTTAGGTTTGTAAGTTTCTGATAATTTCATTTTTATAAATCTAAAAACACTTTCTTCAAAATTCATAACTTTTCAAAATAAATTAGAATAATAATGAAATAAGCAAAATAAATTTTTTTCTTTTATTTTAAAATTCCTTTTTTATTTAACAAATATTTGTCTTATTTTTTTTGAGCAAATTTACTTCTATAACCTATCAACGACTTCGCTCTGCGAACTCGCAAAAGGACGGACATTTAGTTTTCGCCTGAAGTTAGCAGGGAGTTTGCAATGCGAACTCTCGAACTTTGCATTGCGAACTCCCTGCGAAATGTTGTGTTATGTGGGAAGAAACATTTATGCAAGAATAGTTAAGACTAGATAACATGCATAAAGCATATTTACTCAAAGTTAGTACTAAATAATAATAAATTTCTATATTTGAAGGTTGGCATGACAAAAGGGGTCAAGCAACAATTTCATGATTTTACAGGAAGCGAAAAAAACATTTAAAAATTCTATAGGTCATTAAAAAACCCCAAAAAACCGTTTCGAGATATTATAATGCTTTACCATAGGAAAAACATTTTGATAAAATAAACCCAGAAATTAACGAGAGAAATGAATAAGTGTGTGTTGTTTTAAGGTTATGTCAATTACGCATATTTTCTTTTAAAATTAATTATTAAAAAAGTATAGTATTTATAGAAAAGCTGAGAAATTAATTTCTTAATACTGAATTGATAAATCAAATGTGAAAAAGTTTTCTTTAAAAAAGTTGTTTGTTTTCTAGAAAATAATGAATTAAGTGATTACTTATAAGCAAGTAGTTCAAAATTCTCCAGCACGTCGTTTATTTTTTTCATCTTCTTTTTTAATAATAATTTTTTTCCCGCATCTACGTGGCATTTTCAAATTTGGGAAAATAATATTTTTAACCTTATTGACTTACTGATAATAATATTGACAATGCATTTCTTTTGTTTTTTAGTTAAGTTGCATTGTAAGTAAAATTTTAGGCTATTTTATGATTATAATTTTTATTAAAACTTATTTCAAAACGCAATTAAACAGAAAATCCTTTTACATAAATGTGTAAATGAATTTATTTGATTTTTTCATAAAAAACTCGATTTTGATAAAATTGTTGCTTGACTTGGCACCGTTACTTCTTAATTATGATTTGAAAGAGTTCTTTTGTTGAAATATTTAAATTGTCGCTTTCCAGTAGTGTCAGAAGATGCTCATATTCAGTCACAATTTCACTATAACAATTTCTGAAGTTTGCAAGGTTACCTTTTACCTCCCTGATATCATTCGTCCATGGACACGAGTTTATGACGGATTGGGTTGCAGAGACTCACGCCTTAATCGCCATGACTCAGTCTGCCAACGAAACCATGGAAGGTTCGTCTTAGTCAAACTCCGACAACAGAAAATCTTCGGAATAGACCCGCGGTTAAGCCTTTGTCCATCCCGTCTCTCTCGATATCCCTCTAAATCCTCGTGCCCTGAGACACTGTACAGAAAAACACAGCGGCCTTTTCGTTATTTACGTGCAGGAGCTCCATATTGATGTATAACACCCATAAGGCTCGCCTACGAGTGTAACGGAGAGAGATTACGCTCTCCAGCGGCGATGACCTCAACTGGCCATCTGTCGATTCTGCAAAGTTGAGTAAAAACGTTTAGGGCCCTTCGGTGAAGGGTGGGACCTTTCCAATCCCTGGTCACTCTGCAGGCAACCACCCGAGTTGGCACCACAACTCACATGTCGCGACGTTAGTACTAAGACCAATGCCGAAGATTCGATCTTTTCCTAACGCCTCTAAAGCTGAGTCCCCAATAGGTGCTAATATGCATGTGCAAGTGCCAGTGCCAAACCCATTTAAAATGTATTGTGCATTGGCACTGGCACATACATTGGCACCTATTGGAGACTCAGCTTAACTTCAAGCGATGTAGTCTGTAACCACTGCCACCACGAGTCCAACACAATGACCATTAGGAGACAAGTCTTTCGACGAGTCTCCGCGGGCATCCGGCCCCCATGGTACCGTTTAATACTCTGGTATGAGTACCAATTAAGAGTCTTACCGCCCTTGCTTCGGCAAGTGAGGTTGTCGGCCAATATTAGACCTGCCGGACCGACACGGCACTGCTCATCATCATCGCAATGTCACTGATCTGCGAGAAAGCCTGGGCAAACTGAGAACTAACCTCAAACAGTGACTATACTCTAAGCCTCATTTAGTCTCTTACGACATGCAGCCAATCACAGGGGGCCTATTCTGCACCTAGGCCCCCACGGGAGGTACAGCAAAACACAGAAGATTCAGTTTCTAGAGTGGTCGAATCATCCCCACGAGAGAAATCGAGAAGTAGCCTCCCGCTGGGTAAGAGCCCCTCAAGCAAAACTTCCCACCAACGACAAGGTCCTGAAACCCCTGGAGAAGACAACAGGCCATTTACCAAAACCCAACCAATTTAAATAACAAAAATGTCATTTAGTTCTTCGGTTTAATTAAAGTGTTCCAAAAGACTATATATTATCTTAATTATTAAGATAAAAATATCTTTTCGAAAAGTTTGACAGCATTTTTGACATCTGTCATCTGTGGAAATTTATTTTTGACTACGGATTCGTGTTTAGCACAACCTAAATTATAAGTTCGCTGAGTTTTAATAAAAAATTAATAAAAACAAAAGATGGAATGTAAAATGTATAGAAATACACTAAACATATTTTAAACCCTATTTAAACTTTAACCCTCTGCAGGCACCGGCTAATATAAATTAAATGAGCTGTCCTTGTGCAGAGCTCATATTTATCACATTTGGAAAAAAATAAGGGGGTTGAATGAAAAAATTAAAAATTTCGTCATAAATACGTCTAATTTAAAACAGATTTTGACGTATCACAGAAGTTTTTATTGGGGCCCCTTTTGACCAGTATATCAAAATTAGGTCATATCTGACATAAATTTTGAAGTTATCTAATGGCTCTTTTTCGGATGTATTTTTACCTGTAGATAAATTAATATAGGTCAAATCACATATAGATTTTGACCTAATTTAACGGCCATTATATGAACTTTTTTTTCCTGCAGGTAGTGTAACGAATGCAATCGTTTCCCTATTGTTTGATTCCCACCAATGCTCGAAGTTATTCTACGATCAACTACTAATTCAAATTTGAATGATTTTACCGCCATAAGGCCCATCTACTCCAGCAGGCGTCGCGCGAGTCATCTGATAGCAGACGACAAAAGCACATGTTGCGGCACGACGAAAAAAGGCGTCAGATTGGTGTGACCGCCGAATTGCAAACATGCGTCACGCATAATCGTTGTTATTTGCATAGATTCTAGTAGAATTCAGCGCGTTACTTACTTTTACAAAGTTATTGTCAATAAAAGTTATTTTGGATTACTTTAGCGCTAATATTTATTGTGAATTGTTCTCGCTTTTAATAAAAAAGGAATAACGAAACTACGAATCAACAACGAACAAGTATGTTTCAACTCTTTCATCCTTTGGCTATCTCTCGAAGAAAAAGAGAATGAATCTAACTTGTGCTGAGCATCGTCGTTCCGAGGAAATCAAGGTCAGGTATTGTGTCTCCCTTCCGAGTCGACCCCACATCCCCTATTAACACATTTTGGATATACATAGTGAACTTTATAGCATTTTTTTCATACATTCAAAATTCAATGTAAGTTTAATTTTCTTTGCTTAAGTGTGTGTAGAGAGCCTCGTTCCCCTCACACAAACAACTAAATACCCCTTTCTTGCCTGAATCTTAGATACTCTATTCATAGACAATACAAATTTTCGCGCACATTAAGAATGTATTAATAAATCAAAGAAAATATTAAACTGACCGAATTCCCTTGGATTGATTTTGCTCAGAAGATTTAAATAAAAATATTAAATTCACAGCATGAAAATATAAACATATAAACAGTCTTTTCTCTCACTGCTTATAATTACACCAATCTCATCACACTTTGCTTGAAATAAATTTTTCCAATTATTTTTCTACTTCGCTTGAAAAACATTTATTCTTGTATTTCGCTTACAAAAAGTAATTCCTTTTTTCAATTATTTTTGTACTCCGCTTAGACAAACAAATTATACTAAATATTATCATATTGTCAAAAAATTTAGAATTACTAAATTGCTACTGCTTTCGCTTTTATGACAAATTTTAACCGCTAATAGCAATAAACGCAATTTATCAAAATTTTTAATTGACTTTCGCTATTTTTTGCCAACTATAATAGGTGACAAAACAATAATTAAATAAACTTTTGTCACTATTAGTAGCTAAAATTGCTACAACAAATACGAGGTTTCCAGTGCGTCTTATAAAAGTAAATATGACAACGTTTACAAACTATGCTTGCTTCTTCCTAATCACTTTTAATTGGAGATAGAACAAGATCTTAATTTTGTTTAATTTAAACTTATTTAAATTTTACCCAAACTTCTCAAAAACAAAAATTTATGAAAAGGAAAACATAAATTAAATAGTTAAAAAAAATAATAACAGTTTTATTAATAAAAATCTGTCCGCGCAAGCGCAGACACATTCTCATCCGCGCTTCGCTCGGGGGCTCGCTACGCACGCAAGTTTCAGCGCGCCACGGGGCGCGCGAATTCTGATCGTCCCGCTTCGCGCTCCGCGTGTTGTTGCGCGCTTCGCGTGCATATGGCTCGCTTCGCTCGCAGTGGTCTGCAGTTGTTGTGCATTATTTGTGTTCTTGCTTCTTTTTATATGTTTCATAAAACATTTTTTTTTTCTTAAAGTTACTACGACCTTAAGGATTACATTCTCATCACATGTTTGTGTTTGCTGATGATTGCAAGATTAAGTGGATTTAAATGTATATTTTTGGTCTTGATGATTAAAATTGAGCTAACTTTTCACTTTCTTGATTTACTTGGACATAGGTTGCACTTTATGCATATCGTGTTGCATTAGCCAACCCGCTCTAGGGGTACTTGGGAAATAATTTGTAATTTTTATCAATACAGTAAGTGTGAATCAAAAATCTCAAATTGACCCTCAAAAAATGTTTCAAACTTAAATAGCGATTTTAGTTTCTTTTTTAAAGTTATTTTAAAAAAATTAGAACGAAAAAATGAAAATTTTGAAAAGTTACTTTCATATGTGAAATACAGTTTTTCTACTATATTTCTTACAACAGTGATTGAATAATAAATAATCAAACTCTGTGGAAACTTGCAGTACATCAAATTCTCTTTGGAGCGAAATCATTTCAATTTACGATTTTTAAATAAATTACAATTATTCATTACTCCCCTTAGATATTATGTCTTTTTTAAAAGAACGTCCAAGCGCCTAAACTTTCGGAAGGGCCTTCCGGCAGGACGCGCCTCTGCACATTACGGCGTCTTGTCGGCAGTACGGCAACCGTCCTTCAGAAAGGACAAAATTTATTTTTGTAATCTAAAGTAATATAAAGTTAAAAATTATGAAACTTGAAAAAATTGAATTTTTAAAATTTTGAAACTACTGTAGTTTGCGTAGTTTTCGATGAAAATGGCTGGCTAACGAACTCGATCTTTATTTTAACACTAACTTTGTGCATGCAAAGTTGCAAGTTGATGCAATAAGTTTTTCAAGAGTTATCGTAGGGACACCATTGTGTCTACAGACAGACATACGGACAGACACTTTTTTAGACCATGTTTTTCGGACTCAGGGGACCCCAAAACGTCGAGATTTCATGAAATTAGCGAAAGTCAATTTTCGACCAAAACTAATACTTTCTCATGTGATGAGAATGTAAAAATTAAATTAATAAAATTTAAATAAAGTGAATTTTTGTTTCTTTTAATTTAACAAAATAAATAAATTGTCAATAATTAAATTGAGAAAACAGAAATTTGCTAACAAAACTATTAACCTTCAAAATTCAAGCGCAATAAATTGTTTTGAATTCATAAGGATTGCAATTTTTTTTTCTATCTAATTTCTTATTTTAAGCGCATTAAATAAATTAAATTGCCAACAAAATTTTTTTTTGTAAATGTAAATCGATCTAATCATCTAATAGTAATTAATCGATAAATTCCATTTTTCTCCCTTTGCAAAAATTAACCAAAAATCAATTTTGCAAATAAACTAAATTGACTTAGAAATAAAATTCTTTCTGAAAATTTTTCTTCTTTTTTAACTATGGGAAGAAGAAGCCCAAGATCAAACCCACAAAAAAAAGCAAACCCGCTCTGACACAAATGCATTTAAAAGAAGCGAAAAAATGCCTCGCAGTTTCCCACTTTCCACCGAAAATGAAAGAAACACGGTCGCGCGCGTTTCACAAGAAGACCAAAATCAAAGGCCCCCCTCACCATTAGACAATATTAGCCCGATAGCACCGCCGAGGAAACCCACCACATTAGAGCCAACACGACAGACAGCTTAAGGGACACGCAAACTGCTAACAATAATCGAAACGCGACAGGAACAATTCCTAAATTAGCGCTCAAACGCCGCGGTCGGAAACCGAAAGCACAACAAACCCCAGTCATCACTAAACACTTGAAATTTTTCTATTCTCAAATAGATTCCTTTACATCTGCCCAAGCAGAAGAAAATAGAAAATTTCAAGAAAGAATGGACTTAATGTTTCGACACCATCTCGAAAATACGCGCCAACAAACACTCGACGCGCATAATGAAAATCGTCTCGAAATAACCGCGCTCAGAAACGAAACATTTAAATCCATCGAAAAACTTCGCGCCGAAGTGTCAGCTAACATACAGGACCTTACAAAAAAGTGTCGTCGAATGCCCAACGAGACACGCGCCATCCCCATGGCACGACTCTCGTTGGGCATTCGACGACAGTGGCGAACACATCGCGCAACAAACTAGTTTACCCCCCACTACAACCACAAACACGGTCACATTCACGGGTAACATTTCGACTACAACGCAAAGCGCAACCACAGTCACAGTGTCGATACAACCCCCACTATCGTTCAATACACCTTCGCGACAAGGACCCCCTGCAAACCGTACACTACACTTCGCCGAACAACCAAATTATTTGATTCAAACACCCTTAAATTCAAACACGAATAATCATGAATTAATTGATATGCCCTCGAACCCGGTTCTTAACGCATCTATCGCTCAACGAACCCACGTTCCAAATTTGCATAAAATAATTAAATCGTGGGACCTTAAAATTTTCGGAAAACAAGACGCTAATGAATTTCTCGACGAATTCGAAAGGAAAATGACTACTTCAGCGATAAACCCCGATGACGAGCTCCCAATTTTCTCTCAAACTCTATCAGATACCGCGTTCTCATGGTTTAACATGTTTCGTCACAAATGGACAACATGGACAGAATTTGCCACGTCATTTCGAAAAACATTTAGCGATGTTAACGATGACAACCAAATTCTAAACAAAATCCACCGCGCAGTTCAGTTAGAAAATGAAACAGGGATAGATTTTGTCATAAAGTCGGCGCGCTTTATAGCAAATTAAGAAATAAAATTCCAGAAAACATCCAGCTTGATAAAATTTATTTAAGCTTACATTCTGAATTAATTTCTCTTTTCAATCACGACAGCATCTCTTCTTACGAACAACTTTTAGATCAGATACGCAAATATCAAGAAAAAATCAAATTTATGCAACAATCAAATAAATTGCGCGAACAAGACGTGAAACGGTCTCGTAACCCGTGCAATAGAAACCAATTAAATGCAATTGATTCACAAGTACCTCAATCTAAAACCCCTTCAGTCGAATCTACATTAAGCTAATCAAAAACAGAAAACAAACAAAAACAAGCGAAGAAAATTAAAGAAAAAGCGAAACCCGAGCCCAAACAAAAGTTGAATAAAATAGACATTTATTAAAAACAGTTCGAGTCTTTAAAACAAAAATTAAATTTAAGCGATACTGAAAATTCTAAAGCGAATAAATCGACAAGCGCATTAATCACTCCCACTAAATCTTCGTCTTCTCACCGTTCGCGCAAACGTTCAACTTCTACTTCTTCTCGCACCTCTAGCTTTACTTCGTCACCCTTTAGGCTCCAACTCTAATACGCGCAGCTTCCTAAATTCGGCCCAACTAATCGAATTATCTCCGGAACAAAGAACGACTCTAAACGACTTTCTTGACGAGAAGTTGTCGAAATTTGCGTCTGGAACCGGTGTAACTGACCTCACAACACATGTAATCGAGCTCACCGATCCCACGCCATTCAAATTAAAGCCTTATCGCTGCAGCATAGAAGCGAATAAAATCATCAACAATCAGGTCGATGTGTACCTCGATAAAAAATTCATAGTCAGAAGGAACGGACGTTTTGCTAGCCCAGTGGTGCTCACTTATCGTAAAGATGGTAGGCCAAGAGTATGCATGGATTTCCGAAAGTTGAATCGCAACACAAAGAAATCAGCATATCCTTTGCCACGCATGGATACCATACTTGACGGGCTATCTGAAGCTAACATAATTAGCACCATCGATTTGAACGATGCGTTTCACCACATACCAATTGACCCGAAGTCGCGCGAATACACCGCCTTCGTCGTCCCCGGTCGTGGACAGTTCGAATGGGTCAGAATGCCCTTCGGACTCACAAACGCGCCAGCCACTTTCCAGGCTCTAACCGACCGACTAAAAGAAAAGTTCGTAGAACACGTTCGCGAAAGTAATCTCCCCGAACATTATTGCGAACAATTTCATGCTTACCTCGACGATTGGATAATAATATCCAAAACTTTCGAAGAACATCTTCTGCTTCTCGACGTAGTCCTTACTATTCTACACGAAGCAGGATTGTCAATCAACCGCGATAAATCTTACTTCGCGAAACCGTCGGTAGAATACTTAGGATTTATTCTCGACAAAGACGGTTTGAAGCCAAACGCTAAGCGGGTTGAACCAATCCTCGAACGGGCAACTCCTCGTAATCGAAAAGAGTTGCGCCGGTTCAATGGTTCAGTAAACTGGTACCATCGCCACTTGCGCAATATTGCAAAAGTACCATGGAACTGGACCGAAGAACACGAGGCCGCGTTCAACGAAGTTAAAGAGTCCTTGATAAGCGCTTTAACTTTAGTCGCGCCTAAGCCTGCCTTACCGTACTACTTGTACACCGATGCAAGCGACACCGGTATTGGTGCTATCTTGACACAGCAAGATGGAGAAAAAGAGTACTTGATCACGTGCTTAAGCAGACCTTTAAGGGGTGCGGAATTAAATTACACCACCACCGAAAAGGAATGCTTGGCCGTAATCTTTGCTATTAAAAAGCTCCGCTGTTACCTCGAATGCGCTGAATTTACTGTGATCACAGATCATTCCAGTTTAATTTGGTTGCAAGGTCTCAAAGACCCGAAAGGTAGACTTGCGCGATGGGCTCTTGAGCTATCCGCAAATAACGTCAAGATCGAGCACAGAAAAGGTACAACTAATGAAGCACCGGATACGCTTTCGCGACTTTACGAAGACGACACTAACGATATGCACGTTACCAAACTAAATCTCACCAAAAGTTTAAGTTAGTACGACCAAATGTTAGAAAAAGTTCGTAAAGATCCTTCGTGATATGAAAGATACAGAGTTGACTTGAACAATCAACTATATTATTTCAAACCAAATATGATCAAAGAAACCATCGGCGATAATAACGCCTGGAAAAAGATTCTTAAAGAAAGCGAAATTTTACCGATTATTACCGAACATCATAGCACTGCTCAATCCGCGCACCAGGGAATTAATAAAACTAATCTTTCGATAATTAACCATTTTTATTGGCATGGCATGCGCGAGGATATCAAGCGTTACGTTAATGAATGCGAGATTTGACTGTGTAAACCGAAAAATACACCCCACAAGGTTTAATCTATCCTCGCAAAATTACGGAACCCTGGGAAACAGTGTCACTCGATATTGTAGGCCCCCTACCTCTTTCAAAATCTGGCAAAAGGTATATTCTTGTTTGTGAAGACACGTACACTCGTTATATAGATTGCTTCGCGCTATCCAAAGCGGATGGTCCCAAGATTGTAAAATCTTTAAGCACTCTTGTCAACCGCTGGGGAGCGCCTAGAATCGTTATCACCGACAACGGTACAGAGTTCGTACGCCTCGTTACAAAGGACAAGCCGTGGTCACTGAGAAGTTATCATCTGTGGTGGTCGTTATTAATGATTCTAATGGCAAAATGATTGGTAAATATCACATAAATGATCTAAAGCTTACAAAAAAGAATCTTTGATCGCGTTCTACGTTGTAAAATTTCTATTACAGATACAAGGTCATTATGGAATCAACGTCCAACAACAACACGAGTAATGCTCCTGGATCTGCCCTACAAGAGATTCCGGTTCTGCGCATTGCGTCAACCCCTGAAGATCAAGGCGAATGCAATAGCGCTATTACTGTCGAACAACCGTCGAGTGGGCTGGTCGTCTTACGCAAGACAACCTTAGAAACCCTTCTGGCCGAACGTGACGACTTCAAAGAAAAGCTAGCTGCTACTCTACAACAATTGTCTTCTTTCAAAAAAAAGAAAAACTAAATCGCGCATCGAGTCCCAAAACTGCCGATCTTAAAGAATAACACTACCAATTTGTGATGGATTTGAACAAAGAACGTTACAAGTTAACAAACACCATCACAGAACTTCAGAAGGAGAACACTGACCTGAAGAACGAACGCGCTGTCATGAATAAGGACCTCGATTTATATGAATCTGACTTTAACCGAGTCTGCGATGACTATTCTTATCAGGAAGACTACAGCCTCCGACTCAAGAAGCTTTTCCATAACACAGTGTCGGAAGTGTATCACGCTATCGCAAATTTGCGCGAGCCAAAGCTAAGACCAAAGGCCCCGGAAGGATGTCTTAACTGCGCCGTCATCGGACATAGTTTCCGTTCCTGCCTAAAGAAATACAATGGACGCTTCTGCCAAATTTGCGCATACCCCGACTTCTCAACCGACGAATGTCCTTGGCCTCACTTCCCTGATAGGCATCATCTTCTCGTCCCTCCGCCAGCCGACCATTGAAGGATGAAAGACCATCAAGTCGCGCCATCACTATTCAACCAACTTCTCAAATCCAAAAAAATAGCCGTCACTACAGTTGTAACCAATAATTCGAAGTACGAGTTTTGTATTCAATCTGAATCTAAAACCGAGACTGGAATCAAACCTTCCAGCTAGTCATCAAGTCCAAAGACCGTCCCGGAAAATGCGCAACCCAACAAAGAGCCGATGGGTGTGCAGGATTCATCAACCGAACCAGTATCGCTGCCATCCCAAGTTCAACCTTGTAATGCGCAGAACTTGATCTCTCCAAGGGAATCGATCGAAGATATCGTCGCTCTTTGGGAAACCCTCACGGAAGCACTCAAAATCGGAATGAACGAAGATGCTGAAGAGAATTAATCTTCAATTCTGAATCACGACGAACAATATTATTTTGTTTCTTTCATTTGTTGAATTTGATCTCTTGAAACCAAATATTTCAATTATTTATCGTCATTCCTTATTTCTATCATTAGTTATTATTAAAAATTCTTTAAAGTAAGTCATGATTACTAAAGTATTTATCTTTAATATTCAAAACTTTTATACCTCGTTGCACCGTTGTGCCTTTGCGCAGTAAAGTATAAGTATTAAAAACATAGAAAATAATTTAATGCTACCTCAAAGAGATATATGTATTAGTATTATTGAAAAGATTATTAAAAAATATATATATACCTATTGTATTTCATGTGTCACTCTACAAAAAGAAACGCCCGTTACCATATTAGCGAAATCGGCCAGGAACAAGCATTATTGAACAAGTCTTCTATACTTAAGAATTTATTTTGTCCTTTTTTATTAATGATAATATTATTTGCTTGAATTCAACTTTCTTTCTAGCAAAAAAGCAAAAGAGCCGATGAGGATCGTCTCTTTAATAAAACAATCAGGTGGACAAAAAGGTCACTGGCAACGACAGTTTAGAAGGAGGGAATTGTAACGATTGCTCTCACAAAATTCATTATTATTTTTATTAAATGTCGTTCCCAGTTATCTTTCCTACTAATTACATTATATTTTTATCATATTAAAAATTCGCGCGACTTTTCATACGAAAAGTTGTAGATGGCGTATAATTCGCGCCTAGCAGACGACGAAAGCACATGTTGCTAACCGGCGGAATTAGCGCTAGAGAGAGATTTACGTCTCACGACAGCGTATCTGTCGCGCGTCGCTATTGTATTACTTTTCATGTTTAACGATAAATTAAAAGTTCTTATTATTAAATTGTTGTGTAAGTGACTTTTTTGAACGCAAAAAATTATGCAAAATTTTATGCGTGATCGGTAGATGGTTTTTTGTCATTTGTTTTTAATAGCCAACATATGGCTGACATGGTACACTTGAATCCAACGATGCCTTCTCTCAGGGAAGGCACTAATTTGACGAGTTTTGCCCACTTTCTATATTCTTTATAATTAGTTTTGGATTCAAGTGTACATATGTGTATTTTAACGCAAATATTACAGGAAAAATATAGAGAACTTGCTATATAATAATGGCCATAGCGTTGTCAAAGAAAAACTAAAAATTTTTTTTTCTAATTTCCACATTATTTGATCTAATTAACTGAAAATGGGTTTATTAGTATATTTTAACAATCTGATCACAAAAAATATATTAAAAAATCAAAAAAAGGTTTTTAAATAAAATTTAAAAAAAAATTGGACAAGTGCGAGTTGAACTCGCACTGCAATGGCGGGTTCCGTACACAATTATTAAAATAATACTTGCAACATTCATCATTAAATAGTAGAATTAAAATAAACACTTAAAAAAATATATTAAAATCATTTGATAAAAAAATAATTTAAAAAAATTAAAGTATTGTATATCTAATATTGTAAACAATAATAAGTAGAGGAACTAATTGTGCGAGTTTTGTTCCACTACTTATTATTGTTTACAATATTAGATATGCAATACTTTAAATTTTTTTAATTATTTTTTTATCAAATGGTTTCAATATATTTTTTTAATTGTTTATTTTAATTCTACTATTTATTGATGAATGTTGCAAGTATTGTTTTAATATTTGTGTACGGAACCCGCCATTGCAGTGCGAGTTCAACTCGCACTTGTCCAATTTTTTTAAAATTTTATTTAAAAACCTTTTTTTAATTTTTTAATATTTTTTTGCGATCAGACTGTAAAAATATACTAATAAACCCATTTTTAGTTCATTAGATTAAATAATGTAGAAATTAGAAAAAAAAAATTTAATTTTTTTTTAGAATTTTTTATATATTTTTTGAGATCAGACTGTAAATATATACTAATAAACCCATTTTCAGTTAATTAGATCAAATAATGTGGAAATTAGAAAAAAAAATTTCAAAAATTTTTTAGTTTTTCCTTGACAACTTATATTGACACTTATATCTCCTTATAGTGAGACTTCGGTGTACGTCCGTAGTTTTTGGTAAAGTTGCCGTTTGTTTATTGCAATATATTTATAGTAATAGTTTTATTAATTTAAACATAAAAAAAATATTATTAAAATTTCTTTTTACGAATAACGTTTTTATTTCAATGTAGAAAACAATAACCAGGCATCAATTTAATTAAGAAGATAATTTATTTTTAAATTTAATGTCTACGCGTAATTAAAAAAATAAAAAACGTTATACTTAAATTATGGTAAACAGACGCATGAGTTTTTTAATTATTAAATAAGAACAAAAGAAGAACATTTTTGGTTAAATTTCATGTATACTTAATTCCAAAAAACACGAATGAAGCTAAAAAGATACGCTATTTTCTAGATGTGTTTAATTATTTTCATATAACCTTATTTGATAATTTCATATAAGATTAATTGTAGTTGTCAAAATTGTGTAAAATTTATAAAACAATTATAATTAATTGTTTTATGAAAGTAATTAAAGAATAATCAACTCGTCGTTATAAAATATCGTTCAGATTCAGTTTTATAAAGTATAGTATATATGTAAAAGAAAGAGGGTAGAAGTTTATAAAATCTATATAAATTAGATAAAAAACGTAGAATAAAATTTTCCTTTTGAAGGTAAAACTAAACAACGAAACAAATATTGATCACAGTATGCAACTCTCATAAAAATACGAGTTTAAGGGAATTCATACTATTTTTATTTTTACTGCTTTAATTTAATCTTCTTCATCATCAGCATCATTATCAAAAACTTCATTTTCATAAATACCACCAAGTTCCTCATCACCACCAGCTTTATCATCACCATCAGCTTCGTTATCATTATTATTTTCGAGATTATGTAATAAGTTTTAAAGTTCTGACAGTTGTTTTTCAAATCATTGGTTGAATTTAATTTATTTCCTTTTTTTGTTTTATTTATAAATCTCTATTTAATACTCTTTCATATATCCAGCATATTTAACTTAAAAACTTCTTTATTTTCTGGACCAGCAAATAGTGGACAACGACGAGCAGCTTCTGTAAAATATAGAAACTTATTTTACATTTCTTATTGTCATTTAAGAATTATGTAAATACTAATTTTATAATATAAACCTAATAAAGATAAAATGCATATAAATACTGACGATAGAACACATTAAATAGTTTGGTATTTCCAATCCCAAGTGCATCTTAAGTTTCGTTCTACGTAAATTTAGAAACAAGTTCATCAGTCATTATTTTTTTCATCCCCCCATTTAAAAATCTTTTAATCTTGAGCCTCCTAACACCAACAAATGATTTTGCTACAAATATAAGTAAAGAAATTTATGTCATAAAATTTGATTTTAAAAAATATATTAAGAATATTAGTTAATTTTTTCTCTTTTAGCACAAATTCTTGAAAGCCATAGTCCTTGTTTTATAAATTTAGAAAAAACATACCTTAAATGAATAAAATGTTGTATATACAAAATTTGAAGATTGCTACTTGGCTGGGGTCGAATTGCGTAAAATGGTCAAATATTTTCCGAATTGCGGAAAGGGTCTTCTTTTATTTTTCCGAGTTGCGTAAAATGGTCAAATCTCAAGCCCTTCTCCCACTCTTTTGCCATGACTGTAGAAGGAGGGGCTGCCGAGAAGGAGGAGTGATCGACTAATGAGTTCTTCAAGGGACACCTGTCAAAATTTTTTTTTTTTTTTGTAAGGGGAATTGGTTCTGGGTTCTAAGTACCTTCTAGTACCAACTAGAAAGTCAATTTGACTCCCTTTCTACATAGAAAAGCAAGAGGACTTCTCTCTAAACGTGAAGCGGAACTAGGTGCGGCGGGCTTCGCCCGCCTCTGAGTGGTCTCTTCAAGGGACACCTGTCAAAATTTTTTTTTTTTGTTGTAAGGGGGATTGGTTCTGGGTTCTAAGTACCTTCTAGTACCAACTAGAAAGTCAATTTGACTCCCTTTCTACATAGAAAAGCAAGAGGACTTCTCTCTAAACGTGAAGCGGAACTAGGTGCGGCGGGCTTCGCCCGCCTCTGAGTGGTCTCTTCAAGGGACACCAGTCAAATTATTTTTTTTTGTTGTAAGGGGGATTGGTTCTGGGTTTTAAGTACCTTCTAGTACCAACTAGAAAGTCAATATTTGTATATAACATTTTATGAAATTTTTGCGTTTTTTACGAGTTAAATGCAAAAAATCAAACTTTTATGGTGTTTTTTATGGTTTTTACTATGAAGCTGAACTATTCGACTATTTTTACTATGATTTTCGTAATTACGCACCAAAAAACATTATAAGACTTTATTTTTTTATAATTAGATGTCCTTTTAGGTGAGAGTATATTTTAACCACATTTTATGGAATTTCATGGTTTTTTGCATTTTTCTCGAAAACTATCAATTTTAGAAAAAAATGGTGAATACAAAAAATGTGTATATATATATATTATACATAAATATACATAGATTTACTGTATACACCCATTTTTTTAAACACGCCAGCTAATTAATATGAATTGCTAATTTCGGTCAAATGCTGACAGTCCTAAGCCTGTACAAAGTGTGAAGGAAAAAGTGTGAGACAGGGAAACCCCTTTCTCAATCGTCTATACTTGAGGGAAAACCGCTGTATCGTCCCGCCTTTCTAGCAACTCCTGAAACCGACTGCAGAGTAGAAGGGGAAAGAAGGAACGGAGGAGTAATGGGGCCCTTTAACTTACCGCCTTCCGCAATTCGGAAAATTTTCGGTCCTCTTTTGACCGCCTTACGCAATTCGACCACGCCGTGCTACTTATATCATAGGTGACTAAAGGACAACGCACAACATGTACAGAAATTGGCTTTCGGCCAAATTGGTTAAAACTTCAGGAAGATGTTCTTTGAGATGTTCTGAATAAATTATGTATGGGTTAATTTGACCCTGAAAGAATATTTTTTGAGTTACAGTGGGTAAAAGTGAGGAAAATATAAAAACGTAAATTACTCACATTCTAGACATTCTGAGGTGCTTTTGTGTAACTTTACTCATCTGATTAACTTTTAGTATCAGTGAAGTTTACTCGAAGTAAGAATGACAGTGAAGAATGAGTAAGAGTGAAATCAATGCGATTTAAGAGTGAAATAAACGTCAGAATGACTGGATAGTAATGTAAGATTAGGATACTAGTGAATAAAAGAAAAATGTGATTAACTTTTAGTGTCAGTGAAGCTTATTTGTAGAAATAATGACAATGAAGAAAGAGTGAGAGTTAATTAAGTATATAATTACGAGGTAAGAGGGAATTGAACGTCACATTGACAGAATAATAATGTAAGATTAGGATAGAAGTTACAAAATAAGAAATCAGATGATATTTCAGTGACAGTATATAATTAAGAAGTAAGAGTGTTTGATATGAATGTGAAGTGAAGTTACAGAATAAAACTTCTGTTATTGTCGTAAATAAGAAAATGTCCTAAACATGTCCGTAACTGTCCTCAGTGTATCGTGAGAAGACTAAATCATATCTTAAAATGCCCTTAACATGTCCCGTGCATGTCACAAATACATCCTGAAAATATACATATGATGCAATTGAACGTCTTCAGGACAGACATAGAATTTGAGTAAGACATATTTAAGTTTGCCTTTAAAATATCTTTAGAATATCTTTAAAAAAATATATTTCTGAAGACATTGATATGCTTGAAAAACATTTATTAAAAATATGCTTCGTCAATAACAGAAGTTCAGTTCTGTACCTTTATTTAATATTCATATCAACCTAAACTGACTTACTACCCTGTCATTCTGACGTTTACTTCACTCTTAAATCGCATTTATTTTACTCTTACTCATTCTTTACTGTCATTTTTACTTCGACTAAACTTCACTGATACTCAAAGTAAATCAGATGAGTAAAGTTACACAAAACCACCTCAGAATGACTAAAATGTGAGTACTTTACGTTTTTATATTTTCCTTACTTTTACCCTCTGTAACTCGAAAAATATTCTTTTAGAGGCAAATTGACCAATACATAATTTGTTCAGAACAACTCAAAGAACATCTTCCTGAAGTTTCAACCAATTTGGCCGAAAGTCAATTTCTGTACATTTTGTGCGTTGTCCTTTAAACTCACAAGGCAATAGAAGCAGCAAACGGAGTCGATGGTCGAGATGAAGCGGAGTCTGTAGTGTTTGACTGACCACTATTGGTTGATTTCAATTTTCGTTCCAAAGAAAGTGGCTTCACCAAAGTAGAGGAATTATTATTATGAAATGAAGTAGACGGTTCAGATGGTGAAGTCACTGGACCTTCCGTATTCTGATTTTCGGTTTTATTAGATCCTGAAGAAAGTTGCTTCATCGGAGAAGAGAAATGATTTTTATTAATAATTGATGATTCAGATGAAGTGGATTTTAAAGTATTTGCTTTCCGATTTCCGTTTAGAGTTGACTTTGATTCCGGAGAAAGTGGCTTCACGAAGAAGAAGAATTATTTTTATTAGAATTTGATGATTTAGATGACGATGATTTAGAAGTTTTCGATTTTCGTTCAGCGTTGACTTTGATTCCGTAGAAAGTGGATTCATCAGAGTAGAAGAATTCTTCATTGATTTCCTTAAAAATATATTTAAAATTTTTAGAACAATTTGTAATTATAAATATATTAATTGTTATATGAAATAAACCCTGTTTTCTTACACGTTTACATCTGATTTAGAATGTTTTACTAATGACATACTCTTTGCTTTTCTTTCTTTAATTGCTGTCGCAAATTCTTTCAATTCTTCCAATTTTTACTGTACTGAAGAGTAACTTTTCTGCCTCTTCTTAGGTCTTTCTTCTTCCGACGTAGAAAGAACATGTTTTGGAGTAGTAATATTTCTTCCAGTGCTGGACACCCTCACATCGTTTTTACTGAACATTTTTTTTCGCCAGACTTATCCATGACCTGTTGATTAGTCCGAAATTAGCAATAGTTAAAACATTATACTTAAAGAACATTCAAGTTATCATCCGTTGAAGTAAAAGTAAAGTGTAAGCTACAAATTACTAAAATAAAGAAAAAAACAACCTCCAAAATAATATACTAATTTCATAATACTCAAAATAAAATGTGAGTGTTTTATTAAAATTAAAGAGAAAAATAATATAATAGTTACTGTCTCTTTTGATATGAAAAAAATATTTTTAGTTTGAATAATGTCAGTTTTTAAATTGCAATTATAAATTAAATAACAAAAATTTTATAGATTTCAAATTATTTTTAAAAAAGTGGCGCAATTTTAATACAATTGACATCTGTTAAATGGCTCGATTAATAAAATTACTAAAAATTATAAAAGTTAGTCTGAATCAGTACTAAAAGAACAAAAGATTTGAAAAAAATTAAACTTGCAAAATTCATTCCTGTAGAACAAGTTATTTTCGCATACACCCCTATTAAAAAATGTATTTTTTGTAAAAATATCAAACTGCGTGTTTAATAATAGATATAATAATTACTTGAAATAAAGAAATTTTTTAGAAAAATTTAAGACAATAAACAAAACTTTTTTCCAATAAAAATTCCAGCAACAGAAAATTGCAGTTTAAATAGCTCATATGCTATCTACTTTTTTCAAACCTTATGTGATTATAAGCACATATTTTATTTAACAAGCATCTACAAAAAACCAGAGTATCTACTATTTTCATTCAACAAAATTTCCAGTTATTTCCCAGATTTCCCGGTTAGTAGACACCCTAAAAACTTATTAAAAGCAACTAAAAAATAATAGATGCAGAGTTGAGAGATGAAATGCTGATGAAAATAAAACACATGTTGAAATGCAACTATTTTCCAAATTAATGAATAAGGCGTCCTATTGTTTGTTCATTTCAGAAATAATTGGAATTGACTTATGTAGTTTTTCTCTTGTCGGATATTAACATTGTCTCTAAAATTATCTACTGTGATTTAGGTTTCAGTTCTAAAATTGATTAGAAACCTGAAAAAATTTTGCGACAAAATTCCCGCTCAGAGAGCAATAGTCTGATAGAATCACTTATTATTTTAGTAATAAACTTTTACAATCTTATGATAAATGAAATATAAAGACATGCGCATCACAAACAGTTCGTTTATCAACGGGCAAAATAATAATTCTACTTTTGCTGGTAACTTACCAGATAAAGTACATCTTGAAAAAAAGTTGTTTCCCATTTGGAATAATAATTTACAGCATTTCTTTTTCAACAAATCCATTCATTTTGTAATGGCAGCTCCTCTTCTGATTCTATATGGCTCCATGAGGAATTCTATAGCATTTTCTCTGCATATCGTTTAAAGAAATAGCTTCAACTCTATCGGATAAGTTTTTGCAGTGATATACACCGACATCATTGGAATTTACAGTAACGGCGTAGAATATTTCCTTTACTAGAAATTCTTGAAACATGAAAAAAACTTCATCATCAACTAATAAAATGTTTTTAATTATTCCAATTCTTGAATCATTAAGAATGCAACATCCATCTTGTACTTCATTGGTTAACGTCAGTTTTCCAATTTGCAATTTTTTAAACTGTCGACAGTGATTTAAAGCTAAATGTTGAGCAACAGGACCTTCTGCATGTTCCAAAGATGGAATCACATTCATATTATTTTCCAAAGTCTTAAAAGCGAAATCGTTTAATTCTCGTATTCTTTTATAATACTGTTGAAAAGCTAAGTCTGCTTTACGAATGAATTTTTCAAATTCCAGAACGCTGTTTTCATAACTGAATGCACTGTAGGATTCCAAACTGCCAAGTTCGAGAACATATTCGCCAGAGTCCTAATCACCTTTGCGCCCATGATGCTAACATAATTTTTTGTCCAAACTGCATGGAAAGCATGTCATTGAGGGCACGAACGATTAAACGCTCATATTAGTTAAAAATTAAACTCTATATAAATGTTAACTCTTTGAAGTCTATAATGATACAAGTTTTAATATAGAAATAAGACAACAATGTATTCTGGAAATATAGTAATTGCCAATTTTTATAACCGAAATGTGAACAAAACCAAATGTGTCATAATTTTTTTAGATAAAATCGAAAAAAAAATTGCACATTTTTCTAGACAAAATAAAACTAGTTGGAAATGTTTGCATTTTTATAGTCAACATAAAAAAACTCGAAAATATCATATTTTAATAAAGAATATCGAATAATTAACATGTAGGCGCAAAATACACTTCTGCCTGCTCGAAGGTAGGTGACCCTACCTCTGGGTATTTAATATAATATATATCATTTGAATTAAATTTTAAAAAATTTAATTAATTTTTAATTAATTTTTAATTAGGTACTATGTTTGCCGAGATGTTTGCATTTTATTAAATGAACTCATATAAAAACAAAATAAAGTATATTTTTATTTTAAAAAACGAAACAAGTATAAAAGCTGCGTTTTTAATAAGCAAATAGGTCTGATCTGGTTTTAACTTATGGGAAAGGTCCGAAATGCGAATCCGCAATGATAGTTTGAAGTAAAGACTTAAGCACAACTAAAGTCGGGTGCGGGAGGCGACTGCGGAATATGGGGTTTCTAACTTCAAAATGTATGTAAATGTTATATATCCTGTAGATACATATGGTGCGAGAGTGCAATAAAAGTGTGTATCACAGCATAAATTATAGAAAAACATGCTTGGACATTTTTTTTAGATATTTCAAAAACTGTTGAACGCATTTTCAGTTTCCAAGGCTTAAATAAAAGCTGAGACTTTAAAGATTATGTTGTGTTACGTCCGTAACTTCTTATTATTGTACCTACCCCCACAGCACCGAAACTTTCCTAAAGATTTCCTAAATATTTATTTGAAATGTTCGATATATTTAATTGCAATATTTATTGAAGGTTGTGTAAAGATTTATATGTCTCGATTAAATAAATGTCTAGCACGAACCTTTCCTGAACATTTTCTGAAAATTTTCGCCTAATTATAATTATAATTATAATTATGCGAAGATGTAATTGAAATGTTCAGGAAAGGTTCGCGCTAAATATTTATTTAATCGGGACATTTAAATATTTACACAACTTTCAATAAATATTGCAATTAAATATATCGAACATTTCAAATAAATCTTTAGAAAATCTTTAGGAAAGTTTCGGTGTTGTGGGGGTAAATTAAGTACAATACTTATGTATGTATTTTGTATTCGATATTGTGTTTTACGTATATATTTTATGATTATATTTTATGTATTTAATATTATTGCATTATAATTATAATATTTTTGAATGTATGGCTATTGATAATATATGTCTTATATGTATCTGAATAAATTACAAATCATAATAAGTCTAAGAAAAGAGGATAATATTTTTAATCATGTAAAAAGAATAACGATAGTGCATCAGTTGAACAACCTTCAAACAACTTCGCCACAGGAAGGAAGAAAAAACATTTATACACAAAGAGAGGGCTTGAAGAGACACAAAAATTAGAAAGAGAGAAAAGATTAGTCCACAGCAGCATCGAGCATAAAAAATTAAACAGGCTATGATCGTCCCCACCACTATTTTGAAGAGACACAAAAATTCGAAAAAGAGAGAAAAGATTATTCCACAGCCGCAAGTAGAAATATGCAACGAATCAGATGAAGAGCAACTATTAGTTCATCCCATTTAACATAAAAAGTGCACAGGCATTCATAGTTACCTTGCTCTACCACTCTCAATCTATGTAATAATGATACGTGTATGATTCTAAACAATGGAACAGTTTCGTATAAAAAGGGAGACAAATTAAGCAGAGACCAGAGAGTAATTTTTTGGAAATCAGCAGTATTCATCTAATCGTCAACAAGTGAAGTCTCCCAGTATACCTTTGAACATTATTCAAAAGTGAACTCCAAGTATTAATTTAAACATACTTTATTACAAGTGAATTATTCCCCAAGTATTAATTTGAAATCAGTTTCAAATAAACACCCCATTCATCGATCTTCGAAATATAACTTTTATTAATTTCCAAAAATATAAATTTGGAAATTCTTTCGAGTATCTACAAAACTCTAATATTGTTTTGACGTAACAGTTGCAAGAGTTTAAAACTTTTCTCTAAATTTTTCTAGAATGTGCAGCCACACAAACATGGTGCACAAAAATATAAAAATTAATCCATTTTTTTTAAATCTCTTAAGTGATAAAATTTTTTAAAAATATATAATAATTTTCATTTATATATCAAACGAAGCAGAATTTTTTTCGAACAATCCAAGAACCAAGTTTCTATCATTTTTCAATAATAAAATATGTTAATTTAATTTCGGCTGCAACTTTTCTTAGCTCGCCCATCGTTCATACCGACAATTTCCGCCGGTAGTGTACCTAAAATAAAAAATGAAATTTAACTCTGAGTTGGCATGTTTTCAAATCTCAGCTCAGATGGCAAGTTTCTTACGCATTTTTTTTTAAACGGCACGTTTTTTACGACTAGTCTGAATTAATACCTTTCTGCACCCAATCGATAAAATTTCGAAACCTTGATTTAACATAATTTTTAAAAATTGATGTAAACATTTTTTTTCAATTTAAATTATCTGTAGGTCAAGTGTGTAGTTTTTTAGATCCTCTCTCCGATGATTTGTTCATATGAATTATTATTAATTTTTTAAAGAGTTACGAGCAAAAAAGCTTAGGTGTGGCAACCTGCAAGCCTTTCCCTTACATGTCAAAAATGCGACTCCATTAGATCCCTTAAACGCGACGTTCTTTTACATAAAAATTTAGGTCAAATCTGAACAATTTTTTGAGCTGTGAGGGTTAAAATACGTAGAATTTGACCTAAATTTTTACCTAGGGTAAAACTTTTTCAGTGGTTAATATGATATATAATATTATATAAACATCAATTTCGTAATCAGGTACCCCGAAAACACCGAGTAACAAGTTTCAAACTAATCAAAGAATTTTTAATTTTGACAGTTGTCATATTAGATCCGACATTTTGAATTTTAAAAACTCCCTGTAAAAAAAAGTATTGGGAGGTACGGGATTCCGCATTGCAGTGCCAACCTGTCAATGCGGTATTCGCGAAATAGCGCATTGGGTGTCGTGGTGAATGCAGTAATCAAGGGGTCCCAATGCGGTGCAAGTTTTAAGCTTAAAAAAAAGAAAATACTTGACAGAAATAAATAATGAATGGCAGTGATGAAAAATGCGAGGTTAAAGGAATGAGAAAATACTAATAGTGAGTGTAAAATTTAAACTTTAAGAGAAAAAGGTAAGTTGAACTATCAAATATGAGTCCAATGCGGCATAGGCTGATTTCAATACGACACAGCAAAAGAACTTTGACTGGTTTGTATGATGTGAAATAGGTAAACAAACATTTTCTAACACATTTGTCTCCGAACACAGGCACTTTTCACTAAATCTGTCAACGTGCAATTGGTCAGCATCTTCTAAATTACAATAATTGAAAATATTGTTTAGATTTATGCAGAAACGCGGTTATAAAATAAAAAATTAGAAAGTAATGTAATGCAAATCGTATGTCAGCTGGGCCACTGTGTTCGCTCGATTCGCTCTGCTTGCTTCTGCCCTCTACTGGCGACTTGCACTATGTACTGATTGTGTAATGCATTAAAAGCAGCCTAGGCCGCATTGGACTCATATTTGACAGTTCAACTTACCTTTTTCTCTTAAAGTTTAAATTTTACATTCACTATTAGTATTTTCTCATTTCATTAACCTTGAATTTTTCTCCACTGCTATTCATTATTTATTCCTGTCAAGTATTTTCTTTTTTTAAGCTTAAAACTTGCACCGCATTGGGACCCACTGATTACCGCATTCACCACGACACCCAATGCGCTATTTCGCGAATACCCCCAGGCGCAAACTGACGCTGGATTCAGGCTTTCCTGAAGCTTGGATGAGGATTGGTCAATATTGATCAAGCCTTGGCGGGACGGCGGAAGCAAGGTTGATTCTAGCCATAATATAACACTTATTTAAGTCTCGCGCTCCAGTCCATGTTGAAGATTGGCGTTCAATCTTCAATAAATGCTGCGGAAGCCTAATTCAAGACTGAAACAAGGCTGCTTCCACTGTTCTCCAATTTACGCGACTCTCGCGCCCATTCAATATAATATGAAAATATCAATTGAAAATAATAATAATAATAAATATTATTGACATTATTTTTATTCATATTATATATGTGTATAAATTTAATTGCAATATACTATTAGAACAATTATATATATTATTTTCATTTAAATAATATATTATTAAAAACAAATGTCATTTGAAATGGTAACATTAAAAAAATAATTTTAGTAAAAAAAGATAATTTTTCTGTTAATCGGTATATTTTTTTCTTGATTTTTTAACAGACTTTTAATATTATTTACAAACATATTCACATTTTTTATTCACAACACAACACACAATTTTATTATTTTATATATCGCTTAGAAACGAAAACGGAAAAATATTCGCTCGCATGTGGGATCGAACCCCCCGACGCATACCCGACACCTCTATAAACGCACCTATTTAAACCGCACGGCCAACGAAGGTTGGAAGGGATCCTGCTTAATCATCTATATCACTCAACATTGATTCAGCATGGGGCACCAATGTTCGTTCCATGCTCGATTCAAGACTCGGTCAATCTTCGTGAGCGAAGATAATTCACTTTCTTTATTACCGTGTGCACTGAACAATATTAAATATAAATATTTATAAATTATTTAATATTACAATATTTATTTTGCTTCCTCATAAGAAAGCTTTGCATTCGTGACGATTTTCAATTTTTCAAAGCATGATTATATGGACTCATTTTCATCTAGGATATATGTATATTAAATTCTGAGCAAATGTCCAGATGTATGTGTGTGTATGTATGTGCGTGTGTATGTGTGTGTGTATGTCACAAAAAATTGTGTACAAATTATCTCAAACAAATTTTAAAGGATTGCCCTGAAATTTTGCAGGTTTATTGCAGTCATTAATACCTAAAATCTGACACAAGGATTTTCAAATTTATTAACAAATCTTTTTTTTATACACTTTTTTCAAAATTTGAAAAAAAAATTTTTTTGTATTTTTTAAAATAACTTTTTTGTTTCTTAATAATTTCATACATTATTCTCAAAATTACATTCCTGACAAAAAAACGAATCGATTGATATATACAAAGTGCACATTTCATCAAAATTTATAAAATTAATCAATATTTTTCTTTTTCACAAAAAATTCAAATTTCATTTGAAATATTACCTTAACATATTAAAATAAAATTGAATTAAGCAATTGGTTTTTTAATATTTTGAGGAAGCGAAATGGTCATGAAATGAACAACTTGTTTGATAATATGTTTAATTTTATTATATATTATTTTTTGCTTGCACAGTGTCAAATTATTATTTTTAAAGATCAAGAGTTTCGTTTGTCTGAAAAATTTTCAGTGATCAAAAACTTCCAGTGTAAAAATTGTTCATTAGGGTGTAATATATATTTATGCCAAGTATTTTAACACTAGGATTAACCGTTTAGTAAATATTATCAAAATACTAATTTTTGTCAAATGGGTGTGACCTTGCGACTCAGCGTTGCCAACTCAAGACATACGTTAAACTCTTGAGTTGGCAACGCTGAGTCGCAAAATCACACGCGTTTGACAAAAAATAGTAATTTAATAATATTTTCTAAACGGTTAATCCTAATGTAAAAATACTTGGCATAAATATTTATTACGCCCTAATGAACAATTTTTACACTGGAAGTTTTTGATGACTGAAAATTTTTCAGACAAACGAAAGCGAAACTTTTGAAATTTTTAAATATTAATTTTACACTGTGCAAGAAAAAAATAATATAAGATTTAACTTTATTTATAATATAATATCATTAATGTAAATATTATACACTAAATAACTATTAATATTTATTTACCATTGTTATCTTAATATAGTAATTCATAATAATTAATAATTATAGACTAATTATAATAATAATAATACTTATCGTATTATATTATATAATTATTATAGTATTTAATAATTATTTATTAATTTAGATAATTTTTTTTCTAAATCCATGGGGTTTGGCGTTTAAAATTATTACTAAGAAATTAGTTTCAAGGCAACAAACCCCCGGACTAGGCCAAGGAGGATTATACTTGCGTAGTACAGATGGAGGAACTCTTCAAGCTGGAAGAACTTATAAAGGCGGCAAGGACGTTGAAGAACGGCAAAGCGCCAGGCAATGATGGAATACCGAGCGAGATCCTAAAAGAGGTGATCGCAGTATACCCGGAGTTGCTTCTCAACGTCTTTAATGCATGTTTAAAAGCTGGAGAGTTCTTCAGCGACTGGAAAGTGCAAAAGTTGGTCCTCCTTAGGAAAGGCAATAAGCCTCTGGATGAAGTCTCATCGTTCAGAACAATTTGTCTGTTGCATACGATGGGAAAACTTCTAGAGGCTATGGTTCTAGAAAGACTTCAGAGAATTCTGGTAGGCGAAAATAGCCTATTGGAGAACCAGTTTGGCTTCCGCAAAGGCCGGTCAACAGTTGATGCAATACTCTCTGTTGTGAACCTGGCAAAGGAAGTCAACCAGGGATCGGTTTCTGTGCTCTTGTTTCCATCGACATACGGAATGCGTTTAATTCTGCGAGATGGGACATCTGCATTGAGTCGTTACGACAAAAAGGAGTGCCGACTTATCTGTTGCGAATGATGGACAACTATCTTAGCGACAGATGGGTCGTGTACGAAAGCAATGTGTGCCATCTCAAGGAAGAAATGACCTGCGGGGCACCACAGGGGTCAAAGGTGGGTCTATTCATATGAAACGTCATGTACGAAGGACTCCTGAGAATGGTACTGCCTGAAGACACTACCCTGAAAGCCTTCGCAGATAACGTACTTCTGGTGTGTAGAGCACTGGAAACCAAATTTCTTCAGATAAAGCTCAATGAAAGTCTGCGGCGAGTAGAGCGTTGGTTATTTCGTCATGGGCTGCAAATGGCCCTAGAGAAGACTGAGGCTTTGCTCGTTACAGTGCGGAGAGCTTTTGAAGCCCCTAAGGTGAAAATAGGTGGAACTTAAGTTTCATGGGGCAAAAAGCTTCAGTACCTGGGAGCGACGTTGGACCAAAGGTTAAACTTTGCCCGACATGTGGATATTACAACGCTCAAGGCCACCGAATGTATGGGTAACCTATCTAGGTTAATGCCCAACATTGGTGGTCCCAGAGAAAAAAAGCGGCGCTTAGTGGCGACTGTGGGTCTAGCAAAGCAGCTTGACGCTGCCCCTGCATGGGCCGACGCCCTTAAGACCCGCAGCATCTTGGATAAGTTACTTTCTTTACAAACAGGGAGTTCACGGAGAGTAATCTCAGCCTATAGGACGGTGTCTGATTGCGCTGCTCTGGTTCTTGCGAGTACACCGCCAACAGATTTGTTGGCAAAAGAAAGACAGGAAGTCTTCCAAGTCAACAAAGAACAAGCGGTCTCGGGGGAACAACAGAGCAGAGGTAGTCTAAAGTTGGCTATCCGCAAGGCGGCAAGAATCAGACTCGTCGATAGTTGGCAGGCAAGATAGGATGGGGAATCCAAAGGAAGGTGGACTTACCGCCTGATTCCCCACCTTGCCACATGGTTAGAAAGAAAGCACGGAGAGGTTGGCTACTACCTTACGCAAGCAATTACTGGTCATGGCTGCTTTGGCCAGTACCTTCACAGTTTCAAAATCAGGGAAGAGGCAAAATGTGTGTATTGCGACGCTGAAATTGATGACGCGAAACACACTCTCTTCTCCTGCGGGCAATAGAGTGAGTTGAGACGGGCCATGTTTGACGCGGTGAAAACTCAATTCACCGCTGATAATATGGTCTCGATTATGCTCCGAAGCGCGGACTCTTGGCGCCACATCGAGTTCTTCATTACTACGTAATAAAGGCAAAAGATGTGGATGGAAGAAGAGGTTAACCTGGAGAAATCACTAGGGGCGACTTGCGGGAGGGGGAGGAGGAAATAGTTTTAGTTCCTCTTCCCACTCTCGCGACTCCTCCCTGGTGGTTAATGGAAAAAATTGTTTAACTCGACGGACAGGGAGGACTCAGAGAGAGGACGTCCACTTGCGAAGTAAAACCAATAGGTAGTTCCGCAAGTGGAATAGATGTCCTAGAATAAGACGGGAGTGGTTTTTAGTGGGTCGACCAGAACAAGAGCGGCCATCCCCACATAACCTGGGACTCATTACACAGGTATCTGAATTCGCAGATTTTCCACTTCTGACTAAAAAAATCAATCTAATCACCTAACATACAGATAAAGTAACGCACACTTTAATCGACGGAACGCATATACAATTTATATCTAGAAAATAAGTCAGTGTTCTTATATACTAATCCAACATTTGTATTACCACTTGGGGGACAATTTGTATGAGTTACTTAAATGCTGTTTTGAACAATATTTGTTTGTTAAACAAAATTGATAAAATTATTTAATTACTTAAAATTAATAAGGTCAATTTTTAAAATTAACACAATTAATTTTAATCCAAACGGGATTCTTGTAATATATTATAAAATTGATTGACACGTAAAAAATTAAATATAATATTATTATTTTGTAAAATATTATTTATTCTTTTATTAAATTTTTATAAAATTATTTAATTTAATTAAAAAATATTATTTAAATAATTTAATTTAATTATTAATTTTTTATTATAAAAAACATATTTATACATTATTTACAATTTTTTTAACTTGACTACTAAATGTTTAAAAAAATAGAGATCATATAATATTATAGAAACTTCTCTAGTGACCACTTTTTCCCCACTTTAGTAGTCAGTTTACTAAAAATACATTGTCAGTTTCACAAAAAATAGTATACAAAGTTTTTCCGTGTCTCTGGTAAGGGACATGAAGCGTTGTAAAATCGTTTTAGGAACGTTCTTAAAACACAAGGTGATATCAAAAACCATCGAGATAGAGAGAGAGACACTTTAAGTTTTAGAACTCTGATCTTTGATTCGTATTCAGTGACCCTAACAGCACTCGAATAGCAATATTCAGTTGATTTCATCAATTTATACAAAAATCTTCCACCATACTGGATCCGCCATTTTGAATTTTTGAATTCAAACTTTTGATTCGCGTTCAGCGACCCCAAAATCCCCTAAGTAACAACATTCAATTGAATTTATTTAATTTTTAAAAATTAATCCGCTATCTTGGATCCGTCATTTTGACTTTTTTTACTTCGGACCATATATTTGTATTGTGTGATACTTGAATTAAGAGAAAAATTGTCACGTTTGTTACAATGAATTTAATTTTTAAAAAATATTTTTAAAAAAAGATAATCAACAATTTGATTGAATATGAGTTTTTATTGAAATTTTCTCAACGAAATTTAAGGTAATTCTTCTTATCTTGTTTGAAACATTGACTTAGATGCACACAGGATATAGGCAACTTCCTGTACGCTATGATTAAAAATGTCTCTCATGATTATCCTAGGTCTTGTTCTCATATAAGGAACCTGTTTTAACTTCTTTCGCAGTGAATGAATTAATCCCATAATGAAGCAGCGAATATTCTAATAAGGATTAATCGATCGATAAAATAATTCAAGCAATGAGATTTATATAATTTTTTTCAACAAAGGAATAAAATTAAAATTCTTTTTTTTTGCAAAAATAACTCACCGCAGAATCAAAAAATGTAATCTTTTATTCAATTTCTTTGTGGTGCATGAGAAAAAAATGAGATAAATTGGTGTAAAAATTGAAATCTCATTTTAAGATGCAGTTGAAAGGATCGGATGAGATCGAAGATCGATTTCAGATTATAACCGCGTGTATTATAAAAGTGAAATATCGAGCAATTGTGGTTTATAAATGTAATTATTGAGATGACTTTAACACCTTTGGTTATATAATCTTCGAATCGTTGATATCAATGTATAGAGGCGACGATTCGCTTATATGGCTGTAATATTATTTTTTTTAATATTACAATCGTGTCTGTATTCTTTTTTCTTTTTATTAGTAAGTTATGCATCTTGAGGCGAATTGCATATCGTGTTCTTATCGATTCAAATTACTAGGTACATGAGTTGATCGGTTCATTCAAATCGATTATATGAGCTTCTCGCCGGATGAAGTCGCTTTCAATGACTAACAATACTATTTTTCCACATTCATTTCGTTGCTTGAATAAAAATATCCGCAATGTGTACTATTTGAAGTAAAAAATAATAGTTTACTTTTCCATACAGATATAAACCAAGTTGTTCATTCCTCGAACATTTAGCTTCCTGGCATGAATATAATATACACCAATTTCTCAATCTTTTATTAAATAATTATTATTTTAAAGTAAAATTTTAACAATCTCAAGAAATTCAGAATTTTACCTTTTTTTGAAAAATATAAATAGCGATTGCTTTTATGAGTTTTAATGAAATATATACTTTATATACATTAATCGATCCGTTCTAATGTCAGAAACATAATTTTGACCAGAATTAATAAAAATATTAATAAATAAAAAAGTTATTTCAAAAAATACAAAAAAAATTTTTTTTCAAATTTTGAAAAAATTGTATAAAAATTTTTTTTTTTTGAGATATTCGTAAATCCTTGTGTCAGATTTTAGGTATTAATGGTAGAACGTCTAACGTCCTTCCGGCAGGACCAAAAAGACTCAGGTGAGTTCATCCGAAATCGCTAAATAAAACTAACATGGATTGACATAAACAAAAAGTAATATAGGTATATCGTTGGAAAGGTGATGAAACAAGCTTTTAGCGCATGTAAATGTCGAGCTTGTAAGTTCAAAACGAAGAGCAGGGTAGCTTAAAGAAGTTGAATTTTCCAAAAATTCATATAATTTTTAGTCACAAAATGATGAAACCCGGTCCTGCCGACAGGACGCTTTTCGCTTTTTTTAAAAGGCTACCAAGCCTAGGCACCTAAATTTAGAAACTTGATATTTACATCATTGGAAAGCTTGTTTCATTACCTTTCCAAGGATATATTTGTTTTTATCTGCTTCCATATTAATTTTATAAAGAAAATGTAAAGAGAGTTTTTTTATTCAATTGGCCGCAATTTTGCCGATTAACATTAAAAATGAAATTTTTTTAAATTAAATAAATAGGTTTCATTCTTTGAACGTTTCTGAAAGAAAAGAGACTAGACCAGCCAAAATATATTGATTTTTGTGGATTTGACATTAAATTTACGAAAAAATGTTTTTTTTTTACTTTTTAGAAACAGCAAGTTTGAGGGTTTTAAAAAATGGTTCAATATTATTATTTTAAAAAGTCAAATATATGGATTTTTTCGTCTTTTCGTCTACTTTAATCCCCAGGAGTTCCGGAAAAGAAAAATTTAATTTCCTGTTTTTAAAAGCCTTATTTTCGGAATATCCTTCCGGCAGGACGGGCGCTTGGACGTTCTATCATTAATGACTGCAATAAACCTGCAAAATTTAAGGACAGTCCATTAAAATTTGTCCCATCAGAACGTCTGCTATTTGAACTAAAAAATAATACTTTGAAAAAAATTCTGGTGGCAATTACCAGAAATCTTAGTTTTAACTAAAATTTCGTGTTAAATAAGCTCTAACCAGAACTTTTCTAGTTAGATTAACTAGAATTCTGGTTGTTTTAACTAGAATGTCGGGTTAAATATGCCCTAACCAGAACTTTTTTTAGTGTAGTTTTTTGTTAAATATAAATATAAAAAATTCATTAATTTCAATTTATTTTTATAAAAAAATTGAATTTCAAAAGGTTTCTTTTTTTCTTTGAATAATTGAATTCTCAAACAAGTTGTTCATTTCATAAATCATGTATCAAAAAATACAAAAAAATGTTTTTTTCAAATTTTGAAAAAATGGTATAAAAAAATTTTTTGTAGATATATTCGGAAATCCTTGTGTCAGATTTAAGGTATTAATGACTGCAATAAAACTGAAACTTTTTGCATAAATCCATTAAAATTTATCGGAGATATTTTGTACACAACATTTTGTGATATACACACACATACATCTGGACATTTGCTCAGAATTGAATATAAATATGTATGTTCTAGATGAAAATGAGTCCACATAACCTTCTTTTAAAAAATTGAACATCGTCACGAATGCAAAGCTTTCTCATGAGGAAACAAAATTATTAAAAATTTATTGATTTGAGAAAGAATTTTGATTAAACATTCAAAAAATTTTAGAATTTTAGAAAATTTGATTTTTCAATTGTTTATAAACAATATTAAATTTCAAAAAATATTATTTTTTAGAAAATAATTAAATTAAAATTTTTAAAATAGTTTTGAAGAAGTTACAGTAACAGTTTGAAATTAAATTCTTTTTAAATAATAGGTAATTCTTATGGAATAGTAATGATTAAATGTTTATTTAAAAAAATATTATTGATGTTTAGAATAATTTTACAATTAAAGATATTCACAAATATATGTATTCAAAACTTTTTCTTTTTATTTGTGATGAGTTTTAGAATATTTATTCATAGATTAAATAAAAATTGCAGCAAAAAGAGTAAAAAAGTTTTGCAAATAAATATAATAATAAATAAGAAGTCAATTTTTATCTTTTGCATTATCGCACTAAGGGAAGAATATTTTTGTTAAATGTATTTCTTTTTTGAGACTATAGTGTCAAAAAAAAGAGTACCTCTTTTCATGAAAATCTCGAAAATAATTACCAATTAGATAGTAATTAAATTATTATTCTAGATAATAAATTCAGATGCGAATCCTGATTGCAGAGATAATTTTAGAAATAAAAGAAGTTTTCACGTTAGTGCCTCCCAAGTTTGAAAATAGTTGACATGTTGGTTACTAACTGATTTTCCTGATATGATCTATAACCAATGGTTAGAGATGAAACTCTCGTTCGATATTATAATAACAAAAAAAGTTTTATAAAATCCTTTTCATTTTATAATCCTTTTTATTATTATTATTATTATTTTTTGACTTGCACTTGCAATTAACAAAAAATGCGGATCTCTTGAGATTTTATCTGCTAAATGCTTGTGCAGTGGTTCTCAAATATTTTTCGATGAAAATTTAGAAGAAAGTTGAATGAAATATTCATTATCGTTTAGGCACAATTGATTATTATAAATAGTTTATTATATTGCTGCGACAAAGTGTGTCTTTTACAATATAGATTTTATAATACTTATGATTATTCTATAAGAATAAAAGCTACTTAACATGCCCGTATACACAAATATATACGTGTCTTACACACAATTATAGATCTTATTTTTTATTTTATTTTATATAAATTATATAGTAAAAAAATTGTTCAAAAAGTACAAAACTTGTTATACATACATGCATATTTCACGGGAAAATATTGTCCAGTCTTCCAAAAATCACGAGACGTCTACGTCTGCGTCAATATTTATATGATTCATCGGCTGTAGTTTTACGCTTGTTTTTTTATTTCTTCATTTTTTCATTATTTTGATTTTCATATTTTTATTTAAACATTTACTTATATTGTTTCAGATAATATAATTTTAATTTTCAAAAACTTCAAATAATTTTTAGCTACTCTTTAATGAAGAATTAATTTGTAAAGTAAATTTTTTTCTTTTCCATTTTTAACTAAATTTTAAATTTAATAAATTCATTTTATTTATTTAATTAAATAATTAAACTGAATTAAATAAATGCCATTAAGATATAAAATATTATGAAAGTATAAAATTCATTGATATTCAGTCGTTTCTGAGAATTTTTTTATTAGTTTAAAGATCATTCTTACAGCTGATGATTCATATTATTATTGTAGTGATAAATATAGAAAAACTTATATATTTTTAAAATATATTCTACAACATGCTGGCTTGGCAAGGAACGTTAAGTAAACGCTGTTTAAACGTTTGTACCACTTGTGAGAAAAATCTCGCATTCTTGTATAAACTAAGCGTAATCTTACGGTCAACCAGGTATACAGGAATATGTTGACAACTGTTTTTTTATATAAAAGTAGGTATATAAGTAACTATTTTCAAGTATAAGGCAGTTGCATCATTTTCTAATCGTCATTCACATTGAACATTTTATATTCTCATGTTTAAAAGTTGTAAAAACAAAAAAGAGAAAAAAATGTAAACCAAATATTAAAGTTCAGTACATATAAATCTTCAATTGTAATTAAATTACTATTATATAAATTTTTGACTGAAATTAAACTATTTGTATTAAAAATTATGCAACAAATGCAAAATAAATTAAAACTAGAAAAATTCGTGATTTTAGGCGCTGAAGAATAAACTTATACAGGTTTTTTTAAGAACTAATTATAATTAATAAACGATGCTTATAAAATTCGATAATAGACGTTTTACAATATATTGTTTGACAAACTGCCAAGCCATTCAACTTTGAATTTTTTTTTAGAAAATTCTATTATGATCTTAATTATTAAGCTTAATCAGAGTCGTGGAAAGACTAACAACATTTTTTTTATTGTAAAAAATCACCCTGAGGAAAAGTTGATTTGAAGCTTTTTTTCATTCTTTTTTGTAAAAAGGGACACAAATGGAAATTTGCGAAAAATATAGTCTCTTCCTCTCTTTTTGTATTTTTAAATATGCAAAAATGTACGTTTTTTGCTAAAAGTTTAAGCATTTTCCACTTTGTATTCAACTCCAGAAAAATGAGTTTTCCTTAAAGTTTTCTCCCTAATTAAAAAAAATTTGTTTTTCTGTAAAAATTTCTTTTTCTAAAACTATCGACCTTTTGCTTTTTTAAAATATATTTTTCTTTGCGATTTAAAATCAATTTTCGATCGAATTATTGATGGAAATTTTTTATCGATTTAATTAATTCTTAATATTAGAAAAAAAAATTTTACATAACAAATTTGTTATTTATTAATAAAAAAATTTCTCTTTGGCTCAACCAAATATTTCGTGGAGTGAATGAAAATTTAAAACATCACTGACCCTGACGATTTGTTATTTGATTATTATGCTTAGAATCTCTATCATTTATTCTTATTAATTTGTGAAAATAATTTTTTTTCTAACGAGATGAAAAAGATATTTTTCATTATTTTTATTAAATCTAAAATTGTTTTCACATAGGATCTCAATTGTTATTATATATGTTACAATTTTTTATATCAGTGATTATTATTTTTTTGTTTTTTGAAAATTTAACACATTTGAAAAAATATATACAGATTGTGTTATATTATTATTTTTAGCAATATTCACTGATGATAAAAATATTTATTACTCGAACGAGGGAGAGAAGAAAGAAAGATACGAAAATTCTTTCTTTAAATCAGTTTCTTAACTGTAATAATCGAAATTATTACGTTATTATATCGAAAGTTGGAATTCAGTAAATTTGAGATATTTTTAGGGTTTAAATAATTTTTTTTAATAGTTGATAATTGGATATCTTTTCAGTAACAAATTATATGAATTTGAAGTGATATTTTAAAATGTAGAGTTATTTTTATTACAGTTTTTCTAAGATTAGCAAATTGAGACAAAAACGGTATCAAAACGTTGCTTCGCAACTATTTGGATACGTTTTTTTATCTCAATTTGTTATTTTTATAAAAACTGTAAAAAAGGAAAAAGTATTTGTTTGTAAATAGAATTTTTTTGCCCGATCAGGACCAGATCAGGGCAACAAGAAAGTGTGGATTTCCTGATAAGGGCCACATTGGGCGCGGCGTTTCATACCCTAACAGGTCGGCCCTATCAGGCCCTAATCAGGGCCCCAACGAAATTTCGACACGGGGTCTAGTAAGAAAATCTTATTTTAATGGGAAACTTGTGCTATATTAATTTGTCTTAATTTAAGTTTGTAATTTTTTTAAGATACTTGTAATTATTTTTCTCAAAGTTAGTTTTTTTCTGATTTTTAGCACATCTACTAAAAAGGATATTTTTTGTTGAATTAAAAACTGAATCACATTCATTTAATGAATAATTTTGCCTCATTATTTTCATAAATAAATGAACTTTACAAGGTTTTAATTTAAAATTTCATAAAATTTCAATTCTGAATGAATTTAATTAGAAATTTCAAAGAACTTAGATTTCGAAAATTTTTAATAATTAAAATTCTTCTGAAATTAGTTACATTTTTAAATATATATTTAATAAATTTAAATAAATAATATTAAAAATAATGAATTTCTAAATAAATTTTTGTTAAAAAGTCTAAAAAACATTAAATTTTGAAAATTCAATTATTTTCAAAAGTATTAAAATTCTTCGAAGAAATTCTATTATCCTTCAAAATTTTGCATCTTAATTTAATCTGGCGAGCGTAAGGTAGGGAAAAATTTATTCTGTAAATGATTCATTCCTCGATAATCCAAATTTGTAATGCTGAATTTATAACTGTAATTTTTAATAACTGCTCTGAATACAGTAACAAATCAATAAAGAATGCAATTATTTATTACACTTCTTATTGTTTATGTAGAATTATTGTCAATATATATATATATACACTGACTTTAAAAAGACTAAGAGTATTATTCTGTGTATAACATAAAAATAGCTAGAATCATGAATGTATTTCACTATTATTGGTTACTATGGATAAATAATGTATTTTACTATTATTGCAATGAACTTTTCAGTTGTTAAACCAATTAATTATTGTTAATATTTATAAAAATTTTTTAAACAAAATAATTTTTATTTTTATTTTTATATATTATTTTTTAATTTATTATTGTTAATATTTATAAAAATTCTAAAAACAAAATAAACACACAAAAAACCCAGTCTCAATTTAGTTGCATCTCAAAATAAGACTATGTTAAACGCCATAGAACGTGGCGCCACCTAATAGTCTCATTTTTGTTGCAACTCAAAATGAGTAGCGTATGATACTCATTTTGAGACTACGTTTTTTCAGTGAAGAAAAGAAAATTTCAATACACTTGGCAGTTATTACTTAACACTGTTTAAACAATTAGTTGTTGTTATTTATTAACCTTTTACCCATTGCACTTAGAAAAATGCCGTGTTTTCTAATTTTTCAATTTTCGGACCTACTTATAATAATTGATAAACAATAAATGTCATATCACTATTTTAAAAATGATTTAAGTCATTAATTGTTATTATTTAGTACATTTTTTATTGCACCTAGAAAGTTGTAATATTTCTCTAATTTTGCAATTTTTGAAACTTCTTATAATAATCGATAAATAGAAAATTTCAAATGGTTAATTTAACAATTTTTTAAACAAATAATTGTTATTTAACTTTTATTCTATTGCTCCTGGAATATTTGTTAAAATTTTTAAAAAAATTCTTTTTAATTGTAATAATTAAAAGACACTGATATTCCAGTTTAGTTACATTTGATTACATTTGATGAAATGCAAAATTAGAAAAAATTGCTTTTCTTTAGGTGCAATAGACAAAAAGTTAATAAATAACAACAATTATTTATATAAACAAATTTTAAAATAGCGATTTGACATTTAACATTTTGTCAGTTTTTATAATTAAGTCCAAAAGTTGAAAAATTAGGAAAAAACTGGATCTTTTTAGGGCAATAGAAAAAAGTTTATAAATAATAACAATTGAGGGGCTGGATGTTATAACTTGTTACGCGCCATTTACTTAACATGGCGCGTAACACATTATAGCATCCAGCTCCTCAATTATTTATTCAAGCAATAGTTAAAATAGTGATTTGACATTTAATATTTATTAATTATTATAAGTAAGTCCGAAAATTGGAAAATTAGAAGAAACTGAGCCTTTCTAGGAAAAATTGGATAAAATATTAATAAATAACAACAATTAATTGTTAAAACAATATTAAATAATAACTATAGCAAATTTCTTTAATTCTCACAGCATGAGATATCCAATGGATATCCCAGGGATATGAACATTTTTTGTAATGGGGTATCCCGCGATATCCAGCGTAGGATACATGTCAACACAGGCGCAATATCGATTGATCATGATTTGCAACTATTCACAGTTTACAGTTTGATTATTGTTTTCAATTGTCACTAAGTGAATTAAAATTTTTGTAATATATTTTAATAGTTTTGAATCGTATTACTATATAATTTTCAGGTTAGCAATAAATATCGATTAATTCAAATTTTTATTTTAACTACATTTTAAACAAATACTGGATAATCTAATACGCGCATGCGTCGATCTTCCTATCTTCTCATATGGTATCTCCTATGTGGATAATATTAGGATATCCAGCGCGAGTCTCATATGGGTTGGATATTTGGATATCTCTGGGATATCCTGGTGCTCAGAAGGTAATATTTTACTTAATTAATTTATTTAGTTTTAAATAATGACAATGTAAGCTGACAAATTTTTGTGAAAATTTGCTTATCTTTATTTTGTTTTTGCAATTGTCATAAATTAGCAATAATAAATTGTTTAAACAAATGAAAAATTTATCGAAGCATTAATAAATTAAATTACAATGCAACGTAAAATAATTTCTATAATTTCAAGGTATTTTTAAATATACAAATGTAAAATTAATTAAATAGTCTTTAACTATAAAATCATTATAGGGTCAAAAATTCCCTACCTTACGCACGGTGTTAAAAAGATTACTTTGCCGGGTTAAGATTACTTTGCTGCCTCAAAATAAGACTTTCATTTTACTGTGTTCGCTTCTAAAAAACCATATATTTTCTAAAGATATCAAATTGAGACAAAAGACGTATCAGCGATACGTTTTTGACTCATTGATATCTATAGAAAAAATGATGATGTCCATAGAAAATAGAAAAATTTATTTCCGTTTTTCAGTATATAGAAGTTTGCAGTAAATTAATTTCTAATTATTTGATCATTAAAAAATTTGCGGAGGGGGTGGAAGAGATTTAAGTGAAGAGTTGATGATAATAAATAGGTTTTCGACTTTTTTCCATGACATAAAAGGCCTTTGGTTTCCCGTTGCCAGGGAAGTTCTTGTGGATGCTGGTCGAGCCAGACTTTGGACTGAGAGGTGCGTAGTAGGACATGGCCGCCTTCTTCCGGTGCTTCTTCGGCTTCTGTTCGTCAGGTGTGTTCCTCGAACCATGAAGTTCATTGGACAGATTGTTCCAAGCCAAGAAGCGATCGTTGGCGTTGACTCCCACTCGGTACGTTGCCGAGTCCGCCAACCTGAACATCTTATTGGTGCTATTCTTCGTTTTGTAGCCCTCCGCTTCCTTGATCTTCTTCGAGCCCACCTCGAGACTTATTGGATAACTTAATCTCTTGTCATTGTTCCGACTGTGCTTCTGCAGACTAATCGATGGTTTCGAGCTATACATTAATCTATTGTCATTTGGGTGGAAATATTTACCGTTGTTGAAATTCTGTTTACGGTCAATATCATTGATGTTGGTTTGAACGTTGCTTATCGCTTGAATTGCATTGATATCGTTGCTGTTGATCTTGATTATTTCGCTGTCGGTTTTCATTTTTTCGTTTTCTATTTGCATCTTCTCCTTGAATTGGTCCATTTTTATTTGGGATTGGTAGCGTTTCTTTTCGGCAATTTTCATCATGAGTGGAAGATTCCAGTGGTAGATTTTGCCTGGCTTGCCATTGCTGTGAAAACCGACAGAACTCGCAACGTTCCTTTGAATTTTGTTGTCATCCTTCACTGACTTGTGTGGCTTAGTGAAGGTGTAATAAGGCGGACTCGCCGGTAGTTTAACGATGTAAACGTGACTGTCACGATGTCCATGACGTCGACTGTAAGGCTGGTGGATGCGGGATTGAGCGCCAAAAGCGGGTGGCTCAGGGCCGGCTAGCCTCTTCTTGTGATGACCATCTGGAATTTCCAGCGGTACAAGACCCAGTCGATTTAATATGGCGGCATTACTATTGCGAACCGTCTTGAAGACGGATGAGTCCTCGTTACCGGAAACAACAGCGATTCCGCTGATCAAAGTCATTCCGAGAAGGCACAACCTGAAATACAAACAAGGACAATAATCAGATAGTTTCATCACGGCGAATAAGGATTCATTAAAATTAATTAACGCAAAACGGTTTATGTGTGTCGAGTGCGCGAGAAACACCATTAAATTCAAATCTACATACTTGTTATATTTATTTACTTTTATTAATTGTTTTTTCTATTATTCTTATTGTTCTTGTTCTAACGGCATTTTTAGTTGGCCCCTGACACCCAAAAATTAACTTCAAACAAAAACATTTATTTAATCTCTTTCTTATAGGAAATATTCCGGTGTATCTTTTTTTCTTAAATGAAAAATTTTTTATTTTTTTTTATTTTCAAGTTAAACGCAAAAAACTATTTTTTCTAGAAACTCAAATTTAATTGAAATTTTCACTTCAACTCGCTCTAAAATCTAAAGTTACTGAACGTTTTTAACCAATTTTTCAGAAATTATAGCTTAAACTATTCTAAGTACGATAAGTCATTAACCAAGTTTAAGGATTGACATAAAAAAATGTTATTAATTTTTTTCAGTGTCAAAAACGTGTTGCATGATTTTTAATCGCTTCGTTTAACAAGGGAATTTTCACAAACGCCAAACTTCCAGCGAACAAAATGTTCATTAATATATAATAAAGTTTTTGCGAAAATTTTTAATTCAATTAAAATAATAAGGGAAGTGCGCCGGTTGTGAGCACCCTTTTGTTTTTGCCTCATAACATTTGTCCATGTGCATATTATTGAAATATATGTGTACGAATTTCAAGCTAGAGGTCTAAGAGGTGACTGTCAGTGAAGGATTTAAATTGATTCCTTTAAATAAAAAAGTTTTATTAGAAATTTAGTGAAATGGAAATTTTTTGACAAACAAATTTTTGTACACTGAAAAAACCTAGTCTCAAAATGAGTATCATACGCTACTCATTTTGAGTTGCAACAAAAATGAGACTCTTAGGTGGCGCCACGTTCTATGGCGTTTAACATAGTCTCATTTTGAGATGCAACAAAAATGAGACTGGGTTTTTTGTGTGTACCCGGTTGTGGGCACCTTTGAAAAATCCGCTAAAAATGGAAAAATATTAAAGGAAACCAATCAAATAAAGAGAAAATGAAAGTTTTTTTATTTTAAGGGACTTCGCCGGCATAAAGAACAAAAATGTTAGCTCATCGCTAACAAAAGCATAATGCTAGCATGTGAAGTAGCTGGCCCGCATATCATAACGCACTTCTAATGCACTGAACGACTATAATCATCGCATTTAATGGAGTTTGCGGCTGTCAATTTCCTTGGCAGAAAGATTAGATAGATGAGACAGTAGTCCACATCATTGTCAGATGGTAAAGCCTCCTTGACATAAAGGTGGATTTCACGGGTGTGTCGCGCTCTACCGGCCGATGACGGTAATTACCTTGTCAACATAGTCACATATTATATGAGGAGTTTCATATGAGATTGAGGGGTCAACTCTCGAATTTTTTTCCATTTTTCAATAGAGTTTGTTTGTCTATGTAATTATACCAAATATTAATTGAAAATATTTAATATTTTATTAGATATTTGCATTAACAAATTAATGCAATATTTTTTTTAAACTTGAATAACTTTTTTATTTTTGATTATAGAAACAAGTTGTCCAAATGTTTTTTGTTTAGAATGGATCAAATTTTTTGAAAAAAATTAATTAAATAAAAATTAACTTTTTAAATAAATTTATTTAAAAAAAAATTGTTTTTTAATATTTAAACCTGTCATCGGCTTTCAATCAAGCTGAAAAAAAAGATTAATATTGCTTACTATACTACAAAATAACATGCCAAATTTAGCGAACATGTTATTTTTTGTTTTTGAGAAAAAAATTTTCAAAAACTGAAGTGCAGGTAGCGAGCTGACTTAGCTGACGCGACAATGACTCCAGAGACGAAAATTTTCCATTGTCGCGTCAGCTAAGTCACCACGTACGCGAAACATTTTCGCTTTTTTCGTAAAGTATTATTTTAATGGAAAATTCTCTCGTTAAACGAAGCAATTCAAAATCATGGAACACATTTTTGACACTGAACAAAAAAAATTAATAACATTTTTTTATGTTAATCCTTAAACTTGGTTAATGACTTATCGTTCTTAGAATAGTTTAAGCCATTCATATTCATTGCCCATTTTCCGGCTACCACCCTCACTGAAAAAACCTAGTCTCAAAATGAGTATCATACGCTACTCATTTTGAGTTGCAACAAAAATGAGACTCTTAGGTGGCGCCACGTTCTATGGCGTTTAACATAGTCTCATTTTGAGATGCAACAAAAATGAGACTGGGTTTTTTGTGTGCTACTTACACCTCCTCCCGGGGGTTGGAGTTTCAGTTTAAATAAAAGTCGAGTAGGGTATCTAATCCTATGTTTGTTGGGTCGTTGAAACCAAAAAAGACTATTAAAAACAAAATCGTCCCTCCCTTAACCCCCTTAACATCCGCAGGGTGGGGGTTGAAATTCGAATTTTCACGAAAATTCTAGTACGGTGTAAAACCTACGTTTTTTGCGTGGCTGAAACCAATAAAGACTACCAAAAACATTTTTCCCTCCTTTAACCCCCTACAACCCCCTTAACATCCCCAGGGTGAGCATTAAAATTAGAATTTTCACGAAATATCGATTGCATTATCAAAACTCTGGGGGTGTTAAGGGGGTTGTAGGGAGTTGAGGGTGGATAGAATTTGCTTTTAGTAGTCTTTTTTGGTTTCAGCGACCCAAAAAACGTAGGTTTCGACACCGTACTCGACTTTTCGTGAAAATTCGAATTTCAACCCCCACTCTGGGGGTGTTAAAGGGGTTGTAGGAGGTTAAGGGAAGAACGATTTTGTTTTTGGTAGTCTTTCTTGGTTTCAACGACCCAAAAAACATAGGAATAGACACTCTACTCGACTTTTATTTAAACTGAAAGTCCAACCCCTGAGAGGAGGTGTAAGGGGGTGGTAGCGGGAAGATGGTCGATGAAAAAAAAATTTCATGATCATATTCAGTTTCAGCAACCCCAAAAACATGCGGATAGGAGGGTGTGACCTCTGGGTTTTGACATTTATTTTTTTTGTGTGCCTGTGTAATTATTGATGTGTGTCCCCAAAAACTGGGAAGCCCAGGAAGGCCCAGCTCACGCCCACTTAAAATATTATCTCGTGGGTGGGTTAATAGACATAATCTAAGGCTGCGGCTACAATTCTGCAGGCAGCCTGCCTGCCTGCAGGTTGTCATGGTAACGTACAAGAGTAAGAGTGTCAGTGACTTCAAACTTCTCCCTTACTCTCGTTGCTCCTGCCTGCGCAGGCAGGCAGCCTGCAGAGGTGTAACCGCAGCTTTAAATGCTTCCGAAAAATGTTAACAATTATATACTTTTTTTTATTGTTTATTGTTTATTGTTTATTTATAACAATTGTCAATTAATGTACGAAGATAACCACGGTTATATTAAAATTTGATTATTAAATGTTAAAGAAAAATTAAGCTAATTAATCATTTTCATTGTAAATGATTTTTGTTATTATATATAATAAATTTTACTAATGTGATATTGCAGTCTTTATTTGTTTAAATAAACAATTATTGTTAATTAATAACTCTTGACACAAAATACCTAGAAACTTGCTGTTTTTTCTAATTTTGCAATTAACTAATACAAACCACATGAAATAAAAATAATTTATGATTTTAACAATTCAAAAATTGTTTAAACCAATGATATGATTGTTGTTACTTACTAACTTCTGACACAAAGCCCCTAAAAACATGCATTTAACTAATCTGAAAAGTATGAAATAACAATATTTTATGATTTAAGCAGTTCACAAATTGTTCATACAAATAATTGTTATTGTTTATTAACTTTTGATACAAACAACTTAGAAACTTGCAGTTTTTTCTAATTTTACAATTACAACTACTACTCTGATTAGCTATTTGCAAAATAAGAAACAATCGCATCTTTCTAGATGCTATATGTAAAGAGTTAGTAAATAATAACAATTATTTGTTATCATAATGTTAATATTTTTTAGAAAATGGGAAGCCCAGGTTTGGCCCAGCTGGCCCCCACATTTTAACTGCACTGAAAAAAATGATAATGTTAATTTTGACATACAAGTATGGTTAGGATGTATAGCTGAAACAGCAATACCGTATTGCTGTTCTTAAAATACAGTATTCGTGTTCTCCGCATACATATTATTGTCTCTCAAATACATATTGCTGTTCTACACTGCGTATGGCTAAAACAGCAATACTGTATGGCAGTATCATATCTACCAATATAATATGTCAGAATTGGCTATATTTATGGCAGTACCATAAATATATTTTTTTCAGTGTGGGCTAACTCTAATTAGGCTTAAATTAAATCTGGAACTGTCAACACACAAAAAACCCAGTCTCATTTTTGTTGCATCTCAAAATGAGACTATGTTAAACGCCATAGAACGTGGCGCTACCTAAGAGTCTCATTTTTGTTGCAACTCAAAATGAGTAGCGTATGATACTCATTTTGAGACTAGGTTTTTTCAGTGAACTAAATGAATCAAATCGAAAAAACCCGCGAATCAAGCAAAAATTTTCATTTGTTCGCTCACTCTACTTGCACTAATAGATAGGTATACACAAAGGCACACATAGGGGAGACTGGGGTAAACCCGCTCACTTTTTTTCAGAACGGTAAAAACCTAGGAAATTATTCTCTAAATTCAAGTTAATTTACATAATTTGAAGGCTTATGATTTCTACTAACAAAATAAAAAAGAATTTTTGATTTATTTGTTTTAGTTTTACTTAGGGAAAATTTTTAACACACATATACCAAATTTCAAAATCACAATTTTCGAGGGTAAATCCGCTCACCCATCGGGGTGAACCCGATCACTTGATTTTCTTAAGAATTTAAGGTAATCCCGAAAGTTTTATTTTGTATATATTAAATTTCTCCTTATTTCCGTCTTCAATATGATTTATTAATCATAAATTATGAGTTCTATAAACAATAAATATTGGTTTATTAAATAATACACGGAGAAAAATTCTTTTTTAATGATTACAATAGTCTACAGTACAGCTCGGATATGTGACCACTTTTTGTGATGATTACTATAGCTGTTGTAAGGAGTACAAATTAAAAGGTATCCCTTACAACAGCTGTAGTAATCGTTTCTACTCAATTCTTAATATATTACATAGTTTTCGTAATCATTGCAAAAAATGGTCACATATCCGAGCTGTACTGTAGACTATTGTAATCATTAAAAAAGAATTTTTCTCCGTGTAAGTATAGATTTCATGATTTGCAACTGTGAATTTAAATAATATTTTATTAAGAGAAAATTAAAATGTAGATACAATTTTGGATGTTACAAGTTATAGATTTTATTATTGATAAAAAATAACAAATGAAATTCAAAATTTTTAATTTTTAAATAAGCAATGATGGAACGTGAACTTAACGAAGACAACAAACTAGATTTATGTCTTTTTTTTAGCCGAAAAAAAAATTTTGTTATTTTTTATCAATACCGTAAGCATTAAACAAAAATTGTCAATTGTTCTTTAAGAATAAATGTTTAAAGCTCTAAACCTGATATAAAAAACATTTTTTGACAAGTAATTTTGAAAAAGATATAACAAAAAAACAAAGACATCAAAAATTTACTTTCAAGCGGCAAAATAACTTTTTCTACCATATTTTTAAGAATAATAAATTAATAACAATGAAACTTGGTACAAACTTACATTATGCCAAGTACATTATTTTGATTAAAACCGAAATTACTCTGATTTACCACTTTTGAATGAATTCCAGTGATCCATTACCTTCATATTTAGAATTTAAACGTATTAGGATCTATAGAAGACGATAAAATCATAAACTTTTAAAAAATCATTCATTTCTTAACAAATTTTAATTATTAATAATGTCTTGACATATCTATGAATCAGTGAAACTGCCGTGACACAACGCGTCATTCGAAAAATTTCATTAGAGAAAATTAAAATTTCATAGTTTTAATCTATGGAAAGGTTAACTTTTTGCTTAGGTAACTTTTGTTGTAGACGCTAAAATTCAACGTTTTTTGTATCCATATAGCTTCAGTATATCTTCAATTAAGTGATCTGATTGTTACTTTGAACTAACAAAGCTCGTAGGTTGAGTTACGAATAAATTACAAAATAGTGGCATTTGGGTCAAGATGATCTCTCAATGGGTGTACAAGATGATTCCTTCTGATTACCATGCATTTCGTCTCACCTTAAAGTTAATTGTGTGGAGAAAGGCAAGGAACAGGTAACAAGAAGAGTCGAGAGTAATTTTCGTGCGTCGAGTGTGAGTCTCGTAAAAATAGTGTTGTTACTTGTAGTTTAGATTGTAAGAAGTGGAGCATGATGCTCATAGATTGTTGGGGACAATAAATAGTGTAAAAGAGATTGTGAGGTGTTTTCTGTTGCGGTTTCTCTCATTTTCCCTCTTTCAACCAACGAAGGAAAGCAGACGAGTGAGTCAAAAGAACAGTCATCGTGGGTGAGTCGTTGTCAGTACACTGAAAAAAAATTTATTTGATTCAATTAACCGATTACACCGGCACACAAAAAAAGAAAAATATCGAGTGCGAAGACAGACACATGGTAGGTTCTCTTCCTTGGGGTGAATCTACCCGTGTAGAAATTTCGCTATGACCCAGATCAGGGACAGATCGGGCCTTCCCTATTAGGGAATTAAACACACGGCCCGATATGGCCCTGATCAGGAAATCCACATTTGAGTGTCGCCCCTATCTGGCCCAGGTCGGGCCGTGTGTTTCATCCCTAATACGGCCGTAGTAGGGCAATTTCTACACGGGTAAAGAGAAAAAAGTAGTCGGTACAAAAGTTTAGTGCTGGTATTTTTTTTACACGCCTAGTAAGGTGGTGAAGTCTGAGAAAATGATTTGTATGGTGATTTACCTATTTTTTATGTTTTAAACAGACTTTTCGCATATTTTTATTATTGATTTGAATTCAGTGACTCTAGTGACATAAAAATTGAATACATGAAAGATGTTAAAAATGGCGGACCTAAAATGGCGGGTTTTTAAAAAAATTGCTCTTATTTCCTTGAAAATCATTGCTCAGGGGTTTTCGGGGTCGCTTATTATGAATTTGAAGTCGATTTTTAAAAATTCAAAATGGCGGATCCAATATGGCGGACAAAAAAAATTTAAAAATTAATCAAATCCACTTGAAAATAGTTTTTCTTGGGTTTTCGAGGTATCTGAAAAAGAATATGTCAGTTTTTAGAAATTCTAAATGTCAAATTTACAGTATTTTTAATCTTTGTTTCTTGAAGATCTTATCCTTTTTGATTTAAAGGATCTCCGAAGAGGAGCTCTTCTTTTCCTCTTTGAATTTTCGGCCTTTGGTATGTCTCTTTTTAGCGCCCAACAGTAGTCCGATTACATAGTTTTATTCAATTTTCCTTGGTAGCGTTTTTTCAATGTCCTTTATATCTTGGTGAAATCTCTCGCCGAAAATTCGTTGTCCGCCTTCACCACGCGGAGGTGTCCTAGTCGCAAAAATAGAAGAAAAAGAAAAAAACGCGGAAACTAATATTTTACAAATCAAACATTACTTAAAATTGTATTTTAACAAGTAACTACGTAGAATAAATTTGGACTCATTTTTGTTTCAGCACATAATGAGTTTTTATTGTGACTTATTTTAAGTTATTTTTTCGGTACATTTCAGAAATAGGAAAAATTCAAAAATCATTGCTCAGGGGTTTTTGGGGTCGCTTATTATGAATTTGAAGTCGGTTTTTAAAAATTCAAAATAGTGGATCCAATATGGCGGACAAAAAAAAATTCAAAATTAATCAAATCCACTTGAAAATCGTTTTTCTTGGGTTTTCGGAAAACTGAAAAAGAATATGATGTCAGTTTTCAGAAATTCTAAATGTCATGTTCAATATAACTTAGGATTAAAATTTTTGCATATGATCTTCTGATTCTTGTTACTTAGGTGTTTTCTCAAATCATGGTGGCCACTAAAAACAGTGAAAAAATTTCCCTGACAATTCTCTGACCTTTCCCAGACTTTTTCCCGACTTTCCCTGAATAATATTCTGAAGTATTTTTAACTTGGTTTCTAATAAATACTAATAATTTAAATAAAAAATATATCTCCTCAAATTATATGGTTCATTTCAAACAGGAAAGAAAGATATTTTTAAGGATTTTAAAATCAATTTATAGAATTAGATAAAATTGTTTATTTTAAAAATTAAATCTATGAAATTAAAGTAGGGGAGACTGCGGGTAAAACTTAAATTTTGCAAAGATATTTTTTTAGGCACTAAATCCGTTTAGATGCAAATATATACATATACAAATCAATCTTGTAGGGCAATTGGTCCTCACCAACGTTCCACAAAAAAGCTTCTAATATTTTATTGTAAAACAAATGTTTTGTTCTTTTGCAACACTTTGTTTTTTAACATTTATAGCCCCAAACTGGGGCTAAATGTTAAATTCTATTTCTAGCCTAATAAAATGTATAAAAAAAGTATAAAAATGGAAAAAATATTTTGCCCCATAGTAATAATATTCTTCTATAGTTAAAATTGCAACGCTTTAATTATTTTCGTTCGAAAGATAATAATGCACTATGTCTGTTTAACATTTAGCTTCAGTCTTTCTTATATAATTTCTTTTCCTTTTATAATATTTACAATTTCCCTGTCTAATTAAAAATTTATCTGACTTTTCCCTGATTTCCCTGACCTTTTTATTTTTCCCTGACTTCCAGGTTTTCCCTGACCAGTGGCCACCATGTCAAACTGCTAATTGTAAATTAGAATTTTTCCTATTTCTGAAATGTACCGAAAAAATAACTTAAAATAAGTCACAATAAAAACTCATTATGTGCTGAAACAAAAATGAGTCCAAATTTATTCTACATAGTTACTTGTTAAAATACAATTTTAAGTAATGTTTGATTTGTAAAATATTAGTTTCCGCGTTTTTTTCTTTTTCTTCTATTTTTGCGACTAGGACACCTCCGCGTGGTGAAGGCGGACAACGAATTTTCGGCGAGAGATTTCACTAAGATATAAAGGACATTGAAAAAACGCTACCAAGGAAAATTGAATAAAACTATGTAATCGGACTACTGTTGGGCGCTAAAAAGAGACATACCAAAGGCCGAAAATTCAAAGAGGAAAAGAAGAGCTCCTCTTCGGAGATCCTTTAAATCAAAAAGGATAAGATCTTCAAGAAACAAAGATTAAAAATACTGTAAATTTGACATTTAGAATTTCTAAAAACTGACATATTCTTTTTCAGATACCTCGAAAACCCAAGAAAAACTATTTTCAAGTGGATTTGATTAATTTTTTAATTTTTTTTGTCCGCCATATTGGATCCGCCATTTTGAATTTTTAAAAATCGACTTCAAATTCATAATAAGCGACCCCGAAAACCCCTGAGCAATGAATGAAAAACCCCGAGAAAAACGGAATTAAAGATTGTGATACCTATTAATCGTGATATCTCCGGTTCTTCTGGGAAGTTATTCAGATAATAATTGTTTTCAGCCCAGGGCAACTTAAAGATGAAAAACCAATAGGTTTAAAATTTTTAAAACCACCCCCCCCCCCTTTCGGTTTGAAAATACAAAAAACCGACAAAATGGGCCCTTTTCTAAAAAGGCGATTTTCTTATTAATAAACCATTTTTGTACAAGATTAATAATTGGGAACAATTATATTGTGTCATTTGAAGGTAAAGAATAAAAATTAAACTTATTGAAAATTTTTTAAAAGTCTCTATTATGAATAATTTGCCGAAATATCGAAATTTTCACTTCTACGACTAAGTAATGAAAGACTCTAACATTAATATCTCTGGTTCTTCTCGGAAGTAATTCAGATAATAATTGTTTTGAGTTCAGGGTACTTTAAAGATGGCAAATCAAGAGGTTTTAATTTTTTTGACCCTCGATTTCAAAAATAAGGAATATTTTTGCAAATGACCGACAAATTGGGCCCTTTTCTTTTTCTAAAGAACCAATAAAGTTAAACACTTAAATTAACGATAAATTAATGAAAATCTCATGATTTGTCTTGTCAAAACATGTAGATTAATAATGAAAAATAAAAAATAATTAAGGTTTTTCTCAAAACAGTATTAAATTGCAAATAACTCGAAAACTAGAACCGACAAAATGGGCCCTTTTCATGTGGACGTCCACATATAAGCATATTATAAATTAATACACTGTTATTCCTTCAATTTAGTCTCCTTTTCCAATAATTGGGGTAATTGATAACAATAATAATCCTACGAATCATCTCAGTTTCCTGCCACGTCCCATTGTGAAAATGAAAGTTAATAAATTATATAAATATTATTTTTAAGCGTTTAAATACAAATTTACAATTGGATAATAATTTTAAATAGTTGTACTTTACAAAGGTTTAAATAATTGTTACATTACTTTATATTTTATTTAAAAAATATTATCTATATATATCTCTCTATATTATAAAAATTTTTGGCCTTCGAATTCAGTACCCTGAAGTTGGCTACAAACGGCTAAAGTATATTTAACATAACTTCCTGTCATATAGTATATTTAAAAAAATATTTATCTACCCCTATAGGGATCTGAAATCATGACGTCACTAACAAACATTGAAGTCGACAACGGTGTCAAATTTTAACAAACACACATGTTTTACACTTCTTTTAAATTATTTTTTGTATAAAAAATTGAATAAATGTTAATTAAACATATGTTTTAATAAAATATTTATTGTGACAAAATAGAGTGAGATTATTGCTTTCACACTTTGATTATGAATATTTCAAAATATTAAGCAATATTAATTATTGTACTGAATGTGATAGGTCGAATTTGAACAAAATTTTAACGTAAGTGTCATGATACCATATATATAACATTGAAATATGCATTCAGATTAGAGGATTCAGCAATGAATTAAGATCACGGTTACGTTTAAATCTATATATGTGATTTTCAAATCACTGATTTTTTTAATAATACGTTTTCCCGTTAAAATAGTGAACCAAATTTGACTTTCTTATATTCAGTATATAATTATATATAATTCAGTATATAATTATATTATATACTGTATATAATTCAGTATATAATTATTCAGTATATAATTATATTCAGTATATAATTATTCAGTATAATTATTCAGTATTCAGTATATAATTATATTTCAGTATATTTTTTTTATTTACATTATTCACATTATTTTTAATTTTATTTATTTACATTTGTTTTTATTGAAGTGTATGTTCAAAAGAAAACTACTCGAAAACTACAAAATTTTGAATATCTTTAAATAAATATTTTCTTTTTAATATTCGCACTTCAAAATAATGTCAGTAGAAGTGAATGAGAACTAAACTTGAGTAATAAAATCATGATTTCTTTAATAATGATTAATTAATGCACTAAATATTATATGTATATCTTTTAGAACAGACAACCAGTCAGTGGTTTAAAAAGGAATTGTCAAAAAAATAATTTTAATTGTTATTTATCTTTGGGAACATGCTAAAATCACAGTTATTTGAAAATCACCCATATTGACTTTGATCTATTATACGGTCGAATAAGAGCCTTTACATTGCGTCCTAATTTATGTCAAATTTGACCTATTTTTTAACCTACATGTTAAAAGGATCTTAATAAATACACTGTTAGAAATTTCTGTAATTTTACAGCAACTGTACAGTACGAATGTGCTGCGAATTTACAGTTTTTGCTGTAATAACACAAAAATGTAGTAAATTTACAGAAATGTTGTGATTTTTACAGTAAAACCTTAAAAATACAGGAAAAATTCATTGTATTTAAAGGTTTTACAGCAAAAAAAATTGTACTTCTTATTTACAGTAAATAGTTTGCGAAATCACAGTATAAAACTTCAAGAATTTTACAGATATTTATTTTGTGATTTTAGCTGCAGTTTTTTTACATTACAGCTATAGTTTTGACTTCATTTTAACTTTGAGAATATGATTTTAAGTCTTAAAACTATAACTGAATCATTTTTTAAGGTTACAAACAGTTATAATAAAAAAAATTTTCCAATTATTTTGCTTCTTTGTTATAAATAATTTCAGACTGTTTTTCTGTGATGTATTGGAACTATACAGGTTTCATTAATGCACAAAAAATACCCTTTGAAAAGTTTTTAAATACTAGGAAATTATAACAAAATTTAGAACTAAATTGCAAATTCGGTTGAAAACATATTTCCGAATTTTATACTTATAAGTACAATAATAATCAACTTGCTATAATTTAAAAACAAATAAAAAAGACGGTATATTGAAATTATACATAAAAGCAACGTTTAATAAAAAAAGTTTAAAATAAAATTTTCTACTTTGGACCGTCAAATATTTTTATTTTAAACTGAAAATATTTTCTCGTTTTGTAGGGTTTGTGTCACATCTGGTTTTTCTTATTGTAAGGTTGGTCAACTAAGGGTCTGGTCTTACAAGACTTTCTGTTTTATGACTTTTCAAATACCCGTTTTTTTAGTATAGGTTTTCAAACAGAAAGTTTGTGAAATTTCTCGGATAAAAAGAAATAAAAGAAACTTTTCGGAAATTTTCTATAATATCTTAGAAATTTTTGTCAAAAGGTCCTTTTAGCATCAGTTGCTCTTCAGCATTCGGCAAAGAACCTAAGACCGCGAGTAGAAGTCTTCTTGTGTAAAAAGTGTTTTAGATCGAAATTGTGGTTTTTAATTAAAAATAAATATTTTTAAATAATAGTGAACAATAGTGAATTTCTTAATTAATTATCTGTTTAAGTGTAATTTTTGTCGAGTGCTTATTCTTCGGGATAAAGAATTTAATTATAAATGTGGAATATAATTAAACTTTTTTAATTTGGCATATGATTATTATATTTAGCTATTTTTATAACTATTTTTTGTTATTTGTAAAATAAATAATTGTGTAATAAAACATGTTTTGTGAAATAAAAATAATATATGAAAACTTATTAAAAATTAGTTACCAAACGTTTTTAAATTATTGCGGAAGAAAAATTAAGTTTCTAACTAGGTAGGAAATTTTACAATTAAAATAGAAAATATTCACAATAAATTTGGAAAAAATTCTGACTGTAATTAAGAAATAATTCACTGTAAAATGATAGTAAATAATATTGTAAATTGCCAGTATATAATATAGTAAATTTACAGTAAATATTGATGTAAATTTACAGTAAAAAATGTTGTAAATTTACAGTATTGTATTGTGAATCCTCAGAATTTGATAGTAAATATACAGAAATAAATACTGTAAATTTACAGTACTCTACAGCATATTCACAACACTATACTGTAAAAGTTTAACAGATTATGCTGTAAATTTACAGTACTTTAGAAAAGTAAAATTACATTATTATTTTGTTGGATAATTGTTTCCTGTATTTTTGCTGTAAAATCACAACAGAATTTTCTAACAGTGTACCTTTACTATGCGAATTTGGCTACCAACCCAATTTGAAAATTCAGATTCTTCTTTTAATATTTTCTTTTATCATTTATTACAACATATTATGATGCATTTATACTAAGAAAACATATATTATTTTAAATTTATAAAATTTAAAATAAATATAAGAAATAGGAATAGGGGGTTGGCGCGCAAAGCGCGCAAGGGAGCGTGCCCCCTTAGTATAAATATATAGGCAATTCGACGTGAGATTTATCTATAACCTCTTAAAATCGGTCAAAAATATTTTTTTCTATTCTGTATTGAAAAAACACAGATACGCATTTTTTTAGGCCAAATTTTTGAGTTATGAATTATCGAAAGAATGAAAGTTTTAGTTTTCTTTGAACTTTTACAAAATGTTTAAAAAATTGTTTTTTTGTAAACAAATTAATCTTTTTTTTTACTTTGAACCTAATTTTTTTTATTTTTCTTAAATTTATTTATACCTTATAATGTTCAGAAGATTTTCCAAAAAAAACCTGAAGTGGGCCTAATGCGTTTATTGAGATAAAAAAATGTTTCAGAAATCACGTGCATGCCTCATAGTAGGATTTTTTTACAATTAATTTTTCGAAAATGTCTACAGCCCAGAATTTTTAATTGATTTGAGTGTTTTTTGTTTTAAATTCAAGAGGAATAATTTTTCAACATTTCCCTTCATGCAATTCTGAGAATATTCATTTGAGGGGCTGGATACTATAACGTGTTACGCGCCATTTACTTAACATGGCGCGTAACACATTATAGCATCCAGCCCCTTAATTGTTTATAATTTTTTTTTAATCACACTGAGAAAATTGGATATTAAAAATCCTCATATACTAGATATTAAGAAAAGATGGTATTTCGTAACATCTAGATGTTATGGTTTAATTTTTCAGATGTTAACAGGTATAATCGACAAATTTGAGGTTATGTTTGAACATGTCTTTTCCAATATCTGTGGATATTAAATTTAAACATCTAAGATGTTTATGTATTTGACTGCCACAGATGTTGACTGTTTATATCTAGATATTAAAGCTCAATATCTTTTTTTCTCAGCGCAAAGTTAACAAATTAATTGTATATACTTTACTTTAAAAATAAACTTTCCTTTTTTTATTCCGTTACTACTCATGTCTTAAATCAGTTTAAATTACTAAATAAATATCAAATCATAAAATTACTTATGTAAATTGTTATAAACAATATTAGTTAAGAAATAGTTAACTTTGGTTCCTCTTTATCATCCTTTCATTAAATATATTATACTTTGGAATCATTAAATGAATGATTCCCTTTTTATTTAAAATTTAAAATTTTCATAAACAGAATAGAAAACAGGTAAATCTCACGTGGAATTGTTAAAATTCTGTTTAGGAATCAGGGAAAAGTCAGAAAAAACAAAGTTAAATTTTTGTGTCCACCCTTAATTGAAATAACTAAATATTTCATTAATATCACATTTTTCCAAGGCAAATTGAGAACAAAAATTTAATTCTTTGTTTTAATTTAATTTAGAAAAACAATTAATCTTTAAATTTTTTTTTGTAAACGATTAATTTATTGATTTTTTCCACACGTCTCTCTATAATGACGTGGAACTCAAGTTTCAATAATAAATCATATAAAAAGAAGAAAAAATATCTCCCCCCATAGATGATTTATACTTTACCTCTGTATATATGTTTATGCTATATATATATATCTCTGTGTATATGTTAAAAGTATAAATAAATTCTCAACAAAGTAAATATTGAGAAATTTAAAAAAATTACTAATTACGTATCGTAAATTCATTAAAATCTTCATTGTTCACCCTTTACATCATGAGAATATTTTGGAATTTATTTTTTATTGAACAATAAAGTATTATCCTCTAAAAAATTCTTCTCCCTTAACCGCATAAGTTTTACGAGGCTTACAAAGAAAACGATTGTAAAAGAATAAAACTTGTACCGTGACATAATGCTATGTATTTACCAGTCTGTAAAATTATCTCATAATCCATGGTAGAAAATAAACTGTAATTAGTATCTTTTTTCGTGCGCACATTCTCTGAATACGCATTTTCAAAGTATGTATACTCCACTTTCAGCATAAGACATCTTTAAATGATTTATTACTCGAGATATATTTCTTCGTTTATTACTTTATTACTTTCGGTTTTGTTTTTTGCGCAAGGTCCCGATTTCTACGCTTTATTTCCTAGAGATTCAACGTGGATGATGAATTTGAAAATTTTTGGGTAAACAATGGGAGTTTTTAATTATTTTCTAGCGATGTGATGAATAAGTTAAAATTTTTTTTATCATTTTATATCTTTTAATTTTTATCCATTTAGATTTATGTTGAAATTCTTTCTTATCCATTTCTATTCAAAGAAAAGTTTTCTTATTTTATCAAAGTACAAGGATAAAGTTACTATAGATTAACACTAGAAAACTAATCAAACACTAGAACACAATACACTGAAAGACTTTGTGTTTCAACATTTAATTTGATCATTTCAAACAGGAGAAAACGATGTCTTTATGTTACTTAATCGTATGAATGTATCAACTATTAACACTTTTCAGAATATTTCAGGAGTATTTTCGGAAGAATTCCTTTCACATGGGTAACCATTAGAAACAAGCATAATAGGTAGATTTGGATACCATAACGTTTGAAAGTCAAAGATATATTTGATTCCAGACAAGTATAATTAAATAAAAATAGCCTATTTACAATTTGAAAATTGTAAATAAAGATTGAAATATATTAACGTAGAAAAAATAAGTAAACATGAAAAAAAAGTTTCAGATTTATAGAAAACATTGCAGATTATTTAAAATCGATTATGTTTGATAAAAAATATGAAAATACTTATAAGAAATTGTAAACATTTCAAATTTGAATACTTATTTTTGTTTAAAAATTTTGAAGATTAAACTGACTTTTTATACTGTTTCTTAATTTATAACAATTTTGTCTGACACTAAATTTACTTGTACTACTGAGTACAATGATTTTGAGAAACAATGATTTTGTTGACACTACAGGAAAATCTTATTTTAAATATCCTCTCCTGTGATAAGAATGTAAAAATTCAAATTTACAATCTGTTACAATTTCTAATTAAATGCAAGAACGTTTAATAGGATCATAAATAAACACTATATAAATTTTTTTCTGCAAAAAGAAATAAAAAATATTTGAAGCGACAATTACTAGCAAGTAGAAAGATAAAAAAAACAGATATTTAAAATTAACTCCTAATTACATACACACGTTAGAATATTAATTTAGAAAATCCTTAGAGAGATTTCATATAAAAGTCAAAAAGTGACATGCGAAATTTATAAGCAGCGACCGCTCAACAATACGTCGCACTTGAAGACGGATCGCGTCAGAAACAATTTACTAGGAAATAGATTAAGAAAATATATAAAAGGGCAATTGGTGTGGTGTTTATAAATACCAAGAACAGAAGTATCACGCGGTAAATGACAGAATCATTAAATACAATTCGGTTTATTCATATAGTGGCTATAGAGAAGGATGCTCCTGCTAGTGTTCGTCTACATGTATAAACGTCTATCACGCGATGCCATATATAAATTAATATGCCAGTCCGGAGACTTTCTTCTTCTTTTCCAATGTGAAAATTATTCCTTCCTCTCGTATGGTGACTCTGCCGTCATTCTTGTTCGAGCTTTCAGTGTATGCAGACGAGAATATATGTACAAAAAGACGTGGAAAGGAAGAACAAATGAATAAAACAAGTAGCATATACCCTTCGGCACCTTATTTCTGTTGGGCACTCTTTCTTCGTTATAACCAACAACCATCAATCATACCTTTGATCGACCAAGTATTTATTATTAAAAAATTGCAAAACAAATGTCCTCGTCAATCCGCGGGTAGAGAATGTCAATGAAAATTAAAGAAGCCCTTATGAATTCACAAGCTATCCCGAGTCGAAATTTAAACCCTACTTTGAGGATTTAAACACTGAATAGACCCGAGTCGAAATTTAAACCCTACTTTGAGGATTTAAACACTGAATAGAGTCTCCTTTACTGCTATTAACGCCTTTAGCATCTACTTTACTGATTTTTGAACCTACAGGTCTATCATGTTTCAAGAAACTTATAATCCAGAACCTACTTTGACTCTCTTTTAACCTATTAGACCCTCTTTTTGTTCACCCTACATTTATTAAACCTCTAAAACCCTACTTTCAATCCGTTCACCCTACATTCATTTATTCAACCTGTAAAACCCTACTTTCAATCCTCTCAGCCTACATTTATTTATTTAGTCTACAAGGCCCTACTTTTAATCTGCTCACCCTACATTTATAAATTACTATAATTGAAAAAATATTTCGTTCACTCCAAGTATAATGTACTTATGTTTAAAAACCATTTTGGAAGTTACCTATCTTTCACGTTTGTTTTAGAAATCACGTAAGTTGAAGGATTGTTTTGGAAACTACATATCTTTTTGTTCCGTACAGAATTATTATTAAACATATACATTTTAATGCATCAACTTTAAAAAAATTCACTTAACAACAAAATATTAACTTTAAAATAATAGTAATAATAATACAAAGTAGAGCCTCTAAAAAAATCCGTTATCTTACGTGAGTTCTAAAACAAACGTGGAAGATAGGTAACTTCCAAAATGGTTTCCAAATATAAGTACATTATACTTGGAGTGAACGATTTAATAAATTATAATTCACTTAGTGAATATTTTTAGTAATTATTTAATCATGTAAAAAAGTATTTTCGAATATTTTTCAGAAACTTTATTCACGCTCTTTGCCATTAATACAAATAGAAATAATAATAATCAGGGTTGATGCATAAAATTCTACACTGAGAAAAAAATGCTATTGAATCTATAGCACACATATTCACATACGTTCAAAAGCAGATGTGATCAACTTAATGCGAAATGTAGTTCATTTTATAGCATCGCTATTGAATCAAAGAAGACATTTTTTTATTTAAAAGCAGTGCTATAAAATAAACTACATATCACATCAAGTAAATAACATCTGCTTTTGAACGTATGTGAATATGCGTGCTATAGATTCAATAGCATTTTTTTCTCAGTGTATCTAATTTAATTTTAACCAATTTTTAAATAAACGAATACATTTTTAGGAAAGGGTAATTTCATGTTTCAATAATTATATACTTTATAAACAAGATTTTAATAATTATAATAATAATAATAATAATAATAATAATAATAAAAATAATGATTCTATCACTGGGTTTTCAAATTAATTAAGTGTTAAAGTTGACGATCACTCCAAGTCAAAACAATTTAAGAAATTAAAACAATTCTTTTAACGTTCTCAAAAGAAAAGCTGTACTTTTCAGAAACTAAAATTTTAATATTGCAATGAAAATATTGTCTAAATTTATTTAATAAAATTATGGTTCCTGAAGAGGACAGATTTGCTGTTGAAAACGTTTAAGGAATATTGTTTTAATTTTTTCCATTGACTTGACTCGGAGTGATCGTTAACTTTAACACTTAATTAAGATTTTAATAAATTAATTTTTTCTTTGAAAAAATTACTTTATTAAAGTCTTGTTTATAAAGTAAATAATAATTAAAACATGAAATTACCCTTTCCTAAAAAGGTATTTGTTTATTTAAAAATTGGTCAAAATTAAATTAGATATAAATTAATGCATTAACACTAATTATTATTATTATTATCATTACGGCTTTGTAGGGTCTAGGAGTATGAAAGTAGGTTATAAAAGGTTTTACAATGTAGGGTGTAGGAGAATGAATGTAGGGTTTACTGAATTCGAAATAGGCCCTCCTTTACTTCTCCAAATGGAAGATTTGGAATTTTCCGCCGGTTTTGGGAGTCAAAGTAGGGTCTAAATTTCATTAAAGTTAGAACCTCCTTTACTACTCCTAACTCTCAACAAACCCTGAAAATTCAGGGTTAAAGTAGGGCTTAAATTTCGACTCGGGATAATTTAGTTTTCGATTTAAGAGTGTCTTCTTTTGGTATAATTTCGTTCTACGAAATTTATTTATTATTTGATTTACCCATTGAGAAATGCCAGTGTAGTGCCGATGTTGAGCACTGACTTAGTACTAACCTGATTGTTTAGCCATGTTTAGGCGTACTTCCCCTAAAGCTCAGTCAAGCCTCGGCAGAAACTGCTGGCTGAGTATAGAAAAATTGTTCACAACGCCCTTTGCTGACATTGCTTTTTATTACATGAACTTGAAATAAATGATAAAACAAGTTTAAAAACATTGAAGAAAACTAATATTTTACTTTTCAGTTATTCATTTCTTATTTTTGTTAAATTTAATAATAATAACAATTTAACATAACCTCGCAAAACTTAAAAGCATACAAAAATTAAGAAAATGGCAAGCTTTTAAATAAAAAATTGTAAAAAATAGAATTTTATTTACCATAAATGATTCTCAAAAAATATATAGTTTGCAATTCGTAAAAAAGTAGTAAATTGTAATTTGATTTCTTGATAAGGTAATAAATTGACTAAATATCAATTCTAGTTTCCAATTTACTTAATTTACGATTAAATAATTGGGTTAATTTACAAAATTAGTTTATTATAATTAATAACAATAAAATTATTAAGTAAATGACAATAAGATAAGAAAATAGTATAACATTATGAAATATGTAAAATACTAGCCACTCGTTTTATAAAATATAGAAAGTAGTTGTAATGCAAGTTGCAGTAAAGATGAAACGCGGGTGAAACTCGGATATATAGATCATCAGTTATTGCTCAATTATTTCTGTCGACGATAATTATTGTGGTTACCGGTTTTCAGTGCATGTTTCCACTCTGCAGATCGATATATACATTCAATTTTCTGAACCCTAAACAGAATAAAATTAATAACAGTAAAAAATGTTTATTTAAAACTGTACAGCGTTCAATGTACCGTAATACGACAAGTTCAATTAAAGCGATAATATTAATCCCACGGCATCAGAATTCCCTATATTGCTAATCGTAAAAATATTTTTTTTTAATTATTCTCCAAAAATACCAATAATATTAAACGTGTCAATTGAAAAATGCATTTATAATTGTGGAAAATATGTGTAAAGCGATAGAAAAGGATAGAAAACAATAGAGAACGAATAGAAAATATATTTATAAATTATAATAATTGTAAACTATAATAATTAAAAATTATAAATATTATATTATCAATAAATGATAATTAGTATTGTGGGATGGAGTTAGTAGTAATTTATTTGACTAATTGAGGCTGAGTAAAAGATAAATCGAGAAAAGGAACGTACAACACGAAGACTCAAGCTAAAGTGTTTTTACAAATGGTGGCAAAAATCCATTTTTGCCCAAAAAGGTAATAGAAAATAATTTTGAAAAATTATCTGGTTTGAGGTGTGGAGATGTTTTCGTAAAGAGTTTTTAGTAATAAGACCCTAAAGTAAAAATGAGCAAATTATCTGCAGAGTTAAATAAAAATAGAAAATTTTATGAAAAGAAGATTGAAAAAATTGAAATTTATCCATAAAAACCTAAATAAATAAATGGCTAAAATATCTCATCAGCCACAGTATACATTCATTCTTTATTAGTATAAATAATTAAAATTATTGTTTACAAATAATTCATAATTTGTATTCACTCCGTTATAATTTGTATTTATTATTTATAAATATTATTATAATTAATAAATAAAAATAATAATTTTATACTTTAAATTTTGAATAAAGTTAAATATTTTTGGCAAAGAGGTTCTTGCCCTCTAGAAAATTACACGGCGATGACGTTAATCATTGAATTTTTTTATCGAAAGCGGATGGAAGGTTGAAAAGAATGCGGAAAGGCAAACGATGACCTGACTGGTGATGTTTGCGACCCAAAGAATTAAAAAAGGGGAAGATATATATATATATATATATATATATATATATATATATGAGAAAGATTTAAGCGAAAGAAATAGTAGAAGAAGAATTGAAGAAATGATTATGCCAAAGAAAGATGAACGCACGCAGAAGCGGAAAGAGATTGCTTATCTATCACTCGCAGATCAGGAAGGAATGTAAATACATCTAGTGTCAAGTATTAAAAAAATAGCAGGATTATATTATATGTATTGAATAACTAGAAAATTAAGTCACGTCTCTGATTTCTTACACAAGATCAATATACTTGAGCCTCTCTCAATACTCGCTAATCCGGTTTTTAATGCACATTGATATAATAATTAACATCTGCATATATTGATGATAATATTACTCCATATTATGCATAAATTGTCAATTCACCAAAACAACCATTTGCAATTTTGTTACATTATTTTTTATGTTGAAGGAAAATATGGAAATAAATTATACTGTTTATGATATCCTTTGACCGCTGTTACTTCAATGTTATTTTTCAAAACAACAAAGGTGTTATGGATCTCAGAGAATTGTCAGGGAAAATTAAAATAAAGATTAAAAGCTCTGTACTCATCTACTTAAACCTACTATTTTCTACTTTAGAGTTATTATTATAACTTTAGTTGTAGTTATGTTTAGTGGTGCATGCAAAAAGAAAGCATAATGGTAAAGATTTAAACAAATCATTTACATTTTTTTCGACGATCAAAAAATTAAATGGTGTAAATGCAAAATTTGTCTAGCGAAAAATTCGGAAAATGTAAGAATTATAAAAATGACGGGGAACAATACAACTAGATCAAAAGAGCACCTTGAAAAAGTCCATCCTAAGGAATTCAAAGAAACTTATCCATGTGATGATACACAATATAATTAAAAAGAACGCTGCCAAGTTATACATTTTTGTATAGCTATTTATTTAATACTTCCAGATAAAAAAAAAATTTCCTTCACGAATTCTGTTTTTTTAAATATCAATAACTTCTTTATTTCTAATCGAATTAGCTTCAAAACTAGGTCAATCGAAACATTTTTTAATGCTCTACAAGTCGGTAACTATAGTTTTAAAGTTCTTTTTACATTTTTTAACAAAATTTTCTAAAAAGTCTTATTTTCCAAAACTTTTGATTTTTAAAAGTTTTATATCTCTGGTGAATATGGACGAAAAATGTACATTGAGGGCTCAAAAGATGCGTTGAAAAAAAACTCTACAAAATTAGAGAAAAACATTTATAGGTGTCCTAACATATTTTTAAAGTTATGGGTACTCTCATTTTGTTCAGTAGCAGCAAATTAAAACATTATAAACTTTTTACATATTTTAAAATAAGTGTTATTTGAAAAAAAGACTCGAACATTTTATCATTCTTTAACACGTGGTAGTTAATTCCACACTTGTGACAAGAAATTTTCTTTGTATCTTAGTTTCTATTATGTGAATATTTTTTATTTTTACTTTATGTTAAAATCTGAGCAATAATGCAATAAAGTTTATAGTTCCTTACAAAATCAGTAAACTTAGGGTCTAAGCAAAACATTATTAACCCCTTAACTGCCATGGCAAAGATTTGACGGCCAAAATCTTTGCCATCGGCAGTTAAGGGACTAAGCACCATTACGAACTGATGGATCCGACGGCGGACGCATACAAAAGGTGTTTTTTATGATTGTAACTAATTTTTGGGGATTTCCGTAAAAACATAAAATTTGAGATCTCCCTCTCTTCAAACCAAAATGCGTTTTTGCCAAATTTTGGTTTTACCTGAAATGCACTGATGCCAAATCAGAAAATGTATTTCATGCCTTTTCAAAAACTTGAAATACAAGTTAGTTCACAACAGATCGTCATAAGGTTAACATAAGATTGTTCTTCAAAAACATTCATTTGTAATAGACTTCGTATTTATATTGTTTGAATATATGTTTATATTTTAAAACAAATAGTCTATTTTAATTATAAAGTTTCCATTATCTTTTTTAAAATTATATTACATTATAATCAAACATTTAATGATCCTTCGAGCCGGATATGTCACATATCCATAATATAATGTGTACTGTTTGCCTTTAACATTAATATAGTCACGTGTTAAATTCAAGTGCGTTAAATACAACAATTTCACGGTTTTTAACTTTCTAAGGTTCAAGCTCCAGAATTTCATGGAAGATTTGACACCTGGTTGAATTTTCATGATGCATTCAAGTCAATGTGTCATGATAATCCTTCCATTCCACCAATTCAAAAATTTATAAATTTAAAGGCTTGTTTGAAAGATGAAGCGGCAGAAGTTATTGTGTCGTTAGAAACTATACAAGCGAAAATTATGAAGTAGCTTGCAGTCTTTTAAAGACGAGATTTGATAATAGAAAATATATAGTCGAGACTCATGTTAAGGCTTTGTTAATTCTTTAAATTATTTCAATTAGATCACTGTTAGATAACGTTCAAAAACACATTCGAGAGCTTAAGGCTTTAAATCAACCAGTTGAACATTGGGATTCATTACTTATTTTTCTTATTCGAGAAAAATTTGTTAATTATCTGAAAGAAAGATGGGAGGAATCAGTAGGTTCTTCAAACGTTCCTTCCTTCAAAGACATGATTAGTTTTCTAGAACGAAGAGCTCTTCTTGAAGATACTCAATGGTTTCTCAAACAAAATAATTTTGAGAAACCCCAAAGATCAATAATAAAATCTCAAAATTTCGAGGCTAGCAAGTCCTTTAAAAACTCAACTTCATGCTTGACAACAACTGCCATAGCTCAACAAGCAAAATGGCAACCAAAATGAGTTGTTTGTTCAGATAAACATATGCTTAATGTTTGCAGTAAATTCCTCAACTGCACCCACAAAAAAGATATGGGCATATTAAAAAGAGTAAATTATGTCATAACTGTTTTTACGACAATCACAAAACTTCAGATTGTCGTAAAGCTCCTTGCCAAAAGAGGCACAATTCTCTTCTTCATTTTGGCAGACAATCGTCAGAGTTATCCAGTTCTAATTTAGAAGGTATCGATTCTTCTGAAATCACGACTGCATTTGTAAGCTCACGTTAAGTCCCAGCACGCGTAACTCTTGGTACTGCAATTATAAAAATTGCAGATAGTAATGGTCAATTCCGCACTTGTAGAGCACTTTTAGACAGTTGCTCTCAGTGTAATTCTATTACTAAAAAATTCGCAAATTTATAGGAAAGTATACATAACCTCGCTTAAACAAACTAAATCAAGTTTCGTGTTATTTTATGAAATTTAAAGATATTCCTCTTTTATGGGAATTAGATCAAGAAAAATCCTCGACATTTTCTTTAAAGAAAGAAAAATAATGTGAAAATCATTATTTAAAAAATACTATTCGAGATAAAACTGGAAAGTATACAGTAAAATTACTATTTAAAGAAAATAAATCATTAATAATAATGAAGACTTTATCGATCACTCCGAGTCATATAGAATAATGAAAAAAAAAATTTGTCTTAACGTTTCAACGGCACAGCCGTCCTCTTCAGAAACTGAAATTTTATTATAATTTATAAATACACGTACATACAATACTTTTTACAAATAAAAAATTATTTTACAAAAATAAAACTATTTAACAAAAAATATTTACCATTGAAAAAAATATATAAATAAAAATAACAAAAAGAATGGTGGGGGTTCGTATTAACGAACACAAAAAAGCTAAGATTGGCGTCACTGCTACTCATAGAAACTTACAAAAACATGACTTTGATTGGGATAATTTTTACATACTTGACAAAGAATTTAATGAGAGCAAACGTTTAATATCCGAAATGATTCATATTAATTTGCAAAAGAATGCAATAAACAAAAAAGACGATACTCAAAATCTAAGTAATTGTTATCTCCATTTCCTTAATGAGAGAAAATATTTGTAGTGTTTTCTCTGTTTGGTAACACCTTGACATTTTGTCTATTTATTATTTGAATTATTGTAATAAGTTCACTGAACTTACTTATATTCTTTTCATACTTATTCTAATGACTTTATAATTGATCAGTGTATATTAGCAATCGTGTCAAGCGAGACGTTTTAGCAATCGACAAATTGTTTAATAATGTCCAAAATTTTCATTTTTATTTATATATTTTTTTCAATGGTAAATATTTTTTGTTAAATAGTTTTATTTTTGTAAAATAATTTTTTATTTGTAAAAAGTATTGTATGTACGTGTATTTATAAATTATAATAAAATTTCAGTTTCTGAAGAGGACGGCTGTGCCGTTGAAACGTTAAGAAAAATTTTTTTTTCATTATTCTATATGACTCGGAGTGATCGATAAAGTCATCATTATTATTAAATAATACCGAGTGATAAATTCAAATTAATAAAATAAATCATTGTTTGGCAATTCTTCTAACACAGCATTGCAGAGATTTCAGTCATTAGAGAGAAAGTTAGTGAAAAATTCTGAATTAAAATTAGAATACGATCAATGTATACAAAATTATTTAGATGAAGGTCATATGACTTTAATTGACGAAGATAATTTAGATAAAAAAGAAGGATATTATTTACCGCATCACGCTGTTATAATACATGATAGTCTCACTACTAGAACCAGAGTTGTTTTTTACGGTTCAGCAGAAACCGCGTCCGGGTTATCATTAAACGTCATTCTATTGGTAGGTCCCACCATACAAGATGATTGAATTGAATTATTTTAAATATTGATATTTTATTTTTACCTACTTGTAGTTAATTTTAAAGTACTAATTTTCTAATCATAAAATAAAAATATTTTTACTTACATATATAAATATTGCCTATATTTTGTAAGTCTAAAGATATTGATTTTAGAAAAAAGTTGGCAATAAATGAAAGTTTTATTTTTATTTTGACTTTTAAGTAATAAAAAAAAAAAAATTTTGAATAAACAAATTAATTTTTTTTAACTGTCTGTTATATTATATTAATATAAACTGATTTAGAACATGTGCAGCACCAGAATCTAAAAATAAACGTTTATTTTAAAAGGAAAACTTAATTTGTTTATAAAAAAACTGTTTACATTTCTTAAAAGTCGAAATAAATCTAAAACTTTTATTCTTTGACAACTTTTTCCTAAACAACATAATTTGTGATTGATTTTAAATTATATGTAGTTAACTTTTAAGTTTGATTCAAACATAAAATTTTTAAACATAATTATTCAAACAAATAATACTTTTGAATCAATGCAGTAGATATTTTCTATATATTGAGATTAAACTTACAAATTAATTTCATTTAAACAAAATCGTCTAACATTATTTTTGTGTTTCATTTAAGTATAATTTTTTCTCAGTGTTCCAATTTAAGAACCAGTCGGATGTTAAAATTAAATGTTAAATTGAAATTTTGTTAATAAAATTAATAAATGTTATTAAAAGTCGAGTAATATTTAAAATGTCTCGAGCAATTAATATTTTGAGCGAAGCAACTTTTATTATATATCAGAGCAACTATTACTACTTTGTATAGATTTTTAGTTTTTACTAAAAAAAATATTTTTTTATAAAAGTTATGTCAAATTGAATTTTTTGCAAGTTTTTAAACAAAATTTTATTTTTCCTAAATGAATGAATCGATTTAAATGAATCAAGCGGGGATATAATAAAGGATATAAAATAATTATACTTTTGTTTAGAATTAGAGACTTCTTAAAAAATTTATTTTTCAATAATTATGTATTTAATTTTATGAAAAAATAATTTTTTTAATGTTCTGCCTCTTTAAATTTTTTTTTAAAATTTCAACATAAAATTAAAACTATAAGAAATCAAAATTCGTTGAAAAGATTTATGAGCAACAATTTTTAAAAAGTTATAATCAAAATTATATTGCAACAGACATGAAAGTTTGATGTTTTTCTGAATTAAAACATTGTTTGCATCTATGAAATAAACAAAATACTGTCGAGTTAACATTTATATAACCATAATATTGATTAAAAACTAAGTATAGTCATGTTGCACTATACATTTTGATTTCTTATAGTTTTAATTATGTTAATATTTTTATCAAATTTTTAAAAGACGCAGAAAATTTAAAAAAAAATTTGTTTATAACAAATTTGTTAAATAATTATTCAAAAATAAACTCTTTAAAAAGTCTCTAATTCTAAATGAAAGTATATCTTATCCCCTTAATATTCAAGCTTCATTTATTTCAATCGGTTTATTCATTTAGAAGAAATAAAATTTTGTTTAAAAAGTTAAAAAAAATTCATTTAGCAATAACTATTATAAAAAAATAACATTTTTACTGAGGAAACAATATATTTAAATCAAACATAATTATCTTAGTCATACAGTAAACCAAAAATTATGTTTGATTTAAACATAATAATTTTGATTCAATGCATAGTACATTTCGTTCGGTAGAAATTAAAATTAATTCAATAACAAAATATGTTTAAATTAAACATATATTTTTAGTTCAAAAAAATTTTTGATTTTTTTCTCAGTATTTAAACGGAGTCAGATATATAAATTTATTTATTTAGTTAAATAATTAAACAAACAATATATATAATTATGTATGTAGAAAGGTCAATACCAGGTCCGAAAAATATACGTAGACGTCATTACCGGGTCATTTTTGACTTTTCGGGTCCGACCCGATAGTGCCACTATAAGATAGTAATAAATAAATTTTTTAATAAAAAAAATATCCTTCCTCCATAATACTTTGTTAAAAAAATTTATTAATTTATTAATTTATTAATAAATTTTTTAATAAAGTATTATTGAAAAAGCATGCATTATAATAAATTCAAGGTGATGCATCCTTCCTCAAAAATACTGTTTATGTATTTTAGAAGGACCTGGTATTGACCTTTTTACATACATACACAGAGAAAAATGGATTATAAGTGATATAATTCAGATTATACTTTTTATGATATTTTAAATTGTATATAGGATAGTTAACCAGAATTATAAAATTAATTGCCTAATAATAAAATTTAAAAAAATAAAAATTTGAATTTGTTGTTGCTAATAATTAATTAATTAAATAAATTGATCAATCACTAAATTTATTTATTCGTAAATTTCTGGTAATTTCATTTTTTTAAATCTACAAAATTATTAAAATTATTTAAAAAATTATTATTAATATTGTTACCAATTCAATAATAATTGATATATTAATCATAAATAAATTTACAAAGAAATAAATTCTTACTAATCACAAAATTTACACTTTGTAAGTAAATAAAAATACTTTGAAGAAATGGTTAAAAATAATCTTCTCTTGTAATATTTAAACTAAAAATGGTTATAATCAATATAATAAGTTAATGGTAAATAAATGCATATAGCTATAATTGTTTTTAGATTTATAAAAATGCAATTATTAGAAATTTACAAACCTGGAAAATTAAAATAGCAGCACATATGTAAAAAAGTTCGATCACAACAAATTTTCAAAACGACTTTAACCTCATAATATGACAATTTGAAAAAAACATGTTGCTATAGTAATAATCTAAAATTATAATTTGATTCGATTTTGGAGTATAAAATGTATAATTTATTGTGAATACCAGAAATAATTCTAAAACATTGAAAGGTTGTAAATAGATTATGGAGGGTATTAATCAGATTATATTCAGTATACATGTGTATGTATTGTGTGCATATGTGTGAGTATACATGTGTATGTATTGTGTGCATATGTGTGAGTATACATGTGTATGTATTGTGTGCATATGTGTGAGTATACATGTGTATGTTATGTGTGCATATGTGTGAGTATACATGTGTATGTGTTGTGTGCATATGTGTGAGTATACATGTGTATGTATTGTGTGCATATATGTGTTTATGTACATTTGTATATATGTTGCCGATGGATGAACCGATGTATATCTATATATGTTGCCGGCCGACGAATCCGACGAAACGACGAAACGACTAGGAAACATTTTAATATTATAAGAAGATAGAAGATATTTTTATGACAGCCTTCGCTTGATTTCCAATAACATTTTTTGATGAATTTAAAAATCCAAGCAAGCTGATTATCAGCACTGAATGTGCTGAATTTAAGGCAATCATTATATTAACTTTGAGGTTATGTAGTTTGATTTATTTGGTTTTCTTATTGTCAGCTCTCGGACTATTCTATATAGCCAATTTCAAAATTACTTTTTCTTCATATTTTAGTCAATTCATAATAATAAAAACTAATTTATAGGTAGCGTTCGATTGTCAGTTAAGAAAATGTAATATTTAGACGTTTCTGAAAATGACCACATGAATTTTATTATCGCATGTTTAGGTATTTATCAGCAATATAAAAAACTAACCTACATCTGTCAATTGCTTGAGGATTTAAAATATTATGTGAATAAAATGTGAGAAAAGTAAAAATTACAACTATTCGATTCAGTGAATTATTTAGAAATTCACTATAGCCCAAGTAGAAATGTCCGAAGCTAGGACGGAGTTCAACTCCGGCATGGTACAAATTTAGTACTGATCGACGGTACTGACTCTCGGAACCCGATCAGTACTGGGACTTTACTGACTCTAAAACCGAATCAGTACTATGTCAGAGTTAAAAAAGTATTAAAATCAGTACTGACAGAAAACTGCCTTAACACCAAATCAGTACTATGTCGGAGGGGTTGAGAAAGAAGCAAAATTTGTTATAATGGTATTAATTAACAGGTAAAATAAATTAGCGCTAGAGAAGAGAATTCATGAGCTTCCAATGCCCAAAGAAAGAGTGCCTTATTGCGGGTGGACTGAATATACATAAATAAACTAACGATCGTTCTTGGTTTAACGACGAACATTCCCGTTGAAATTACGCTCCATGTTAACGTGCGACTTGCAACTCTCCTTCTGGGAAATCCTCCACAATTCCCAGCACGTACGTTGGTGAACACAGGTAAGGAGCCTACAGAAGCAACGACTGTCGGAATTTTTCCTTCTTCTAAAGCTGTCTCATCCACAAATCTGTCGGTAACATTTTCTTTCATCACTAAATCTTACGCCTATAAATCACATTCTTTCTATAAAATGTACAATTTTTAAATTCTCCCCTATATATTTAAATTTATTTCAATATCTTTTTCTCATTCACAACGCAATATCTATAATTTTCAACCATTTATTATGTCAAGGAGTTAACGGTTTTCCTATATACGCTTTCAACTAATTATGATTTAATTTCTTCCTCCGCCATTTTAAATTTTCCAATTTCGACTGGTAACTCTGAAAACTGTTTTGGATACCGCACGTAGAGAAAACACGGAAAAAATGTTTACCTAAAGTAGAGATAACAATCACTATAGTAGCTAAACGTTTCGTTGATTTGCCTCCGTCGATAACATTGGTCGTCAAAAAGTTACTTTTTCTTTGATTCAAAATCGGACAATGATATTCTTAAAGGATTTTCATCGCTGAACACGAATATGACCTCCAAAAGTGCCCATCACGTCGAGATTTTTAGAAAAATGAACTCAAAGTTTCAAAAAACCTGTTTTTAGCCTTTTTTGATCACGTGCAGAGAATGATGCCGACGCGCTAGAAATCTCTAATTAGGCTTAAATTAAAGCTTGAATCAAAGAATCAGTCAAAAATTTTCATATAGCACAACTTTTTCATATGCGCACGCGCTCTACTTGTACTTATAGAGCGGTACACTATGGCACTATTACTAATTAATTTTATTTGCACTATTTATTGTTATTTATCATTTTTGGGCTCGCCGAATGTTGCTGTTTGAATGTAAGGTCGTTATTAAAAAATTCAAAATGGAAAATCTTACAATTATACGGGATTGAAACGCCTACCTAACCATACAAACTAAATATACGCATAATTATGAATCGCACGCTTTTACATTAAGCATTAAGCCTCTCGGCTACGCAATCGATAGGGGAAATTTCCTATTTAAGATACATCCCTTTCCATTGAAATAAATTACGTCATGAGTGTATTTTAATATGTAATTAATGTAAGTATTAATTACATAATAATAAAATCAGACGTCTGTCTGTACATTGCTTAAAACTTAAAACTTTTAGCATAAACAGTTGTTATTGACATAAAGGATTCCAGAAATAGTCGTAAAAATTTTAATATATGTATGTATGTGTGTATGTCTGTATGTATGTATGTATGTATGTATGTATGACTGTCACAGAACCCAGTAAAAAAAAGTATTCAGAATAGAAAAAAAGTATTGGTGGTGACGTTCGGTGAATGCGTTTTCGCGACAAAACCGTATTGGTGGGTTACGGTGAATACATTTTGCTCACCGTGAATACTTTTTGTTTTAAACTCTCGATTTAAAGATTCCTAAGCAAAGTTTAGAATATATATACCGATTTGAACTAAATTTGGCAGAATGTTAGACCTTAGGCCAAGGAAGGTTTATAAATTTACAGATTTGAAAAATATTAATTAGAACTGAAGATGTTCTATTTTTAAAAAAAATTAAAAAATCAAAAATTTTCAAATTTTACATTTAAAAAAAATGCTTTTAAACTTTCTATAATTGAGTATAACATGTTTTTTAGTCATAATTCAAAATAATTTTGCCAAAAATAATGTCTTATAACCAAGATGTAAGTATAAAAATGTTTTCAAAAAATTTATAAAATCGAAATTTTTGAAATTTTATATTTTTTAATGAATTGCTTTTAAAATATCTATAATTAATTGTTACATGTTATTTAGTCAAATTTTAGCATAATTTTTCAAAAAATTGTGTCCTTTAACTTAAATGTAAATATAAAAATGTTTTCAAAATATCGAAATTTTTAAAATTTTAAATTTTCTAATGTGTTGCTGTTAAACGCTCTATAATTAAGTTTTACACGTCATTTAGTCACATTTTAGCATAATTTTGCAAAAAATACTATTCCATATCTAAGATGTAAGTATAAAAAAGTTTTTGAAAAATTTAAGAAAACGAAAAAATTATAATTATTAGCTCCAATTAATATTCAATTAATATTTTTATTAATACTTATTAATAAAATCAGACGCCTGTCTGCACATTGCTTCAAACTTTAAAATTTTAGCATAAATAGTTGTTATTTACATAAAGGATTCCAGAAATAATCTTAGAAATTTTAATGTACGTATCATGGATTGTTTTTAAACTTTCTATACTTGAGTATTACATGTTATTTTGGCACACTTTAGTATAATTTTGCAAAAAATACTATCCTGTAACTAAGATATAATATAAAAATATTTTCAAAAAATTGAAAATTACACATTTTTTAATGGAAAGCTTTTAAAATATCTGTTTAGAAACGGTTTTAATGTCAAAAATTGAGAAAAATATAACTGATACTAATTACTATTAAACTTAAGTCATTAGTATGTTTGGGATCTTTGATTAAGATTTTAACGTCAAAATAATACAATTTAGAATTATTTATTCATCCAATTTTCTGGAATCATTGATGTCAATAACAACTATTTATGCTAAAAGAATTTCGGTTAATTGAAACAAAGAAAAGGTTGCCTTAGTTCAGTTACAAAAATCAAAGTATTTCAGTTTTGGAAAGGAAAATCATTCGTTTGCTCTATACATTAAAGATATTACTTCATGTATGTTTTAAAATTTTTTTAAATTGTCACAACAGTCAACATAAATTTCATTAATATGAATTTATTACTCTTGAGTATAAAGTGTAAATATCCTACTTCAACAAGAGAGTCCAGTTGCAGCAAACAAACTTTCTGTTGAACCAACCGAACATTTTTTTGCTTGAAATCAGGGATTTTTATTAAAAGTACTGAAAACAAATTAAATTTTTAGAATTTATTAGAAATTTCGGAATTTTTGTGTCTTTTTGTTTGACTTATAAACTATTAAATTACCACAAATTGTAACAAAAAAACTTTCAATTTTTTCTATTTCTGAATTCAACACTCAGAGAAATAGTTTATTTCACTTAACCAAACTGTTTAATTAACAGATTTTATTTGTTACGATAAAACAATTTCGTCGATTTAAATAAAAATTTGGTTCATTTTAATAAATACGTAAAATTTGTTTGGTTATCTGAAGGAAATTTTTTATTTGAAGGTAGAGCTGCGCACGAGACGAGATTTTATATAGTCTCGTCTCGGTCTCGGAAAAATAAAAATTTGTAGGTCTCGTATCGGTCTCGTCAACCTTGATATCGTCACTGCCTCGCTTTTATAATTATGGTCTCGTCAATTTAAAACAAAATGGTCTGAAAAATGAAACAAGAATCTAATATAAATCCCAAATTCAGATTTAACATTGCACATAAAAAATATAATTTCAAATTTACAGAGCATCTAAATTTTTTTTTTAAATCAGATTCAGATCATGAATTTAGACACAACAATGCGCTTGAATTGATTTGTTACTAATCGAGATTCTTATACGTTAAGAATTTTGATTCGCTATTGCTCATAGAGAATTTTAAAAATGTTTCAAATTTTTGTAGTTTCTTACGAAATAACCAATTAAAACTGTGGACGTTTCAAAATATATTTAGAAACGAGATGGTAAACAAAGCCACAAGACAATATTATGATGACTCCACCAAAAACAAATACGGGATCAATTTTCGTACGGTTATTTTACGTTTGTAGAGCTGGGGTATTGAATTAGTTGCAAAAAGTTGTTCCATTTTCAATATTTTTAGTGAATGTTAAATCACGATTATATATTATGAAGGTCTCGGCGAGAGTCTCGTCGAGATTGCCTTTAAGGTGGTGTCGTCTCGATCTCATATCAAAAATTATTAGTTGTATTGTCTCGCTTTTCGAGACAATACCGAGGCTGGTCTCGATCTCGTGCGCAGCTCTATTTGAAAGTGTGTGTTTCATTTAAAAAAATGAGTGTTTTAAATATAGATTATTGTTTAGTTAAATACAATTTGTTTGACACAACACACAAATTTGTTTGATTCAACCAAATCATTTTATTTGAGTCAAAAAAAAAAATTTGCTTGTCTCAAAAAGTATACGTGTGAATGAAAAATGGCAGTCTCACTTGTCTACAGCAGTCCGCGTTCGCGTCAAATTCATTAGTTAAATCGGTAAATCGAAGAAACAAAATTATAAGTGTCGGTTAAATAATTGCATTGTGTTCATTGTAAGACTTAGTGCATTTCTAATTTGTACCAGTGAGAACAAAATTTTCAATAAGTTTTTGTGAAGTTTTCAGTAAGTTGTTTCGAATAAACCTTTAATAGAGTGCATTTATAAAAATCATATATAATATCCAGTGTAGAAGAGGAAGTTTAGGCGAAATCCAGCAAAGTACGGCAAAATACAGCAAAGTATGGCTAATGAGCGTTTCCCATACTTCGAAATGTACGTGGTTAACAACGATAATTAAAGTACGCCCGAGTCGAAATTTAAGCCCTACTTTAACCCTGAATTTTCAGGGTTTGTTGAGAGTTAGGAGTAGTAAAGGAGGTTCTAACTTTAATGAAATTTAGACCCTACTTTGACTCCCAAAACCGGCGGAAAATTCCAAATCTTCCATTTGGAGAAGTAAAGGAGGGCCTATTTCGAATTCAGTAAACCCTACATTCATTCTCCTACACCCTACATTGTAAAACCTTTTATAACCTACTTTCATACTCCTAGACCCTACAAAGCCGTAATGATAATAATAATAATAATTAGTGTTAATGCATTAATTTATATCTAATTTAATTTTGACCAATTTTTAAATAAACAAATACCTTTTTAGGAAAGGGTAATTTCATGTTTTAATTATTATTTACTTTATAAACAAGACTTTAATAAAGTAATTTATTAAAATCTTAATTAAGTGTTGAAGTTAACGATCACTCTGAGTGAAGTCAATGGAAAAATTAAAACAATTTCTTTAACGTTTTCAACAGCTAAGCTGTCCTCTTCAGGAACTATAATTTTATTAAATGAATTTAGACAATATGTTCATTGCAATATTAAGATTATAGTATCCGAAAAGTACAGCTTTACTTTTGAAAACGTTAAAAGAATTGTTTTAATTTCTTAAACTGTATTGACTCTGAGTGATAGTAAACTTCAACACTTAATTAATTTGGGAACCCAGTGATAGAATCATTATTATTTAAATCTTGTTTATAAAGTATATAAAAAATAAAACCTGAAATTACCCTTTCCTAAAAAGGTATTCGTTTATTAAAAAATTGGTTAAAATTAAATTAGATAGAATTTTATGCATCAACCCTGATTATTATTATTTCTATTCCTATTAATGACAAAGAGCTTGAATAAAGTTTCTGAAAAATATTCGAAAATTCTTTTTTACATGATTAAATAATTACTAAAAATATTCACTAAGTGGATTATAATTGTTTTAATCGTTCACTCCAAGTATAATGAACTTATATGTTTGAAAACCATTTTGGAAGTTACCTATCTTCCACGTTTGTTTTAGAAATCACGTAAGTTAGCGGATTGTTTTGGAAACTGCGTATTCTTCTGTTCCGTGTAGAAACTACGTAACTCTGACAGTCGCTTTAGAGGCTCTACTTTGTATTATTATTACTATTATTTTAAAGTTAATATTTTGTCGTTAAGTGAATTTTTTTTAAAGTTGATGCATTGAAATTTATATGTTTCATAATAATTCTGTACGGAACAGAAAGATATGTAGTTTTCAAAACAATCATCTAACTTACGTGATTTCTAAAACAAACGTGGAAGATAGGTAACTTCCAAAATGGTTTCCAAATATAAGTACATTATACTTGGAGTGAACGAAATATTTTTTCAATTATAGTAATTTATAAGTGTAGGGTGAGCAGATTAAAAGTAGGGCCTTATAGACTAAAAAAATAAATGTAGGCTGAGAGGATTGAAAGTAGGGTTTTACAGGTTGAATAAATGAATGTAGGATGAACGGATTGAAAGTAGGGTTTTAGAGGTTTAATAAATGTAGGGTGAACATATTAAAAAGAGGGTCTAATAGGTTAAAAGAGAGTCAAAGTAGGTTCTGGATTATAAGTTTCTTGAAACATGATAGACATGTAGGTTCAAAAATCAGTAAAATAGATGCTAAAGGCGTTAATAGCAGTAAAGGAGACTCTATTCAGTGTTTAAATCCTCAAAGTAGGGTTTAAATTTCGACTCGGGCGCGGACAGTTCGGAAAAGTACAGGAACAAGAAAATAGGTTTCTCGGGAACATTTTCGAATAGAGAACTGTACCACAGTATTAAAAGCGAGTTTTATGGATATGTAAAATCAAAAAATTCATGTTTCAAATTTGTAAAGTTCGTCAAAGTACGGGAAAGTACAGCAAAGTATGGGAGAATAAAAAAAATTATATTTTTTTAGTTTTTTCTTCGAAAATTAAATATTTCAATTTTCGGAGTTTGGGGAAGTACGGCAAAGTATTGGAGAATGAAAAAATTGTTATTTAAAAATATTTTCTTCGAAAATTAAAAAACTCATTTTTTCGAGTTTGGCAAAAACCCTGGAAGTAAAATAATATTTCTCCCGCTCGCTTAGAAATATGACCTTTCTTCCATAAATCATTATTTTATATTTCGACGCCTCCCGTTCATATAATTCTTATTGAAAAGCGAATGCAAGATGATTCTTATTCACTTTTTGGTGCAAGACAATGCTTATTCGATTTTCCGTGCAATAAAATGCTTATTCAAAATTGTGTGCAAAACAATTGCCACTGACAGAACAATAAATGTAACCCTAAATCTTCCTATTAATATTAAATTGCATTTAAATATCTGAGAATTTCAGTACGTGTCTATTGTTATAAGAACCTTTAAACACGGATCCTATCACACGTATTAAGAAATATTTTTTAAGCAATTGCAATTATAAATTATACTGAATTGAAAATTTTATTAAATTCATAGAATAAGCTAATTTCAGAATGTACATTTTCGCATAGAATTTCGAATAAGCATTTTATTGCACGGAAAATCGAATAAGCATTGTCTTGCACCAAAAAGTGAATAAGAATCATCTTGCATTTGTTTTTCAATAAGCATTATATGAACGGGAGGCGTCGATTTATTACACTTTGCTTTACATTCACGTACTTTGCCAAATTCCTAAAATTGAGATATTTAATTTTCAACTAAAAATACTTTTAAAAAATCAATTTTTTATTCCCCCATACTTTTCCATACTTTCCCGTACTTTGCGAAACTCCAAAAATAGAGATATTCATTTTTCCAATTAAAAAATAAAAAAATAGATTTTTTCTATTCTCCCATATCTTTACATAAAGGGTTATCATTGGTACTTATTAATATATACAGTACAAGAAATTAAACTTGACAGGATTATTTTATTAATATTTTAAATACAATAAGTTTTTCTTAATAGATCACTAAGGCTCAACGAATATTGACCAATCCTCAGTCAATCTTTATAAAGCCTGAACTCGGCGTCACTTCGCGCCTGGGAAAGATATAAAAGTTTGTTTCTTTTTTTCAAGTAAAAGGGAAGGGAAAGGGAAATTTAATCAGTGACTGAATAATCTAATAGGCAAAGTACTTAAAACTGTTAATACTTTATAATGTTTTTCCTGATAGCCATTCATAGTTTCACTATATGAATGGTGTGCATCTCAATTTGTATCATTACCTAACAATTTTCCGAGACTCGTTTCGGTGACTGTAATAAAGATGAAAATTCCTTTCGACGATAGGGGTCATATTCGTACTATACAGTGAAAATTATACCTTCTTCTGTATGGGTGCACCTATTAAAATAATAACTTCGGTCACAGCTGTGGAGCCTTTATATATGTATATATAAAGTATATCCAGTGGTAGTAAAAGTTACCACGCATGTATATACGCACAAGATGCGTCTTGTAAAACGATGAAAGTATGCATATACATTATATGATGCAAACATAGGAGTGTTATTATCACGCATTTTATACAATCCATTCGTGCGCTTCTAATCTCTAACTAACAACATTTACGCAAAAGAAAAGGAGAAGGGAAGGGAAGAGATGATAGCCCCTCTTGTAAAGTCACTGAATTAATATTAAAGGAGTGCCTTGGGCAGTAGACCTTGTCATACGGAAATGAGACTGAGGAATGTGGCGCCGGTTTTCATGATACAAATATATCCTTCAAAAATATTGTCAATCTTTCATTTTATCAACTTTGTTTATTCGAACTTCTAATAAAAGAAAAAAGAGTAAGAAAAGGTTTAATATTCTTTTCCTGCAGAAGTGATTTTATTACATCGTGAATTTATACGATACGGGAGAAGCCTTCTACAGTCGAGACTTCCATATTTGGGGTCATATAATCGTGGCTTTTGTGTTAAGTACATTTAAGACTCAAATGATGAGAATTTCAAGTGTGAAGTTCGCAAATTTGCACGTGGGTGGCGCAAACTATGCGGATAGAAATGAAATTATTAGTTTTTTTCCTAAATCTTATGCGGGGTATTCTGTAAATCTGAATAAGTAAAAATTCACTTATTTTAAGTGAATAATCACTTATTCCGCATGTTTCAAAACTCTTCCACTTAGATTAAGTGAATATTCACATATGAAATAAGTGAATATGAATTAAGAAGAGAATTATATTAACTTATTGAATAAGTTAAAATATATTTCTTAATGAAGGTAAATAAATAATAAGGATCAATATTATATAGAAAAATATTTATTTACTATCAACTATTTAACACTCCCTTCTCTTCTGATTATCAAACTGAAACTTATAAACATATAAATGTTTACATTTTTTAAGCTAAATCCCCAAACGGTCACCCAACCTAATTGTTGTCGGCATTTTATAAATATTTTAATAACACTAAATTAATGCACTTAATTCACTAATCACTTGAATCATATATATAATATATGTATTCGTTTTGATACATGCACGTTGTGTCTCAATTGCACTTCAAAGTTAACCTCAAATTAAAAGCTATCATGTGTGAATCACACGGTATAGAAAAATTTTAATGTGTGAGTGATGTGCAGAAGCATCGCGCCGACGACTTTTCGAAACGAAACGCCTGGTGAAAAACAGGCTCCTGACTCATCCCCACTACCGAAGTTTTACCTCCTGTCTCTATAGCCTTCTTGCCTTATACTCATAGAAAATTATTAGGTGCCACTTATAAATATTTAGTTTATTGTGTTCTACTTTAACATTTTGATAAAGATTTCTCTTATAATTATTATTCTCCAAGTAAATAAAAATTTGGTCATTAGATTTCTGTTATTATAATATTTAACTGAATATTTTTTAAAAATTTTATTACATTTTAAATGACAATTTTTATAATTAAACAAAATAAAAATTTTTACCATATTAACTGAAACGATAAAAACATTGTTTCTAAACTTTTAAAAGTATAAACAATTGAAATATATAATGGGAAGGTGGATTTCTTTTTAACTATAAAAATGTCACTTATACACAAGTGCGGATTTCACTTATTGATAAGTGAAAACAAGTTCAGACATAAAAAAGTGAATATATCCTTTATGCATAAGTAGATTCTACTTATTAATACGTGAGAAAAAGGTTCACACATAAAAAAAGTGAAAATTTCACTTATTCAGATTTCCAGAGTAACAACCAACCTAACCAAATGAGTTAAACGACCAACTACTGAAAGAAAATAAATATTTCTCTTAAGCTGAAAGTGATTTTTTTGTCAGACAAAAGAAAAGCGGGCTAATTTAAAATGTTTTTCCACATATTTCGTATAATAAAAATATTTTTGTTATTATTTCGTTTAATATTGTTAAATAAATATTAAAAGTATTTAGTATTCAAATAAAACTGATTAAATAAACAAGTTAACTAATTAAATTAAATAAACCAATTTTTTACAGTATTAATTCAAATGCTTTTAATTTTCAATCATATTTGTCTTAATTTATAAATATGTTACTCAATTATTATATGTATTTTTATATATTTTCTAAGAATAAATTTTAATTTTACAAAATAAATTAACTCGGGGTTTTAAGAGTTACTGATTACGAATCGGATATCAATTTTTCAAAATTTAAAATGGCGAATTCAATATGGAGGACACTTTGTTGAGCGGAGGGGAGTTTTTATTGTGTCGATGAACACTGACACACTAAAGATCCTTTTAAAACTGATTGTTTTCTTTTTATTTTATCATTTTATGCACCCGTGTAGAAAAATTTCGTCGAGCTAGGCAGGAACCACGCTAGTGTTCCATTGCACTGTAATGGCGCTACTAGCATTTCAAACACCTTTGTCGTCTCGCGCCGTCCTCGCAATCGGCTCGCTGTGCGAGATTGCAAACATAACTTCATCTGTCAAAACTTTTTCTTTCGCGAATTTAAAAATTAACCATGTTATTTGATTTGAGAAGTTAAAAAATGAATCGTCGAATATCAACGTAATGATGTTTATGCATTTATCAATTTTATTTCTATTTATTTATTCCATAATATTAACAAAAAAGAAATACGGCCAGCTGATCGGAGAAAATTTTTTTTTTACAAAAAGTGTGTTTAAATTGTTTATATATGTGTATATACAAAAATAGAATAATATATTATTTCTACTATAAATGTAGAACATATTTATTGGTTTATTAATTAATCAATTAATTCAAGTAATTTCAAAGTTAACAATTTACAAAAAAATAGAATTTTTAAGGTTAGTTGTTGCATCAGAAAAAATTTTTTAACCAAAATTTTCTTTAGCTGAATTTTTATTAAGACAAATTTGCGTCCGATCGAAATTTTACTAGCCCGAATTTTCATTTAACAAAATTGTCATTCGCTCAAAATTTTACCAACCTGAATTTTTATATAATATATAATTTTAAAAATTTAATAAATTGAATCTTGAAATGTTAATTTAAATGTCTCAAAAGTTTCTTTTACAAAATTCATCCGCGATAAACGATTTTCTCAATATTATATTTTTGTTAGGGATTTGACATACGTTATAACTTTTTTTTTTAACTTATTAAATTAATTGGTTAATTTATTTTATAAAATTAAAATTTATTCTTAGAAAATATATAAAAATACATTTAATAATTAAGTAACATGATTATAAATTAAGACAAATCTAATTGGAAATTTAAAGAATTTAAATAAATACTGTAAAAATGGATTTATTTAATTTAATTAGTTAACTTGTTTATTTACTCAGTCTTATTTGAATACAAAATACTTTTAAGTTTTATTTAAAAATATTATACGCAATAATAATAAAAATATTTTAATTATACGAAATATGTGAATAAACTTTTTTCAGAACGCGGTGCTAAAAAGGGAACTTTTTTTCTTTTGTCTGGCAAAAAAATCAGTTGCAGCTTAAGAGAAAGATTTTTTTTGTTTCAGTAGTTTTTCGTTTAGTTCAGTTGGTTGTTAGGTTTTCGTTTCCTCGTTCAATCCCCAATCCCATAGAAATATTTTTCAAAATAAAAAAACTTTCTCCAAAATTCCTAACATCCCAAAATTAATTAGAATAAAAATGAAATAATAAAATAAGCAAAATTAATTTTTTTATTTATTTAAAAAAATATTTTTAATTTTTAACAAATATTTGTTTTATTTTCTTAAGAAAATTTATATCCATAACCTTTATAAAAATTACTAGTGACAATTTCTGAACTTATCACGGATAACTTCCAGATAATTCTCTGCTAATTAACCTTTCAACTTTTCATGCGAATTCACATTTAAAGTTTTCAGCTAATTCGATGTTCAATTTCGCAGCGAATTCGCACTGCAACTCCCCAGCGAATTCTCGAAAACAGGCGGACATTTGGTTGCCGCCTGAAGTTCGCATTGCAAACTCCCCGCGAACTTCCTGCGAAATGTTGTGCTATGTGGGTTATTTTTATTTCCCTCTGATATATTTTGACAATTTCCAAATTTTTCCAATGATCGCTAAATCAGTAAATCTTTTTTCTCACTAGATGTTTCAAGAGTCACTTAAAAATATAGAAAAGTTAAAGTTTCTAATAATTTACTCCGTTAGAAATTTATTTTAGCCTAATATGAAATTCCGAATTCGAGTTTGGACATGTTCCGAATCTACAAAGTAGAATAGACTATTCAAGTCAATAAATGTTTAGAACCTCTTGCGAATCTTCTTTTTCGTGGTCATCAATACCTTCAAGGTATAATACATAATACCTTTTCTACTTTTCAAAATGAGGATAATTTTTGAGTTCAAGTTTTTCCTGATGTACACCCTCCTTATTGGATGCAATAGCATTCGCTTCATGAGTGAACAATTGACGTTTTTGTCCCTCTGGTGATTCTTAGCCAAGTTGGCATCTCTCTCCTTGTGGATTTAATGAGTCGTAAGGGAAGGTTGTGCCGTATATGGCGAGACTTTGAGAGAAAGAAAATCGATGGTGCAACTTGTCCATGAGGGCGGCTTCTCGGTCCATTAATCACTAGAGTCGATCGGGTCAGTGCACGTATATAAATGTCTATGTATAAACAACACAGTGTGAGCAACACGGTGCAAGTTGCATTCAAGATAACGATAATAATAATGAAGTCGAAGGTGGCACGCCTTGGCGCGCACGGCGAATTACATGTCGCCGGTTTTTGATGCCAACCGTTTCACGTATCGAATACTCCTCCTTCTTGCGGTGTGTGCGGTTTGTTCCTGCTCACACGCGATGACTGATCCTCTTCTTCTTCTTCTTCCTTTTTTTGTTTTTGTAATTGCTACCATTAATGACCGACAGGAGAATTGCCTTTCTTCGTAGCCCATTTTCCAAGCATTTGCGCCCATCTCCCCCATCCCTCTCTGCGCATATTGTGCATATTCTTCGAACCGGTTCGCAAACAGTACCATTCTCATCATTTGTCTAGTAAAGCTCCGACAACTTTACAAGTGCCTTTACTCAAAAAGGGATGAACTTTTGGCATACTTTGCTAGACACTAATTACCGACAGGGGTGATATGTATTATTTTTATTTCTCCATTGGCGAACAGTACAACATAAAATATTTTGTGGATGTTATGCAAATTCCGAATTCGTAACAACCCGTGTGTAAATCTACCAAAAGTCGCCCAAACTGAGATTGGGCGCCAATGTGGGCCCGACTGGGTTTCCCAAAGTTCGAAAAATGAGATAATAAAATAATTCCCAGGTGAGAAAGACCAATGTTGACGATGAGTTGAAGCTTGATTGAGCCCTGAACGCACAGCGTGGGTAACCAAGAGTTGAAGCAGTCTTTATACCATTGTCACATTAATATTGTTTCAGCATGGGACACCAATGTTCATCCCATGCTCGATTCAAGACTCGGTCAACCTTCGTGGGTGAAGCTTGAAAATCTAATCTTAATTCAAGCTTGAATCAATCATCAGAAAATATTCAGATTATTTATTACCGAGTGCTTTTAATATTAAATATAAATGTTTATAAATTATTTATTACTATAATATATTCTACGATCATTTTTTTGTAATATTATTATAAACTATAAATATTATAAATAATATTTATAGCACCTTAATGAACATTTTTTGAACTGTAAGTTTTTGATCACAGAATATTTTTCAGACAAACGAAACTCTTGATCTATAAAAATAATAATTTGACATTGTGCAAGAAAGAAATAATATATAATAAAATTAAACATATTATGAAAAAAATATTGTAATATTAAATAATTTATAAATATTTATATTTAATATTGTTCAGTGCACACGGTAATAAAGAAAGTGAATATAGTATTTTCGCTCATGAAGATTGACCGAGTCTTGAATCGAGCATAGAACGAACATTGGTGTCCCATGCTGAATCAATGTTGAGTTACCATGCTCTGGCATTCATATACTTGATTAAGCAAGATCCCTTCCAACCTTCGTTGGCCGTGCGGTTTAAATAGGTGCGTTTATAGGGGTGTCGGGTATGCGTCGGGGTGTTTCGATCCCACATGCGAGCGAATATTTTTCCGTTTTCGTCTCTAAGCGATATATAAAAGCATCAAATTGTGTGTTGTGTTGTGAATACAAAATGTGAACATGTTTGTATATAATATTAAAAGTCTGTTAAAAAATCAAGAAAAAAATGTACTAATTAACAGAAAAATTGTCTTTTTTTACTAAAATTATTTTTTTAATGTTACTATTTCAAATGGCATTTATTTTTAGTAATATATTATTTACTAAAAAATAATATAATTGTTCTAATAGTATATTGCAATTAAATTTATACACATGTATAATATGAATAAAAATAATAACAATAATATTTATTATTATTATTATTATTATTATTATTATTATTATTATTATTATAATCAATTGGTCAATTGATATTTTCATATTATATTGAATAAGCGCGAGAAACGCGTAAGTTTGGGAACCGTGGAAGCAGTCTCGATTCATTCCTGAATTAGGCTTCCGCAGCATTGATTGAAGATTGAACGCCAATCTTCAACAAGGACTGCGCGTCAGGTTGAAATCGGCGTTACATTTATAGACTCAAGCAACCTTGCATCGACCGTCTTACCCAGCCTCAATCAATCCTGACCAGGCCTGAATCAAGCTTCGTAAAGCCTGAACTAGCCGTCAGTTCTCACCTGGGTTTAGTTAATTAAATTATTATTTAAATGATAAGCTAAATAAATAAAAAAACACTTCAGTTGTAAAAAGCTCCAAAAAATTTTTTTCTTTAGTGTACTTGGACAAAGTTTGGGTTAACACTACTTGGCCCCAACTAGGATTTCCCAAAGTATTCCCAAACTGAAATTTAATTGTATTTTTTGTTGTAAATCAATAAAAATTTTGAAAAAAATATGAAAAATAAAACTTTAGTTAAATTAATATTCCGTAAGAATTTTCTCAAATGTCAGTCTGGGTTACTATTTAAGGAAAAATAAGAAATTTGAAAACTTTAGTTGATTATATTAATATTTATGAATAATTTGTTCCATGGATACATAAATTTAATGTATAGTTCTGAGTTAATAATTTATAAAACTAAGCTAATTATAATAATAAATTATAGTCGTACTTAGAGTTTGGTGTTTCCCACTTCGAATCTAATCTCAATAATTTATTTCTTACTCTTATTCAATTTATAATTAATTTGAATATGATTTTCTAATTTTGTATATAACAAATTATTAAATCATATTGAACAATATTTTTCACATCTTTCATTCAGTAATTATATGTTTAAGTGATACTGAGAAATTAAAACTTTACTATACACACGCGTCTTCAGCATAATAGTTAGAGCGTTAATCTACAAGTCCGTAGGTCGTATAGGTTCGATTCCCCTCGTGAGCAGTTTTGTTTATTTCATAGGTATGCGTTAATTCTAGAATTAAGTTATAGTTATTGTTTGTCGTCATCTTTAATATAGTTTAATTAAAAAGAGGATTAATAATTTGAAAAAAGGAAACTACATTTATTATTTACACTTTTGTTTGTTAAATTATTAAAATTTAATAATTAACAGCTATATATAACAATACCCATTAACAATAGAATTACACGGTGAGTTTAAAACATTTATTATGAAAAGTTAAAACAACCAAGATTTATTTTTTGGGATGTTGTCTATAACAAAAAAGAAGATATTTCCAGGAAAAATCGAAATTATCTATCGGTCCCTTTTTGAGAAATTTGATTTTTTCTTTAAAAACGCGTAATTTTTCGCTTTGGAATATTTTCATGTAATGTTTATAAACATTTATAAACTTTGTTATTACTTATTTCAAGTTTATGTAATAAAAAATAATGTCTGAGCTTTGGGGAAACAAAAATTCTGTACTGAGCCAGCACTAATTGTTGAGGGTCAGAAGAACTACGGCTAACTATCGGTTTAGTACTTACAAGTCAGTGGTCAACATCGGTACTACATTGGTATTTCCCAATGGATACTTTTCTAATAATTAATTTAAGTTCAATAATATCTATGGGGACTTATTAAACTAAGGTATTTAAAAAAATTTAGATTTTAAATGACATAAATAAAATATAAATTATAACTATAAACGGAAAAATGAAGAAACTTGTAAAGATGTTCTTATGTGACTTCGGTTTCTATACAGAAGAGTTTTCCACAGGGTTTTGTTGTAGGTGTTTATTTTATGATTCTTCGAAATTCAAAAATCATCAAGGAATAACAGTACCAGATTTAAAAAAATTTGAGCTAATTGAACTGATATGTAATATAGATAAATTGTCGTGATAAGATGTGTATTGCTTTATTTAACTTTATATGGTGTATATTTTCTAAATTACTGTATTTTTGATGATTGTCCTCGTTGTTTTCACACAGGACATAATAACTAAATTCTGTTCTATTCTAATTCTCTATGATTAGTTCGTGAGTTAATGCGTTCTGCTGCATTGATATATTTTTTATACTAATTTCATCTGAACTTATCAGAATATAATGTGTTCTTGTGGTTGTTAGAAAGGAATATTTATAGTGTGAGTTTGGATTATTTTTAAAAACAAATTAATAATTTAATTTCTCAAAAAGGAACCGATGGATGATTTTGTTTTTTCCTGGAAATATCTTTTTTTTGTTATAGAGAACATCCGAAAAAAGAAATCATGGTTATTTTGACTATTCATAATAATCGGTTTAAACTTACCGTGATTATTGAATCTGGTCTCAACTGGGATTTCCTAACATTGGGAATTAATTGGTTTTAACGTTACAAACCTAGTTTGGGCGTTGACTATAGGTTTACCACTTTGGAGATTGGAAACCCCAGTTGGAACCACATTGTAGCCCAACTGACTTTTCCACACGGGAATAAGTAGAAAAAAATTTATGTATACTTATTAGTTAATTTCTCAACATTGTTTTTATTGCTTTTCTCTTGGAAAAGAAAATAATATTTTAATAGGAAAAGAGAATTTTGCCAGGGAAGTATCCAAGATTTCATATTACGCCATTAACTTCATGTTAATTGTGAATCTACTGCTGCTCAACGAAGCATAAAGTATTTTCGACATGAGCTAAGTAAAGAGTCCTTTTCTTCTGACAAGAAATCATGAACTTGAACCTTGACCGTGGCCAACAGTTCCAAAGTATGTCAAAAGTTCAATGCTCTTGTACGCGATCTACCCATGACGAACCAATGACTATAAACATCTTCATTATAATTTTAAATGACATAAGAAGTATGCTATAATATACCGTTGCTTGTGACGCAATACCACCTTCAAGCGATCACCTCTTTCTCTCTCTTTCTAACTCTTCCTCCTTCTCTCACCATTGTAAATCAGAGTTAACTCTCCGATAAGGATGCCAACTTACATGTGTTCCAATCGCACACATGAATTAATTCCCAATTGAAATTGCAAGTGTTACTCTCAGTAATTGAACCGTTTAAAAGAAATGTCATTCAATTAGTAATAAAATAAAAAGCAATAGCTATCAATATTTCGCATCAGTTGAGTATTTTTACCAGTAATGTCTAATACTAATTAATTATTAACTATAATAATCGTCGTATTCATTCTTTCATTCTGTCCACACCTGAAGTTAGTCATGATTATTCTTTTGTTTTTTATATGTTTTCATAGATAATATTACTTTCCTTCATTTTTTCACTCTTATTTTTAAAAAATTATAGGTATTCATTTACTTTATTTAGAAATATTATTTTTATTTTTCAAATAATACAAAGTATTATTTTTATTAATCTAAAAAATTTATTAATGTTATTTTTCGATATTTCTCTTCTTGCCAAAAAATTAGCACTTTGTAAAAAACATTTTAGGACTAGGTTTTATTTAATCTTTTCATTTCTTCTTTAAAAAAAATTAAAGAACAGTTGAAAATTAAAAATTAAAAAATATTTTGCACATTTTCTGCTTCTCGATGACAATTTATAAACAATGTACAAGTTTTAAATAGAAAAAAAAGTTATAAATCAAATTTTGTTTAAGAAATTTGATATGTATTTTAGAAAGAAATATATTCACAGAATTTCTGTTTGTTAAAAACTATATTATCGAAATAATAATAAAATATAAATAAATCAAACAATCTTTGGGTAACCCAATTTTTTAATAATATTTTCAGTTATTCTCAAATAATATAAATATATAACGATTATTCTTATTCTGACTTTTGGGAAGAAATATTTTTATTTTATTATTTGTTTCACTTGAGAAATTTATGAACACTTGATCAGCATTGTCAAGCATTTGTTCATTTAAAAGTGCCTGATTTTTTCAGTTTAAAAAATGGAAATTTTCCAGGTTTTTAAAATAATATTTACTTTTTACCACATTAATAATACGAAATAATTGATTTCGTTTAACGATTTTTAATAACATTTTTAAGAAGAAAAAAATTTACAAAAAAATTTGTAAATAACAGAATTTATATGAATTTGAGAAAAGTTTTTTAAAATAATTAAAATTTTGACAAAAATTTTTTTTTTAATTTTATGTTGGCTTTCATATTTCATTAAATATCAATTTTTAAAATTTTATAATTTCATATAATTGAAAAATGTGGTAAGTCAAATCCACACATAATGTTGCTTTTAAATTCGTAATTTTTATACAATCCTATTTACACAACTTTTTATAATTTTCTGTAGTCCTGATGATCTGCGTTCACAGTGAAAATGCATTTGATGAAATAAAGAAATAAGTAATGAATATTTAACAACTTCTTCAAATCTTTGGACCCAAGGCCACAATATAAACAAATTTATTTGACAAAAATTAAGGCTCTGAAAACATTCTTAGTTATTAAAAAATTTTTTTTTAATTTAATTTTGCCAAAAGTTTTGTTAATAATGTTTAAAAAAAATGAGATTTCGACGAGTATATTTAAAAAATGTTAAACATAATTGAATTTTTGCAATCATTTAATTATTTTTTCAAAATTCAATCTTTTTAGTGTTTTAAGTAAAATTCATCCATAAATCCATTATTTTTATTAATGAATGAAATGTATATTAAAAAATATAACAAATTTTATAAGAATTTGAATTATTAAAATTTTTCATAAACCTAAATTATCTTTAAAATTTCTAACGAAATTCATTGAAAATTAAAATTTTATAAAATTCCAATATATTCATCTGTTTATGAAAATTGTAAACGCTACTCTTTGAAAGTTTAATTAATTTTAAACTCCATAATTAATATTAAATAAATCAATACTTTATCGGTAAAACAAAACATACACCAAAATTCAGATTTTTCCTATAAATTCTAGAAATTAAAAAAAAAAACTACACGCGCGGTTTAGCGCGCATTTTTTTAGCCATTAACTATAATAATTATTATCAACTTGCGTTAATATGGGAAAGTTTTTGTGTTTTAAAAGATGATATTTTTGAAAGTTGAGTAATTTAATTAAAATTGCAATAAATAATTGAATACTTATAAAGAATTTTATAAAAAATTTTTAAAAATTGAACTCTTTCCAGAAATGTTATTAACATTATATTAAAAAAAATTGAATTTTATAGAGAAATGATTGAAACCATATTGAATAAAATTGCATCTCATGCAAAAAATTTTATCAAATTTAAAAATGAATATTTTTTAAGAAATTTATTAAAGTTACATTTTTTTATTTTAAATCCGAAATTATTCACAAATAAATTAGAAAATATAGTAATTTACATAATTAACATAACAATGATAATAAATTAAATACCTAGCTCGACTCGATGTATCGAGTACTCGATTCTAGTCGACTACTCGATTAAATTCGAGCTTCTATAAAAATAAAAAAATTATAAGTAGAAAATAGCGAATTCCCCCTAAATGTCTTACGTTAGTTAAGTTGGTTATTTTAACACCTAACGATTTTTTACGATCACTAAATGTCTTAAATTCAAAATTTTCTACTTATTAATAGTTTTTGTTAGTAATTTAAAAGCTCGAATTCAATCGAGTACTCGAAATTTCTAGAGCTTTTTTGAGACTCGACTCGGTTCAAGCTTGAACTGATTAGGCTCGGCTCAGATCAAAAAATGAAAATCTCGTAAATACACTGAAAGAAATGATTTCGGTATGTTGAGAATTTGGTTATGTTTAAGAATTTCCGTCAAGTTTTGAGAAACCTAATGTTGATTTTACCTCAGTAGTTAGATTCAATGAGAAATTTATAAATGAAGATCACCTAACCTATAATTTGTAATAAGGTTTCCATAATTCAAATATCTGTATATTAGAATCACACGCTCCTTTATGGCTCCTCTATTTTGTGAGCGAACGCAATAATGTCAAATATGGTTAAGAGGTTACTGCGCTTTAGACATTTTCGTCTAGTTCTAATGGTATGGTTGAAATATCCTGACTGTTGGGCTGTTTCTATTCTAGCAATACTATATGGGTAAAACAACCTAAATTATGCTAGTTCAAAAATAATTTTCTGAAAATACTTTTTTAACAGGATATTTATTGCCTCCAGAAAGCATTGTAATGTCGTGTTAACATTTTTGTGAGAATCTTATTTATTATGGAGTGAGAGGAATTCTGAGATAATTAGAAGAACAGTCAGTTCGATTGAAACAAAAGGAAGGATATAATTAGGAAACAAAGGTCCATACAGTTGGTTATAAATTAATATAAGTTGCATTAAGATTTATTACTCCCTGTCTGATTCGACTGAGCTCCTACGCTTAAGGTGACTTAGCCAAGCATGGTGCGATGAACACAGATAACGACACTAATATTCTTAACTTAATGCCTATCTTCCCCTGGCATACACCAAATCTATCAACTCCTTAATTATATAATACAGCAATCGCATACGAAGTTAAATTATATTAAACCCTGAATGAAAAAACAAGTATCTCTATTTTCCTCTTTTGAACTTAATTTACCGACTACAGACATAAATAATTCTACATTTATAATATAAACTTATTAAGTACCAATCTTGTTGAATATCTAAAACGTGGATTAGTGTTTGAGAAAAGTGGAACATTTTTCAAAGGAACTCCAGTGTTAATCCCTTTAACTGCCATGGCGAAGATTTGACCGTCAAATACTTTGCCATGGCAGTTAAGGGGTTAATATCTAGATTTAGGATTATTAAAAATAGCAAACAGCAAAGTACTAGCATAAAAAAGTTCTAAATACTAAAAAGAAATATTGGAATACATTGCAGGTTTGATTTTCGTACCGATTGCCAATGCAGAGGTTGATAGCTATCAATTCACGAAGGAATCAATTATTGTAATCACATTGTCATCGGAATGGTCTTAATAAATAGTAATGGATACATCAACGATTACATAAGATGATACTGACAACCTTTAATCGAAGTAAAACCTTTTTCAAAATTTAATCAATTACAAGCAGCAAGTTGTGGGCCCGATAGTAAATAGCAGGTTTAATACAACTTTACTCTATACCTACAGCGAGGAATTCATATCGCATGGGCATGAAATCACGCCACTTCCGAGTTTATTCTCATAAAGAATAAGGGGAGCTGTGTAACAGTGCCTTCTATAATTATCAACTACAAGATCTAATCAACATTTTAATTATTTCACAATTTCTCATATAATACAGCAGCATACACACACAACATCCTGAAAACAGTTACGTTAAATAACAATGCAACGGTCAATAAAATTACATACTCTCTTGTATATGAAGATGTATTTTCAATAATTGAATAAGTAGACACTGCTGTGTATCCACTTCTCAGACAATATCAGATAAATTTATTAACTTTTACTGAAAAATAATTACTGTAAATTGCTACTACATTTGATGCATTAAAATTATCAGATATAAATAGTACTTCAATCAGTGTGTAATTTAGAATCAATAAATCGAAATTTTTTCAAATTAAGAAGTAATTTTTCAAATTTTAAGAAACTTTCTGTATACTTGGACGCTGAAAACTTAATTCGTTTTTGTTTGGTAAAATTTTCCAAATAATTCGAAGGATTATTTGGTTTAACAAACATTTTCCCAGTGTCCTTATAAATGAGGAGAAGGAAAATTGAAAAACTGCTGGTTCTGTTTGTATTATTGAGTATTGTGGAATGATGAGATATGGTTAGCGAGACCTAATGTGGATGTGAGAGGTTGTAGTGTTGTTACTGCCAGGCAACTTATATAGTGTTTGCCTGGTCAGATCGTGTTCACCTGGCAAGGTGAACAAACTCAAAGTCGAGAGAGGACGACGGACCACCTTCACGACGTTGGTGTGTATGCTTAAGAGCTCGACAGAATGCACATATAGGCCACTTTCGACTTTTTCGATAGATAACACAATATGGGCGTCGCCTGAGAAAATAATAACGGAAATCGTTTTACCAATCAACCTTAACTAAAGTCGTGAGAATAAATGCAAAATATCGGAGAATGTCGCGCTGCGCTAATCAAGGTTCAATGCTGTTTTGGTTTTGTACAAAAAATAATTAAGTTAGCAAAATTCGACAACTAAATAGTAATAAGAACAGCCCAGCTGAAAAAGTTCTATAGAATTTCACTAGAATCATTCTATAGAATCATTCTATATAAATTCTAGAGAATATTTTATAGAATTTCAATAGAATGATTCTATAGAATTTCTACGTGAATTCTACTAAATTTTAGTGGTTTTTAATTAGAAGGAATATAAATTTCGTAAAATAATTTTTTTAACATTATAGTTATGTATGGTTACGAAGTTCAATGAATTTTATATATTTAAAGGATATAAACAATTATTTTGGCCTGAAATTTGTTGAAAAATATTATTTTACAAATTTATATATTTAATTTATATATTTAAAGGATATAAACAATTATTTTTGCCTAAAATTTGTTGAAAAATATTATTTTACTAATTTTAAGTTTTTTTAATTAAAAATCACTAAAATTTAATAGTATTTATGTAGAAATTCTATACAATATTCACTAGAATTCATATAGAACGATTCTATAGAATGATTCTAGTGAAATTCTATAGAACTTTTTCAGCTGGGAGGGTTGCCACAGGTCCGTGAATTCTGGGAAAAGTCAAGGAAAGTAGAATTTCTCAGAGAAAAGTAAGGAACTTTTAAAAAATGTTGAAAAAATTATTTTGTACAATATTTGCTACAATTATCTATAAAGATAAACATTTATAAAAATATTATTTTAACTAGCGACATATTCCTCGCTCGCTTTGTTGACAGTTTACTTATTTATTTCTACTTACATATATAGATATATATTTTATTATACATTATTATTATAATATTTAAATTTTTATTATTTATTTAATAGCATCTTTATTGTTAATATAAACGTATAAGTAGTATATGTACATTAATACACGGAAATAATTTGTTCCTTATATTTTATTGAATTTTTCAGTAAAGTTGGGATATAGTGGCATAATAGTAATTTTTAAATTATTTTTTCAGCAATAATATTCAAAATTTAATGTCGTAGGTATCTGTATTTCTTACAAGCTAGTACTGTAAAAGTTAAAATAAAATTGAAACTGAACGTTTAATATAAATAAAATAAAATTTTAACGCTTATTTTGAATACCTCCTTGATGTACACTAACGTTTCAGGAATAGTTCGGTAAAACTTTATTGGTTTGCCTCGAGTGTTACAAATATGCAAAATGCTGTACCGCGTTCTCTAAAACGAAATTTACCTTTATAAGCTTATATTAAAGCTTGTTATTTGATTACTAAAACTTGGTGAGTAATTTATTCAATACTAATAATTATTATTAATATTTCTGAAGTAAATAAACTTTTATGAGTATCAATAAAAATGTAAATAATTATTAGAATTGCTTTTATTAAAATAAGTTTATAAAAACATTTTTTTTCTTAGTTTCTTTCTTTACTTTAAACAATTTTATTGACTTAAATTGTTACGGCCAAACTCCGTAACATTCTTAATCGTAAACAATTAATTTATAATACTAAAAATCTAAAATCACACACAACATGAGATTTTGTAAACATAACAAAACATTTTACACGAAAACAATCCTATGTATTTTCACAGGAACATTCTTCATTTTGAATATTTTGATCCAATGCATTTCAATTAGATAAAAATCTAATTCTATTTTAAATAAGAGATTTAATTAAATTTACCATTCTTTTGAGTTTCCCAATTTTCGGGGTGAAAAACCTAAAGAATATAATACCATATGTCTTAATAAATTCCTTTTCTTTGACAAACAGTTTATTAACCTTTTTGAGAAATAGTTAGTGTTAAAGTAGAAATTAATGAATATTAATTATTTTATAAAAAGATGTTATTTTGACTCTGACTAAACGTGTCCTTCGGTCGAAAAACGTAAAGGGTAGTGGATCCCCTCTCTACTTAACTATTATTCAGTTAATAGGTTGAGATCCTTATTCTTAAAAGAAAGGAAAAGAAAATGTAATTTTTAGATTATGAAAAGCATAAACAAATTAAGATGAAAATAACAGTAATTATATTTTATCCGAGAAATTACCTAATAAAAATAAATTCTAATTTTTATGTGTGCAAGGAAATAAAATCATAGTGTATAGTATAAAAAGAGTGCTTATATATGTATGAATGAAAAGTGTAATATGTGTAAATCGTAGAGTAGAAATGAAGGGTGGCATGACAAAAGGGGTCAAGCAACAATTTTATGATTTTACAGGAAGCGAAAAAAACATATTTAAAAATTTTATAGGTCATTAAAATAACCAAAAAAACCGTTTCGAGATATTAAAACGCTTTACCATAGGAAAAACATTTTTATGAGATAAACCCAGAAATTAACGAGAAAAATGAATAAGTGTGTGTTGTTTTAAGGTTACGTCAATTGCGCATATTTTCTTTTAAAATTAATTATTAAAAAAGTATACCATTTATAGAAAAACTGAGAAATTTATTTCTTAATATTGAATTGATAAATCGAATGTGATAAGTTTTCTTTAAAAAAGTTGTTTGTTTTCGAGAAAATAATGAATTAAGTGATTACTTATAAGCAAGCAGTTCAAAATTTTTCAAATTCAAATTAATTTCAAAAATATTTAAAAATAAACAAAAGAATGATATTCATATTGTTTACCATTACATTGAGAATAAAATTACCTAAATATAAAAACATGAAAATTGAACAGTTAAGGTAAAACCTCTTCTCCGTTACTTTTTGTAAATGCTTCTCCTGCACGTCGTTTATTTTTTTCATCTTTTTTATTAATAATTTTTTTCCCGCATCTACGTGGCATTTTCAAATTTGGAAAAATAATATTTTTAACCTTATTGATTTACAGATAATAATATTGACTATGCATTTCTTTTGTTTTTCAGCTAAGTTGCATTACAAGTAAAATTTTAGGCTGTTTTATGATTATAATTTTTATTAAAACTCATTTAAAAACGCAATTAAACAAAAAATCCTTTTACAGAAATGTGTAAATGAATTTATTTTATTTTTTTATAAGAAAATCTCGATTTTGATAAAATTGTTGCTTGACCCCTTTTGTCATGCCACCCTTTAAATATAATACTCACTACTCAGTATTTCCTTCGATTCGTCACTTTAATCCAATAAAGTCGTTTCTTTTCTCGACGAAATTATGAATAACTTTATTAATTTCACGGATTCTTTATTTTTTAAATTCTTTTCTTTTTAACTCTTTTATTTTTTAATTATTTTTAAGATCAATATTATCTTTTACTTTTAATCTTTTCAATTATTTCACTTTATTTATTCTTTATTATTTTGATAATATATTTTTTAATTCAACCTCCTTTTTTTATATTATTATTTATTTATATTTTTCTCAACTAAATTCGCTTTTCTCAACAAACTGCTTATTAAATTCTTTAAACTTTTGAGAATATTTCACATCTACACGGCTAACTTGCCGGACTTAAACTTCAGGCTTCTATTGCCTAGAAGAAGACTACAGGTTTATTTGCCTGGGCTAGCTGTCGGCTACACGGCCTAAACTCAACTGCCCAGATTTCCTTGTGTCATTCAATTTTATTGAAAGACGATTTAATGGGGAAATCGTATGTAAAGTTTATTGCACTTGACTGTTGCCAAGACAATTCTGCAAGCTTGCAGATTTAGGCAGTGGCGTGATCCGAGTTCAGTGACTTGGATGCACCACTCCTTATATTGAGCAATTTACTTTACTTTAATATTTTCTAACTATTTCTCAAAAAGGTTAATAAACTGTTGTCAAAGAAAAGGAATTTATTAAAAAATATGGTATTGTTTTGCAAAACGCGTAGGAATGTTAAATTCAATTGAATCTCTTATTTAAAATAGAATTGGATATTTATCTAATTGAAATGCATTGGATTAAAATTATCAAAGCGAAGAATGTCCCTTTTGTAAAATTACAAAGGGTTGTTTTGTGTAAATGTTTTAAAGTTTGTTAACAAAACCTCATGTTGTGTAATTTGTTGTTTTTAATTTTGATTTTCAGATATTGTAAATAATTATTTATGATAAAAAAAGTTACCGAATTCGGCCGTAACAGTTAGAAAATATTAAAGTAAAGTAAATTGCTCAATATAAGAAGTAGTGCATCCAAGTCACTGAACCCGGATCACGCCACTGCCTAAATCTGCAAGCTAGCAGAATTGGCTTGGCATCAGTCAAGTGCAATAAACTTCACACACGATTTACCCACTAAATCGTTTTTCAATAAAATTGATTGACACAAGGAAATCTGGGCAGTGTAGTCTAGGCCGTGTAGCCGGCAGCTGGCCCAGTCAATAGAGCCTGTAGTTTTCTTTCCAGGCAATAGAAGCCGGAAGTTTAAGACCGGTGAGTTAGCTGTAGAGATCGTGCCGATCTAATTGTAGTTTTCTTCCCTGAGCAAGAGATTCTCAAAGATTTAAGAGTTACTAAAAAGTTTGATTAAAGAAAAATGAATAATTAAAAGATTAAATGCAGTGGTGCCAGACGGCGGACGCAAACGGCCGGGCCCCCACTCTTGCGGCGATAATTTTATATTGATATAAAATTTATTAAAATAAATATTCAGTGTACTTACTATTTATATTTTTTAAATTATATATCCAATTAAAACAAAAATAAATAATCTCTCAAATTTGAATAAGTTAAAAATATTTATTGTCATAGTAAAAAGTCAGCCACTGCTTTTTTTACTAATAAAATAAATCATGGTATTTAATTATTCGTTTAATTCACTTTTAGGTTATGTAAAAAAAATAACTGTCATTTTTAGTAACAAAATCAATTAGTGAAACTTGCCTATTTTTTAAATAATAATAAAGGAGATTTTAATTTAATTGTTTTTATTATAGCTACGAACTATTTACTATTTATTGAATATAAACTAAAAATTCAGAAATGTAGTATAAAAATATTAATCTTTTTTTATATTTATTGAGAAAGAGTTAAAAATTGCCAATATAAATTATCTATCTGTCAAATTTGTTGCTGTTTACAATCTCTTTTCGATGGTTTGTTCATTTAAATTATTATTTATTTCTTAATTGCAAAAAAATTTAAGTGGGTTAACCTGCAAGCCATTTCTATATTTTTTAATTTAATATTTTAAGAAGTTATGTTTATATTAAATATTTTAGAATATTTTTGTACATTAGTTGAATGCTTTAATAAATTGTAATGAATATAATATATTAATTCATATTGCAAAATATTCTAAACAATTGTTTTTAATGATTATTTTATTAAAAAATTATGTAAAAGGTATTTTTATTAATGTTGTTTTTTATTTATAAAAAATAATTAGGTTAATACTAATAGCATAACTAATTATTGAATTTCTACTCATTTTAAAATATTTTTCAAACATTCAAGAATAATTAAATTTTCCTATAAATAATATAATAATTATAAATATACATCCCGAAATTAATGTATTTAGAAACACATAGTGCATTAATTATTTTCAGTTTGTATTCTATTTTAAAACGTCCTCCTTCATAAAGAATTGTTATTGTAAGGCAATTTTTAAATAATTATTTCTCCTATTCATTAAAACCAAACTTCATTTAGAATAAGTGATTTTGAAAGAAAAATTTCTGTACATTACGATAGTAAATACATTTTTATTAAATATAATATTGTTAATGAAAAAATTAAAGTAAATCTCAAAACACGTCACCTTCGAGTTTCTTGACACTTGTACTAAAATAAAGATAAATTATTTTGTAGTTTCATTCCCTGTAATCAGTATAATGTATAATTCAGAGGAATTTATGAAATTAATTAAATTATAAAAGAATTTCAAAAGTTATACACTGAAAAAAATGTATTTGATTCAAAAAACCGATTAATTGACTTTTATCAATTAAATATTTACTTGATTCAAATAATGTTTAATGTCGTCAATTAAATAGTACAGTGGAACATTGATTATCCGAACTTATACCTATAGACAAGGCCTGATTCGGATAATAGAGGTTTTAATGTTTTTCATAATTAAAGTTAAGAAATGGGACAGTTAAACTATATATGTATTTAATTAAATACATTTTTTAAAGATATATATATATATATATATATATATATATATATATATATATATATATATATATATATATATATATATATATATATATATGTCGACGTCCACATGAAAAGGGCCCATTTTGGCACTATTGGACTTATCTATATGGTCGAATTCCTTGTAAATCGAATTCCTTCCCTGAGCAAAAGTTTTTTTCCCGGCTGAAAGAGTTTTTTCCCGCTGCGAGTTACTAGTCTAGAAAAGTCTGTTTCTTGCCATGTTAACAGGGAAAAAACACGAGTTTTTCGTGCATGTGTTGTAGAATAGAAATTAAACTTATTAAAAAATTTTTAACAGGTATTATTATGAAATTTTTACGAAATATCGATATTTTTACATCTACGACTACGTAATCAATGACTCTAACATTAATATCTCTGGTTCTTCTCGGAAGTTATTCAGATAATAATTGTTTTGAGTTCAAGGTACTTTAAAGATGACAAATCAAGACGTTTTAATTTTTTTGACCCTCCATTTCAAAAATACGGAATATTTTTGCAATGGACCGACAAAATGGGTCCTTTTCTTTTTCTAAAGAACTAATAAAGTTAAACACCAAAATTAACGATAAATTAATTAAAACCTTATGATTTTACTTGTCAAAACATGTAGATTGATAATAAGAAATTAAGGTTTTTCTCAAAAAAGTATTAAATTGCAAATTTCTAAAACTATAGAACCGACAAAATGTGCCCTTTTCATGTGGACGTCCACATATATATATATATATATATATATTAATTTATAATAATATATTGATAAAACACAGAATATATTATTTTTTAAAGACTTTTTTAGCATAAACATAAATATAAATAAAAAATAAATTTTAAAATTCAGAGAGCCAAAAAAAAGTTCAGATAATAGAAATTCGGATAAAATAATTTTCGGTTTGGATAATAGAGGTTACGGATAACAGAGGTTCGGATAATCGAGGTTCCACTGTATTTGAATAAATAACTTCAGTATTTGAAGCAAATACCATTTAATTGAATCTAATAAATAATATTTGATTCAATTCAATTTTTAATTGATAATAGTAAATTAATCGTTTATTTGAATCAATTAAATATTTTTTATAGTGTAATGTCAAAAAAATTTCTTTCAAAAGCACTATAATTGTTAATAAAGTTTGCCATAAATAGATAAGAGAAATAATTATTTAACAATTGCCTTACAATAACAATGGTTTATAATGCGGGTCGTTTTAAATAATGGAATGTCTCATATAATTATGCGGTAGATGATATTCTATAGAAAAGATTTTCAGGTTATGTTTGTAATTTTTATACTATAATGAGAATCTATAAAAATAATCAACTCTTAGTAATGCTGCTGATCATAAAAATTCCATAATAACTTATTTTATCCCTAATTAGAAGGGAATATTTAATTATAGGTAAAAACAGCAAAAAATATTAAGATTCAAACTGACCATAACCTACAATTCTTTTCTCGATAAATCCTATTTACCGTAATAAAGCTTGAAATATAATTATATATAAATAAATTATATATAAAAAAAGCAGTGGCTGACTTTTTACTATCACAATAAATATTTTTAACTTTTTCAAATTTGAGAGATTATTTATTTTTGTTTTAATTAGATATATAATTTAAAAAATATAAATAGTAAATACACTGAATATTTATTTTAATAAATTTTATATCAATATTAATAGTTATTAATTAACTTATCAATTTATAATTTTTTAATTAAAAAATAAATTATAATTAACTGACTTCTAACTTCTTCTTGAATTTAATTTTAATTTAGAATTGATATTTTATGTAATAAGTAAGAAATTATGAATTTATTGCATGGTAAATATTGAATTTCTAATAATAAACTTCGAAACAATACTTTTAATAGAAGTATGATTTTCAAATTTCGCGCCGTATTTCTGTAGAAATTAGAGAAAAACGAAAAAGAGGCTCACCGACAAGAGCAAAAGCCACGCGTATGATAGTGTGTGTGGTCATATGGAAGGTGTTAGTTCGCTGCGAGAGTGGGGGCCGTTTGCGTCCGCCGTCTGGCACCACTAAATTTAAATGAAAACTTATAAATACTAATAACTGGTCGAATTTAAAAAAATATAATTTGTAAATATAAAGATTTATTTAAAGTACAATAGAAGTTAAAAAAGCGAAAAGAATCAAAAGAGAAAAATATTTAAAAAGTAAAAGAATTGAAATTAAAAGTGCAATAAAGTTAAAATAAAGATAAAAGTCAATGTCAGCAAAAAGGAAAATAGATTTATAAAAAACAATAAATAATAATGAATTAAAATTACCTAGAAAAATAATCTTTAATTATTTGGTTTGATCTCTGTAATTTATAAGATTCCAAGGAATATTTAGGAGTCAAGTGTTGTTTAGTCTAGTAACCCTAGAATTGGAATTTTCCAAATTCGTTCATAATTTCGTCGTAAAATAAAGTTGAAGAAACAGAAATTGAATTAAAGTGCCGAATATGAGGAATTACCGAGTAGTGAGTATTATATTTCTGCGGTACAGTTTACACGCATTACATTTTTCATTCACACATATATAAGTACTCTACTTCACACATACACTATCATTTTAATTTGTTACATACATAAAATTAGAATGTATTTGTATTAGGGAGTTTCTTGGGTAAAATATAATTATCGCTATTTTCATTTTAATTTGCTTAAAATTTATAGAACCTAAAAATTATCTTTCCTTTACCATTTATTCAAGAATAAGGATCTCAACCTATTAACTGAATATTAGTCAAGTAGAGAAGGGATCCACTACCTTTTACGTTTTTCGTCCGAAGGACAAGTTTGGTTAAAGTTAAAAAATTAATAATTATATCTATAATAATAATGAGGTAAAAATGATTAATTTAATTATTTATTTATTACTTATCATGTAATTATGAATTAAAATAGGGGAGAGTGGGTCAAACCGGACCCCCTAACGGTTTTTTGACTCTTGTGACTAAACGAATCAACCGATTTCATTTTTCAATGGCTTGTTTGAAGAATCATTTAATTGCGCAACTTTTTCCCAGAGACACATCATGTAAACAATGGTTGTAGTAATGAAAATAATAATTCGGGATTGAATTTTAATTAAATAAATATTTTTTTAAATAAAAAAATAAAAATGTTTGTCATTATCAGAGAAACAATATTAAAGGGTTGAATTCTCATTGGAAGACAATTATTTTTCATTGCAAGTAAATATTTTAATATAAGAAACATTTTATTTAAAAATAGTTTTTATGAAACTTTAATTCACTGGAAATATCCGATGCCCGGTTTGCCCCACCGCAAAAGGTACGGTTCGCTCCACAGGCCCAATTTTGAGAATGGTGGTAAATATTCCTGAGGTGTGTACTTTCTAAACCTAAGAGCTACTATTTGGAAACATTATACGATTTGCTCAGAATTTACTTAAGAAAAAATTCGTAAAAGTGTTGAAAAAACTAAAACAAAAACTTTTGCTCCCTTCGTTGCACAAACGCAAGCTAGAACTGTCAAATTGAAAAAATAAGGTATACTAAGCATGGTTGTTTTAAATTTGTAAGCACCACTTTTTCCAATTTCGCCATTTCGGAAATATTGAGAGGGGCCCAGTTTACCCACTGGTCCGGTTTTTCCCACTCTCCCCTAATAATTAAGAATAACACAGGCCTACAAAATTAAGGATTTTGTCAGACCCAGAAACCTCACAAGTCATTTCCGATGTATTTTGTCACCCTGAATCCAAAACTGGCAGCGAATTTTCTCTATCACGTCAGGATTCTAAATTATTCTAACCTATAAGAGTGAAACAGGCCATTTTGAGCAACATTCGATTCTCAATTAAATTTACAAACGATTTTTTTAACATTAGAATAAGTTTTAAAAGAAAGTAAAGTTATTCACCTTTCAAAATTTTCTAGACCCGATCCAATCCGACTTTTTTTTCTCTAAGATGTAACAATTTAAAGTTCAGGTTACACGACCTGCACCCAGAGAAAAATATTATTTAAACCAAATATATTTTATTTGACTTAAATAAACGTATATTTGTCTCAGAATCAACTAGACTTTTTATTTGTTTCAAATAAAATATTTATTTGACATAAATAAAACATATATTTAAGTCAAATAAAATTTATTTAAAACAAATAAAAAGTCTGGGTGTGAAAACTGGGAAAAGTAAGAAAAAAATAATTGGAAAGTACTTTATTTTAAGCATCTGATTCTTAATGTTTTTCAGATCGCTGATTACAAAGCTGATATCGGATTTTCGAAATTTAAAATGGCAGATCAAATATGTCGGATATATTTTTTAAATATTTAATGGATTTGCTTGAAACTCTTTACTCGGTAGTTTTCAAGGTTGCTAATTATGAATCCGATGTCAGATTTTCGAAATTCAAAATAACGGATCGAATATGGCGGAAATATTTTTTAAAAATGTAACGGAATCGCTTGAAATTATTTACTCGAGGGTTTTTGAGTTCCGTTATTGCGATTCTGATGTCACATTTTCGAAATTTAAAATTGCGGATCTAATATGGAAGTACTCTATAAAAATTTATATAAATAGTTATTCGAAGTGAGAGCACAATCTGGTTTATCAGGTAACATTTTTCTAGGGAATTTCAAGGAAATTACCAAACGGAAGGTTGGGTTTTAAAACAATTTTTCTAGAACCTAAGGGATATTTCACAGATTGTGACAATTCATAATATTTGAACCAATGAAAATTAATAGCTTATTGAAGTAACCCCAATTACAACGTGTTACTTAAACAGTAATAGAAACCATATTTAACAATTAAAGTTAGCACCACTGAAGTAATCTGGAGTAAAATCCGAGCATTTGCCGAAAGCACTCTGTATGTAAGTAAAATCGAAAAACTCAAACATTTTAAGTTTGATTCATACACACCTTTAGAGAAGAAGACTATTATGGAACTTTACACGTTGTTCTTGAAAGGATCATAAGAAAATTTTACTGTCAGTGCTTTATATTAAGTTAAGAATCATTAAACAATTAAAAGGATTCTCGATTTTACTTACATACAATACCATATCAGATCGGCAATTTAAAATTTTTTAAATGTGACATCAGAATCGTAGTAATGGACCACAAAAACTCTTGAGTAAAGAGTTCCAAGTGATTCCGTTAAATTTTTGAAAAATATATCCGCCATATTAGATCCACCATTTTGAATTTCGAAAATCTGATTTCGGATTCGTAATTAGCGATCTCAAAAAACTCTGAGTAAAGAGTTTCAAGTGATTCAGTTAAATTTTAAAAAAAAGTTCTTAAAATAATAACATTTTTAAGAATAATCACATTTTCCGAGGAATTCGACTAAAATTTAAGGTTTTATATTAGGATCTGTGATAATTGCATAGTTTATAAGGCAAATAAAAAGAGGCAAAAATTTACATTTTTTATGAATTCTAAACATTTAATGTTTTCTAGTACTCTTAATAAAAGTCCCTGACTTTTCTCTGACCAATTATATTTTCCCTGAATTTTTTGATTTGTCATGAGCTTTCAATGCCCAAAGAAAGATCTAGTATCCAATTAAAAATAAAAGAAAATTTTTTGTTGAGGTTAGTTATAAATTAAGATTAATTTTCCAAATTTTATTCAATTTATTTTATATTCTAATTACTGCAGTACATTAAAAGGTCTTTAACTTTTCAAATTATGACGAATTGTAATTTAATGAAACCTTAGCCGTTCATGAGATTCTCTTTGTTTCGTTGAATTGCAATTTATGAAAATCAATTTTAAAAAGTTTGTAGAAGGTTAAGGATGGAAACCCTATATTCTTTCTATATAGGTATTTTATGTGACGAGGAAAGTTCAGAAACCCCCGAAGATCGAGTTGGAAAGTTGATGAACATTCCTATAGGGAAAGGGTAAATGTTATATATATATATATATATATATATATATATATATATATATATATATATATATGTATTCGTAGGAGTCAAGGAAACGACAAATCTATAATATGGCTTCTCTCAAGCTGCTTCTTCTTCAAAGACGCACGCCGTCCCGCTCACTCTCAAGAAAAGCAAAGCAAAATACAAATACGCTCACTGAATAGTGATTTCCGTTCTCGTTTCTCTAACGTGGATATTTTATCGGAAACCTCAGTTTACATCGAACAATACGTCGCGAATGCTGAAAACGCTTTGTTTCAGTCACGTAGACCTGTCAACCCCCTTCCACTTGTGTTCACTTGTATGCCTGGACTACATTTTTACTCTCAAAAAGGGTAGAGAGGACAAACCTTTCGTACATCGACCTTATGTGATGATTCGTAAATAAAGATTCCCTCATCCAATTTAAACAGAGAGAATTACAAGTCGATAAAAAAATATTTAGCTAAATATTACCACAAATAATAATTACACTTTGTTTTTCTTAACTTTTTTCTGATTTTTTTCCTCTAAAAATTCACTCTAAAAATGATTAGTTACAAATAGTGAAAACATGTATTTGGATTCAATCTTTGCTTCTTAATTTGTAATACTCTTCCTGTTCTATAAATATTCCATTCCTGAATTAAGAAGCACATTTTTAATATATATATTTTTGCGCAGAAACAAGTTTTTTCGTTACTAGAAAAGTAAAAATAATCCTACAGTTATTAAATTTTGCAACAAATTTAAATTTACCTTTAAGTTGGTGAAAAAAAATTCTCGCATATTATATGCTAAAGAAGCTGAGAAAAAAAATAGTTAGGCGCATAAAGTGTGAATTTCTTGCACATACTTTTATAAAACTCTCTTGTTCTCATTAATCATCACTAACGAGCAACATATACATACACATACGTAATATTGCACTGATCATTGTACATGTTTCTTTAACCATTGATAACAGACATCTGGGCCTTTAAATTATATGCACCTTGTAAATTGTAATAATGATTGATGAAATATCCATTAAAATAAAGAAAAAACAAAAATTATTCCCTAAAGTGTGATCCTTTATAATCAATACTGTCATGATTAATTTATTCTATAAGGATATTAATTAATTGCGTACGCACTGCTTTTACGAATGGACAAGTTAATAAACATTGTTATTAACTTTATGTCCCGTGTAGTTTAGACTTTCATAAATCATTTACGTATTGCGCATTTTCAACAAGAAATAGATAAGTAAATAAAATATGATGATGATTTTCTTGAAAAATGAAAGTCTATGTGATTGGACATTATTATTACTGGGTTGCCACGACACATTAATTTTACTTTCCCTGATTTGCAGAAAAAATTTTGATTTTTTTCCTGACCCCATAAAGAATATTCTGATTCACTGTACAAAAGATTAAATAGGGGAGATTGGGGCTAAATGTTAAACAGTCAAAACAGTTAAAAATTCATTATCTTTTTATCGGAAATAGACCATTAGAATTTTGACTATATAGAAGGGTCTTATAACTGTAAATAAATGTTCGTAGTTATGTGACATTGTGTCTATTTTTGTCGTGTCCATATCATGTAAAGTGTGTGTTCTTCAATAAAGCTCCTCAATTTTCGTCTTTTCCGGGTTCATTTGTTTAAAAATTATTTATTTGACATTAGGCAAGTACTCTGTCAAACTTTCTCTACCGCTCACGCAAAAGAAACATTAATTGAAAGTGAAATTTTGAAAAAAGTATAAAACATGTGTATAACGTAAAACAATCAGAAATTTTTTTATTGAAAAATGTTGAGGATAAGTTGTCCTACAATATTGATCTATACATATTTGCATCTAAGCGGATTTATTGTCTGAAGAAATCATTTATGCAAACTTTAACATTAACCTCCAGTCTCCTCTACCTAAATAAATGTTCTATTACTGACTTCCCAGGTGCGAATTTTCGGTTGGCCCATAGTTGGGCCAACTTTTACAAGGTCGGTCCAACTTCTCGTGCCAGAGGTTGGGCCAACCATACAGATGATAACGGTTGGCCGTCTAATGGCGACGATGGTTGGCCTGACAAGTCATAAGGAAGTTGGCCCAACTTAAAATGCATATGTTGTGCCAACTATACATTTCAATGGTTGGTCCAAAGACTGACGCCAAAGTTGGCACAACTTTAAATGCGTAAGTTTGGCCAACTTTAGCAGCCAAAGGTAAAAAATTATTAAAAAACTAAATTATTTAAACAATTAACACGTTATTATTAGCGAAAACATCAGATATAACCTTTCCCTATTATTATTAAACACAATCTCATACATACATTTTCGAAAATATCTAACGCTCGCTGGGATCGAACCCCTAACCTAACGCGCCGAAGACTTATACACTGACCACTACGCTACGTTCACATGGGAGTCCATACCGTTAAATGTATATTAAAGCTGCAACAGTCGGGCCAACCGTGGCCCAGAGTTAGGCCAACCGACAAAGTTTAAGTCATTTAAACTGTTTTTCACAAAGTTTTGCCAACCGTCGGGCCAACCGTGGCCCAGAGTTAGGCCAACCGACAAAGTTTAAGTCATTTAAACTGTTTTTCACAAAGTTTTGCCAACCGTCGGGCCAACCGTGGCCCAGAGTTTGGTCAACCGACAAAGTTTAAGTCATTTAAACTGTTTTTCATAAAGTTTTGACAACCGTCGGGCCAACCGTGGCCCAGAGTTAGGCCAACCGAGAAAGTTTAAGTCATTAAAACTGTGTTTTAGAGAGTTTTGCCAACCGTCGGGCCAACTGTGGCCCAGAGTTTGGCCAACCTAAATTTGTTAGTCATATGAGATACGTTCCCCATAGTTGTGCCGACCTTTGTCGCCAAAGTTGGCCCGACGGTTGGTTATACTCTGCATGTAATGGTTGGCTTGCAAAGTCGGGCCAACTGTGGGCACTAGTACTTGCCAAAGTTGGGCAAACTCTGGCAACCAAAACTTCGCTTGCCAAAGTTAGGCCAACCGTGGGCCAACCTTCAAACTCTGGCGGCCAACCTAAATTCGCACCTGGGTTATTTTACGATTATTTTAATTGTAAAATTACTCAAAAACATCAATACATAAGTCATCACTGACTTATGCTCGCTTCATATCTATGTTCCATACTTTGATGAATATAATGACGACCTAGAGAAAGTTCCAAAATGATTCCTATAATACCCTGCTTATAGGTCTGATGGCTCCTACCTGGCTCCTGGTTCTAATTATGTCTTTGCCCAAGTAGAAATGTCTGGAGCTATGACAGAGTTAAACTCCGGCATGGTAGACCAGTAATCTTCTTGAGAATATCAGTGTTTAGAAAAATGTATTCCCTAAATGTAAAAACCATGTCGAATAACTTATTTACTAGGTTAAATTTTTAACGTCTGTCAAAATTGTAACCTAGAAAATAAAATAATTTTGACAGACGTTAAAATTTTAACCTAGTAAATAAGTTATTCGACATGGTTTTTGCATTTAGCGAATAAATTTTTGTAAGAACTGATATTCTCAAAAAGATTATTGGTGTAGGACTTTGGAAATATGTACAAAGTTGTAAAATTTGAATATTTAAAATTAATCTCCTCTTACAATTTTCAATATTTTTTAACGCAAATTTTTTTCTAAGCTTATTTTATAGTTTTAAACAACCTCTCGCATAAATTTGCAAAAATATGCAATTAGTGAAAAGATAAAAATTCTAACCTCTTCAAAAAATTAAAATTTAAAATTGTTGACCATCCTATATATTTTAGGGTTAAAAATGATGCAAGAAAAAAAATATAACCTACTTTAATAACTTAAATTTAAAGGGGTCAAAGTTGGGGGTGGTGCCTCCCCTTAAGTCTTATAGCGAGACTTCGGTATAAAAAGGTCTTAAGTCCTAAGTCTTATGTCTTACGTCTTTGGTATAAGAAGGCCTTAAGGCTTAAGTCTTACATCTTAAGTCTTATGTCTTAAGTCTTATGTCTTAAGTCTTAAGTCTTATGTCTTAAGTCTTAAGCCTTACGTTTTATGTCTTACGTCTTAACAGCCGTTGTCATGGCAACCGTTGCTATGTTCATGTTTGCCACAACAACCGTTGCCATGGCAACCACTGCTATGTTAATATTTGCCACGAAACCCTACGGTGTAGGCGCATTGCGCCTGCTTCTCTGTCTGATTTTTTTACTTTTTTTAAATTCCATCACATAATTTAACTAGGTATTTATGTGTACTAAGAATTAAAATTTGTTTGTTGACTTTAGACTTTCAGGAACTGCTCTATCGGGGGCACCTCTAACTCTTACAAATTAGACATCTGCATACTTTGGCGCCCTCTACAAATCGTAAATAATTTTGTAGTTTTAATATTGTATTTTAAGTTGCAAATAAAGTTTTTAATCTACTGTAAAAAGAACAGTAAAGAAAGGCCTCTTTTTGTCTTCGTAAACGCATCACTTGGGAGTATTGTAATAAGTGTTGTTTGATTACGACTTTTTTTTGGAGCAAGCAGGTGAATCTATTCATCGAAATTTTTTGGAAACTTGGAAAAGTTATAAAGTTAACGATTTAAATCATCCTGCATACCTAGAAAAATTAAAAAGTGCTGTTACACAATTTTCTTCTCTGAATATTGTTTATTCATATAAATTCATATAAATTTGTAACTACTCTTTAAATTTGAATCAGTGGAATTCACTGGGAAACAGTTATAAGTATACCACTTTTACTGGTAATCAGTTAAAATTCAATTTGAAACCAGTAAAAATAGTATACTTATAACTATTTCCCAGTGAATTCCACTGATTTAAATTTAGAGATTATTTTATTACCAAAATACCACTCTTATTTGCGACCAGTTGTTCTTTATTAATTTTCATATGCACTCATTATTGCTAATTTTTATTTTTTTTTTATAACAAATTATAAAACGTAAAGAAAATAATTTTAGAAATTAAACAATTTTTTTAAATGAAAATCTTATTTTTTAGAAAAACGCTAGGACGAGCAGCTGGGATTTCAATATTTATTGATTTTAAATCTTTAGATGACGCTTTAAAAGATTGTAATGATTTTTTTTGGTGACGTCGAAGAACTTTATTTTGCTTCAAGACCACCGTGACATACATATTTTCCTCAGGGATAAGAATAGTATATTGTGAACCAAGAATAATTTAATACAAGATTGAAATAGAATAGTAAACAAATAAATTTAAAAATTCTGAAAAATAAATTTTTCTAACATTATTAAAAATAATTAATTTAAAGAAGAATTTTAAACCTAATTATACAGATACAAAAATCACTATTCAAATTGAAGATTGATCTCTTCACTTTCGCAATTTTAGGAGAGTTGATAAAGAGTAGAAATTAGAATTTTGATAAATTATTACTGCAAACTTCCCACTGGGAATACAATATAAGCAGACTATGAAAAGGTCGTAGAGCTCTCTAAAAAAGGTCAACATCTCTTTTGTAACTTGTTCCTTCGTCTACTTCTTCCTCTGAAGGTCGATAAGCTTCTATCTCGCCTGTATATATGTGTTGTGCGTTTGTTGTACATACACAAGCACGTAAAATTCGCGCGTAGCGTGAAAGCCGATGTAATGGCGATAAAAACGGGATACACGCGCTAAGAACAAGGACGAACTTCAATTTCTATAGCATGACGAGTTCCTTCCGTAATTTGTTTGCGCCGTAAGAATGTTACGAACTTCTTGTCTCAAGTGGCTAAACCAGAATAATAAATTTATATAAACTCACACATTTTATGGTAGTTGCGGCTATAATTTCGGTTTCCTTAATACAACATCATTAAAATACTGTTCTAACTTTTCGGAAGGGGAAAAACCTTGTTTGAATTTATGTCGAAATCACAAACTGGATTTGGCCGAATTTTCTATTTTTGTGTTTTCCTTTTTATTTCCCAATAGGGAATGACAGTGTAAAATGTTAAATGCAATAAGTACAGTTATTTAATTTAATAATTAAGAATTTAGTGCAACTTATTTTGTTTCAATTAATTATTTCTAACATATCCCTATTTTTTCTCATCTCTGATTCAATAATTGTAATTCTGGATGACACTGAGAAATTAAAACTCTACTGCATACTCGCGTCGTTAGCATATAGTGGTTAGAGCGTTAGTCTATAAGTCCGTAGGTCGTAGGTTCTATTCCCCTCGTCAGCAATTTTGTTTATTTTCATAGGTTTGCGATATTTCTAGATTCCAATCGTTAGGTGCTAAAATATGAAAATCTAATTCGAAAATATCGTAAATTTATTATATTAATTTTTAAATGAGGGGCTGGATGCTATAATGTGTTACGCGCCATGTTAAGTAAATGGCGCGTAACTCGTTATAGCATCTAGCCCCTCAAATGTTATAAACAATTTTTTTCTTCTTTATTTACTATATCTATTGCTAGGTCTTCATTTTTAATATAATTAAATCAAAAAGAGGTATAATTTATGAATAAAAACTAATTATCAATATTATTTATAATTTTGTTGTTAAATTATTTACAATTATTAATTTACATTTACAGCTATAAATAACAATATGGTATTTATTGCAATGAGAAGAGGTGCGTGTGATTCTAACATACAGATATTAGAATTACGGAAATACTCTCTAAATTTGAATTAGTAAAATTGTTTACTAATTTGAATTACTACTAATTTGTTTACTGACAGACAACACTGGCATAACGCTCACTGAAAGAAATGATTTCGGTATGTTATGAATTTGGTTATGTTTAAGAATTTCTGTCAAGTTTTGAGAAACCAAATGTAGATTTTAACATTTAACTCAATAGTTATAGGTTAAATGAAAAATTTTAAAATGAGGAACACTTAACCTATATAATTTGTAATATACTCTCTAAATTTGAATTAGTAAAAATGTTTACTAATTTTTTTTTAAATTTTTCATTTAACCTACAACTATTGAGTTAAATGTTAAAATCTACATTTGGTTTCTCAAAACTTGACAGAAATTCTTAAACATAACCAAATTCATAACATACCGAAATCATTTCTTTCAGTGAGCGTTATGCCAGTGTTGTCTGTCAGTACTGAAAGTGCTGGCGCAGTACTCTGCCAGTTGTAAATTTCCCATTTGGTTGGATTTATAATTGTTTATTTATTAATTAATTTATTTATAAATTTATTTTTATTTATCAATTTATCTTCGTTTATATTAATTCACAAATCGCGACAGGTGTATCTAAATTTATGAATATCTACATTTGATAGGCGAGCTTCAACAGCACAGTAACAAGTAAATATTATTTTAAATTAAGTATAAAACTGCTGATTTTCAACATGATTGCCTTAAATTCAGCAAATTTTTTGATGATATTCAGCAAGCTTTTGCTCTTTGAATTCAACAAAAAAAAAAGGTTTGAAATTAAACAAAAGCTGTCTTAAAATGTTGCATCCTAATTTAAGGTACCTTTCATAGCTGAAATAAGGCTTTCTTTTTACTCTGAGCGCAGTTCTTATTAAAAGTGTCAAAATTACTCTCGCTAATAATAAATTTATCAATTAATGATATTTATAAAGCTATGCAACTTTATATAATTATCATTTATCCATACCCCAACAGCACCGAAACTTTCCTAAAAATTTATTAAATATTTACTTGCAATATTCGGAATATCTAATTGCAATGTTTAGTAAAAATTGTGTAAAGATTTATATGTCCCGATTAAATAAGTGTTTAGTGTGAACATTTCCTGAACATTTCCTGAAGATTTTCGCCTAATTATAATTATAATTATAATTAGGCGAAGATTTCATTGAAATGTTCAGGAAAGTTTCGCGCTAAACACTTATTTAATCGGGACATATAAATCTTTACACAATTTTCACTAAACTTTTCAGTTAAATATGCCGAATATTGCAAGTACACTGAGAGAAGTCCAGGACATAATAGTTCCCGCTAGATGTCGCTATAAGCTACTCTGCTTGTCGCATTTGAGATGTCTCAAATCTAGGGCTCAGACACCCCGAATCGGTCAAACATTGTTTCCGCATGTGAGAGACAACTCATGGCCGACACTAAAAGTTGTAAGTAATCCCGCTTTGGGACGTTCCACGTTTTTTATCGGGGCTTGAGACGTCCCGATCGAAGATTCACATAAGAACATTCAAAATGATCACTCAAGCCTTGCAAGGGACGTATTAGTTCCCGGACTTCTCTCAGTGTAAATATTCAATAAATATTTAGGAAAATTTCGGTGCTGTGGGGGTAATATGCAATCCTCCGCGCATATAAGTGGACGTCCACATGAAAAGGGCCCATTTTGTCGGTTATAGTTTTCGAGTTATTTGCAATTTAATACTTTTTTGAGAAAAACCTTAATTTTTTTTATTTTTTATTATCAATCTACATGTTTTGACAAGTCAAATCATTAGGTTTTCATTAATTTATCGTTAATTTAAGTGTTTAACTTTATTGGTTCTTTAGAAAAAGAAAAGGGCCCATTTTGTCGGTCCTTTGCAAAAATATTCCGTATTTTTGAAATGGAGGGTCAAAAAAATTAAATCCTCTTTATTTGTCATCTTTAAAGTACCCTGAACTCAAAACAATTATTATCTGAATAACTTCCGAGAAGAACCAGAGATATTAATGTTAGAGTCATTGATTACGTAGTCGTAGATGTAAAAAATGTCGATATTTCGTCAAAATTTCTTAATAAAACCTGTTAAAAATTTATTAATAAGTTTAATTTCTATTCTTTACCTTTAAATGACACAATAAAATTGTTCCCAATCATTAATCTTGTACAAAAATGGTTTATTAATAAGAAAATCGCCTTTTTAGAAAAGGGCCCATTTTGTCGGTTTTTCGTATTTTCAAACAGAAACGCGGGGTAGAGTGATTTTAAAAATTTGAAACCTATTGGTTTTTCATCTTTATGGTGCCCTGGACTGACAACAATTATTATCTGAATAACTTTCCAGAAGAATCAGAGATATTGATGTTAGAGTCTTTGATTACGTAGTCGCAGAAGTGAAAATTTCGATATTTCGGCAAATTATTCATAATAGAGACTTTTAAAAAATTTTTAATGAGTTTCATTTTTATTCTTTACCTTCAAATGACACAATAAAATTGTTCCCAATCATAAACCTTGTAAAAAATGGTTTATTAATAAGAAAATCGTCTTTTTTAGAAAAGGGCCCATTTTGTCGGTTTTATGTATTTTCAAAATTAAGGGGGGGGGTGGTTTTAAAAATTTGAAACCTATTGGTTTTTCATCTCTAAGGTGCCCTGGACTGAAAACAATTATTATCTGAATAACTTCCCAGAAGAACCGGAGATATCACAATTAATAGGTATCACAATCTTTAATTCCGTTTTTCTCGAAATGAGGTATTTGTTACTATAAACTTTGAAATTCTGTAACTCATCGAATTTTTGACCAAAAAAGTTGTATGACCACTCAAAATTTTCGTAATTTTGCAAGGCATTCGCCCATATAGATAAGTCCAATAGTGCCAAAATGGGCCCTTTTCATGTGGACGTCGACGTAAGGTCGACGTTTTGCTGTATAAAATTAACTTTAACCATTTTACTTGCAGGGCGTTCCAAATGGCGTATTACGTGCCGAGGCTCATACTGGCAAAAACATATACGAACAATATTTTTAAAAATATCCGATTTGAATGTTCGGAAAAACGTTGAAAATCACAAAAAAGTAAAATTTTTATTGTGATAATCTTGTTCCCTGATGCCTAAACTATAGAAATATTGCTTTACAATAGTTAAATGTGATGTACACTCTTTAAAAAAAAGAGTTTTTTTAGGTACGCCATTTCGGTGTTTTTGCCAGTCTGGGCCTCGGCGAGTGGAACTTCATTTGGAACGCCCTACCAGTGAAGTGGTTAACAGACCGAGCAAATTTTAACGGTGAGAAAAAATCTACAAAGACTGAAATTGAAATTTGTATGTTATAATTGTCTCTGATTTTTTCTATTATTTCCGACTTTTTTATGTTTATACTTTTGACCTACACTGGCTAAATTTGAGCCGCCGATAATATAACCACGCATAAAATTTTGATGGTCATTTTAGTTGACTTATAAAATACACAAATGCAATTAAAAAATTTTTTTTCTTGAATTTCTTTCTTACAGAAACTTAATATAGTGTAATTAAAATTTTTTTAAAATCTTCTAAGTTTATTTGTGCGTGACAAAGGCCAACTAAAATGTCCATCAAAATTTTATGCGTGGTTATACTATCTAGCGGCTCATTTGTCCAAAAAATTTAACTGTCTAGTTGAATGAAATGTAGTTACAGTCACAAGGAATAATCTTCTTCGAAGAAAAATTGAAACGAATTATACACTGAAAAAACCTAGTCTCAAAATGAGTATCATACGCTACTCATTTTGAGTTGCAACAAAAATGAGACTCTTAGGTGGCGCCACGTTCTATGGCGTTTAACATAGTCTCATTTTGAGATGCAACAAAAATGAGACTGGATTTTTTGTATATATATATATATATATATATATATTTTAACATTTTGACAAGATTTTTCACTAACGTGGTTGACATGAGAGTCACTGATGCCCGTTACTTGGAGCAGGAGAAGATACTTCCTTACCAGGACCGAGCCAATTACGGACCTGTGCTCAAGATGCTTGTTTCTGCCTGTACGTATATTAAACGAACCGTGTTTATGGCACGTGGCCAGTACTTCTGAATTTCAATATACGTATATACCTTTTGATTCAAATTGAATCAAGTTGACGTTTGCTATACTCCCATTCACCGTTACAGTTTCGACTATATAACTCATCAGGCACAATAATCATATATATATATATATATATACTACTACTATTACTATATACTATCGCTGAAATCAATAGTAAGAGTATCATTTACTTTCTTTAATGAAATTCACCAGTTAATTATCAATCACCACACAATGAGTGCCTCGATGTATATTGTAGTTCAGAGATTTATAGACGCATCTATTTTATATATTTAAATTCATCGTAGTTAAAATGACTAATGAATTAGTGTGAATGACAATTTGCTTTTGTAAAACTCGCAACTAATCGTTACAACTGCATCAACAAGTATCGTTTTCAATGTACTAATGAATTTAACAGGTAAAATAAATTATAGCGCTAGAAAACTCATACAGGTTTGCCACAAAAATTTGATTTTTTATTTCCCTGACTTTTCACTGCGATTTCCAGATAAAATTTTGACTTTTTCTCTGATCATAAAGAAAATTTTATATTACATTTATTTACGAATTTCTAAATTCGAAAAATTATTCCAAGATATCAATACCTTTTTTTAAAAATAAATATTTTATCATTATTATTTTTCAATATAGGAATTAAAATTTTTCAAAACATTCAAATTCAAAATTTTTTTTGAAATTCAAAAACTTATGAGAATATTACCTATTATAAAACAAGAAGGTATCAACCACTCCGAGCATGAAGTAGTATAAGGAGACCGAACGAAATACATTATAAATAAAAATAGGACAGATTTTGGAACCCGCTTAGTTAGTGAAAAATACCGAAAGGAACACTAGAGCTGCTAGTGATGCACTTCGAGCGAGTCTCGTTTCGAAAAACCGAGAATCTCGCGAGAAAAATAATGAAAACAATTGAATGTTATATTTTCGTCTTTTATCTTTTATGAAAGGACAGAGTCTCGTCGTGCATCACTAACAGCGCTGCACATGGGAAAGATGTAAAACTCTGTTCATTCACAGTTTATAGAATTATAACACAAAAAATAGAACTATAATTATAATTCGTTCACTCCAAGTATAATGTACTTATGTTTGAAAACCATTTTGGAAGTTACCAATCTTTCAAGTTTGTTTTAGAAATCACGTAAGTTAGAGGATTGTTTTGGAAACTACGTATCTTTCTGTTCCGTGCAAAAAGTACGTAACTCTGACAGTCGCTTTAGAAGCTCTACTTTTGAATATTATTATTATTATTTTAAAGATAATATTTTGTTGTTAAGTGAATTTTTTTGAAAGTTGATACATTAAAATGTACATATTTTTGATAATAATGTAATTTTTTCATAGAATTATTATATTATTTAGAACATTAGTAGACGTTCTAAAGCAACTATAATGATAAAACGTCCAACGTCCTTCCGGAAGGACCAAAAAGACAGGTGAGTCCGTCTGAAATCGCTAATTAAAACTAACATGGATTAACATAAACAAAAAGTAATATATATCCTTAAAAAGGTGATGAAACAAGCTTTCAGCGCATGTAAATTACATTCGCATCACATGAGAAAGTATTAGTTTTGGTCGAAAATTGACTTTCGCTAATTTCAGGAAATCTCGACGTTTTGGGGTCTCCTGAGTCCGAAAAACATGGTCTAGAAAAAGTGTCTGTCTGTATGTCTGTCTTCGTGTCTGTCTGTAGACACAATGGTGTTGCCACGATAACTCTTGAAAAACTTATTGCATCAACTTGCAACTTTGCATGCACAAAAATAGTGTTAAAATACAGATCGAGTTCGTTAGCCAGCCATTTTCGTCAAAAACTACGCAAACTACGGTAGTTTCAAAATTTTGAAAATTGCAATTTAATTCATAAGAAGTGTATTCATTAGTCTCTTCTAAATTGTAATACTTTTAGATTATTATAGCTTCTTCAACAAATCATGTTTTTTGCTAAAAGAGTTAGTAATAAAATATAATTTCACAATTTTACTCATAGACACCAAAAATATACATTTAAGTCTACTTAATCTCGCAATCATAACCAAAAACATGTGATGAGAATGTAATCCTTAAAGTCGTAGTAACTTTAAGAAAAAAAAATGTTTTTTGAAACATTTAATTTGAAACAGGAATAAGAATTCATATAATGAACAACAGTTGAAGAACACATCGCGAGCTAATTGCGCGCAACAACACACGGAGCGCGAAGCGCGACGACCGATATTCGCGCGCCCCGAGGCGCTCTGAAACTTGCGAGCCCACCGCGCGAAGCGCGGATGAGAATGTGTCCGCGCGGAGCGCGGGCAGATTTTTTTAGATATGCTTATTATAATTAAAGGTTTCGTTTCTAATGCAATATTATGATGAAGTAGCTTATATTAATAAGTTTATTTTTTATTTATTTTGCTATTTACACAGAGAAAATTTGTTCCTTATATTTTACCGAATTCTTCAGTAAAGTTTGGATATAGTGGCATAACTGTAATTTTTAATAATTTTTAAATTATTTTTTCAGGAATAATATTCAAAATTTAATGTCATATCTTTATTCCTTACAAACTAGTACTGTAAAAGTTAAAACAAAATTGAAACTGAACGTTCAATAAAAATTAAATAAAATTTTAACGTTTCTTTTGAATACCTCCTTGATGATCACTAACGTTTCAGGAACAGTTCGGTAAAACTTTCTTGACTTGACTCAAGTGTTAGTTTTCAGGAATAGTTCGGTAAAACTTCCTTGACTTGCCTGAATTGTTAGTTTTCAGGATTGAAATACTTTTTTAAATGTCCCGTACTAAAAAAAAAACATTGACGTTAATAGTTAGTTGTTTCTAACCTATTTGTACTCATTAACAAAAAATTAATAATTTCATTTATAGCAGAAACCGCTTCTGAAACGAAATTAAATAGAAAATTACTTTCGTTTTAGTTCTTAAATAATCCAAAAACAAAAGTATTTGAAACTATTAAGTTTCATGTCAACTCGAAACAAAAGATTGAAAAACATAATAGTTTAGTGACAATCACAGAAAAATTGTTTCCGCATACATATCTAATAAGAGCAACGTAAGTAATTAATGTAATTTACGTAACCAGAGTAAATTACGTAGCTATAGTAATTTACATAATTACAGTAAGTTACGTATGTTACGTAACCAGAGTAAATAACGTAACTACAGTGACTTACGTCAAGGATACAACTTACGTAAGTTACTTAACTACAATACCTTACGTAATTTATCAAGTTTACGTAACTTACGTAATTTATCAAGTTTACGTAACTTACGTAAACAATCAATTTTACGTAACTTACGTATGTAATTTACGTAAAAGATCAAACTTACATAAGTCACGTAACTATAATAACTTACGCAAGTTACGTAAATGATGAAACTTATGTAACTTATACAAATGATCAAAGTTGCATAACTTACGTAACTATAACACCTTATGCAATTAAAAAAACTGACGTAATTTTGACCATTTACATAATTTACTGTAGTTACGTTATTTAGTCTGGTTATGTAATTATAGTATTTTTCTTTAATTATGTAAGTTACTATAGTTACGAAATTTACTCTGGTTGCGTAACTTACATTAATTATTTAAGTTGCTCTGGTTACGTAAGTCAGGAAAAACAATTTTTTGTGTTTGACACTAGACAGATTATTTTAATCTTTTTTGATAAAAATTTGGAAATAATAAGAATTTTAATAAAATATTGTTTTATTACTTAAAATACAAATTTAAACATTTTTCTTTATAACAATAAAAACATAATTTGAAACTATTTCATAAATTGACCCTAAATATAGTTAGAAATTATTCAGTAACATGGATTTAATATGGATGATTCTTTTATTTTATACAACTATTGTTTATTAATTTGAATCTTTCTCACAAGCGGTGAAATAAAATTGAGATTCATATATAAGGACAGTTGAAACTTTCTGAAGCAATAATGTAAAGCGCGCAATGTATGTATCAATGTATGAGTTTAGAATGTACTATAGGCAGGTGTAATGAATAAGTATTTGTTCGTAAATAATTGTAGGGGGTTTAGGTAGTGATTAAAGTAGGTAAAACGAGATTTACGGCAGTATTACTATAGAACTACTGCAATGACATTATTTTTTATTTTTTATTCTTCAAGTTTTACCGAGCTATTCAGTAATTGAATGAATATAAATTTTACCGAACATTGTACCTTACGTTTTACTGAACTTTCAATAAAAATAAGTATAGTGAACACTTACCCTACGTTTTACTGAACTATACAATAAATATAAGTTTTACCGAACACTGTGCCTTACGTTTTACCGAACTTTCAATAAAACTAAGTATAGTGTACATTTACCCTACGTTTTACCGAACTATAAGTGAACGGCTAATACATGTACCATAAGATTTATTTTTTTTACATTATTTTTCAATGCAATTGCTTTTACAGTCCTGTTTCTTAAAACTTACAGTTTTGACTCTTCATCCCAGTTTTACCGAACAAAGTTCAGTAAATTTTCAGGAATAAATTTTCTCCGTGTACACAACACTCATTGGAGATATGTCTCCTTATACTCCTTCATGATAATTATATATTTCCTTTCCGTATTTATCACCTACTAAGCGGGTACCGAAATTTGTCCCACTTTCAATACGAAATTCGCATGGTCGTTCGTTCTCCTTATTCTACTTCATGCATATAACACAGAAAAAGGGTTCTGGTTCTAGGTTATTTTTTACAGGGTGTCTACACTGTAAAAACTTTTAAAAATTTCTCTAAAGATGTTAATTTTACTTTGGAAATCTTTGTAATAACTCTTATTTTAATGGAGGCAAAATACATATTCGAAGTGGAAAAATATTAAAGATTGTAATTTTTCTCTTTTAAATATATGCATTTTCATCTCCACAGTAATTTTTACTTTTTTAAAGCAGGTAATAAATAGTACCTAGTTTTCATATGCCATAATGACGCATTGCAACGAAACTATAGAAGATGGGAAAATTCCCTTTGTTGAACGTACCCTGAACATATTAAAATTGTTAATTTTTCAGAAAAGGGGATTTTTACCTTTAGCCCTCAAAAAATATTATATAAATATTATAAGTTTTTGCAGTGCCAGTTTAAAAGTGTTTAAATTCTTTTAAGTCCTTTAAGTCTTTTTACAGTGTGCTCCCGTGTGGAAATTTGTCACGTATCTGTAGCGTAACGATATAGTTTTACTATTTACTGTATAGTTCCAGTATTGTGAAATGTTATAGAAACTGTCTAGAAATGTAACGTTACGAACATCAAGTTTCTAGATAGTTTTACTATATCAGAACAATCCTGTGAATCTGTATTAAAACTATATTGTCGATCTAGAACAATTTATGTACATCTAAGGCAAATGCCGGAATTTCCAAGCCTTGGTTGTTTATTTACAACAAATATTGAACCAATATTAATTATTTACCAGCGTTTTAAAATTAAATTTATGAATGGTTATTTCTTGGTTACCAATATTGAACCAATGTCTGAAATTAATATTTTATTAATACAACACATAGCCAAAGTGGTTCAAAAAAATAAATGAAAAAATAAAGTACTAGTCTAATACAGGAAAAGGAATTAATTTAATTGAAACACTATATTAAAAACTGAGTGTGATAAAAATCAGACAAAAATAATATTTGTCTTTAAGTTTAAGAATGAAATCGTCTCTTCTTATATATAATTGGTAAAACAACTTGTTAACGAGAAAAGAAACTTGCGCGCCCTGGTGACAAATTATCCTAAGTAATTTTAAACATAAGCAGCGCGGGACTTTTTCAAAGGCGAACAATTTCCCATTTGGTAGAAATACTCGCCGAAAAGTGTATATTGCTTTTATGCAAAACAATTACTGATTTTGATTATTTAAATATTTTATTTTATATGACAGAATTTATATAGTTGAACAACGTAAAGTAGTTAATGTAGTGAAACTACACAGATCCAAGAACGTTTAACAATATAAATCACTTAATGAAGTGAAACTGTACAGTAGCTAGACCGTTTCGATATAGATTTACGTGAATAGTTTCACGAGTTATTTACGATATAGTTTTTATCTTGCACATAGTTCAACAAGAAATTTTTCTACACGGGATTAGCGTTGTTACTTTCCTCCTCGGTCTTCCCTACTTACTTCTCTATACTTTAATATCTTTGAGCGCCATACATTCATTTTCACGCGGGTCAGCACCAATATTATCGGAATATAATTTCACAATTTGAATTTCAGCACCTTTCCTATACCAATTTTGTCCTTTTTAAACCCGACATTATATACTCCCGGGTAGAAAATTGTACTGGCGCTTTATAGACCCAGTCTAACTTCCCTAGATACTATACTGGCGCGAAATAATTTATATACATAGTAACTAGACGAAAATGTAACACTTGTATACACTAGTTACTAGATAGTTTGTACAAATCGGCGCTAGATTGTTTCGCTAGTAAAATTTAGTATAACTAGCGAAACTTTCTAGCGCCGATCGAGTTCTTCTCATATTATACATGAGAAAGCTACGTATAAAAAAAGTGGGTTGAAAAAAATCTTTAGAGAAATTGATTATAAATAATATAGAGTAAAATCTCTAAATATTTTAATGAACAATAACAAAATAAATTTTTAAATTTTATTACAATTTTTTTAACATTTTGAAAACATTTTTAACAATTTGAACAGCTTAACGAACGATATGACCCCAAAGTTCTCGATTTAATTATTTTCAAGTATAACTGTATACTTTTTTTTGGAATTCATAGACAATTCTAGACTGTTCCAATAAAACATAAATATTTATAGCAGCGTGTGGAAAAAACTTAAGCTAGCCTTAAACAAGGATCTAGGAAACTAAATAGATTCTAGATCGCGCCAACTTAGCAGTACTATAAACATCAGCGTGCGACAAAATCTATACTGGTCTTCAATCAAATCTAGAAAGTCTACATAGATTTTAGATCGCGCCCGCTTAGCATTACTATAAACAGTAAAGCGTGAGAAAACCTATACTAACTTTTAAACAAATCGAGAAAGATTATATAGATTTTAGATCGCGCCAGCCTATCATTACTATAAACAGTAGCGCGTGAGAAAATTTATATTTGCCTTTAAACAAATCTAGAAAGACTATATAGATTTTAGGTCGCACCAGCCTAGCATAACTATAAACAGCAGCGCGTGCGAAAAGCTATATAAGATTTATAGGAATAGCTACAAAACTATATAGAACCAATGTCGCGCCAGCCTAGAATCACTATAAATAGCAGCGCGTGACAAAAACTATACTGGGGCAATGTATATTCTAGACTGACTTGATAATTTTCTACCCGGGCTGGACCAATTCTGGTACCTCGTATTTTCTTCTACACATTATATATTTCGCACTCTTGGGAAAAAATGATTTATTCACATGGCGAAAAACTCTTGCATGCGATGCGGGAGAAAAATATCACCGTCTCGCTCATTCCGTTTTCATTGTCGACACTTCCGTTTTCACACCATGCTTCACACATCTGTATTTGTGTGTGTTGACATGCGCATATATGTATTCTTGACCTTGGCGTGCAAATGAAAAGAACAAACATATTGAAAAGGTAAGACGCAGTACAAATCAAGAACAACGACCTTTACTTCTTCGAAAACCCATACACTTCACTGTGTTACTGCTAGTCAAGTCTTTCAAATTATTATTATTGATCTACTTGTCCTTACTGTCCATGTAGAAATTTTCCTACTTTGCCTTATTTAAAAAGGGGCGCTGATAAGGAATGAGTAAGGCTAACCACACTAAAAATTACTAGATAGATAATAACTGGGCTCAGACTAAAATGCCTTCTTTTTCAGATAGGGAAATCTAACTGGATCTATTTATGTCCCTATTAAATATTTCGATCAGGTCCTGAATAGAATGCCTCTAGTTGAATTCACCATTCTGATATTCTACTCAGGCACTGACAAGGCGATCTAGTTAGAACCTCTCTATTTTTCCACATCATCACCTGATATTCCAAGCGTGACAAAATTAGACAGGTCCTGACGAATTTCTCTAGTTTGCGCCTCACTTGCGAAAGGTGGTTAATATTCCGTTTGCATATTTTTATGTGTCTCAAATTTTATCCATAATGCGTATACCATTAGACTCATACTCCCGAAAATTGGACGAAATCAGAAATAGTTTACTATTATAGTTTTTTCAACACTGTAAAAAGAAAGTCTTATTGTAAGGCATAAAAGATACCTTAATTTAGGTTGCAACATTTTTAAGACAGCCTACGCTTAATTTCGAATCATATTTTTTTGCTGAATTTAAAAATACAAGCAAGCTGATTATCAGTACTGAATGTGCTAAATTTAAGGCAATCATTATGTTAAAATATCATCAGTTGTACACTTTTTACATCGAAATATTGAAAATTCTATTAGGTATATATATTTACTTATTTTCTAAAATTTATTTATACTACTTTGCATTAAACATATTATTCATAAAGATTTCTAAATATTTATTATTACATGTAACAAAATTTGACACTTTGAGGTTATGTACTTTGTTTTTTATTTGTTTTCATATTGTAAGCGCTCGGACTATTTTAATGGCCAGTTTCGAAATTACTGTTTATTCGTATTTTAGTCGATTTACAATAATAAAAATTAATTTTTCGGTAGCGTATGACTGTCGGTAAAGAAAATTCAATATTTAAACGTTTCTGAAAATTACCACTTGAATTGTATTTTCTAGTGTTTAGGTATTTATCAACAATATATAAATACTAACATAAATCTGTCAATTGCTTGAGGATTACAAAAATTACGTGAATCAAATGTGAGAAAAGTAAAGAATACAACTTTACTGATTAAAGGTGCAACAATAAATAAATCTGATAAATTAAGAAATTGCTTTTATTTTTAAAAATATGTTTTGGTAATTATGCATGTGCTATGGACGGAAGCGCAAAAGGTACTGACTCTATACAATTACAGAAAAGGTACAGAAAAGTCGATGTAGAAAAATGACTCATCTGTACTACACATGTACACAGCCCAAAAAGTTTGCAAGTCTCAAATTAACAAGTTGAAAAAACAATGCAATAAAAAAGGGTCTCAGGTATTTACCTGAATCCGAAAAAAATGTAGAAAAATATACAAAAATGTACAAAACTATGAAAAGTAAAAAATTTAGAAAAGTTTAGAATTATACAGGGCGATTGAATTTTGTTCAGAATACAAAAGTTAAAATCAATATTAATTTGTTATAAATTATAAACATAGAACCTAATGTGTATGTGTGTATTGTGTTCTTGTTTGTGAACTATATAATTATATACATATACATAGTAGGAATAAGCTATCGCTCAGTCATAGGAAAGTATGGGAATCGCATAAGTCTGTCTCACTCGCACTCATGGGCGGTGACTGACGTATATTTTATAAATAAATAAACAAATTGTTTATAATTTTTGTGTATTTATAAGTGTAGGCATGTGATAACAGCAGCCACACAACTATTAAATTCCGTGAATTATTTAGGAATTCACTACAGTCATGAGAACTGTCAATTTAGATTGCCAATAGGGGAGAGTGGGGCAAGACGGGGTATCGGCCTTATTTAACAAACGAATTAACCAATCGCGATTATTTTTTACATAATACTGCACCGAGACGATAGTTTCTTGTTTAGAAAATTTAAAAGCCATGAGAATAAATCTTTTATCTTTTTTACTAAGAAAACTGTTTTTGACGATTTTCTTATCATTTTTTCACTTTTTTTAATAGGTATTCATTATTTAACAATAACAGTTAATGAACCGCATAAATTTTTTTCTAACTGGCAAGGGTTACATGAGAAGGGAAGCATATGTTTTTTTTCTTTGTTGAATCGTAAATTGTAGTAATTAATCGTTTTATTCAATTTCGTAGGTGCGGGCAAGATGGTTATTAAAAAAAATAATAAAGTATATATTCAATAATTTTCGTTTGCTTGCTCATTAAACCTTAAGTACCCCGTCTTGCCCCAATCTCCCCTATCCTTATTTTCACGCAAGTTATGCTTAAATTAAGACCAGTGTTAGTTTCAAGATTTGCTTAATGTCAGCTCGTTATTAAAATAAGATTTACTTTTTACTGTGAAGGGTAATGGAATCAAAAGTTGAAATTCAGAAAATTTCATTTCAAATTTCCTTCTCAGCATTTTCTTGCTTTTCCCCTTCGCGAAAAAAGAATTAATAACGGAGAACTGGTGTTTGATGGACTTTAATTGAACCGCCGGATCATTGAAGGTCATTTAGCCAATGTAATTCAAACAAGCTATATGCCCTATCTGGAGGTTCAATTGCCTTGTTCGATCATCCAGATCAAAGACTCACCCTTGTTCGCCGTTGAGATATTTATCCAACTAAGTTGGCGGTTTTCGAAATGCAAATTAATTCTTGTATTTTATTACACTTAGGGCAAAAATAAATTGCAATATGCAGAATATTGCAATTATAATCTTGCCTCGCAACTTATGGACCTATTGGTATCTCTATGCACCTAATAGCTACACCATTGGTTTAACAAACAAAAAATTTTATTTCAATTTTATGAATACGAAAACTACCGTTAAACTATATATTTTTACAGCTATTTCATTTATCGCACTTCAACTTTATTCATTGTCCTGAACATTATTTCAAGAAATTAAATGCTTTCTTCGGTTATTTCAAAATCTTTGCTAATATAATTTTCTTTTATAAACATTATATTGAAAAAAATTTATTTGATTTGAATAAATTAATTCTTAATTTACAGACTTCGTACTCAATAATTAATTATAAAAAATTGCAAAAGTATTTTTCAAGCTAAAAAAAGTAGCTAACAAATTTATGGAAAAAGGGTCATTACCCAATGGGAAATGCCAGTGTAGTACCGATGTTTACCACTGGCTTAGTACTCAGACAATTGTTCGGCCGTAGTCTAGCCGAGCCTCGACAATTAATGCTGGCGCAGTACAAAATTTTTGTTTCGCCAAAGCTTGGACAAGCCACGGCGGCAAGTGCTGGCTGAGTATAGAAAAATTGTTCATAACGCTCGTTGCCAACATTGCTTTTTTGACATAATCTTGAAAAAAGTATAAAAAAAGTTTATGAATGTTTATAAATATAAATTAATTGCAAAAAATTAATATTTTACATTTCAGTTATTCATTTTTTATTTTTATTAAATTTAATAATAATTTAACATAATTGTTTAATTTTAATAAATAAATTATTTAAACAAATTAAATTATTATTTAAACAATAATTTAGTTATTAAAATTCTATTATACTTCTTACTATGAATAAAAAATTATTAAAAAATTACCAATTGTAAAACGTTAAATGCAATAAGTAAAGTTATTTAATTCTATTATTTAAAATTTAGTTTAATTTATTTTAATTGAATTTATTACTTCTAACGTATTCATATTTTTTTCTCATCTTTGATTCTACTTCATTTACTATATCCATTGTTAGTCTCCATCTTAATTACAATTTCTTTAAAAATTAAAGAGAAATACTTTATGAATAATTACTATTTATTAATATTATTTACCATTTTGTTATTAAATTATTTATAATTATTAATTTACCACTAATTAATAACAATACGGTATTTATTGTGGCAATATTCTCAGCCAGCACTGGTCCAGTGCTGCGCCAGCGCTGTCTGGCAGCACTGGCAGGCAGTACTTCGCCAGAGTTACACAGTGTTATCATCCCAGCGTTATGACAGTGCTGTCTGTCAGCGTAGCTGCCAGTACTGACAGTGCTGGCGCAGTACTCCGCCAGTTGTAAATTTCCCATTGGGCACATATCACGTGATAGATATTTTAAGTATTTTAGACTCCCTCCACCCGTGCGTGATACTATTTCTATAGTTTAGTATAGAACATTTGTTTAAGCGTGATACTTTGCTTACCCCCCCTCCCACCCCTGAATGTATCACTTAATATGTGAATGACCACAGAACTTTAATATTTATAAAAATAATTTAATTGCTACGAAGAATTTTTTTAAAATTTGGAAATTTTATGAAAATAATATATATTGAAAATAACTTAAATGCGAAAAGTTTTTAAAAATAAATAAATTTTATACAGAATTCTATTCAAATTTTTGACAACCATTATTAAATGTTTGTGTAGGATTTTATCAAATTTTTTTTTATTAACTGAATTCCTGAAAAGCATTTTATTATTTATGAAAATAATTAAATTCCAGCAAAAGATTTTTATTTATTTATTTTGAACATAAACAAAAAAATTATAAACAAATAACATAAAACAAATAAATAAAAAAAAATTTGTTAAAAAACAAATTGTGAAGGAAATTTAGAAAAAAAATTTTATGTGGAAGTAGGGGAGACCGGGGCTAAACCGGACAAGTCAAATATTTCCGAAACCGTGAAGAATTTCAAATCGTGTAAATAACCTATGAACGCGCAATTTCGTGATGCATATGCTGCATGAGGTTTTAGGGACGTGTCAATTTTCTTGTAATAATAGTTGCCGTTAATATGTAAAAATGTCATTTCTTGAGGTAAAAGTAAAAAAAAAAATTCTTCATTTTTTTGGGTTTTTATCGTTAAAATTAAAGTGCAAATATCATACGGCCATTTTTCTTTTAGCTCAAGGTGTACTGAGTTTAGTAGAAAAAAAGTTTAATGGAAAACATTAAGAAGAAAAAATATATTGCAGGTTAATTATTAGATGACGGTGTGGGGCTGAATCGGACATCGTGATTAAAAACAACCAAATCTTTGAATTCTTTAATTTATTTTATATTAATTAACAATTTTATATTATATTCTTTGCTTAGAACCACTTTATAAATATATAAATAAAGAATTTATTTTAAAACTCGAATTCGCAAGCGAGTTGCTACAAACAGACAAGCCTGAAAACTATGATTCCTTTTATATTATATTAATTACCGATTTTACATATTATATTATATTCTTTGTATGGAACTATCTACAAATAAATAAAAGAAGAATTGATTTGACTTTTTTACCAAAAAAAAAGAAAATTTGTATCTCATTCTTTAATTAATTGGCCGTGTCCGATTTAGCCCCACCAATTTTCGGTTTTCGTTTTTGAGGTAGTCACCTTCGAAGCAATATATCTCTAAAGCTATTGTACTTTTTTTAAATCGAACAAGTGCGATTTGTAGGTGAAAGTACAAGCTTCAAAACGGTATATAACACTTTACCAAAAATTATGTTTTTGTATGAGTTTTCTGGTCAAAGACCAAATCCGTCCGGTTTAGCCCCGGTCTCCCCTATCAAATAAAGAGAAAAATCATTACAGCAATTAAGAATATTTGTTCAAAATTGATACTTTATTATTATTAACATCTCTATGAGAAAGGAAAGTGTTCATGACATGATCACATCGAGATTTAAGAAAACGAATGAAATGAGCACCAAAATTATAATAAAAATATATAACTTGGCAGCGGTTTTTAATTATTTATACTAAACATAACCTTTTATGTCAAACTTGTTAAATTTTAGTAATTTTTTATAAGTGTCTCACAACTGGACACATTTTTTTTGTTGACAAAAGCGATATTCTCGGAAAATTGATCGCAACTTTTTTTATGAAAAGTTTATTTCTTTCAAAAAATGTTATTAAAATATTTGAAAATAATTGAATTCCTGTAGAAAATTCTAACATTTTTGTAAATAATTGAATTCTTCTAAAAAATTTCAAATCACTGATTGCATCGAGAAATTGGATTTTTCGATTTGAATCATTCTGCGAAAAAAAAATTTACGGAAATAGTTGAATAGTTTTGCGAAGAATTTGGGCGATTTTTTTTCGCCGCCAACTCGCTCCTGTATACCTGTACAGCGTATAAAAATTTCGCTCCCGAGCCTTCCCCCACTCTACCTACTTTCCACAATTTCCCAAACGGATCACCTATAACTAAAAAATTTTCTTTTTAAACAAAAATATTTTTTTGTAGTCTCTAAACAATTATGAACAGCAAATTGTAAAAAATGCCAATGTGCGCAGCCCGAGTTTAACGTCATGAACGTATTTTAATTTTTAAATCCGTCAACTGGAACTCGAGAAAAAAAATTATGTAATTAAGGGGTTATATACCTTTTCGACCACAAAGAAGGGTGATTTTTATCATTATTTTTAGAGTTCTCATTAAAAATTTATTGAAATAATGTACATTGTACCTGATAGTACATGTTGTCATGAAATTTTAGCAACTTTAAAACTAAATAACTAATATTAAATCAGATTCATTATTTATAATTGCATATTTAAAAAGTTCATGAAATGTGTTTACCAAAAAACAGAAATAAAAATATTTTTCAGGGTTCCATACACCTACGGTGTACCGACGGAACTCTATTGGTGAGACTCTTGTGTCCGTAGTCAAATCGTGTCCCCCTCTAGCGGCTGAACTATTTGACCTAGAGTGCTCAAATTTGGTATTTTCACATGTAAATTACAGGAAAAATATAGAGAATGTGATTGGAGGTGATGCCATAGCGTTGTAAAGGAAATAACAAGATTTTTGGCCAAAAATGCATAAAAAGTGACCATTCCCCCCCCCCTTAACTTCTAAACTATTTAACAAGGTCCCATTTGTCGCGACAAGTCACATATAGAGATTTTGCTATGTAATAATAGTCATAGCGTTGTCAATGAAAAACTAAAAAATTTGTTGAAAAATTTTTTTTTGTTATTTTTACATACATAATTTGACATAATGAGCTGAAAATTGGTATACTTTCAGGCTGAAAAGTCGGACGAATTTCGGAGTTTTCAACCGGCTGGGACAGCTCGTGACACTTGAGAGTATTTAAGATTTGAGAGTCTCATGCGAGCGTAGCATAATAGTGGTTAGCGTGCGAGATTTCGGTGCTTAAATATTCGGTTAGGCGTAGGTTCGTACCCCCAAGCGTTAGAATTTTTCAAGTGTTTATGTAATAAAAAATAGCGTTTAAGTGTATAAAAAAAGGGGAAAGTGAACTGTCAATGAATTATCATCAGTATTTATCTTTTGCAATTCATTATTATTTTTTTAATTGATATTTGTTGAAATTATCATTTGGATCCGACCCGCTTGTCAGGAGGTAGAATGCCAACGTTCAGCTAGCTATTCTACTAATTATCGATAAATGTTGCAAGTATTGTTTTAATATTTGTGTACGGAACCCGCCATTACAGTGCGAATACAACTCGCACTTGTCCAATTTTTATAAATGCTAATGAAAAATGGGAGACTGTCCGGTTCCCATAGGTCAAACAAAAGACCCATAAGGAGTGCTTAAAGTACCACAGCTCAAAATTTGGCTCAAATTTGATATATTTTTTAACCTACATGTCAAAAAAGTAACTTGATTAGGATCCGTCAAGGAATCGTTCCCTAAAATCAAAATTTGGAACCAATTTTACCAAATTTTCGACCTACAGATTAAAAGATAAGTCAAATTTGACCTAAATTTTAATCAATGAAAGTTGCTATAAAATGAGATCTTTTTTTACAACAATCTGCTAAAATTAATCATTTCAATAAATTCAAATATATTTTAAATTATCTACCAAGAAATCATTTGATTTATAATTTTTGTTTATTTCATGATATATTTTATATTTTAAAAAATAAACACAAAAAATAGAAAATCAAAGTAATTTTTAAAAAATAATTACATAAATTACATTTTATTATTTTTGTACTGAATCCGAAAGACAGTATTATAGGCATATTTTTAAATAGAGTTTTTAATAAATTACCATAATTCCTATTTCATATTTAAAGATCAATGACTTAAAATGGTTGATACATCCCTGAACGTTCACTCACTAATAGCATTTTAACGAACCTCTTTACTGCGGAATCGTCTAATTGCTTTCCGCCGTATAGAGGTTTGCCTGTATGTTTTTCTCCATAAAATGCATAAGTGAAAAATTGAAAAAATTTTAATCTTTTTACTGAGATATGTCACACTCATATTTAACAAATCTTTATGCTTCGTTTCCGTATTAAATTGAAAATAATGTTTGCAATAACTGTTTTTAAAATACAATTTTACTGTATCCTGTAACAATTTTATTAAATGAATGAAAATATGTAAATGCTTTTTATCAGCTTATAAAATAGTAAAACATGATCAGTAATAAAATATCAAATATATATTTTACATCCTAAACGATTTTTATCTAATAAAATAAAAATTTTTTGCGCACTCGAAATCATTCGCATTTTCAAAACTTTTAAATAGAAATACTATCTTTAACTTTACAAAATTAATAAATTTCTCCAAATTGCATCCATCTTTTTTTATTTCCTATACAGTAAACAAAATATATTTTTATTATCTTTTTGGATCGTTTTTTAAATTATGAACAATAATAGATAATATTAAATTTTTGAAAGTCAATTCGAATTATTTACTTTGATTCTTTAATAAGTAAAGAAAAAAAAGATAATGAGAAAAATATCGAAAGGAAAAAAAAATATATGATAAAAGGTTCAGATTTTCAACTGAAACCTCTGCAGCTACCCGTAACTGAAACATCCGCTATTTTTTCAGGCCTGTTATTTATCTGAAGGGATCTTTTGAATCTTGTTCTTCAATTTTATTTCCTTTTTCTCTTTTCTTCAGCCTCCATTACCGGGTCTTCTAAGACCCCCGTTTTATTCAAGCACGTGTTTTAGATAGCTTCGCCGAGAAAAGAGTTTATAGTGTCATGTACCCGACGATATTATAACTTTTATTGTTCTAACTCGGAATATTTTGCTACCATTTCTCAAAAAATTAAATAATAATAATAATTATTTATTATTATTAATATTATTATTATTATTATAAAAATTATTATTCCTATTACTTTATACATGAAGGAAAAATTACTCATTTTCAAAGGAAAAAATGTTAAATTGCCTGGAAAATTGATATTAGTGCGGCTGTATTCAAACTAATATTTAAAGTAGTTAAAAAAGGAGTATTGAAGATGTAAAATGTATTTCATGTTTTCAAGGCCGTCTTTTAGAGCACGTTTCAAGGTCATTAGATGGTTGCTATTCTTCATTCCACTCAACCTGCGATTTTCATGCTTAATGGTTCTTATAAAATCTCCACTGTGTGAAGAAACAAGTGAAAGGAAATATTGTAAATCTAACATCTCTTTACAATTATTAGGGTGGAAGAGAAAATTTATATTTATTGTCATTATCACTTGACGAAAAAGAAAAATTTCCATATTTTCAAAGTTTGGCAAATTTTGAAAATTATTACTACATATGTTACAAAATGTATTTAAATACCTACATAAAAATTAAATAGAACAGAAAATTAATTAATTCTCTCAAACATATAATTTTATACATTTTTTATTTTGAGTAAAAAAAATTAATGATACAAAAAATAAATACGACACGCGAGAAAGATAAATATTAAAGATATTGAAGGGACCTAAAAGCGATGATATATTTTCGATTAAAAAGAAAAGAAACAGAAAATTCACTTTCGTGAGAGCTTTTTCAGACTATATATCGAACGGTTTTCTTATTTTAGTCGCGGGATTACCAACCATAAACATAGGTTTATAACCAATCTCGTAATATGGTAAAATGCACGCAAGGGCGATTACGAATCCAAAATTGCCGCAAAGTTATTCATTCAATCTCGAATTGTTTTATTCCTCGCACCATTTGAACGTTGAAAATTTTATTACTCAATGCAATAAAGTACTTAGTTTGTGTTTCAAGTACAATTAGATAGTTCTCTCTCTTTCTCCTTTCCACAATCCTCTTTTGAGAATATATACAGTTAACGTGACTCGGAAACTCAACATTTGAAGTGATTTTTTGTTTTGTTAATTGTGAAATGTCGACAAGGTCGTTACAGTTACTTGACTATATATACAAGATACAATGACTCTGTTTAAGGAATAAAACCTGTTTCTTTTAAACAAATCATACATTTCTGTCTGGATTTGTGAAGCAGCGTGATTCGAATTAATTTGTCTATAATATTGCTGTGAGCGATTGTTTATATTTCAATTAACAGGGATTGACTGTATTCACTGTTTTTGTACGTAGAAATGTGTGTGTGCCAGTGTACACAAGACGAAATACAAAAAGTTGGTGCAATGCTGGCAAAGTACTATCTGTCAGTGTTGCCAGACTGCACTAACGCAGCACTGGGCCAGTGCTGGCTGAGAATATGGACGCAATAAATACCGTAATGTTATTTATAGCTGTAAATTAATAACTATAAATAATTTGACAACAAAATAGTAAATAATATTGATGAATAGTTATTGTTCATAAAATATTTCTCTTTTTGATTTAATTCTTTTGAAAATGAAGACCTGTAGCAATGGATATAGTAAATGAAGTAGAAAAATATTGTTTAAAAAAATTTAAAAATTAAATAATAGTCAATTACCGTAAATATTGATTAGATTTTCATAGTTTAGTACCTATAACGATTGGAATCTAGAAATATCGCAAACCTATGAAAATAAACAAAATTGCTCACGAGGGGAATCGAACCTATTGACCTACGGAATTGTAGACTAACGCTCTAACCACTATGCTAACGACGCGTGTGTGAAGAAAAGTTTTAATATCTTAGTGTCATTCAGACTTACAATTATTGAATCAAAAAGATGAAAAAAATAAGAATTCGTTATAAACAATAAATTGAAATAAAATAAAGTAGGGTCAGTTGGGGTAAATAGAAAGAGATTTGCTAAGCTTCACTAATAACATATAAGTTATGATTTCATTACCGTGGAACAATTTTATAGCGTAGTAAAAATATGGGTATCGTTAAGTAGCAATAATCAATAACTGTTTCTATTTACCCTTGAATTTTTTAATTTTTCTAAAATTTAGGGGTAAATGGAAACAGCAGTTATTTCAGTTAAATAAAAAAGTTTAAAAATAAATGTGTCTTTTTTTAATTTTAAATTTTTATGCAATAGGAAATATTTTTGTATATATGAGGCATTTTTCGTGTAATGTCCTAAGTTGAAATTTCAACTTCTTGAAAAAAATTGAAACTAGGGCAATTTGTTGTTCTATCAAGTAGAAATGTGCCCCAAAACATATTTTTGACTTTTTCGAAAATTTGAAGGGTACTTACAGAACGCCAGGGCTGGGAAACAATTTTTTTTTTGTTTTTGACGTTTTACTCGGTAAATATTAAAAATTTTGAAAAATGTTCTACGTAAAAGATGTAGATCTTGTTAAGATACACATTTTATGTAATATGTAATTTTTTTATAAATTGAATATTTTTCGAGAAAAATACAAAATACGGAAAATAACCATAGAAATGTTTTAATGCAGAAGGGAGTCAAATTAACTTCCTAGATGGTATTAGAAGGTATCCAACTTAGACCAGACCCCCCTCCAACGTTTAAAAAAAGACATTTTGAAGGTGCACCCACAACACATCACTCAAAGGCGGGCGAAGCCCGCCGCTCCTGCTTTCCTTCAACGTATTAATGCAGAAAGGGAGTCAAATCCGTTAGAGAGGGGTCTGGACTAAGTTAGACATCTTGTAGTACCAACTAGAAAGTTAATTTGACTCCCTTCTGCATTAAAACGTGGAAGGAAAGTAGGTGCAGCGGACTTCGCCCGCCTTTGAGTGATATGTTGTGGATGTACCTTCAAAACGCCTTTTTTAAACGTTGGAGGGGGCTCTGGTCTAAGTTAGATACCTTCTAGTACAAACTAGTGTTTATTGTTTATTTTTCCATTTCTCATGATCGAAATCAATTTGAATTAGTCTAGTATGACCACCCGATTAATAATAATGCATAATTCAGGTTATTTAAATAATTTCGTTAATTAACAAATAGATAACTCTGGTCCTTCTTTAAAAAAATTGTATTTTTTGCAGACAAATTTATGTTTATTTAAATAATTTATGTCTATTTTGTTAAAAAATAATTTTAAAGTTAATTATCATTGTTATTAAAAATTATATTTATAGAAAATATAAATTTAAAATTAATTAATCAATTTTTTATTACTTATTTTTTAGAGGTGTGCAAAAAGCTCGAAGCTCAAGGCTCGGTCGAGCTTTTTCGGGCTTTTCATTTTTCGAGCTGAGCCGAGCCGAGCCTACTCAGTTCGACCTCGAGCCGAGCTCGAGCCGAGTCGAGCCTCATGTAAAGCTCGAAAAAGTTCTGGTACTCAAATTTTTCGGGTACCCGAATTCTTCGGGTACTCGAATTTTTCGGGTACTCGATTTTTTCGAGTACTTGTGACAATAAAACTTGAATATTTAATTATTTAGATACTCTTCTCGTTGACACCAAGGTACATCCGGATGCTCCGGAGTCAATCGATTAGAGAATTTTTGTGTCTACCGAATAATCATAGCTATAGACTAACTCTAAAGTGCACCCGGGTGTCCAGGAGTCAGGTGAACATCTTCTTCAGGGAATTTTTGTTTCTATCGAATAATCATAGCTATAGACCAACTTTAAAGTGCACCCGGGTGTCTAGGAGTCGGGTAAACATCTTCTTCAAGGAATTTTTGTGTCTATCGAATAATCATAGCTATAGATCAACTTTAAAGTGCACCCAGGTGTCCAGGAGTCAGGTGAACATCTTCTTTAGGGAATTTTTGTTTCTATCGAATAATCATAGCTATAGACCAACTTTAAAGTGCACCCGGGTGTCTAGTAGTCGGGTGAACATCTTCTTCAGGGAATTTTTGTTTCTATCGAATAATCATAGCTATAGATCAACTTTAAAGTGCACCCGGGTGTCCAGGAGTCAGGTGAACATCTTCTTCAGGGAATTTTTGTTTCTATCGAATAATCATAGCTGTAGACCAACTTTAAAGTGCACCCGGGTGTCTAGGAGTCGGGTGAACATCTTCTTCAAGAAATTTTTGTGTCTATCGAATAATCATAGCTATAGACCAACTTTAAAGTGCAACCGGGTGTCCAGGAGTCGGGTGAACATCTTCTTTAGAGAATTTTTGTATCTGTCAAATAATCATAGCTGTAGACTAACCGTAAAGTGTACCCGGATGTCCAGGAGTCAGATGAACATCTTCTTCAGGGAATTTTTGTTTCTATCGAATAATCATAGCTATAGACCAACTCTAAAGTGCACTCTGGTGTCCAGGAGTCAGGTGAACATCAGGTTAGTCTATAGCTATAGTAACTCGATAGAAACAAAAATTCCCTGAAGAAGATGTTCACCCGACTCCTGGACACCCGGGAGCACTTTACAGTTAGTCTACAGCTATGATTATTTGATAGATACAAAAATTCCCTAAAGACGATGTTCACCTGACTCTTGGACACCCGGTTGCACTTTAGAGTTGGTCTATAGTTATGATTATTCGATAGAAACAAAAATTCCCTGAGGAAGATGTTCACCCGACTCCTCGGCACCCGGGTGCACTATAAGGTTGATCTATAGCTATAATTATTCGATAGAAACAAAAATTCCCTGAAGAAGATGTTCATTCGACTCTTGGACACCCGGGTGCACTTTAGAGTTGGTCTATAGTTATGATTATTCGATAGAAACAAAAATTCCCTGAAGAAGATTTTCATCTGACTCCTGGAGATCCGGGTACACTTTACGGTTAGTCTACAGCTATGATTATTTGACAGATACAAAAATTCTCTAAAGAACATGTTCACCCGACTCCTGGACACCCGGTTGCACTTTAAAGTTGGTCTATAGCTATGATTATTAGAAAGAAACAAAAATTCCCTGAAGAATATGTTTACCTTACTCCTGGACACACGGGTGCACTTTAGAGTTAGTCTATAGCTATGATTATTTGATAGACACAAAAATTCTCTAATCGATTGACTCCGGAGCATTCGGATGTACCTTGGTGTCAACGAGAAGAGTATCTAAATAATAAAATATTCAAGTTTTATTGTCACGAGTACTCGAAAAATTCGATTACCCGAAATTTTCGAGTACCCGAAAATTCCGGGTACCCTGTCGTTCGAGCCAAGCTCGGGCTCGGCTCGGCTCGGCTCGAAAATATTCCGGCTCGGCTCGGCTCGGCCATTTGAGCTTTTTGCACATCTCTATTATTTTTATCTTTATTTATATATAAGAAAACTCAAAACTCGGACACGCTCAGGCAAAACAGATTCAAAAATTTTTTTTTGTCCTACCTGCACGGAAAGTCTGTCATTTCGGGCACTTAGAGCGGGCGCAAAGTAACTCATTACCACCCAGGGGTAGGTGAAGCGGGCGCGAAATATTTTGCGCCCGCTTCCCCTAACTTCGAGCAGGCAGAAGAGTATTTTGCGCCCACATGTTAATTATTCGATTTTCTTCATTAAAATGTGATATTTTCGAGTTTTTTTTATGTTGACTATAAAAGTGCAAACATTTTCAACTTGTTTTAATTTGTCTAGAAAAATGTGCAATTTTTTTCAATTTTCTTTAAAAAAAATTATAACACTTTTGGTTTTGTTCACATTTCGGTTAAAAAAATTGGCAATTACTATATTTTCAGAATACATTGTTGTCTTATTTCTATATTAAAACTTGTATAATTATAGACTTCAAAGAGTTAACATTTATACAGAGTTTAATTTTTAACTAATATGAGCGTTTAATCGTTCGTGCCCTCAATGACATACTTTCCATGCAGTTTAGACAAGAAATTATGTTAGCATCATGGGCGCAAAGGTGATTACGACTCTGGCGAAATCACCTATTTTGCGCCCTTGATACGTAAATAACTATTATATTCCTTACATTTTTTTCACTATCTACAACAAATGTTTAATACACCTGGAAGAAAAAAATGGGAGGTACGGGCATAATTTAGGTTATATGTGGACGTCCACATGAAAAGGGCCCATTTTGTCGGTTCTAGTTTTCGAGTTATTTGCAATTTAATACTTTTTTAAGAAAAACCTTAATTTTTTTTTATTTTTTATTATTAATCTACATGTTTTTACAAGTCAAATCATGAGGTTTTCATTAATTTATCGTTAATTTAAGTGTTTAACTTTATTGGTTCTTTAGAAAAAGAAAAGGGCCCATTTTGTCGGTCCTTTGCAAAAATATTCCGTATTTTTGAAATGGAGGGTTAAAAAAATTAAAACCTCTTGATTTGTCATCTTTAAAGTACCCTGAACTCAAAACAATTATTATCTGAATAACTTCCGAGAAGAACCAGAGATATTAATGTTAGAGTCATTGATTACGTAGTCGTAGATGTAAAAAATGTCGATATTTCGTCAAAATTTCATAATAAAACCTGTTAAAATTTTTTTATTAAGTTTAATTCCTATTCTTTACCTTTAAATGACACAATAAAATTGTTCCCAATCATTAATCTTGTACAAAAATGGTTTATTAATAAGAAAATCGCCTTTTTAGAAAAGGGCCCATTTTGTCGGTTTTTCGTATTTTCAAACAGAAACGGGGGGTAGAGTGATTTTAAAAATTTGAAACCTATTGGTTTTTCATCTTTATGGTGCCCTGGACTGACAACAATTATTATCTGAATAACTTTCCAGAAGAATCAGAGATATTGATGTTAGAGTCTTTGATTACGTAGTCGCAGAAGTGAAAATTTCGATATTTCGGCAAATTATTCATAATAGAGACTTTTAAAAAATTTTTAATGAGTTTCATTTTTATTCTTTACCTTCAAATGACACAATAAAATTGTTCCCAATCATAAACCTTGTAAAAAATGGTTTATTAATAAGAAAATCGTCTTTTTTAGAAAAGGGCCCATTTTGTCGGTTTTATGTATTTTCAAAATTAAGGGGGGGGGGTGGTTTTAAAAATTTGAAACCTATTGGTTTTTCATCTCTAAGGTGCCCTGGACTGAAAACAATTATTATCTGAATAACTTCCCAGAAGAACCGGAGATATCACAATTAATAGGTATCACAATCTTTAATTCCGTTTTTCTCGAAATGAGGTATTTGTTACTATAAACTTTGAAATTCTGTAACTCATCGAATTTTTGACCAAAAAAGTTGTATGACCACTCAAAATTTTCGTAATTTTGCAAGGCATTCGCCCATATAAATAAGTCCAATAGTGCCAAAATTGGCCCTTTTCATGTGGACGTCGACATATTATCCATGTAGTATTATTGCTGGAATAGAAACAATCCAACAGTTAGGGATTTATTTATCTCAACATATGTCTGTATCCTCCACAGCACCGAAACTTCCCGAGTCGAAATTTAAGCCCTACTTTAACCCTGAATTTTCAGGGCTTGTTGAGAGTTAGGAGTAGTAAAGGAGGTTCTAACTTTAATGAAATTTAGACCCTACTTTGACTCCCAAAACCGGCGGAAAATTCCAAATCTTCCATTTGGAGAAGTAAAGGAGGGCCTATTTCGAATTCAGTAAACCCTACATTCATTCTCCTACACCCTACATTGTAAAACCTTTTATAACCTACTTTCATACTCCTAGACCCTACAAAGCCGTAATAATAATAATAATTAGTGTTAATGCATTAATTTATATCTAATTTAAATTTGACCAATTTTAAAATGAAAAAATACCTTTTTAGGAAAGGGTAATTTCATGTTTTAATTATTATTTACTTTATAAACAAGACTTTAATAAAGTAATTTATTAAAATCTTAATTAAGTGTTGAAGTTAACGATCACTCTGAGTGAAGTCAATGGAAAAATTAAAACAATTTCTTTAACGTTTTCAACAGCTAAGCTGTCCTCTTCAGGAACTATAATTTTATTAAATGAATTTAGACAATATGTTCATTGCAATATTAAAATTATAGTTTCCGTAAAGTACAGCTTTACTTTTGAAAACGTTAAAAGAATTGTTTTAATTTCTTAAACTGTATTGACTCTGAGTGATAGTAAACTTCAACACTTAATTAATTTGGGAACCCAGTGATAGAATCATTATTATTTAAATCTTGTTTATAAAGTATATAAAAATTAAAACCTGAAATTACCCTTTCCTAAAAAGGTATTCGTTTATTAAAAAATTGGTTAAAATTAAATTAGATAGAATTTTATGCATCAACCCTGATTATTATTATTTCTATTCCTATTAATGACAAAGAGCTTGAATAAAGTTTCTGAAAAATATTCGAAAATTCTTTTTTACATGATTAAATAATTACTAAAAATATTCACTAAGTGGATTATAATTGTTTTAATCGTTCACTCCAAGTATAATGAACTTATATGTTTGAAAACCATTTTGGAAGTTACCTATCTTCCACGTTTGTTTTAGAAATCACGTAAGTTAGCGGATTGTTTTGGAAACTGCGTATTCTTCTGTTCCGTGTAGAAACTACGTAACTCTGACAGTCGCTTTAGAGGCTCTACTTTGTATTATTATTACTATTATTTTAAAGTTAATATTTTGTCGTTAAGTGAATTTTTTTTAAAGTTGATGCATTGAAATGTATATGTTTAATAATAATGTAATTTTTTAAATAAAATTATTATATTATTTAGTACAATAGTAGACGTTCTAAAGCCACAGTCAGAGTTACGTTGTTTCTGTACGGAACAGAAAGATACGTAGTTTCCAAAACAATCCGCTAACTTACGAGATTTCTAAAACAAACGTGGAAGATATTAGGTAACTTCCAAAATGGTTTTTAAACATAAGTACATTGTACTTGGAGTGAACGAAATATTTTTTCAATTATAGTAATTTATAAGTGTAGGGTGACTGGGTGGGATGGGGTGGTAGCGGGAAAATGGGCAAGCACAAAAATTTTTCATGGTCATATTCGGTTTTAGCGACCCCAAAAACATAGGGGTAGGGGGTTGTGTCCTTCGGGTCACGACTTTTTTTTGTGTGCCTGTGTAATCATTGAAAACATTTAACCTTAAATCATCTCAGATTTTATTTTAATAAAAAAAGATTTTATAATTTGGTGAATGAAAGCAACTTCTTTCAAGTTGAAGTTGGTTTAATATTATTATCAATGCCTATCTAACTTTAACTATATAAACATATTATATTCATTTACCTTTAAAAAGTATTTACAAAAATTAAAACAATTATAATTTCTATACTTGGCCTGGGACAAAAAGTGTGCATTTAATTATTCCTAATAGAACCATATTTTTTCGATTTTCTCCAGAGAAGTTGGACGCATTTGCGAAAATCGTGGAAATGGGCAAAGTTGGAAATTTTATTTTACATATATTTTTTTATTTAACAAGAAAATGGAAGAAAACTTTAAAGAGTACTAAAAGTTCATCACTAATTTTTGAGATTACGTAAGTTTTTATTTATTTTTATAATATCATTTTCACATTATTTGTTAATAAATATAGCAAAATTAGGTTACTTTACTCATGAACTTTGAGATAATATTTTAATATCTTATACTTTTAAATGATTATATCACTTTTAATAATAAATTTAGACATTCTTAACATTGGCCGATAATTCTTGTTTTATTTTTGTACCAAATTGTATGGCTTTTAAATTATTTTGTACTGAAAAAAATTATAAAGATATAAAATTTTTTTGAAAAAATCTTTTCCTTTTGTGACATCAAAATCATTTTCGCAGAATATTCCAATTTTTTAAAATTAGTAGTCGACCACTTTAGTTGAAATAAAATGAATTATAACAGCTATAAAATCTTTTTTTATTAAAATAAAATCTAAGATGATTTAAGGTTAAATGTTTTCAATCATTATTATATGTATGTAAACTGATTTTTTAATTGCAGCGAGTTGCCATTTATGTCTGGACAGGAGTGGTTCCTGTCCAGACACTGTTTATTACTGTCTGTTTTATTAATGTCTAAGACATTACTGAGTGGTTCCTGTCCAGAAATCAAAGAGTGCTGTCTAAACAAAAAAAAAATTGTTGGACACGGATCATTCCTGTCCGGACAGTACCCAGATATGTTTATTTTTCTCAGTGTAAGCTCCCGATCAGATATCCAAAATTTTTCCACAAGTATAAAATCTTTTTCAAGTTGTGTATAATTTTTATTGTTTTGAAAATTATTCTGTAAAATTAAATTTTGTAAATAAATGATTATTTTAAACAATACGAAATAAAGTAAAAATGTCGAAGAAGAAATGAATATTTTTATAGCTTAAGATTTTCTTAAATATCCCAGATTTTTCTCACTTGTGGCCATATTTTACTAAATAATTTTATAAATTGAAAAAAATGTAAGTAAGCCAAAGCTTAGTTGTTAAACTATTGATATCAGTACAAATTTAACCATTAAAAAAAATTGACTTAACAAAAGAATTAAAAAAATAGTTAATTAATTAATTGTTAAATTGCAGGTATAAATGCAAAATTAAACGAGTAAGAATTAATTTGAGATTAAAATTTAAAACAAAAATAAGCACCTCGTTTATTAACGCAATTTACAATACACGTTTTTTGTCAAAAATTTCAACTGAAATAAGTAATTCACATTAATAGATATGCAAAGTTTTGCCCTCGGGTAAAAAATATTCGAAAAGGATGAAGTTGTGTGGGAAAGAAATTCATACTCTACCCATAAAGTTTTACGAGGATGGTCGGTAATTTGTGGAAGGGTTACCACCAAGGCACGTCCACTGTGCGATACTTCTGCACGAGGTGAAAAAAGTGGGCGGGGGAATGTTAATCTTGTTGGAGATTTTTTTCATCGTACTCTCTCTCATATATATACATAGATATACATATACCCACTCTTGCGTTATAATAACTTCGGTTGTGTAATTCCTTCCTCTCAGCATTTTTAATTCGTTCTAATTTTTTGCTTTTAGAAATTTTTTTCAATATATATATAGATTATTGTTGTGTTGTATAATCAAATTAAAATTGAAATTTTGCATATTATTCCATTATGGCATTCTCCCTACGATTTTCACTCCATTTTTTTGGATTAAAACACTTTTTTCGAGTTGTATATAAAAAATAATTACACTACCGTCGGGAATTATCAGTCAGAAAATTAACAAATATACCATTCGAAAGATAATTAAATTCTAGGATTAATAATACATAACTGAAAATTTTAATAATTTATACAAAGATTGCAGCAATCGACAAATTTGACAAAAAAATATTTAAAAATAAAATTTTTTTGCAAATTTTTTCAACCCCTGCACATTTTTTAAAAATTGTAGAAAAAAATTTGAAACTTATATAGGTGTGATCATTCAATTCTCATCTTCAATTTAAGACCAAAAGAGTTCAAAAATTTTAAACGGTTAGCGAGATATAATTATAAACGGCACAGAATTTTCAGCCAAAAACAGTTCAAAATCGACTAATTCACTGCATTTGTCAAAAACATGCTCGGACGTTTATAATGATATTTCGCTAACCGATTAATGTGCAGGGGTTGAAAAAATTTCCAAATTTTTTTTTTTTAATCGCTTCTAAATACTGAATTTTCTCAAAACCGAAGTAATCGTTTTTTGATTTTTTCTTTCATTATAACCACTGATAAATAACGAAAAACTTTAAATTCACGCAAAGTGGCGTTCTTTAGAGTTAAAATGAGATTTAAAATTATATCAGTCGTTGCACAGAGATTAGAGAAGGAATTTGAGAAATTAAATCACTAAAAACTCCATTCCAATATAGTGAGGCATTTGTTTTGTTATTGAAGGTTTATTTAAATGAAGTTAAAAAACTCTGTGCAAAAAGTATAATTTCATATTCTCAGTACCTTTCACAACACTCTTCTTCTTTATTTTACAACAATTTTCGTGTTTTTATTTATTTTAATTTTTTTGTAATTGAGTTTCCAAGCAGCAAATGTCAAGAATTTTTTACGCAAAGTGAGGTAACTTCTCACCGCGCGACTAACCGTATATACTCGCTTCATTTGTCATTAATTTTCTATTTAAATAATTAACAGAAAATGAAAATTAATTTTACTTCCAATAGGTTGTTTGGAAATTCTAATGAACATTCAAAAAAAATTTGGCATTTTAAAACAATTTTTGATGAATTTATTTATGATGGGTGAGAAGTTTCCTCACGTGCGACGGATCGCGTTACAAAAATAGATGCGACGGATAACCCTAAAGAACGCCACTTTGCGGAACTTGGAAAATTTTCGTTATTTACACAGGAAAAAAGAAGTGTTATTTTAGCACTAAAAGTAGTGTTAAAACTACACGCAACATTTTTAACCGACGCTGTGTGGTTTCAACACTACATTGGTGTTAAAATAACAATAGAGACTGTTAAATTAACACTAGAGGGTGTTAAAGAAATATACATTTTAAATGGGGTTAAAATAACACAAAAATTGTGTTAAAACAACATAATCTGAAAACTACACACAACACATTTAACACTTATTTTTTTCTGTGTATCAGTGGTTATAATGAAAGAAAAAAATAAAAAATCGATTACTTCGGTTTTTTTTTAAAAGTCACTATTTAGACGCGATTTAAATTTACTTAATATGTTCGGTTTATTAATGTCATTTTTTATTACCTACACATTTGAAAAATTCAAGAAAAAACCAATAATTTTCATATATTACATTATTTTTTATATTTCCGTATAACAGGAAAAAAGTTGTTTCAAAAGTTTTCTACTTCTGAAGACGTTAAATTAAAAAAATTCATAACTTCCGTAATTTTTATCAAATAAGAAAATAAAAAACAGGTAAGGTAAATGCACCAGTTATCGGCACCTTACGAGACAATCTAAATGTAAAATGATTAAAAATAAAGCTATACATTAAAAAATGGTAAGGAAATAAGTTTATCTAAAAGGGGAACATTTTTAACATTATTATAACATTCTTTGCAATGTATATTGTAATTAAAAATATTATAGTAGGTTTGAAGTTGAAAAAACGTCAATGCATGTGTTATCGGCACTTCGATAATCAAGTTCCTCTTGTAATCGGCACATGTTTGTGCCGATTATTTTTATTTATTTATATTTATATTTATTTTTTTTATTTATAAAGTATATAATTAAAGTAAATTACAAATTCGTAAATATTATTTATTTACGAATTTTTCAATTGTTTCCACATAGAATAAATTACTTTGTAGTTATATGTATACTAAAATAATTTATTCTGAACATATATAAATATTAAATTATATTATTAATATATTACTTACCACTGAAAAATATACACTCTTTAATATATAATTTTGTATACACATATATATTTCTTAAATTTATTTTTTTCAATTTATTAATAGTTATTATTAATAATATTCCTGAAACGCACAACAATCACAAACATTAAACATAACCTTCTCAACTTGTAGATTGTTATGATTTTCTCAGTCGTCTGGGTTACTGAGAAAGACAAACAAAGATATTACATGTGCGCATTGTCGTTTACAAACGACAATAACTACGAAATGTCAAATTTTTGTTCACTGTTAATCACTAAAGCATTTATACGCATCACTTACATTTGCCTAGTGTTCGGCAAGCATATATATTATTTCCCAACTCTTGTTTGTTTACAAAGTCATAACCATAAAATGGAGAGTTTAAAAGTGATTTAATTAACACAAGTCAAATTGGAAAATACAATTGTTTATTAATTTGGTTAGTAAAATTATTAAGTTTTTATTAATTCAAACTAGTTCTAATCAGAATAATTTAATATTTAACCTTCCTAATATTATTAGAAGAAAAAAACTTTTAATTTGTTTTAGTGACATATTCAGGTAAGTGTTTTACCCTCTGTAATATTACCCTTCGTAATTTTTACCCTTTACCCAGGTCATTTTTACCCATTACCCTTCGTAATATTACCACCCCTTTTTTTCTGTATACAATTCGAAATAATGATTTTAATCTAAAAAACATTTTTCCCATTGGGGAAAAAATGTTTTATTTAATGAATATACTTATTAGAGACAACGAGAGAATTGTAAAATACAAATAGGAGTTTGCATTCCATTCAAGGATACATAATTATTGACGATCTTCTTTGCTCGAGAAAATTAATTCTTATTTGACTTATTTTGCTTTCAAGTAAATTACACACATTCTCGAGTGTACCTACTTAATGTACTCATGTAATTCTCAAATATTTATATTTTCTTTTGAAGTTTACAATAAGGATTGTATGGTGCCTCAAGTAATTTACAGTAAAGAAATTTAAATATGTATACATTTGTAAAAAGAGATGCACATAAAACATTAATGAGTGCAATAAATTATAAACAAATTAACTTCCAGTGTATGTGCCCGAGTCGAAATTTAAACCCTACTTTGAGGATTTAAACACTGAATAGAGTCTCCTTTACTGCTATTAACGCCTTTAGCATCTATTTTACTGATTTTTGAACCTACATGTCTATCATGTTTCAAGAAACTTATAATCCAGAACCTACTTTGACTCTCTTTTAACCTATTAGACCCTCTTTTTAATATGTTCACCCTACATTTATTAAACCTCTAAAACCCTACTTTCAATCCGTTCATCCTACATTCATTTATTCAACCTGTAAAACCCTACTTTCAATCCTCTCAGCCTACATTTATTTTTTTAGTCTATAAGGCCCTACTTTTAATCTGCTCACCCTACACTTATAAATTACTATAATTGAAAAAATATTTCGTTCACTCCAAGTATAATGTACTTATATTTGGAAACCATTTTGGAAGTTACCTAACTTCCACGTTTGTTTTAGAAATCACGTAAGTTAGATGATTGTTTTGAAAACTACATATCTTTCTGTTCCGTACAGAATTATTATGAAACATATAAATTTCAATGCATCAACTTTAAAAAAAATTCACTTAACGACAAAATATTAACTTTAAAATAATAGTAATAATAATACAAAGTAGAGCCTCTAAAGCGACTGTCAGAGTTACGTAGTTTCTACACGGAACAGAAGAATACGCAGTTTCCAAAACAATCCGCTAACTTACGTGATTTCTAAAACAAACGTGGAAGATAGGTAACTTCCAAAATGGTTTTCAAACATATAAGTTCATTATACTTGGAGTGAACGATTAAAACAATTATAATCCACTTAGTGAATATTTTTAGTAATTATTTAATCATGTAAAAAAGAATTTTCGAATATTTTTCAGAAACTTTATTCAAGCTCTTTGTCATTAATAGGAATAGAAATAATAATAATCAGGGTTGATGCATAAAATTCTATCTAATTTAATTTTAACCAATTTTTTAATAAACGAATACCTTTTTAGGAAAGGGTAATTTCAGGTTTTAATTTTTATATACTTTATAAACAAGATTTAAATAATAATGATTCTATCACTGGGTTCCCAAATTAATTAAGTGTTGAAGTTTACTATCACTCAGAGTCAATACAGTTTAAGAAATTAAAACAATTCTTTTAACGTTTTCAAAAGTAAAGCTGTACTTTTCGGATACTATAATCTTAATATTGCAATGAACATATTGTCTAAATTCATTTAATAAAATTATAGTTCCTGAAGAGGACAGCTTAGCTGTTGAAAACGTTAAAGAAATTGTTTTAATTTTTCCATTGACTTCACTCAGAGTGATCGTTAACTTCAACACTTAATTAAGATTTTAATAAATTACTTTATTAAAGTCTTGTTTATAAAGTAAATAATAATTAAAACATGAAATTACCCTTTCCTAAAAAGGTATTTGTTTATTTAAAAATTGGTCAAAATTAAATTAGATATAAATTAATGCATTAACACTAATTATTATTATTATTATCATTACGGCTTTGTAGGATCTAGGAGTATGAAAGTAGGGTATAGAATGTTTTACAATGTAGGGTACAATGTAGGGTGTAGGAGAATGAATGTAGGGTTTACTGAATTCGAAATAGGCCCTCCTTTACTTCTCCAAATGGAAGATTTGGAATTTTCCGCCGGTTTTGGGAGTCAAAGTAGGGTCTAAATTTCATTAAAGTTAGAACCTCCTTTACTACTCCTAACTCTCAACAAACCCTGAAAATTCAGGGTTAAAGTAGGGCTTAAATTTCGACTCGGGGTATTGGAGCTTAATTTATAATTTGACAATTAAATTCGACGTTAACATTGCAAGCTCAGATTACCTCCCGTGTAGAAATTTCCCTACTTCGCCTTATTTGAAAAAGGGCGCTAATAAGGAATTAGTAAGGCAAACCAAACTAGAAATTTATGTCCCTATTAAATATTTCAATCAGGCCCTGACTAGAATGCCTCTAGTTGAATTCACACATTCTGATATTCTACTCAGGCACTGACAAGGCGATCTAGTTAGAAACTCTCTATTTTTCTACATTATCACCTGAAATTTCAAGCGAGACGAAATTAGACAGGCCTTGACAAATTTTCTTAGGTTGCGCCTCACTTGCGAAAGGGCATCTATTCAGGTCCTTATTGAAGCCTATTTTCAATTTCTACACGGGCTATACAATAAGAGATTCTGAATATTACCAAGTTTTTATCTTGACAATTAGCAATAGGCTAATTAAAGTTTATCGCTTAATGCAAAACAGATGACAATCATTTTCAGACAAGTTCTGTATTATTTTATTGACTTGGATATTTTATTGTTGTTCATTCAATTAATAATGACAAGCTGTCCGAATTTACCCCAAGAATTTGAAAACTTGGGGTATATCTGGACAGAGTTTGTATTTCATTTTAAAAAGTAGAGAATGAAAGAGCGATAAAAAGAGTGAGAGAATAAGTGACTTCAAATTCGTAATCAGCGACCCCAAAAACCCTTGAGTAGCGAGATTCAAACAAATTTGATTAAAATAAATAAATTGAATTAATCAATTTAATAGAACATTTTTACGTTTATCCGCTGTATTGGATCCGGCATTTTAAATTTTCATAATCTGATTTAGGATTCTTATTCAGCGACCCAAAAAACTTTTCTTTGTCAAGTTCATTTAAAATTTGTTATAGTTATTTAAATTTTTCATTACTATTTTTTGAATGGTTGATTTCTTAACATTTATGGTACTATAACACTTAACTGATTGAACTTTTATACATCTATTATGAATTTTTTTTAAGTTGTTCCATCCCTTAATATAGTAGCAAAATTAAGGTTACTTTTTTAACCCCTTCGCAGTCCAGCTAAAAATCGCTTGTGGTCCAAAAACGGTAAAAAAAAAAGTTTTTAAAAAATGTGATTTCATTGTAATTAAGGTTTTTGGAGTCGCAAAATTTGAATATAAAGTCAGTTTTTCAAAATTTAAAATGGCGGATCCAAAATGGCGGACCCACAATGGCGAATTCGAAAATTTTAAATTTTATCAGATTTGCTTGAAACTTGTTACTCGGGGGTTTTCGGGGTCTCTGATTACGAATCTAATGTCAGATTTTCAAAATTCAAAATGGCGGATCCAATATAGCGGTCGAGAAAATAAAAAATCCAACGGATTTGTTTTAAACTTGTTACTCGGGGGTTTTCCGGGTCGCTGATTACGAATCCGATGTCAGATTTTGAAATCCAAAATGGCGGACCTAACATTTCATTAAATTGCATGAATCTTGAAATTATCCGCCATATTGGATTTACCATTTTAATTTTGTAAATCTGACATCATATTCGTAATCAGCGACCCCGAGAACCCCCAAGTAACGAGTTTCAAGCGTATTTGATAAATTTTTTAATCTTCATAGTTGCCATTTCAGGTCCACCATTTTGAATTTTGAAAATCTGATTTGAAATTCGGATTCAGCGACCCCAAAAACCTTAGTATGCACTTGGTCATTCAAATCGAATTATGTTTAGTATTTTATTTTTGAGATGGACATATATGGTCACAGACGTAAAGGTGGCACGACTTTTTGTGGCCACATATGGGCCATGGACTGTTAAGGGGTTAAAAACTTCTCTTAGAAACTAAGCTGTCCGGATTTACCCCAAATTTTAGCAATTTTTCTAAATCTAGTAGTAAATCCGGACAGTTAGTTCTATGCGATTAAAGCTTATCTAAATTTTTTATCCTCCATAAAATTAATCTAGAGAACTCAAAAAAGAAATTAAATCAAATTAATTGAAACTTTGTGAAATTGAATTGAAAATAATTAAATTTTTAAAAGATCTTCATTAAAAGTTTTAAAATTGAATCTTTAAAAAGATTCTCAATTTAATACCTAATTGGTAAATAATCGAAGATTAAAAAGAGTCGAAATTGAATATATTTATAATGTTTTTAGTGTAAAAACATTAAAGCATTAATTCAAGCGCCCGTCCTGTCGGAAGGACGTTCCGAAAGGCCTATCAGATAAGGCTTTCAAAAAAAAAGAGAATTCAATTTTTCTTTTCTGGAACTCCTTGGGATTGAAGTAGACAGAAAGTCCAAAAAAGCCATAAATATTTGACTTCTTAAAATTTTTCGAATGGACTCACGTCTTTTTTGCCCTGCCGGAAGGACGTTGAACACTCTATGGTTAAAGAGTTTAAATTATATCCAAAACAATTTACAATAACAATTTTTAATAAATAATTAAATTGAAAAAAATTGCCACTAAATAAATTTTGTTCAAAATTAAAGTTTCGAAAAATTATAATTAAAATTTTGAAGAATTTAATTTTTGAATTATTTCAATTCTACCTTTTTTAAATATTTGAATTTTTATAAATAAGTAATTAAAATTTTCAGAAATTGATGAATTTTGTTGAAAATCTCAAAATTCTTCTTTCACTTTGAATCAATGTTGTTTTAATTTGTAAAACTAATTAGTAAAAAAAAATTTCATTAGAAATTGAGTTTGGCTCTTGTTTGATTTTGGAATTTCTATTATATATTTTCTTTAATTAATTTTTTATTTTTGATCCGCGTTTTTTTCTAATTCAAAAAAGACTGATTTTCAAGAAGTAAAATAAATTTTTCATAGTCGAATAATTTATAGATGAACGCGATTAAATATACATAGTAGAACGGTGAAAGAAAATTATTAAATGAGGTGGAACACCCCATTCATAAAATCTTATGATAAGTGTACACATTTATTGACTTCCAACGTTGTAAACCAGTGTTTTCTTCTCTGTACACTCTATAAGTTATCAACAGACTCAAAGCAATGTAACATGAGCGATAAAATTAAAAAAAAAGAAATTAAAAATAGAAAAACTTTATTTTTTTAAAATTATTTTAGACAGGTTAGTCAAGACCCAGGCAGAAATCAACGAGCGGCTTGGTACTGGGCCGGTACCAAGGGCGGACTTGCCGGTGCCGGCGTGAGACCGGCATTACCGCCGGCCCGGAGCCGGTCCAGTCAACAATGATAACTCGGGAAATATCCGCCCCGGAGCCGGTAAACCACCGGCTCGATACCGGGCCAGTAGTAAAAAAAAAATTATTTTGTTACTTTTCTGCCGGCGTTATGCTGGCACGGTGTCAGATTAGTATATTTTATTAACAACACATTTTTAAATATATTAAACGTTAAACAATATTATTTATTAATTAATTTAATTGTAAACACTAAATAGAATGCTGAAAATCCACTAACCTACACCTGCTTATGAAAAGTAAATGGAAAATTTATATATAAAGTGTGACACCAGGACTAATTACAAAATGTTCTAAATTAATAGAAAAAACCTTTTCTAAAAGACAGTTTGAATAATGTAATGTCGAAGTTAATAATTATAATAACATTTGTTAATGTCATTATACGTTGGGACTTAGGCTAAAGAAAAACCGCTGGCATGGTACCGGCCCGGTACCGGCTTTATAGAAAAAACTTGCAGAAACTTAGTATAATGAAATTGATATAATACCTTGTTAGATTATCAAAATTTTATAACAATAAATCAGATAAAACCTGACCAAAATTATTTTAAACGAACAAAGTTATTATAGGGTGTCTAGTAATTCGGCAGTAACAAATTCCCGGATTTTTGAGTGATTTTCCCGGACAATTTAAAGCTGAATTTGTTTAACCAAGACACAAAAAGGATTAAAAACAATACAAAACTTTTTTCCGTGCAAAACGTGTTTCACAGACACGAGTGGCGTGGCCAGGCAGGAAGTAACTACAAACGGAAATGTATATCACGTGACGAAAAACTGCGCACTGAGAAAAATGGATATTGAGCTTTAATATCTAGATATTAACGGTCACTATCTGTGACAGTCAAATACATAAACATCTTAGATGTTTAAATTTAATATCCACAGATATTGGAAAAGACATGTTCACACATAACCTCAAATTTGTAGATTATACCAGTTAGCATCTGAGATATTAAACCATAACATCTAGATGTTATGAAATACCATCTTTTCTTAATATCTAGTATATTAAGATTTTTAACATCCAATTTTCTCCGTGCGCGAAATTTAAATCACTTATTTTGAAAGAATATTCCACTTTTACACAGTACTTTATTATTAACAAAAGAAGAAATTAACAAAATTATTAATAAAAATAATGATTAATATCCTAATAATTATTTTATTTAATTTATTAATAATTAATTATTATATAATTATTTTATTTTAAAACCGAATCAGTGAAATTGAATTGATTCAGCAGTTAAAAATTCCATTCAGTATCCAGTTACATAAGTACACCACTTTTTCAAAATTCGTGATAAAATACATTGGAGAATCAGTAAAATTCCACTGATTTAGATTTAGAGAGTAAATTAAATTAATTTGAATTATTAAATTATTGATTAAATTAGGTTCCAGAATGATCCAAAAAAGTTTCAAATATTTTAAATAAAAAAAAATTTTGTTGTAAAAACAGTATCAAGTAGTAGCACCGGGCCGGTACTAATTTTGATGCCGGCAAAAATCTGTCGCCTTTGTAAAAACGGTATCAAGTAGTGGTACCGGACCAATGCCGGGCCGGTACTAATTTTGATGCCAGCATAACTACGTTTCCGGTTTAAAAACGGTATCAAGTAGTGGTACCGGGCTGGTTGACTTTTATTAACCGACCCAGTACCACAGTGCCGGTACCGGTTATTGTTCGACGTTACTACCGGGCCGGTGCCTATATATATATATATATATATATATATATAATCTCAAAAACCTATTTTGGACTCGCTCAATATCCATTATTAAATAAGTTTGACAAGGTCTCCACAACGTAGAGTCAAATACAAGAATAGGCCTAACAAGAGCAAAATACAGCGCTATTAAGGCCCTCACGTTATGAAACTGTTTTGAATTCCTCATGACAAACCCCAGGGCTCTAGTAGCTTTGTTAACTATATTTATGATGTGGTCAATATACGAAAAAGTTTCATTAAGTAAAATTCCTAGGTCACTTATCGTGGACATTCTGGACAATGTAATACCATTAACTTTATAATTAGAAATAATTAATTTGGAAGATGATGAAAATGAACTTAATTTACATTTTGAAATATTCAAAAAAAGATTATTTTTTCAGACCACAACTGTAATTGATTAATGTCATATTGTAGTTGTATATGGTCACATTCATTAGAGATTGGTACAAACAATTTTAAATCGTCAGCAAATAAAAGAAATTTACAAAATCTAAAAATATATTAATGTCGTTAATAAAAAGCAAAAACAGTAAAGGTCCAAGATTCGAGCCCCGAGGAACTCCAGATGTAGGATAAAAAACTTCAGAATACTCGTAATCAACACGTACAGATAATGTTCTTTTTCCAAGATAACTTACCTAAAATATGTTTTTTTATTACTTTTTTTACGTACGTCGTATGGTTTTCCAACTTTCAAAGCAGCGTTTTAAGTATAGTTTCTTGTAATTGTAAGACCGATTACTGTGTTCTATCATGTTTTTTCAAATCAGCTAAATTGTTTAATAATAAATTTCATTCATATTTTATTATTTATGATTACTTGTCATTCATGTTTTTATGATCAACAAAGAAAAAAGTTATTTTTTTAATTATTTTTGTATATGGCGGTTTTCTCGTCAAATGTCCATACAAAATAAAAAGTAGACTGTTATTAAAATAGTACAATGCCTACATTATTGTTCTTTTTTTGTAATTTTTAATATATTTTTAATTTTTTGTACACTTTTTTGTTTTTTTTATTTCTTCTTAAAATTTAATATTAAATAAAAAAGCTGCAAAATCAAGTATTCATCATTTTTATTTAGATTGTGCCTTTGACTATTTTCTGGTTCCTTTTTGAACTTTTTTATTTAAACCCTTTATTGAACCACTTTTTGAATCTTTTTATTTAGCAACCTTTGATTCCACAAACACATCATATTTTGTCTCTAATAAAAATCAAAAAAGTGTAAAAAAAATAAAAATATATTAAAATTACAAAAAAATTATAAAATAAAAAAAGAACAATAATGCAGGCATTATACTATTTTAATGACAGTCTCTCAGTGTAAAATGCAGAGAGTAGTTCAAATTATCTGTTATAACTTTTGGGTAAGACTCCGTCAGAAAATATGTGATTTGCATGGGGTCTTTGGATTAGGCTGTAATTTGGTGAAATTGTAGTATTGGATACTAGAAACTAGTGTGCCAAAAATTTTTTGAAAATTTTGAAATTTGTTGAACTTACGCCATTTTGAATTTTTTTGTTATAATTTTTTTAAATCTTAATATTTCCGAAAGTTTTCGATGAAATTTAATAAAATTTGGAAGGCTTGTACTTGTAATCAAGTTTCTTCTGACTATCACAGAATAAACAAAAAAAAGTCAAAATAATTATTTTCGTATCAAGGGCGCAAAATAGGTGATTGCGACGATGGCGAAATTGTGACCCGAGGTCCCAAAATTTCGCCAGAGTCGTAATCACCTATTTTGCGCCTATAATACGAACATAATTTTTTGTCCAAACTGCAGGGAAAGTATGGCATTGAGGGCACGCACGATTAAACGCTCATTTTAGTTAAAAACTAAACTATATAAATGTTGACTCTTTGAAGTCTATAATGATAAACCTAGTGACACCTAGTGATTTACCTAGTGGAGGCTGTCTAGGTGTCTGGATGACAAGTCTCCTGAAAAAGTGCCAGGACGTGATAATTTAGTTAGTTTAGTTTTGTGTCGACTCGAAACTAAATTCAGTTTGTCAATTTAGTTATTTCGTGTCGACTCAGAAACTGAAACGAAACTAAACTTTGGAGACGGTCTCTGGTTATATTATTTTTGATGTTTAGCAAAAAGCTTTATTTTTATTAATTTATCTACAGAAAAAACAAAGAATTAACATGCGAGCGTAAAATACTTTCAGAGCGGGCGGAAAATACTTTAACGCCCGCTTGTGTGACGTCAGCGGGCGGTAAAGTATTTTCCGCCCGCTTCCCCTACTCCCGGGCAGAATGTGCTACTTTGCGCCCGCCTTAAGTGCCCGAAATGACATTCTTTCCGTGCAGGTAAGACAAAACCAATATTTTATCCCTACTCATTTGAGTTTCTACAAAATACGAACCGAATCGAGTTGTGTTCGGTTTTAGTACGCTAAAATGTCAAATTAGAATTACTATTTAACCTATATTTAACCTATAATGCATGTTTGAAAATTATGTGAAATGGAATTTCGGACAAACAGATTTTATGTTAAATGGTTATTCGAATAAATGAAAATTATGACGAATAAAATTTCGATAAATAAAATTTCTCAAATATGACGTTTCTAAGATTTTAAAGTTATGTCACATGAGAATTCGAGTAAATGCGTTTTATGTCACTTGATAATTCGAGTAAATGAACATTATGACAAATAAAATTTCGATAAATGGACTTTCTTAAATATGACATTTCGAAGATTTGAAGGTTATGTCACATGAGAATTTGAGTAAATGCATTTTATGTCACTTGATCAAAATTTTACTTTGAAAAAGAAACTTTTGCTTTAACCACTTTAACATTAAATAATTGTAATATAATTTTCAAAAAAACTATTAATACATAATTATAAAAAAAAATATATTTTACAATAAATATGAGCTATTCCATGTCAAGTGATCAAGGTGGAGAAAAACTTTTCTCCAATCGTAGCAAAACTTGGGGCTTTTGTAGTACTCATAGATAGTAATTTTTCGCCAAAATATTTTTTTACCTAGTCCAATATTTTTCGAGGGGGAGGGGGTTAAATTTTTGGGTTTTTCAGTACAATGTTTATTTCAATAATTTTTTACTCTTAAACAATTAAACATACAAATTTGACAAAGTACATTTTGGAAAGGTTTTTTCATCCTCTTTCGATTGGAAATAAGCATTTTGAAAAAAAAATTTTTTTGACCCAAAAAAATCAAAATTAAAAATAAATTTCAATTTTTGAGGGAGATGGATACGATTTTTTTTTTTTTTTTAAACGAAAGCTGAGGTTTTTTCCTAAAAGGACATATAAATGATAAAGTAGGACTAGAATGTTTAAACATTGGAAAAAAGAGTTTTCTCCAAAACGGAGCTAAAAACCGGGTTTTGAGCGCTCCGGCGAGTAGAAAACTCTTTTTTCCAATGTTTAAACATTCTAGTCCTACTTTATCATTTATATGTCCTTTTAGGAAAAAACCTCAGCTTTCGTTTAAAAAAAAAAAAAAAAAAATCGTATCCATCTCCCTCAAAAATTGAAATTTATTTTTAATTTTGATTTTTTTGGGTCAAAAAAATTTTTTTTTCAAAATGCTTATTTCCAATCGAAAGAGGATGAAAAAACCTTTCCAAAATGTACTTTGTCAAATTTGTATGTTTAATTGTTTAAGAGTAAAAAATTATTGAAATAAACATTACACAAAAAGACCCCTTGATCACTTGACGTGGAATGGCTCATATACATTTGTGAAATCTAGATTTACATTCATACAACGATTTGTGTAGAAATTATAAAAACATTTAATATACAATTATTATAATAATAAAATAATCTCAATTTATAGAAATTGTTTTTTTATCATTATATATTAATAGTTTTTTTGAAAATTATATTACAATTATTTAATGTTAGAGTGGTTAAAGTAAAAGTTTCTTTTTCAAATTAAAATTTTGAGGTTACTCGTGTTTTTGTTTACAATATTCACAAATATATATTAAAATCTAAGTCAAATACGTAATAAAGAATACTATTAAAGTACCTTATTTACTTACCGATATTAATTTGATGATTTTTTTATGAAATAATGATTTTTTATTCTCTCTCTCTCTCTCTCTCTATATATATATATATATATATATATATACATATATATATATATATATATATATATATATATATATATATATGTATATATATATATATATGTATATATATATATATATATATATATATATATATAAGATTAATATATATATATATATATATATATATATATCTATATATATATATATGTATATATATATATATATATACCTATATTACAAAAAGATATCGCCGTCGCCGCCGCTGTTTCAAGATTTTGTAAGGGCGCCCTATCCCAAAGGGTCCGTCAAAACTTATGTCAAAATTGATCTATTTTTGGACCTATAGGTCAAAACGAGAATAAATAACATTACATAAAAATCCATGTTTAATTGAATGTATTTTTTGACCAATATGTCAAAAAGTGGTCCCCGTGTAGGTCCTTACATTATGTCAAAATACAAGTTTAATTTTGCCAATTTTTTTGAACTACGGGTTTTAAAAGGGGCCTTAATAGCCCGCCATCACATTACGTCAAAATTTGATCTGTGTTTTACCTACAATCTTTATATTATCCAGAAATAGAGTCAGGATTTCTAAGGGCCGTCAAAAATTATGTCTAATTTGACCTATTTTTGACCTATAGGTCAAAAAGAGGATAAATAACGGATAAAAATACATATTTAATTATACCTATTTTTTTGAGCTACGGGTTTAAAAGGGGCCTTAATGTGGGCCATCGCATTACGTCAAAATTTGATCCGTGTTTCACCTACAGGTCAGAGCTTGCCCCTCAAATAGGAGCGCCAAATAGGACGTCCAAGCCTATATACCAAAGACAATTTTATTTACTTGCAGGCTGTTATGGTACTACAAAATTTAAGTACTCTCAAAATTTAAGTCAATTTGGAGGGCAGTTTTGAACTGAACGTCAAAATTTGACAAACAATTTCCGCTGCCCTCAAAATTTAGGTCAATTTTGAGGGCAGTATTGACCTAAACGTCTAAAGTTGACAAACATTTCCTGCTACCCTCAAAATGTAGTTCAAGTTTAAGGGCAGTTTTGACCTACGGGTTAATTTACTCTAACTTATTACTATGCATTCATACTAAGAGAATATAATTTGAAGAAAAAAAATTAAAATAAATATAAGAAATAGTTAGGGGGTTGGCGCGCGAAGCGCGCAGGGGGCGTAGCCCCCTAGTATATATATATATATATATATATATATATATATAATTGCAGTCTTGTAAACTTTAACTTGAGGTGGTTTTCAAGTTTTATCGGCTTGTGTGAGAGCGAATGCTTTCCAGGAATAATAAATTTTCACTTTGGACAGTTTTCGTGCATTAGACCGTGTCCGTTTGCTTCCACATGCTATATCAATCGAAAGCAACTTGTAGTATGTCAGAAGAGATGTATTATTATCTCTTTAACGTCAAAGCATATAGCTTTTATGATCTGTTAAGCCACACATAATGTAAAGTATGAAATCTGATTTCTTTACATTGTGACTTAAGGTAAATTATCAATTATTTATTGAGAAAGGAGAATTTTCTTATTGCTGATAATGTCTCTATCAATCAGATATTACGATGGTAATTGAAATAGAAATTCTTTACCTTCTTCAATAAGAAAATTTCTCTTTCTTAGTAAATAATTGTCAACTGAATAATTAAAACAATAATCGATTTTGGATCCTAAAATTCTAAAAAATGTATTTAAATTATCATAATGCTTAAAAACCGCTTTGACTCAGATGCGTTATGTTCTAATTTACCAATTTTTTATTACTAGTAATAACTTTTTTATTTGTAATACTACAGCAGTACTTTATACCCAGGCAAAAAAGTTCGGTAAAACTGGGATGAAGTGTCATAACTGTAATTTTTAAAGAACAGGACTGTAAAATCAATTGCATTGAAAAATGATGTGAAAAGCATAAACCTTACGGTACATGTATTAGCCATTCACTTACAGTTCGGTAAAACGTAGGGTAAATGTACACTATACTCAGTTTTATTGAATGTTCGGTAAAACGTAAGGCACAGTGTTCGGTAAAACTTATATTTATTGTATAGTTCGGTAAAACTTGAAGAATACAAAATACAAAATAATGCCATTGCAATAGTTCTATAGTAATACTGCCGAAAATCTAATTTTACCTACTTTAATCTCTATCTAAACCCCCTACAATTATTCATGAACAAATACTTATTTATTACACCTGCTTACAGTACATTCTAAACGCATACATTAATACATACATCGCACGCTTAACATTATTGCTTCAGAAAGTTTCAACTGTCCTTATATATCAATCTGAATTTTATTTCACCGCTTGTGAGAAAGATTCAAATTAATAAACAATAGTTATATAAAATAAAAAAATCATCTATATAAATGAATAATTTCTAACTGTATTTGAGGTCAATTTATGAAATAGGTATTAATGATGTTTTTATTGTTATAAAGAAAATGTTTAAATTTGTATTTTATGTAATAAAACAATAGTTTATTAAAATTCTTATTAGGGGAGAGTGGGGCAAAATGGGGTAGGCGGGTCAATTGGGGTACCTCTGTTTCTCCATGATGGGTACATTTAATTTTTTTATCCTCGATATATATCATTCATTTTGATAAGAAAATGCTATTAATTATGAGGGCAATATGACAATTTTTTTTTTTTGAAAGTTATACAACTTTAAAGTTTTGAGAGAAAAAAATATCGATTTTTTTCGAAATTAAAGTGCTTATAAAACTTTTTGGGATAATTTATATAATTTGAAAATTGTGGGATCTTTTTCGGCACTTATTCAAGAGTAATTTCCAATAGGATAGATTGTTAAATTGTTTACAACAATTTGTAAACATTACATTTTGTTGTTCTACGCAGTGCGGGGCAAAATGGGGTACCTACACTGTTAAAAATGTTCTGAATTTTACGATAAAATTCTGATACAAATGTTACTTAATTTTCAAAACGACGGTACTGAAATCATTTGTAAGTCACATTTGCTTGAAATTTACTATACGTTTCTTATAATTCCTAAATGTTACTTAAAAATCAAAACTTTTAGTAAAATTCTTAATGAGTATCGGAATTCTAACTTCAGCCAAGCAAAACTCAGTAACAACTTAAGGAAATTTAATAAAATGTAACTGAAAATTTGAGAATCGTTACAGAAAGTACAGAGAGTAACTGAAAATTACGAAACTGTCACAAAAATTTAAGTTACTGCAGCCGAATTAATGTGCGCACGGTTATTTTCGCGCAGCTTGGGTCAGTTGCAAGAAAGGCATAACTGAAGTTAGAAAGAACAGATTTTACTCCACATGTTTCTTAAAACTTATACTTTACAGCATATTCTCATAGCCTCCCTTGGTCGAGCGCGTCTAGGCGCGCTCCCAATGGTTGAAGGCTCCATAAAAAAAAACCCTACGCTCTGACAACACTATAAGACTGAGAGTTCAAATCCAGGTAGATAGATAAATAGATACTTCCGTAAAAATGTTAATAGTAATTTTTTTAAAATTAATTTACATTTATTTTAATATATCAGAATATAATATAAACAGATTAAATTTTTTACTCAAATATTCAAATGATTTAAATTACGAAAAATTACCAAACTGTAACAAAATTTTCAGAAAATAGCAACGGAAGTTTTATGCTGTTACCCGTTACTGAAAATTACGAAACGGTAACAAAATTTTTGGTGAATTGGACTGAATATTTCTTCAGTCCTATGTATCTGAAAATAATGAAACGTTTCTAAATTTTACGTAACATGTAACTGCATAAAACTTCCGTTGCTTGTTTCTGAAAAATCCTACAAAAATTTCTAACAGTGTATGTGTTGGGCCATGCCGGGTGGTATTTAATATTCATTGAACTACTTAAAAACGTTATATTATGCATATTTAACAACTTTCCGCAGAAAAGTCAAATGTTTGTTTCGGGGTATTATGCTATCGATGTTTCACTATCGATATATCGATATTTTTCATTATCGATGTTTTTCTGTTAATTTCTAGTAAATATTGCTTGTTTTTTTCTTAATGATAAAGAATCTTACTTTTTGTTTGTATTTATAATCTCTTCCAACAAGAATTTAACAAATTTTGATAAAATATTCCATGTTTTGTATGGTAATTTGATACCACCCCATTTTGCCCCACCCATGGGGCAAAATGGGGTTTTTGCACCTTCTCAGAAAATGGGATATAAGTTCTTTCAAAAATTTTTTTCTCCGCTATTATCATAATTTCCTCAAACCTAAGAGTACAAAGAAGAATTCTGATGATTAGTTGAATCGATTTATTCGTTTGGTTCTCTGTAAACAACCAATTACAAAAAGGTACCCCATTTTGCCCCACTCTCCCCTATTTCCAAATTTTTATCAAAAAAGATTAAAATAATCAATTTTAGTGTTATTGTTACTATAAATAAACGACCGTCTCGAAAGTTTAGTTTCGTTTTAGTTTTTGAGATGGCACGGTACTGTGGTACCAGGCCGGTTAATAAAAGACAACCGGCCCGGCACCGGCCCGGTACCACTACTTGATACCGTTTTTACACCGGCGATGGACTTTTTCCGGCATAATATTTTTGTGTCTTAAAAAGTCTAAATATTTAATTTTTTGAAATTTTTTTTACACTATTCGGAAGAATAAGAAAATCAAATCTCTCGAAATCAAATGTTTTTTAAAATCTTATTTTATATAGTTGGAAAAATTACATTTCATTAAACTCTGTTAATTCAGCTTTAAACTTTGTTCGTTTAAAATAATTTTGGTCACGTTTTATCTGATTTATTGTTATAAAATTTTGATAATCTAACAAGGTATTATATTAATTTCATTATACTAAGTTTCTGCAAGTTTTTTCTATAAAGCCGGTACCGGGCCGGTACCATGCCAGCGGTTTTTCTTTAGCCTAAGTCCCAACGTATAATGACATTAACAAATGTTATTATAATTATTAACTTCGACATTACATTATTCAAACTGTCTTTTAGAAAAGGTTTTTTCTATTAATTTTGAACATTTTGTAATTAGTCCTGGTGTCACACTTCATATATAAACTTTCAATTCACTTTTCATAAGCAGGTTTAGGTTAGCGGATGCGACGTCGACTTTGCAGCCCGAGGGTCCTGAGTTCAATTCCTCATGTCTTCAGATTTTTCGTTAATAATTAATAATAATTCATATGTTTCAGCATTCTATTTAGTGTTTACAATTAAATTAATTAATAAATAATATTGTTTAACGTTTAATATATGTAAAAATGTATAATAATAATAATAATTAATAATTTTTTTTACTACCGGCCCGGTATCGAGCCGGTGGTTTACCGGCACCGGGGCGGATATTTCCCGGGTTATCATTGTTGACTGGACCGGCTCCAAGCCAGCAGAAATACCGGCACCGGGCCGGTGTCTAAATTTCACTGGCCCGGTATCTTGCCGGTGTTGTGCCGGCAATAAACTGGTACGAAAACACTGAAAACAAGAACTGGACCGGTTTCGGGCCGGCGGTAATGCCGGTCTCACGCCGGCACCGGCAAGTCCGCCCTTGGTACCGGCCCGGTACCAAGCCGGTCGTTGATTTCTGCCTGGGACACCATTGATAAAAGTACTTTTAACTAACTGTAAAATCGCAAATACAATTACTGTAGTTGCTGAAAATAAATTTGGATGTAATTTCCAATTATGGAATCAAACTATTAATAGTTTTAAGGGATGTTAGCTTCATTGTTGTGTGGCAACACTTTTTATTTTTTGTCTCAATTTGATATTCTTAGAAAAACTATTAAAAAAATATTTTTAATAACAAATAGTTTGTTCCTTTGAACATTAGAAACTTAATTAATGAAAAAGCTTCTAAAATTAGAAAAGATAACAATTTTTTTCATATTTACACGTCGCGGCATTTTCATTTCCAGCAATACATATGAATTAGTACAAATTTTTAGAAAGTGCAATTATAACTTTTCTTGACAACATCGACAGCTAATTATTCTCCACATGCAAATATAAACAATTCGGGTAGTGATAGTGGGATTTATAGTATATGTATTCTAAAGTAGTGCAGCCGTAAGGTATATCGTTTTTGCTGACCATTAATTAGACTTTTGCTGGGCTTGAAAGACTGGAGCTCTAACTTCTTCTTTTTTTGTCTGATTCCTAATTACTCGGATGCACGCTAAAAACAGAATGGAAGTTTTAATGAAACACGTTAGTCTCTATATGTCATAGAAATACTAGAAAAATGTAAACTGACTGCGTTTACTAATCACATAATATACTATAATTATCATGTATACTTTGCTATAATGATAGAGTATTATTTTCTATATATATATTTCCGTCACTCATAAGTGTAGAGATTTATGAAATTAAAGAAAAACAGGGTACTATTATAAATTAGTATAAAGGTTATGTCGAGTTTTTTTGTGATATTAATTAAATATTTTTTTTCCAAGAGTCATTGTACTTTAACTAAAAAAATGGAAGCGTCTGTTTAATATGATTGTGAGCAAACGCAGCAAAGTGATGAAGTGTTTTATGCACGCGCGTGGAAAATCCAATTAGACGGTAATTGAAACCAGGAAATGAAATAGGTGTATATAGGTGTATAGTTCGAAAAGCAAGTGGTGTTCTCACGCATCCAGGAGTGACCGATTCCGAAGCGCCTTTATTGCGGTACCCTATACTCGATTTCGAATATACAGTGACATAATAGGCAAAGTTCCAGAATGCACCGTTACGCAAAGTGTTTCTAGGGTCATGGAGGAAGACAGACGTTGTCGGGGACAAGGATGCATTCATATATTAAACCATGTACCGCAAATAACCATTGGCATGTAACTTATACCCAAGTCCGCTTTTCTCGAAAGCATTGTATACACATGTGTTCATCACTGAATACCTAACATCTATTCAAACACACACGTCTTCTGTATTTTTTCTGTTACCCATATATTATATGAGTTAGAAGAAAGAATAATGAATAGTTTGCTTAACAATTGGAAACGGAATTTCAAATTAAAGAAGAGAATATAGACCGAGTACTAAACAACCATTAACAGAAAATTTTTGGTTACTGATAATTTAAATTACCTTTGGTTGCAATTCGAATCATTAGTAGCAACTATCATTTAACCAATTAGCCATCAAACAAAACCAATTAATCAAACCACCAATAATTATTGATGATGAATTTTAGTAGTTTAATCCCCCATTTACTGAATCTAGTAACCCATTGGGTCTACCAGTTGAGACTATTCTACACTGAAAAAAGGATTTGGTCCGATCAACAAAAATTATTATTCGCAAACGATATTCGACTCCAAAAATTGTAAAAAATAAATTTACATGGCCACCATCGTTTTTCAAGATAAACATTTTTTCTGAATCGTAAATAAATTCTAAAAAAGTTATGAGTAGCTCGGTGTTTCGGAAAAAGCTCTTCTTCAATAAAAACTTTCCAATTCCAAGACCCAATTTCTTAATAATCTCCTTCAAAAATTGTTTTAAAAATTGTTGAGATTAGCGTCGTTTTTCAAGACACTAATTTTTTTTAATCGGAAATAAATTCTAAAAAACTTATGAGTACCTTCGTGATTCGAAAAAAACTCTTTTCTAATAAAACAAACTTCAATTTGATGAAAAAAATATCAAATTTGATAATCGCTTCAAAAATTGTTAAAAAAAATTGTCAAGACCAGCCTCGTTTTTGAAGACACAAACAAAAATTAAAAACTTCAATTTTACATTAAGAAACTTTTAAATTAATTTTCTTCAAAAATATTGCAAAATTATTACCTATAATATACAAGTTTAATTTGCAGAAAGAAAGAAAGGTAGAAATTTTTTTTTAAATTTCGTACAATAAGTGCAAAAAAACAAAGTATGCTCTCTAAATCTAAATCAATGAAATTCCACTGAAGATCAGTAAAATTTAACTGAGAATCAGTGACTTTATTCTCGCTATTTTAATCAGAGGGATTTTACACATATATATAGAATATGTATGTACAGCGTTTTCTTGATCCAAAGAATATTTTCGTTTTTATGGGGCCTCGAACTTACCGGCTTCCCGAGCACTAATAAGTAACAAATGTCAGGCAAATCGAATCGATTTTTAAAAATTTTGCAAATCTAACCTCAGAATCGTACACGGAGAAAAATGGTGTTGAGTTTCTAGAAAAAGTTCCTATAGAATAGTAATAATTCTACTTTTATATTAAAAATTACTATTCATTGTAAAATGTACTTTGCACGAAGTGAATATTACTATGTTTGGTACTACTTACTACTTTAAAGTAGTAATTTTTCATCGAAAATAGTATAATTATTACTATTTATTTTTCTCCGTGTAAGCAGCGACCCTAAAAACCTACAAGGTAAATGCACCAGTTATCGGTAGATTTTTCAATTTTATACTTTAAACAAGATTATGTTTGTATTTACGAAGGTACTTATATTTTTATTATATTCAATGTCTTTTTAATGGGAAAAAGATTTAAACTTAATAAATAAATAGATTTTCTTAAGGATTGTCACCTGTAAATTAAGGAAATGAGAGAAACTTATAAAAGTTTAATACTTTGTTCTTTACATTATTTTAAAAACATATGATTTTTTTCAGAATTTTTTACCACATATTTTTTTCTTATAAAACTAAAATAAATTTGCAATTTAACATGGGCTCTTATGGGAACTTACATAAATCTTAGAAAAAAAGTATGAAGGAAATGAGAGAAAAATCTTTGATCTTGTGTACAGATAGACAATGTCAAAAAGTTAAAACTAAGAAAGTTTAAAGAAAGTTTACCACAGATTTAATGATTAAATAATTATTTTAATTTTAGTTTTCAAAGCAATAATAGAAACACATGAAAAGGTGTTAACATCGCAACAATGCATAACCTGCAAAAAATACTTTGATCTGTACACTTGAAGTTAACAATATTCTTTATTAATAAGTTAATAATTTTCATTTTTCTTTTGCATCATAATTATATTTTACGTTTGTTTATCATAATTTTCGTGTTCCCAACACTAAATATTAACCATAAGTCGAGTATGTATTGTCATGATTTTTAACACAATTTCAGAAAATTAATTAAATATATTTTGTAATATATAAGTATTAAACAAATTTTAGCATTAATTTTCACATCTTTTTTGATTGTTTTTTTTAATAAAATAAATATATACACTGAGAAAAAATGCTATTGAATCTATAGCACGCATATTCACATACGTTCAAAATCAGATGTTATTAACTTGATGTGATATGTAGTTTATTTTATAGCACTGCTTTTAAATCAAAAAATGACTTCATTGATTAATAGCGATGCTATAAATTAACTACATTTCGCATTAAGTTGATCACATCTGATTTTGAACGTATGAGAATATGTGTGCTATAGATTCAATAGCATTTTTTTCTCAGTGTAGATTTTTTGATTAAAATTATGAAATAAAAATTTTTTTTTTGAGGTTGCAAACATGCAAGACTTTACATTGTAGTAATGGGAACAATCCCCTTGCTCCTCACCACTCCTTGGACAATCTTTAAGTCATTCTGGAATTTTGAACATTTCTATAAAAGTATTAAATTTTCGGTTAGAGTGACAGCTGTAAAAAAGTTAAATTTTTTAGTGTAAAAATCAATGTTTTGTATTAATTTTTTTTAATATGCACTTCAATTCTTTAATTATATGTTTGCAATAATTATTAAATTCTTTTACTTTTTATAAGGAAAAACTAGTAAATCCGATAACAGATGTACGCTAAAGCGTTTTGACGGCATTGACGTTTTTTCAACTTTAAACCTTTTATAATATTTTTAATTACAATATACATTGCAAACAATGTTATAATAAGTTTAAAAAATGTTCCTTCTTTTAGATAAACTCTTTTCCTTACCATTTTTTTAATGTTTAGTTTTATTTTTAATCATTTCAAATTTACATTTTCCCTTAAGATGTCAATAACTGATGCATTTACATTAGATATTCATCACATACGCAAATTGAACAAAGAATTTCAAAAAATACAAAAATTACACAAAAGTGTTTCTAAAAATTTAAATGCGTATTTCTCGAAACAAGGTTTTTCAAACTGGTGGGCGTCATAGCGTCTCAACTATTTAATCAATCAACTTCGAATTTGCGGCTAGTTAAAGGAAACTAAATTCTACTGGGGTTATACCTATAATGACATATTTGTTAAATGAAATTTTCTTGAAGCTAATATAAAAAATGTGATTGTAAATTGTAGTTTAAAAGCTTTATTTAATCGTTTCTATTCAAACAGTCACAAGAATGTGTAAAGTAATCATTTTACGCACTGAAAATCACTTTACACACTGGAATTCACTTTACGCACTGCTAGCGGTGTGTAAAATTTTACTTCACACACCGCTATGAAAAGAAGTACTTTACACACTGTTTTTAGTGTGTAAAATTCAATTTTACAGGCTAGTGTTGCAAAAAGGTATTTTTTTTAAAGAAAGTATTCACCATTTTGTCATTTCTTTAAATTTTTTACTATTTTATTGATGTCCATTTTGTATTTTTTTAAAAATAAAATATATATTTCAAAAGTTCAAGAATGTATCGTTTTATTTGAAGAAAATTACATCGCTAAGTCATAGACGCTCCCCGTAAAAATTGTCAAATTTGGGTTGATTGTACACTGAGGAAACAATATATTTGAATCAAACATACACGGAAAAAATAAGTTCATGAAAGATTACTTGACAGTATTTGATTTTTGGATGGGACAATATTCTGTAAATATTTCAAAGACAGTCCTAGAATTTTTCATTGACTTATATGAAATAATCACGAGCAGTGCTAGAATATTTAAAATATTTCCACATAGAAATAAAAACTTAGATCTAAAATAATGCCAAAAAGAAAATAATCCCTTAATTTTGTTTTACTTTTTGTAACAAAATAATTGTTATTTATAATAATATTAATATATTGACAGCATTTTATTTATAATTAATTAATAAATAAATATTTATTTATTCTCTAAATTTGGATTCGCAAGAATGTTTATTTTTTTAAATTAGTGACTGATTTTTGTTCTTAAATAATTAAATGTTGCTCATAAATTAGTAGAAACTACTATTTATTAGTAAAATGTAGTAATTAAAAAGCAAAAAGTCGATCACTAATTAAAATATTAAAAAAATTTTCAAATTTAAATGTAGATATAGAAAATTGCCAGTTAATCTGTGGAATAATTAATTATTTAATTAATTTATAATTTGTTTATAATTGCTAATTAAATTGATCAATTTCATATTAATTATTTTCTCTCAATATAGAAAATTATTGGTTTTGAATAGATTTGAATTAATTCAATATATTTAATAGAATAATAATAAATTATGTGAAAATTAGTTTTTTAAAGTGAATGATTATTTGTATAGGCAAATAATATATTCTTTAATTCAGATAAATTTTCCCTCAGTACAATATAAAAGTTTTTAATATCTCAAGAAGAGAAATGAATATTATTGCAATACTTAATTCAAAATTTACGTTTGTAGAGAAAGGAGAAAAAATACGCAGAAATCTTTACGAATCACATTCCCAAGATTCTTTGAAGTTTAATCTTCAAGTTAAACTAGTTTTTATCAATTTCATTTACAAATCGTTGATCATATCATGCGATAAAAGATCATGTAAAATATATAGAAACGAGAATAATCATTATAAAAATGTATTAAAACTAAAAATTTTGTTTTCTTTTTCAAAAACGTGAAATTGTAAATATGTAAGAAATCTTGTTAAATCATTGAATCTTCGCCCCTACGGTATACGCATACATATAAAATAAAGACTCTCGGTCAAATAATGATCAAGTCATGCCTGATACACAAATTGCTGTCGACTAATTGCTGTTAATAACAAGTTATCATGGCGCTTGTTGCATAGATGGACATAGAAAAAAGTGACTGTCTTTCAAGATAGAATGAGTATCGTAGAATTTGTTTCTTTTCTTGCTTATTGGAGCGAAACAACGAGTTCTCCCTTTCTTATGGAAAGTACTTGGAATATTCTGAGAATGTCAGTGAAGCATCGAGTTGAACGATGCCCATGTGCCCGCGGTATTTTAAGTATGCCTACGCCAACAACGATCGAGATGAAAAGGTTCTCGATTTTCGCTCTACACATTTCATCAGGTTGTAAATTTTCAAGAGTTATGTAATGGAAGGAAGGACGAGAAAAAAAAATATATATATATATATGGAACAAGTCTCGCATAGTTCATAGTTGTCCGCCTACAATATCTAATTTAACGAGAAAATCTCCAACGAAATTTGCGGAGCCTTCAGTTATTTAATCAGGAAATTGCCATCGGAATTTGAAAAAGGAATTCAATTTGTCTAGATTGCATGTTGAAGTAGAAAAAAGAAGTAGCGGAAAAAATTTTTTTTGTTTTTTTACTTTTTAACCATTTTTTGTAGTTCCTGGAGACATAAATAATTAGGAGGATGAGTAAAAAAATTTCATAGTTCCAGGAGGCGCCAATAAAAAAACGTATTTGAAACAACTATAAAAAACTATTAAATTATCATCTAAATTAGCGAAAATAAAATTATTTATTTACGTTTTATAATTGTTTAATTTCATTTTTTAATCTTTTCCCCTACCTACTTTTGTTTATATGTAGGGGAGACCGGGGCGTAATGGATCACTATCCTGGGCGTATTAAATGATCATCAATGAAATTATAATTTTGATCATGAAATATTATTTAATATTGACAATTTTCGTTTCTATTGTACATTTATAACAAAGAATATTGAAAATGGAAGATATTTAATTTAAACTTTAAACATTTTCATGCAATTTTCAAATTTTAAAAAGTTGTAGCGAAATGCAAAATCCATTTACTTAAAAAATCTATTCTCCAGTTACTTTTTTTATAAAGGGTTATCATTGGTACTTATTAATATATAAATTACAAGAAATTAAACTTGACAGGATTATTTTATTAATATTTTAAATATAATAGGTTTTTCTTAATAAAATAAGCAATAAGTGATCTATTACGCCCCGGAGGTGTTTGTTGAAAATTTTGTTCTTTTTTATCAATACCGTAAGTATTAATCAAAAATTGGCAATTGTTCTTTAAGAACAATTGTTTAAAGCGCAAAACCTGATATACACAAATTTTTTACAAATAATTTTGAAAAAGATATAATAAAAAATCAAAAATTTCAAAAATTTATTTTCAAGCGTCAAAATCACTTTTTCTACCATATTTTTAACAATAATAAATGAATAACAATGAAACTTGGTACAAACTTACAGTATACCAAGTACATTATTTTGATCAAAAACCGAAATTACTCTGATTTACCACTTTTGAATAAATTCAAGTGATCCATTACGCCCCGGTCTCCCCTGCCTTATGTATTTAATATGAATATACCTAAAAAAGAAATATTCCCAATCGCCGGGAAATGAACTCACGACCATACTCTCTAAATCTGGATATGTGAAATTTCACTTATTCTACGTTGTAAGTAGTCTTCTCGATCAATAAGTGCATATGGGCAATTCCACGTGAGATTCAGTAGCCTATAAGTCTGAAAATATTGAGTTTAGAAAAAAGTTGTTAAAAAATGAAAGTTTTAGTTTTTTTTGAACTTTTACAAAATGTTTTAAAAAAATACGTTTCTGTTTTTTTTAAATACAGAATAGAAAAAAAATATTTTTGGCCGATTTTAAGAGGTCATAGGTAAAACTCAAGTGGAATTGCCCATATACACTTATAAATATGTGAATTTTTCACTTATTTTGAGTAAAAATTTCACTAATGATGCATTCCACGTCAGAAATATCACGATTTGCGAAGGGTACGCCGATTTCCGAAAAACTTCGTGGAATTACGGTTCTATATAAGAGACTTCTTTCACGGAAAAAATTTCTTATGGAAAACACAAAGTTTTTTGTAAAATATACAACTAGGTTAAGTTGTGCTTTGTGCAGGCGAGTTTTGTGTTTCCAACAACCTGGTTTGTGCGTACCACAAACCAAACTGTAATAACACCAAGAAATTCACGCATGCGCAAGAAAATTCAAGTGAACGTCTGCTTGTCGTCTGCTGCATGACTGTTTAAGCTGTTGACTCATAAGGTAAAGATTGTGACCACACTGAGAGAAGAAAAGCATAGAATCCGTACTGTGACAGACACCGGCTGTGTAAAATGCGTGTCAGTTCCCGTTCTTAATTTTATTCAGTTGGTGTCATTCATAGTTCAGATACTATACTCAAGAAGCGCGGCGGCAGTACGAACTAATTAGTACAGGATCTGTTTCATAGCGACCGATAGATACTGTACTTCTAAACAGTAGCATTTGAAGAACAACATCTGTACCTCAAGCCAAAGTCAAAATACGTTTCACATTTTAGCACAACACCTATCACACAGTGGCACTGCTGCTGCGTTCAATTGGAGTACAGATGCTGAACTTTTACATTTCAGAATCTGTGCTTTTCTTCTCTCAGTGCAGACAAAGTCTGGTTTGTGTATTTCCCAAACTCTACCGTTTGTGGATACTACAACCGCCGTTCATAGAAAAATTTTATTTTTGAATAAAATTTTTTTTTTTAATTTTGTTAAACAATTTTTTGTTTATTTACTCCTCTCAGAGAAAAATATTGTTAATATATTTGGATTCCTTATAAATTCACCTTTAATTTCATAAAAAAAATTGATAGAGACTTATCTGGTACCGGAAATATTGAAGTTTTTATAAAAGAAAATGTCACCACGCAATAACACCATACCGCACAGGTCGCGTAATATGTTTCCGGAGTCGTCCATTGCTGCTGCAAATAGGTCTTTTCTTTACAAAAAACTTCAATATTTTCCGGAACCAGTTGAGTCTCCATCAATTTTTTTATGAAATTAAAGGTGAATTCATAAGGAGTCCAAATATATTAATAACATTTTTCTCAGAGAGGAGTAAATAAACAAAAAATTGTTAAAAAAAATTTTTTTAAAAATGTTTTTATTAAAAAACAAAATTTGTTTATTAATTTTTTTTTTGGTTTTTAAAGTATATACTTTTATCTCAAAAATGTGTAAATTTTATTAAATTCCATAACAATGTTTTATAAAATTAATATTAAAATTAAAAATAGTATATCTTCAACAATTTTGATTTTTTTTTAATTTGGGGGATAGAAATCTCTTATATAGAATTATAATCCTACGAACTTTCGCGAAAAACTGAGTACCTTTTGCAAATCGTTATATTTCTGATGTGAAATGCATCTTATTACAAGTGTATATGCACTTATTGATCGAGAAAGACGACTTATAACTTAGAAATAAGTGAATTTTCACACATTCAGATATAGAGAGTAACATTCGCACACCGATAACCTAACTAACCACGCACGCTTTTTGTTAAGGAAAACTGCCACGGGAAACTTAAGCGCCCTATTATTGTTAGGGGTTATAATAGCAATTTCTACACGGATTTATATAGTAACACTTAATACTGGAATTTAATTATTTTACTATATTTTCGTCGTTAATTTTATTAACAATTTTGTTGAATTTACTTCTGAGTTTTTTAGATTTTCTGGATTAAAATAATTCTTAAGGTCCTTATTTATTAAAAATGATATTAGATCATTTAATAATTTTAAAATGATTTCATTTTAAGCAATATTAATTAAGTCTAATATAGTAAATAATATAATTTTTTTCATTCTTTTTAATTTCGCTCTAAAACAGTTCATGAAAGTGCCGCCTAGACGGCATGAAAATTCTCTCACAAACGAAATGAAGCTAATAGAGTTTAATTTTATTTTGTCCCAGATTTCAGTTGATGAAAAAAACATTTCAAAAATAAAATTTCTTGACTTAAGTAAATTTGAAAAAAAGAATATAGGGTCAGCCGGGGTAAATCCGAACGCGGGGTAAATCCGAACGCTAATTATTTCAGCTTTATTAAAATTTTAAAAAATAAGTTAGACATGAAAATTTTTACCTCAGATCCTCTTCAAGAGATTCTAAGTATTATCCCATTTTCCGTTTGTTAATTAGCAACAGCATAAACAAAGATAACGAGTATTGCAAAAATGATTAAAAATCAAAGATGACACTCTTTCAGTACTTTGTCTCGTATTTGAAGAAAAAGAAGCTAAAAATTCATTTTATTATTTATAATTGTTTGTTATGAATACTAGAACAGAAACTATTTTTGATTTTTGCCTTCTGTTAACTTTTATTAATAGTATCAGACCGTTCGTATTTACCCCGGAAAATTGGAAAACCGGGGTAAATCCGAACGGTATTTTCAATAATTTTTTCATATATCAGAGCCACACAAAATTATTGATTTTATTTGATTACACTATTATTTTAACATTATAAAAGTACATAAAAAAGTTTTTCTTTCTATATGTATCCTTGTTAGTAATTAATAAGCAGAAACTTAATCTCTGTTCTCTCGAAGGAGTGTTCCACTTTTTTTGCCAAATGGTTTGTTGAAAAAAGTTTTTCAGGATCTTAATAAAATTTAGTATTCTGGGGTTTTTGGGGTCACTGATTACCAATTTGAAGTCAGTTTTTAAAAATTCAAAATGGCGGATCCAATATGTCGGACGAAAATTAAAAAAACTCATTGGATTCGCTCGAAAATTGTTACTCGGGGGTTTTCAGGATTGCTGATTACGAATTTGAAGTCAGTTTCTCAAAATTTAAAAAATCACTTAAAAATTAAAAGAAGCGGATTAAAATTTCTAAAACTGGAGAAATTTTTATGAAATTTGTGTATCATATTGTACCCGCAATTCTGAACGATGAAGCTCTGATGCTCAATTCGTCATCAGCGACCCCGAAAACCCCCAAGTAACGATTTTCGAGCGAATCCAATGAATTTTTTAATTTTCGTCCGCCATATTGGATCCGCCATTTTGAATTTTTAAAATCTGACTTCAAATTCGTATTCAGCGACCCCGAAAACCCCCAAGTGGCAAGATTCAAACAAATTTGATCATTTTTAAAAATAAGTTTTAGGAAAGTCTGCCATATTGAATCCGCCATTTTGAATTTAAAAAATTTGACTTTTATTTTTGTATTTACATTCAATCACTCCAAAATACTTTCTGTACCAAGTTTTGCAAAAATCCGTTATGATTTGATAAAGTTATTGAAGGTTTTAATTGTGTAATGCATTTTAATTTTTAACTTGTTTGATTTTTGTATTTATATTTGATGCATTATTACGTAATAGGTTTATTATCGTATTTTTTTGAGTTTTTATATAAGTTTAACAATTGCAATACTTTAAATTTATTTTCCCTAAGATTTTTCTGAAATACAGTGGCGTTCGTATTTACCCCGGTATTTTAGGAAAGTTGCAAAGTATCGGAGTAAATACGAACGCTAAGTTTCCTGCGATTGTAATTTAACAAAAATTTTTGGTACCCCATAAAATTGTTCTATGGAAGTAAAGCAACAACTTCATGCACCAGAATACCGGAAGTATTGTCTTTTAAAAGAAAAAACTTATGTTATGGTTGAAACCTACTAAAAGCGTTCGGATTTACCCAGGCTGACCCTAGTAAAGACAACAAGTAAATTAACTGAAATGCGATGACGAAGAGGGAAAATTTACTTGAAAAAAAATTAATACAAACTGGTGGTTAAATCAGTGGTATGCGTTTGATAGTGGTTTAATGGTGAAATGTCTTTCTGCAAATGGTGCGATCCATACGCATCGCTTATGGAAGGCAAGAGTCCATTTGTTAGCGGAGGCCTCTTGAGAAAACAGAAGCTAAAGGGTGCCACTATGGATTATGGCTATTCTGCAGATATCTTTAACATTGCTTTGATGATAATATGTGCAAATATACATTTCATCTCTTGCGGTGAGCTTTTTTTCTTCCTTCTGCACCAGAACAAAAAAAAGAAATATTCGCAGGAATTCGTGTTTGTACTCCAGTTATTTTTGAATTATTACTTACATATATGACTCATTAACATAGAAAACCTGCTCAATATGTTATTTCAGAGTATTTTTTGCATTTATTAATTAATAATAGTCATAAATTTATATTATTTATTTAATATATAGGACAATAATCCTTATTACAAAATAATTTAAAAAAACGGTTTTAACAAAAAGCAAATAAAAATAAGCAAACTCTAAAACTGTAACGTCATAATGGTTCAAATGACCTTAATGTAAGTAATATAATTATAATTAATATGTAAATAATGATTGTTCTTTAAAGAATTTCTTTAGTAAAGACTCTTTCTGCAATAATAACAATAATTTTTTTTTTCAAGTAATTTTACGCACATTTTTCAATATTTTAAAAACAAATTAATTATTATTATTAACAAAAATGGCTCTACTAAACAATTTTTCAAGAACAATTTTATCAGCAAATTATTGTCAATTTCTTCCGTCATTATATATCTTTGTCGATCCATTCGACTTTTTCGACGAAATCGCAGTGGCACGTACGTGCAACTACTTTTTTCTTTTTTTTGCTTCGTTTTCATTCTTTTTTTTGTCCCGTGGCAGCAGTGGAAGTCTTTCACCCCCAGTACTGTACGGATGACTAACACTGTAGACAATGTGGGGACCTTACTTGTTTGATATGCTCACATGTATGAGAAAATTTCATATATGTATATATATATATATATATATTATATATAAAGTGGTGGATGTGTGTATATTGGTGATGTGTTACCGGTTTACGTGGGCGAGCCCTTCGTGATTCGAACCGTCGAAAAAGAAAGTGTACAACGACAAATAATGCGCGGGAAAAAATGCGTTCTTTAAAGAAAGAAAAAAGAAATATTTATTAATATACGTAGTGAAAATTTATCAACGTTTCTTCTTTTTAGATTATTTTAATATTTTATTGAATGATGAAAATAAAATTCCTGACTATTATTATAAGTAATAAAAATAGTATATTTCGTAACGAGCGCAAGCAGTTGATAATTTTTGAATGAGAACTTTTTTTAAAATAAACTGTAGGCAAAGCGAAGCTTTCAAAAAAGTGCTCGTTCAAAAATTGACAACTGCTCGCACAAGTTACGAACGATATTTTTCATAACACACTGAAAGAAAAATATGGAAGGTACAGGCATAATTTAGGTTAGGGTAAAGTGCGGAAAGATGCCCCCCAATTAGAAAATTACATCTAAATTCAATAAATATTGATATTTTTAAATGACTATTCGATTTTTATACACTATTACTATTCATCATTAACATATGTAAGGACCCGAGTCGAAATTTAAACCCTACTTTGAGGATTTAAACACTGAATAGAGTCTCCTTTACTGCTATTAACGCCTTTAGCATCTATTTTACTGATATTTTAACCTACAGGTCTATCAAGTTTCAAGAAACTTATAATCCAGAACCTACTTTGACTCTCTTTTAACCTATTAGGCCCTCTTTTTAATATGTTCACCCTACATTTATAAATTACTATAATTGAAAAAATATTTCGTTCACTCCAAGTACAATGTACTTATGTTTAAAAACCATTTTGGAAGTTGACTATCTTCCACGTTTGTTTTAGAAATAACGTAAGTTAGAGGATTGTTTTGGAAACTACGTATCTTTCTGTTCCGTACAGAAACAACGTAACTCTGACTGTGGCTTTAGAACGTCTACTATTGTACTAAATAATATAATAATTTTATTTAAAAAATTACATTATTATTAAACATATACATTTCAATTCATCAACTTTAAAAAAATTCACTTAACAACAAAATATTAACTTTAAAATAATAGTAACAATAATACAAAGTAGAGCCTCTAAAGCAACTGTCAGAGTTACGTAGTTTCTACACGGAACAGAAGGATACGCAGTTTCCAAAACAATCCGCTAACTTACGTGATTTCTAAAACAAACGTGGAAGATTGGTAACTTCCAAAATGGGTTTCAAACATAAGTACATTATACTTGGAGTGAACGATTTAATAAATTATAATTCACTTAGTGAATATTTTTAGTAATTATTTAATTATGTAAAAAAGTATTTTCGAATATTTTTCAGAAACTTTATTCAAGCTCTTTGTCATTAAGAAATTAAAACAATTCTTTTAACGTTTTCAAAAGTAAAGCTGTACTTTTCGGAAACTATAATTTTAATATTGCAATGAACATATTGTCTAAATTCATTTAATAAAATTATAGTTCCTGAAGAGGACAGCTTAGCTGTTGAAAACGTTAAAGAAATTGTTTTAATTTTTCCATTGACTTCACTCGGAGTGATCGTTAACTTCAACACTTAATTAAGATTTTAATAAATTAATTTTTTGTTTGAAAAATTACTTTATTAAAGTCTTGTTTATAAAATAAATAATAATTAAAACATGAAATTACCCTTTCCTAAAAAGGTATTTTTTCATTTAAAAATTGGTCAAAATTAAATTAGATATAAATTAATGCATGAACACTAATTATTATTATTATCATTACGGCTTTGTAGGGTCTAGGAGTATGAAAGTAGGTTATAAAAGGTTTTACAATGTAGGGTGTAGGAGAATGAATGTAGGGTTTACTGAATTCGAAATAGGCCCTCCTTTATTTCTCCAAATGGAAGATTTGGAATTTTCCGCCGGTTTTGGGAGTCAAAGTAGGGCCTAAATTTCATTAAAGTTAGAACCTCATTTACTACTCCTAACTCTCAACAAGCCCTGAAAATTCAGGGTTAAAGTAGGGCTTAAATTTCGACTCGGGGACCAAATACCTGTAATAAACAATAAATGAATCAGAACGAAAATGCGAAAAGTCTGCATTTGGCCATATATCCCACCTGGGTGGGTAAGACGCCCCCTGCTGTAAGTTAATATCATTTATTACATCAATTATTATAAAAAATGTAAAACGCGGATCTAATATGTTTCTCTGGTTAATTTGAGACAAGAAAATAATTTCAAATATTTTCTTACGTGTTAAAAATCCTTGATTCTCGTAATAAGAAATTTTGTCCAGTTTCTTTGAAAATTTTTGCACTCTTTTAGCAATCTGAAATTTTCACATTATTGTAACTAATAACCCCGAGGTGCTAGCGGGCTGGCATTTTACAGAGAAATTGTTATGACCAATAGGTATAAAAAGAACCAATAATACATAAATATAGTTTCTTCCATATTATTGCACGGAAAAAATTAGTTGCTGAAATTTTCCTCGACTTTGTAGAAGACTTTCGGATGTAGTCGAAAGTATTTAAATTTTTAAATCACTCTGTTTTAAAAATTATATTGAAAGATCGAAGAAAAAATGTACTACATTCGAAGAGAATTTAGAAAAAGGATTTGAAACTTTCAGCGACAGTCGAGGAAAATGAAAACACAGCCAGCGCGAACGTTTCAGCGACAGTCGAGGAAAATGAAATCACAGCCAGCGCGAACGATTCAGCGACAGTCGAGGAAAATGAAAACACAGCCAGTGCGAACGATTCGGCGACAGTCGAGGAAAAAAGACGTGTCCAAATTTTCTTCTACAGTATTCTAAACTTTCAACGATAGTCGCGGAAAATGAAAAATTCTGCGGACCAGTAAAAAAAATTCTTTCAGTTCTTATTTATTTCATTCCTTTTATGCCTTATATTTAATTACAATCCTACATTTATACATAATCACGACACTCATCACATGTAATTTGACACTATTTAATCACTAATAACCTGCCTAAAACTAAATAGCTAACACCAATACGCATATTATCCTACACTTTCGTTGTTTCGCACGCTATATGAATCTACTTTTTCATCGTCCTTATATGTATACTAAATGGAACCTTTCTTTACCGCTTGTGAGAAAAAGTGCAATATTTTGAAAATTAAAAATCTCAAATATTTCTCTTCAACATATTTTAGAATTTTAAAGAGTATTTCAGTATACGTTAAGGACTATTTTACAATTATTTTTAATTTATTAAATGAATAGAAAAATGATAATATTTAATTAAAATAATAACTAAGGCAATAAAATTATTTTCTGTTCATTATTCTAAAAACTTATTTAACGATTAATAATTATATTTTATATATACATATAAAAAGATTTTAATCCTCCAATATATAATTCACAAACACTGTAGACAAGAATTTGTAAATGAACGGTATTAAATTGACTGCAGATCGCGTTTATCGCCTGAGAGTATGCGCATCTTTTCTGCGCACCGTTTTCCTCGACTCGTCGACGAAACTTTGTATCAAAGTGTTACAATAATTCCACGACTTTTTTCCGCTACTAGGTTTATAAAAAGTCCTCGACTTTTTTAGAGAATTTCTGCTAAAATCATAGAGTATTTCTATAAGTTTATAAAGTATTTTTTCATATCCGAGAGTCTTCGAGTAGTAGCTGAAAACTTCAGCGACTAATTTTTTCCGTGTGGAGATCTGAGAAAGGGAGGGGCATCTATCCGCACTTTACCCTATATTACCCATATAGTATTGTTGGAATAGAAACAGCCCAACAGTTAGGGTATTTCAACCATACCATTAGAACTAGACAAAAATTTCTAAAGCGCATTAACCTCTTAACCAGATATCACATCAGTTTCGTTCGCTCACAAAAGAGGTGCGTGTGATTCAGGGAGGAAGAGGTGTGATTCTGACATATATATTACAAATTATAGGTTAAGTGCTTCTCATTTTTAAATTTCTCATTTAACCTAACTATTGAGGTAAAATCAACATTTGTTTTCTCAAAACTTGACAGAAATTCATAAACATAACCAAATTCCTAACATACCGAAATCATTTCTTTCAGTGCAAGGTGCAAAAAAGTGCCCTTTTTATTGTTTTTTTTAAGTGTTATGAAAATAACTTTTTTCTACTAGGAATTTCCACTACTTTAAATTAGTTAATACCTGAACTCAAAAAACTATTCTCAAAAATTAAAATCAAATTCTTTAAAACGATTCAATTGTTTTTAAAAAATATTCGAAATTCAATTATTTTCCATAACTGTAGTATTTTCATAATATTTCACAAAAGAATTTAATTATTTAAAAACATTGATAAAATTTAAATATTAGAATAAATCATAAAATTCATCACAATATTTCAATTATTTTTAATACAATCTTATAAAAAATGTATTGAAAAATGTAAATATTCTTAAAAAGTTCATTTTAATTCCTCAAAAAAATCAATTAATTAACAATTTTTTTTTAAATTCTTTGGAAAAATACAGTTATTTAAAATTTTTTATAAAATTTTTTGCAAGAATTAAATATTTTCCACATTTTTTTTAGAAATCATTAACCTTGTAAAAAAATGGTTTATTAATAAAAAAAACCGTCTTCTTTAGAAATCCATTTTGTCGATTTTGCATATTTTAAAATTAAGAGGGGAGGGGGGTTGTTTTAAAAATTTTAAACGTATTGGTTTTTCATCTCTAGGTGCCCTGAACTGTAAACAATTCTTATCTGAATACCTTCTCAGAAGAACCAGACGTATAACAATTAATTGCTATTGTAATTTTTAATTCTGTTTTTCTCGAAATAAGGGGTTTTTGTATTCTAAACTTAAAAATTCTGTAACTCAGCGAATTTTTAATAAAAAATGTTGTAAGACAACTCAAAACTTTTTAAATTTTGCAAGAAATACGCCCATATAAATAAGTCTTTTGACTACTTTGATGTAAATTCGACAATCAAATATTTTTGATGAAAATTAAGAAAAAAGTCAGGAAAACAAAAAATATGGAATGGAATTCTTGTTAGTTTTGTTAAGTTTCTATAAGGGCCAGTTTCACCAACTCTGATTAAAAAATAATCAGTAATTAAAGTCAATTTAACGGATCATGATTGGTCAGTTATAAGGATTTAATCATTGATTAACTTTTAATCGGTGTTGGTGAAACTGACTCTAAAACGAGTTTTTTATTCGTCAAGTTTAATTTTTTGATAACTATTTTTTTACTATACTTTTTTAGTTTGAAAGTTATACTTTTTGCTACTTATTTTTTTTAAATTAATTATCGAGTGTAAAGTTTTATTTATATATCATCATTGCCAAAAAACCAAGATCCAAAAAAAATTTGATTTGAATAACAATAATCCGATTTAAAAAATCTTAATTTTTAACAACTTGGATTTTTATAAAAAAATGTTATGAGAAATTTTGTTTGAAAAAAAGGAAATTGTTTAAAAGATTGTATATATAAAAATTTTGGAGTGACGGTGCACCTGATGTTTGAGGTTAAAGTGAATGCGCTTGCAAAGTGAGATAAGTCTGTGATTTGAGATATTATTCTATTTGAGAGATTTGATGCGAGCTCTCAAGTGATGTGGTACGCAGAGGTATTACTGTAATCGGTAAATTTTATCATGCGCGCGGTCACAGTTACGGGTGCTAAAGAGGCTTATATGCCCAGTTTTATACACCTATATATATATATATATATATATATATATATATAGTGTAGAGTGTACAACGTATAGTAGTGTATATGGTATATAAGCACTATATATACACTTTACAGTCAACGTGAATCACGTAACGGCTTTGCTACGAATCAAGGAAATTTATTACCCTCCACCGCCAGATATAGAGTCAATATTGACAAAATTGCTATGGTAACTTTATTCCCACCCAAGATAAATTCCAACGAGATGATAAAAAAATATTTACAAAATGAATATTTTGCATTAGTTATTTGCTCCGGGATTTCAACATATTGTAATTACTTTCTTTAGTGCCAGGAACTTGAAATTTGCGTCAGGCGAATTATTTAAGTGAATTTTTTATTTAACGTTCGGAAAAAAATTATTTATCTGCAACTGTAATAACTTTCTTTGGAATAGCGAAATTCTCAAACTGAATGAACTAAAAATATCGCTAATATAATGAAATTTATAGTTGCTGCAGTTAAAAGTTTTTTTTCAATTATATTTATTTAATGTGTAATAATAATTAAAGTATAATGACCAAAACTAAAACAAATAGAATATTTTTTTATAAACTATACAATTTTCGAATTTGTAAATAAATTATTTACTATAAATTTATTTATTATTATAATAAATGTTGTAGTTTATAAATAAATTGATAGTTTTAATATTCGAATGTGTAGAGAAATCCAATCACAGTTCACAAAAGTCATTTATATTTTCAATTTTATTCCTCTATTAGACAAATTTTGTCCTAAACATACTCACAAACGATTGCATGTCCTAAAGCCATAACTCAAATATCTATAATACAAATTCTACGAGACAAAACATGTCGTAACTATTAATTCATTCAGAAATCTATAGAAAACCTAAAGAAGTGCTAATCGATGAAATTAATTATTTCTTCTATAAATAATTATTCTTTACACGTTTTCCTTAAGCAGCATTGAAAAAATAAAATTAATTTTTCTGAATATCAACTAAAATTTATTTTAAAAAAATTTATTTAAAAAATTATTTACCTTAAAATATAGTAAAATCTAATTTATTGTTTCTATTCATATAGAAATAAATAATATTAATAAATGAAATAAATAAAAATAATAAATAATATAAAAGAAATAATAAAGAAAGCATCAATGGTCACTATAATAATTGGAGTAAAAATAAATATTCTAGTCTCGTTATCTAGAGACATTAATGCCGAACAAATGCAGCACTATTCCAAATGATATTTATAGTGACAAACGCAGAATATGTTGGAACAAAAAAAGCAGGCCTATTTAAAATGGTTTCAAAAATTTCATTATCATTGTAATTTAAAAAATATCGAAACGTAAATTGAATCCTTATGCAAATGAAACATTTTATGTCCTCTCTTCGCCATGAAAAATAAAGTAAAAAAACGAAAAACTGAATTTAAAATTCGTCATCTCTGTAGAGAGTATTTTTAAATTATAAATATTTTTATCTACATTATTAATATAGATTTATAAAACTTAATTAAATATAATTAAAAATAATAATTACGCTTATCCGCAGAAAAATATCAAGTATACGAAACATTAAAATTCGTTTGCGAACGTAAAAAGTAATTTTACTATATTATTGTAAACGTACCATAATTCTGTTAAGAAATGTTTAAAATTATTTAGTTATTAATTAAATAAATGTTTCTAATTATTTTTAAATTGAAATAATAATACTTTATTCTATTAAATAATAACATACGTTTATTATTATTATTTACTTAACAATTTATACGCCCTTACGAAAATAATAATATTTATAAAAGTAATAATAATAATAATAGAATAATAAAAACAATAATATAATAATATTAATAATAAAAATAATATTAATAAAATAATATAAATAAAATATTTGTTATTTAAATTATTTAAATATTATTAATAATCACGTTTGTCATCATTTAATGGTAGAATAAGGTGTTAATAGGAATATAAAGAAAAAAATTTCTAGTGAAAGAATAAAGATAAGAGAAAAAGAGTAGAACTTTACCTTAGGGAATTGTGCATTTTGAAAAATTTTACTCTCAACTGCCAGTCTTGATTAAAATTCACCTCTTCCGCCACGTGTAGTGAAACTAAAAACACGAAACACGTTTTACGAAAGATCAGCCATACGTCCGCTCAGATTGAATGCGCGTTAACAACTGAGCGCTGAGTGTATGCTTTCGAGTTAAGAAGACTGAAACTTCCGACGAAGATTCCCGAACTCGATTACCGTATACCTAAATCGTTTTCAAATTTATTTTCATTGATTAACAATCATTTTCTATTGCTAAATAATTATTCACTTTTACAACCGTATAATATATATATATAAAAGTATTATGCTCTCCTAAAATAAATAGAGTATAAAATTTGTTTTCCTATAAACATAAAATTTTCTCAATTTTTAATTATAATATAACATTATTTATGCCACAACATCTCTTAAATTGAAAAACTATGATTATCCTATTTTTTGACAGAAATAAAATAAAATTTACTTTAGATGTAGTAAATTATATTTTAAATATAGTAGAATTTTCTCGAAATTCGCACACAGAAAATAACCCGACTCATTTTTGTTGCAACTCATTTGGAAGTCGGTCTCGAAATGAGTAATCGACAACTTCAAGTTACTCGAAATGACGAGTAATCGTCAACTTCAAGTGACTCAAAATGAGGAAAATAACAATATTCTAGTTACTTTCTTTTGTGTTTCGCATGTTTCGTGTTCCATGGTTGCCCATCCCTGTCTGTCAATTGACAAATGTCTAACCTAAAATTTTTTTCCATTTCTCATAAAAACAATTAATCGACTGCAAGTATTAATGTTTTGATAAGTGCAACGTGTTTATTAGTTATAAACAATTATTTTAATTCATATTTTTATAAATTATTCTTACCTTTTCCAATGTGATATTTGTAATTTTATCGTAAAGAAAAAATTATACCCCTTAAGACTCATTTTGAGTCTTTTCCCTAGAAACTCAGAATGAGTCAAAGGGGTATCATTTTTTGTTGCAGTTCAAAATGAGTTTCATATGCGACTCATTTTGAGTCCGGTTTTTTTCTGTGTAGTATTGAAAATGAATTTAATAGAAGAAATTAAGTTAAATTTATTTTGAAAAAATTTTCTAGAAACTCAAAATGAGTCGAAGGGGTATCATTTTTGATGCAGTTCAAAATGAGTCTTATATGCGACTCATTTTGAGTTCGCTTTTTTCTGTGAAGTAAAATTTACTTCGAAAAAAGTAAAATTTCATCAAAAATGCTCTTAAATTTCCACAGTTTAAGTATTGTAATTTTATAATAGTCAAAAATACTGTTTAATTTTTTTCCGTTCATATTTCATTCTAAAATCTGTTTTACACAGTACCCCACAGCACCGAAACTTTCCTAAAAATTTATTAAATATTTACTTGCTATATTCGAAATATTCAATTGCAATGTTTATTGAAAGTTGTGTAAAGATCTAAATGTCCCGATTAAATAAATGTTTAGCGCTAAACTTTCCTGAACATTACAATAAAATCTTCGCCTAATTTTAATTATAATTATAATCAGGCGAAAATTTTCAGGAAATGTTCACACTAAACACTTATTTAATCGAGACATATAAATCTATACACAATTTTCACTAAACTTTTCAGATAAATATTCCGAATATTGCAAGTTAATATTTAATAAATATTTAGGAAAATTTCGGTGCTGTGGGGGATAAAAATGTTATTTAACTTTCGTAATTTGTGTATGGCCCCTTATAAAAATTGGCCGAGCAATAAATATTATTGTTATTATTTTTATCCATACACCGGAGAAAAATATAGTATTCAACTAACTATCTGGAGGGACCCCTGTTAAAAATTCCTGCGAAGGATCTTATACAGGATCCTGTTTCAGGAATATTCGTAAGATCCATTGCAAGTTCGTATACGTAAGAACGCAGTAGCGTTCTTATGTACCCAGGATCTCTAGTGAAACTTAATAAGATCAAGCGTGTTATCCTTTGTACCGAAACAAACAACAACGTAGCATCTTGGACAGTTTCCTTTGTAAAATCATTTGTAAGATCTTGCATTAACAATCTGTAAGTAAAAAACTTTCGTGATCCTGTGCAGGTTCCGATGCAGGAACTTTAGCTATTAAATGATCCTGCAAGGGTACTGTACAGGAACACTTGCAGGATCATGTACAGGAAACTTTTTAATTTTTTAAATGTTACGTTTAAAATTTTGTTTATGTTAAGCAACATTTGACAGACATAAACTTTATTTTTTAATATTTTAGGCCCGTATAACAATGTTGGACAGAAAAATGGTTTGCGCATTCGAGAAATGCATAGAAAACTACTGCGCAGGAGTTAAAAATATAAATAAATTAATTGAAGAAACCGTGTAGGATCTTTTACGGGTCACACAGTTAAAAGTAAATCTTACTTTAAGAGCTGTCTGAAATTAAACAAGTCGTGAAAGTATTAAAGGTCTTAATTTAAGCTGCGCTTGCGTGAAAATAAGGATAGGCATTCTGAACTTACATTTCTTATAACTGTAATTAATTTCAAAATAATTTACTCCATATAATAGTTAATATTCATTAATTTTATCAAATTTTAATCACATTTTTAGAAGTCAAATAAAATGACAGCTTTAGGTTATGTTTTTATATTGTTGACAAAATAGACTAGTCCTTATGTGTTCAGTTTCCGAAAAATCTAAATATTTAACTTTTTTACCGACAGTAAGTAAATTTTAAATGTTTCCACATTATAAATAGAAGTTCCTTTGATTGGTTGATGTTGGACAATTTTTCTACTATTCGTAGTTACAAAATCTGTCAGCAGAGGGCGTTTCGTTATAACTGACTACACATATTCGGAGCGTTGACAATAAAAAACAAAAAACATAACCTGAAAGTGTCAAATATATTTCAAGCGCTGACAATAAAAAACAAATACATAACCGGAGAGTGTAAAATTTTGAAATAAGAAAAAACCTTTATTTTTTTGGGTAAAAATACACAAAGTTTTTGGTAATTTTACCCAAAACTTTTTGAAAAAATTCCTATAATTTTTTAGGTAAAAATACACAAGATTTTTAGTGATTTTACCCAAACATTTTGGAAGAAATACCTAAAATTTATTGGGTAAAAATACAAACTTTTTGGTCTCTTTTACTAAGGTTTTGGAAAAAATACCCAAAAATTTTTAGGTAAAATTACACAAATTTTTGTACTTTTACTCAAATTTATGTGTAAAAATACACATGAAATTTTAGGAAAAATATACAAAATTTATGATAATTTTATCTAATCATTTTGAGAAAATACTTAATTGATGAAGTGGAATTATTAATTTTTCATTCATAATTTTAAAAAATTGGATAATAACATTTTTAACAATAATTGTAGATTATAGAGTTTCATTTTATTTTTTAAAATATGTTTCATTACAAAATATTTTTTCACTTATTATAATAAACAGTTATGAAAAACAAGAATAAAATAATGGGGTTATTATATTAGATTAATCATAATCAACACTTATCATTGAACCACTTATAACGAGAAATTTACAAAATAGTCGATATTCCTGATAATGCACACTAGCAGATTAATTCATTTAAAAATTCATTATTGTTCACTATTCATAAAATACAACACCACACATATATTTAATTTGAATTAAAAACCACATTTTTTATTAAAAACACTGTAAAAACGACAAAATCTTCACGCGCGGACTTAGCGTCTCTAGCAAATGCTGCAGAGCAACTGACGCCAAACGGACCATTTGACAAAAATTTCTAAGAAATTACAGAAAACTTCTAAATATTTCCTTCATTTCTTTTATTTGAAAAATTTCACAAACTTTCCGTTTAAATGAAACTAATGAAAAAAACTGGTATTTGAAAAGTCATAAAATAGGATCTTTTGACAGGCGAAACCCTTAGCTGGCCACTTTAAGACGAACCAGATGTGACAACATTTCAAAAGAAAAAATATTTTACACAACTAATATTCGATATTAAAGCATAACTGAAGGGAAATTTTTAACTATATATGGTAATATTACACAATTTTTATAAAAATATTAAAAGTTTGAGCTAATAATATAAATTACTCAAAAAAAATTTTTAATTTCCAAAGAAATTACCCAAACATCTTTGGGTAAAATGGCTTTACCCACAAAATTTGGAAATTTTTCCAAGAGTTTAGACAAGCTTTGGGAAAATTTTCCAATTTAATTAGGTAATTTTTCAAAATTTTGGTAAAATTACCAAAAGTTTTTGGTGAAATAATTTTACCTACAAAATTTGGAAATTTTCCCAAGAATTTACCCAAGTTTTAGGAATATTTTCCAATTTATTTAGGTAATATTTCACAATTTTGGTAGAATTACCAAAAGTTTTGGGTAAAACGACTTTACCCAAAATAATATGAGAAATTACCTAAGAAATGTTAGGAAAATTTACCAATATTTTTTACAGTGTAAGTATATAAATGCTGATTTTTAACATGATTATCTTAAATTCAGCACATCGAACGTGCTAAAAATCAGCATGCTCGCTTTTGATATTCACCAAATAATATTATTTGAAATTAAGAACAGGCTGTCTTAAAAATGTTGCATCTTAAATTAAGGTATCTTTCATGCCTTAAATTAAGACTTTCTTTTTACTGTGCACTTACAGGATCCTTTACACTTAAGTATACCTGCAGTTTATAAAACTGCAAAGGTTCCTGTATAGGAACCATTACAATGTTTCCTATATACATGATCCTGCAAGTGTTCCGGTACAGAAACCTTTACAAGAACCTTTAATAGCTAAAGTTCCTGCATCGGAACCTGCACAGGATCCTGAGAGGATCCTGTACGGGGATTTTAAGCTGAGTTTTTTACTTTTTAGTAAAAAAGACAATTTTTCTGTTAATTGGTACATTTTTTTCTTGTTTCTTTAACAAACTTTTATAAAATTATTTACAAACATGTTGACAGTTTTTATTCACAACAAAAAACATAATTTTATTATTTTATATAACGCTTAAAACGAAGAATAAAAAATCTGCTCGCATGTGGGATCGAACCCCCTAACGCATACCCAACACGCCTAATCTTGCTTAATCTACTACATCAATGCTAGATCCGTTTTTCCTAATAAACTGTCACTCAACATTGTTCCAACATTAACACCAATGTTCGTCCCATGCTCGATTCCAGACTCGGTCAAGCTTCTTGAGCGAAGATACAATTTTCAGTTTCTTTTTTACCGTGTGCACTCAATAATATTAAATACAAATATTTATAAATTATTTAATACTAAAATATTGTTTATGATAATTTTTTAAGTATAATACTAATTTTTAAATTAAGTATAGAACTACTGATTTTCAACATGATTGCCTTAAATTTAGTACATTTTTTGTTTATATTTAGCAAGCTTTTGCTCTTTAAATTCAGTAAAAAAATACGATTTGAAATTAAACAAAAGCTATCATAATAATGTTACATCTTAAATTAAGGTACCTTTCATGGCTGAAAATAACACTTTATTTTAACTGTATATATTATTTTTTTCTTGTACAGTGTCAAATTATTATTTTAAAGTTCGAGAGTATTGCTTTCATTTATCTGAAAAAATTTATCTGAAAATACTTCTAACCATGTAGGGTCATTTGGGGTAAATGTAGACAAGGGGTAAATGTAAACAGTAGATGTTTCAGCTAAATTTAGAAATTTAAAAATAAGTATAACGTCAATATTTTTACCTCAGCTCACCTACAAGATGTTCTGAGTATTGCCAATATTTTATTTTGACAATTGGCAATGCCATAGTACAAGTTATTTTTTAATGCAAAAAAGATTGAAAATCACAATTTTACTGTTTCAGTATTTTGTCTCGCATTTGCATAAAAATAAATTAAAAAATCAAACCAAAATTTGTAATTCTTCCTTATTAATGGCTTAACAAAAATTGACTTTGATTTTTGATTTACGTCAATTTAGTTAATAAATAATTAAGTGTTTACATTTACCCCGAGAATTCGAAAACTCGGGGTAAATGTAACCACACAGAAAAAAACCCTACTCATTTTTGTTGCAACTCATTTGGAAGTCGGTCTCGAAATGAGTAATCGACTATTTCAAGTGACTCGAAATGAGTAATCGGCAACTTAAAGTGACTCAAAATGAGTAAAATAACAATATTCTAGTTACTTTCTTTTGTGTTTCGCATGTTTTGACAAGTGCAACGTGTTTATTAGTTATAAACAATTATTTTAATTCATATTTTTATAAATTATTCTTAGCTTTTCCAATGTGATTGTAATTTTATCGTAAAGAAAAAATGATACCCCTTAAGACTCATTTTGAGTCTTTTCCCTAGAAATTCAGAATGAGTCAAAGGGGTATCACTTTTGTTGCAGTTCAAAATGAGTCTCATATGCAACTCATTTTGAGTCCGGTTTTTTTCTGTGCAGAACGTCAACTACATTAAAAAAATTTAATAAATTATTCGATTTGCCATTTTGAAATTAAAAAATTCGATTTTAGATTCTTATTCAGCAACCTTAAAAACTTTTTTTTACTAAGTTGAATGAAAGTCTATTAAAATTTGTTCAAGTTATTCAAGTTTTACACGACTAATTTTGTAATGGTTGATTGTTTATTTTAAGATACATTAGCCAGTCAACTGGTTGATTTTTCTATACATCTACGAAGAACTTTTTTCAGTTTTTCCATCCCTTAAAACAGTAGTATACTTGAAATAACTTGTTTCATAAACTTCGCTTAACTACAGTGGTGTTTACATTTACCCCGAATTTTATAAAAATTTCAAATTCTCGGGGTAAACGTAAACAGTCAGTTTGAGTGTACATTGTGAACCATAGGCCGTGTCACCCCCGTGGGTAAAACTGAAATTTTTTTAAGGTAAGTGATAATAATTTTGGAAAACTGATTATAATATATGTTAGTTTCATGGTTAGTTTATACCTCCTACTGACACGAAAATTTTTAAATGTGAAAAAGAAAATTTTGTGTGTAAGATATTGAGCTAAAAAAAGTGTGGCCCACAATTCCCCAATCTCCCCTCAATATTATCAAAATACTATTTTTTGTCATTAACTTATGTGATCAGTTGGCAATGTTAAATCGCAAGATCGTACACGTTTGACAAAAAATAGTTGTTTGATAATATTAACTAAACGGTTAATCCTAGTGTAAAAATACTTGGTATAAATATTTATTACACCCTAATAAACATTTTTACACTGTAAGTTTTTGATCACTAAAAATTTTTCAGATAAATGAAACTCTTAAACTTTGTAAATAATAATTTGACACTGTGCAAGAAAAGAATAATGTATGATTTAACTTTATTAATAATATGAATCTTATATAATTAATACAAATATTATACACTAAATAAATAATAATATTTATTTACCAATAATTGATATCTTAATATTAATTATAGTATTAATATTGTAAATAATAATAATATTAATTTAAAAAAACAATGTAATAATAACAATGATTTTTAAATAATATAAAAAATTATCTACATTAATAAATTATGATTAAATATTAAATAATTTATAAATATTTAAGGTAGACCGAGAAGGAAAGTAACAGAGGAGGATAGTAACAACGCTAATATCTTTTACACAAATTAGCGAAAATACACAGTCTACATTTTTTTTAGTCAGTAGTACCCCCTTCAACTTCTCCATAGTGTGCAAGAGCATCTCCGGATAGGTGACATCCGCTAGCGACGTGACATTACAAAAATACGTCAAAAGTAAGTTTTCGTTTCAATTTTCAAAACCTCATATTTTTGTAATTACACAGTTTTATAAAATGTGCTTTTCGGGTTTTTGTAGCTTAATTATCTGTCTTTAAGTTACAATAGTGTATTTCTAAATTACGTGTAATACTTTTGTGTAGTTTAAACTTTTTTGTAGAGAAGGAGAGTTAGGAGGAAAGTAACATGTTGTTATTTTCCTCCTCGTTTCAATATATTATATTGTGCATACTTTATGAAATGAGTTTTATTCTGTGTTCTTATTTTGTTTTATTCTATGTTTGCCATAATTGTTAATTTTTGCTTTTAAACTTTAGATAAAGTTATTTTCATGTTTTAAAAGAATGATGTTTTATTTTTAATATTTTATATGCCAAAAATATGAAACATCCCAGGCGGAAATTTACCACTGGCATCGTACCGCGCCTGTACAGACGTCGGTAAGACTGTACTGACATTCGTCCGCGAGACAACCGGATCGGTGCAGGCTTTCTACTGGAACATGACAATGTGTTGTAGTGGCTGCGCGTCCGGCTCGGTACAGATTTGATGCCGCCGAACAACCGGCGTTGTACCGGCATTCGTCCGCTCTAGCAACCGCGGCGGGCCAAATATTCTTTCAAAGACGACTCGCTTCAGCGGACCGGCGTTCTACTGGCATTCGCCCGTCTAGCCAGACTAAATTATATTTTCGATTGAAAAATAGAATAAAAAAATATTTAATTAACTATGCATGGTGCATGTTAATTAATATTTATTTATAGATCATTTCCAGCATTTTTAACACATTCTACATTTTTTTTACACATTAAAATTCTAAACGCTCGCAAGTGGGATACGAAGCCCAAGCTATTCCTAATCGAAGCACCGAAGTCTAACACGCTAACCACTACGCTATTCGCTCGCATGCGGATCTGAGCATAATAATGTCGATATGTAATACCGCTACGAAGCAAACAATAAATAACACAGGCCAACAAAATTTGATTCAATTTACTTTCCAAGAATCAGACAATACTTTTCCGAAGGATTTCGACGTGCTGAATCCGAATCCGACCTCAAAAGGGGCCCATCACGTCAGGTTTTCGAGATATTTTAACCTAAAAATGCAAAAAGCCTGTTTTTAGTTATATTTGATGTCATGAAACATCAAGAAATAATTTTTTTCTCTAAAAGGTCAATATTGAACCTAAAAGTGCTACTCTTCCCCTTTAATATCCATTTTGAAAATTTTAAAAATCTTCTATTGTCTCTGAGTAATCGTTTAATGAATTTTCTGAGTTTGTCGAATTCTTCGAAAACTGAGTAGAAACAAAGAAACTTTGATAATAAAGCAGAATTTAACTACAAATATCTAAATTTTCAATAGTTCTGAGGATTTTCGATATAACTGAATACGAATTCAATATAAGATTCACAAAAATTCAAAATGGCGTATACAATATGGCAGACGATTTATTTAAAATTGATTGTATTTCCCTAAAATATGCCATTTTTGAACCAGTCAATCTGATATTGAATTCGTATTCAGTTATATTGAAAAAACTGAAAACTATTTAAAATTTAGATGTTTGTAGTTAAATTATGCTTTATTCTCCAAGTTTTGTCTATTTCTACTTGGTTTTCGAAGTATTAGACAAACTCAGAAAATTCAATAAACGATTACTCAGAGACAATAGAAGATTTTTTAAATTTTAAAAATGGATATTAAAGGGGAAGAGTAGCACTTTTAGGCTCAATATTGACCTTTTAGAGAAAAAAATTATTTCTTGATGTTTCATGACATCAAATATAACTAAAAACAAGCTTTTTGCATTTTTAGGTTAAAATATCTCGAAAACCTGACGTGATGGGTCCCTTTTGAGGTCGGATTCGGATTCAGCACGTCGAAATCCTTCGGAAAAGTATTGTCTGATTCTTGGAAAGTAAATCTTGTCGGCCTGTGTAATCATTTTACAAATACTTTGGAATATTTTAGCATTTTATGAATATTATGTAAATAAATCTAGTGTTTTAAAACAATATTTTAAAATTTTTATTTTTTTAATTATTCTATTATTATTATTATATTTATTTATTATTTTTATTATTTATTTTTTTATATTTATAAATAATTATCTGTATACATTATTTATAAATATTAAAAAAATTTGATTATAACAAAAAAATTTAATTCTTTAATTTATTTGTTAATTAATAAATAAAAATATAATTAAAACCAATTTTTCAAATTCATTAATTTTTAAAATTAAATTTTATATTCTATTGTATTGTTAATTCTTTTTTTAATATTTAAACTTTAAACAATTCTCCTACAAAAATTTTTTACAACATAATAGATTAAAAAATTTTATTACTATAATTATTATTTTATTAATTTTTATTGAAACAATAAGACTATAGCTAAATTTTTGCATTGTAAAAAATCTATTTCTGAAAATTCTGAATAATGTGTTAATTAAAAAAAATTATTTTAGAAAACATTAAATTGTTTTAGAAAAACAATGACGATAGCCATATTCTTAGCATATTATTATTAATTGAAATCTTATTAATAAGAACATAAATGATATTAGTCCGCAGTCGGTAGAATGTCTGTACCGCTCGGGTTGTCAGACGGACGAATGCCAGTACAACGCCGGTTGTTCGGCGGCATCAAATCTGTACCGAGCCGGACGCACAGCCATTACAACACAGTATAAATTTTGATCCGGCGGTCGGACCCGTATTTGTACCGCGCCAGCAGACATTAACACCCGAATCGGTACAGACTGCCTGTACCGACATTAACTCTCCAAATCAATCGGCGCGGATCCTTGACGGTTGGATGATCCGGCATTCGTCCGACTTTTCCGCCTGGGATATGAAAAATTTGGCAATTGTTCTTAAGTAGCGAAAGCTAGTACGTTACTATTAATTAGTAATTTACTTTAAAATATAGAATTAGTACTTTTGTTTCACATTTTAATAATTTAATATTACATATACAATATGTTTTAAAATTAAATACTACATCTGTGATGTAGATAAGAAGATAATATCGATGAGACATTAATGTACCAAAATGTGTTGAATATGTAGTAAATAAAGTATCAAATTTGCATAATTTGTAATTTGAGTATCCTCGTATTTTTCTAAGTTGACAATAAAAATATTTTAAATTAATAATAGTCTTAAAATGATATAATATTAACCATATTTTATAATGTTACTTTCCTTCTCGGGGGTTAGGAGGAAAGTAACAAATGCAGAGGTTGTGAAAAAGTCATGCTATGAACTGGTTATTTAATCTAAATGTCTAATTCAAATTTTATTTAATAAAATAAAATTGAAAGTCCAAGCTTTCAATTAACGTATTAACAAAAATTATTCGTTAAATAGTTTAAACGCTAAAATAACAAAACTGATTTTTGTTACTGTCCTCTTCGGTTTCCCCTACATTTAATATTGTTCAGTGCACACGGTAATAAATAAACTGAATATTGTATCATGACTGTATTTCAAGCTTGAATAAAGATTGGATATTCAAGCACATACGAAGAAATTACCTTAGAATAAGTGCTGAACAAGATCCCATACTTACTAAATTAAATGCATTGTCCCAAAAAGTATATATAATATATTGTATATATGTATTCTTGTAAAAATATTTCTATTTAATTTATATATTCTTAAATTTAGAATATAGTTTTTTCAGTGTTTATATTTCCCACAGTCCTATTAAAGAATATAAAAATTCAATAATTTGTATAATATCTATACGAATAAATTATTTAATTGGGATTATTTTATCTTTCCCGTTAGAAATAAACAAGATAATGAATGCAAATTGCATTGTTGGCATGGAAAGTGCTCATCAGAATAAAAAGAGAAAAAAAGTAATCCTTATACCATGAAATTAATGAAATCATTTTTATGCGCATTTATAGAAGTTTATCGAACTGTACAGTAATAGTAGAATATAGAATTATTCCTACAAAATAAATCTTGAAAGATAATTCTAATAAGGGTATATAAAATAAAAATGAAGGGTATATTATATAAATTTGTACACATCAGAACCATTCAAAATCTCATTTGTATGTATTTCTTCTGTTTGATTTGTAATGAAAAATATATACCTAATCGATGCAGGTTTGCAATAAAGGAAGACATTTCTAATTATTCGTCACGGGATTGAAATCATGTTCCAGTGTCCTAGTTTTATGACATGAACACTCGAACAATCAAGAAACTAACTCGAAGGTTACATTATTGTACACGGAGAGAAGAGGTACAGTCAATTTGACAGATCGCGTTTAGTAAAACATTTACTACGCCGATAGTGGCGCCAACTGAATGTTTAGTATAATACACTACCTATCATCTCTGTTTAGTGGAATATACTGTTTGCTCTGTATATCTTACTATCTTACTAAACAGTGCAGTAAATGTCACTGATTGTACCGTCAGTCCAAAACTAACGATTCTGTTTAGATTTAACTGACATGTCAGTCGAATCTACTATGAGAGAAATTTCTGTTAATATTTACCGTGCTGCCACCTGAAACTGTGTTTGAAGTGCATTCTGGCAGTTCCCGTGCAAAAATCGCCACTTTTGTACCCGATTACCGCCCTGGCCCCGGTCGAGCTTTCCTGATCTGGCTCCGACTTAGTGGCCCCGATCAGGGCCAGGCCGGGTTTGCCCAAAGATCTACAAACAGCGCATAATGGGATTTTTTTACAATTTACTGTTCAAAACTGTCTACAACCTGCAATTCTTAACCGGTTTGAGTGTTCTTTATTTTCAATTAAAGACGAATAAATTCTTACGACATCCCTCAAGGTCAGTTTTTCAGTTTTTAATTGTTTATCATTTTTATTTTCAATAAAAGTTAATAAATTAATACAAGTTTTGTAAAGAAAGTTTATCTTCTTATTCCGTTGCTGCATATGATATAAATCAGTTCAAATTAATTTAATATGGCCACCACACAGTAGATAAACCATAAAGAAATTTATATCAATTGTTATAAACAATATTAATTAACAAATAGTTAACACTGATTTCTTTCCACTGAATTTTTTTTCACATTTTCTTTTTAATTTATGTCCATTTAAAGAATATTTGTCCGTTTAATTAAAAAATAACTTATTTAAATTGTTATAAACAATATTAATTAACAAATAGTTAACACTGATTTCTTTCCACTGAATTTTTTTTCACATTTTCTTTTTAATTTATGTCTATTTAAAGAATATTTGTCCTTTTTGGTTAAAAAATAACTTATTTGAATTATTATAAACAATATTAGATAACGAATAGTTATGTAAATTATGTACCTGTCCACCAAAAATTTTTTTCACGTTTAATTTAAGTTCATTTAAATAATATATTTCCTTTTTGTTTAAAAAATAACTTATTTAAATTGTTACAAATAATATTAATTTACAAATAGTTAATTTTTTTTCACGTTTACTTTTTTATTTAGATAATGTTAAAAGTCCAAGGAGAAAAGTGAATAAAAAATTACACATTAGAAAATTAAAAAAATAATTGTTTATAATAATTTAGTAAATTATTTCATTTTTTGGTGGACAAGATCATGAGTTAACTATTTGTTGAATAATATTATTTATAACAATTTAAAAAGTTATATTTAATCATAAAGGAAAAATGTTCTTCAAATGAACTAAAATAAAAATAAAATGTGAAAAAAAAAATTTTGTGAGGAATTAAATATAATAATAAATTATTATTAATTAATTATTTTTAGTATTATTATGAATGATTAATAATAAAATAATTTTTAATATTATTTTAAAAATATTTTAATTGTAAGTAATTGAAAATAAATAATTAAATTTATAATTTTTCTTTAAATAAATATAATACAGACGATATATTACGATAGCACTGTTTATAACGGTCCTATAATTCAAAAGGAAGTTTAAGGGCAGTCGCTTTCAAGCTTGCGTGGCTGAACGGTTAGTGTATTCGACTTGCGTCCTCAAGATATAGGGTTCGGTCCCCCGTGCGTGCGATATTTTTCCGTCTTAGTTTTAAGTGTTTTGTGTATAATTCTTAATAGTGTTACATAAAGTATAGGTTTAAATAATTATTAACAATATTAATAATAAATTAGTCATTAATTACACTGAGAAAATTGGATGTTAAAAATCTTAATATACTAGATATTAAGAAAAGATGGTATTTCATAACATCTAGATGTTATGGTTTAATATCTCAGATGCTAACTGGTATAATCTACAAATTTGAGGTTATGTGTGAACATGTCTTTTCCAGTATCTGTGGATATTAAATTTAAACATCTAAGATGTTTATGTATTTAACTGTCACATATATTGACCGTTAATATCTAGATATTAAAGCTCAATATCCATTTTTCTCCGTGTAAAATAAATAAAATTGTCTAAAATTATGAAAGAAAATAAGAAAAATATTTTTTTTAACTTACTTCAATAAAAGCAATTCTAATAATTATTTACATTTTTAGTGATACAAAATATTTTATTTACTTCAAAAATATTAATAAGAAGTATTAATATTGAAGAAATTACACCTCATGCTTTAATAATCAAATAACGATCTGTAATTATATAATAAATTCAATCAGTATTAGATTTATACTTGGGTACTGAAAAGATAGGGGGATCCCATGGCCCAGACCGGGTCCCGATAGGGCGGCCAGAATGGGCAAAGTGCCATGGCCCCGGTCGGTTTTAGAGTTTCAACCAGGCTGGGACCAGGTCGGGTTGCCAGATCGGGGCCCGGTTTATCCCGATCTGGCCCCGACCTGGCCACGGTCAAAATTTCTGCACGGGTTAGAACACAGTATCAGGTGGCAGCATGGTAAATATTAACAGAAATTTCTCTCCGTATACGCTATTTTCTCTGTATACCGCTATTACCACAAGTGATTATCCCTTACATCGTAAAAATAAATTTACGAAATATTTAAAGGCGACTGAAAAAATTCTTTAGAAGAGACGTAAAAAAGCGGAAATAAAATTCTGATAAAAATGTAAGTTCTTTTAGTTCCTTTTTGAGAAAATGATATACGTATATATATATATGCACACGAATATACTCATTTACATAATATTTTTTCGGAGAAAAATGCTTGGTTTTATTTTGTTTCTGCTTCCTTTGAGATCAGTGGTGGAAAGATGAAAGACAACCCTGTTATGTGATACACGATCGTCGGACGTTTCAAAGTTCCTCTCCTTTCAGGTTCGTTGATATATCCTACCGTGCGCACTTATTTAGGAGAAATTTGTTCGAGCCGACAGCTGATCAAAGGACTTCAATAAATGCAACACACCCATCGCCCTTCTTCACATTTCGCATTGATCGCGTAATCACTTTTTGCCAGCCTTGGCACAGGTTCACTATTATATATATATATATATATATATATATATATATATATATATATATATATATATATATATATATATATATATATATATATATATGACGTACCCAATGCGCAGATTGTACCTGTTATTCAAGAAATTGATCCCCTCTTGCATCCGAAGCAAATCCTATTTTTTCATTTACCTCACTATATCTCTATATTTCTCATTTAATTTCCTTATATTCTCTTTCTTCTTTTGTTCAATTTACAAATATTAAGTATATGAAAGTGTACAATTTTCTTCTGTACAATTTAAAACGTTTTCTTATATTGTTTCTTGGGGACTCTGCAATTAGATTGAAAATTGAGTTGATTTTTAGAATTTCACAATCATAGAAAAACGATAATCTGATTTAAGAAGCACTACTTAAATAGGAGTCAAGAGTATTCCCCACTTAAATTGTGTGTTAACTATTCTTACAATAAAACTATCAATCTTATAATGTAAGAATATTTTCTACTTAATTTAAGTGTGGAATATTCTTGCCTCCTATTCTAGTAGTGTTTCTTTAAATTAGATTATCGTTTTTTCTGTGATGTTATATATACATTTACCTACTGTGAAGATCATAAATTTGATTAATGAATATAATATTATTAGTAGATTTTTTGATGTAGGGGAGACCGGGGCGTATAATGGATCACTTTGGCTAGGGCGTATTGTCTCGTATATTTAATTCAGAAAAACCAATTATATTTAAAATATTTATAAAATCATAACCAATGAAATCCCTTTATATAAAAAAAATAACTGGAGAATAGATTTTTTAAGTAAATGGATTTTGCATTTCGCTAAAACTTTTTAAAATTTAAAAATTGCATGAAAATGTTTAAAGTTTAAATTGAATATGTTCCATTTTCAATATTCTTTGTTATAAATGTACAATAGAAACCAAAATTGTCAATATTAAATAATATTTCATGATCAAAATTAAAATTTCATTGCTGATCCAATACGCCCCGGCTCGAGGCGAAATTGCTCACCTTGCATTTCTCCAAAAACATTATTCTAGAAAAAAAGTATAAATGATATTATGGCGTACTTTTTTTAATTGAAAGCTGAGATGTTAGGTTAAGTTTTCCACACGATGAAATTTTTATTAAAGCAAGAATGACGAAGTTAAGCAACAAAAAGTGAAATGTGATCCATTACGCCCCGGTCTCCCCTAGTTTATTATCGGGCCTCATACATTTTTATTTACGTTCCTGAGAGAGACATATTGGCTTTGCCATTTTGAATCTTAATCTAAAAGTCCCATTAACATATAAGTGTAGCAATACTCAAGTAATTTATTTAGAATTTATTTTTTTTATCTATTTAGGGGCCCTCTACATTTTTAATTATGGCCCTGCAACCGTCATATTAACTTCGACATTTTGAAACATGATTTATAAGTCCCGTTTGAAATTTAAGTGTGACAATATTCAAGTAATTTATTTAATATTATTTATTTTATTTATTGGGGGGCCTTTTACATTTCTAATTACGGTCCTGCAACCGCCACATTTATTCATTTACATTTCAATTTGTAATATTCAAAGCACGTATAAATAGTATTTTTAAATGTAGAATCGAAAATTGTTGTGTTTTAGTTAAAAATTTGAAATCCTCTTCTTATTACATTAAAATACTTTTAAAATATTACCGGTATTAAAAATAATGGATTCTATTGCTGTATTCTTCTTCTCAAGCAAAAAAATTGTATTTCAAAAGAAAATAAAACCCCAAATTATTTCTTTTATTTTCATTTATTCATAAACGCACAGTTTTTCTAATAATATAAAATTGAGACAAAAAAGTATCGAGAATTCGCAGAGTTAAAGAAACTATAAAGCTCAGAATCAAAAGGGTTATATAGAAACAGAGAAAAGATGGATAAGATCGTCTTTAAGGTTTATATCTCCACACATTGGCATGTTGTAACTTAACTTTGGTTATTTTTAATCGAAAGCTTTGTTCGCACGATTCAGTGGGATAGGCGTGTGTAACACGTATAGCTTTGGGATTCCAGCAGCGAAAGACCCTTTTCGACAAGTCGCTATAAAGATCAGATAAACCTTGCACGAGACTGTATAATCGTGAGGTTTCTATCTTTGCACTTCCCCTATACGAAAAACCAATACTATTCGTATTTTTATTTCCCTTCACTTCCTCAGCAATATCACATTTTCCCAGAAAGTGATTTTTTAAAATTTTTCTTGTTTATAGGATCAGTAGCTTGAAATTCTATAATTAAAATAATTTCGATGGTAATTTTTGAACGCAATAGTAATTTATATTTTCATTTGGTTCGGTTCTGAATTTTGTTGAATTTGAGTTTCGCGCTATTATAACTCAGTTTCCGTCTAGAGGGCATGAAAACTCTCTCGTAAGCGATGTCTTCTGGACGATAATTGAATCATTTATAAAGTAAATTAGTTAAGGCGCTTGTATACCTCCACTTTTTTGAGTATATTCAGAATTTCTCTAATTTTTATTGGCTATTTCCATAGAGAAAGCCCACAACTTCCAATTTTTTTTATATTCTCTATGAGCATAGCCAATCCAAATTTATTACGTAAACCTCTGGACGTTTCTGAATATACTCAGAAACCTGGAGTACCTAAAAAAAGCCGGTCTAAAAAATAGGGGAGAGGGCCCCAAGGTGGTCAGGGCCCTAAGGTGGTTACCCTAAGAAAATTTTTGTATATTAGTTAGTATCTTCGAATGTTTTTTGTCATTGTTATTATTTGTGAAGACAAAGATTTTAGTAAAGTTTTGAGGTAAATAGTCGTATGAGTCTCTTTGTAACATGAACGTCGTAAAATTTCTGTTTTTAAATGATCGAGAAATTTTTTTCTCAGGGTGTTAAAATCATCGAAATTAACCATTTTAAAATAGTAAAAATCGTTATAATTATCTTTATATATCGTACAATAATATTCCAAATGAATATAATAAATATTGTGCTTTAAAAATTTTTTTCATTAACTTTTAAAAAATTGTGTTTTGGCCCTAAGGTGGACACTTTTTTAACCCCAAGGTGGTCACTTTTGATTTTTTATGAAAATGTGTTTATACGATATATTTATCAACATTTATCGCTGTGAATGTGAATTTTATCAATTTTTAAGTTTTATGATGAATAATAATGAAAAAGAATTATTTCAAAAATTTACCTGTCTAATACATACACAAAAAGTATCATTTTTGATGAAAGGACAAAGTGCAAAAAAAATATGTTATATGTTTCTGTGATCCTGAAAAACAATTAATATTAAATAAACAACTTAATAATACGTTTTTTACATTTTTTAAAAACTTTTTTAGTGAATTTTTGTATGGTGACCACCTTGGGGCCACTTTTTTAAAAGTCAAATTTTCAACTTTTTTTAAAAAGTGCCATAAGTTTTTTATTATTAATGAAATGAAAAAAACTTTATGATAGGAAGTTAGGTAATAAGATAAAGTTTCAAACGCCGTATTATTGACCTTTATATATAATTCCATTTGAAATCTACAGTCGTTCAAAAGATGGGTGACCACCTTAGGGCCCTCTCCCCTACAAATTGTAAATTTTACATCTTCATCACATGTGTATTTTGTCAGAAAATGCCAGGAAACTAAGAATTTGGTCATTTTTCGTCTATAAAAAATTGAAAATCAACGTTTAATGACAAAAGTTAGCATACTGGTCAGCAGGGAATAAGGTTCTACGACACCTAGAGCAACAAAAGTATAAAAACATTAAATTTTTCTTAGATGGATGCCAGAAAACTGAGAATTTGTCTGACCAAATGGCCATTTCGATCACAAAGTACACAATATAAAATAAAAAAATTGGACAAGTGCGAGTTGCACTCGCACTGAATTGGCGGGTTCCGTACAAAAATATATAAATAATACTTGTGATATTGTAACAGCAATTGGTAGGATTTTTTTCTCTTTGTATTATTTTGGTAAGTTGAATTTTCGACACTAGGTGAAAAATAAATAACAAAGAAAAATTGAAGTGTTACATATTTTATATTATAAGCAGAGAAACCAATTTTGGAACAAATACAGAAAACTATCCCACTTTCAATACAAAATTTGCATGGTCATTCGGTCTCCTTATACTACTTCATGAATGTATACAATTTTCTTGAACTATTAGTTGCGCTTCTGCATCAAATTCACGTAAAACTTCTTCCTCATTTGAAGATTCATCAGATGTGAATTGTTGATTCATTTTTAGAGTTCCGTACACCATAGGTGTACTGACGGAACCCTTACGAAATCACTCGTGTGTCCGTCGCAACCACGCAAAATGGGCTGTCCCCCCCTTAATTTCTACAAATCTCAACCTGGTGAGCTGAAATTCGGTAAGGATCTTAAGTTTTAAGTGCAGATTACAGGAAAAATATAGCAAACACGATTGGCCTACATATTTGCGAAAGGGAAGGGAAGAAATTAAATTTTTTCGAAAAAATTGCAAAAAATGACCCGTCCCCCTACAAAAATTTTTTGCTTTCGTTGTAATTGATGGCGTACTAGTAAATCCATCACTACACGAATTTTAAGCTTTCTGCTGCGATCTTCGTGCGGGAAATACACGGAGAAAAATAAATAGTAACAATTATATTATTTTCAATTAAAAATTACTACTTTTAAGTATTATTTTTAAAACTGCTCGAGAAATAGTAACTTTTGCTTCTTTTTCAAAGACTTTTTGCTTTTTTGAAAAAGTATAATTTACTTCAAGGAATGTAAATTTTATTAAACGCCTAGTAATATTTAAAATGTCCAGAGCAATTAATACTCGGAGCGAAGCAATTATTATTAAGAATCAGAGCAATTATTGCACTGAAAGAAATGATTTCGGTATGTTAGGAATTTGGTTATGTTTATGAATTTCTGTCAAGTTTTGAGAAACCAAATGTTGATTTTACCTCAATAGTTAGGTTTAATGAGAAATTTAAAAATGAGAAGCACTTAACCTATAATTTGTAATATATATGTCAGAATCACACCTCTTCCTCCCTGAATCACACGCACCTCTTTTGTGAGCGAACGAAACTGATGTGAAATCTGGTTAAGAGGTTAATGCGCTTTAGAAATTTTCGTCTAGTTCTAATGGTATGGTTGAAATACCCTAACTGTTGGGCTGTTTCTATTCCAACAATACTATATGGGTAATATAACCTAAATTATGCCTGTACCTTCCATATTTTTCTTTCCGTGTACTATTTCGTAGAGATTTTTACTCGGAGAAGTAGTAATCAGTACCCACACAATGACGCGCCTCACACCGACGGGCGCGTCTGTCCACGTCTTGACAAAATAATGCTGGTGTAGAGAGCTATATATTTTCTCGTTTTCTTTTTATAAATAAAAATAAAATAATCAGTGCGTCAAAAAAATATTTCTTTAAGTAATTAACACTCTACATGTGTATTATTATTCATTATTCATAAGTATTATGATTATTATTTATTATAATTTGTATGAGTAATATTAACAACATATCGAATGTAAAAAGTAATACAAAATTTAATAAAATTTACAAAGACGATGTAAAAATTAAAACTCTTAAAGCAATTTTTAAAAGTGACTACTGTAATAAATGACTTCCATTAGTAATTTTTACTACCAGAAATAGTAATATTCACTTCATGCAAAGTACATTTTACAATAAATATAGTAATTTTTAATATAAAAGTAGAATTATTACTATTTCATAGGAAATTTTACTAGAAACTCAACACCATTTTTCTCTGTGTACACGGAAAAACTTTTTTCAAGAGTCATTACTAAATTTATTCAAGAACTCAGGATATGGGAAAAATTTAGAACTTCTTTTAGAAAAGTTAAATATTCATTAAAGAATTTTCAGGAGTTTTTCTAATGGCTTGGAAATAATTGTTCTTGACGCTGCGACTGAGTTCTTCAGTCACTGCGCCCTGAAAAAGTCTCGAACTATTTAAGAAAGAAGACGAAGCGTAACCAATAGGTATACAGCGCCACTTGGCTTTAAACGCTTTAAAACGATCTAAAACTAAAGTATCGTAACGCGTCCCTGCAGCCGAGTGGCATAAGGCGGAGCGATCTTGAGTCTCGAGGTCTCAAGTTCGACTACTCAGGCGGGCAAATTTTTTTCGATAATTTTAAATTTTTCTATTCTTAAACCAGTTCAGGACTTTTTCAAAAAAATTCAATAAGTAGTCCAGAAATGTACTACAGTTATCCCCGAACAGCTTAAAATAATGTTTCAATCCATGGTTTTGTAGCATTTCTTGTTTTATTTCCATATCCTGAGTTCTTGAATAAGTTTAGTAATGACTCTTGAAAAAAGTTTTTCCGTGTACGTACTTTCGACCGAGGTATGAAGAAAATGTCATTTTTTTGTCTATTAAAAATAAAACTAGAAACTTGGAATAAATAATAATACATCATTATTATTTTAATAATAAGACTGTCGAAAAAATTAAAATAAATGTTTTAAAATTTTGTTTTTAAAATAACCTAATTTTATTATTTTTAAAAATTAATTTTTTTGGTTAATAAATGTAATTTTTTTTAACTGAAAGTTTTCTCACAATATTTATAACTTAAAAAAATGTGTTAAGAAAATTTAGAATTTCATCGCAATTACTTTATAATATGTGAGTTTTTATATATTTTTTTATTTTTACATCATATTTAGATGAGTAAATAAAAATATCAAAATTAGGTGATTTTAGAACAAAAATTTTAAAACGTAGATATTTTTGCTATACCCTGTTACACGAGAGAATGCTGCCGTAAAAAAACGAATTTTTGTTCACTTCGCTCAAATATGAAATCTTTTCCTACTTTATCTTGGGTTTTAGTTAGATCCTAATCAGAAATATTAGACTAGTATCCCAGCAAACACGTTACGTAACTGTTACATAACACATAACTGTGTGATATATTCATTACATCACTGAGTTATGATTTTCGTCTTGTTACGTAACGTAACAGTTACATCATAGTAAATAACAAATTCATTTTTGTTTTTAAGCTTTTTATAAAATAATAAAATTACTATTTAATCTGAATCAGTGGTAAGAACAAAAATTGTAGACATGTTTAATAATAAATACTAAAGGTCTGTTACAAAATTAATAAAATTTAAAAACTAGCGTTATATTCCTCACTCGCTAACGCTCGCTCGGATGACAGTTTACTTATTTCTGCTTACATATTAGGGTGTCCGTTATTTACCAAGTTGTTTATATTTCTTGCGACGCCCCCTAAATTAGTAGTTTACCATCTAAAACAAAATGTCAGACAAAAATATACCCTTAATATTCACAATAAACCTTGCCCCAAAGACGATATATTTCCCATTTAAAATACATGGGATTTTTCTACTTTTTACAAATTAATTTTTTTTTCGTTAAATATTTGATCTTACATCAATGAAAAATATATATTCTTATAGGAAATTTAACGCTCTAAAAAAAGTTTTGTTATGATTTTTTGATAAATTATCTCCTTTAAGAGTTATTTATAGTTAAAGTTCAACATTGTAAATTTTAAGATTTTTGTATACTTTTACGGCAAAACTATTATGAAAGGATCCATATTAAATCATGCAGGCATTTCGACGATATAAATTGAGAATTATTTTCGCAATGACATATGTTATCCTACTCAAAAAATCCTAAAATGCGTATTTTTTAAAATTTTGAATATAATTTCTATATAATTTATATAATTTATATAATTATTATTATATAATAATTATTATTTATATAATTTATATAATATATAATTTCTATTTGCACTTTCTACGAATATTTTAAGATTTTATCAAAAAAATTACTTTCTTGTATTTTCTTCTGTAAAATTGCATAATTTTCATATTTTTTGTTGCTCTTGGGGCTCATTTTTTCCTTTTATATACTCTTTTATGTAAAATTACGCAAAATAAAAAATAATACAAAACAAGTGATACAATTTCAATTAAAAAAAAATAATATAATATTTAACCCTTCTTTTTTTCGAAAATACTAAAAAAAGTCAAGTTTTTCCAATGTAATTTTTCTTAAAGAATTTTTTTTCTTTGTCATAACGCTTTTAAAATACAATAAAAAGTAGGGGAGACCGGGGCTAAACCGGACAAGTCAAATATTTCCGAAACCGTGAAGAATTTCAAATCGTGTAAATAACCTATGAACGCGCAATTTCGTGATGCATATGCTGCATGAGGTTTTAGGGACGTGTCAATTTTCTTGTAATAATAGTTGCCGTTAATATGTAAAAATGTCATTTCTTGAGGTAAAAGTAAAAAAATTTTTTCTTCATTTTTTTGGGTTTTTATCGTTAAAATTAAAGTGCAAATATACGGCCATTTTTCTTTTAGCTCAAGGTGTACTGAGTTTAGTAGAAAAAAAGTTTAATGGAAAACATTAAGATGAAAAAATAAATTGCAGGTTAATTATTAGATGACGGTGTGGGGCTGAATCGGACATCGTGATTAAAAACAACCAAATCTTTGAATTCTTTAATTTATTTTATATTAATTAACAATTTTATATTATATTCTTTGCTTAGAACCACTTTATAAATAAATAAATAAAGAATTTATTTTAAAACTCGAATTCGCAAGCGAGTTGCTACAAACAGACAAGCCTGAAAACTGTAATTTATTTTATTTTATAATTATTACCGATTTTACATATTATACACGGAAAAACTTTTTTCAAGAGTCATTACTAAATTTATTCAAGAACTCAGGATATGGGAAAAATTTAGAACTTCTTTTAGAAAAGTTAAATATTCATTAAAGAATTTTCAGGAGTTTTTCTAATGGCTTGGAAATAATTGTTCTTGACGCTGCGACTGAGTTCTTCAATCACTGCGCCCTGAAAAAGTCTCGAACTATTTAAGAAAGAAGACGAAGCGTAACCAATAGGTATACAGCGCCACTTGGCTTTAAACGCTTTAAAACGATCTAAAACTAAAGTATCGTTACGCGTCCCTGTAGCCGAGTGGCATAAGGCGGAACGATCTTGAGTCTCGAGGTCTCAAGTTCGACTACTCAGGCGGGCAAATTTTTTTCGCTAATTTAAAATTTTTCTATTCTTAAACCAGTTCAGGACTTTTTCAAAAAAATTCAATAAGTAGTCCAGAAATGTACTACAGTTATCCCCGAACAGCTTAAAATAATGTTTCAATCTATGGTTTTGTAGCATTTCTTGTTTTATTTCCATATCCTGAGTTCTTGAATAAGTTTAGTAATGACTCTTGAAAAAAGTTTTTCCGTGTATTATATTCTTTGTATAGAACTATCTACAAATAAATAAAAGAAGAATTGAGGGGCTGGATGCTATAATGTGTTACGCGCCATGTTAAGTAAATGGCGCGTAACACATTATAGCATCCAGCCCCTCAATTGATTTGAATTTTTTACCAAAAAAAAAGAAAATTTGTATCTCATTCTTTAATTAATTGCCGGGTCCGATTTAGCCCCATGGGGTGTCCGGTTTAGCCCCACCAATTTTCGGATTTTCGTTTTTGAGGTAGTCACTTTCGAATCAATATATCTCTAAAGCTATTGTACTTTTTTTAAATCGAACAAGTGCGATTTGTAGGTGAAAGTACAAGCTTCAAAACGCTATATTACACTGTAGCAAAAAGTATGTTTTTGCATGAGGGTGCAGTCCCATGCTGAGCAGAAAACAGAATGCAAAGCAGAATATCGTGAGTGCAAGAGAAATAGTCAAATATTACTATCCTTTCCACTCTCACGATATTCTGCTTTGCATTCTGTTTTCTGCTTAGTATGGGACTGTACCCTGAGTTTTATGGGCAAAGACCAAATCCGTCCGGTTTAGCCCCGGCCTCCCCTATCAGAAACGTGTTCCCGATAGTTGTACTTGAAAAATATCTATTTCTAATTTTTATTTTTTTCGACCTTAATTTAAAATGGCGCTTGAAGGACAAAAAAAATTTCTTAATTTTTCGTAAGATGAAAATTTTTTAAACATTGCTAAAATCTGATTGAACTAATAAATTTTTAAAAATTGATCAAATCTAATTAAATTTGTTTCTAGAGAGTTTTTGTGGTGGCTAATTACGAATTTGAAGTTCGATTTAAAAAATCAAATAGGTTATGGTAGGTCAGTTCTGAAACAGTTTATAAAATATAAACCTGTAAGGTTTAGAAAAAAATTAAGTACCCTTCGCAGTTCCAATCGTTACCTCATTGAATTCGAAATGTATTGAGAAATATATATTAGTTGAGATTACCGTACATTCCCCCGAGCCAAAATACCCCGGAGTAACAAAGACCACGCACAAGAAGTACATAAATTAGTTCCCGATCAAATCTGTTAATATTTATTGGTTATATTTGTTCCAAATTACTTTAATACTCAAACATAAATCCAAAACCTAAAACAAATTTGACCGGGAACCAAATTCTGTACTTTTTGTGCAAAGCAAACATAGAAAAAAACTGAACTCAAAATGAGTCAGAAAAGTGACTCATTATGAGCTGCAATAAAAATGAACCTTGTAGATGGCGCCACGTTCTATGTCATTTAACACAGACTCATTATGAGTTGCAACAAAAATGAGTCTAATTTTTTTCTGTGAATCTGAGTAAATTTTATGAAACGAGTATGCTATTTTACATCCGCTATTTTGAATTTTTTGAATGTGACTTCAGATTCGTAATTAGCCACCCCAAAAACCTTTCAGGATCAAATTTCAATCAGATTTGATCAATTTTTAGAAATTAGTCCGCCATATTGAATTTTTGGAATTTGACTTCATATTCGTAATTAGCGACCCGGAAAACTCCAGAGTGACAAATTTCAAGCATATATATTTTAAGTACAACTATCGGGAAAACGTTTCTGATACTTTTTGTTGTACTCTCTAAATTTGAATTAGTAAAAATGTTTACTAATTTGAATTATAGTGACTGACTTTTTGCTTTTTAATCAGTAAATTTTACTAATAAATAGTCATTTCTACTAATTTATTAGTAAAGTTTACTAATTCAAAAGCAAAAAGTCAGTCACTAATTCAAATTAGTAAACATTTTTACTAATTCAAATTTAGAGAGTATTTTAAAAGCGTTATGACAGAGAAAAAATTACATTAAAATAACTTGACATTTTTTAGCATTTTTGAAAAAAAGAAGGGTTAAATATTATTTTTGAAAATTTATATGTACTTTTATACACTAAAAAAAAGTTTTACTTTCAGCCTCATTTTAAGGTGTAAATGGAGTCAGCCCCGTTAAACAAGGGCATACTTATGTGAAAGTCATGGGCTGAATTTAAGGTGTAAACGCAGTCAGACTTTTTTTTCCTGTGTAAAAACTTTTATGGATTTGTTCTGATAATTGTAAAAGATTGAAGTTCATGTTGAAAAGCAGCACATCTCGCCGTTAAAGGATTAAATTAATAATTTTAATAAACTAATTTATTCAAAGCCTTAAAATAGGAGGTTGAATTATTAAAAAACGGTGTTTTTGCACTTTTTGAAGTCCTGTAAAATGAAAATGGGAAGACATAAAAAGCTCTAATATAACTTAAAAGGAACCTCATACCTTTATCTTTAACCCCTTCGCAGTCGAGACCAAAATCTCATCACTGGGCTCAAAATGTCGACAACTTTTTAGAAAACTAAAATTTGCGCAAATCAGTATACTATAGTATTTGAGGTCGCTTATTACGAATCTGTATTCAGATTTTGAAAATTCAAAATGGCAAACGACATTTTTAAAAATGCATCGAATTCACTTGAAACTAGTTACTCGGGGGTTTTCGAGGTCGCTGATTACGAATCCGAACTTAGATTTTGAAAATTCAAAATGGCGTATCCAAAATGGCGGACGACATTTTCAAAAAATCATCGACTTCACTTGCAGCTCGATACTTGGGAGTTTTTGGGGTTGCTGATTACGAATCTGAACTCCGATTTCAAAAATTTAAAATGGTAGATCCAATATGGCAGATGACAATTTCAAAATTTTCAAAATTCATTAGGTTCACTTGAAACTGAATACTCGGGTGTATCAATTTGGCAGTTCCCATATGGCGGACGCTATTTTAACAAATTTGTCATATTCACTGAAAATTTGTGACTTGGAGTTTATTGATGTCTTAAATTAAAAATGTAATGTCGGTTTTGAAAATGGCGGATCCAATATAATAACCAGTAATTTTGAAAGCTAACTGAATTTATTTAAATTCTGTTAGTCAAAAATTATTTAAGTCTTACGTCGAAATCCCTGTAACTGTCATTTTTGTTGAAGGCGACAGTCAGTTGTTTTGTTAATTGCTCTGTATGTGTTTAATGTGTTATTTTTATTCTTCGTTTAGCTTAAAAACTATCTTTTTTGTAACCTTTTGCAGTTGTATTTGGTCGTCTTTATTCCAGTTTGTCCTGTTATTGTGAAAATGTTGTCCGCCATTTTGGATCCGCCATCTTGAATTTTCGAAATCTGAGTTCAGATTCGTAATCAACGAACCCGAAAATTCCCGAGTAACGAGTTTCAAGTGAATTCGATGAATTTGTGAAAAATTCGTCCGCCATATTGGATCCGCCCTTTTGAATTATCAAAATCTAAGTTCAGATTCGTAATCAGCGACTCCGAAAACCCCCGAGTAACAAGTTTCAAGTGAATCCGATGATTTCTTGAAAATGTCGTCCGCCTTATTGGATCCGCCATTTTGAATTTTTAAAATCTGAGTTCGGATTCGTAACCAGCGACCCCGAAAACCCCCGAGTAACAATTTGTGGACAAATCTGTGTGTTTTTGTAGCTAAAAATCTGCTTGCGTCTATACACGTCATCGACAGTTTGAGCCCACTTGCACCATGACGTGTATACACGTCATCGACTGTCAAGGGGTTAAGAACCAAAACTGAAAAGTAATGTAAAAATTGCAGGGGACGTGTATATACCAAGTACCTCCCCCTAATGATTTGAGGCCAATCCGATGATTAAAAATTAATATGCACCAATGCTTAGATTCCCAGTCATTTTTACCAGGGCGTATGAATCATTAGGGGGGTTACTCGGTAAATACACGTCCCCTGCAATTATAACATTATTTTTCAGTTTTGGTTCTTAAAGACAATAGTTTAAGCTTTCTTTTAAGACATATTAGTGCTTTTTATGTCTTCCCATTTTCATTTTACAGGCCTTTAAAAAGTGCAAAAAACACCGTTTTTTAATCAATCAACCCGCTATATTAGGGGTTTGAATAAATTAAAAATTTTTTTTTTATATTTTCTTGTTCACTGACACCCAAACTTTCAATAAACAAAACATTTTGAAATAAACACAACATGACCATTTTTTTGTTACCCAGTGTAATTAATTAATTGATTTTTCTGCGTGTTTTCCTACAAAACATTTAAAAACTCCCTTTTTTGATAAATAATGAAAGCATTACTCCACCAGTAGATTTAGTTAAGAAATTGAATTAATTTTGAAATGTTTAAGTAAAATTTGTTATTAAATCATTTATTTATTTAATAATAATTCTTGAATAATTAAGATACTTGAAAATAATTATTGTTAGAAATAGTAAAATTTAAAGGTTTCATATTAGAATTCGTGGTAAATAAGTTTTTCTTTGTTTTCAAACAAATTTTACTTTTTTAACCCTTTAACGACGAGATGTGCTGCATTTTAACATGAATTTCAAACGCCTACAATTAGTAGAAAGAAGCCATAAAATTTTTAAAAAGTCCATATCCTAATATTTTTAGGGTCGCTCTTTCGAATGGCGTGGTCAAAATTTTTAAAAAATGATATTAAACCCTTCTTTTTTTTAAATACTTAAAAATGTCAAGTTTTTTGAATGCAATTTTTTTTAAAGAATTTTTTTCTCCGCCATAACATTTTTTAAATAGAACAAAAAGTATCAGAAACGTGTTCCCGATAGTTATACTTAAAAAATATCCATTTCTAATTTTTATTTTTTTCGATTTTGAATTTCAAATGGAGCTTGAAGGACAAAAAAATTTTCTAATTTTACGTAAGATTACAAACATTTTCAAAATTGCTCAAATCTAATTGAAATTTGTTACTCGGGGGTTTTGGTGATCGCTGATTACGAATCTAAAGTCAGATTCAAAAAATTCAAAATGGCGGATCCAATATGGCGGTCGAATTTTGTGAAACTTATTGAATTCAGTTGAAACTCGTTACTAAGACGTTTTTGCGGTCGCTGATCACGAATCTGAAGTCAGATTCAAAAAATTCAAAATGGCGGATGCAAAATGGCGACTTAATTCTTCAAATTATTCAGATTTGCTTGAAATTTGTTACTCGGGGGTTTTTTAGGTCGTTGATTACAAATATGAAGTCAGATTCAAAAAATTCAAAATGGCAGCTTAAATTTCCAAAATTACTGAGATTTGCATGAAATTTATTACTCTGGGGTTTTCGGGGTCGCTGATTTTGAATATGAAGTCGCCTTTATCCTTTAAATAATTAAAGTTGCACGATTCTCACCACGAGGAGGTAGGCGATATAGAGAATAATTTTTTTTACTTTTTCAGTGATTTTTAATTTTTTTTGTTTTAGAAAATTTTTTTTTGTTTTTTAAATTTCTTTGTTCGGAAAAAGAAAGTACAAAATTTTTAGCTATGAATGGGAACAAGAATTTGAGTTTATTAAATCTTCTTATAATGGTGAATTTTTTGCTTGCTGTAATTTATGCAGTAAACATATCGCCCTTAGTAATATGAGTTTATCTGCAATTAGGAGTCACGAAAAAAGTTCCAAGCATACAAAAAGCGCAAATGCAAACAAAAGTAGCTACGGAATTAGTTATTATTGTAGTTCTGCATTTCTTGAAAAAGGTACTGCCTCTCATTGGCTTGATGCTTTCAGAGCAGAAATTGAACCTCTGAATTTTCAACGTTTGACTCATGTATCTATGGATGGTCCAAACATGAACTTTAAATTTCTCAAAGATTTGGATTCCTATATGATTTCGACAAATGATGTTGAAGATCCGAAATTATTTTGATGGGCTTTTGTGGTCTGCACATTGTCAAGAATGGTTTTAAAGTTGGTATTGTTGCTACAGGATGGAATGTGGTTATATTTCTAAAATCAGTTTTCACCGTTTTTAAAGATATTCCTGCACAAAGGAGTAACTATTCGTCGTATTCGAATTCACTACAATATTCTTCTACTAAATGGTTACAAAATAGTGCTGATTTGAAGTCCATTTTTATCAAAAAAGAAGTGCTTGAGAAATCAAATAATATTAACAATATTGAAATTGAAAGTACTGATAATTACATTAAAACTCATAGTGTTAAACATGGGTTTGCTGTTCAAGTTGAACTCAATAAACTTAATAAGACTGAAACTGATGTGTCGGATAAAGATGAACTACATTTCAAAAGCCAATGTCAAACTATGGCAATAAAGTTTTGCAAAAAGTTGCTCGAAAAATCGACTTTGAAATATAAACTTTGCAAGGGTATTACATTTTGCGATCCCATGCTTTTTTATCAATTTAATGATTCTTGTCTCAAACGACTTCAACTTACTCTGGAAGAATTTCTAAAGAAAAACAGGATTTCCACAAGGGACTGCGATATTATTGAAAAAGATGTCAAAAAGCTGATTAAAAAAATATTTAAGATATCATTAAAAAATTATGATAAAAATAGAATTCATGTCAATAACGATTGTTTTCCTAAAGGTATTAAAAATGCTCAAAATAAATGTTTTTGAATAAATTAATTCTGCAAATTTTGGCATAAAAATGATGCAAATTACTTTTTTCAGATAAAAACAGAATTTTGTTAACAAATTGTAATGAGAAATAATATTTTTATAATTTTTTTCTTTTTCTCAAAGAAACTTACAAGTTTGTAAACAGAATTTAAAAATTTTTTTTTTGTAGAAATCATTTTTTGTTAGAAAAACATTTATTATATAACAGATTCCATAAGAAATCGCTTTTTTAGACAAAAAGGATTAAGAAATATTTTTTAGAAAAAGGGACCGAGTTATATAATTATAAATGATTTACTTTTATATTTTGTGTTTTTTTAATTAGATATAGTAATAACTGAAATTTTTCTAAATGTTAATTTTATATTAACAAATGTTGAAGAAATAAATCAAAATATTGAGACCGAAGGGGGAAACGAGGATAGCTTGCTCTGTAGAAAGCGAGGATGTTACGAGTGATGTTGATAATGATGAACCTTCGACTGATCTTCGACTACTTCCGTAGTAGAAAGATTGCGTGTGTTGAAGTCTACGAATCAATCAAAAGGATCTTGATGATTTACTAAAAATTCTAAAAGAAGTGATTTCAACTCTGCTAAAATCTGCTAAACCATTTCTTAGTACAATCGATGCTTGCTATACAATAATTAATATGGAAGATTGTAAAGGAAAACTATAGGTCAATTTGTATATTCCAAAATACAGAAGAGTTTATAAATATGTATAAATCCTACAATACATACTGACAATTTAATTTACCCTTCAGTAAATCGGGAAATGGTTAGATTTGGGTAATATCAGGAAATATACACTTCAACCGAGATGTTTATAAGGTTTTTCCAATTTGTATATTTTTTGGGCAAGCTAAACATAATAACGTAAAAGAATATTTAACTCCATTTGTTAAAGAATTTCATCAATTAAATGTTAATGGTATCACAATAGAAGGTCAACGTTTTAGAATAAAGCTAAAATGTATCATTTGTGATACGTCTGTTCGATTTTTTTAAACGCACATTAGGGCATGAAGGTATTCAGGCATGTGAAAGATGTGAAGTTCTTGGCAAAAGAGTCGAAAGAAGAACTGTTTATTTGTGTACTGTTGCATTAGAGAGAACCAAAACCAACTCGAGTATTTCCGATGGTCCCGATTTTAACGGACGACTGGGCGTACTACCCCGAGGCGCACTAGTCTTCTGCACATCCTAACACATGCATAACTGTGTGTATTTTATATATATGTATTCCATCTGACAGCTGTTACAGCTGCAAGTTTGTTATTATCCCCTTCTTATTGAATAATAAGTGTAAATATTAAGTGAACTTAATATTTTTAATACAAAAGTTTCTAAAAAAGTGAGAAGTATACTTAATACTAGTGTTTTTAATTATGTTTCGTCTTGATGAAGAGTATTAATTTAAATAATAAAAGTTGTAATGGAATTTCCATAACCATTTTTATCTTACAATAAAAAAAGGGTATGTTATATTATAAATTGCTATCGCTCCTATTATAATATATAATTTATTATATATTTATTATTGCTGCAATTATATTTATTTGTTCTAACATTGTATTTGAGGTTAACCATAACCTCCAAATAAGGAATTTTTCCCACTCCTGTCTCTAGACTTCTTGGAGAGAACGGATGAACCGTTCAAAAATTTTCGTCAATCTGAGCATCATCATTGGGAGAGGATGGGGACGCATGAATGTTCCACAAATCTCATTTGACATAATAACAAGTTGATACCGTCAATTTTGCGCTTTAACAATATCAGCGAATTTTTGACCCTCTGTTGAAAACAAGTTTCCGAAAACTCGCGAGGAATAATTTATTTGGAGAGAGAAAGAGATCTCGGACCCTCCTAGAGTGTCTGAAGATTATCCAGTAGTTTAGGGAGTCGATTTACGCGCAACAATAGAAAATGTTTAGTTTTACTTTAAACAAGAAAGAGAGAAAGAAAAAAAAGAAATAATTTTTTGGACCCTGCGCAAGTTTCCAAAAAATATAAAGAAAAATATTACGTTAAAACAAGCGATTAATGAACCCTCAGAAAGTTTCCATAAATCGCTCGAGAAAAAAAACAAGGAGGAATTTAAATAAAATTTTTTTTTTCTTTTGGGAAATAAGAAATACGTTCACAGGACCCTCGGCGAGTTTCCACGTGAGCGAAATTTCTTGTTACAATTCTAAAAATTCTTAAAGTGGAAGAATAGAAAAAAAACAATTTTTCGAACCCTCGCGAAAGTTTCCAAAAAATTGTTGGATAATTAAAAAGTTATTTAAGGAGAAAAATCGCGTTAAATAATACACTATGTTATTTGATAAATTTAATAAGGAAATGTTTTTTTATTTTTTCAACAAGAAAAGATTATTGCGCGAATCGGGAGCGGTGTCACCGTACAGGGAAGTAGCTCGGAATGTAGTCAAGTTCTGAGCTCCGTCTCGAAGCTCTTTTGCGCGGTTGAGTGGGGAGGCACGCACGGTGGGAGCGAGCGACGCTCCGATTGGCTGACGCGGCTGACGTTGGATTCCCGGAATTCGGTGTCAGCCCTTATACCCGGTGACAGGAAAATATGAAACTAGTTTCGCGCGAATAATTTACATAATTAACATTAGTTAATTAATCAATTATCAATTCCACGGGGCTTGTCTCGGGGAAAAGCGACGACTCCGAATTTTACAAGTTGGTAATCTAGATAGCAAAGTAAAATATTGTTAATGCTAAAACTAACAAAATGATAATAATATAATTTGAAAAATACATAAAAACGAAAGTATTCGAAAAATCTAAAGCGCGTTTAAACAGAAAATATTACAACGATACAATAATACGTTTCAGTTTTCTCGACGTGAACAGTTTAAGAAGAAAAAAAAGTAATTACCGTAATTCGGAAACAATAATAATAGTAATATAATACAGTAAAAGTAAAGTAAACTTCAATTTCAATGCTTAATAATAGTAAGTAAAAATAGAGTACTTTTTGTATCAGAAAATAATAATAAAAATAGCGCAGATTACAATTTGTAAGTAAGAAACGAAAAGAAGAAAAGCATTTATAAAAAATATATAACGACAAATTTATTTAAAACAATACTCGTTTCGCGCTGTATAGAGAGTTTAATGGGTTTACCAATCCCAATTTTGGTCGCTTCGGCGTTCGATACGTCGAAGGCCTGGCGTGTGGCTGTGTAGGACGTGGAGAATGCAATTTCTCGCGCCTTACAACCTTCTTCAGAGACCTCGATTGCTTTCGCGAACCTCTCGACGATTTCTTCTTATTCGGGGATCGCAACACCCTCGAACGTCTCTTTTCCGAACGTGCAGGGCTTTTCCGTCGTTTTCGTGGAGATTCTTTTGGTGGGGATCGTGGTTGTTTCCTTTCTTCCGGGTCCTCCAATTTTGCGGTGTCCACAGTTGTCCGCCACTTTTTAAACACTCTTTGTTTAACAGGTGTATCTGTCGTTTGTGGATTATCGCGACGGATCGTAATGCGTAGGTCATTTAATTTGGATTTTTGGGAAATTTTCCAGAGAGAAGAGGGGTTTTTATTTTTCTTTGGTGTTAAAATGGGTTTATTATTCGGATGATTTTGTTCGCCGACCCGATAAAACGCGAGACGAGGCGGTGGAATTTGGACCGGTGATGTTCTCAAATCGAGAATATCCATATCCACTTCTAGAGATTTTTTAACCGTCTTTTCGATTTCTCTCGGTGGCGTAGAAACGATATTAAGAGCTTCTTCGATTGTGTAAAATTCTTTTTCCTGTGCTGTCTTCGTGGGCTCTGGAATTTTTTCGTCGATACCAATTTCACGTGGAACAGCGCCTTCAACCAAAACATTTTGAACGATTTCTTTAGGTGGAGAGTTTCTCGGACTGGAAACAACGTTTAAAGGAGGAATTGTGGTCGTAGACTTCACAATTTTCGAGGGTGAAACCTCTGTTTGTTTTTTCCCTTCTTCCTGTTTCTTCTGTGTCTGCCTACGGGAATTGGGACATAGATATCCGGATTGTTTCACTGTTCTTCGAAAGCTTTTTGTCTCATTTCGGTCGGACGTTTGTGCTGACTAGGTTTATTTTTTCGTTTTTCAGTTGAAATATTCGCGTCCATAATAAGCCGTTTATTCTCGAGTTACGATAGAAAGGGTTTTTTGCGCGACGCGATCCTCTCTGTTACCGCGGAGGGAATATGTTTAATACTGAAACACACTCGATGTGCTTGCCGGTCACTGACCCAAGACTCCGCCCACTGCGGCTACCTGCAGTAGTGCGGTGGTGGGAAATTTCGCGAGTCGCCTTCAGCTATCGCGGACGTAGGTTGTAGTGCCTACTTACAGGGACCGTTGATACTTTTTTTCGATAATTCTCGCGTTTTTTCGATACTTCGCGACGAGGACAATTTAAATTTAAAACTTGACTCGGCGTCCGTCCGGTTGCCGCATTTCGTCGATTTCTGATGTTGAACAGGATGTCGGCGATGTCAGAGTCCCATTTCCGGTGAGAAGTATCGACAAGTCGTAAGTGCATTCCTTTTTGCACCTCTTGGTTCCTCCGCTCGGTCGGATTCGCTTGTGGGTGGTACGGAGAAGTGTGCCAACTTTCTCAATTCCACTTCGCGCATGCTTTTTCCCATATATTACTGATGAATTGAGGACCATTATCGGTAATAATCACTCTGGGGTATCCGAAGCGACTAAACACCTCTTTTTCGAGCAAGTGGATGATTCGTGGTGTTTTTGATGATGCAAGTGGAAAAGCTTCCACCCATCGGGAAAAAAGATCGATAACCACGAGTAGAAATTGTTTTCCTTGCGAAGAACGTGGGTATGGTCCATTAGGTCGACAGCAACCGTATCCCATGGGGCCTTTGGTTGGCGTGCGCGTAATTCGCCGTTGCTCTGCGACCGAAATGACTTGCAAGAAGAGCAAACGGTGCAACTTTTAACGTAGTCTTTTATTTGTGAAACCATTTTAGGCCAGGTGAAGAGTTCTTAGACAGCGCGTGTCGTTTCTTCTTCTCTCGGATGTCCGGCTAAGCTAACGTCGTGATACTCATGTAGAAGTCTCTGCTGATAAACTTCTGGTACCACGAGCAGCCATGAATCTTGGGGATTCTTGCGGCGAAAAAATCCTTCGTCCGATAGGATATGTTCTCAGAAAAATTTCTCATCGATCTTATTTCGCTTTTTCTTGGTTTGCAGGTTCTTCTAGCGTTGTACATGTTTGATTATGGTTTTGTCCTCCTGCTGCGGAGCGATGACCTCTTCGAAAAAATTGTTAGTAGTAATTTGTGCGAGAAAAGGTGCATCAAATTGAGGGGCGATTTCAGGTGGAAAAAGGAGATTATCTTCCTCGGATTCTGTCGGTGAATCTCTCGGGTTCTGCGCGAGAGCGGTAGTTAATTCGTGACCAGTGTTTGATCGAAAATGAACCGTGAATCGGAACTCGTCTAAAAATCGTGCCCAACGACCAAATTTCGGCGTGTTCTCTTTCGAATTTTTTAACCACTTTAACGCTTTCTCGTCCGTGTGTAGGTGAAAAGGAGCTGCTTCAGATTGTGGGCGAAAATGTTTCAGAGACCATTCTACCGCGTGACATTCTTGTTCGAGTTTAGAGTAGCGCTTTTCGGTAAAGCTAAACTTAGCACTGGCATAACTAATCACGTTGCGAGAATCATCTTCGAGTTGAAAAAGCACTGCGCCCCCATTCCCACTGGACTTACTGTTGTTTGTAGATGAAAAGGCAAGTCAGGATTTGGACGTCCGAGACTAAGGTCTTCTTGAAAAACTTCTCTGATTTTGTTGAACGCGTTTTCGGCTTCCGCCGTCCATTTCCATTTTCCAGCCTTATTTCCTAATAAATCCGTGAGCGGTGTGGATAGCATAGAAAAATCGGGAACGTATTCGCGTATCCAACCACAAATGCCGAGAAATTTTTGTAGTTCTTTTTTATTAGTTGGACGCGCAGCTTGAACGATATTCTGAACATGGTGTTCTTGAGGCTCGTTATTTATGCTTGAGACTTGATGGCCTAAGTACTTCAGGTCTTTTTGACCGAAAAAACATTTGTCTATAGCACAAGTTAGACCGTCAATCTCTAAGCGTTCTAATACGAGGTTCAAATGACGCATATGATCTGTCCAGTTTTGCGAGTAAACGATAATATCGTCTAAAAATGCCATACAGAAACGGTTTACGTATCCGCGTAAGACATTTTGACTTATCAAGGTTTGAAACGTGTTTGGAGCGCCTTTTAGACCGAAAGGCATAACGCGAAATTGATAAGTCCCGCCGTTTGGGATCGAGAACGCAGTAAATTGTTTACTTTTCTCCTCCATTGGTACTTGCCAGTATCCCCATCGCAGATCTAACATCGAAAATATTTTTGCGTTTCCAAGATCCTTTAGCGAGTCGGTGATTCTAGGCAGGGTATGATTGGCGTCTTGTGTGATGGAATTCAAGCGACGAAAATCTAGACAGAATCGAAATTTTCCGTTCTTTTTCTTCGTCAGGACCACGAGGGAGCAATATGGCGACGTACTTGGCTCGATGACTCCGTTGAAAATCATCTCTTGAACTTGGTTGAGCAATTCCTTCCTCTTTTCAGCTGACGATGGATATGGCCTTAACCGAAATGGTCGATTGTCAATTAATTCAATTTTATGACAAGTTGATCGAGTTTGCGTTAGACTTGGACCGGGCGCAACTGTGGTAGCGTAACGTTGAATAATTTCAAGAAATTCGTCTTCGTATTCTGATGGGTAATCGTGAATGAGATTTTCCATGGCGATTTCGTTTTCGGTGTTGATTAAGGCTCGTGGTTTTGATTGTTGGTTGAAAAATATTGTGAATCGACTCTCTTTACCCGCGTAGATTCTTTTTCCTGGAATGTCGATGATTGTTTGTTGATCTTCCATCTAGGGTAGACCTAAGATCATTTCTTCTCTCAGCTGTTCACAGACGAAAAATTCAACACTTATCTCTTGTGTATTAATTTGAATAGAAAGCGTGATTCGTCCCAAGATTTTCATACTCGTTCCGGGCGCTGCCAAGTTTACCTTGTCGAAACTCGGGGCGAGAGACGCGAGTTGCGCTGAATTTAATTTTGAGGAATGAATAAAGTTCTCGGTTGCTGCTGTGTCAATAATCGCAACTATTTCTTGATCGTTGATAAAGGTCAATACGCGTGGTAATTTTCGATGATTTTGGAGAGTCAGATAAAGCGAAGTTAATGTTTCGGCTGGTTGTTGTTGGCGGTGGTCGGTACATCCACCGCCCGTCGCCAGTTTTCCTGACCTGTGGTTTTACGGTCCTCCGACTGCTTTTTGTAAACCGCGCAGTCTCTGTGAAAATGCTTTTCAGGGCAATACCAGCAGTCTGGTGGGTACTTTTTCGTAACAGATGAATTTTCGACAGTTTTCTTTTCTTCTCTGCGTGGTTGGCTTCGTAACAAGTCCAATTCGTCCTTTTCCGATTCAACGGCTCGAGTTAATAGTGTAGCACAGTCCAAAGGATTTGAAGCGCGTATTGCGTGCCGGATCGCTGGCTTCAAAAGCTCCATCAACGTATGTACCTTGACTATTTCAGTTTCCTCGGGTCTCAATCTTCGGAGAAGTAAGTATTTTTTCTGAAGAAATACTCCCACGGGCTCTTTTTCTTTTTGACGTAGGAAAAATAACTGCGCTTGTAATTTTTCGAGTATCGCAGGGTCTCACTGGTGAATTATGAAGGCTCGGCAAGCTCGAAAAAACAGTTCTTGTCGGTTCCGATGTGTGCGCTATTCTGGCAGTCATTACTCCAGATGGTCCAGGAACATAATAACTTGTCGGAATTGGAGTTCGGTTGCGTGGAGTTTGTGTCGATACTCCACCGGTGAATGACGTAGGCGTTTGCAATGAAATTTGCGCAGTACTCACGATTGAAGTCGCTGTGTTATTATTTTTAGAGACACTGGTCGACTACGATGGAATATGATTCAAATCTTCAGTTGAAGACGATCCCGAGTTGGAACCCTCTTTGTCTCGAAGCTCGTGAGGCGTTGTCTCATCGAACATGTTGCTTGAGTGAGTTTTATTTGTATTTAGCGAAAACAATTCTGTTGTTAATTGCTGAAAATCTTTACGCGTGCCGGGTGGAGTATTGATCAACACCGTACGCGAGCGTAAATTTTTTTCTCGAGGAGTTCTAGCTGTCATTTGGTTTTACCGCTTCGCTCCTTTTTTCGCGAGATCATCGGCTTGTGATATTCCAGGGTGTCCACGGTGTCCAGGAACGTGTTTCCAATCTACTTCTAAAGACAAAATTTCTCGATCTAAATCTTGCAATAGTGCTTTATTTTCGACTGGCTTTCCTGACGCTTTTGTCCACCCATTTTGATTTCCAATGAGGAATCCACTCTGTACAGCTTCTGATCACGTATTGAGAGTCGGTGTCACTTCGCAGTTTGGTGACTTCCACCTTTTTTGCTTGTAAGACGGCACTTGTTGCTGCTTGAAGCTCTGCGGCGTTGTTCGTCTGTTTACCGTCGACAGGTGCTGAGATATTCAGAGGATGATTGGTTTCGAAGAATACCCCTATTCCGGCCTTCGGTGATGATCTTCCGTTTCCTAGACACGCGCCGTCTGTATACACATTGGTAAAACCGGTTTCATCAGTTGGCAAACTGTAATTTTGCATATCTATGCACAGATAATCGCAAAAAATGAAGCTATTCGCTCTTGTAATTTGAGTTGATTTCGCGGAAATTTACCTAAAATCTAAGATTTTTTCTGTCTTTTTTTATTTTTATCACTTTAGCAGAATGTGGTGATTCACTTGATTTAACGATGTTTTTAAACGTTATTAGCCGAAACATTATTTCACCTAATTTTAAGTTGTTATATTAATTGTTTGACATAAATCTATTTCTACCTTATGTTTATGTAACATTTTGAGAAAATGCAAGGTGCAGAAGGCGGACCGGCGAACTTCGTTGGAAATCCGCGATGTGAATACCCTTATAGAAAAAGAAGACGTACTGGTTGCCCTGGACAAAATTTATATGGTATCAGCAGAAAGTGGGTTCGCTGTTTAGAAAAATATTCATAAGATTGGACAAAAATGTCCAGTAAAAATTTAATTGATGTATTTTATTTGTCTTTAAATATTTATATTACTTAAAAATAATAAACAATTATTTATTTATTACATAATCTAGTATCATTGGTACCGTTAGTGTATGAATAATGATATAAAAAAATTTATTTTATAATTTATATAACAAATTGCATTTATTTTGCACTAACAATAAGAAGTTCACGACACAACGTTGGGTCGTTAACAGACAAGAGGTTAAACTATTACAGTAAATTTATAGGGGAGAGTGGGTCAAGACGTGGTTGCGTGTAAAACGGGGTACCGACCTTATTTGACAAACGAATGAGAATAAATCTTTTATCTGTTATACTAAAAAAAATTATTTTCGACGATTTTCTTGTAATTTTTTCTTTTTTTTAGGAGGCGTTTATTATTTAACAATAACAATTAATGAATTGTATACAATTTTTTATAACAGAGTTACAGAAGAAGGGAAGCATATGTTTTTGCTTCCTCCTGAGGAAGCTTTGTAGTCGTTTAATTTACAAAATTTTTTAAAATCCGTTTGACAAATTTTCTTCTATATGGGACTATGTTATATAAGACCCTGAACAATTGTCCGGATGTATGTATGTGTGTGTGTGTGGATCCCGTTTTTTTGTGAACACGATAACTCGAAGAGGTTTCAACGAATTCGGCTGAAAATTGCTAGGAATATTTATCATAAAAATATCTCGAAATGGATTGATGGACATTAAAAAATCTATTAAAAATTTTTTTTTTACTTTTTTCAAAAAATTTTTTTTAAATTGAATATTGAAGTTAATATACAATAAAATTTTCCTCTTTGCATCAAGACGAATCGATTGGTATATATAAAGTATAAATTGTATGAGAGTTTATAGAGGTAATGACAATTAAAGCAAAAAAATTACCTTTTTTTATCAAAAATTTAGTTCTTTCATCAAAATTATATTCCAGTACAATAAGATTTTACTCATTTTTTTCAATAATCTTATCCATTGCATTAAAACGGATCGATTGGTATATATAAAGTATATATTTTATTTGAATTTATAGAATTAAACATAATTTAATCCAAAAATGCGCACTTTTATTAGAAATTTATTTCCTTCTTAAAAATCATGTTGCCTTATAATAAATTGTTACTCTTGACTTAAAAACAAACTAAAAATTTTCATTTAATCAAGACGAATCGATTGATGTATAAAAAGAATATATTTTATTAGCATTAATAGAATTAAATAAAATGAAAAAATTCACTTTAAAGCAAATTTTTTGCTTATCGTAAAGAGGAAGCAAAATGATCATGTAATGAACATCTTAAACCACGCTTTAAACTTATTTTATAAGGTTTCTATTTGACATAAAAAAAATATTATAATGGATTGATTGGTTTTTTAGTAAGGAACACAATAATATTATTTAGATTTTGATTAATTAAAAAAATTTTGAAAAAACTGAAAAACAAAAAAAAACACCAAAAAATTGCAAAATTGAAATTCTTTTCAAAATAAGCTGTAGTTTCTTAAAAAATTAACTAATTTAAAAACTATTTTGGGTTTTCCAACTTACATAGATATACTTTTAGGGGAAAAAATTAGTTTTTGTATTACTTAAAAAATATAATTATTTGAACATCTGAAGTGATAGAAATTAAAGACAATTGGCGAATAGTGAAAATCATGAAAATGAATTATAAAATGGACTTCAACAATTAATATTTATTAAAAATAGTGTTATAAATTAAAAATTTTACAAAAATTAATATATCTGAATATGTTAACAATAAAATTTATAACTTTTGAATCGATTTAATAATAATATAATAATAATATTATAGGTATATATACAATTAATTAATTATAATTTTATAGATAGTTAGAAATAAAAATTTTTTGCTAAAAATTGAATTTTTGTACAAAAATCTTTTTTTTATAAAATACAACTTTTTTCATACATAACCTATGAATTTATAGTTTATTACATGATTTTAACTGATTAAAAACGATTTTTTATAAAAATGTAAATTTACTTACCTTAATAATTTTTCAAACGTTAATATTAAGGTGTAACTGGGGTGTCCTGACACCCCCACACGTTTTTTAACAGCAGACAGAACTTTTCCTGGAGCGAAACTTTTGACGGCGCTTTAGGTTTTAACAGATAGAGGTTCAAACTGAATTATGGACAGGATTTGTGCGCGAAAAAACTATTGGTTAAGCCAGGAGCGTACCTTGAATATTGCGTGGGGTGTCCGGACACCCCAGTTACTCCTTCTAGGGTTAAATCATGAATTAGCGATGGTAAAGTGAAAATAAATCTTGTCACTATTGTAATGGTTATTATTTATACTCAAATGAAGTCTGGGCTGCTTGTTCTGTCTGCAGCCAATGAGTTTACTACATTGGTTTACTACATCTTCGTCGATGACGAAGATGAAACCTTTACTTGTGAAATTTGTCGACAGAAATAGGTTGCTTTCTTGAGTACCCCGTCACTTATTGCGAAATAACAATTCACTGAATAATGCGACAATTCTCATAAGTGACAATTCAAAAAAGTATCTATCTATCTATTCGTACTAATGTCAATTCAGTTAAATGTAATTTCGTTACAAAGATAGTTAGATTAAATCTTAGTTCGGTCAAAAACATTTGGAGAATAATCTTGCGTTTCTTAATTTCCCACGTGGAAAAGTTCTCAGAGTCTCCCGGGAGATTCTCGGGAGCAACTCCCGGGAGTCTCTTGGAGTCGTTTCCAGGAGTAACTTCCAGGATTCTCCCAGGAATTTTTCAGAAGATTCCCAGGAACAATTTTGGGAGATTCTCGGGCATTTTTTCGCTATTCCAGAAAAACATATCGCTGTTCTAGGCAACACGTTTTTCCGTGTATAATATAATTTTTCTATCGTTTAAATTTATATACAAATTTTTTTTTCTTAAACTTGTGGAAACGTTACAAGATATTATTTTATTACATAAATATGAAAGGTATGTAAATATAATATATTTATACAATTTTTGACATTCTTAATTGAATTTTTACAAAAATCTCAAAATTACTCCCGGAATTGTTCCCGAGAATCTTCCAAAATTGTTCCTGGAAATATTCTTAAAAAAATTCCCGGGAGTTACTCCTGAAAACGACTTCAAGAGACTCCCGAAAGTTGCTCCCGAGAATCTCCCGGGAGACTCCGGGAACTATTCTACATGGGTTATCTGTTTCTGTTTATTCCATGATATGAATATACCCCAGTTTTAATTCTACACAATTTTAAATTGTCACACTGTGAAATCGGCGTGGTGCAAAATTCTCTACAAATATATACTTGCCAATAAAAAACTTAGTGTTAGATGTTTATCTAAAAGTAAATCCAACATAACTATATATATATATATTTGACTCTGTTTCGTTACAAGTCTATATTTACTCAGAATCAAATTTTTAAATAAATTGTATGTTGGGTTTTTCCACTTCATTGTTCAACATATGACAAAACAGCTGTAAACTTGAAAGAAACGAATTTTCCCATCTATTACAGTTATAAACTTAAAATTTGTAAATTGTAAAAAAAACAACACACTTAATACTCAAAAACTCATTTAAACACATTTTAGTTTTACTGCTGTAATCCGCTTACCACGAAGCGGTCGTGAATTTCTCAAAAAACCAACCATGTTGTACTGTAAATCATAACCTTTTTTTATTAGCCTGTATACCTACGAAATGGAAAATTCTATCAATTGTCAACCACTTGAACCATAACTTCACTCACACATTCCAACACTCTTACACGAATTTCCACCACTCTTTTTCTATCTTTTTTTGACAACTGTATTTGACACTAAGCACGCAGAAACAATATCGCTCTTGACTGAGTAACAACTCAACCCATTTTTTGGAACTGCCAGTTACTTAATGTACTTTCACCCATATCACGCTAAATTAATAAATACTCAATGTAATTTTTATGTACATAATCTCTTCTCATTTAACCTGCTTTTCACCTTACAATTAAATGTTCATTGCACAAACATTTTATGGTCCTTCGAGCCGGATAGTTTTCTTACTCTTAGAGAAACAGTGAATTCAACGTGTAAGAAAAGTGTTTGTTTGTTACCAAGTGACAATGCCTTATCTCAGTGTTTAATAAGTGCAATAAATTAGTAGCAAACACTATCCAAAGAACTAAAATTTATCTTAAATGTGTGAAAACGCAGCAGAAGTGTGTACATTAAATTGAGTGTTGTAACTTCAGTGAAGTGCACGATAAACATTCAAAAAAGTGACAGAAATTTAAACGAAAAAGTACTTTGGACTATTTTATATCGATCAGTGAAATCATTAACATTTCAAGTTTCAACTAAACACTTTGCAAATTCGTTCTTGTGCAAATAGTGAACTTTTATTCAACATCAATCGGTTAAAGAACCACAGCTGAAGTGAACAGTATGGACACCATTGTCAGATGTCCAGATTCATGAAAGTGACACCCAATTGGTCATCTACGTCAACTGTCATTTGCATTCAGCAAGAAATAAAAAATAATTTTGTTGAATTCGACATATTTAAATTGCATAATTTAAAAATCTACGCCCTTTATATATATTCATGAAAATTATTCTTATTAAATTCTACATGACGTTATACGACATCACTTTTTCTTAATATTTATATAAACGTGTGTAAAGTTTATAACAGTGTATTCATTATAAAAGTATAGAGTAATTTAACATTATTTTTTATTTTCATATAAACATATTGAGTTTAAACTGTAGAATTTAACAGTGTAAAGTTTTCTAATAAAAAATTTAATTTTTTAACGGTGGTTTAACAAAATTTATTTTTATTATTAAAAAATAAATCTGCAAGGCTTCAGTGTACAAATTAATTGAGAATAGAATTTAAAGAAATTAATTTAATAAAATGTGTTTAGGTTTAAATAGGCCCTACTGGAAGTAAAATGATAGAAAGAGATAGAATTTTGGGGATAGAAAGAGATAAAGTTTTTCTCTTCATTTGAAATATCCATATTTTGCATACCCAAAATATTATACCTTTTTATCTCCAAATTTTTATCTCTTTTATTTTTTTTTACCTATGTACTTTTATCTGTTTTTATTTCTCTTTGTTACAAATTTTTATCCATTTTTATATATAAATAATTAATTAACCAATATTATTAAGGGGTCACCTAAGTGGATAAATGACAAAAAATCGATTTTTCATTTGATTTTCTAAAAGTAGACTCAATTAGGAATGAGAACAAGATTTTTTAAAACATTTTCTGAAGAGTAGAAGTATCTTAAATAAATTTTCAAAGTTACATACTTTTTTTAAAAATAATATTTTCTGAAATTCGTAAATGAATCATTTATGAATTATTAGATTTCATTCAAATTTTGTATTTTTATACTAAAAATGAATAATTCACGACTCCATACATATTGCTCTATACGATTCAAGAATTCAATATGGCGAATCCAATATGGAGCACGAAATTGAAAAAATTAATTATATTTGCTTCAAACTTGTTTCTTGGGGATTTTTATATCGCCGTTTTCAAATCAGAGATTATATTAAAAAATCTCAAAATGACGAATATAATATGGTGGTCGAATTTTTAAAAACTAGATGGATTTTTATAAAACTGTATGTCTGGAATTTTTATGTCAGTTAATTACAAATCTGAAATAGGATTTTAAAAAACAGAATGGCGGACTTTATATATCTTAAAACTACAATTTCAATAATTATTATAAATTAAATATATTTTAAATATGAATTTATTATTTGTCTTGTTTATTCTCTCTGCATCTCTTATCCTTCTTTTATCAAGTTGCTGCATTGCTTTCAAACAAAAATCACCAGGTTTAACTCCTAATTCCTTCAGGGTTCTGCAGCAAAATATGTTACCATCATTGAAGCATCCAATCGCATCAGCTACGCCCAATTTCAGTGTGGACAAGGTGACAAACGTTTGTTTGGGTATTCTTGTCCAAATCACGTTGTTCAAACATTCGTTGATGTTTTGAGTTTTTCCGTGCAAACATTTTGAAAGTAAATTAGGGTCCAAGAGATCCACAAAGGTTGGTTTTATAACACCCATTAATGCTTCGTCTAAGTGAAAATGGTCGTCGTGGTCGTAATCTTCCCCATTAAGACTGGCTTGTTTGTACTTACACCATGTATCACTACATAAGTCATGCGTCGGTCCTTGGTTTGACGAGGCAACATGGTAAAATGTAGACCAGACAGTGTCTTTCATTTGCTCTAAATTTTCTGTATTTCTCCTAATAGCCAATCCATAATAAACTTGCAGTTTATCGATTGCAGATCTATCAATCTGTTTTTCCCACCAAGTGGCTTCCCATTCCTCAGTTTCTTCTTTTTGTAACCATTCTTCTATCTACTCAATCGATTTCCAACACCTGAAAAACTTCTATAGTATGCTGACATCCACAGTTTTTCCAGTGTCTAGGCTTGTTGCTGCAACAACTCCATTGAGTGATGAAAATCTTCTTTTCTGCCACGTTCCATCCAAAGCAATTGAAATATCCCGCTGGTCCTCATTTTCAAAGACAAACGATATCAGCTTTGGAAGCAACAATATTCTCATAAGATGTCTAGGTAGTTGGAGGAGAGGGCATATTCATAATTCCACAAAAGATTGTCCCACCTGTTTGGAATTTTCCAATTGCTCGACAAGCATACACAAATCTAAAGTTTATGTCATATAATTTTTGCTCTTTCCCTGAACAAAGTTAGTACATGATAAGAAAAAACTCTTTAAAACTCATAACCTTATACATGAAAAGTGATCGATTAAAATACAAATTATATACCTGAGGTATCCACAGAAATTAGCTTGTAATTAATTAGGTTTTCCTGTTTCGAACCTTTGTCACATAACCATTGCAACTTAGATGCTAGACCAAATCTTTTGACAACAGATAATCGTACCTTCCCTTTGCAGAACTTCCACATTGTTATTTTAGCTAGTGCTGCACTGAGAACATTCACATTAATAAGATCATATTTTTCACTTGAACTATAATCCTTATATTCCCCAAAAACCCAAATATGTCAAGTTTAATTAAAATTCAGTCAATTTTTGGAAATGCGTCTGCCATATTGAATCCGCCATTTTTAATTTTTGAAAACCGACTTTAAATTCGTAATCAGCGACCCCAAAAACCCAAGTATTCCAAATTTCATAAAATCTGATTACATAATTCTGAATACCATAAGTTTTAAGTATTTTTTCTTTTTTCGTGTCTCCTGTCAAAATTGTTTTTTTCCAATTTTATAAACTTTCGGTACACTTTTCTCCGAATCTACTAAACCGATTTGTTATTTTTTTTACTTTGTTCAAGAAGGTGCCAAGAATACATTAAGTTTAACATCATTTTCAGTTGTACAAGCAAAGATATGAGTCAATGAATTAGAGAAAATGGGATTTTTATTTTGCTATTGGTATAAATATTCATAAAAAAGTTTCTATTGAAGATAACATCGTATTGCTTCAAATTCATATAATTGATTATATTTGTAATCGTAAGAAAAAAGGGCAAACGCAATTGGCATAATAGTTTTCGAAAAAAGTGTACCGAAAGTTGACTCCTTTTGCATTATTTTTAGGTGACTTAGGTGTCTCCTTAACAATATTAAAGACTTTATGAAGTATTACAATTTGAATTGAATTTATTTTTAAAAAAAATATTTTTTGAGAGTATTCGTACTTTTATTTTTAACCTATTTTTAACAAATCAAGTTATTTATTTATTTGTTATGAAATTATTATTTATTGTTTATATCTATATTTCAATTCACATTATTAACCAACATTGTACACATAAGACTTAAACCCAAATTGTGACCAAATTAGAAAAATCTCGTACGCAGGAGGGCCTGAACCTTAGGGACCCAAGTCGAATACACATGTCACTCAGCCACGTTAGCTTGGAAGATATTTTTCTTGAAGCACCTTTTCACTTTTGGTACTGTAATGTTCTCTTTTTATCTTTTACTCTATCACTCTTTATTTCTCAGATTAGAGAGATTTTTTAAAGTTTTAATTTATCTTTATTTATCATAAAATCGTCACGCAGCTAATTCAATGTATAGGAAAAAATAGACTGTATTAGTCTATTGCAACCAATTGCCCCAGAAATAACCTCTTCACTTGATTCCAAACTGTACACTGACGAATTCATCCCCACTTTCTAATTTTCAGGACCGTACTTACATATTTATTCAGTGGGATTTTAATTGCGGTCATAGAAAAAATATATTTGGCGTTGATGACAGATGTGTTATTTGAACAATTTTTACTTCAATTTAAAACTTCACTAATCACTTCATATATATTCCAGATTCAATTTAAAACTGTCACTGAAAGTTATTTGAATGATAGCACTTTTAATTAAACTTTGAAAGATAATTTTTGTAAACAAAACAATATTCGCAGATGTTAATATTTTAATTATAAGTATTAATAATAGCAGTTTATAAATACAACTAGAAAATTTACATGAAAAACATTATATACAATTTGAAATAATATTATAATTTACTAAAATTTTGGGTGTGCTTCCGATTAGCGGTTACCTCCGATTCTTCTAAAAATTGGTATACCTACGTAATTTTGTGCCCTGATTACGAAAATCATACTGAAAATTGGCGCAAATTAGAATTTTATGGTAAAAACCATAAAGACACCATAAAATTGTGTTTTTTTATAACTTGCAGATTACGCTTAATATTCTTTAAGTTCCTGAATACAGAAAGGGAGTCAAATTAACTTTCTATTTGGTACTAGAAGGTACCGAACCCAGACCCAACCCCCCTACAACATGACCTTTAAAAGAGCTCTTTGAAGGGCCCCTGAAGCGAACAGTACAAAGGCGGGCGATGTAGAAGAATCGGAGGTAACCGCTAATCGGAAGTATATCAAAAATTTTTAATTCTGAAAAATAATTTCAATTTTTGAATAATTTTACATTCAAAATAATGAAAATCATATAAATATATACTATACTCAAATTGATAAATGGTAGAAAAAATTTACATTTTTTAATCAAAATATGTTGCCTCATAAAATTAAAAAAATTCACTGATTTATCCAAATCATAGAAAAGAAACACTGCAAAAAATGGCGTCTACAAATAAGACGTTTAGACGATTATAAAGGTCTTATGTAAATAAACGTCTTTTTGAGCGTCTTAAATGAAAAACATAACCTCCAAATACATGCATTTAAGAAGGCAAATAAGACGATTATAAACGTCTTAGAAGTGACCACGTAAACATCTTAAACTTCGACGCTCTTTTTTTAAAGTGAAATAATTTAAATAAATCGGTAAATTTATTTTTAATTTTAAAATATTCATAAGAATTACTAATTAAGTTATGTATAACATTTAATTTATATTATATATATATATAAATTCCTATAAGAATAAATATAATATTGTAGTATACATATTAAATGAATATGTACATATTTATATGTATCTACAATTTAAAAAAAAGTTACATACATTAAACAATTTATATAATTTATTTTATTTTATCGCAGGCCTGGATCACGATTACAAGTTTAGATAGAATATATTCGTCGTCAAATATAAAGATTGCTGTTATCATTTGTTCTTTGCGAGAGACCTTAATGGAAAAAATTAATTTTATTTTAATTAAATTAATTGCTAAAAGAAAACTGCACTATTCAAGGTTAATTCTAAAATATAGAAACAATTATTAACAAAAATAATTTGTTTATACATTTTGTTTAATTTAATTCAATGAATAATTTTTGTTTGATTGTTTGTGGCCCCTTCTTTGGTTGCGCCGTCGGCCTTGTGTCTTTGTTCCCTTTTGGCCCCTCCTCTTTCTTTTGTTGACCACGGAGTTTTTCCGAGCAAGTTCGTGCATGTTTTTCGGCGTTGTGAGGGAGTGACTATTCTTTCCCCTCCCTCTTCCTTTTTAAGGCTGCTCGACCAAGTCTCGAGTTTTGCCAGTTGAAACTTGTCTATCACAGTGTCGAAGTGTGGTTTGAGTAACGAGGATTGCGATCTATAATTTTGATGTAACTGATGTATTTAATAATTTGTCAATAAAAGTGAGTAATGAATTTTGGTCTCAGAATAGTTTTTTTAACCATTCTCCTCCTAAATTGATTCCTTATAAAATAAACAAGCACATTTGTTTTAATAATAATAACACTATTTAATTAAAGTCTGACTAATAGTGTAAATCCCTCCCTAGGGGTTTCAGGACCTTGTTGTTGGTGGGAGGGCTTGAGAGTCTCTTTTCCCATCAGGAAACTACTTTTCGATGTCTCTCGTGGCGATTGAGGGGGCGAACCCTTCATAATGGGTCGGCTTCTCAAGAATTTCGAGAGGTTATCGGGAGAGACGGGATGAACAGAGGCTTAACCGCGGGTTCATTCTGAAGATTTTCTGTTGGGGGGAGTCTGACCAAGAAGAAACACTTGCATGGCTCGTTTGGCTGAGCCATGGTGATTGAGGCGCGAGTCTCGCCACCCAATCCGTGATGAACTCGTGTCCATGGATGAATGATACCAGGGTCATCAAATCCTTCGAGTTCCTCCGGGGGCGGGGTGGACAGTGGACGACCATCGCTGGGCACAACTTAGCTCTCGTACTCGTGGGACTCTGTACTCGTGGGACCAAATATGGCACTTCTCAGAGTGCTTCTGGGAGTAGAGGGGTGTCTCGTCTGGGGCTTTGACGTCTAAAAGGCGTCAGGACTCGGAGGAGGCTTCCCTTAACCAGATCATGCCAAAGAAAAGGATGAGGGGACCACATGCAGGGACCGCATCTTTTTCGCAGACTGCAAGATCGTCACTTTCTGGGGCGATCATTGCGGAAGGCTATCCCAGGGTTGTGATGACAACAGAGCATCTTGACCAGCTGAGGATAGCTATTCATGGGGAGATTTAAGGGGACGAAGCAGGACCCTATCCTCGTTTTGGGGAAGTTCGGCTCACCGGAGGAGCTGTCTTCGTAGAGTGCCTGGATTCTGATTCTAGGGAATGGCTGAATAGCCGTATACCGAGACTTGGACAGGCGGTGGGGGGCCTCACCCTAAAGGTGGTGGACCCGTCCCAGCTAATCAAGCTGGTGAGAGTTGTTGCCTGGGTACCCGGTCCAAGGGTGAACCAGGCCTCAATTCTTAGAAACCTCGGATGACAAAATACCGGGGTGGATACATCCAATTAGAGGGTGTATTCGTGTGGCGAGAGAAGGATGGACCAAGCTTCGGCTGGGGGCTGGACTCTCGCGTTAGGAGTAACGGAGAGCGACATAGGGGTTCTCCAGGCTCGGCAGTGTAAACTGTGCTTTGGACTTGGCCAAATAACTCTAAGAGTGCTGAGGCCAGGGACAGACGCAGCTGCTGAGCAAAGTGCTCAGGGTAGGGACGCGGCTGAGGAGACCGTGAATCAGCCTTAAAATGGCTGCTTCCGGGATTCAATGTACGCAGATACAAAGCTTGACAAAGATGCAGACAGCTTTAGCCTTTGTTCAAGAACCTTGGATTTTCAAGGGGAGAATCAGAGGTCTAAATGGATGCGGAGAGCTAGTTTGCTCACCACATGAACCGGTTCCAAGGGCTTGTCTGATCTATAAAGGTCTAGACGCTTTACCTTTGTTGGAATTGACAACTAGAGACTTGGCTGCTGTAAAGGCTAAGTATTCAGAGACGAACGGAATTAAAAGGGAGATTATAGTAGCTTCCGCTTATTTTCCGGGTTCGGAGGGAGAACCTGCGCCACCAAAAGAGGTGGAAAAGTTGGTTGAATTTTGTCAACAGCAACGTCTCCCTTTGATAATAGGTTGTGATGCCAATGCGCACCATGTAGTTAACGCACTGACATTAACGACAGGGGCAGAAATCTACTAGATACAGATTTAGAAATCTTAAATCAGGGAAATGAGCCAACCTTCGTTACTGTTAATAGGAGGGAGGTATTGGATATTACGATCTGCTCCAAGTCTGTGTGGGGTGGTGTGAGGGACTGGAGGGTATGTGACGAAGATTACTCTCGTACCACAGACTTATCACATTCAGGCTGGAATCGAAAGATCGGGAACAGAAGTGGAGACGTGACCCTAGGAGTACTAATTAGGACTCATTTACTGAGGACCTCAGGGTCTCCATGGATCACTTCCCCACCTCGTACGGAACGTATGAAGAGTTAGAACTAGCAGCGGAATATCTGCGAGATTCGGTTGTCGGCTCCTTTGAGAGAAACTGTTTAGCTAAAAAAAGGTAGACACCAACAGGAGTAATATGTGGTGGAGCTCCTGTTTGGAGGGTCACAGGCAAACAGTAAGAAAGCTTTTTAATAAAGCCAAGAAACGTAAGAATCAGCAAGCATGGGATAATTACCATGCAGCTCGTAATTCTTATAAGAAAGAGGTAGATAAAGCACGGGGTGATAGCTAGAGGAGTTTTTGCGAACGAATCGAAAGAGTACCTGAAGCATCAAGACTCCATAAAGTTCTGGCTAAAGACCCTTTGGCAAAACTATCTACCATTAAGTTATCTAATGGGTAATATGCTCAGGATAAAAAAGACTGCTTAAAGTATCTGATGGAAGCTAACTTCCCGGACTTTGAGGAGAGAACGTTACATGACTCTGGCGGGGGTCCACGTAGAGCCCGAAGAAACCGGGAACACTGGAAACTTGCAGCCAGAGTTGTAACTCCAGAGGGTATTGATGGGGCAATAGGCTCTTTCAAACCTTTTAAAGCCTCAGGGGGGACGGTATATATCCGGTCCTTTTACAAAGAGGATTAAATTGTATTAGATTACCTCTGTGTAAAATCATGAGAGCATGTATTGCTCGTGGTTATACACCTGAGTCCTGGAAAAGGACGAGGGTGGTATTTATCCCGAAGGCCGGTCGCACAGGGTATACTGCTGTTAAGGACTTCAGACCAATTAGTCTAACCTCCTTTATATTAAAGGCGTTGGAAAAACTGGTGTACAATTTTATCAGACAGGAATGTCTGAGGGATTACCCCATGCACTCGGGACAACATGCGTATAGAGCAGGTTTCTCAGTAGAATCAGCCCTCCACTTTGCGGTAGGTAGAATAGAGGAGCAAATTGGCAGGGGGGTTATGCGGTGGGTACCTTTCTTTATATTGAAGGTGCCTTCCCTAACACCTCTAGCGAAGCTATCTGCAGGACAGCCAGAAAGCGAGGCGTGCCCAAGCCACTAATTAAATGGATCGACAGCATGCTTTGCGAGAGAGCTCTCGAAGCAGAATATGATGATGCTAGGCAAACAGGCGTCGTCTCAAAAGGATGCCCACAAGGAGGAGTTCTCTCTCCTCTATTGTGGTGCTTAGTGGCAGATGAGTTGATTAGGAAACTCAATAATCAGGGATATTATACGCAAAGCTATGCCGATGATTTCCTTATAATTATAATTATAGTAGTTTTCACTAGGAAATACAAGATACCGAGTTTAAAGAAGCCGGTATTTTATGGGCAAGAGATTTCTTTTTCCGAATCGGCTAAATACTTAGGAGTGATCCTGGATAAAAAGCTGAGTTGGAAAGAACATTTCGATTATCAATATAGGAAATTCTGTAGCGGCATTGGGATTCATACTGGCTGAAGTACCTCTATATATTACTGCGGTGAAAAAGGCGGCCGTTACTATGAGCAGGCTAAACGCGCAGGGAAAGTGTAAGTCAAGTGGTAAACACACCAAGCTCCCACGTTCAATCCTATCAATTCCAGAATTAAGTATGGTGCAAGATAGGATGATCAAGAGGGTGAAATTTAAAACTCGCTTTAAGATAATAATACCTTCCAGATTAGACTATAAGAAGGGGTTTCCACTTGGGGACGAGGTGTGGTACACGGACGGCTCCAAGATGGATTGCGGTGCAGGCTTCGTAATATATCGAAAAACTGGCTGCATTAAAGTGGCTGTGTCACTAGCACAATATGCCACGGTCTGGCAGACCGAGGTCTGTGCGATTTTAACTTGTGCCCAAATGTCCAATCAAAAAGGGACAAGGGGCAAAAGGATTAGTATTTGTGTGGATAGTCAGGCGGCCCTAAGGGCTCTAAAGAATCCCACAATAGAATCGAAACTTGTCTGGGAATGCCGTAGCGTACTAGACGAGTTAGGTTCAATAAATAAACTTTCGTTGATCTGGGTTACGGGCCACTCGGGAATCAGGGGCAATGAAAGGGTGGACGTTTTGGCAAAATAGGTTCTGGAACGGTATTTTTAGGTCCTGAACCAGCAGTGGCATTAATGGCATGTCTGGTTAAGGGAGCCATTGCAAGATGGGGTCAAAGGGAACATGAAAAGTATTGGGCGGGCATTGGGGTGGGAACGCAAGCGAAGGCTCTATTGGGTTTAGTGCCCAACAAGAGGCGAGCGAGTGATCTCCTAAAACTAGATAAGATCAGAGTTAGAACCATTGTCCGACTCTTTACAGGACATGGGCTTTTGAATTATCATCAGCATAAAATAGGAAACAAAGTCTCACCTATGTGCAGACTGTGTGAGACGAATGACGAGACGTCGTCTCACATATTATCTGAATGCCCGGCATTAGCTAGGGTCAGACTTTCTAGCTGGGGTCAAACAATTATAGACCCTATGCAGGTGAGCAATCTATCTATAGAGGAAATACTGGACTTCTGGAGAAGAACAGGACTCTAATGGGTGGTTGTTGTAAACGAGCAAGCTGGAGCCTGGTACAATGGATTCTCTAATCTAAGTGCCAACTTTCCCTTTTGGGAATATCCAGCTTGATCTCGGTAATTGATTAGATTATTAGATTAGAATAGTGTAAACAAATTTGAGACTATAACTATAATTTAGGAAAAAAATATAATATATAAGGAGAGATAAAAAGTGATTAAAGTGATAAAGTGGGGATAGACTAAGATAGAGAAACTTTATCTCTTTCTATCTCAGAGATAAAAAAATATTCAAAGAGATAGGATTTCTATCCCTTTACTTCCTGCAGAGCGAGTAATTACATTATTAGGAAATTTGTGGATTAAAGCTTTAGGGGATGAAAATCTTTTAAGCATACCTTACGATGAATTAAGAAAACAAAGAGTTGGCGTTTGCCGATTACATTTTACGCAAGATAGCTACCTAGTTTGAACCAACAGGACACCTTTGAAGGTGAATTCGATACCTACTCTTCATTTATCATCCTCTTTAAATTCAATGAATGAAATGACAAATGCTGTAATTGATGTAGATGAGCATTCATATGAAATTACCAGGGAATCAGCTAGTCATACATTTTCTTTAGAGGAATTGGAGATAGGTTTTATGCCTTTCCCTCCATTGTCTTTTAATTTCTCCTCTAGTTTATCACACATTAGGACAATTATTTCGATGAATGTGGATAGAGAGAAATCTTCAACATTTCAGACAGTTCTTTCTACTGAAAATATAGTGGAAATAAAAATTTTTCAAAACATGAAAATCTAAAAAGACAAATTGTCCAAAAAAAAGCAAGAGAATAGGAATGTATGAATATCCTAATTAACAATATTAGCGACGCAAACAACTGAAGAAAGAATTTTTCCTGAAATTCTTATCGATTTATCTGAAAATGCAGAAGATAAGGATAACTGTACAAAAATAAAGTCATGTATGTGTCTTCAGTCCAAAAAAATGTTCGAATTTTCAGAAGCGATGTGGACAATTTAGACATGAATCCGAAAGCAAACAAAATTTTTGAGGCCGCGAAGGAAGTGAGATAGCACACGGAAAAAAAGAAATTAGGTGCAGCAGTAAACAGATGTTTGCTGTGAAATATCTGAAAATTAGCTACCACAGCTAAGAAGTTTGCAGTGGCAGCGAATATGTTAGCTGTGACAGCAAACATTAGTAAAAATTTATGCGAGTTTGCTGTCATAGTGAACTTGTTTGATCTCACAGCGAACTTTTTTTCTGTCCCTATTTCAACAAACAAGGTTTACTGTGACAGCAAAATGTTCGCTGCCACAGCAAACCCTTTCTATGCGTGCAGCTATATAACAATGATAAAACCTTAAAGAGGTATACAATTAATAAATATTCTTTTGGACAATATATAGAAATTACTGTGAAAGAATGCATTACTTTTAAATATACAAGTAAGGGGACAAAACTTAAAAGTGGAGAGTTTAACCTTACAATTTTACAAAGAATTTTATTAAAATTATTAATTATTATTAATATTAGTATTAAATTAATATTATCTTCTTTAACACAATTATGTTCAGTATAATTTTAAGAAATTTTTTTTGTAAATTTAATAATTAGAAAAGGGATTTAATATGTTTAGAAATAAATTGTTTTCAATTAAATTTTACGATATTTGTATAATTCAAACATTTTTCAATTAAATACCAAAATTTAAAAATTGAATTAGTTTTAAAAAAATTTAAATGACTAGAAAGTAGATTCCTCAAAGATAGAATGAAATATATGATATATAAACTAACCCTATAGTCAAGTGGCGATTTGGTTGAGCCTATAAAGCGCTATCCCAGCAGCTCACTTTGAGGGCTATCCTATGTGACTTGGGGTTCTAGTCCGCGTTAAGCTCATGTGTGAAGTAGTTATGAAGATCATTTTTTAAATAATTAAATCCACTTTTTATTTTAAAACAATGCAAAATATCAATGTTTCAAATTTTTTTAAAGCTTTTTAAATAATAATTTCACTAAAAAGAATATTAAATAATTTTTGGAAACTTCCTGGTAACTTCCAGGAAATTTTCATGGAAAGCTTCTAACTGCAAACATTATTGTATATCCTCAATTTCGCCAGAGTCATAATCACCTATGCGCCCATGTTGCGAACATAATTTTTTGTTCAAACTGCACGGAAAGCAGGGACCGTCACGGAATCCAAACAAAATTAAAAAATACTTTTGTTTTGATTCGGATATGGGTATCAGAATCAAAATTCCACTCTATTTAGTTCTAATTCCAATATCAAAATCAAAATTCCACTCTATTTCGTTTTGGTTCCAATATCAAAATCAAAATTCAACTGTGTTTCGTTTTGGTTCCAATATCAAAATCAAAATTCCACTCTACTTCGTTTTGGATCTAATATCAAAATCAAAATTCTTTCTTGTTTTAATTTTAATACAATAATACTGCGCATGTAGAAGTGTGATTGAACCTAAATTTTGTTGCAAATGTCAAATATATCAGAAGATAATATCGTTTTTACTTACGAAATCTGAAATAGAATTCGAATCGATTTCTGTTTCTATAAGAAAACCGAATTGCAGTATTACAGTATCAGAATCAAAATAGGAAGTAAATTTTGTTTCGTTACAGTATCAGAATCAAAATAGGAAGTAAATTTTGTTTCGTTACAGTATCAGAATCAAAATAGGATGTGAATTTTGTTTCGTTACAGTATCGGAATCAAAATAGGAAGTAAATTTTGTTTTGTTACAGAATCGAAATCAAAATACATTAATAATTTCGTTTTGTTTTGGAATATCGTAACGAAATCAAAATTTGATTTCCGTGACGGTCCCTGACGGAAAGTATACCATTGAGGGCACGAGCAGTGAATTTTATTAAAATTAAAATAATAAATATACAAAAAAATCTTTTTTGTCCTACCTGCACGGAAAGCATGTCGTTTCGGGCACTTAGAGCGGGCACAAAGTAACTCATTACCACCCAGGGGTACCCGTGTAGAAATTTCACTATGGCCCTGATCAGGAAATCCACATTTGGGTGTCGCCCCTATCTGGCCCAGGTCGGGCCGTGTGTTTCATCCCTAATACAGCCGTAGTAGGGCAATTTCTACACGGGTAGGGGAAGCGGGCGCAAAATATTTTCCACCCGCTACTTTCGTTTTAACGGTCATGAAGTAAAGAAAATTTTGCGTTACTTTATTTTTTTCACGTAAAATAGCAGACGCAAAAAATAATTGTAGCGAGGGCAAGATTAGGTAAATTGAAAAAATCATTAAAAAGAATTCACTGCTCGTGCCCTCAATGATATACTTTCCGTGCAGTTTGGACAAAAATTATGTTTGCAACATGGGCGCAAAGGTGATTTCGCCATCGTCACAATCGCCTATTTTTCGCCCTTGATACGAAAATAACTATTATACACTTCCCTCAAAATCGGATTCCCATAGGTCAAACAGAAGCCCCATAAGGACTGCCTAAAGTACCATAGGTCAAAATTTACGTTAAATTTGACATATTTTTTAACCTAAACGTCATAAAAGCAACTCGATTAGGATCCGTCAAGGAATCGTTCGCTAAAATCAAAATTTAGGTCCAATTTGACCAAATCTTCGTCCTACAGGTTATAAGATAAATCAATTTTGACCTAAGTTTTAATTAATAAAAGTTGTTATAAACTGAAATCTATTTTTTTTAAATCTACCAAAATAATTATTTCTATAAATTCAAATAAAGTTTAAATTACCTACACGGAGAGAAAAATGAAGCGTTTATAGTATGGACATGGTTCATACTTTAAAAGCACGGCGCTGTTTATACTCGATTTGTAGAAACCTATGCTAAACGAGTAGAGATCTATACTATTTTAGCATACATTTCTACAAATCGAGTATAAACAGCTCCGTGCTTTTTAAGTATGGACCATGTCCACACTATAAACGCTTGATTATTCTCTTCGTGTATCAAGAAATGCGCCAACTTCCTATCTATTTTTTATATTTATTTTAATTTTTATTTTCAAATCATGTTCTCTTAATATGAATGCATAGTAATAAGTTAGAGTAAATTATAGCAGGCGATATTAAAAAAAAGCACTTAAAAAGAATTTTTCTTTACGGACATGACTATGGTCTTATGGTGCCCTTATAGATACTTCTTTATACCTAAAGGTAAAAAAATTAGTTAAATTTAACATAGATTTTGTCGTATCATCAAAGGCATCCCGCGTAGAAATGAAAGTATGGACAAAAGATGGCAAAGTGTGGGAAAGTGTGGGTAAAGAATAGCGAAATGTGGCACTAAGTTTGACAAAGTATGGCAAAGTATTGCTAAGGAGCGAATCCCATGGTTTAACTATGGCAGCAACAAAAATCAATTTTTCATCAAACAAAATAATAAAAAACACAAAAACTTTAAATATTTTTCATTTTTAAACCATAAACAAAGTGAGGCATATACAAAAATTATATTTTAAATGGTTTTTTTAATTTAACTGTTGAAATGAACTATGGACAAAGTATGGCGAACCATGGGATGAAAAATAAACTATTTTCTATACATTTTCGAACTGTGGGCAAAAGATGGAGAACTATGGGATGAAAATAAACTATTTTCTATAGATTTTTGAACTATGGACAAAGTGTGGCGAACAATGGGAAGAAATTTTTCTTTATTATATTTAAAGTATGTACAAAGGATGCAGAATTATTGAAGGTAGATATAAGTTTTTTATATTTTTGAACTATGATCTTTAGATTTTATATATATTTATATATATCTACTTTCTATAATTCGCCATCCTTTGTACATACTTTAAATATATAAAGAAAAATTTCATCTCATAGTTCGACATCTTTTGCCCATAGTTCGAAAATGTATAGAAAATAAGTTTTCTTTCATCCCATAGTTCGTCATCTTTTACCCATAGTTCGAAAATGTATAGAAAATAGTTTATTTTTCATCCCATAGTTCTCCATCTTTTGCCCATAGTTCGAAAATGTGTAGAAAATATTTTTTTTCATCCCATAGTTCGCCATCTTCTGTCCATAGTTCGAAAATGTATAGAAAATAAGTTTTCATTCATCCCATGGTTCGCCATACTTTTCCCATAGTTCATTTTAACAGTTAACAATAAATCAAATCTGACATTAATTTTGACATAAAGTAAGGGCCATTATTTGGCCGTTTATGACATGTAGGTAAAAGAAGAATGTAAAATTACATATAGATTTCGACGTAATGTAACAGAAGTTTGTGGGCCTCTTTTTAACCGTAGGTCAAAACTGCCCTCACAATTGGCCTAAATTTTAAGGGTAGCTAAAATTGTTTTTCAAATTTTGACGTCTAGGTCAAAACTGCCCTCAAAATTGACCTAAATTTTAATGGGAGAAACTACAGGTCAACTCTTAACCTGTAGGTTAAAAAATCTTGAAACAGTGGCGTCAGCGGCGATATCTTTTTGTAATATGGATATATGTGTATATATATATATATATATATATATATATATATATATATCAAGAAAGTAAAGTTGTTCACGTCCTAATTTGAATTATTGCAAACCGTGAATAATGTCTGAATAAATCCACTCGCAAGTACTCCCAAGTGAGAATTTATTGTTGCTGATATGTAAATTAATTGTATCTCTTTTTGTGTGGTATGTAATAAGCCCTAACGATAAATGGTAGATAAGCCGCTGGTGATGGCAAATCAGCAACGAATAAGTTTTTCGTTCTGATGATTGCGATATTCAAGATTAATCACAGAATGGTCAATATTATAGGGAAATTTTTTAAAATTACATGACGTTTAAATCTTTTTCTTAACTTCAATATTCATGCACATTATTAATTTTATTTATATATTTATAATAATTATTTTTCTTACTTTTTCTTATTTATTTTTATTATTTTTACTATGAATAATAAGAGAAAAATTAATTTAAAAAAAGCAGTTTGGAAAAATGTCGATGATAATAAAAATATATTGCGTAAAGAATATTGCAATGAACTTGTAACTTGTGAATACAGATATAGTTGGTGGAAAAACTGTAGAAACGAAAGTGATGAACGAAGTGCCGAAGCACTTTAGGTGCGTAAGAAACAAAGAGGTTTTGTTCTTAAGTTCATTAAATATTGAAGCATTCCAGAAGACTGGGCTTTATGGAGAAACGTACTAATTCGTTCTATAACAGAGTGTGTATATTATGTAGACGCGACTTTATGTATGTGTATACTTGTAGTTGTTGCCCATTACTGTCACGTTTGTGTCCAATTATTCACTCATCTTCCTCGAGGGCAATATACCCACAACTTTATTATATATTTTCGTTTGACAAGGGTGTCCTCTAAAAATCGATAAACATTCTTCGCAAATCTTCTTCCAATTATTTTGTTCCTTAAATTTTTGTTAAATTTACCAGATATTTGAGTAGAATTATTTTGTTAATTCTTCTTTTTCCTCTTCTTCTTAAGTGACTTTTGGCTGAGTTGCGTAACATCGACTGTTGGTATCTTAAATTATATATTTATAATTTTTGTCTTTAGTATAGTAGTTGTTAATAATTTGCGGAAGTGCAGCATAAAAGACAAATGTTCGCAAAAAAGGACAATTATCGTGCGCAATGAATTTTTTAATTATAAACTTCTACGTAATACTGAAAGACCATCATAAGAGCAATTGCTTCTAGTAATTGCTATTTAAATATGCCGCCCTATACAAGTGTAGTTAAGGCAAAGAAGAAGAAAGAAATCTCCACAGTAAATACAGCATTGCGAGCTTGAATTTGTTTATTTATGAAAATCAGTCGTAACGCCATTCATTACTCGTAAAAGAGGCGCGCACGTGCATTTGACAACTAATACTATGCGTAAATATACCCTTTCTAAAGAGAAGATACTGAACGATGGGATATTATATCGGTTTACTTGTAATTTCTTACTTCCATTTATACCCTCAACCATCACAGATATTTATTGTAATTTATTCATTGAAATTGCTTTCAAATTATCTAAATTTATCAATTATAATTATATTATAATTATATTATCGTTTATAATGTAATTATTATTCATAATTCCGAATAGTAATTAAAATTATTTCTTTGATGAAATAGTGCTTCTCTAATATTTTTCCAACCTTTTCAAAGTTATGTTGAAATGTTATTAGAGCAATTTCATAGTAAGTGATCATAAAAATTTCCTTCCTATGGGATTTAGATGAAACTGTGCTTTATTGTTCTCTTGGATACCACTAAAAAAATAGTGAAACTTTTTTGGAAAAATATTCATAACATTGGAGATATACAACATTGAATTTTTTTACACGGGGAAAATTTGTTCCTTATATTTTACCGAATTTTTCAGTAAAGTCGGGATATAGTGGCATAACAGTAATTTTTAATAATTTTTAAATTATTTTTTCAGGAATAATATTCAAAATTTAATGTCATATCTTTATTCCTTACAAACTAGTACTGTAAAAGTTAAAACAAAATTAAAACTGAACGTTTAATAAAAATTAAATAAAATTTTTAAGTTTCTTTTGAATACCTCCTTGATGGTCACTAACGTTTTAGGAATAGTTTAGTAAAACTTCCTTGACCTGCCTGAATTGTTATTTTTAAGGATTGAAATACTTTTTTAAATGCCCTGTTGTAAAAAAAAACTTTGACATTAATTGTTAGTTGTTTTTAAATTATTTGTACTAATTAACGAATAATTAATAATTTCATTTATAGCAGATACCGTTTCTGAAACGAAACTAAAAAGAAAATTACTTTCGTTTTAGTTCTTAAATAATCCAAAAACAAAAGTATTTGAAACTATTAAGTTTCGTGTCAACTCAAAACGAAAGATTAAAAAACATAATAATTTAGTGCCAATCACAGAAAAATTGATTCCTCATACTTATCTAACTATAGCAACGTAACTTACGTAACCAGAGTAAATTACGTAGCTACACGGAGAATTTTTCTTGTTTAAAAGTAACCGAGACTTGGTTAATATAGCACTTGCAATATTGTTTGTTTAAATTTAACCGAGTAACTTGGTTACTAATAAACAAGTGTTGGTTAAAAGTAATCATGTTGTTGTTTAAATTTAAACAAAAGACATTGCAAGTGCTATATTAATCAAGTAAATTTCTCCGTGTATAGTAATTTACATAATTAAATTAAGTTACGGAACCAGAATAACTTACGTAAAGGATCCAACTTACGTTAGTTACGTAACTAGAATGACTTACGTAATTTATCAATTTGACGTAACTTAAGTAAATAATAAATTTTACGTAACTTACGTAGCTATAACACCTTACGCAATTAAAGAACTTACGTAAGTACTAACTAATATTTAGACGTTAATTTAGTTTTGAGTCGACACGAAACTAAATACACTTTATTAGTTTAGTTTTGTGTTGACTTGAAACTAAAGTCACTTTGTTAATTTAGTTCCGTGCCATCTCAAAAACTAAAACGAAACTAAACTTTCGAGACGGTCGTTTATTTATAGTAACAATAACACTAAAATTGATTATTTTAATCTTTTTTGATAAAAATTTGGAAATAATAAGAATTTTAATAAACTATTGTTTTATTACATAAAATACAAATTTAAACATTTTTCTTTATAACAATAAAAACATAATTAATATCTATTTCATAAATTGACCTCAAATACAGTTAGAAATTATTCATTTATATAGATGATTTTTTTATTTTATACAACTATTGTTTATTAATTTGAATCTTTCTCACAAGCGGTGAAATAAAATTCAGATTGATATATAAGGACAGTTGAAACTTTCTGAAACAATAATGTTAAGTGCGCACACGAGGTCTTAAACTAAAATCCAAACATTTTAAATAAAACGTATGTTTTTTGCACTTATTCAGTGAATCAGTGAACATATGTGAGAAACTGTTTTTTTACCTTTGTTTTTATACAAAAATTAAAATTACAACATACCCAATACTGAAATAGACTAATATTATTAAAAAGTGGAACAACATAACCTACAAACTGGAAGTGAAGCCTCAATGTTAGAGGATGCAAAAAAGAATGTGTTTCAAAATATCATAATTTCGAAGAAAAGAAAAATGACGAGCGAAAATAAAAGTGATAAAAAAGCAAGACGTAGTGCAACTGACACGGTACAAACACAAAATAGATTCAATGCCCTACAGCATGTTGATGATGAAAACGATTCTTCGATGGAAACAGACAACGAGGATGACAAAACAATTCCGGATGACACAAGGAAAACAAAATTAACGTCAAATATGATGAAACCAAAAAAGCCACCACCGTTAGTAATTCATGACTTGGTGCAAAATCATGCAAGTTTCGTGAAATCACTCAAGGATATGTAAAGAACATTTCTTTATTAAATACCATAAGGAATTCATAGAAGTGTTTACAACTTCCCAAGGTGACTATAATCTGCTTAAAAATATTTGGATACAAAACAACTATCAGTTTCACACATACACTTACAGAAACATTAAGAGAAGAACATACGTTATAAAAGGACTAAATAAAGAAACCGATACACAAGAACTAAAAAATGAAATCGAAGAACATGGACACAAAATTTATAATATCAACATCATGAAGAATACAAGACAGCCAATGTTCATGGTAACTTTCCAATCAATGTCGCACTTAAAAAACCTAAAACAAAAAATCCAATTCTTAAACTACACTAAAATAGAATGGGACAACTATGAAAACAAAAAAAGAATAACACAATGTCACAGATGCCAAACTTGGGGACACTCTACAAGCAATTGCTATGCCAAACCAGCATGCCTGACATGCGCTGAGGAACAATATCTGTCTAAAGATTGCAAAAAAACAAGAGAGACACCCGCCAAGTGTATCAACTGTGGGGGCAGCCATCCTGCAAATGCAACATCTTGTGAATCCTTCAAATCTCGCCTGCAACTGATGGACACCAGATCAAACAAAATAAATGCAAGAACTTTCCGGAGCAGACTGACAACGTACCAGCAAAAACCTCTACCCCCACCTAGGAGCAACGACATTAGAGCATACCCTCAACTGAACAGGGGCACAATTCTCAATACATCAAATGTAAACAACTCATCAACACCAGGTAATATAATCAATTTAAACAAAGAAATCTCAAGTAATGTAAATAACACTTTGTATTCCAAAATTTGTGATAATAATGTAAATAATAATTTAAATGACTTTTTTAATCTAAATGAAGAAATTAAAAAGCTCAATAAAATAGTTAATATTCAAAAAATGTTAGCCATAGTAAAAGAACTAAATAGTCAATTAACTAAATGTCAAAGTGAAAGTGAAAAATTTCAAGTATTTTTAATGTTCTGTTCAAATCTCAATAATGACTAAAATCACTATTGTAAGTTGGAATGCAGATGGTTTACGAAACAAAAAAAGCGATCTAATAGATTTCTTAAATAGAACAAATATAGATATAATATTACTTAGCGAAACAAGACTTATCGAATCAATCAAATTAAAAATAAAAAATTATCATACTATTAGAAAAGATACAAATAGTATAGCGGGGGGCGTTACAATCCTTGTAAAAATAGATGTTTCTTATACTGAAGTAAAAATTAGAAACACAGACCCTATTGAAAATATTTGTATTAAATTAGCAAGTAACATACATGAGCGATTCCATCTCAAGTGATCAAGGTGGAGAAAAATTTTTCTCCAATCGTAGCAAAACTTGGGGCTTTTGTAGTACTCATAGATAGTAATTTTTCGTGAAAATATTTTTTTACCTAGTCCAATATTTTCCGAGGGGGAGGGGGTTAAATTTTTGTGTTTTTCAGTACAATGGTTATTTCAATAATTTTTTACTCTTAAACAATTAAACATACAAATTTGACAAAGTACATTTTGGAAAGGTTTTTTCATCCTCTTTCGATTGGAAATAAGCATTTTGAAAAAAAAATTTTTTGACCCAAAAAAATCAAAATTAAAAATAAATTTCAATTTTTGATGGAGATGGATACGATTTTTTTTTTAACGAAAGCTGAGGTTTTTTCCTAAAAGGACATATAAATGATAAAGTGGGACTAGAACGTTTAAACATTGAAAAAAAGTTTTCTACTCGCCGGAGCGCTCTAAATCCGATTTTTAGCTCCGTTTTGGAGAAAATTCTTTTTTTCAATGTTTAAACATTCTAGTCCCACTTTATCATTTATATGTCCTTTTAGGAAAAAACCTCAGCTTTCGTTTAAAAAAAAAAAAATCGTATCCATCTCCCTCAAAAATTGAAATTTATTTTTAATTTTGATTTTTTTGGTCAAAAAATTTTTTTTTCAAAATTCTTATTTCCAATCGAAAGAGGATAAAAAAACCTTTCCAAAATGTACTTTGTCAAATTTGTATGTTTAATTGTTTAAGAGTAAAAAATTATTGAAATAACCATTGTACTGAAAAACACAAAAATTTAACCCCCTCCCCCTCGGAAAATATTGGACTAGGTAAAAAAATATTTTCACGAAAAATTACTATCTATGAGTACTACAAAAGCCCCAAGTTTTGCTACGATTGGAGAAAAATTTTTCTCCACCTTGATCACTTGAGATGGAATCGCTCACATGTAGTTTGTACATACTGTAGTCCTAGTAAACAATTTACAAATCAATGCTTGGACTCTCTTCTTAATGTCGGGGATAAAGTATAATTATGGGAGATCTTAATGCAAGGCATAATGTTTGGAATTGTCATATTAATAATAGTAGAGGAAAATTGTTATATAATTATATACAACAAAATAACTGTAATGTTTTGTTTCCTGATGAACCAACACATTATCCATACAGTAGTAACATTCCTACTACTATTGACATTGCTATAAATAAAAACATTACCTGTCTATCGGGAATTTCTGTACTTCATGATCTTACTTCAGATCATAACCCAATAGTTGCAACATTATCATATCAAAATAAAAGTTCAATGAAAAATACACAATACGATTATAAAAATGTAGACTGGAAAAAATTTAATAAATATTTAAAAGAAAAAATTTAAATTTATAATAAAATAGAAACCACCAAAAACATTGATACTGAAGTACAGAAATTAACAAATAACATTCAAACTGCAATGTCTAAATTTATACCAACAAAATCTGCATCACATGATAATAATAAACTTCCTGGATATATCCTAGAAATGATTTCATCAAGAAACAAAACACGTAAAAGATGGCAAAGAACGCGTAATACATATTTCAGAAATGAATTAAATATAAAAACCCATGCAATAAGAAGAGAAATCCAAAAGTATCGAAATGAAATATGGACAAATAAATTAACAAAACTGAACGTCAATGACAACTCATTGTGGAGAATGACAAAGATCTTTAAGAGCGACTTTCAACCAATATCTGAATTAAAGAAAGCAAACATTACAGCCGTAACGGACAAAGAAAAAGCTGAAATGTTAGCCTCGCAATATCAACAAGTACATGATATAGATATTATTAATAACACTAACGAACAAAATGAAATAATAAACAATGTAAAAAACTTTATAAACAAATGTAATATCGAACATGAATGGAACACATTCATAACATCCCCCAAGGAAATTAGAAACGAAATTAAAAAACTACCATCGTGTAAAGCGCCTGGCATTGATAAAATCCAAAACATTGTACTTAAGAATCTTTGTGGAAAGGCCATTGTCTAATTGACTTACATTACAAATACTTGTATAAAATTATCGTACTGTCCGTCACAATGGAAGATAGGGAGTGTAGTGCCCATCTTGAAACCAAATAAAAATAAATTTGAACCAAGTAGCTACAGACCCATAAGTCTCCTTTCAACAATAGGTAAATTAATAGAAAAAATTATACATTAAAGATTAAATGAATTCGAGAAAAAAGAAAATATTATTACTAATATACAATTTGGTTTCAGGGCGGGACACAATACTGTACAGCAAGTTGTGCGAATTGTTAATGACATTTCTGTAAATTTCAATGAAAATAATGTAACGGTCATGACTCTTCTTGACATAGAAAAGGCTTTTGACAGAGTGTGGAAGGATGGCTTGATCTTCAAAATGATACAATATAAATATCCTAATACATTAATAAAATTAATAGATAACTATCTTACAAAAAGACACCTAATAGTATCGGTAAACGACAGTAAAAGCACTAAAAGAAAAATTAAAACTGGAGTACCACAAGGATCTGTTCTTGGTCCTAAACTCTTTAATATCTATTTAAACGATATACCTCAATTTGAAAAAACTAAAACCGCACTTTTTGCAGATGACACCGCCATCTATGCACACTCTTTCAATGCAATAGTAGCAGCAAAACAGTTGTAAATCCATATCTCAATGCTAGAAAAATTTTATAATAAATGGAAAATATTGGTAAACGCTGGCAAGACTGAAGTTATAGTTTTTGCAAAAAAGTTCAAAAGTATTCAAATTCTTAATCCCATTAAAGTACACAATAATAAAATAAATCCAACTAATAATGCAAAATACTTAGGAGTACACTTAGATCTTAAATTAACATTCAAACAACACATTAAACAAGTATTGATTAAAGCTTACAGCGTTTTAAGAAAACTATACCCTTTGATGGTCAAAAACTAAGCATTGTCACAAAGAAATAAGCTTTTAATATTTAAAATGATAATTCGACCTATTATAACATACGCTGCGGCTGTGTGGTGCAGTGCTGCTCCAACAAACATAAAACCCCTCCAAGTTTTTCAGAATAAATGTCTAAGATTAATATTATCAGAAAGTAGATATGCTAGGATATTTGATATACATGAAAAGACTGACATACCAATGTTATTAGACTATGTTAAAGAACTAGGAGATAGATTCTATAGAAATCAATTAAAAATTAATGAACTAACTCTTGACATCACCAACATAAGACAAAACAATAGCCCATTCATAATTAAACACAAACTTCCCTATCAAGCTTTACCAATATTCACAGAAAATCTATAATAATATCGAATATACATTAAGTACATAATTAGAAGAATCCCTGTGATATCTTTTATATAGAACTCTCGCAAATAGGTTTTTTATCCGAAAAAGAGACTCGGTTTTCCTATGTATAAGACAATTATTAAAAATACAAAAATAACAAATATTGAGATATGCATTACTTCGTCCTAATTCGAATACGACAAAAAAAACGTCGATCAATAACTGTTATAATTAGGTTAAGCTTAACAAATGAGCATTGAACTAAACATAGATCAATTATAAATTAAGTGCTCTTGTATATCCTGTTGATAGATATATAGCTGTACACATTGTTATTTTCTTAATAAAGTCTATTTAAAAAAAAATGTATGCGTTTAGAATGTACTGTAGGCAGGTGTAATGAATAAGTATTTGTTCATGAATAATTGTAGGGGGTTTAGATAGAGATTAAAGTATATACAATAAATATAAGTTTTACCGAACACTGTGCCTTACGATTTACCGAACATTCAATAAAACTGAGTATAGTGTACATTTACCCTACGTTTTACCGAACTGTAAGTGAATGGCTAATACATGTACCGTAAGGTTTATGCTTTTCACAGCATTTTTCAATGCAATTGATTTTACAGTCCTGTTCTTTAAAAATTACAGTTATGACACTTCATCCCAGTTTTACCGAACTCGTTCAGTAAAATTTCAGGAATAAATTTTCTCTGTGTAGCTTTGACAAGTTCGCGTTCACCTCAATGTATAGCCACCTTTAGGAACCGGCCCCTTTAGGGGGTTGGAATTATGTGTTATAAATTATAATATATATATATATATATATATATATATATATATATATAAAATTCATTTTGAAAAGTTTGTTTTCCTATTTCTTGTTTTGAATGTGATAAAACAGAACGGAGTACAGATGCCAGTCCCGCCATCTGTCGTGACAAATGCGCGGCGATATGTCAGAAGTATATTACACTATTGCTTTACGCACACATACACATAAGTCTCACGTTAGAACTGACATCTCCAACTTTTAATATTATTTATTCAATAACTAAATATCAACTTGCCCTAAATATGTAAGAAATAAATACTTTAATTGTTACTTTTGTCAAATTAAATAAGTTTTCCTAATTTTTTCTTTTCTTTATTCACTAAATATGCTATTTAAAAAGCACTAAAACTGACAGGTAAGTACTACTTCACTTTACATACTAATTACACTTTAATTAACGATTAATTCAACTCAATTCTTACACAAATCAACTAAAATATTAACCCACTTTCATTAGCAATGCTTTATTCTATCAAATTTCATCAATTTCTAGCGAAATTTGCCTCCTAATCAAACCTCGATCGAAACCTGATCAAAGTCGCTCAGACTTTACTCAGACACATTTAACAGGCGCGCCGGACCACCTTTTAATTAGGTTTTCTCACCAGAGGAGAGGGAAATTGTATAAAACCTCTCCTGAGTACAACCGGTTTTATCGACAGTCAAGTTCTAATGGTGTGTACCGGACAATAATCAACAGTACACAGCATTATACCTTGACGTCAAACCTCCCGCTTGATAAATCACGAAAGTAGTGAGAAAAACACCGAGCTATAGCGGGCACCAAGGCGGTCACCCATCCAAGTACTAACCGCACTGAATGATGCTTAATCCCGCGGTGTTTGCAAGCCACAGAGTCTCACCACTGTGATTTACCATCGGTCATAAATTTTTTTTAATAACCTTTATTTCATCTCTTTTAATGCTTTCAATATCCACACCTCCCTATTGAAAATACCCGCATGGGATCTTACGTGGGTTCTTATACAAAAACCTGTATAAAATCCCAGATCCCACATAAGAATCCACATGGGATCCCATGTTAAAGCACGTGTATATTTGGGACACGATTTGGAGTAGAAATTTATGTGGGAATTTGAATTTGTGTATCTACATAAAAATCTACATGGATTCCTATGTGAGAATACATAAAGGATTCCATAAAGGATTTCATATGGGATATACTTAATGTAATCACATGTCAAATCTTTTGTGAAATCCTACACTGAAAAAAATGATAATGTTAATTTTGACATACAAGTATGGTTAGGATGTATAGCTGAAACAGCAATACCGCACTGAAAGAAAGGCTTTGGAAAGAACAGACAAACGTGTATGTTTGGTGGTTTTGGTTCGAACTAGCAATACATATAGGTTATGTTACACATTGGTGTGTTGACGTTGGCATATGAATGTGTAACGCTCCGATCAGTATAGCTGAACTACCTATAATTTATGTCAGTAGCCGGTATCAGGTTATTACCTATTCCTTATGGGAAAACTAGACATAATTCTAGCTGTACCAGCGAATTATTTCTTTCAGTGCGTATTGCTGTTCTTAAAATACAGTATTCGTGTTCTCCGCATACATATTATTGTCTCTCAAATACATATTGCTGTTCTACACTGCGTATGGCTAAAACAGCAATACTGTATGGCAGTATCATATCTACCAATATAATATGTTAGAATTGGCTATATTTATGGCAGTACCATAAATATATTTTTTTCAGTGTATGTGAAATCTTATATAAGCAACATGAACCCCCCTTATGTGGGGTCTGGGATTTTATACAGGTTTTTGTATAAGAACCCACGTAAGATCCCATGTAGGATCCCATGTGGGTATTCTCAATAGGGCTATCTCTTTCTATCTCTAATTTCATCTAAGAATATACTTATCATTTTTAATAATCTTGTTTCTATCCCAGACTATCTCTTTTTTATTCCCCTCAATCTCTTTCTATCTTCCCTTTTTATTCAATCTCTTTTAATAACCCTTACTCTATCGCTTTTTATCCTCTTACTATTTAATTCTTTCCCGTTCCATACCTATTTAATTCTATCCCCATTTTGATTACAACTATCGCTTATTATCTTCTCTTCTTCTCAATCTTTTTGAGAATATAAAAAAAAGGTAGGGGAGACCGGGGCGTAATGGCTAAGGGGCGTAATGAATAATTGTAATTTGTTTAAAAACCGTAAATTGTAATAATTTCGCACAATAGACAAGTTATTGTACTTGGTATACTGCAAGTTTGTCGGAAGTTTCATTAATATTTATTCATTATTGTAAGAAATATAGTAGAAAAACTATTTTTGACATACGAAAGTAACTTTTGAAAATTTTCGTTTTTCGTTCTATTTTTTTGAAAAATAGCTTTAAAAAAGAAACTGAAATGAGGTTTCGATCTTGACACGTTTGTTTTTAAGGGACAATTCGAGATTTTTGATTCACACTTCCGGTATTGTTAAAAAAAAGGCAAATATTTGCCGAACACCCCCGGGGCGTAATGGCTACTTTTTCCCGGGGCGTGTTGGCTAATGCAATACGCTATGTATAAAAAGCAACGTACCATATCGGCGAAGTGTAGGTTTGTTTTCGCGGTTACTTGTCACTTAGTTTAAGTACACGGAAAAACTTTTTTCAAGAGTCATTACTAAACTTATTCAAGAACTCAGGATATGGAAATAATACAAGAAATGCTACAAAACCATAGATTGAAACATTATTTTAAGCTGTTCGGGGATAACTGTAGTAAATTTCTGGACTACTTGTTGAATTTTCTTGAAAAAGTCCTGAACTGGTTTAAGAATAGAAAAATGTAAAATTAGCGAAAAAAATTTGCCCGCCTGAGTAGTCGAACTTGAGACCTCGAGACTCAAGATCGCTCCGCCTTATGCCACTCGGCTGCAGGGACGCGTTACGATACTTTAGTTTTAGATCGTTTTAAAGTGTTTAAAGCCAGGTGGCGCTGTATACTTATTGTTTACACTTCGTCTTCTTTCTTAAATAGTTCGAGACTTTTTCAGGGCGCAGTGACTGAAGAACTCAGTCGCAGCGTCAAGAACAATTATTTCCAAGCTATTAGAAAAACACCTGAAAATTCTTTAATGAATATTGAACTTTTCTAAAACAAGTTCTAAATTTTTCCCATATCCTGAGTTCTTGAATGAATTTAGTAATGACTCTTGAAAAAAGTTTTTCCGTGTATGTTTAGGTGTTTTTAACCAAATTTTTAAGTTTTGGTCTAAAATTTACAAACAGTAGATTTCAAGCTACGATTTTAATGAGAAATTACAAAAAAATTGAGAGAGTGCCAATATCACAGAACATTATTGAAAAAGCGATAGGAGGAGTATTGCTGAATAAAAATAGCATTCACGGAATACCCAGGAACCTTAATTTACAATATACAATAAAATTGGAAACTGTAGATAATAATTAGCAATCATTATTCATTACGCCCCGGGAGTTATCCATTACGCCCCGGTTAGGGGCGTATTTTGGAGCTCTGCATTGCTCCAGAAAAACTGCTGTAGAATAAAAAGCAAGAGTCATATCGGGACGTTCGTAGTCTTAAAAGTAAGCTGAGATACCAGAGTAACTTTTCTGAGAGATAAACATTCAATTAGGACAAAAGTGTCCGAGTAAAACAACAAAGAGTGAAAAGTTAGCCATTACGCCCCGGTCTCCCCTATATTTTGGGTATGCAAAGTGGCTATTTCAAAGGGATGGAAAAATCTTTATCTCTTTTTATCCCAAAAATTCTATCTCTTTCTCTTTCTATCATTTTACTTCCAGTAGGGATGGCTGAAATACCCTATAACTATTGGGCTGTTTCTATTTCAGCAATACTATATGGGTAATATAACTTAAATTATGCCTGTACCTTCTATTTTTTTCTTTCAGTATATATTACAAAAGACAGATTCCCAAAAGATAATAATTAAAAAAATAATATAGTATATATTCGATAACACTGTCCGACAAAAATAAATTTTTTTTCTGCCCCTTCAATAATTCTGGTTACTCTCGATAGATTTTTTCACGCTAATTACGAATCTCAAACGAAAAATGCTCCAGCACGTCGAGTTTTTGAGAAAATTAGTGTAAAAGTAAAAAAGCATGTTTTTGGCTATATTTGCGATTATGATTAACAGAAAAATAAGAGGTGATAGAATATTGATTCTGGTTTCAAATAAAAGCTTGAATCACAACCAACAATTTCCTTGAGGAAGAATTCGAAGGCATTTCCGATAAGGCAATTAAAAATGACTTTTTCTTTTGTATTAAATGTTGTTATTAATCAAATTTTATTAGCACCATGTATAACCATTGTGAAACAAGTGATAAACAAATGAATTCATAGCATTTAAATTCAAAACATTTTATATTATTTTCAGGTTACTTATATTTTATTCCAAAAAAATGTTTAGTAATCTTGACGTATATACTCAATAAAATAAATAAATAATTTGAACATATAATTGATGTGTTTGAAATAAAGTATTTCTGTGAATTTTACGTTTTGTTTTTCCAAAATTAAAACATTGCTTTCAGTAATTGTTTTTATCCATTAGAATAAAAGTAGACAATATTAAAAATTAAAATAAATTTCAACATATAACAATGAGAAAATAATATTTATAATAAAAAATTAAATTATAATTAATTTTCTGAATTAATTAAGTGTTTGAATATCACAAAAGATTTAATTTGTATGATCACTGAATATCTAATTTATTAATATACTTTTTCTTCTTCTACTAGTTAGGCATTTAATTTCTATTAGAAGAATTGATTAATTTAATTTATTTAAAATTAAGATATAAAAACTGTAAAATACAATGAAAGCTTAAATAAAATTTTAATTAAAAACTTTTGTAGGGATTTCTAAAAATTAGATTGCTAAACATCTTTTGGAATAAAATATAAGTAACCTGAAAATAATATAAAATGTTATAAATTTAAATGTTAAAAAATTAATTTGTTTATCACTTGTTTCACAATGATAAGGTTACACATGGTGCTAATAAAATTTGATTAATAACAAAATTTAATGCAAAAGAAAAAATCATTTTTAATTGCCTTATCGGAAATGCCTTTGAATTCTTCCTCAAGGAAATTGTTGGTTATGATTCAAGCTTTCATTTGAAACCAGAATCAATATTCTATCACCTCTTATTTTTGTTTTAATCATAATCAAATATAGCCAAAAACATGCTTTTTACTTTTTAACACTAATTTTCTCAAAAACTCGACGTGCTGTAGTATTTTTCTTCTCAAATTCGTAATCAGAATGAAAAAATCTATCGAAAGTGAATAACATTATTGAAGGGGCAAAATTAGTGTCGGAAAGTGTAATTTTCGAATGTATACTGTATAATATTTCATTATCTAAATTATAATTTCATTCCTGACTCAATACGCCCCTGGCAGTGATCCGTTCCGCCCCGGCACGAGGCGTTATGGATCACCTTGCATTTCTCCAAAGAAATTGTTTTAGAAAAAAGTATAAGTGATACGAGGACGTATTTTTTAAATTGAAAGCTGAGATGTTGGTGTAAGTTTTCCATGTTATAAAATTTTCATTAAAGCAAGAATGACGAAGTTAAATAATAAAAAGTGAAAAGTGAGCCATTACGCCCTGGTCTCCCCTAATCACCTTTTGCGCCCTTGCTACGAAAATAACTCTAACTTCCGGAGTGCAAAAGTTTAGTTTTTAGTCTATAATCGAAATAATTTTTCGACTAAAGAAAACCCTTTTTATTTCCGTTTGCAAGAAACTTGAATACCAATTATTTAAAAATTGAAATATTTTTTCCTTAAATTTATTGTTTTTAAAGATTCTTTAAATCGCAATTTTAAAGAAGCAGGAAATAGAAAGAAGTTTGAATAATAAATCCCTTGGTACAATTTAAAGATCTCTCAGTTCATTGTCATGGTGAGGGACAAAAAAAAGTTAGTCACGAGAACTTGTTCGAGAGAGAGGAATTTTGTTTTTTTTCATTCTTTTCCCTCAAAATCTCCTGATTCATTTATCAAGGGGATTCTTTAATTTATAATCCCACGTGACAGATTGGTACGATTGAGAATTTATTGAAGAAGAAATTTAATCCGGAAGCAATGAAATTGACCCCGATGGGGTTAAAATGAGGAAACAGAGTAAATATTGTCGAAGTGATTTCAAGGAAATGTTCTCTCTCTCTCTCTCTGTAGGAGGAACCGAATAACTTTGCTACTAATACAAAGCTTTAATTAAGACCAAAGCTGTCGTTAAGATTTACACTTTTACAGGGTGTCTATCAAGAATTGAGAATAAAATTCCCTACATTTTCCATGACTTTTAACTAATTTTATTTCTGCTTTCTTGAGCCAAAAATATGGTAACTGACATATTTAACAATAAATTATTATCTAATGATTGAAACAAACAATAAAAAAATTTTCTAAGTTTGTCAGGGTAAAAAAAATTTTATTCGTAAGAAATTTTAATGCTTGTATAAATTTTTAGAAATTTTCCTGACTTTCAACGAAATTCTCTGAAATTCCCTGACCGCTAGACACCTTGCTTTATAATTAGCTTCATTCCCTTGAAATAGTGAATAATTCCGTTTGCCAAAAAATACCTTGATTATTTTCGTCAAAAAGGAACGAACTCTAAAAATTTAATTTTTATTCATAAAGTATTGATGGGGATTTATAGTTTTTATCTTGTAGGAGTTTTGGAATTTTTTTTTTTTGTAGGATAATATCGAAATTATTTATCATTTTCGGAGTAGAAAATTTAGAAAATAGTTTTTATGTTTTTGCCTAGTTGGCAAATTAATTAGCTTTCGTTCATAAGTCAATAAGCGTCAAGGAGAAACAAAGGGACATTGGAATTATTGCCAATTCGTTGGTTACGAGAGAGTGCGACGAGTGCGCATCGGCGGATTATCGATTTCTCCTTTCACTTGTAGCGAGAGAATATGCTTTTCATACATTTTTAACAAAGTTGTCAATCGGATTTTCAATTCCCACTTGATTCACTTATAAACAGTTTTCTTTCTGAATTATTAAATTCCCCAACTTTTCCAAAACATTCATTCTTTACTTTTAAACTTTTACATTACACTTTTTACTCTATAATAAGCGAATTAATTTTAAAGAACATTTAGTATTCAAAAAATTTACATATATAAAGGAACAATTTTCATTTTTTCAATTCAAAAATATTCAAAATACCATAAGATATTAAATTGGTGTTTTGATTAAAATAAAATTCAAAAGATTCAAGTGAAAACACCGCATTTATTTCTGACTACACATAAATATAAAATTTTGCAGCACGAATAATTTCGTGGAGCTTCTTCATTATTTGTGTTCCCGCGTGTGAAGCATTCCGATGAATATCAGTCAATCATATTAAAAACAAAGAAAAAAAATACGAAGCTGTCATTTCGCTTCTGATATTAATAAACTTCATCGTTCTCGATGCTTACATTTTAGGTACACGTTCACAGATTTTGCTATTTACAAATAAACGGTATCCAACACCGGTAGAAACATTTCCCTCCAACGTTCTTCTCAAAGAACTATCGACGAAAATAAAGAAATATTTTACAATTAATTAAACAGGAAGAAAAAATCAATTGAAAAGAAAAAAACACACAATTTCATCAACTATTGTTGAAACGTAATTTTTCTACGTTTATAAAAACGTCAGTTTTTTTCCTTCTTTCTTCCGGGAAGGGGAGAAATTTGATATTCTTTCTTTTCAAGTAAATACTATTTGATTAGTATCTTTTTTGTATAAGCTCTTATTCTTCTCCTCTACATATTTTGTCTTCTATTTTTTTGTTTTTTTATGTTTAATTCTGGAGCTGAAATTTGACTAGCTCCCATTTAAATAAGATTTGCGAACCCTTCCCTAGGTTTTTTTCCACGAATAGTACATTTCTAATGGTCGATTTACTCGCCAAAATTTGTCGTTCACTTGCCGCAACGTCTGTGAACCACTTAAAACCACAAGTTGTCCGGGTGATGGAGCAATGTATATGCAGAAATTCAAAAGCCTGTCTGATTCGGATAATTCCGTGTCTAAATCCAGTGTTAATCGCATTGCCAAATATTTGCTGAGATGGTCCACTGAAAATTTAATTCAAACGGTTAATCGACAATCGAGTTCTTTATTTTCTACATTTAAAAAATAGATATTTAATTAAACAATTTATCGCGTGGGTAAAGTTTACAACATTGATAATGAACGATTAGGAGGATAAAATATTTTTCACTACAAATTTTAATGTTTTTAAATTATTAATCTGATCATTATGAGACCGAAAATTTAAAATTTTAGATTTCTAAAATTTTGTTTAGATTAAAACAAGAAATTTGTTAGCTTTGGGTCCCTATCGATTTTCCTATAAGTTTTTTAATTAATTAGTTTTCTTCAGACTGAGTACAAATTTAAAATTTATAAGAAAATCGTCTGGAAAAAACTGCTGTATTTCCTGCGACGTCCTTTGATGTAAAAATACTTTTCTTTACAAATTGTTGATAATAAGCATTCTGATCTTAACGGACGACAATTTCAGCTTTTTTACATTTTTCTAAAATTTTGGAAGTTTAATAAATTAAATGATTTTTTTTCTCTAGTTTTAATTCGTATCTTCTAAAACAGGGTGGTCACAAATGTCAGTTCATCAATTTTCTTTACATTTCTCTGACAATTTACTGACATTAAAATTATTTTCCCTGATAAAATTATTTTCCCTGATAAAATTATTTTCACAAGAAAATATGAAAATTTACGAAAAATAAGTCAAATTTATGAAATTTAATAGTTTCTAAAAATCACAATTATAACCCTTCTTGAATTCCATTATTTTCTATAATTTTCAAGTAAACTTCAACTCTAAATTAAATATGTTATATAATTTTTTAAAAGTTCTTCCAGAATTAAATTATTTAAACACGAAAATTCAATTGTTTATAATTGTAAATGTCCATGTTTTTTTCTTAAGGTTATTTAGGTATAATATTTTCAAAAAAAAAAAAAATCAAATTTTTGAAGAATTTTAATTATAAATATGACCATGACTTCTTCGAAATTTTAATAAGTCTAAAAAGTAAATTTCTATTTGCTTTATTCGAAGATGATTTAATCTTAAAAAATTCTGAGAATTAAGTAGTTTTTAAAAATATTTCGATGTAATTTTTCAAAAACAATTGAATTTCTTAAAAGTGCTTTTTTATTATTTAAAAAAACGAAATAATTTTTAGATTAATTTTAATTACACATTTTGAACATGATTTTTTTCTCACATGTTAAAAATAATTCTAAAATGTTATTATTTTTTGTATACTATAGTTATTTATCGCACTATAAAAATCGAAATGAGTTATATTTAATACTAAAAATATGATATTTTGTTGCAATATTTGGAAGAAAAGACAAAAAATGTTATTAATTTGAAAGATAAAAATGGCAATGAAATCTTTTTTTCACAACGAAGACGAAAATGATAAGTTTGTAAATTGTGGAATAAAAATTTGAAGACTAATATTTTGAGTATTTGATAAATAGTTGCGAATATAAAATTCATACCAGTTGCATTCGCAGTCGTCTTGATGTACCGAATACTATTTTCCTTTAAAGCTTTTATTAATGAATTATCTCCCGCCATTTCCGTGGGATGTGGTTTAAAAACAAGTTCAATTTCATTGAGCATTAGAGGCTCACTTGGCCCTTCTCCTTCCGTATCAACCATTGAATCACCACCTCCAGTTTCCGCTTCTGCACTCGATGAGTCATTTTCTGAATTTTGAAGACTTTTCTGTCGTTTCGCGGGCTTTGGTATTTGATTAGCTGGATTTGGTGATGGAGTAGTCGAATTCCTCGAAGTAGATCCTGTAATTTTTAAAATGATTAGAAATTTTTCTCAATTATAACTTTACTATTTGAGCGAAAAAATGCAAAATATTTTCGTAAAGTTGTTTTTTAAAGAAGGTTTAGAAAATTGAATTTCCTTTGAAAGTGGATAATTCAGAAAAGAAGAAATTGAAATAAATATTAGAAAAACTTTTTTTATAGTATTTCTTAAAAGAAATTGTATTTCAAAAATATAAAGTCCTTTGAAAATAGTTAAATATATATTTACACTTTGTCTAAAAAAATTTGAAGGAAAAAAAAAATATTTTTATTTTAAGAATATGTCGGAAACTTAAATTTCTTTTAAATTTTCTTTTTCGCAAAGCAGAGATTGTGAAATAAAGTTTACCTGAAACGGCAGGACTACTGGCGGGTTGTGATGCACTGTTTGAATTTGAATTGTTCGTATTTGTGGGTCCAGTTGCACTTTGTGAGGAATCACTTTGATTTGCCGCGGTCACTGCTGGATTTGGGGTCGTTGGTGCACTGACATTTGGCGTATTATTATAGGATGCTGTACCACTCGTATTTTCCGATTCGTTAATATTCTTTCGTGAACGTTGCGGCCTGTTTTGACTTTGCAATTTTATACCTTCGGTAATTGAATTAACGAGGGCGGCTTGTGAATGCGATTTATTGAGTTTTGCCAAAACACGTTCCTGATGTGCCTCATACTCATCTCTACTGGGATAAATTTTCGAAATTAACAAATCAAAATTTGGATCCGGTCTCAGGGAACGTTTTGATACAAGTTTCTTTCGACATGTCGGACATTCCTGAAATTCAAAGAGAAAATTCACTTTGGTATCAATTTTTAATTATTACATTTTTATTGTTCAACTTAATGTTTTATATTTTAATTTTGAATTATTAATTAGTTTAAACAAATTTTTAATTTTATTTTTATTATAATTACTATATATTAGCAAATAATTCAATGTCGATCAATCTATATTAAATTTATTAAATATAGAATTGGAATAGAATAAATGAAATCTAAAAAAAGGTTATGTAAAACCGTGTTTTAGGTTAATGAAATATAACTCTCAATTTTTATATTTATTTTACAGAAAATATATAAACAGAAGTAATTAATAAATTAACAATAACAATTTTCACATAAAAATCACCAATGAACATAACCTTTTCTTATAACAAATTTACCAAAAACAGAATTAATATGAATTTTTGTCAAATCATACATAACCTCCTTATGTTTAAAAATAAAAAATTAAAATTACAGAAATATAATTTTTTTAAATCATGCAAAAAAATGAAAATTTTTTTGACACTTGTATAATGCTAAATAACGTAAACTATGATAGTAAACAACAAAATTCTTGCAGAGAATACACATTGATAACTGAACGAATTTTTCTCGAAATGAGTAAAAAATAAAACGGGGAATAATAATGTGAATTCTTTTTTTTTAAGAGTTAAGATAAGTTTAAAGTTGGAGATAAATACCTTGTTTCCACTTCGTAGTGCAGTGATAATGCAATCGGAGCAGAAACGATGTAGACACTCCTTTGTCGTCATTGTTTTTTTAAGCATATCTAGACATATTGGACACATTAGTTCACTGTGCAAACTCCGCGGACTAACCGCAATCTCTGTATTATCCGTAATTGCATCCTGAGGTGTCCGATGTAGCTCATAAAGCGATAATTCCCAAGTTTTATTAAGACCAACCTGTTCCGCGGAGGCCATTTTTGTCGCTTCAACACAAGCCGTCAACTACAATACAAATGACTACGTCAGCAATAACTACCAACCTCAGGGCGGTGGAACTCGTAGTCTCGTACAGGTTAGCCAATATTTAGAAAATTGCGCGGAAAAAGCTATCCTATTTTCAAATAATAAATGTCGCATTTGAAAATAAATAATTAACAAAATAAATATTAAATAAATTTTTAAATAGGAAACTATTTGAAAAGAGATGGAACTGCTGATTAAAGATTTTGAATCAGTATAATCAATTTATAAGCAGAAATGTATTAGTTTTTTTTAAACAATTCTCGAAGAAAGATAACCCCCACAGCACTGAGACATTCCCAAGAATTTATTAAATATTTACTTGCAATATTCGGAATATTTAATTGCAATGTTTATTGAAAATTGTGTCAAGATTTAAATGTCCCACGTGAGTAAATGTTCAGGAAAGTTCCACACTAAACAATGTATTTAATTGTAGTTGTTAATTTAAAAAATTTATATTATATAAATTTTTATTTTATTTATTATAAAATAATAATGTTAATTAAATAATTATTATTATCTTTAAGATTTGAATTATAGTTTAAATTGAGTTACTGATATAAAATGGAAAGAATTTTTACTCATTTTTAATCAATTTTCATCAAAAATTTTTTGAAAACATATTTAATGAAAATATTCCAAAAAATTTAAATTATTAGTTTAAAACTTTTAACTAACTTTTATTCACTTTTCAATAAACAGTTTTAAAAAATGTGAAAATTATGCCTCTAATTCAAATTAGTAAAAGCTTTTACTAAATATTAAAGTAACCCAAGTAGCACGTAAAATTACTGGAATGTTGCAGCAATGTTACATGTAATGTTAGTAACATTGCAGTGTAACATTGCAGTAACTTCCAGTAATATTAAAATGTCCGCCCCAAGGCAATATTACATTACATGTAATGTTATGGCCACATTACATGGTAATGTTACTGCAATGTTACAAAGAAAGATAGCAAAATTCTTTATAATTGTAATTTTATAAAATTTCTTTGTAACATTGCTGCAACATTCCAGTAATTTTACGTGCTACTTGGGAAATTTATTTAGTAAAGTTTTTCTATAATTAATTAGTAAAGACGTTTATTAATTTTTAGTCAGTTTTTAATAAAAATTAGTAAATATTTTTAATAATGTGAATTAGTGGTGGAATTTTTGCACTAATTTATATTTAGGGAGCTATTAATAAAAAAAATAATTATATTTGGCTGATTTTCGAAAATTTAGGAAAATTAATAAAATTTGAATTAAAATTACCTAAAAATTTAAGGGGCGGTAGCGATTCTACGCAATTAAATTCTACAAATGAAAATTCAACACAGTAAACTCTACATGAGAAAACTCTCACTTTATATTTAGACAAGTACTAATAATTCTACATAATGAAACTCTATGCATTCTAATTAAATAAAATATAATTTAATTAATTTTTTAAATTCTTCACGATTAAATACTACACAGATAAATTTTACAAAGTTTAATTCTACGCATGATAAACTATATTTTTTATTATTCTTTATAAGTTGTTAACTCTACGCCGTTAAATTCAATACCAGATAATTCTACGAAAATATAAATGCATTTTAATAAATACATTTTTTAAAAATTCTACGCAATTAAATTCTACAAAATATAATTTTACAAATTTTAACTTTTTTTATAATAAATTTTTAGAAGATTAAACTTTACGCAAGGAAATTCTACAAATATAATTCTACGAGAAAAATGTCTACAGATAGCAAATGTAATATTAAATTTAATTAAATTATTAACTCTACGCCGTTAAATTCAATACCAGATAATTCTACGAAAATATAAATGCATTTTAATAAATACATTTTTTTAAAATTCTACGCAATTAAACACTACAATTCAAAATTCTACACAAATTTTAATTGGATTTTTTTTTCAATGTCAACACAGAAAAAAACCCGACTCATTTTTGTTGCAACTCATTTGGAAGTCGGTCTCGAAATGAGTAATCGACAACTTCAAGTGACTCGAAATGAGTAATCGGCAACTTCAAGTGACTCAAAATGAGTAAAATAACAATATTCTAGTTACTTTCTTTTGTGTTTCGCATGTTTCGTGTTCCATGGTTGCCCATCCCTGTCTGTTAGTTGACAAATGTCTAACCTAAAAATTTTTTCCATTTCTCATAAAAACAATTAATCGACTGCAAGTATTAATGTTTTGATAAGTGCAACGTGTTTATTAGTTATAAACAATTATTTTAATTCATATTTTTATAAATTATTCTTACCTTTTCCAATGTGATATTTGTAATTTTATCGTAAAGAAAAAATTATACCCCTTAAGACTCATTTTGAGTCTGTTCCCTAGAAACTCAGAATGAGTCAAAGGGGTATCATTTTTGTTGCAGTTCAAAATGAGTCTCATATGCGACTCGTTTTGAGTCCGGTTTTTTTCTGTGAATCAATAATAATTTTACGCCGTTCAATTCAACATTAATTAATTCTACGCAAATAATAACTCTACAAGGTAAAACTCAACATAAGTTCGTTTATTTGCGTAGAATTATTTAATGTTGAATTGAACGGCGTAGAATTGTTATTAATTAACTTTGAAAAAAAGAAAAAAAATCCAATTTAAATTTGTGTAGAATTTTAAATTGTAGTGTTTAATTACGTAGAATTTTTAAAAAATGCATTTATATTTTCGTAGAATTATCTGGTGTTGAATTTAAGGCAATCATGTTGAAAATCAGCAGTTCTATACTTAATTAAACAAGTAGAACTGTATAAATTCAGATTTCTTATCCTTAATTTTACGAAGGCCGAAGCTTAAATTAAGACTCGCATTACTTTCAGGAATTGTTTAATTTAAGACAGTATTTAAAATAAGATTTACTTTTTACTGTGTGCATTGAGTCACCCTTAATGTTTTAAAATGAGACACGAGATGAAATTAAATGTCTCAATATAAGATAGATTTTGCATCTCAATGATTTAAACAATTTATTATTGTTAATTTATTATTATTATTATTAATTAAACGTATATTTGTCTCAGAACCAACTAGACTTTTTATTTGTTTTAAATAAATTTTTTATTTGAGATATATAAAACATATATTTGAGTGAAATAAAATTTTATTTAAACCAAATAAAATTTATTTGAAACAAATAAAAAGTCTAGTTGGTTCTGAGACAAATATACCATTTCTCTGGGTGTAATAAACTTCTGATTCTAGAAAGAGAAAAGAATTTTCAAAAAAACAAACTTAGTTAAAAAATTGTTTAAATAATTGTTAACAACAATTATCTTTAATATTAATTGTGTTACTTTCCTTCTTTCTTTATGTTTTGTGACAATTTCTCAATCAAAGAACTAGGAACTTTTAATGTAAATCGGCATATCAAAAAAGTTTGGTAAATTTGCATGATTAGAAAAAATTGCATCTTTTAAGTATACTATTCTGTAAATAGTATACTCAAATAAATATTTACTTTAATAAAATAATTTATACTTGAATCAATTAAATAATATTTGCTTCAAATTCTGAAATATTTGATTCAAACGCAGTTTATTTGATTCAAATAAAAATTATTTGATTTAAGTAAATATTTTATTTGATAATAGTAAAATAATCAGTTATTTGAATCAAATAAATTATTTTTTCAGTGTAGTAATTAACAAATTAACAAAATCAAGTTTAGGGTTTTTATTGGCATGTATTCCACATTAAAATTTTGAAGTTTTAACAAAATCGAAGAACTATGGGACAACTTTGATTTTTTTAGTCATGTAGCTACCCTTTTATTTATGTATATATGTCGACGTCCACATGAAAAGGGCCCATTTTGGCACTATTGGACTTATCTATATGGGCAAATTCCTTGCAAAATTACGAAAATTTTGAGTGGTCATACAACTTTTTTGGTCAAATATTCTATGAGTTACAGAATTTCAAAGTTTATAGTGACAAATACCTCATTTCGAGAAAAACGGAATTAAAGATAGTGATACCTATTAATTGTGATATCTCCGGTTCTTCTGGAAAGTTATTCAGATAATAATTGTTTTCAGTCCAGGGCACCTTAAAGATGAAAAACCAATAGGTTTCAAATTTTTAAAACCACCCCCCCCCCCTTTCTGTTTGAAAATACGAAAAACCGACAAAATTGGCCCTTTTCTAAAAAGACGATTTTCTTATTAATAAACCATTTTTGTACAAGATTAATGATTGCGAACAATTTTATTGTGTCATTTGAAGGTAAAGAATAGAAATTAAACTTATTAAAAAATTTTAAACAGGTTTTATTATGAAATTTTGACGAAATATCGACATTTTATACATCTACGACTACGTAATCAATGACTCTAACATTAATATCTCTGGTTCTTCTCGGAAGTTATTCAGATAATAATTGTTTTGAGTTCAGGGTACTTTAAAGATGACAAATCAAGAGGTTTTAATTTTTTTGACCCTCCATTTAAAAAATACGGAATATTTTTGCAAATGACCGACAAAATGGGCCCTTTTCTTTTTCTAAAGAACTAATAAAGTTACACACTTAACCCTCTTACCAAACACTCCTATCCAGCACCCATATACCGCACACAAGTGCGAATTGGGATTTCGCATTTTTAATAATTGATGTAGGATAGAGAATTCTTTGTAAATATATTGAATAATATATCATTTTGAGGTGAAATTTCCCGTACAATACAGTGGAGGAATTCAATTTTACAAAAAAAAAATTTTTGTTGTAAAAAAATTATTATTAAAAAACTGCTGTTGTTAAATGAAATGCCAGCAACTTGAAAATTTTGCCAGTGCGAATTCGCACCTGTGTGTGGTAAGAGGGTTAAAGTAACGATAAATTAATGAAAACCTCATAATTTTACTTGTCAAAACATGTAGATTAATAATAAAAAATAAAAAAAAATTAAGGTTTTTCTCAAAAAAGTATTAAATTGCAAATAACTTGAAAACTAGAACCGACAAAATTAGCCCTTTTCATGTGGACGTCCACATATATTTAATTTACAAAATTCTAGTTAAATAATTTACTCTTAACATAGAGTAATTTATTAATTTATAATATTAATACTTACATTTATTTTGATTACATGTTAAATAAATTACACGAAATTTAATAAATTAGATGATATTTCAAAATACATATATCAAGTTGAATTGTTTTGAAACTCAACAAATATGTTATATATTTGAAAATATAATATAAAAAATTTAAGAAATTCTTGAAAAATTATAAAATGTTAATTATACTAAATTATATTTAAAATAATAATTTTTAATAAAAAATAGTAATTAATAAATAATAATAAATAATAATAGTTTATAATTAATTTATAGTAATATAGCCCGTTTTTGATTAGGCGTCCTTTTCGGCCCTGGATATGAGGCGCGATGCGACTGTTTTGCTCGAATGATATGGTTTGCTAGTCGGCCGTACAGACCTTTTTTAAATCTCTAATATCTTTGAAACCGCTTAATATTTTTTAAGCCACTTTATCTACTTTTAAAGGAGAGATTTCAAGCTTTATTATTTGTGAATTTAAATTTTTTTCTAACCTTATTTAGAGCAATCCTGAACTTAAAGTTGGATAATAGAAATTTCAAAAATGAGAAAATTAGACAGTATTTCTCAAACTCTAACTCAGTTTCATAATAGTTGTCAATTTTAGTTCTTTTCAAGCGAAATTTTATAAGCTTTCCAATGATTATTTAAAAAAATTTCTACACTTATTTTTAACTGAAATATTATCAAAAAATGAGAGGCATACCCAGGTGAGAACTGACGGCTAGTTCAGGCTTTACAAAGCTTGATTTAGGCCAGGTCAGGATTGATTGAGGCTCGGTAAGACGGTCGATGTAAGGTTGCTTGAGTCTATAAATGTAACGCCGATTTCAACCTGACGCGCAGTCCTTGTTGAAGATTGGCGTTCAATCTTCAATCAATGCTGCGGAAGCCTATAATTCAGGAATGAAACGAGACTGCTTCCACTGTTCCCAAATTTACGCGTTTCTCGCGCTTATTCAATATAATATGAAAATATCAATTGACCAATTGATTATAATAATAATAATAATAATAAATATTATTGTTATTATTTTTATTCATATTATACATGTGTATAAATTTAATTGCAATATACTATTAGAACAATTATATTATTTTTTAGTAAATAATATATTACTAAAAATAAATGCCATTTGAAATAGTAACATTAAAAAAATAATTTTAGTAAAAAAAGACAATTTTTCTGTTAATTAGTACATTTTTTTCTTGATTTTTTAACAGACTTTTAATATTATATACAAACATGTTCACATTTTGTATTCACAACACAACACACAATTTGATGCTTTTATATATCGCTTAGAGACGAAAACGGAAAAATATTCGCTCGCATGTGGGATCGAAACCCCGACGCATACCCGACACCCCTATAAACGCACCTATTTAAACCGCACGGCCAAAGAAGGTTGGAAGGGATCCTGCTTAATCAAGTATATGATGCCAGAGCATGGTAACTAAACATTGATTCAGCATGGGACACCAATGTTCGTCCCATGCTCGATTCAAGACTCGGTCAATCTTCGTGAGCGAAAATACAATATTCACTTTCTTTATTACCGTGTGCACTGAACAATATTAAATATAAATATTTATAATTTATTTAATATTACAATATTTATTTTTGATAATATGTTTAATTTTATTATATATTATTTCTTTCTTGCACAATGTCAAATTATTATTTTTATAGATCGAGATTTATTTCGAGATATTTTAACCTAAAAGTGCAAAAAACCTGTTTTTAGTTATATTTGATGTCATGTAAAATCAAGAGATAATTTTTTTCTCTTAAAGGTCAATCTTGCTACTAAAAGTGCTACTCTTCCCCTTAAATATCGATTTTGAAATTTTAAAAAATCTTCATTTTTCTCTGAGTAATCGTTTATTGGATTTTCTGAGTTTGTCGAATTCTTCGAAAACTGAGTAGAAACAAGGAAACTTTGATAATGAAGCAGAATTTAACTACAAATATCTAAATTTTTAATAGTTCTGAGGATTTTCGATATAACTGAATACGAATTCAATATCAGATTCACAAAATTCAAAATAACGTATAGAATATGGCAGACGATTTATTTAAATTGATTGTATTTCCCTAAAATATGCCATTTTTGAACCTGTCAATCTGATATCGAATTCGTATTCAGTTATATTGAAAATCCTCAAAACTATTTAAAATTTAGATGTTTGTAGTTAAATTATGCTTTATTATCGAAGTTTTGTCTATTTATACTTGGTTTTCGAAGAATTCGCCAAACTTAGAAAATCCAATGAACGATTACTCAGAGAAAAATGAAGATTTTTTAAAATTTCAAAATCGATATTAAAGGGGAAGAGTAGCACTTTTAGTAGCAAGATTGACCTTTAAGAGAAAAAAATTATCTCTTGATGTTACATGACATCAAATATAACTAAAAACAGGTTTTTTGCACTTTTAGGTTAAAATATCTCGAAAACCTGACGATAGGTCCATTTTGAGGTCGGATTCGGATTCAGCACGTCAAAATCCTTCGGAAAAGTATTGTCTGATTCTTGGAAAGAAAATCTTGTCAGCCTGTGTTATTGTTTTGAAAAAGTTTAATTTAATTTTTTTTTAAATAATTTGAAGTTACGTGGAAATTTTTTCAAATTGTATTTTTCCTGTATTCCTGTTTGTTTTCCCTGTATTTTCATGAAGAAATTTTCCTAAACGTTTCAGAGAATTTTTTCAAACTTTTCGTAATTCATAGGAAGTTTTCTATAATTGTTCAGAAAAACTCTCTTATCTATATGTTAAAGAACTTTTTAAACAATTATTGGAAATATTTATTGAAATCAGGGACCGTCACGGAATCAAAACAAAATTAAAAAATACTTTTGTTTTGATTCGGATATGGGTATCAGAATCAAAATTCCACTCTATTTAGTTCTAATTCCAATATCAAAATCAAAATTCCACTCTATTTCGTTTTGGTTCCAATATCAAAATCAAAATTCAACTGTGTTTCGTTTTGGTTCCAATATCAAAATCAAAATTCCACTCTATTTCGTTTTGGTTCTAATATCAAAATCAAAATTCTTTCTTGTTTTAATTTTAATACAATAATACTGCGCATGTAGAAGTGTGATTGAACCTAAATTTTGTTGCAAATGTCAAATATATCAGAAGATAATATCGTTTTTACTTACGAAATCTGAAATAGAATTCTAATCGATATCTGTTTCTATAAGAAAACCGAATTGCAGTATTACAGTATCAGAATCAAAATAGGAAGTAAATTTTGTTTCGTTTCAGTATCAGAATTAAAATAGGATGTGAATTTTGTTTCGTTACAGTATCGAAATCAAAATAGAAAGTAAATGTTGTTTCGTTACAGTATCAGAATCAAAATAGGAAGTAAATTTTGTTTCGTACACAGAATCAAAATCAAAATACATTAATAATTTCGTTTTGTTTTGGAATATCGTAACGAAATCAAAATTTGATTTCCGTGACGGTCCCTGATTGAAATAATAAAAATAATTTTTTGAATTTGACATTTTTAAACCTTTTAATTCCTGTGAAAAAAAATAAAATTAAATATGTACCTAATTGTAATTCTGTAGAACATAGACGAGACTTAATTATCTTAAAGATTTTTAAATCATCGGCAAATAGAACATATATATATATATATATATATATATATATATATATATATATATATATATATATATATATATATATATGGGGCATTTCATGTCAAGTGATCAAGGTGGAGAAAAATTTTTCTCCAATCGTAGCAAAACTTGGGGCTTTTGTAGTACTCATAGATAGTAATTTTTCATAAAAATATTTTTTTACCTAGTCCAATATTTTCCGAGGGGGAGGGGGTTAAATTTTTGTGTTTTTCAGTACAATGGTTATTTCAATAATTTTTTACTCTTAAACAATTAAACATACAAATTTGACAAAGTACATTTTGGAAAGGTTTTTTCATGCTCTTTTGATTGGAAATAAGCATTTTGAAAAAAAAAATTTTTTTGACCCAAAAAAATCAAAATTAAAAATAAATTTCAATTTTTGGGGGAGAAAGACCCAATTTTTTTTTTTTTTTTTAAACGAAAGCTGAGGTTTTTTCCTAAAAGGACATATAAATGGTAAAGTGGGCATTTTTGACCTAGACGTCAAAATTTAACTAATTTCGCTACCCTCAAAATTTAGGTCAATTTTGAGGACAGTTTGACCTAAACGTCAAAATTTGGCAGACAATTCCCGCTACTCTCACAATTTAGGTCAATTTTGAGGGCAGTACTGACCTAAACGTCAAAATTTGACAAACAATTTCCGCTACCCTAAAAATTTAGGTCAATTTTGAGGGCAGTTTTGACCTAAACGTCAAAATTTGATAAACAATTCCCTCAACCCTCAAAAATTAGGTCAATTTTGATGGCATTATTGACCTAGACGTCAAAATTTAAATATTTTCGCTACCCTCAAAATTTAGGCCAATTTTGAGGAAAGTTTGACCTAAACGTCAAAATTTGACAAACAATTTCCGCTACCCTCTAAATTTACGTCAATTTTAGGGAAGTTCGACCTAAAAGTCAAAAAGTGTTAAAAAATTTCTGCTACCCTCAAAATTTAGGACAATTTTAGGGCAGTTTTGACCTACGGGTAAAAAGAGGCCCACAAACGTCTGTTACATTACGTCGAAATCTACATGTAATTTTACATTCTTCTTTTACATACATGTCATAAACGTTCATATAATGACCCTTAATTTATGTCAAAATTTATGTCAGATTTTATTTATTGTTAAAGCTGCAAATAAAAAGGGTTGTATTAATGCCTTTGATAATACTGCAAAATCTACGCCAAATTTAACCAATTTTTTTACCTTTAGGTATAAAGAAGTATCTATAAGTGCACCATAAGATTATAATCATGTCCGTAAAGTAAAATTCTTTTTAAGTGCTTTCTTTTAGTATCACCTTATATAATTTACTCTACCTTATTACTATGCATTCATATTAAGAGAACATGATTTGAAAATAAAAATTAAAATAAATATCAGAATTAGGGGGAAATCGTTAGTTATTATATAAAAACATTTCGCCGCCGCAGAGTCAGGTTTTCTAAGGGCTCCCTATAGTAAAGGCCGTCAAAACTTATGTCAAAATTGACCTACTTTTTACCTATAGGTCAAAAAGAGAATAAATAACGGCCTCACATTACATCAAAATCCATGTTTTATTTGATCTTTTTTTACCTATATGTCAAAAAGTGGTCTCTGTGTAGGTCTTTACATTATGTCAAAATACATGTTTAATTTTACCTATTTTTTGAGCTACGGGTTTTAAAAGAAACCTTAATGTGGGCCATCACATTACGTCAAAATTTGATCTGTGTTTTACCTACAGGTCAGAGCTTGCCCCCTCAAATAGTCGCGTTAAATAAGACGTCAAAGCCTACACTGAGAAAATTGGATGTTAAAAATCTTAATATACTAGATATTAAGAAAAGATGGTATTTCATAACATCTAGATGTTATGGTTTAATATCTCAGATGCTAACTGGTATAATCTACAAATTTGAGGTTATGTGTGAACATGTCTTTTCCAATATCTGTGGATATTAAATTTAAACATCTAAGATGCTTATGTATTTGACTGTCACAGATAGTGACCGTTAATATCTAGATATTAAAGCTCAATATCCATTTTTCTCAGTGTATGCCATGGACAATTTTTTTACTTGCAGGCGGTTATGTTACTTTAAAATTAATGACAAATATTAAAAATTTCAGAATGGCTAATATCATAAGATCGCATTTTACAATATTTATATTATCTATAAATAGATGTAAATATAAAAATAGGGGGTTGGCGAGCAAAGCGCGCAGGGGGGCAGAGCCCCTCTAGTGTATATATATATATAACATTTATTAAAAATAATTGAAAGCTTTTGAAAATTTAATTTTTTATGAGAATTTTTAATTCCATTCTAGAAATAACTGAGTTTTTTTAAATTATTGTAATTTTGTTAATTTTAGAATTTTTCGCTGATAAAATATTTTGAAATATGAAGATTTCGACTATATCAACACATAGTGACATCTATTAGATGTCAATTGAACTCTTTGGTTTAGAGTTAGGTGTTACTTATGTAACTTATGTACTTATTGTAATTTTACTATTTTTAAATAATATTTACACAGACAAAAAATAAAAATTATATGACCCACAGGACAGTCCCTTCTTTTAATAAATTATTTATTATTTAATTAAAAATTCTACAAAAATATGTAAATGAATTCATTTGATTCTTGAATAGAAAAATTTGTGTTTAAATCATATTTTCATTTAGCCCAAAAAATCACCTACATCACAATTACGATCCTGGAGATCTTTTAGTGGTCCATTTTTTATTTAAAAATTTAAATTCCTAAAGAAATATGACAATACATTTTCTCCCGATAAAATCTTGGGAATTTCCCAGGAATATCTCCCGAGAATTTCGCGGTAGTGACTCTCGGTAAATTCCCGGGACTGATTCTCAAGAACATTTTCACATGGGTTGTTACGAATATTGATATTTATTAAAATATGTAATTAAATTTTGGAAAAGAATTTTATTAAAATTTCTTAAAATACTTATTAATGAAAATAATTGAATTTTACAAAGAATTTTATTCAAATTCCTAAAAATAATTAAATTTCTGTGAAGAATTTTGTTATTTATCAAGATAATTGTGTTCAAACTTTTGAAACAATTGAATAATATTAAAAAATTCATTCTTGTCAGAAATAGAGAAAAATTTTAAAGGTTTTGTATTGAATTCGTGGTAGCTTCATAATTTAAGAGGCGAACAAAAAAGATACCAAAAATTTAGAATTTCCTTATGAATTCTAAAAATTAATTGTTTTCAGTACTTCTAGTAGAATTCTGATTTCCCTAACCTGTGTCAACCCTCATAAATATTTTTTAAATTGGAGAAATTAATTATTTTAAGCAATTATTTATTTTTATTTATTTCAGTATTAAGTGTACATTATATGTTACATTATATTATTATACGTTGGTAAATACTATACTTATTTGTCACTATAGCTAAAAATAACGCGCTCTCTACAGCGCGCGTGAAGTTTCTTGTTTCATTAACAATGAAAAATTCAATTATTCAAAAGAATTCTACTCAAAATCATTATTTTTCTAAATCTATTCAGGAAAGTCGGTAAAAAGTCAGCAAATTTTGTCAAAAGTACTGAAATAATATTTAATTTCGAACATTTATAAGAAAATTCTAAATGTTATATTCCTCATCATATAAAAGATTTTATTTATTTCAAACTTTTCCTACTTTTAGCAACAATTGATCTTTGGAGATTTTTATTAATTATTTTGTAATAATTTTTTATTTAAAAATTCAAAAAATAATTGAATTTTATAAAATATCGGTTTTCAGTTTTTTTTTATAAATAATAGAGGTAGGCAAAAAGCTCAAAGCTCGATCGATTATTTTGGATTCATTTTTTGAGCCGAGCCTAATCAGTTCGAGCTCGAACCGAGTCGAGTCTCATAAAAATCTCGAATAATTTCGAGTACTTGATTGAATTCGACCTTTCAAATTACTAAATAAAAACTATTAATAAGTAGAAAATTTCGAATTTAAGGTATTTACTGATCGTAAAAAATCTTTAGGTGTTAAAATAACTAACGTTTGACTTAGAGGGAATTCGCTATTTTCAACATATTATTTTTTTATTTTTATAGAAGCTCGAAATTAAACGAGTACTCGATACATCGAGCCAAGCTCGGGCTCGGCTTTTCGCACACCTCTAATAAATAATATAAGTAAGTAGCCCGCCAAACGAAGTAGGGAGAGTGGGTCAAAACAGGGTCGAAGTTTTGATTCTCTTTTGCATCTCTCAAACTGTAAGTTTTCGAGAATCAAGAGAACCAAAAGAGGATGTTTTTGCATCTAATTTTGCTTCTCTTTTGATTCTCTTTTAGTCGGATATTTCCCTTTCTGCATGTTAGAGAAGCAAAAGAGAATCAAATTGATTCCACAGGCCTGCAAATTTTGGCTTAGTTCTGTTACAGAAAAAGTGAAAGGTTATTCTTATAGCTTTTTTGACGTAGAATACGAATCCGATTTCTAAAATGGCCCATCACGTCAGGATTTCTTGTAATATTGCCTTAAATAACCAAAAAAGGTCTATTTTGGCAATTTTTCGGAATTTTTTTTGGTTAACCAAAATTTTTTTTTCAATTTGCGAAAGTGCATCGTATAATACTATGTCTAAGCTTTGAAACCCATTTTTCAACATTGCTTTACGATTTTTTAAAAAAGAGTTATGTAGATTTGAAATTTTTTATGCAAATGTAAGTATGTATAAACAAGTTCAAAATGGCATTTAATTTCAAATCTACATAACTTTTTTTTTTAAATCGTAAAGCAATTTTGAAAAATTAGTTTTAAAGATTAGACATAGTACTATACGATGCAATTTCGCAAATTGAAAGAAAAAATTTTGGTTAACCAAAAAAAATTTCTAAAAATGGTCAAAATAGACTTTTTTGGCTATTTAAGGCAATATTACAAGGAATCCTGACGTGATAGGCCATTTTGGAAATCGGATTCGTATTCTACGTCAAAAAAGCTATAAGAATAATCTTTTACTTTTTCTGTAACAGAACTAAGCCAAAATTTGGAAGCCTGTGTTCTCGATTGCTCCTCGAATGATTCTCTATTTATTAGAAATTTTTATTTTCTACACTGAAAAAAAAATATTCTGAATTTTAGAATACATACTAAAATAGGTGCCAAGGATATTCCCCACTTAAATTAAGTGGTATATATTCTTACTATTAGAATATATTCTTATTGTAAGAATATTTCCCACTTAATTTAAGTGGGGAATATCCTTGACACCTATTTTAGTATGTATTCTAAAATTCAGAATATTTTTTTTTCAGTTTATGATTCTTTTTTATTATAATTTCAGAGAATATCAACATTTTTTTAAATATCACTGATTATCACATTTCTATGTAACTAGCTGTCGTACCCGTCTTCGACGGGTTTAAGTTTCTACAGATACATTTAATAGTGTGTCTACCAGTCTCGAAAAATAGGAAATAGTGGGGAATTTAATTTGACTATAGAAATAATAATTAGCTACCATTAACTATTTCATTATATAAATATTATTATTATTTTAAAACAGTGATTGACTTTTTATCATTAAATAATTTATTTTTTATTCATTAAAATGCAGAAAACAATGTTTGTCAATTATTTGTAGAAATTGAGCCTTCCAATTCTATAACTCGCCCGACGCTCGGAGACACGCGCTAATGCCAGTCGGGTAGCAGTGAGCGCCTCTGGGCCTATCACTGCTACCCGACTGGTATTAGCGCGTGTCTCCGAGCGTCGGGCGAGTTATAGAATTGGGAGGCTCAATTTAATTATAGTAATATAAGTTAATCCAAAATTTCCACCAGTTTTTGTAGTTATAGTATAGTCAAATTCGAACTAATTGTATCATAATTGCTTAAATCTAATGTAAGACCTATATTGCCAGCTGAATTTATAATTTTTCCCGATTAAATTAAATTCTTGCATGTTTCCCCTTTTTTCCAGTTTACAATGTTTTACAACGCTCAAAACATCCGTAATAGTTAAACCTAGAATTAAAATAACAAAACTTTTTACAATCTAAGTTTTTCTCCAGTAGCATAATGCAAGTATCGTTTCACAGGTATATTCTTGAGTTTCTGTAGTATTAATTTTATCATAAAAAATCTCCATTTTCAATATTTGAAAAATAATTTTAAAGCTATGAATATTTTTTAATATTGTTTACCATTTTATCATTTACAATTTTTAATATTTTCGAAGTTTTGCAATTTTGACGTCAAAAGTTTAAAAGATATACATTAAAAAATAAAAAAATTAGAAATTTTCAATTTTTTAAATTTTTGAAAAAATTGAAACCTCCCGTTCTAATTAATACGTTTAGAAACTGTAAATTTATTGTTTACATATATATCACAAAAGTAATAACTGATTAATTTACTGCAATCTATCAAAATGTAAAAATTTTTTTGCCAATAATAATGACCTATAACCAAAACATTATAATTTTATAATTAATTTTGTTATTAACTTTTTTTATTACATGTTATTTTGTCAAATTTTAGCATAATTTTTCCAAAAATTGTCTCTTATAAATAAATAATTATTTCGTTTTTTTTAATTTTTCGAAAATATGTTTATACTTACATCTGAAATATGGAATAGTATTTTTTTGTTAAATTATGCTAAAATGTGACTAAATAACATGTTATACTCCAATATAGATCGTTTAAAAGCAATACATTAAAAATTTTAAAAATTTCGATTTTTTGAAAACATTTTTATCTTTACATCTTACACGGAGAAAATTTGTTCCTTATATTTTACCGAATTTTTCAGTAAAGTTGGGATATAGTGGCATAACTGTAATTTTTAATAATTTTTAAATTATTTTTTCAGGAATAATATTCAAAATTTAATGTCATATCTTTATTCCTTACAAACTAGTACTGTAAAAGTTAAAACAAAATTGAAACTGAACGTTTAATGAAAATTAAATCAAATTTTAACGTTTCTTTTGAATACCTCCTTGATGGTCACTAACGTTTCAGGGACAGTTCGGTAAAACTTTCTTGACTTGACTCGAGTGTTAGTTTTCAGGAATAGTTCGGTAAAACTTCCTTGACTTGCCTGAATTGTTAGTTTTCAGGATTGAAATACTTTTTTAAATGCCCCGTAGTAAAAAAAAACTTTGACGTTAATAGTTAGTTGTTTTCTAACCTATTTGTACTGATTAACTAATAATTAATAATTTCATTTATAGCAGAAAACCGCTTCTGAAATGAAATTAAATAGCAAAATTACTTTCTTTTTAGTTCTTAAATAATCCAAAAACAAAAGTATTTGAAACTATTTAGTTTTATGTCAACTCGAAACAAAAGATTGAAAAACATAATAATTTAGTGACAATCACAGAAAAATTGTTTCCGCATACTTATGTAACAAGAGCAACGTAAGTAATTAATTGTAACTTACGTGACCAGAGTAAATTACGTAGCTATAGTAATTTACATAACTACAGTAAGTTACGTATGTTACGTAACCAGAGTAAATAACGTAACTACAGTAACTTACTCCAAGGATACAACTTACGTAACTTACGTAAATGGTACAACTTACGTAAGTTACGTAAATGGTACAACTTGCGTAACTTACGTAAACGGTACAACTTACGTAAGTTACGTAAACGGCACAACTTACGTAAGTTACGTAACTACAGTAACTTACGTCTGGTTATGTAATTATAGTATTTTTATTTAATTATGTAAGTTATTATAGTTACGAAATTTTACTCTGGTGGCGTAACTTACATTAATTACTTAAGTTGCTCTAGTTACGTAAGTCAGGGAAAATAATTTGTTGTGTTTGACACTAGATAGATTATTTTAATCTTTTTTGATGAAAATTTGGAAATAATACGAAATTTTAATAAACAATAGTTTTATTACATACAATAAAATTTTAAAACATTTTTCTTTATAACAATAAAAATATAATTTGGAAACTATTTCATAAATTGACCTTAAATATAGTTAGAAATTATTCAGTAACCATGGATTTAAATATGGATGATTCTTTTATTTTTATACAACTTTGTTTATTAATTTGAATCTTTCTCACAAGCGGTGAAATAAAAATTGAGAATTCATATATAAGGACAGTTGAAAGTTTCTGAAGCAATAATGTAAAGCGTGCGATGTATGTATTAATGTATGCGTTTAGAATGTACTGTAGGCAGGTGTAATGAATAGGTATTTGTTCGTGAATGATTGTAGGGGGTTTAGGTAGTGATTAAAGTAGGTAAAATAAGATTTACGGCAGTATTACTGTAGAACTACTGCAATGACATTATTTTTTATTTTTTATTCTTCAAGTTTTACCGAACTATTCTGTAATTCAATGAATATAAATTTTACCGAACATTGTACCTTACGTTTTACTGAACTTTCAATAACAATAAGTATAGTGAACACTTACCCTACGTTTTACTGAACTATACAATAAATATAAGTTTCACCGAACACTGTGCCTTACGTTTTACCGAACTTTCAATAAAACTAAGTATAGTGTACATTTACCCTACGTTTTACCGAACTGTAAGTGAACGGCTAATACATGTACCATAAGATTTATTCTTTTTACATTATTTTTCAATGCAATTGCTTTTACAGTCCTGTTCCTTAAAACTTACAGTTTTGACACTTCATCCCAGTTTTACCGAACAAAGTTCAGTAAATTTTCAGGAATAAATTTTCTCCGTGTAGTTATAGGACACAATTTTTGCAAAATTATGCTAAAATTTGACTAAATAACATGTAACAATCAATAATAGATTGTTTTAAAGAAATTCATTAAAAAATGTAAACTTTGAAAAGGACCCCGCACAAAATACATTGAAAAAAAGTCCCGGTCAAATTTGTTCAAACTTCGAAGTTTTGTAGCTTATAATCTCCTGAACAAAAAATGTTAATGGCAAAAATCCCGAAAATCAATAGTTTTTTAGCTACATCATGTTGAGCCTAAAAAAAATGTGTAAAAAATAGTGAAGCTTGCTCATGGCTCAAGGCTCAAGACTTAATGCATAGGGTGGAAGCTTGTTGATGGCTATAGGCTTGATCAAAGTTTGATCTTGGCTCAAGGCTTGATCTTGGCTTTAGGCTTGATCATGGCTCGAAACTCTAATATGGTTCAAGGCTTGATTTTGGCTCAACAGTTAATCATGGTTAAAACTCAATTACGGATCAAGGCTTGATCATGGATTAAGGCTTGATTGTGGCTCTAAGCTCTAATGTGGATCAAGACTTTATCATGGATCAAAGCTTGATTATGGCTTAACGATTAATCTTGGCTCGAAGCTCTAATGTTGATCAAGGCTTGATTATGGATCAAGGCTTGATCATGGCTTGAAACTTGATTATGGATCAAAGCTTGATAATGGATCAAGGCTTGATCATGGATCAAGGCTTGATCATGGATCAAGGGTTGATCATGGCTCGAAACTCTAATATGGATCAAGGCTTGATTTTGGCTCAACAGTTAATCATGGTTAAAACTCGATTACGGATCAAGGCTTGATCATGGATTAAGGCTTGATTGTGGCTCTAAGCTCTAATGTGGATCAAGACTTTATCATGGCTTAACAGTTAATCGCGGCTTGAAACTTGATTATGGATCAAGGCTTGATCATTGATTAAATATTTAGAATTGAAAATTATAGGTACTAAAAATATAGATAATCGATATCAATTATAATTACAAGTTGTACATCAGTTAAATCTATAAATATACATTGTTGTAAATATATTTTAAAGAAATTTTTAAAAAAGTAAAATAGGAAATTTTTATTTTTGAAATAAATTTGAAAATTTCAAAGGTTTTTAATTAATTTACATTTTATTATAATTAAAATAATATACATAAAAATTATTGATTAATAAAATAATAAATAATAGTATAATTCATTTTAAATTAATTTATTAAAAGAAAGATAAATTACAATAATTAAATAAAACATAAATAATTAAATTACAAAAAGAAAATAATAAAAACAATAATAATTAGTATAATTATTTTAGTTGAAATATAAATATTAATAATTAATTTTCCTAAAAACTTTTCTAAAATCAAAAGTTTTAGAAACATTTTAAACCTATAATTTAAAGATTAATTTTCACAAATTTTTTTAAATCTAATATTTATAAAATGTAAGTATAAAAAATTAAATTTCAAATATAATTAAATATTAAAACTGATGATTTTTAAAACAATTTTAGGATGAGATTACAAAACTAATCACTTATGAAGTTGATTGACACTTGCATTTGAAATAGACATCTTTTTTAAAATAAAATGGTTTTATTGTATACATCTTGAGTACAAATTGTATTGGCATAAATTTACATTTTACATCCACACTTTTGAAATGTAGCTATAGCCATCACTATAAGTTAAACTTGTTGAATACATTCTGCTGTTCTGCGCAAAGTAACCGTTGCGCACTCCAATTTTCTTTTAGAGTTCGGGAATTTTTCAGGCACAACAAGCAGTGATTGTTACTGTTTGGTAATACTAGAAATCTTGTTCAAAATAATGTGATTTTCTCGAAAAATCTAGAACCGTTATTAATTTTTTCAAACTCTGTCTTGAACTTACCATTAGTATATCCTATTTCTATAATCTTTTCTTTTAAGGTCAGGAATAATTCTAGAATGTTTTCAACTATTTCACTTAAAGTTAAAGTATTATTGTCTACTTTTTCTCATATCCACCGTTCTTGAACTAATTCAGGAATGTTTCCTGAATAAATTTTTTCCGTGTATATACTTGTTACTAAGTGTGTTCAGTATGTTACGAAAAAAATATTCTACAAATTAACAATGCAATGTGGTTTCACAGATTCATAGTTTTTTGCAAGATGTTTTAAGCACATGATATGAAAAAGTCTAAAAATAAAAAAGAACACATAAATTTTCAACTTTTTAATTTGAATAACAGTACGAGGGATCAAGTATGACTAACTTTTAAATTGTAATTGTTAATAATGCCATAATAATAGCCGACTTTCAACTAATTTGATTGGCTTATATTCATAAAAATTGATTCTCTGTTGAAGAGAAGCAAAAGAGTATTAAAAGAGAACCAAGAGAAGCAAATGAGTATCAAAAGAGAATCAAGAGAATGAAAGAGAATCAATATGGAACCAAGAGAATCAAAGGAGCATCAATAGAAAACCAAGAGAATCAAAGGAGAATCAATAGAGAATCAATAGAAGCAAAAAAAAATAATCAAAACTTCGACTCGGGGGGGAGAGGGTACTGGCCTTATTTAACAAACGAATTAACCAAACGCGATTATATTTTACATGATGCTGGACCGAGACGATAGTTTCTTGTCTATAAAACCTAAAAGCCATGAGAATAAATCTTTTATCTGTTTTACTAAAAAAACTGTTTTCGACGATTTGCTTGTGATTTTTTCACTCTTTTTAGGAGGTGTTTATTATTTAACAGTGACAGTTAATGAACTGTATAAATTTTTTTATAACTGGCAAGGGTTACAGAAGAAGGAAGGCATATGTTTTTTCTCTGTTAAATCGTAAATTGTAGTAATTAATCATTTCATTAAATTTCGTAGGTGCGGGCAAGATGGGTATGCTCTAAACCTTAAAAAGTTCGAATTCTCGAATTTATATAACTTGGAAGTATTCAAGTTCTTAATTTAGTAATAAAACATTTGAGAAATTGCATAACTACAAATATTCGACAAATTTTCGAAGTTTTTTGTACTCAAATTCGTTGGGGTTCTCAGAATTTTCGGGTACCCGAATTTTTCGAGAACCCGAATGAATTCGGGTACCCGAGAATTCCGGGTTACTCGAAAATTTCGGGCTACCCGAAAATTTCAAGAACCCGAATGAATTCGGGTACCCGAAAATATCGGGTACCCGGTACATCGAGAAAACCCGAGCCCGACCCGACCCGAAAAAAATTCGACCCGACCCGGCTTTTCGGGCTTTTTGCACACCTCTAGAAATAAGAGAAGTTAAGAAAACTACTTAAAACAAGACTGAATAAAATAAGAGTGACTAAAAACAAGAAAGCTTGTAAGATTAAATCATGAATTAACGATGGTAAAGTGGAAAATACACCTTGTTTCCATTGTAACAGTTATTATTTAGACTTAAATGAAGGCTGGGCTGCTTGTTTCGTCTGCGGACAATGGTTTCACTGCAGTTGTGCTCTAGTGTCGATGACGAAGATGAAGATGCAACCTTTACTTGTGACAGGTCGACAGAAATAGATTGTTTTCTTGAGTACCCCATCTTACCCCTTAGGGTACCCTATCTTGGATGCCGGTCAGCAAGTGAAATGATGTGTTTAATTCGCAATTTATCAATGATTATTGGTCATTTGGTACCGGAAGATTCGAAACATTGGCGACTTATAATTTTGCCAAATGACTTGCGAATTGAAAACTTGTTAGTTACTTCTTGGATATCTTTTATTGGAGAAGTAGTTAAGCCAGGAATGATTTTAGTTAATTTTAACGAAGATGAACCAGAGTTTTACTTTATTCATCACTTAATCACAAATAAAGTTGATGATTTAATCGTGATTATTAGCACCATTGAATGTTATTTTCATGATCACTTTTATGCGTATGAAGTTGCTCGATGTGACTCCAACTTCAGTTTATTTAAACGAGAAAATGTATCTCAAGCAAAAATCACGTATATGACACGCCTTGAAAATATTCAAGAGTAGGGGAGACCGGGGCGTAATGGATCACTTTTCACTTTTTGTTGCTTAACTTCGCCATTCTTGCTTTAATAAAAATTTCATAATGTGGAAAACTTATCCTCACATCTCAGCTTTCAATTAAAAAAGTACTCCCTAATATCACTTATACTTATTTTTCTAGAACAATGTTTTTGAAGAAATGCAAGGTAAGCAATTTCGCCTCAGACCGGGGCGAAATGGATCAGCAATTAAATTATAATCTAGATCATCAAATAGCATTACGGTATTGACACTTTTGGTTTCTATTGTTTATTTATAACAAAGAATATTGAAAATAGAGCATATTTAATTTAAACTTTAAACATTTCCTTGCAATTTTCAAATTTTAAAAAGTTGTAGCGAAATGCAAAATGCATTTCCTTAAAAATTCTATTTTCCAGTTATTTTTTTTAAGGGAAAATTTTAGGGCGTTGACAAAGCGCTTAAGAGACCGCCTAACGTCTTTCTAGACCAAGGACAGACGGTCTTGTCGAGCGGCTGTTCAAAATTGAAACGAAACTTCCACGCTATCGTCTAGAATAGACCAGCGTTTCTGGTCTGATCAGCAGTGCTAGTAAATTCTAATCTACGTCTATTCAAAATTTCTCATTGTATGTTATGACAACTATTCTTAGAATGATAAGACTTAATTGTATATTTGAAATAATTTTAATGACTTTTTGTACATAAAAAGTATAAAAAAATATTTTAACTTTCTGTATTTTTCACATCAACTTTCTTTAAGCGTAAGCCTTTGTGCCCCTCTCAATCTTTGGCATTGGAGATAGTAGTCTTTTTGTAAAATAAAATTTACTGCAAATCAAAACAGCCGGATGAAACTAGCAGTTGTATTCAGCACCAATCTTTAGGCGTCAACCACTAATTAATGAAATTAATAAATAGAAATTTACTATATTTGCTATTTAGTGGATATTGATTCTCAAGCAACAGTACTCAGTGGTTTTTTAAATTATTAAGTATTTCTAAATTTGAAGGAGATGCACATTGATAGATGACGCCTAAACATTGATGCTGAGTACGACTGCTAGCTTCAGCCGAGTAATCAAAACTCATAGAAACACATTAAAATCTATTTTTTTCAGTGCACATTTAAAATGAATTTGTACAGAAAACAACAACAACATAGCACATTATTATTCACATAAAACAGAAACCACAACGAATACTAAAAATCACAAAGAAAATGTACCATACGCTGACTGATCTAACGACGCCATTAGGCGCCATGTTACTTAACAGCTGGGCACACATCGACGCATGCGCATATAACATCCTAACCAAATCTAGACGGTCTTAATAACACCGTACTAGACGGACATATTTGACTTAGGTTTCTTGTTCTTTATTTTTCCACACGGGTAATTTTACTTTTTCATTTTGTCAATTATTTTTTTAGGTTATGTTTTGTAATTACAATACGATACTTACCTCCACTATTTAAAAACAAAGAAATTTTGTATTCTAACTTTAATTTAATTTATATAATATAATTTATAAAATTTGGTTAAAATTCGACCATGTGTAATAGCAACTGAATGTTATGCACGCCAACTGTAAACTGTCATAACTTATTGCGTCTTGAAAGTCACTGCTCTGAGCTTGAAAAGACCGTCTAGATAGACGGACTCAAGGAGGTCTATTAAGCTGCTCCCTAGCCGATAGCAAGACAGACTGGATTAGACGGGCTACACTATGACTGTCTTAATAGATAGGCCGAAGTGATCCATTACGCCCCGGAGGTGTTTGTTGGAAATTTTGTTATTTTCTAACAATGCCGTAAGTATTAAACAAAAATTGTCAATTGTTCTTTAAGAACAAATGTTTAAAGTACAAAACCTGATATACAAAAATTTTTTGCAAGTAATTTTGAAAAAGATATAACAAAAAAACAAAGATTTCAAAAATTTTCTTTCAAGCGTCAAAATAACTTTTTCTACCATATCTTCAACAATAATAAATGAATAATAATGAAACTTGGTACAAACTTACAGTATGCCAAGTAGGGGAGACTGGGATAAACCCGCGCACAGGGTAAACCCGCTCACTAGCAATTTGACGCTATAAACTTAACTTAAGAATTAAGATGGAGATATTTGTACTGTGAATAGTACTTAACATACAACTAATGTTAACGAACTTTCGTTTATTTTCATGAATTCATCATAGAATCAGAGACGGTCAATTGTTTTTAGAAGTGCAAAAAAGAAAAAATGATCTTCGGATTTTTAAGTTTTTCGATTATTATTTTTGAGACTTAATTTATTCGACAAATTTTTTTTATGCTATTGGATGTCCTTTTTCGAAATATATATCGATGGCTCCTAAATGAAAACATATTATTCGCGAGAGGTTTTATAAAACACGTAACTCACGAAAACAAATAGAAAATATGCTTATTTAAAATGACAGTTTTTTAAAGGCTATGTAACAATTTTTAATATTTATTATTTTTAAAGTGTAAACAAATGGCAAAAAAATAAGTTAATAAAATTGTTTTATTACAGCTAAATTAACTTTGAATAATAAAAATTCTTTATTTGGCATTTTATATTGGCTGAAAATAAATGACAAACTTTTTAAAAATTAGCCTAAAAACCATTTTAGATAAAAAAAGCTTTTTCTATTTTTTTCGTGAGTTACGTGTTTTATAATTTCTCTAGCGAATAATGTTTAGGAGCCATCGATATGTAGTTTTGTTTGATTCTAAAAAGATTTATTTAAATTTATTCTGAAATGTGAGAAATACATTCGGGGTAAAGTCGCTTACATGAAGTCGGGGTAAAGGCGCTCACTTATTAAAACAGTATTTGCGTTTTTTTGCGATCATAAAATTTTTAATATTAAAAATATTTATTAAAAGTGAATAATATTCATTTCCTAACAATGTTATTGAATTATTGGGTAATTAGTTGAATATTTAACATTTAGAATGTCCCGCATTTCGCGATTTGTGGCGATTTTTTTCAGTAGATGGCGCCGAACTATCAATATTTGTTGGCAACATTAAGCGGAATCATGTCTATATCAGTCATTATTAGTGATTATTAGGTTATAACGGTTATAACAAACAACGAAAACAAATAATAAAAATTTGTCGCTGTCTTTTTCGGCTAAAAAAAGACATAAATCTAGTTTGTTGTCTTCATTCAGTTCACGTTTTATCTTTGTTTATTTTTAAATTTAAAAAATCGAATTTCATTTGTTATATTTTATCAATAATAAAATCTATAACTTGTTATATCCAAAATTGTATCTACATTTTAATTTTCTCTTAATAAAATATTACTTAAATTCACAGTTGCAATTTATGAAACCTATACTTATTATTTAATAGACCAATATTTATTGTTTATAGAACTCATAATTTATCATTAATAAATCATACTGAAGACGGAAATAAGGAGAAATTTAATATATGGGTCATTCCATTATATATCGAATAAAGTCGTTGCGGCCTAGTTTTAGAAAATATCACTTTTTTAGCTGTTAGAAAATGTATTAAAAAACATAGAAAAATGCTTCAAAATGTAAAAAAAGTTATTGATTCTTGTTTAAAATTACTCGATTAATTAATCCATATTCAATAAACTAGTAAAAATTAAAATAATAGATAAAACATGGATTTAAAGTGGGTGTGCCAAATAACCTAATTTTTGCAACTTTTATAAATGAATTACAAGAAAGTGAAATTGTTAAATTAAAAAAAACTCACCGAATATAGAGTATTTTCGATGAAGTTTCAGATTTTCTGTTTTTCCTTTAAATATACAAGAAATATTTAGTTGAAAATACGCAATTTCCGAATTTTTGCAAACTTTGCAACTTAATATCTCCGTTAAAGAAAAATAAAAAAATTTGGCACTTTTACAGCTATTAAATCACACCAAAATCTACACGCACCAAAAAGTTTCGTTTTGGTCCCGAATCTAATTTAAGAGATACAAGTGTTTAAAAATTTTACTTTATTTCAGGTTCAAACTGTATATATATTTTGGTGTGATTTAATAGCTGTGAAAGTGCCAAATTTTTTTATTTTTCTTTAACGGAGATATTAAGTTGCAAAGTTTGCAAAAATTCGGAAATCGCGTATTTTCATTTTAATATTTCTTGTATATTTAAAGAAAAAACAGAAAAACTGATAAGAAAATCTGAAACTTCATTGAAAATACTCTATATATTTGGTGAGTTTTTTTTCAATTTAAAAATTTCACTTTCTTGTAATTCATTGATAACCCTGTAAAAAAAAGTATTGAGAGTACGGGATCCCGCATTGACCCCCACAGCACCGAAACTTTCCTAAAAATTTATTAAATATTTACTTGCAATATTCGGAATATCTAATTGCAATGTTTAGTAAAAATTGTGTAAAGATTTATATGTCCCGATTAAATAAGTGTTTAGTGTGAACATTTCCTGAACATTTCCTGAAGATTTTCGCCTAATTATAATTATAATTATAATTAGGCGAATATTTAATTGAAATGTTCAGGAAAGTTTCGCGCTAAACACTTATTTAATCGGGACATATAAATCTTTACACAATTTTCACTAAACTTTTCAGTTAAATATGCCGAATATTGCAAGTAAATATTTAATAAATATTTAGGAAAATTTCGGTGTTGTGGGGGTCGAGAGTGCCTACCCTTCAATGCGGTATTCGCGAAATAGCGCATTGGGTGCCGTGGTGAATGCGTTATTCAAGGGGTCCCAATGCGTTGCAAGTTTTAAGCTTTAAAAAAAAGTAAATACGTGACAGGAGTAAATAATTAGTGTCAGTGTATCAAAATACGAGTGAAAGGAATGAAAAAATACTAATAGTGAGTGTGAAAATGAAGTTTAAAGAAAATAAGGTAAGATTAACTGTTACATATGATCCAATGCGTCATAGGCTGTTTTCAATGTGGCGCATAATCGGTATATGTAGTTCGCGCTCTGCAGCGGCGCTCTCTTCTTTACCAACAACGGATTCTTTCTATTCAAATGGTAATTTTGAAAATATATTTCATTTATTCTATTTAAATGTAAAAAATTATTAACAAATAAGAATGTAATTTTAAAAGTAATATAAAAATTTGCTATTTAGTTAAAAATAAATAGTGAAGTAAAAAGTTATTAAATGATATTTGATACATTTTTAATTTAACTGATATTTTTAAATAAATAAATAAACTTCAAAGATTAAAATACAGATATGTACAACTCCAAAAAATTGTTTTTAATCAGGTTTAAAATACAATTTCGTTTTATTCAATTAAAAGTACCAAAATGTTGAAAAATTCGTTGATTTTATTTCGAATTGTCACAAAAACTTATACAAAATTATCGAAAATATAAATCTTATTTTATTAAAATTTGACGAAAGTTAACATTTTTTAAATTTTGTCATTTAAACGCTTCCAAAAATTCAATTGTTCCAAAATTTTTTTTAAAAACCGCGGTTTTCAAGAATTGTTATAAAATTTAATTAATCTCACATCTTTTACTAAAACTGTTCAATTGTTCTATCAAAAATTTTAGAAACCTCGTTTATCAAGATTTCTTACAAAATTCAATTAATTTCACATCTTTTACTAAAACAATTCAAAACTTCCTTTAATTTAATTTTTATTTAAATTTATATATAAAATTTGTTAAATTTCTTATATATTTGTTAATAAATAAATTTGAATTTTATTATAAATATTAACTCCTTCACTGCTTAGAAAAATATTCATATGATATTGGCCCAAGATATCTATCAAAATGCAATGTAATGCGAATCATTTTGACAGCTGAGCCTTTTCGCTCCCTGCTTGCTTCTGCCCTCTACTGGCAAAATGGCTGTAACACACGTCTTGCCGCCTGTCATTACATTACTTTAGTATTTCCAATCCTGAAACCGCGTTTCTGCATGAATTAACAAAATCTTTTGAATTCAGATAATTAAAAACATTTTTGACAAATGGACGTTGTCAGATTTTGTAAAAAGTGCTTGTGTGCAGAGAAACACTAGTTTGAAAACGGTTGTTTACTCAATTCATGTGATTTCAAACAGGCAGTGCCGTTTTTCTTGATTGATTGAAATACATTATTAATTTTTAGTTAATATTATTTTTCATTATTTTCAAAATTACCATTTGAATAGAAAGAATCCGTTGTTGGTAAAGAAGAGAGCGCCGCTGCAGAGCGCGAACTACATATACCGATTATGCGCCGCATTGAAAACAGCCTATGACGCATTGGACTCATATGTAACAGTTAATCTTACCTTATTTTCTTTAAACTTCATTTTCACACTCACTATTAGTATTTTTTCATTCCTTTCACTCGTATTTTGATACACTGACACTAATTATTTACTCCTGTCACGTATTTACTTTTTTTAAAGCTTAAAACTTGCAACGCATTGGGACCCCTTGAATAACGCATTCACCACGACACCCAATGCGCTATTTCGCGAATACCGCATTGAAGGGTAGGCACTCTCAATGCGGGATCCCGTACTCTCAATACTTTTTTTTTACAGGGAAAAGTTGCAAAAATTAGGTTATTTGGCAGACCAACTTTTAAACCATGTTTTATCTATTATTTTAATTTTTTACTAGTTTATTGAATACGGATTAATTAATCAAGTAATTTTAAACAAGAATCAATAAATTTTTTTACATTTTGAAGCATTTTTCTATGTTTTTTTATACATTTTTTAACAGCTTAAAAAGTGACATATTTCCTCACCTTCTCCACTTTATATTCATATTTTGAGACTAGGCCCGGGACCAAAGTGAAAATCATAGTGTGTGTTTAATTAGTGATAATTTAATTATATATGAAAATCCCATATTTTTCCGATTTTCTCCAGAGAAGTTAAACAAACTTAAAAATCGTGAAAATGGGCAAAGTAGCAGTTTTATTTTACACATATTTTTTATTTTTCGAGAAAATGGAAGAAAACTTTTATCAAAAACTGAAAGTTCTTCACAAATTCTTAATATTCCGTAATTCCGTTTTTACCTAATTTTATAATCACATTTCCTCATTATTTGTTAATAAAAATCCCAAAAATAGGTTAATTTAATGATGAACTTTGGAATAGATCTATTAATATAAATTTATAAAATTTATATTAATTTATAATAATAAATTTTGACATTCTTAACAAATGCCATTACTTTTTATTATGTTTTTGTACTAAAATGTATTTCTTTTGAATTATTTTCTACTGGCAGAAAATTGACAGTTTTCAGCATTTCCAATATTTTTAATTCAAATTTTACAAAAGATATAAAATTATTTTTAAAAAATCTTTTTATTTTGTGATTCACTGAAAAAACGTAGTCTCAAAATGAGTATCATACGCTACTCATTTTGAGTTGCAACAAAAATGAGACTATTAGGTGGCGCCACGTTCTATGGCGTTTAACATAGTCTCATTTTGAGATGCAACTAAATTGAGACTGGGTTTTTTGTGTGTTCTAGTAACATCAGTATCATTCCTGTAGAATATTACTTTTTTTTAATTAGTCGGCGGCCACTTTAGTTGAAATAAAATGGTTTGACTCAAATAATAATTTTTAAAAATTGTTTAAACATAGGGAAAAATGGGGTTTTTATCGGTTTGGTATCACCGTCTCATTTTGGGAGGATAAAATATTTCCGGTTCATATTTGGAGAGGTGATAGAAGAAGACTCACTGAGGAGCGGTCCTCTCTGTTTTTGCAATAATTTTGCGAGGAAATTATTTCCCACATAGCATAATAATTTTCTGCAAATTTGCGGCAAGTTATCAAAGCCAAATTCGAAAACTTGCCTGTCAAATTTGCAGAAAACTTGCGTCAAATATTAAAATGTCCGTTTGGTGGCAAGTTTGCAGAGCAAATTTGCATGGCAAAGTAAATGTTAAATGCATGCGCAGTAGTTTTCTATGAGATCTAGAGCTGCCCACTACATTAATGTCACCTCCCCTGTACACGGAAAAAAGGTTTGGTTGAAACAAACGACAATTCGTTTTGGCGAACCGAACTAGATGGTTGACTATGGACTGACCAAACTCAGCGTTTACTGTGACCAAACTAGTTTGGTTCCACGGAGTTCGGTTCACACAACCAAACATTACTTATAAATATTTATTTTCTTGAAAAAAATTAAGAAAATGTAAAATTTAATTGTTTTTAGCAAAGTGTAAAAATTCTGCGATTTGAAAAAAAAGTTTTTATTTTCAAAAAATTTTATTTACTTTCTTTTTAAAATACATCTCAGGCTAACATATTTATATTAAAAAGCAAACCAGACACATTTTCTCTCTATTTGTCAATATATTTTCCAAATCTACATTTTTGAAGGAGCTTTTCATAATCCATTTCACGTAATCACTTTTTATATAATAATTATTTAATAATTTTCATTTTTTTAATTTTGGGTTTGTTAAAAAAAATTATTTCCCACTTCAAGCACGAAACCACTTTTTTAAAAACTAACATTTATTTTTAAAAAACACTTATCACTGCACTGAGAAATTATATTTTTCTATGACATTTTGCTTTAGAACCAAAAACTTCAAACGAAAACGAGATACTGCGAAATAACAGAAAATTTGAAAGATTCACACTGGTTGAAATGCCTTCTACATTTTCCGATATTTTACGAAAAGGGCCGATGTTAAAAACTATTTAAAAAAAGGTACCGAAGTTATTTGAAAATAGGTAAGGGGACTTGAATTTTCTTCCTCAGAGAGGATTATATTTATGGTCCAACATGTGGTTTCCAAACGACGAAACGACAATAAATTCCTTTCCCATATTTTTTTCTGCATTCTTTATAGGATGAAGAAATTTTGTATGTGACAAAAGATTTTTAGAAACTTGTGTTAAATGAAATTTTAAAAAGTTCATAATATTAAAAACTTACTGCAATTATTAACAATCTAAAATTTTTTTGTTTTAATGAAGTTAACTTTGAATTTATTTTGTATTAAAAAAATAAGTAAAATACTAAATTTTTTATTTTTATTAATTGTTAATAGATTTTCCTTTTAATAGAATACTTGATTTTTATTAATATTGCTATTTCATGAAAAACGAACCTGTTAGATAACAATCCATTATTATTCTATGAAAAGTTATAGATACACTAGAACCTCCAACGATTGCATCTCTATCTATTGCAGTTGTTTACGAAAGTTTGTTGGTCATCCGCTAGGAGGGTGAGAGAGGAGGACACCGCCATATTAATGCGAAGGCAGTATTGTACTAAGTTTAGTGTTCTTTTGCGCCCCGTTTTTTAAAGTTGTATTTTCATATTTCAACATGACTAAAAAAGGTCAAAAACGTAAAAGAACGCACTTAGATACCAAAACTAAAGGGCCAGTCCCATGTGAGCGTGAAAGCGGAAAACGGAAAAGGTTTAACCAATAACAACTTCCGATTCAATGGAAATCATTCTAAAAGAAAATTCTTATTGGTTAAACGTTTTCCGTTTCCCGTTTCACGCTGACATGGGACGGCACCTTAAACATAATATTTAAAAAAAAAATTTTTTTTTTCTAATTTAAAATTATATGAAAGTTTTCTCTGAACCTCAAATAGTATACACACATACAGTATGTGTACGGCCCTGAGTGTTGACACTTTTATGGAAAGATGGCGTCAAGGTGAAAACCTCCATCTATTGCACACAAGAAGGTCACGCTGCAATCTTTGGAGGTTCTAGTGTATTTTACAATTGTTACATTTTGAAAAACCTTAGTTTATTTGTACTTTGAATAAAAGTTTATGTAGCATTACAATAATTTATCATTATTATTAATGTAATTATGAAAAACTTTAATTTTAATTGAAACAAAATGTTTTAGTGTTTTAATTTTTTTTAAATAAAGAAATAACTAATATATATATATATTATATATATATATATATATTGTTACGTCAAAACGAGAAACCTTTTTAAAATATACCTAACGTTCCTCGTTTTAAATTAGTTTCAATAAAGAATCTAATTTGGGATGAGGATAAGTCAATGAGCCTACTAAAAGTTGTGAGAGAATAATTTATTTAAAAACCAACAAGAAAGAAAAGTATTTGACAAAAATACAATGAGTATAGTTCTAAATTATAAACCTTACTTTTAAGAATAACGATTACTGGTGTTGAATATTGTAGTGATATTATCTGGAAATCCGATCTTGGATGGTGTTGAGGGGGCTAGTCGCCAAAGGGCCTCAGTAGTTGTCCTTAATGTTAGACTATTAGTCCTCTTGTTTACACTAATGAGATAGTGTATTGTATTTTGGTAATATTTGCTTTCTTCCAGACGAACGTCGCCTCCTTAGCAAATTTCGATGGTTCGAAATTTGGAATGTGTTGTTTCAATATAAGATAGATACTTGAATTTATTTTCAAATTGATATTTTTGAAAATAGTGAAAATTGTTGAGGGGAATTAATTCTCTTTAACCGTAGTATGTTTCAAAGCAAAACTTTGAAAATAATTTTAAAGTTCTCTTTTAGAGGAAACACTTTCAAAATAATACTTGGGGATAACATGTTGATAATAATGTTTAAAGGTATACTGGGAGTTCACTTTGAATAATGTTTAAAGGTATACTGGGAGACTGTTCACTTGTTGACGATAAGATGAATACTGCTGATTTCCAAAAAATTACTCTCTTTCTTAAAGATGTTATAACGCTGGTTTCCAAATTATTACTCTCTGTTCTAATCAGAAATGGTCACCCTTTTTATATAAAAATTTCTTCATTAGACGAATGCTCGTAGCTAGAAAATTCGTCTTGACCTTAATAGATTTCAGTGCGCATGGCATCGCTGCGACCTTCCGTAGAGTTGAAGTTGGAAGACATCGCTACGACCTTGCATGGAGTTGAGGTCGCAACTTCGTCTTGGATCCTCAAGCGTGGCGTGTGTACATATTAATAATCTGTATCTTCGATCTTGATTTTTTTGAAATCGTTATTCTTTCGACATTCTTTTAAAATACTATTCCTTCCTGGATTTGTAATAATGAACATATAATATAATTATAATATTTGTTAGAAAATATATCGAATATAATGCAATTTTAAAATACACATAAAAATAACATTTATAATATTTGTTAGAAAATATATCGAATATAATGCCAATTTAAAACACACATAAAATAGTAATTATAATATTCGTTAGAAAATATACTGAATATAATGCAAATTTAAAACACACATAAAATAATAATTAAAAGTACTGCATATCATATCATAATGAAATACATTATTTTAATAGAAGATATATGCTTTATCGATTAAATATAATATATGAAAATAAACATATACGTGAAAATATATAGTTAAATTAAGTATATTAATCAGAAGTTACGGACGTAACAATATATATATACCCAGTAAAAAAAAAAGTATTCAGAATAGAAAAAAAGTATTGGTGGTGACGTTTGGTGAATGCGTTTTCGCGACAAAACCGTATTGGTGGGTTACGGTGAATACATTTTGCTCATCGTGAATACTTTTTGTTTTAAACTCTCGATTTAAAGATTCCTAAGCAAAGTTGAAAATATATATGAAGAGCGTGAGTAACGTGATGTATAAAAATGGCTACTGCGAGAAGGAAATAAGAAATTTTGAGTAAAAACGAAAAATTAAATGTGAAAAAATGTCAAATGTTGATCGATTACCATATGCTTTACTATGCCTACAATGCATGACAGATTAAAGGGAGTATGACGTTACCGACAGAAAGTTATTAGGAAAGGCGGAAAATTTTGAATTTTTAATGAATTTTTATTCATTAATAATAATTAATAATTATAATTAATTAATTTATTAATTATAATTAATTAATAACTAAATATTATTTGCGTTCACTTGGATTTCTTTTCAATTTCAAAATTTTCCGCCTTTCCTAATAACTTTCGGCCGGTAACGTCATGCTCCCTTTAATCTGTCATGCATTGTAGGCATAGTAAAGCATATGGTAATCGATCAACATTTGACATTTTTTTCACATTTAATTTTTCGTTTTTACTCAAAATTTCTTATTTCCTTCTCGCAATAGCCATTTTTATACATCACGTTACTCACGCTCTTCATATATATTTTCAACTTTGCTTAGGAATCTTTAAATCGAGAGTTTAAAACAAAAAGTATTTACGGTGAGCAAAATGTATTCACCGTAACCCACCAATACGGTTTTGTCGCGAAAACGCATTCACCGAACGTCACCACCAATACTTTTTTTTTACTGGGTATATATATATATATGGGTCAGAATTCGTGAAATTTTCACAGAAAATAAAAAGTATTTTTTTAAAATCGAAATGTTGAAAAAACATTTCTATTTAACCTTAAGAATGTGTTCACCAAAAAACAGAAAAGAAAATTATTTTTTATAAAAGTTATTGCAAAATTAATTTTTTTGCAACTTTTTAAACAAAATAAAATTTCTCCTAAATGAATGAACCGATTTAAATGAACCAAGCGGGAATATCAAGGGGATAAAATATACTTTCGTTTAGAATTAGAAAATTTTTAAAAAGTTTATTTTTTAATAATTATTTATTCAAAATTTTATAAACAATTAATTTTTTTTAATGTTCTGCGCCTTTTAAAAATTTGAAAAAAATATTAACATACACTTAAAACTATAAGAAATCAAAATCCGTTGAGAAAATTTTGGAGCGACAATTATTTTAAAAGTTATAATGAAAATTATATTAGCGCAGTGTTGTGCATCAGCGCTGAATTTAGTTTTTGATCATTTTTAACAATTTTTAAGGTTATATAATTAAACAAAAATGTGAAATTGACGGTGTTTTTTCATTTCGTACTTAAAAATAATGTTTTAATTCTGAAAATCATCAAAATCGCATCTCCGTTCAATATAATTTTCATTATAACTTTTAAAATAATTGTCGCTTCAAAATTTTCTCAACGGATTTTGATTTCTTATAGTTTTGAGTGTATGTTAATATTTTTTTGAAATTTTTAAAAGGCGCAGAACATTAAAAAAAATTAATTGTTTATAAAATTTTTAATAAATAATTATTAAAAAATAAACTTTTTAAAAATTTTCTAATTCTAAACGAAAGTATATTTTATCCCCTTGATATTCCCGCTTGGTTCATTTAAATCGGTTCATTCATTTAGGAGAAATTTTATTTTGTTTAAAAAGTTGCAAAAAAATTAATTTTGCAATAACTTTTATAAAAAATAATTTTCTTTTCTGTTTTTTGGTGAACACATTCTTAAGGTTAAATAGAAATGTTTTTTCAACATTTCGATTTTAAAAAAATACTTTTTATTTTCTGTGAAAATTTCACGAATTCTGACCCATATGTATAACAGGGAACGCTACTAAAACGAAACTAAATAGAAAATTACTTTCGTTTTAGTGTTTGAATTGACACGAAACTAAATTGACAAAGTGACAACCAAACAGTTCAGGTTGTTACAACCAAACTGCGTAAGTTGAAATATCCATACCCTTTGTTTCTAATAACCTATCTACACGGAAAGAAGGTTTCACCTATAAATACGGTGTGTGACACATAGAAATAGGCTGCTAAGATTGCAGATTCTTTTTCAATGCCTTTTACCGCTCTCTGAAGGTGATGCCTGAAATTTTTCGATGCACGCATCGAAATTTTCGGTGCGTGCACCGAAAAATCCCGTGCCTACCACGTCCTTTCTTGGTTCTCCACACCTTAGATATCACGTAAGCTTGTAGCAACCTTGCGGCAAGCTTGCCACGCAATATTGCCAAGCTTGCCGTAAGCTTACCTCAAGCTGGAAATGTCCCACCTGTCACAAGGTTACGCTGTAAGGTTACCGTAAGTTTGCCTCAATGTTGCTCAGTAAGATTGCCTTAAGGTTACTGTAAGATTGCCATAAGGTTGCTGCAAGATTACAAAAAAAATTTCTGTAAATTTTAAAATCGAAAAATATATAATTTTTTAAGCATTTTTATATTTTTTATTGCTTAATACGCGTATATATATATAAAACACAAAAAGTTTGAAAATTGCAGCAACCTTTTATTGTAACCTTACGGCAATCTTACTGAGCAACATTGAGGCAAACTTACCGTAACCTTACAGTGTAACCTTGTGACAGGTGGGACATTTCAAGCTTGAGGTAAGCTTACAGCAAGCTTGCCAATATTGCGTGACAAGCTTGCCGCTAGGTTGCTACAAGCTTACGTGCTGTCTAACTTTATTTTTAAAAAATGTTATTTAACTAAAATAACTTCTGTTTCTATTTACCCCTAAATTTTTAAAGAGTTGATTATTGCGATTTAATGATATCCATATTTTTTATTACCCTATAAAATTGTTTCACTGAAGTAAAATAATAACTCAATACACAAGAAAACCGGAAGTATTACGATTTATAAAAAAGAGCTTATGAATAGAGATAATATTAATAGAGTAGGCAAGGTATAGGAGGTAGCGCGTGGGGAAGTGTCCTGACATAAGTTGGATGTGTATATAGGATTCAATGCAAGGATTGTAATAGTTGTTATATCGGTGAAACCTTAAGACATCTTAAAACTAGAATTAAAGAGCATAAAAGTTATGTCACTTACAACCAAAATATTAATGCTTTAACTAATCATACCTTTGATAATAAACATTCTTTTGATTTTGACAATACAAATATTTTACAAATTGAAATAAATAATTGGAAAAGAAAAATTTAGAAATGTTCTATATAAAAAATAATACTAATAGTATTAATTATAGAACAGATATTGACAATTTAGATAAAGTATACTATAATTTAATTACTTCTTTTAAAACATAATTTGAAAAATTTGATAACATAGAGATCTATTTTATCAGCTATACCTGGATCTTGCTACACAATCCATCCTTTCTGTCAAAACTCTCTAATCACAGAAGCACATTTATTACAAAAAATGTGCTTCTTCAAAAATTTTCTCTTTCTTTCACAAATTAAAACATAACCTTAAAAATACCTATTTAAATTAAAATTGAAACAATTGGAAATGTTTCTTTCAGATATCTTAATCCTTTTTGAAATCTCTTTATGATGTGTCTAATATTTGGATAATGTATTTATAAAATTATTCATCCCCTGATGAGGAACCATATATGGTTCGAAAGTAGTTGGGATTTTAATAAACAGCATTTAAATAACCGTATTTAGGCCTTCTATCATTATTCTACAAAATGATTAATAATATAAAATATAAAAAAATCAATTGAAATTATTAAAACCATTAAAAATATCAGAAAAATAATAAATTATTAATATATAAAATATTAATTCGTTTGTAATATTATTTCATACTTTTCAATAATTTTAATAAGTTTATTAAACTTCGTAATTAATTCTTAGAATTAACTAAAAAATTAAGAACTTTATTTCAGAAAGTTTTAATAGCAATTACTATTTAAGAAAATAAATAAAAGTATTCCATGAAAAAATTAAATAAAGTTTGAAATACATAGTTAAATACAAATGAGAAAATTTAATTTTCAAATTCTTGTTTATGATAAAATTTTATTATATTAATTTTTTTTAAATTTCGATTATAATTATTAATTTGTTACTTGTTATTCTGTATAATCGAAAATTTTATCCTAATTAAAAACGACCAATATTTTTTATTTTATGAGTTTATTAAACGTTAAAAGTTTAACGTTGTTGGATTCTAAATAATTAAATTTAATTGGTAAGTGCTATAGAACTATCAATACAAAAAAATTTTATCTGAAGTGACAATTTTTAGATTTAAGTTTCTGATTTGTATTTATAACCTAATATAATTAATTTTTTAAATAATAATAAATATTATTAAATATGTTTTCCGTGCTTGAAATTAATTTTTTTATTATTTGTTTAATATATAACAAGAATAAATAATTTATTTAGATATATTTAGCGTCAGCCGGGGTAAATCCGAACGCTAATTATTTCAGCTTAATTAAAATTTTAAAAAATAAGTTAGACATGAGAATTTTTACCTCAGATCCTCTTCAAGAGATTCTAAGTATTATCCCATTTTCCGTTTGTTAATTAGCAACAGCATAAACAAAGATAACGAGTATTGCAAAAATGATTGAAAATCAAAGATGACACTCTTTCAGTACTTTGTCTCGTATTTGAAGAAAAAGAAGCTAAAAATTCATTTTATTATTTATAATTGTTTGTTATGAATACTAGAACAGAAACTATTTTTGATTTTTGCCTTCTGTTAACTTTTATTAATTATATCAGACCGTTCGTATTTACCCCGGAAAATTGGAAAACCGGGGTAAATCCGAACGGTATTTTAAGTAATTTTTTCTTATATCAGAGCCACACAAAATTGTTTTTATTTGATTACACTATTATTTTAACATTATAAAAGTACATAGAAAAAAGTTTTTTTTCCATATGTATCCTTGTTAGTAATTAATAAGCAGAAACTTAATCTCTGTTCTCTCGAAGGAGTGTTCCACTTTTTTTGCCAAATGGTTTGTTGAAAAAAGTTTTTCAGGATCTTAATATAATTTAGTATTCTTGGGTTTTTGGGGTCACTGATTACCAATTTGAAGTCAGTTTTTAAAAATTCAAAATGGCGGATCCAATATGGCGGACGAAAATTAAAAAACTCATTGGATTCGCTCGAAAATCGTTACTCGGAGGTTTTCAGGGTTGCTGATTACGAATTTGAAGTCAGTTTCTCAAAATTTTAAAAATCACTTAAAAATTAAAAGAAGCGGATTAAAATTTCTAAAACTGAAGGAATTTTTATGAAATTTGTGTATCATATTGTACCCGCCCTTCTGAACGATGAAGCTCTGATGCGCAATTCGTCATCAGCGACCCCGAAAACCCCCAAGTAACGATTTTCGAGCGAATCCAATGAATTTTTTAATTTTCGTCCGCCATATTGGATCCGCCATTTTGAATTTTTAAAATCTGACTTCAAATTCGTATTCAGCGACCCCGAAAACCCCCAAGTGGCAAGATTCAAACAAATTTGATCATTTTTAAAAATAAGTTTTAGGAAAGTCTGCCATATTGAATCCGCCATTTTGAATTTAAAAAATTTGACTTTTATTTTTGTATTTACATTCAATCACTCCAAAATACTTTCTGTACCAAGTTTTGCAAAAATCCGTTATGATTTGATAAAGTTATTGAAGGTTTTAATTGTGTAATGCATTTTAATTTTTAACCTGTTTGATTTTTGTATTTATATATGATGCATTATTACGTGATAGGTTTATTATCGTATTTTTTTGAGTTTTTATATAAGTTTAACAATTGCAATACTTTAAATTTATTTTCCCAAAGATTTTTCTGAAATACAGTGGCGTTCGTATTTACCCCGGTATTTTAGGAAAGTTGCAAAGTATCGGAGTAAATACGAACGCTAAGTTTCCTGCGATTGTAATTTATCAAAATTTTTTGGTACCCCATAAAATTGTTCTATGGAAGTAAAGCAACAACTTCATGCACCAGAATACCGGAAGTATTGTCTTTTAAAAGAAAAAACTTATGTTATTGTTAAAACTTACTAAAAGCGTTCGGATTTACCCCGGCTGACCCTATTTAAATTAACGTAAAAAATTGTATTAACTTTTTGGTTATAAAGTGTAAAAAATAAAGCAAATATTTATAATTAATGTTTTCTATGCAGATTTGTCGAATAAGATTATATGTGTTAATTTAAGAACAAATGTATAATCTTTTATAATGGATTTTAGACCATCAACGAATTTTAGTTTAAAAAAACTTTAAATAAAAACACTTTTAAAACACTTTAAATAAAAAGTATTTCCTAATATATTTTTTACAGATTTATTAGAAAGTAAAGTCAATGACTACAATTTAACACATATGAATCTTGCAAATGAGTCATCTAAAGATAATGAAGAGACAAATTTATCTTCAGATTATGAAGAAGCGGTTATGACTGATGACTTTGATAATACCAACGATTATGATTTAAGTGATACGAATCTTTCAAATAAGTCGTCTACTCTTAATGAAGAAGTGTATTCATCTTCTGATGAAGCTGTCCTTTCGTTTTCAGACGATGAAGCTTCGTTAGGTAAATCCAATAATAATTTAAACGAATCAATGCCTGAAACCACAGGAGAGAAGAGGAAAAATAATAAAGAACCACAAATTTTGACAAGAAAAAGAAAATGTAATCCTGAAAAATTAAGATTGCAAAGAAGGCGTCGAATTCAGGACTACCATACACGATATATTTTCTAAAGAAAGATATGCCTGCCCGAAATTTATTAAGAACATGTGGTCCTGGTTGTCGGTTTAAATGTGAAACTAAAGTTCCTGAAACAGCAAGAAATGGGATTTTTACTGAATATTGGAGTATTCAAGAGCATTCGAGAAAATATGACTTTATTCTGCGTCATGTTACCGAAACGTACAATGAAGAAAATTCAGAGAAGTCAACAAATTTGCGTAGAAAATATAAAATTAATGACAAAAACAAAAATATTGTTGTTTGCAAAACAATGTTCTTGAATACTTTGAATATAAATGAGCAAGTTGTCAAAACAGCTTTTAAGAAATTTAAAAGCGGAGAATCGAATTTGGTTAACAAAAGGGGTTGTTCAAAAACAAGACCAAGGGCTGTGGATGAAGAAGTTTCGACCAGCGTTATGGAACACATAAACATGTTTCCGAGAATCAAGTCACATTACACCCGAAAAATCTCAAGCAGGGAATACTTTGAGGACAATTTATCTCTAAATAAAATGTATTCATTGTACGTAACATTGAGAAGAGAGAATGGAAAGCCTTTTGCAACGAAACACTATTATTCTCATGTGTTCAATACCAAGTTCAATATTGGATATTTCAAGCCCAAGAAGGATCAATGTAACCTGTGCGAAGGATATAAAAACGCATCTGAAAATGGGACATTGGAAACTAAATACACTTCTCATATCGAAAATAAAGAAGAGGCCAGAAAACTTAAAGAGCTTCATAAAATTGCAGCTAAAGGAAACAATAACATATGCATGGTATTTTTTAACTTTCAAAAGGTGTTGGCGACTCCAAAAACAGATGCTGGTGCAGTATATTATATTATACCTTATAGAGTATTGGCTTACGATGATGATGGGCAGTGCCGTGGCGGCCCGGCAGGTCTAATATTGACCGTCGAACCTAACTTGTCGAAGCAAGGGTGGTAAGACTCTTAATCGGTACTCTTACCGGAGTACAAATGATAGCACGGGGACCGGTCCGAGCCCGGGGACTTGCCAAAAGGCTTGTTCCTTCCGGTCATTGGGTTGGACTCGTGCGGGCAGTGGTTATAGCCTGCATCGCTTAGGTTAGGGGCGTCCATGAACAGACTGTTGCTTCGGCAACGGGCGTAGTAGTGGCGCTTCGACATGTGAGTTGTGGTGCCAACTCGGGCGGTTACCTGCAGAGTGACCAGGGATTGTAAAGGTCCCGCCCTAAACCGAAGGGCCGTAAACGTTCTTACTCAACTTTGCGGGGTCGGTAGATAGTCACATGATGGCCATCGGCGTTGGAGAGCGTAAATCTCTCCCCGATATGGCCGTAGGCGGCCCGTGGGGTGTGATACTCGTATGAGGCGGTACAACACGTTAACCAACTAGGCGCTGGAAGTTGGGCACACCCAAAACGAGGGTGTTAGTGTTAGTCCGACATTCTTTTGTCAACCAATAAAATCACTTACAAGTTAAGAGAAAGATTTTTTTTGTTTTAGTAGTTGGTCGATTAGCTCAGTTGGTTAGGTTGGTTGTTAGGTTTTCGTTTCCGCCCGTCAAATCCGCGTTCAATCCCAGTCCCCCCAAATTGTTATTCAAAATAAAAAAAAACTTTCTCCAAAATTTCTAACATCCCGAACATAATTAAAATAATAAAATAAGCAAACTTAATTTTGGAGAATTTTCATGACGAAAATTTAACGAAAATTTAATTTAAATTTTCAGTCAACTTTGAGTGACGAAAGTTTCACGCTAAACATTTATTGAAGTGGGACATATAAATCTTTACACAATTTTCTCTAAACTTTTCCAGTAAATACTTCCAAGTTTGCAGATAAATATTTACTAAATATTTATAAAAGTTTCGTTGCTGTGTGGGAACCCACGAGAATTCCTTTGAATTATTTTTTATCAAACTTGGTTTTCATCATTTTATTATAAACATAGACAGTGCAATCAAACACATTTAAATGTTTTAATTTTGGCAATTTATTATGACAAAGATCATATGGTGTTTTGTTGTCTATTATGGCTTTTGTGGTTTTCATCATTTCATTATAAACATAGACAGTACAACCAAACACTTTTAAATGTTTTAATTTTGGCAATTTATTATGCCAAAGATCATATGGTGTTTTGTTGTCTATTATGGCTTTTGTGGGGGGTTAAGTTAAGAAGATACGTCGCAGTAAGTATTGCTTCTCTAAGTTCTTTACCTAAATTTGCTCCGTGTATCATTGCACGGGCTTTTTCTGTCAATGACCTATTTAGGCGCTCAGCAACAGAATTTTGTTGTGGAGTATGTGGTACAGTTAAATGATACTGTATTCCCTTAGTAACGCAAAATATTTGAACTCGTTAGATAAATATTCCCTTCCATTATCGCAATATAAATGAGCGATTTTGAGATTAAAATGTGCTTCATATTTAAATATGCTTCATATCTTGAAATACTGTAAAACCTTCCGATTTATAAGAAAGTAAATAAACAACCGTATAATGAGTAAATTCATCGAGAAATTTCACAAACTAATTTTTGTCATTTATACACATCTGTGTGAATCACAAATAATAGTCTTTTGACATGAGTCCTATCTCTACTTTTTGAAAAAGGGAGACGCGCTTGTTTTCCGTATACACAAGCTTCGCATATTTCTTCTGTGTGATTTATAGAATCTAATTGATGGCAATCGGAAAGTAAATTGTTCTTTTTAATCTCTTAAAAATTTGTAAGTGTTTAATTGTGTGTTTCTATCAATATATACTTGATTGCACATATTTTTATTTATAATAAAATCGACACATATTAAATGATTTTTGGACTCACCCATCAGAATCGTCTTACCGTCTTTTTCAATAGTTACTTTTCCGTTTTCGCAAAAAGTAACACGCATTTCAGCTTTCTGGATCTTACGTACAGAGAGTAAATTGTACGGAACTTAAGGTGCATACAAGACGTCCTTGAGTTGTCTTTTAAATCCCAGAGATGTTAAAATGTCAATTGTTCTTCGTTTTGAAGCTGTGATTGATGCCTCCTTTTTGCCGATTGAGATTTTTAACGGTTCAGCCAAGTCCATGATATTAGGAAACACGTCCAATTCGTTCACAATGTGGTCAGTGGTGCCTGAACCTAACAAAAATGTCATTTTGTTAAAGTCACTTGTCGCTGCATTCAAAATGATTTCAGTATCACTCATAAAAGCGAAACTTCTATCATTTCATTTATGTGCACAGTTTTTATTGTCCGCGGACGTTCTTTCATTTTTTATAACATAACAAACAAAAAAAATTTTCCCGAGCGGGACTGATTTTTGAGTTTTCTCGTCAATTAATAAAATATTCCTTATAATTTCACCTTTCATTTGAAAAAAAGAAATCGATGGAGACTCAAATAGTTTTCGAGATATTGCAATTTTTGTGGAAGCGCGACCACGTTTCAGTGTTAGCGCTGTATCAGTGCTAACATATATATGGTTCTAATTTATTTGTATTTTTGTAAATAGTAATATGTTAACCATTAATTTTACTGTTTGTTAATAATAACTGTTTTTTCCTCATTTATAGATAATTAATACTTAGAATAGAAGATTAAAGAAATGGATTTGCAAACAATCCCTTTAGATGTGCTCAGTCTAATAAGAGACAACAATGTCTCAGAGGAAAGCATACAAATTTTGAAAGGTTTGTTTAAAATTATTTAAATTAAATCTATTTTTAAAAAATAAATGTTTTTATGTTTTAAAATATTTAAACAAATTTTCGAAGAGAAAATAAAAGATTTCTCTTCTATTTTTTAATTTACTGTTTTAATTTTTCTCAGCTCTATTCTAAAATATTTGAAATAAAAGTTTTCAAAAATGTTTCTATAAATTGTTTTTAATAAAAATTAAAGTTTATTTAATATTCAGTAGTAAAATCTTGCCAAAAATTTTTGTATATTAACAATAATAATTTAGTTTCTACAATCAATGTAGTCAATTGTAAAATGAATTTTTTATTGTTATATATTCATGTTTTGATTATTATTTTACATTATATTTGTACATATTATTTAAGAACAATAATTAATTTTAAAATTTAACAATGCAGGTATTTATGAAAATCGGATTATATAGTTTTGCTGCTTTGGGAAATTAGGCAAAAGAAAAATATTGAAATGGAAAATTTTCGTTGTTTTTTATGTGATCAATTCATTCCTAATGGATTAAATAGTTTATCGTCTCATTTCATAAATGCTCACGAATTGACTGTAAAACGGGGTGTAGATAATAAAGGATTTATATGCGGACAAGATAATTATCAACGACAGTTTTCACATTTTTTTTCGCTATGAAAGCACATTAAAAAAGATCATACTCAAAGTATCCCCAATGAGCATTATCAGGAAATACCTGAAAATTTTAATAATATTATTGTAAACGAATGTAATGCAAACAATAGAAATATAGAAGAGCATCAAAATGTTGCAGACAACATAAATAATTCAGATGACCATGCGATTTTGGATGAATGTGAACAGTTTATGTTTTTATGCGTGATTTTTTGAAACAAGAAGTTTCCTCTTTCCTATGAGGCAGACAATTATTAGATGATGAAAGACAGCAGGAACTCCTGAATATCTTCGACTTTAAAAATCCGTTTAATGGTCTAAGAACCCTGGATCAACAAATCGATTCCCTTCGATTAAGATGTAATTACATTGAATCAGAAGAAATTCCACTGGGCTATCGCATTGATAACCGTTTTGATAACAAAATCTGCACCTTTGGTCCGAAGATGGTCATGGAAACATTTCAGTATGTTTCTCCCATTAAGGTACTTACTTTGGTGATGCAAAACGACGAAATTAGAGATGCAATTTTGAATGAACAGAAATCTCCATGTAATGTTGAGCATAATTTTTAAATTCAAATTTATTCCGCGTCGCAATTCATTCATTTCATTTTCTGTATATTATATATCTATATATATATTGCTGTGCTCACTGCCTGGCTGACGAGAGAGAAGTACCGATGGCGCACTCACTGCCGCGCATGACGTAGGTCGCTCTTACCTCTCGTCATACCTGAGGAGAGCCAGCGATCTATATACTTGGTTGCACATTTCGATTCACTCAGTCTGCCTACGACCGGACTCGGGGCTTGCTCCGAGGCCGATCGACAGCAGCTCACTTTTCCTTTCTCACCCTCGATCTATTCTCTGTCCAGAGAGGCGCTAATCCTGGCCAGGGGATGATCTTCCTCGTTTGAGAAGGTGGACATGAGGAGCTAATCTGTCCACCAGCTCTTACAAATTCCTAGAAGGAGTTGTACAAGGACTTCGGGCGCTAACGAGTCCTGGTAACACCCTTCGTATTCGTTCTTTTAATTTTTACCTGGTGCAGAGAAGACCGTGTGGAGCTCCACCGTGTAGTCTCTGTACCCTTTCCACCTTAGTCTCAACTGAACGTGGGGCGCTAACCCGGGACGTTGAGACATCCATGTTATTTTTTACCATCCTCTTTACACACACACAATTACATAATTTCCCCTGTTGAACTGAGGAGCTAATCGTTCAACAGATATGATACATACACCTGGACAACTTGGCCTTGAGGAGCTAATCAGGTCAGGATGTCCAGAACATACAAGATTCTTACACTAATTTCGCGACGGGCATGAATATCGACCGCAGTTCGATATCTAGTTCTTTTTTCAGTAATTTCTAAAATTCTGACCTAGCGTGCACGACCCTAGTTTCCGTCCGCGCGCGTCATTGGGGGTTAATTTCTAGAATCAACCTAATAATTTTCGGTGTCACTAATTTGTAATTTTAATTAAAAATAACAGGGTAAATTTTATTACAGTCCGAACGAGAACGAGAACGGCGAGAAATGATTTGGGGTGTGAAGGAGTGTTATGGCGGACGCGCCTATAATTTCCAATTTTGTTTATTATTACTTAAATTTTCTATTTTTGTTATTATCAAATTTTCATTTGTTTAAATATTTTATTTTTATTATTTGTAATTTAATTCTCAATTTAGTTTATTATTTAAATTTTATAATTCGTTCTTTATTAATTTTTCTTTGCAATGTATCGAGTCAGTTTTATTATTTTATATTTTTATTGTAATTTTTATGGTTTAATTTTAGTTTGTTAATTATTAATTTTGTTATTATCTCTATTTTTATTTTATTTTGTTAAATATATTTACTTTCGAAGGTTTAAATTATGTTTTATTATTTTGATTTTACCTTTTCACAAATTTCTCTTAAATTAGTATTCATAATAGATGGCGCTTGCGTCACTGTAAATTGATAGAATTTACCAATCTAGAGACCCGGACTCCATCCGGCGAGCAAATCCTTATTGGCAAACATTAAGATCATTACATGGCGCCCGAACAGGGACTATAAACTATAATTTTTTTTCATAACAAAGAAATTTAAGTAAAATAGTCAAAAAAAATTTTTATAAGAGAAATTGGTGATTTTGGTGAGATTAAAATGGTAAAAAAAACTATGGAGAGGTTAAACGTTTTCTTTTTTTTCTATACTATGAATACTTGTTATCGTCGGTATAGGGGGCGCTCATTCAAACCCGTAGGAGTGGGGGTAAAATGGTAGTATATATTAACGCGATACCCTTTTAGTAGCCTAGTCGATCAGTATCACTCGTCGACAACGATCAAAAATTACTTTGTTTTCAAGAAAGAAGAAGAAGACATCATGGCGACATCAGGGCTCAACAACTTTATTTATCGGAAGATAGGGAAATGGGAGAGTTGGTTTCCTGGTTTAACCCTGATAGAGGTTTTGGAGAAGGTCCACGAAGAACAGGAGAAATTCAAAATAACAGACCAGCAGTTATTACGAGTTTTTCCTGAAATGGTTTTAAAGGCGGACTTGGAGGATAAACGTGACACTTGGGGCAGGATGACCTATGAAGAACAGGTTGATATGAAAGAAACCTACTTTTTCAACCTAGAACCAATCTTTTTGGGAAATCGACCAGTTTTAACCAGCGCCTCAGGACACCGTTTTGACTCCACCACAGATTGTCATCGTTGTGGTCAACCTGGTCATAGACGCCGTTATTGCAGAAATAACGCCAAAATCTTCTGCTCTAAATGTGGGTTAAAAGGCCTGCTTACTAAATTCTGCTGCGGAAAAAGGAGAAATTAATTTTCTTTCTTTCTCGTTTTCCCACTTTTGGACACCATCTTTCAACGCCATCTTGAAAGAACTTCTCCTTATATCATCATTTTGGAGGAGTGGGGAACGATCAACTGGTATATATTCAACATCTGTCCATCTTCAAGATCACTTCTTATTTGCATCTTGTTCAGTCAAGTTCTTATCTGAAACATTAATCAAGTTTAAATAAACTTTCTTCAACATCATGGGAGTTCAATGGATCTACAAGTTGTCAAAAGCCGACCTGGTAGTTCAGTTGGAAAGACATAATATCGTTTCAACCGGAACATTAACGGAACTTCGCCAGCGATTTGTTGCATTTGTTAAATCAACTCCTGAGTTGATGGAGAAAACATTGGACCCGAAGGAGTACAATGAAGAAGATGACATCTCTCGAGATCATAGCGCATTGGAGGATCCAAATTTAATTAGAGCATACGAGGTACCACCATCTACTAGTCAGGATGACAGACCTGCAACACTTCCATTACTACAACCTGTAAATTTTATTGGCCAAACGGACGCTTCAACACCAGTCATTAGAAATAATGACACGTACGTTTTGGAAAGAATGAGAAAATGGGGTTGTAATTTTGATGGAAAAGATGTTTATTCTTTTCTGGAACGAGTGGAGGAACTTCAAGCTGCATATGGATTCTCGGATCAACAACTATTCAGAGGTTTTCCAGAACTTTTAAAAGGGGATGCCTTACTTTGGTATCGGAATGAAGTAAGGACTACAAGAACTTTAGCTGAACTAACTACAGCACTAAGGAGATTCTACCTAGCGCCTAGCGAGTTCAGAAATTTAGAATCTCAAATTTCAAGCAAACTGCAGGGAAGAAATGAATCAGTTCGGGAGTTCTGTACGTCTTTACGTACATTAATGAGAAGACATGGCGGCTACGATATTCAAAGAGAACTGGATACTCTTTTTTGGAATATGCAACCAGTTTATCGTTTGCATATAAGAAGAACAGACTTCAACTTAGTTAGTCAATTAATTCAAAGAGTTGAAGAAATAGCAGAGATCTTGAAAGATATCAAGATCAATGAGCAGCAGTCCACTAGCAGCCATCCAGTCGCTGAAATTTCAAAGCCATACTGTTCCAAAATACACTGTTGGCGCTGTGGAAAGGAAGGACATCGTAGATCTATTTGTAGAAGCAGACCAAAGAAATTTTGCTCCTATTGTGGGAAAGAAGGAGTATTTACCAGAGATTGCTCCTGTGAAAAGCCGGGAAACGGAAAAAGGGTCGAACGACAGGAGTAAGTTCGACCTCATCAACATCAGACTCCAGGATTTTTATCAACTGTCATTGTGAGAACATCACCATTCCAGCCCTAGTGGATACGGGAGCAGTGAGCTCTTATATTGATATCCACACAGCAGATCGTCTTGTCAAACTTGGAGGAGTTGCTAACCTAGAAGAAATCATCGTCAGTCTAGCTAATGGCACAGAATATAAGGTATAAACTAGTTTCGACATGAAAATTATGGCCGGCTCAACTAAAGTGAAGCATAAGTTCCTAGTGTTACCTGGTTTATCGCAACATATGCTCATCGGTATCGATTTACTTCGGAAATTCAACTTTTCTCTATTGCTTAATAATCTTAATATTCGATTATTAAAAAACTCATTTAAAGTTGAAGTTTGTGAAATTGGACCATCTGGATTAGTTTCACTAAATAAGGATCAAGAACGGGAATTAAACGCTTTAATTAACAAGGAGAAACATTTATTCAAAGATATAAAAGGACATACACCATTATTAAAGCATGAAATTCGTCTGGAAGATTCTTTACCAATCAAGCAATGTTACCAACCTAGGAATCCAGCAACACAGGAACATATGAGACAGGAAGCCCTGGAAATGTTGAAACAAAAAGTTATTAGAAAATCTCGTAGTGCCTGGAGCTCTCCAGTAGTTTTAGTTAAGAAAAAGAATGGCAAATTAAGATTTTGCATTGATTTTCGAAAATTAAATAAAGTTTCGAAAAAAGATGCTTATCCACTACCACGCATTAATAGTATACTTGATCAGCTTAAAGGAGCTAAATATTTGTCTACACTCGACCTTAAAAATGGTTATTGGCAAGTTGAACTTATGGAAGAAAGTGCACCACTTACAGCTTTTACCGTTCCTGGACTAGGACTCTTCGAATTTGTAGTCATGCCTTTTGGACTACACTCAGCACCAGCAACGTTTCAACGATTGATCGACCGTGTAATACCAGTAGAATTAGCACCTAATGTATTCTCATACCTAGATGACATCGTTGTTACGTCAGAATCATTCGAAGATCATTTGAAACTTCTGCAAGAAGTTTTCACTAGATTACGGGAAGCTAAACTAGTTCCTAATTGGGAAAAATGTTTCTTCGCTAGAACTCAACTTACCTATCTTGGACACCTCGTAGGCAAAAATGGACTTCACCCAGATCCAGATAAAGTGGAAGCCATTTTGAAGTTACCCCCTCTATCGAACATCAAAGAACTTCGAAGATTTTTGGGAATGATATCCTGGTATCGTCGTTTTATTAAGGATATCTCAGTATTAATATCACCATTAATACACTTGTTGAAAAAAGATACACCATGGAGCTGGAATAATGAACTTCAATTAGCATTCGATAATATAAAAAGAAAACTTACCAAAGCTCCAGTTTTGGCTTGTCCTGACTGGTCACAAATTTTTTATCTTCAAACGGATGCTAGTCTCGAAGGTCTTGGCGCAGTATTAACACAAAAAATTGGTACTACTGAAGTTGTCATCGCTTACGCCAGCCGTACTTTAAATCCTGCAGAGAAGAACTACTCAGCAACCGAATTGGAATGCCTAGCTGTAAAATGGGGCATTTGGAAAATGAGACACTATCTAGAAGGATATCATTTTATAGTTGTCTCAGATCATCAAGCTCTAAAATGGCTGAATAGTATCGTCACACCCTCAGGAAGACTCGCAAGATGGATCATGGAATTGGCCCAGTGAGATTTTGAAGTACAATATAAAAGAGGTATTGAAAATCGTCTCCCAGATTACTTGTCTCGTTTACCTTTACAAGTTTCTACTATTGACAAACCAATTTCTTGTCAATGGTATCAACGCTATTTTGAAGAAACAACAAACAACCCAGAAAGATGCCCGGACTTCAGGATAGAAAATGGTAAACTTTATCATCACGTACTTCATTCTTTGGACTTTAAGGATGCACCGTATGAAGATCAATGGAAGTTATGTATTCCTAAGGAAGATAGAATAATGATTTTACATAAAGTTCACGATGAAACAACAGCTGGACATCTTGGTGTTGCTAAAACACTAGCGAGGCTCGGAGAATTTTTCTTTTGGCCTGGAATGCTTCGTGAAGGCGCTGAATATGTGAGAAATTGTAAAAATTATCAAATTAACAAAAGCTCACAACAAGCGGCAGCAAATCTTATGCATGCCACATTAGTAGAAAAGCCCTGGGAAATGATTTCTATCGACTTCATTGGACCTCTGCCATGAACAACTTTAGGAAATACAAGTTTATGTGTAATTCAGGATCGTTTTACAAAATGGATTGAATTAAAACCATTACGTAAAGCAACATCAATGTTAGTTATTTCAACATTGAAAGAAATTTTTTATCGTTTCGGATGCCCTCAGAAAATTGTCTCTGACAACGGTAGACAATTTATAAGTAAAGAATTCAAATAATTCTTAGAAGATTTCGGTATTCAACATCGCCTTACACCGCCCTATTCCCCGCAGTGCAATCCAGTAGAACGAGTCAACAAAGTAGTTAAAACCATGATTCGACAATACTTGGATAGCAAGAAACCGGACTGGGACCGCCATCTACCGGAACTTCAGTTCGCCTATAACACCGCTAAGCACTCATCGACGGGTTTCACGCCTGCCTACCTTACCGCCGGAAGTGAATTTCTCCCGCCTGACTTTCAAGAGACGCGTTTGAATTTGAATACAACCACTGCATCTGAAACAAGGATTAAAAAATTACAAAACGCATTGGAATTAGTTAGAATTAATCTGGCTAAAAATTTTAATATTCAACAAAAATATTATAATTTGAGAAAACGAGAATGGAAACCTAATATTGGAGATAAAGTTTTAAAACGAAATTTTCATCTTTCTAAAAAGATGGAAAAAAGAGCGCAAAATTATTGGAAAAATTCAGTGGACCTTTTGTTGTTAAGAAAAAAATTTCATCAGTCATTTTTGATCTTGTAAATGACCAGGGGAAAATTTTTCGTCATGTCCATTTAAAAGACCTGAAAAATTTTATTTCCAACCAATAATATTTTTTCCCTCCAAATTATTAAAGTCATCGACCTCTTCGAGAAAATAAATCTGAATTCGTAGAATTACCTGCTCAGTTCTTCAAAGTCACCGATGATGGACACTCCAAAACAAATCGCTCAACGAGAGAGAGAAATAATCAAACGCGACGCGCTAGACTTAGCTCATTTGAATTTGTGTATTCCGGAGTTCGATTTTAATTATCAAAAAATGTTTAAAGATAATATTATTAAATCTAATAATATTAATGCAATAAATGTTCCTCTTAGGCCGGATATTTGTAGAAATAAAGAACTATCAAGAATCGTTTCGTCAAAACCACGAATTACTCAAGTAGAAATAAAAAAAATCGAAATTCCGCCTTCTACTTCGGTAAGCGATTTTGAGGCTACGCTTATCGCAATTTGTAAAAAAGAAGAGGAGAAAATTGAAGAAGAAAAATTAGTTTCATTTAAAAAGAGAATTTCAAAAGAAAAATTGCCAATTGTTTCGTTAACGCGCGTCATTCCGCCTATTAATCCGTCGATAAAGAAAAACAAGGAAACTAAAATCACTCCAGCTAAAGTTTTGTCTACGCCTTCTTCTAATATGGTTTTGGTTGCGAAGGAGAAAATCGCGAAGCAGATGAAAATCAAGCCCAAGGAAAACTCGTCGAAAAATCGAAGAAGACCATCGCTGCATCGGTTAAAAAAGAAAAGGTCAAGAAAGTAAAAGAAAATTCTTCAAAACCAAAAATAGTTAAAGAAGAGATACTTACCGGAAAAATTAAATTGGTTAATCCAACTCCTGAGGTTAACTCTTTTCAAAAACTTTTCAACGAGCTGGAAAAGACTATTCAAGAAGTGGAAGAGAACAACAACATTCCACAAGAAATCATCGCGGAAAATCAAATTGTCGTGCCCGAGAATGTGGTTGTCGGAGAAGTTGACAATAATAACAATCATCAAGAAAATAGTGCCGAAAATCCGATTGTTCTTCCTGATAATATGGTGGGTAGAAAATTTGTGATCGCAAAGTTGCCTGGTGGACCATGGATCCAAGTTCTACTACTCACAAAACGGTACCGAGTTTTCTGGCAAGGCCATAAATGGGTTCTGCATCTTCAAGCATCGACTGGACACATCTACAAAGCTCGAAAACTTTTGTAAGTGATACTTAGCTAGAATTCATTTTATTTATCTTTTCTTCCCCTAAAAACGCTCATTAAAATTCGCTTTTCAACTAGGGGGGATGTAATGTTGAGCATAATTTTTAAATTCAAATTTATTCCGCGTCGCAATTCATTCATTTCATTTTCTGTATATTATATATCTATATATATATTGCTGTGCTCACTGCCTGGCTGACGAGAGAGAAGTACCGATGGCGCACTCACTGCCGCGCATGACGTAGGTCGCTCTTACCTCTCGTCATACCTGAGGAGAGCCAGCGATCTATATACTTGGTTGCACATTTCGATTCACTCAGTCTGCCTACGACCGGACTCGGGGCTTGCTCCGAGGCCGATCGACAGCAGCTCACTTTTCCTTTCTCACCCTCGATCTATTCTCTGTCCAGAGAGGCGCTAATCCTGGCCAGGGGATGATCTTCCTCGTTTGAGAAGGTGGACATGAGGAGCTAATCTGTCCACCAGCTCTTACAAATTCCTAGAAGGAGTTGTACAAGGACTTCGGGCGCTAACGAGTCCTGGTAACACCCTTCGTATTCGTTCTTTTAATTTTTACCTGGTGCAGAGAAGACCGTGTGTAGCTCCACCGTGTAGTCTCTGTACCCTTTCCACCTTAGTCTCAACTGAACGTGGGGCGCTAACCCGGGACGTTGAGACATCCATGTTATTTTTTACCATCCTCTTTACACACACACAATTACATAATTTCCCCTGTTGAACTGAGGAGCTAATCGTTCAACAGATATGATACATGCACCTGGACAACTTGACCTTGAGGAGCTAATCAGGTCAGGATGTCCAGAACATACAAGATTCTTACACTAATTTCGCGACGGGCATGAATATCGACCGCAGTTCGATATCTAGTTCTTTTTTCAGTAATTTCTAAAATTCTGACCTAGCGTGCACGACCCTAGTTTCCGTCCGCGCGCGTCATTGGGGGTTAATTTCTAGAATCAACCCAGTAATTTTCGGTGTCACTAATTTGTAATTTTAATTAAAAATAACAGGGTAAATTTTATTACAGTCCGAACGAGAACGAGAACGGCGAGGAATGATTTGGGGTGTGAAGGAGTGTTATGGCGGACGCGCCTATAATTTCCAATTTTGTTTATTATTACTTAAATTTTCTATTTTTGTTATTATCAAATTTTCATTTGTTTAAATATTATATTTTTATTATTTGTAATTTAATTCTCAATTTAGTTTATTATTTAAATTTTATAATTCGTTCTTTATTAATTTTTCTTTGCAATGTATCAAGTCAGTTTTATTATTTTATATTTTTATTGTAATTTTTATGGTTTAATTTTAGTTTGTTAATTATTAATTTTGTTATTATCTCTATTTTTATTTTATTTTGTTAAATATATTTACTTTCGAAGGTTTAAATTATGTTTTATTATTTTGATTTTACCTTTTCACAAATTTCTCTTAAATTAGTATTTATAATAGATGGCGCTTGCGTCACTGTAAATTGATAGAATTTACCAATCTAGAGACCCGGACTCCATCCGGCGAGCAAATCCTTATTGGCAAAAATTAAGATCATTACAACCAAAAGGAGTGAAAGCCTCTTTTATTGATGGAGAACACTTTAAAGTTCATCCCCTCTATTTAAGACATCAACACGCGCTTCGGATTAAATTGTATTACGACGAATTTGAAATCGTTAATCCATTGGGATCAAAAACGAGCATTCATAAGCTAGGTGCTTTCTATTATGTAATGGACAATTTACCTGCTCACATGAATTCCGAATTGAGTGATATTCATATCCTTCTCGTTTGTTGTGATGCTGATGTAAAAAAATAACGCTTCAACTCAATACTAGGTTCGTTTTCAAATGACTTATCAAGACTAGAAAGTGAGGAAGGGATTGTCATTAAAATTGGCGAAGGTGAAGATAACACTTTCGTATTACGAGCATCTATATCGGCATTGTGTGGTGATGGACTAGCTATACATGCAGTGTCTAATCTTCTAAGTCCATCAGAGAAATATTTTTGTCGCATGTGCATGATTTCCAGAGAAAACATTCATGAAAGCAACGATGCAGTAGCTGAAGAAAGGACTAAGCATCTTCATCATCAGCATCTTGCTTTGTTGCAGGAAAGTAACTTCTCAGAAAATACAATGACAGCAACGGGTATGAAAGGAGAATGCTGTTTGAACTCAAGTCGATTTTTCCATTATACACGAAATAAAGTTTTTGATATATTCCATGAAGTCTTAGCAGGTATAGGCCCTTTGGTGTTGAAATTATCATTAAATGAACTGATATTGCAGAAAGAGAAATTTACTGTTGAATACTTTAATGGGAAAATTTATTCATTTCATTATGGTTTTGTTGAAATAAAAGCCATCATCAAATTTTACGGAAGCTATGCTTAAAAAAAAGACCATTCTCTGAGCCAAAAAGGGATTCAAATGTGGCTTTTGTTGAGAGCATTTCCTTTTCTCGTTGCAGAAAAAGTACATCAGGATGACGAACACCTCGCATTTGTTTTACAGCTATTAGGAATAATGGAACTATTATTTGCTCCAAAAATAAGAGACACACTAATTCCTTATTTAAGAGCACAAATTAACGAATTTACATTGACATTTAGGAGGTTATTTCCTGACATTAACCCTATTAATAAAATGCACCACATGGTTCATTTTCCTGAGTGCATTATGTGGTCCGGTCCGATGACACTGTATAATTGCGTAAGATTTGAAGCTAAACACAGCGAAGGAAAATTACATGCTGAAAATGTGCACAATTTCAAGAATCCGCCAAAAACTGTCATAAGAATTTCCCAATGTACACAAAGCTCGAAGTGGGGATCTGGTGACGTAAAGCTGTATCGATTCCAAACACTATCTGGTTTTACAGAATTAGTGGAAAATGCAATCAGTAGAGATGCTTTATACAATTTGGGTTATGTCAACTTAGACAAAATTTTTCTTTCATCATCTGTTCGAGTTAATGGAACAGAGTACAGAATAGGTTTATTCAGATTTCAATTTACACAACAACTGTGTTTAATACTCATTTACATGCATATGGAATACAACCGGATGATGAGGACAGTTTTAATATGTTTATTCGAGTGTCTGATTTAGCTCACTATAAACCGTTTAGTTCTTGGAGCTGCGGCGATGAGTTATTCATTAGTTTAAGACATATTCTCCTTTAGTATTATTTTAAATTACTCATTTATCGTCTTAAAAGGTACAAATTATGTTTCAATGTTCTTTTTATATGCATTTTTTAAAATTATAATTATATATTATTCTCAGATGAAGGTATCAATGACATCTTCTTTTTTGAACTCACTGAGACCGATCTGCAAGAGATGAAAATGGGTCCTCGGAAAATAATTTTGAAAATGATCAGAGAAAAAAATCAAGCAAATTTAAAGGTATGTTTTTAACTATTATTGTATACCCTTATAAAATTATTATTATTATTGTATATCCTTATTGTATTTAATTACTTAATTTATGTTATACAGGAAAATATTATTGGAGAATATACAGTTGAGAAAAGTGGATTATTATTAACTGCAAACCAAGAAAAAGCTCAATCTAATGTGACATACATCAATCAAACTTCAGCTACTAATCATGAGGTTTCATCAGCAAGTAGCAGCTCTCATCAGTCTACAATTTCCAGCAATGTCTTTTCAGTAAAGAATTTCTTTTAATTTGTAATATTATATTTAAACTGTGAGTTACATAAATTATTACTGATTATACAACATTTATATATTTTTCAGCGTTTTGGAGATGTGACAGCTACACTGTTAAACCATCTCCAAGGGGAAGAAATAACTATTGCAGCAACTGGAAAATTTTCTGAGGAAAATAGGAGAACGATAATTCGAATCCTGGTCGCAGAACTTGTCAAAGTTCACGATACTTAGTAAAAAAATTTGAATATATTTTATTTATTGATTTAGTCATTGCTCTTCATGTCTATGAAGTAAAATCATTATTTTTAGTTATCCTCCTCTTGAAGCTAAAGTTTCATTGGCAAAGGCAATTGTAACCGAGTTTCCTCTTTTAAAGGATACTCATGCTAAGAAGGGATATGTGAGTACAAATTTTGAAACATCTTGTTTTTACAATACAACTTTTTATAAAGAAATAACAATAACAATTATATATAGGAACACTATTTTGACGAGAACACTAAAAAAGGCTTCATTGAGTACCGTTTATGGACTTTAAGGACGAATGCTAGTCCATCTAAAAAGAAATACAATAAGAGGAAATCTGGTAATAAGGTTAACCATAAAGGAAAACAAAATCTCTGTTGTGAATTTGGCAGATTTACTGGAAGAAGAAAATCTAAAGGCAAAGGTTTGTAATTATTAATTATTATTTTGTATTTATTAATCCTTTGTTAATGTTACACTTTTTGAAATTAAAAACAATGTATTCTTATTCACTGATATTGTTAATTTAGATATTAATTAAAATATATTTTAATTCAGATTGATTGGATAAAATATAAGCATCCATAAGAAAAAAATAGAAATGATATAGAATTGCATCTTATGGAAACAAGACCAAATCGTCGAGAGTGGATTTTAAAGTCATCCCCTACTATTTCTATGATATTTCAAGAGTATCCAAGGTTATTAGATTATGGTGGAGACATTGTAAAAAAATATTTTTTGATCACTTTAATAAAAATCTATGTAATAGGCTTTTAAATGCAAATGCATTCATATACTATAATAAATAATTATTTTGTAGATTGATTAGGAATTCGAGGCGCTTTTCCCAAATAAAGGAGATCTTTTTCTACAAAAATTTTCTTCTTACTATGATCCTCGCATTTTAGAATATGCTTTTGTACATCGAAATAAAATTTACAGTAAATCACAAAATATTGCTGATGGTAATTTAGTACTATAATAACTAACACTCAAAAAGTATATTTTATTCAACTGATATCAAACTCCCATTTTTTACAGAAAACTTAAGAGCGTTAAGCTTGCTTGCCAGTTTATTGCCAGCAAATAATTGTGTAATAAAGGATACAACTTGCGATAATTTAAGTGCAGAAAAGCAGGAAAAACGAAAGGGAAGGAAGGCAAAAAGGGTAAACTAATTTTTTACTTAATTTATATTAAAAACCAGCTTTTGCCAATTGAGATTTTTCAAATTTAAACATACAAATAGTATTGATTCATTTTAAATAACATTCATAAATATTTTAAAGCATACCTTTTTTACAAAATTAATTTTTAAATAACTAGATGACTTCAATAACTAATTTTTAGGTTTCTCGTGTATAAATTATTTAATTTTTATTATTTAATTTATTAATTATTATAATAAAATTATATTATAATTAACCCACTTTTCCTATGTGACGATTTGAAAAAATCGATTTTTTGCATATTTCGAAAGTACAATATCTTAGAAATATCGTGTAGAAGTTTTAGACCGATAGATTAAAAAATAACAAAGTTTCCTACTTTTTTAAAACAATTACTAACGAAAAAATAAGCGATTTTTGAATTTTTTTTAACAGTCTGCCATTTTGTTAAGATAAATTATTTAATGAGGTTCATACGATAGTGGCAAGCCTATTGAGTAAAACTACGTTTGATTTTTTTATTTTAGGCGATCACAAAGGATATGTTCCTTAAATTAATTAAAATTTGCAAAATGGCTTTGAGAATGTTCCTTTAAAAATTGTGATTTAAAATTATTTCATTTTGATTTATAAAAAAATAGTTTGAGGTTAAAACAAATTGTAAATATAGTTTGTTCGGGAGTAGTTATTTTATATTATTTATGTTTTATATTTCCCAACTTAAGACTGAAATAAATTATTTGTAATATTATTAATTAACTTTTATTTATTTTTATAGGCAAAAATCGAACTTCAAAAAGAAAATCAAGACCAAAACAATCAAGGAGGAGAAAATAACTCTCTATTCTTTAGAATTCTACCAGTGAGTTAAATTAAAACATGTATAATATCTTTAAAATTAGATATTCTATTATATAATAAATTTTTCTTGAATTTAGGAGGGTGCACACTTATCAAACAATGTTGCTGAATTTGCGAAAGAACTTAAATCATCTGTTCAACCCTACGTTCTGTGCTTAAAATCAGGAAAAGAGTATATTTTAAATTTAACAAAGAATATAACTACTTTTATAAATTGTTATTAATATTTAAAATTATATAACCAACAAATAAGATAATTCAAACTACTAAACAAAACTTGAATTCTTTTTTTAAAGCATCAAAAATTTTAATAACCTAAACAAGACAAAAAATTATCCAAATTTATATAATATAAATAAAAAAAAATTTTCAATAATTGAAAATATTTATTTTACTAATCCGATCAGTGAAATTCGCTGATTAGAACAGCTACTCATCACTGATCGAATCAGTGGATTCATTTTCCACTGATTGAAACAGCGAACGTTCACTGATTCTAAGTGGTATTTGTGACTAACTCTAAAATTCACTTGAAAAAATGCTGAAGGTACTAAGTGAATATTGTCAACTGAATAAACTGACGGATAACACCAATAAAACAAAAATAGTTGTGTTTTAGGAGGGTGGTTTTTTCATACTAAAAAATTGAATCCATTTCTTTATAATAATGAAGTAATTGAATTAACAAATAATTTTACGTACCTGGGAATTCCTTTTTATGCTCAGGAGTCTTCTCAAATGCGACAAACGAATTAACCAGTGATACTATAAAGTCTGTGAACTCAATGTTATCTCTCATTAAAGCAACTGAGACTGACTCCTGGTACACAATAGAGAAATTAAATGATACTCTTGTAATAAGTTATCTTCTTAATAATATTTATATATGGGGCCTTCTATACACAGAATCATTAGAAAAATCTCAATTCATCTTTTATAAGAAATTACTTTGTTAGAATCTCACGCTGTACTTCTGGCTGTGCGGTTAGAACAGAGACCGGTGTTATTTATATATTTAAATTAATTAAGTTATTATTAAAATGGTTAATGAAAACAATAATAATATAAAATACAACTGGATTAATCAAATAAAAAAAGTTTTTTTCTGTCTCTGGTTCCATGCACTTGTGGTATAACTTGACTCCTAATTTGATCCAAAATAACTTTAACCTTTTGCTGAGATTTGAAAATCACCTATCAATCAATCACAATCGATGTTGAAACGAGAAAACGGAAGAAACTATGTACCATATATTTGTTGATTGTCCAGCATATAGTGTAGAGCATAAAAGATTTGAATCAATTAACAAAATAACTGATGATTGTAGATTGCTATGACTACATGCACAACTGGACCCATTAAATCGGTCTGAGATGAAAACAGCGTTTTATTTTATATCTACGATATTAAAAAGAAGAGAATTTTATTTAAATGTGTAGTTTGTACTTATAAGAAATCTGTTTTATATTATACAAAATTTGATATTTATAGAGGCTCTGTCGTGTATACTTTATAATCTTTGTAAACTACTATTGAATAAATAAAAAAATATTAAACTGGGTTACAAAAAAATGGTCATGTCGTGTTTATTTAAAATTTCCGGTGTTTATTGAAAGCTTAGGTGTCACTGAACAAGAATATACCAGAAAAAATTTTTTTCATTCGGTCATTTCCATAAAAAACGAGATGAAATTGTTTAATTTTGATAAAATATGGTTTAAAAGGTTTTTGAGCAGCTAATAACGAATTGAAAGATAATCCTGGAAATACAAAAATATTAGTAAAGAAATTAAAGTTTAAATTTCATCAATTCTGTTTAAATAAAAAATTTAATTGAAAATATTCCGTTATTAAATTGTTGTTATTTAAGTTTAACTGTTTTATTAAATTTACTAAAAACTGTCATTTTTAAGTAAAAAGACACACTAAATTTTTTATTAAAATTTTTCTATATTTTTTAGCAGTGAAATTTCGTTTATTTAAATTAAGAGAGTACTGTTTTATTTACTCAAGAACATATGTACAGTGATTAAAACAATTAATATATTCAAGTAACATCTCAAAAATAAAGATTCAATCATCTTAAACATCGTTTGAGAAACTAATGTCAGATCTTCTTTTGCGTTTATGAGTAATGTAACTGTCAGAACGAATCAAAGACCAAATGTAGTCTCCCATCATAGCAGTATCCCAGTGTCCTTGATATCTTTCTTCCATTTCACGAATGTCTTGGTAAAATCTTTCTCCGTGTTCTTCACTGACATCAACCAAATGTAACCAAAAAAAGTCCAAATGGGAATGTAAGTAGTGCAATATTAATGACATTCTGCATCCAAGTTTTTTGAAATGCTTTAGAAGGTTTTCAACAAGCTCCATATAATTTTCGCTTTTTTTATTTCCGAGAAATTTCTCCACTACAAGTCGGAATGCTTGCCAAGCATTTTTTTCTTTTCGTGTCATTACTTCTTCTAGCTTCTTTGACTTTAACATTTGTCGAACTTGAGGACCTGTTAATACACCTGCCCTTATTTTAGCATCCGATATCTTGGGGAACATTGCCCTTATCTCAAGAAATGCTTTAGATGTGCTACTGAGAGCCTTGACGTATTGTTTAATTAAACCTAATTTTATATGTAAAGATGGCAATATAGTTTTAAGTGCATCTACAAGAGGTTCATTACTGACATTGTGGCGTCCAGGAGTTAGTTGTGTTCTTGCAGGCCAGTCTCGTTTGATGAAATGTTGTGAATCCGCCCTACTGCCCCAAAGACACAGGAAACAAGAATGTTTTGTGTAACCCCCTTGTAATCCAAGCAAAAACCCTATCATTTTAAAATCTCCGCACACATCCCACTGGTATTTCTCGTAGTTTATTTTCTGCAGCAAAAGCTTGACGTTCTGATAGTCTTCTTTCAACTGGACTGAGTGTGCTACTGGAATTGAAGAAAGTTTATTACCATTATGCAGTAAAGCTGCTTTGATGCTTCTTGAAGAACTATCGATAAATAATCTCCAGTCACCAACCACATGTGAAATTCCAATACTTTCAAAAAGTCCGTCAACATTCGAACAAAAGCATAAATTTTCATGCATTTTAAAAAATTTTGCGAAATCTTAATGTCTTTGCCTGTAGGTAGTAATTTTACAATCATCTCCCAAAAGATTCCACTCTTTAAGTCTGGAAGGCAACAGCTCTGAATTTGATTTGGTAAGGTTTAAATCTCGAATCAAATCATCCAGTTCCTTTTGATTCGGAAAATGTGGTTCCTTACTTGAATTATCTTCATCATACATGTTATCATCAAAAGAATAATCGTCATCATAATTTCTTAATGAAACTGAATGGCATGTTTCAGTATCACTGCAGAAAAAATTATTATAGTCAGTTATTTTAGTAACCACTTTTTATCTATTTGAATTATCTTAGATTAGAATGTGGAGAATATACCTACATGTTAAGAAAACTTTACCTGGAACAACTATAAGTTTGACTATATTAGCGAAAGTTTTATTTGTTTTAGTTAACACTTTTGCTATTCTAGAGAAACTTATCGCTGTTCCAAGTGAAGCTTTTTTCCGTCTATTTTTTTAACAACATCTAAAAGTATTGTTAAATTTTAAATAAACAAATAATATCTTTTTAATGAAATAAGGTTTTTTATAAAGTTAAAGAGTGTATTTATTAAACTAAAAAAGATGTAGATCATTATATTCCACAGGATTCGAAAAAAAATTCTAGAAAATAGCTTCATTTTCAAGCTTGTAAAGTGGTGTGAACCCTTAAGGTAGTTTGACGAATATTTTTTTTCTCTGATGAAAAAGACTGAATGAATATAGCATAATATTTATAAAGCGAATTAAATTATTATGTATCGTACATTTGACTGAAAGTTAACAAGTTACCTATTTTGTTCATTTTCTTCTATTTGCACTTCAATTCGAGGAGGGATAGGAACAGGGAGTATATCGCTATGCGGTACAGGAGATGTTACTGAAGAAATACTCGGATAAACTACAGAAGTAGCAATCATTGTCATGATTAGTTGTCTCTCTCCACATTGCAGGAATTGCAAAAGGCATACCTCTCCTAGAACCCCGTAGCCATCCTTCTAAAGTTGATCGACAACTACCACAACAAACATGAGGAGCCCAAGGTTTATCTTGAGAACTTATAGGAAATCCAAAATAAGCCTTATACGCTCTGAAATTGTTCCGGAAAGCATTTGATGCTTCTTCTGATGTTTTTAATCAAAAAACCACAGATGTAGCAAAATAAATCAGGAGATATTTTGCAAACCATTTTTACTAACTATTGCTGACATAAATAACTGCAATCTTTACACTTGCATATAATAAAAATTGCTTTCGCTTTAAATGACTTTTCATAGACTAAATAAGGTTAAAAGTACGTTAAAATACAGTCATTTGTCAAAGTTAACTTCAGATTCCTTATAAGCTATACAAAAACTTTTAAGAACCATGTTTTATTACAGACAAATAACACAGATATGCAAAATTTCATTCATATGTATTACAAAAAAATTGGATTTTATTCTTGTAGATAACTTGGAGTAAGTTTTGACTTCACAAAGAGTGAAAATTTAGCCTTTCCAATCAGAGTAAAAAACACACTTTAAAAGAATGAGATCTTAATCATACAGAGTGAAATTTCATTCTAGTTTAAGTAGAAATTTACTCCAAAATTAAAGCTAGTGTTCACTTTGCTTGGCGAGAATTTTTTCTTGAATTGGAGTGGAAATTCACTCTATAAGAATGACGTTTCACTCTTTTAGAAATGGATTCTTACTATGATATTTCATGGTAAAATTCATAGAATTCCAATTCGTGATTAGCTGCCCAAAAACCTTTCAAACCATATTTTATTAAAATTAAACAATTTAACAAAATTTTACATCCGCCATATTGGATCCACCATTTTGTATTTTTTAAAATGAACTTAAGAATCGCAATCTGCAACATCGACAACCCGCTAGAAACAAGCTGCTAACGAATTCACTAAATTTTTTTAAATTATCAACGCCATTTTAAATCCGCCATTTTGAATTTTTTAAATCTAAGTTCCAATTCATCATTAGAAACCTCAAAAAACCTCATGTAACAAGTTACAAGCGACTTCGGTTCGGGAAATCGATTTTTACTAAGTGCTTCCTATCCCAACTTTTTTGATAATTTCAGATAGCGACTTCTTAATTAACGAGGTTTTCAGTTAAAATTAAAGTACTTTTTAGTTCTGAGACTTAAAGTTGAAGGTTTAAGCTTTTATTTAAGCTCTTGTAGAGATTTTTATCATGTCGCGTTTTCTTGTTACACTGCCTCAAAAAGTGCTAAAAATGCAGTTTTTTGACACTTTCATCTCGTTTTTTATGGGAATGACCGAATGAAAAAATTTTTTTCTGGTATATTCTTGTTCAGTGACACCTAAGCTTTCAATAAACACCGGAAATTTTTAATAAACACGACATGACCATTTTTTTGTAACCCAGTGTTATCAAAATACAATTTTTTGTCAAACGTGGGCGACCTTGCGACTTATTATTGACAACTGAACACATACGTTAAGGGGACATTCCAGTTCAAAACAGCCAAACAGAAGGCTTTTTTAGTATATATTATTAAAATAATTATGACATTTATTTTTAAAAAAATTTTTACATGTAATAAATAATATAATTAAGAATTTGTAAAAAAAAATATTCATTTTGCTTCCTCGTGAAGAAGCTTTGTAGTCGTTTAATTTACAAAATTTTTAAAAATCCTTCAAATAAATTTTCTTCTATATGGGACTATGTTATATAAGACCCTGAACAATTGTCCGGATGTATGTATGTGTGTGTGTGTGGATCCCGTTTTTTGTGAACACGATAACTCAAAGAGGTTTCAACGAATTCGGCTGAAAATTGCTAGGAATATTTATCATAAAAATATCTCGAAATGGATTGATGGACATTACAAAATCTATTAAAAAAATTTTTTTTGACTTTTTTCAAAAATTTTTTTTTAATTGAATATTGAAGTTAATATAAAATAAAATCTTCTTCTTTGCATCAAGACGAATCGATTGGTATATATAAAGTATAAATTGTATGAGAGTTTACAAAGGTAATGACAATTAAAGCAAAAAAATTACCTTTTTTTATCAAAAATTTAGTTCTTTCATCAAAATTATATTCCAGTACAATAAGATTTTACTCATTTTTTTCAATAATCTTATCCGTTGCATTAAAACGGATCGATTGGTATATATAAAGTATATATTTTATTTGAATTTATAGAATTAAACATAATTAAAACCAAAAATTCGCACTTTTATTAGAAATTTATTTCCTTCTTAAAAATTATGTTGCTTAATAATAAAATGTTAATCTAGACTTAAAAACAAACTAAAAATCTTCATTTTATCAAGACGAATCGATTGATGTATAAAAAGAATATATTTTATTAGCATTAATAGAATTAAATAAAATGAAAAAATTCACTTTAAAGCAAATTTTTTGCTTATCGTAAGGAGGATGCAAAATGTTCATGTAATGAACATCTTAATTCACAACTTGTTTATTTCATAATGGTGTCGATATACGCTATTTTCGAAAATGTCAATTTTCGGTGGTAAGATCGATTCCAAACTTTCTAAAACAGATAAAACCAAAAATGAAGTGACATTCTCTTCGTTTCATATTTCTTTAGGTGTGGAACCTCAAAAAAGTAGAATTTTCATCTCCCTCTTTTTTAGAGTACTTTTTTCCCAAAATATTTAAAAAAATGTTTTTATTTAGAATTTTGTTTATAAAGAAAAGGGAGTTGGAAATTTTCCAGTTTTTAAAGTTCCACTTATAGGCATGATAACACTGAATTAAAAGCCGTTTGACTTTATAAAATCGCTTCAGAAGAACACGAGATATCACTCTTAACAGATCAAAAAAGACAATTTGAGAAAAACGCATTTAAATTTTTTATTCATCAGTTTCGACATTTTTTTTAAATCATCGAATTTGCTTGAAAATCGTTACTCGGGGGTTTTGAGATCGCTAATTACGAATATGGAATCAGATTTTATAATTCAAAATGGCGGATCCAATATGGCGGACATTTTTTTCGACATCATTGGATTTGCTTGAAAATCGTTACGTTTGACAAAAAATAGTTTACCTCAAAATTTTGAGCAATTCTGTTAATTCTGACTTCAAATTCGGATTCAGTTTAAAAAAAGGAATGAAAATATAGTACTGTAGTGTTATGAGAAGAATTTTATATTATTTTAATTAGGTTTTTGAGTCGTTTTTAAGTAAAAATGAAAAAAATTGGACAAGTGCGAGTTGTACTCGTACTGCAATGGCAGGTTCCGTACACAAATATTAAAACAATACTTGCAACATTTATCGATAATTGGTATTGTTTTAATATTTGTGTACGGAACATGCCATTGCAGTGCGAGTACCATTCGCACTTGTCCAATGTTTTTTTATTTTCAGTTACAAAATTAAAGGGAGATAACAATTTCTCATTTATTATGTTAAAATTTTACTCTTCTTGAAAATATGTAATGCCACTTGTTTTAACTAAAAAAATTGAAACAAATGTTTAATGTTTCGAATGCAAAAAAAGTTTTTTTAATAATTTTTTGTCGTCAGACTGTTATAATAAAAAATTATTTTAGAGTAAAATAATTTGCAATGTTAAATAATGGAAAAAATATAGGACAAAAAGATTCGAATTTTCTGTTTTTTATTCCAAAGAAAAGAAAATTTGAATGTTCTGCTCCAATACTTTCCCATGTTTTTGACATAGTAATAAATTGCAAATTTTTTAACTCTTAAAAAAAGTAAAGTTGAATCTTTTACTTCCAAACTTTCCCCATGTTTTTCCATAGTTCAAAATTACAAATTTTTTTACTCTTAAAAAGAAAAAATTTTAATTTTTTGCTCAGATGGTTTTCCCATGTTTTTGCCATAGTTCAAAATGACAAATTTGATATGACATTAAATTTTGAATATTATTACTGAAAGAATAATTTAAAAATTATTAAAAATGACTATTATGCTACTATATCCCAACTATACTGAAAATTTCAGTAAAATATAAGGAACAAATTTATGTATTTTATTATAAGCGTTGTATATAAGTAAAATATCAGCAGTATACATAATATAACGGCAAAATTGATGCAAGATGGGCGTATAGAACATTGTTTGTATATACATACACACCGTGTTGAGTTGGTAATATGAGATGCATTCGCATCCTCGGATTGCAAACTGGACCGACTGGCACGAGACGACAGCCACTTGAACTGGCACCTAACTGTACAAATACACAAGAAAACATTCAACATTGTCTTTTACCTACTTCTCCTTCACTCACATATATATCTTTATATCAGTCCAAGCATCATCACTTATGAAATCGTGCCAAGATATCGAGTTTTTACAGTTCTTGTTACATAATTTTAAATTTATTTCAATGATTAATTTTAGTAGATTTTAACCCATTGACGCCTGAATGCACTGAATTTTCAGTCTGACTTCAAACTTAAATATTTTCTAATTAACTTATTACTTTCTCTTTGAAAAATAATTTTTTTTGCATTAAAGTGTCCTCTAACCGAATATGATATGAGAAAATTAATAAAAAATTGTTTAACAATATTTTTTTGCATATAATTAAAAAATTGCACGATTTTTTAAGGTTCTTTATTACAAATGTATAGACGCAAGCAGATTTTTGCCTACAAAAAGACACAGATTTGTCCACAAATTAATACTCGGGGGTTTTCGGGGTCGCTGGTTACGAATCCGAACTCAGATTTTAAAAATTCAAAATGGCGGATCCAATATGGCGGACGACATTTTCAAGAAATCATCGAATTCACTTGAAACTCGTTAATCGGGGGTTTTCGGGTTCGCTGATTACGAATCTGAACTCAGATTTCGAAAATTCAAGATGGCGTATCCAATATAGCGGACGACATTTTCAAAAACTCATCGAATTCACTTCTATCTCATTACAGTAACAGTATTGTAGACTCTACACGCAATAACAGGACAAACTGGAATAAAGACGACCAAACACAACTGCAAACGGTTACAAAAATGACAGTTTTAAGCTAAACGAAGAATAAAAATAACACATTAGACACATACAGAGCAATAAACAAAACAACTGACGGTCGCGTTTAACAAAAATCACAGTTACAGTGATTTAGACGTAAGACTTAAATAATTTTTGACTTTCAGAATTCAAATAAATTCAGTTAGCTTTCAAAATTACTGGTTATTATATTGGATCCGCTATTTTCAAAACCGACATTACATTTTTAATTTAAGACATCAATAAACTCCAAGTCACAAATTTACAGTGAATATGATAAATTTTTTAAAATAGCGTCCGTCATATCGGAACTGCCAAATTGATACACCCGAGTATTGAGTTTCAAGTTAATCCGATGAATTTTGAAAATTTTGAAATTTCAAAATCCGAATTCGGATTCGTAATCAGCGACCTTAAATACTATTTGCGCAAATTTCAGTTTTCTAAAAAATTGTCGACATTTTGAGCCCACTTATGAGATTTTGGTCTCGACTGGGAAGGGGTTAAACATTTGATTTTTCAAAATGGCGCCTAAAAACTCCAAAAATTTTGAAAATTTGAAATTTGATGTTGGATATACATTTTTTTTAACTTTGGCTTGAAAATGTTTACTCGGGGGTTTTCGGGATCGTTGATTACGAATCTGATATTAATTTTCCAAAATTCAAAATGGTGGATCCAATATGCCGGACAAAAATTTAAACAATTGGTTGGATTCTCTTACATATCCATACTCGGGGGTTTTTGGGGTCGCTGATCACCAATCTGATATTAGTTTTCCTAAATTCAAAATAGCGGATGTAATGTGACGGACAAAATTTTCAAAATTTAGTCGGATTTTTTTGAAAATCCTTACTCAAGAGTTTTACTGACGATTTTTGCCATATATATTTAATATTAAACGGACTCGCCAAACTCTATCATTTTTAGAATCATCATCTTCCCGTGTAGAAATTTAAACGTAGTAGTCATCCGGCCCTGATCAGGTTAAATAGGGCCCTGATTTGGAAATGAAACACTTTTTCTGATCAGGTCCTGAAGTGGTGTTTTAAAAAAATGCCACATCAGGGCCTTATAAGGCCCTGATCACAACCTGATTTGGTGTTTTATAAGTATACTTATAATAAATTAGCTTATTGTATCTGCATTAAAATTTATTTCTATCGTTTTATGTGAAAATGGAAGGTTAATTTTAATATACAAATTGTTTTATTTCTTTTCAATAAAAAACTACAAGTTTGTTAAAAAATTAAAATGATTGACAAATCGAAACTATGCAGATTTTGTTCTCTTTCTTTCTACAAAAATATAAAAAATTATGCAAATTTTAGTAAAAAAAAGAAAATTATTAGCATCATTTCTATTTTCAAATAATAATTTTGTGAAAAATACTGAATTTCTTTGAAACGGGAAAAAATATTTTTTTTAATTAATTACAATTTTTCAACAAAATGTCAACTTATATTTTTTATTGCTTAGAATTAAAATATTATATCCGTACCTTCAGATTCAGAAAAAACATTTTTTTAGTTTCATCAGAGTTTGGAACATTTCTTCGAATTGAATTTAATTAATTATTATTTATTTTCACTTGAACTGTTTCTTTTTCGTTGAAACTAGCGTAAAATTTATTTTAAATAATTGAATGTGGCTTTTTCGAAGTTGTAACGATCAAAGTCACTCCTAAAGGAAGGAGAGATTCGGTTATATTCGTAATTGATAAATGTTCGGGTGTATTTGCCAAATTTGACACCTCATTGCGTTAAATTCTTCACATTCGTGAGAATCGTCGTGAAGCGAGGACCAAAACCCTGGACAGGGGTAAGTGTGAGAGAATTTTGTTTCATTTGTACGCGTGCTCACGAGCATTTTTTCTTTTTAATTAGTTTTTGTGCCTGGGAGCAGAAATTTTGGTATTATTCGCAATTTTTGACGTGGTCCGAATTTACAATTGTACAATTGACGGCGGTGGACGTCTGATTTATCTCAAAATACTTTGACGATTCGCTGGATGCCGATATCAGCATCGTGAGGCGAAAAATCTATTTCATATGTTGTTTCTAAGGACGTGAACGTCGAATGGCGATGAAAATTATACCACGCTCCGAAAAAAGATAAGTTATCAATTTAATTATATATATTTCGAGATTCTCACGAGCAATTTTAATTCATTAATATAGTTAACATAATCGCAGTTATAATTATTAGACCTCATTATTTTATATTTCGTCAATTAGAATGAGTGCAATTTTAACGAATTGTTGTAATGTGTGAATGTTGTGTATCTGAATGATTTTTATGCCGATCAGAGTATGAACCGCAAAACTCTTGTTTAAAATTTGATTGAATCGCGGTTAAATAAAAAATAAATTTTATATTCTTGTTGCGTTGTTTTTCTATTTGTATGTATATGTATAAGGACTAACTGCAATATTTGAAAATAAAATACCTACAATTTTTTATATGTGGCGCCCAACGTGGGGCATCTTTGATTGGTAAAAAAAAATATGTTTATATTAATGTTCACATAAATTGTGTGTAAAAAGGAATTTTTGAATTGAAATTTTAACCTGTAAATTGAATTTCCATTAACTTTTATCTTATTTTAAGTAAAATGGCTACAAAGAAGAAGCTCGAGGACGAACTTCGTAAACAATCACAACAAATGATGACGCAGCAAGCACAGATCGACGACTTGATGAGCGAGCGGGACAGATTGCGAGCTGAAAGAAATGCGACTAAGAAGGAAAATGACATGATTCGAGCCGACTATAGACGTTTGGAAGATACTTTAAAGCAAAATAAGAAAAAAGTAAACATTGAGCAACGTGATGTAAGTGTACAATCTATTATTCCTGATGAAAGTGAATTGGCACATATTGACCAGGCGGAAAACAGTAATAGAGTTCTAAAAGAAAACAAAATTCAAAATAATAATTCGATTTCTGAACAAAAAAATTTAAATTTAAATAGTGATGATTTAATTCATGGAATATTACAGCATTTTCAATCGCTCCAAGTAAATATACCTTTGCCTAATTTTGAGCCTGATAAAACAAATCCCCATGATTTTATTTGCGAATTCGAGAAATATTGTATTCGTAAAAATATTATCGAGACGCAAAAATGATTAATAATTGAGGACGCTTTAAAAGGGGCAGCACGCGTATGGTTTGATACGGTCGCGATTCCGTTTGTTAGTTATGAACAATTTAAGATCCAATTTTTCGAAAAGTTCTTTTCATTAGAAGCGCGTATGAAAGCGAAATGTGAGTGGGAAGGACGTCGATATAGTGATAAGATAAATCCTTGCAATTATATTATAACGAACAATTGAAGAAAGCGAAAGTTTCAGTACCAAAAATGGAACCCCATGAAGTGAATTTTATAATTGTTAATCAATTTCCACAACGTATTCGCGATATTTTGTCAACTATAGACTATGCAGATATAGATAAAATATCTCAAGCGTTAGCACGACTGGATTTGTCAAGTTCGGGTATACAAGATCGAAAATGGCACCAAAATAATAATTTTGGAAAAACTAATAACATAAATCACGGTGGCGCGTCGCGAGTAGTAGAACATTCAGAGATAGGCGAATCATCGCAAAATACTCGAAAACATACAAATTGGCGTGAGCGAAATAATTTTCCGAGAGAATCGAATGTCGGAAACGGTCCGCAAGTGGACAAAAATCGCGAAGAACCACGACGCGATGTGAGACGTGAGGGGGATAGAAGCGAAAACATTAGAAACGTCGAAAATCGAGTAGGAAATAATAATATAAGATCAAATATCAGAACAATGCAAATTACGCCTAGATCGGAATTTATAGAAACTTTATGCTGGGATGTTGAGCCGTCGATTGAAGAACAAAACAAAAATCAAGTACCGCGTGTTATAAGTCCAAGAATTTTAGTAGCGATCGATGATGTTGAGTATGAAATGTTAATTGATTCGGGAAGTGAAATAACGTGCATTTCGGAGGAATTTTATAACGATTTAAAGAAAGATAGAAATTTGGTTGAATTGCCAGTTAGTAATATTGCGGTATATGGAGCGGTGAGTAAAAAGACCACCACGATTAAGAAACAGATCCAATTAACAATTAAGATAGGAGAACATGAAATTAATTTCCCTTTCTTGGTTGTGCCGGGGCTGTCGACAAAATTAATCGGGGGTGCGGACTGGCAATCAAAGTTTAACTTAATAATTGATTTCGAAAAGTATAATATTGTTTTTCAAGGGGTAAAATTACCACGAATTAAATGCTTATTTTTTGCAAAGTCCGTTGTCGAAGGCGCGAGAATATGTACGTTGGTGCGGGACCGAGACGGGTCAAGTGATGAGAAAGAATCAATTGAAACGAATGAGAATACAGTAGAACACGAATTTAATGATTGCCAAGTGATTACATTGACCGAAAATGACGAATATGATGAGAATTTGCGTAGACTGGGTAGTTTACATAAAAAAATTTTTTATGTAAAGGGAGATAGTAGCGCAAATAGTGATATTGAAAATACGAGACACGAAGGGTACAACATTCTAAATTTAAAATGTCAAAGCGAAGACGCATTCGAAAAAGAAGTTGACGTATATATAAATGAGATAGAGACGTTAACTTTGGAACAAAAAGAAAAAGTAAGAGAAGTGTTATTAACATATCGAAACGCATTTTCAGATAGACCCGGGTGTACAAATAATTATAAGCATCATATCGTTCCTATTTCTGATAAAATTTATGTAAAAAAATCATATCCGGTTCCGATGTCATTGCGGCCGCCAACTGACGATGAGATAAAGAGGATGGAGGATTTGGATGTCATTGAACGTACAGTTGCGCAATTTTTGAACCCAATAAGAGTAGTGTTAAAAAAGGATGGTACAGTCCGAGTATGTTTAGACGCGCGAAATTTAAATAAAAATATAGAGTCGGATAATGAATCGCCAATTCCGATAGAGGAACTTTTGCAAGATATTGAAGGGAATGAATTTATGTCAACAACAGACTTCGTAAACGGTTACTGGCAGATTCCACTAGCGCCAGAATCGCGAAAATATACCGCATTTTTGTATAATGGCAGGTGTTATCAGTTCAAGCGCGTGCCATTTGGATTGAAAACTGCGGGTTCTGGTTTCATTCGTGCTGTAAGCATGGGCCTTGGTAGCGAGTTAATGTCCCTTATAAAGAGTTATATCGATGATGTGTTTATCGCGACGCGCACATTTGAAGAACATATTCGAGTTTTGATTCTATTATTTAAAAAATTAATCGAGTTGGGATTTAAATTGAGTTTAAAAAAATCTCGTTTTTTCCGGAGATCGGTAAGTTTTTTGGGAGTCATTATTGATAAAACGGGGGTTCACGTGGATCCGGAAAAATTAGAGGCAATCAGAGATTTTCCACGACCCATGGATAGAAGACAGCTGCAAGGTTTTTTGGGCGTGTGTGGGTTCTCACGTAAATTTGTACTCAATCATGCGGATTATGTGGCACCTTTCCGGGATCTTTTGTCTTCAAAAAATGGTTGGGAGTGGAAATGCGAACACGATATTGCATTTGACAATATTAAACGAAATTTTATGCGAGCGATAACCTTGAATCATGTAATCCCAGGGCAAAAATTTAGGCTTCAAACTGACGCGAGTGATGTCGGAATTAGTGGAATACTGCAGCAGGTAGACGAGAAAGGTGAAATAAAAATAGTGTCATTAACGAGTCGCGTTTTAACAAGATATGAGACTAAATATACTGTTACCGAAAAAGAACTATTAGCAATAATTTTTTCATTATTAAAGTTTCGAAAATATCTGTTGGGGATAAAATTCGAGATTTTTACCGACAATAAGGCACTCACGTTTATGTTAAAAACGCCACATCACACTGCCTGAATTACGAGGTGGGTACTTTTTGCGCAGGATTATGATTTCGAGATTTACCACTGTAAAGGTTCCGAAAACGTATTAGCAGATTTCTTTAGCAGAAATATTAAAGGAAAAACATCGGAAGAGTTGAATAATAACAAAAATTATTTAATTAGTGAAATCGGCAAGATCTGTATTGAATCAGGGTCGGAAAATGATCACGAGACTAGGTTGATTGCCAGTTTAGAAATGAGAAAAGAACTTATAAGCGATTTGCGTGAACTGGCGCTGCACCAGGCAAATGATGAAATGATAAAGTGTATTCGGGAAGAAAAGGTTTCATCGTTGGATTTCCATGTAGAATCTGAGATTCTATATTGCAAATCAATGATAGACCAAAATTGGAAATTGCTCATCCCTTGCAATTTAATTCCGACACTATTGTCATCGATTCATGAGCAATTGGGGCACGCGGGCAGTTTCAAGATGCATAGCTATATAGTTAAATTCTTTTACTGGAAATACATGCGCCGGGATATAAAAAAATTTTCGCGATCTTGTGATGTATGTCAAAAAACAAAACACCTAAATTATAAGATGGAAGGTGTGCACGAATTCATTCACGCGACGAAACCAAACGAGTTGGTGTCAGTGGATTTTTATGGTCCGCCACCGAGGTCGAATGCAGGGGTCTAATACATATTCGTTTTGCAGGATGTTTTTTCAAAGCTGGTTACGCTATATACTATTCGAAGAGCGACAACTCAAATATGTTTAAAAAAATTAAAAGAGCATTACTTTAAGGAAATTGGTAAACCCGAGAGAATATTATCGGATAATAGAACGCAGTTTACCGCTCACGCATGGCGTTCGACGCTAGAGGAAGAAGGAGTTAAGATATCGTATTGTTCAGTAAGGCATCCTCAGTCAAATCCATCTGAAAGAACAATGAGAGAGTTAGGACGTTTATTTCGGACATATTGCGCGGAAAAGCACACGTCATGGGGTCGACACGTTACATTTATTCAGGATTGCTTAAATTACTCTTTTCATTTGAGCACAGGTCAGGTTCCATACGAATTGCATTTTGGTCGATCGGTACACGAAAAAATTTATCGTCTTTTTCCTTTATTAGAGCCTCGTCCCTGTGAGAGAAAATTTCAGATTGATTTGGCAAATGAGCGATTGAGAAAAGCTTTTGATCAAAGAAGTAAAGTTACGGGAAAAAAGAGTAGCATTAAATTGGAAATTGGTGATCTGGTGTTGGCCAGAGTCCCACATTTGTCGGATAAGTCGGAGCGTTTAATTTATAAATTTTTTCATTTATATGAAGGACCATTTAGAATCGATAAATGTCTTGGTAATAACGCATTTGTATTGGTGGATATGTCCGACTCATCAAAAATCAGGGGAACGTTTAATCGTTTTCATTTAAAAAAATATCATACTCGAGATAACTAGAAAGTCGTGTCATGAATCTTCTTGGTTGCAGTCTGTCAAGTTTGTTTGTTCTATCGTTGATCAGATGTATTTTATGTATAAAATATTTTCGTCCTCGATGTGAATTTTTTGGTTTCAAATATGACTAAAGCTGTGGCAAATTATTGTAAATCATTTTGTGTTGAAAGACTGAGTATGTATATAATTGAGTTGCGAATGTCGACGAAATTGTATATGTGTATTAGAGTGACTTGGCGACGTTATTGTTATATTTTCGATGTATTAATTGCTACACCGAATAGGGGGATGATGTAACGATCAAAGTCACTCCTAAAGGAAGGAGAGATTCGGTTATATTCGTAATTGATAAATGTTCGGGTGTATTCGCCAAATTTGACACCTCATTGCGTTAAATTCTTCACATTCGTGAGAATCGTCGTGAAGCGAGGACCAAAACCCTGGACAGGGGTAAGTGTGAGAGAATTTTGTTTCATTTGTACGCGTGCTCACGAGCATTTTTTCTTTTTAATTAGTTTTTGTGCCTGGGAGCAGAAATTTTGGTATTATTCGCAATTTTTGACGTGGTCCGAATTTACAATTGTACAATTGACGGCGGTGGACGTCTGATTTATCTCAAAATACTTTGACGATTCGCTGGATGCCGATATCAGCATCGTGAGGCGAAAAATCTATTTCATATGTTGTTTCTAAGGACGTGAACGTCGAATGGCGATGAAAATTATACCACGCTCCGAAAAAAGATAAGTTATCAATTTAATTATATATATTTCGAGATTCTCACGAGCAATTTTAATTCATTAATATAGTTGACATAATCGCAGTTATAATTATTAGACCTCATTATTTTATATTTCGTCAATTAGAATGAGTGCAATTTTAACGAATTGTTGTAATGTGTGAATGTTGTGTATCTGAATGATTTTTATGCCGATCAGAGTATGAACCGCAAAACTCTTGTTTAAAATTTGATTGAATCGCGATTAAATAAAAAATAAATTTTATATTCTTGTTGCGTTGTTTTTCTATTTGTATGTATATGTATAAGGACTAACTGCAATATTTGAAAATAAAATACCTACAATTTTTTATAAAGTAATCTGGAACCTGATAAGGTCCTGATCAGGCCCTGGTCAGGGCCTGAAGAATGGCTGCGATATGTAAATCCTGATCAGGGCCAAACCACAAATAGAATTTACTTAAGGAAATTTCTACACGCGTTCGGGCTTGTAAAATTTTATATTAGATTTGATCTTTCAAATTGACCTCTGCTCATTGCTGATGGAATAATGTCAGTACCTAAAAATGAATCCGTAGACCAATAATCTCTTTGAGATAATCTTCAATTGAAAGTCGTAAAGATAATAATTCCTAAAAATTTATCAAATTCTTCTGAAGATAAATCTAATTTATTGGCAACTGTACTTTCAATTATATAGTTCTTCAACTTTTTGGAGAAAAAAATTCAAATGGTTCAACGGGTGTACTTTTTAATATCCTTTTTTCATCAACAGCTGATATAAGTATATAATTTGCCAAAGATTCATTATATTTTTTCACACCCTTTAGAGGAGAGCGGGGTTCAACGTGCCGGGGTAAAAAGAGCCGTTTAATTTTATCTCAAAAACAAAAAAGATTTTAATGAAATTTAAATGAGGGAAGTATTGTTTAGGCTATTGTTTAGGCTTTTCTTATTTGAATTTTATTAAAATCTTTTTAGTTTTTATGATATAATTAAACGGAACTTTTTACCACCGGCACGTTCAACCGCGCTCTCCCCTACCCAATCATAAACATGATTAATTTCAAGGTTCTTTTGTGAAACAGAATAATTGTCGTATTTTTGGAAATAAGATTCTTTTGGAATATATATGTAATAATTATTATCAGCATAATAATTGCATAATATTAGATCCGCCATTTTTATTTTTAAAAAACTAAAATCCTATTCATAATCAGTGACCCCGAAAAATCCTTGAGTATGGATTTGTAAGAGAATCCAACCAATTTTTTAAATTTTTGTCCGCCATATTGGATCCGCCACTTTGAATTTTGAAAAATTAATATCAGATTCGTAATCAGCAACCCCAAAAACCCCCAAGTACGGATCTGTAAGAGAATCCAACCAATTTTTTAAATTTTTGTCCGCCATATTGAATCCGCCACTTTGAATTTTGAAAAATTAATATGAGATTCGTAATCAGCAACCCCAAAAACCCCCGAGTACGGATTTGTAAGAGAATCCAACCAATTTTTGAAATTTTCGTCCGACATATTCGATCCGCCAGTTTGAATTTTGAAAAATTAAATCAGATTCGTAATCAGCGACTCCAAAAACCCCGGAGTACGGATTTGTAAAAGAATCCAACCAATTTTTGAAATTTTCGTCCGCCATATTGGACCCGCCATTTTGAATTTTGGAAAATTAATATCAGCGGTGCGTTCACGTAACTCTCACTTTCACTCTCACTCCCACTTTCACTCAAAAAATTCTCACATCCACTTTTCACTTTCACTCAAAAATTCTAACATTCCCTTTTCACTCTCACTTTCACTCTTACTTTCACTTTCACTCAAAAAATTCTCACTTTTCACTTTCACTAAAAAAATTCTCATTTTCACTTTCACTCAAAAATTCTCACTTTCACTCAAAAATTCTCACTTTCACTCTTAATTTACTCAACAAAATTCTCACTTTCACTTTTCACTCAAAAAATTCTCACTTTCACTTTCCACTCTCACTTTCACTCAAAAAATTCTCACTCAAAAAATTCTCACTTTCAGTTTTCACTTTCAGTTTTCACTTTCAGTTTTCACTCTCACTTTCACTAAAAAATTCTCATTTTCACTTTCACTCAAAAATTCTTACTTTTCACTCTAACATTCACTCAAAAATTCTCACTTTTCACTCTCTCGTTCACTCAAATTCATTTTCACTCTATGCTCTTTCGAATGAAAATAAGAGATTAAAAAAATTGTTTTAACCCAAAAAATGAAAATTAATAAAAAAAATTAATTTTTAGGAGGTGAATTATGCAAGATGATTCTTATTCACTTTTTGGTGCAAGACAATGCTTATTCGATTTTCCGTGCAATAAAATGCTTATTCAAAATTCTATGCGAAAATGTACATTCTAAAATTAGCTTATTCTATGAATTTAATAAAATTTTTAATTCAGTATAATTTATAATTGCAATTGCTTAAAAAATATTTCTTAATATTTCTTAAAATTCCTATTAATAGGAATATTTAGGGTTACATTTATTGTTCTGTCAGTGGCAATTGTTTTGCACACAATTTTAAATAAGCATTTTATTGCACGGAAAATCGAATAAGCATTGTCTTGCACCAGAAAGGGAATAAGAATCATCTTGCATTCGCTTTTCAATAAGCATTATATGAACGAGAGGCGTCGATATGTCCTTTTAGGAAACAACCTCAGCTTTCATTTTAAAAAATCGTATCTTCACATCCCAAAAATAAAATTTTTTTATTTATTTTGGGTAAAAAAATTTTTTAAACGCTTATTTTCAATCGAAAGAGCATGAAAAAACCTTTTCAAAATGTACCTTGCCTAATTTTTATGTGTAATAGTTTAAGAGTAAAAAATTATCGAAGTAAGCATTACACCGTAAGACCCTGGATGACTTGACATTGAATGCCTCATATTCGTCAGCCATATTGGATCCGCCATTTTGAATTTTTTAAAACGAAGTACAGATTCGTAATCAGCGATCTTAAAAACCCCCGAGTAAATAGTTTCAACTGAATTTGAGCATTTTCTACAAATTTCTCACACGAGGTTTTTATATTATAAAAAATTGACTTTTGGTCGCCATTTTTTATCCGCCATCTTGAATTTTAACCAAATAAACTTTGCCATCTGAAAGCTTAAACATTTTGGACGCGATATTTAAAGGTTTTACGAACTCTTGCGGACTCACTACCTTCGAAAAAAATTCATTTTGGAAAAAAAAATTTCAAAAAACAACGTTTTTTTCTCAAAAAAATGTCCGTAACTTTTTGTTTTTTTTAAATTTCGAGTGCAGATTCTGAAAGAGCGATGTCCAAGACATAAGGAATAATTATTCTGAATTTTTTAAAACCCTTGGACGACGAGAAAATTACCGTCAAAAGTTGTCTCAGAAATGTGTCCGTCCCGTCCTTAAAGGGTTAAACAATTAAACATACGAATTTGACAAAGTACATTTTGGAAAGGTTTTGTTATCCTCTTTCGATTGGAAATAAGCATTTTGAAAAAAATTTATTTGATTTTAGCTCCGTTTTGGAGAAAATTCTTTTTTTTCAATATTTAAACATTCTAGTCCCACTTTATCATTTATATGTCCTTTTAGGAAAAAACCTCAGCTTTCGTTAAAAAAAAATCGTATCCATCTCCCTCAAAAATTGAAATTTATTTTTAATTTTGATTTTTTTGCGTAAAAATTTTTTTTTTTCAAAATGCTTATTTCCAATCGAAAGAGCATGAAAAAACCTTTCCAAAATGTACTTTGTCAAATTTGTATGTTTAATTGTTTAAGAGTAAAAAATGATTGAAATAAGCATTGTACTGAAAATCACAAAAATTTAACCCCCTCCCCCTCGGAAAATATTGGACTAGGTAAAAAAATATTTTCACGAAAAATTACTATCTATGAGTACTACAAAAGCCCCAAGTTTTGCTATCGACAGCACAGCCGTCCTAAATACAGAAACCTGCTTAATCTGCAAATTATTTTCGAAATTAATTAATAATTTCAAAATTATCAAAGAACTCAGAAAAAAGCGGTAGCATGGTGGGATACAAGCCCACGACCTTTCTATTACATGTAGACTGCTCTGACCACTGAGCTACATGCACCCCGAGATTCTCCCATGAGCTTATAGAGATTTATTTAAGATATTTAATTGTGAATTTTGCAGGAAAGGCGTTTGAAGTAGAATGTCTCTGATTGGTGGAGACGTTTCACTAGAATTCTGCCCCACTACTCACTATACATTGATATTTGTCCGCGTTACACGAAGCGCACAAATTAGGTGTTTTCGGCAAATGCTCGGATTATACTCCAGATAACGTCAGTGGTGCTCACTTTAATTTTTGAATATGTCTTCTATTACTGTTTAAGTAACACGTTGTAATTGGTTACTTCGGTAAGCTCTCAATTTTCATTGGTTCAACTATTGTGAATTTTCACAATGTATGAAATATCCCTTAGGTTCTAGAATAATTGCTTCAAAACCCAACCTTCTGTTTGGTAATTTCCTTCCATTCCTTAGAAAAAATGTTACCAGATAAACCAGAGTGTAATCGGCATTCAAAGTGAGAGCACAATCTGGTTTATCAGGTAACATATTTCTAGGGAATTTCAAGGAAATTACCAAACGAAGATTGGGTTTTAAAACAATTTTTTTAGAACCTAAGAGATATTTCACAGATTGTGACAATTCATAATATTTGAACCAATGAAAATTAAGAGCTTACCGAAGTAACCAATTACAACGTGTTACTTAAACAGTAATATAAGCCATATTCAAAAATTAAAGTGAGCACCACTGAAGTAATCTGGAGTATAATCCAAGCATTTGCCGAAAACACCCATTGTATGTAGATGACCATTGTAGTTGTATTGGAAAGTAGAGGGGCAGCTTTTCTAAACAACCACGTGTAAACACTCAACAAGCTCATTTTTAAACATTAATAACAAAAAAATCTATAAGTAAAAAGTATTTTTGACGCTTGTATGTGAAAGAATAACTCAATAAATACTGAATGATATTCACAACTAGAAATTAATTTTTTCGTACCTAAGGTCCCTTTTGTCGCGGCATGTCATATATAATTATAATTTAAATTCTGCACAAGACAGTCATTTTAATATTGGTAGGAAATAAATAGATAAATTTTAATGAATATTGTCCCTACCTTTGACAAAATAAATAATGTTATTTTTAAATCGTATTAACCCAATGGGAAATGCCAGTGTAGTACCGATGTTTACCACTGGCTTAATACTCAGACGATTGTTCGGCCGTAGTCTAGCCGAGCCTCGACAATTAATGCTGGCGCAGTACAAAATTTTTGTTTCGCCAAAGCTTGGACAAGCTACGGCGGCAAGTGCTGGCTGAGTATAGAACAATTGTTCACAACGCTCGTTGCCAACATTGCTTTTTTGACAAAATCTTGAAAAAAATTATAAAAAAAGTTTTTGAATGTTTATAAATATAAATTAATTGCAAAAAATTAATATTTTACATTTCAGTTATTCATTTTTTATTTTTATTAAATTTAATAATAATTTAACATAATTGTTTAATTTTAATAAATAATAAATTATTTAAACAAATTAAAATTATAAACAAAATTTAAACAATAATTTGGTTATTAAAATTCTATTATACTTCTTACTACGAATAAAAAATTATTAAAAAATTACCACTTGTAAAATGTTAAATGCAATAAGTAAAGTTATTTATATCTATTATTTAAAATTTAGTTTAAGGTTATGTTATTCAGTGCTCACGTGCCTCATTTACTTTACTATGGAAAAACTTCCCACTGAATAACATGACCTTAATTTATTTTAATTCAATTTATTACTTCTAACGTATCCCTATTTTTTTCTCATCTTTGATTCAATAATTGTAAGTCTGAATGACACTGAGATATTAAAACTTTACTGTACACGTGTGTCGTTAGCATAGTGGTTAGAGCGTTAGTCTGTAAATCCGTAGGTCGTAGGTTCGATTCCCCTCGTGAGCAATTTTGTTTATTTTCATAGGTTTGCGATATTTCTAGATTCCAATCGTTAGGTACTAAAATATGAAAATCTAATGCCCACTTACTGTAATTGTCTATTATTTAATTTTTAAATGTTATAAACAATTTTTTTCTACTTCATTTACTATATCCATTGTTAGTCTCCATCTTAATTACAATTTCTTTAAAAATTAAAGAGAAATATTTTATGAATAATTACTATTTATTAATAGTAATTTTTTGGTTGTTTGACCGTATGATATATTTTGATTAATAATGATAAGGCCTAAGTACGGTTTTGTTTAGATGATGTTTATTTACAATCCCTACTAGTTTCAAACCATATATGGTTCCTCATCAGGGGATGATTAATTTTTATAAATACATCATTTGAAAATAAGACAAACACAAAAGATTTCAAAAAGGACTAAAATTATAACAAGATCTGAAAAAGAAAATAAAATTGTTTTAAATGTAATTATAATGTGTATTTTTTAAGGTTATATTTCAATTTGTGAAAGAAAGAAAATAAAAAATTTTTACTCTCACCCTTTAGAAAAAACGTAAGCACATAACAAAAAAATCTTTTCAAAAAAATTTTCTTGTTTTTTTCCATATTTGTATTTTTTTAATTTAGTTTGTTTTAAAGATTTTGAAGAAGCACATTTTTTTATAGAAATGTGCTTCTGTGATTAGAGAGTTTTGACAGAGAGGTTGGGTTCGAAAGGTTGGGTAATATGGTCCAGGTATAGCTGGTAAAGAAGAGTTCTATGTTATTAGATTTTTTAAAATTATGTTTTAAAAGAAGTAATTAAATTATAATATACTTTATCTAAATTGTCTATATCTGTTCTATAATTAATACTATTAGTATTGTTTTTTATATAGAACATTTCTAAATTTTTTCTTTTCCAATCATTGGTTTCAATATGTAAAATATTTATATTATCAAAATCAAAAGAGTGATTATTATCAACGGTGTGATTAGTTAAAGCATTAACATTTTGATTGTTAGTGACATAACGTTTATGTTCTTTTATTCTAGTTTTAAGATGTCTTAAAGTTTCTCCTATATAACAACTGTTGCAATTTTTGCATTGAATTTTATATACACATCCAACTTTCTGAAATTTCTCTGTAGAATCTTTAAAATTAGGAAAGATAGTATTTTTTAAATTATTAGAATTAGTAAAAACTAATTGAACGTTATGTTGTTTGAAAATATTAATTAGAATTTCATCAAAATTTTGAATATATGGAATGCTTATGATCTTTTTAGTCGGAAGATTGTTGTTGTTTATTTTTCTCTTATGTGAGTTATTAGTAAGAGCATTATACCTTTGTGAAATCTTTCTATTTAACAAATCAATAGGATATCCGTTAAGTAGTAAAGTTCTTTTAACAATATCAAGATTTTCAGGATGGAATTGTTGATCTGACAATTTTATAGCCCTATCAACTAGAGTGTATATAATGCTAATTTTATAACTTAAAGGATGATGCGAATAGAAATTCATATATCTGCCAGTCCAAATAGATTTACGAAACCAATTTGTTATAACAAAGTTATTACTGTCAATTGAGAGGGAAAGATCTAAAAAATTGATTTTATTATTATTAGATAATTCTAAAGTAAATTTTAAATGTTTATCGATAGAATTGAATCTATACAATATATCATCCACCTTATTTGAAGGTGCACAAATCAATATATCATCAATATATCGAAAGTAAAAAATAATTTTATATTTAATTTTGCTTAAAATTTTATCCTCAATACCCTCCATGACAATATTAGCTGCACTTGAGGATATTGGGGAACCCATTGGTAGGCCAAATATTAGTTTATAAAATTTATAAATTTATAAAATTCAAAATCTTTAAAACAAACTAAATTAAAAAAATACAAATATGGAAAAAAACAAGAAAATTTTTTTGAATTGTTATAATTTTAGTCCTTTTTGAAATCTTTTGTGTTTGTCTTATTTTCAAATGATGTATTTATAAAAATTAATCATCCCCTGATGAGGAACCATATATGGTTTGAAACTAGTAGGGATTGTAAATAAACATCATCTAAACAAAACCGTACTTAGGCCTTATCATTATTAATCAAACTATTTATTAATATTATTTGCCATTTTATTATTAAATTATTTATACTTATTAATTTACGACTAATTAATAACAATACCGCATTTATTGTGGCAATATTCTCAGCCAGCACTGGTCCAGTGCTGCGCCAGCGCTGTCTGGCAGTACTTCGCCAGTGTTGCACAGCGTTATCATCCCAGCGTTATGCCAATGCTGTCTGTCAGCGTAGCTGCCAGTACTGACAGTGCTGGCGCAGTACTCCGCCTGTTGTAAATTTCCCATTCAGAACTAATTTTAACCTTAATATATTTTGAACACTATGTTTTTGTCACATTTCATCCACCATTTTGTTTTTTTGAAAAATAATATCAAATTCGAAATTAGAGACCTCAAAAACCTCCTAGAAAAACAAACACAACGTTTCAGGTAAACAGTTTCGTATTTTTTTAAACAATCCACATTTATATATTAAATAAATTCTTATAATACACGGGGAAAATTTATTCCTGAAAATTTACTCAACTTTGTTCGGTAAAACTGGGATGAAGTGTCAAAACTGTAAGTTTTAAGGAACAGGACTGTAAAAGCAATTGCATTGAAAAATAATGTAAAAAGAATAAATCTTATGGTACATGTATTAGCCGTTCACTTACAGTTCGGTAAAACGTAGGGTAAATGTACACTATACTTAGCTTTATTGAAAGTTCGGTAAAACGTAAGGCACAGTGTTCGGTAAAACTTATATTTATTGTATAGTTCAGTAAAATGTAGGGTAAGTGTTCACTATACTTAGTTTTATTGAAAGTTCAGTAAAACATAAGGTACAATTGTCGGTAAAATTTATATTCATTTAATTACTGAATAGTTCGGTAAAACTTGAAGAATAAAAAATAAAAAATAATGTCATTGCAGTAGTTCTACAGTAATACTGCCGTAAATCTCATTTTACCTACTTTAATCACTACCTAAACCCCCTACAATTATTTACGAACAAATACTTATTCATTACACCTGCCTACAGTACATTCTAAACGCATACATTAATACATACATCGCAAGCTTTACATTATTGCTTCAGAATGTTTCAACTGTCCTTATATATGAATCTGAATTTTATTTCACCGCTTGTGAGAAAGATTCAAATTAATAAACACAAGGTGTATAAAATAAAAGAATCATCTATATTAAATCCATGTTATTGAATAATTTCTAACTATATTTAAGGTCAATTTATGAAATAGTTTTAAATTATGTTTTTATTGTTATAAAGAAAAATGTTTAAATTTGTATTTTATGTAATAAAACAATAGTTTATTAAAATTCTTATTATTTCCAAATTTTTATCAAAAAAGATTAAAATAATCTATCTAGTGTCAAACACAAAAAATTGTTTTCCCCGACTTACGTAACTTGCGTAAGTTATTCTAGTTACGTGACTTATGTAAGTTTGATCTTTTACGTAAATTACATACGTATGTTACGTAAAATTGATTATTTACGTAAGTTACGTAAACTTGATAAATTACGTAAGGTATTGTAGTGACGTAACTTACGTAAGTTGTACCATTTACGTAAGTTATTGTAGTTACGTAACTAACGTAAGTTGTATCCTTGACGTAAGTTACTGTAGTTACGTTATTTACTCTGGTCACGTAACATACGTAAATTAATGTTATTATGTAAATTACTATAGCCACGTAATTTACTCTGGTCACGTAAGTTACATTAATTACTTACGTTGCTCTTGTTAGATAAGTATGCGGAAACAATTGTTCTCTGATTGTTACTAAATTATTATGTTTTTCAATCTTTTGTTTCGAGTTGACATGAAACTTAATAGTTTCAAATACTTTTGTTTTTGGATTATTTAAGAACTAAAACGAAAGAAATTTTCTATTTAATTTCGTTTCAGAAGCGGTTTCTGCTATAAATGAAATTATTAATTATTAGTTAATGAGTACAAATAGGTTAGAAACAACTAACAATTAACGTCAATGTTTTTTTTACTACAGGGCATTTAAAAAAGTATTTCAATCCTGAAAACTAACAATTCAGGCAAGTCAACGAAGTTTTACCGAACTATTCCTGAAAACTAACACTCGAGTCAAGTCAAGAAAGTTTTATTGAACTGTTCCTGAAACGTTAGTGACTATCAAGGATGTATTCAAAAGAAACGTTAAAATTTTATTTAATTTTCATTAAACGTTCAGTTTCAATTTCGGTTTAACTTTTACAGTACTAGTTTGTAAGGAATAAAGATATGACATTAAATTTTAAATATTATTCCTGAAAAAATAATTTAAAAACTATTAAAAATTACTGTTACGCCACTATATCCCAACTTTACTGAATAATTCGGTAAAATATAAGGAACAAATTTTCTCCGTGTAGTTAAACTACTATAACCTGCAATATATACGTCGACACCCTTCTTTCCAATTATTGATTCGAGTTCGTGTTTTCATTTGTTCTAATAAATATAATATGTTATGTTATTTTAATTTAGCATTTGTTAATGTTTTCTGATCTAATTTTTAAGGTAACAGAAGTAATCTATCTCTAAGATTCTATATTTCATTCTTGTCAAGAGGTAAATCGTAGCTTACATTCATGTTTATAATTTTGTTTCATGTCCGTGTAGGGGCCATTCACAAACTACGTCATACTACTAGGAGAGGGGGGGTGTCAAGCTGTGTGTGACGAAGTGTGGAAAAAAAATTTTTGTATGTAAAAAATGTGACCAAGGGGGGAGGGGGTTAAAATTAGTCAGAAAAAGTGTGACGTAGTTTTTGAATGGGCCCGTAGTTGGAGGAAACAATTCTGTATTTTTTCCTTAACAGTGTATTACATTTTAAATCATGTATTAAACTAGTGTAAATAATGTAATAGTATTATTCGTAGTCACAAATCGATATTGTTTCGTCTTGTCATATTATTTCTGGCTATATTTACTTAACCATTTTTCGTAATTCTCTTTCCATTGATAGATAAATTCTGCTGGATACTTCAAAATTGATAAAATCATTTTCTTATCTATAAATCCTTTAACTCCATTTTCAAAAAATTAAAATTGTAACAACTTTTTTTTTAAATAGTGGTAAAGATTTTGTTAGTCTTTTTTGTAAAATTTTCTTTGAGCGTTAGGTTTTATTGGAACATTTCTAGTTTATTTATTTCTATTTAATTATTCAAAATTTCATGTTAAAACATCTGTTTATTCACTTTGTTTCGTAATTATATCATTTTCATTATTGCTTGTTTGTGGAGTGTCAGCAAATAGAGATTTGTGTATCGGGTGAGATGTCTTTTTTTCTGTTGAACTAAATTCGTTGACATAATTATTTGTACTTTCTGCTGATGTGGCCTTTTTATAATCCGCGTCTTGTATTGGAAATATCCTTGAAAGACAGTTAGCTGCTTTATTTTTGTTCTTTAACATATTCTGTATCATATTGGAATTCTTCTAAGCGTAATGTTTATCTTAATCATTTTGAACTAGGATCTATTACAGAATGTAACCAAATTAGTGCTTTATGATCCGTCTGAATAGTAAATGTTCGTCCTGATAAGTATTGTTTCAGTCTTTTTGTAGCCCACACGATTGCTAATAATTCTATTTTTGCAGTATTGCAATTTTGTTCTGTTTCATTCAATATTCTTGAAATATAACAACAAGGATGTTTATCTTGTGAAAGAACTGCTCCTACTCCTACATTGCTGGCATCCGTTGTCAAAACCAATATTTTATTAAAATCTAGACATTTTAATACTGGTGATTCACATAGCATGTCTTTTAATAATTCAAACCTTTCATTGCAGACAATTTTTTATAAACTTTCTGTAGTATCCAACTAGTCCTAACATTGATTGTATTTCTGCGATGTTTTTAGTTCTTTAAAATATTGAACTGCTTGTATTCTTAACGGATTTGGTTTTACTTCTTTCTCTGGTATTCTAATTCTGGGCAAGGGTATTCCCACTTATCCGGTTGTAATTTAAATCCCAATGATTTTACGCTTTCCATGAATTTCATTAAATTTTTATTATGTTCTTCTAATTTAGATCCAAAAATAACAATGTCATCTAAATATACTAAATATAATTAATCTTTGAAAATCGCGATCCATTATTCTTTAAAATGTTGCTGGTGGATATTTTAAACCAAATGGCATTTGTATAAATTGATAATGTCCTCTTGTTTTGCTGAATCCTGTATATTTTTGATTCTCTTTTTCTATCGGAGTTTGGTGAAATCCTGAGGACAGGTCGAATGTTAAAAAAATTTAGCTTTTACTAATTGCGAAAGAACGTCTTCAATCACTGCTAGAGGATATAAATCCTGATCTGTATCCTCATTTAATTTTCTAAAGTCGATAACCATACGCCATTTTAGTATACCATTCGTATTTTTTTCTTTCGTACTATCCATATAGGAGAGTTAAATCTAAGTATCGTCAGAGATTAGTTGGGAGATAGCGCATGTCATGTATTAATTTCTTAGTGAAACAACGCCAGTGGCATTGTGGATTTAACGTGTTGGAACTACGACGATATGTCCACATTTTTAAGACTGTTGGTAAAACAGAGCTAACTTCTATTAAACATAGGCGCTCTTTTCCAATGTGATAAGGGCAAAGTTCTTTTTACGTTTCAAAATGTCTGTATTTCACAGGTGTCAATATAGAGATTGTAAAAATGGAAGATTAACTGATAACCACTTATTTCGATTTCCAAAAGAAACGGATACAAGATTTAACACGTGGATTGTAAATTCAGATGAGTGTAATTTATTTTCTATATCGTTGTGAAATTAATGTCATATCAAAAATTATCAAACCATCATCACTTCAGTTTTAAGTTAACTGATCTTTAATAAACAATTGCAAAAGTTAACAAAATTCGTTTTTTATAAATCTATTGAAGATTTATTTTCATAAATAACAACATTCTTTGTAAGAATTTAATTATTTTTATAAATAATCAAAATTTTTCGCAAAAAATCCAATTACTTTTTAAAAAAGTAAACATTTAATTATTTTAAAAAATTGTCATAAAAGAATTTAATGTTTTTTCTCAATTCATTATAAAATGTTTCGAAAATTCAATTATTTTCTAAGTGTTATGAAAGAATTCAATTTTTTTTAATTTTTATATTTTTTAAAAAAATTTAAACACTTGCTAAAATTTTAATAAATCTTTCGAAACAATTCAATTATATTTAAAAATAGTAAAATTTAATTATTTTTAAAAATAATAACATTTTTTGATAGAATACAATTATTTTTTTAAAAAATAAAATTTTATGCAAAAATTCGCAATACTTTTCTATAAAATGTTAATAAAATTTTTTCATAGAATCCAATTAATTTTGTTATGTCTTACCTTATTATTATATTCCCTAGTGTTTCTCGATTTAACTTTAATTCAGAAAAATTAAAGTTGGGACGAGGTTGGATAAATGACAAGAATAAATTTATTTGAACACAGTATATTTAAAAGAGATCAAAATTATGGAAAGATGAAATGAGCACTAGGTTTCTAAAAACGAGTCTTAAGTGGTTCCTCTGTTTACCTTAGAACAGCAAGTTTTTGGTCCTGGCTGGCGCCGATGAGATACAATGCCAATTGTGCGTTAATGGGTTACTAAGTGGTGCAGGTAGATGATTTACGACACTCGTGAATTAGGCAGTTGAATAGGTATTATGTTTCTTTCAGCTTTTGTCACAACTCGAACAATCTTTCAAACACCAATTTTGACTTCAAGATTCACTGAATTTAGAAATTCACGTAAATTTAGTAATTCACGAAATTCACAACTACTATACTGGGGTTACGAGCACTATCACGAAGAGAACCACTTGTTATGATGAAAAAGTTAAGACTGTAGTACAGGTGACTACTACTACTACTGACGATTACATTTTTAAGACTTCTGTAGTGCGGGTGACTACTTCGGATGACTTCAAATTTTAGACTGAAGATCGTTTGATAATCTAGCTCTTTTTATATCCAAACGAAAATGCCATTTGCCATGTGTTTGAGATATCGATGCCTTTTACCATGTATTTGGAACTTCGATGCCATTTGCCATGTATTTTGAATTTCGATGCCATTTGCCATGTGTTTGAGAAATCCATTGTTAGAGAAACACTTGCGCTGACTCAGTCTTTAGGTCACACGTGCTTACAACTTCTTAGTCATATGTTTTTACAATTTAATATTATATTTTTATGTTGTTTGTTAATTATTTATAGTTATTATTAACAATTTGTTATTAACTTGTTATTACAATTTGTTATTTACAATTTGTTGTTAACTTGTTATTACAATTTGTTATTATTGATTACATTATTATAACTTGTTGTTAATTATTATTACAATTTATTATTATCTTATTATTAACTATTATTTGTTGTTATTTTGTTATTACAAATTATTATTAACTTGTTATTAATAATTGTTATTTTGTTATTACATTTAATTACTATTTTGTTACAATTAATCATTATTATTTGTTATTAATGTTACAATTATTTATTATTATTTTGATATTATTGTTATAATTAATTATTATTATTTATTGCTACAAATTGTTATTATCTTGTTATTATTGTTATAATAATTACTACTATTTTGTTATTATAAGTGATTATTCGTTCTTACACATTATTATTGTTTAAATTTAATTATTATTTTATTATTCTTATTATTACTATTTTTATTATTTAATAATTGTTTATAATTGTTAATAATATGTTAATAACAACTATTTGTTGTTATTCCTATTATTATTATTATTACTATTATTATTAATAATATTGAAAAATACGTTACGATGACGTAACAATTTCTAAAATTTTAATAAATTCTTCGAAACAATTCAATTATTTTTAGATGTTATAGTAAAATTAATCGCCAAAATTAAATTATTTTCATAAATAATAAAATTATTCTCAGGACTTCAATTATTTTTATTACAATTTTAATAATCGTATAAATAACAAGTATTTAATTATAATTATTACCAAACACGATAATTTTAAAAAGTTGAAATAAATAATTTTTTATTTAATGCAATTATTTTTAAAATTTTAATTTAAAAAATTTTTTTAAAATTACATTCTTTTAGAAAATAATTTTAAAAAATTCTAATTAAATCATTTAAAAGAACTCAATTTTCAATCAATAATTTTAATAAAAGTTTAATAGTAAAATTATTTATGCCAATTATTGATAAAATTAATTAATAAATTAAATAATAAATTGATTCTAATAAACGAATTTATTTTATACAAATAATGAGTTATTTGAAACATTTAATTTATTTATTTCACTCTATTAAATGGATATTTAATATAAATAAAAATTATTTTAAAAAAATTGTGGTTAATCAATTTATATTTATACTACGGATTCGCGTTCAGCATAAAAAACCTATAAAATCACCCTACTCGATCTCAGAAATTAAAATGCTGTTGCACTGTGTAATTACTGTTATGAGAAAGTGTTAAAATGTAAATAATGACAAGGAAAGATAATTAATATTAATAAGTTATTTAAAACTAACTTTTTTAAATTTTAATAATTTTCTATTAATTCAGTTCAGGAAAAATAAAAAAATTGTATATAAACAATTTAAATTTATTATAATAATTTTTCATGATTTTAAACAATCAGTCCAATAGATTGTGAAATTGTTCAATTTTTTAAAAAGATATTTGTATAAAATTAAAAAAAAAATCACGTGTTCTTTAGTGTGCGTACATGTTGCAGTGTTACTTATATTGCAACTTGGAGAAGTGAAAAAATATATTTATTTAAATTAAATTTATTTTTATCTCATTGTAATAGTAGTATTATTACTGATATTAGAAAATGGTGTTTTGAAAACATGGAAACCATCGTCAATCAGAAGAGCTGGACTTTGTGCTGATCTTTTTTACCCTGAATGCTTTTCAAATATTACAAAAACTATACTGAAAAGAAATCAGAATCCAATAGCCTACAAGAATTTATCTTCGAAGGTCTTCCTCCAAGAGAAGGTTATTTTACAAAATGATAAAGAAGTAGATGACAATTTCACCAAGAAATTCATTAATATTGATGGATTGGTGCAATATTGAGCCTGAAATGCCAAGAGAAATTACTCATAATGATCATAAGAGTGTCAGTCTTATCACAGAAACGAATTCATTCGAGCACCTATAATTGATGAAAGGAATCGAAAAATTAAAAAATAAAGTGCAGAAGTTGACAAAAGGTATGAAGAATATGAAAAATATATTAAATAACAAATATCAGAAATTAAAGGAACTTTACAGAAAACGATTAGCTTCATTAAAAAGAAAGAAAGTTAATATAAATAAGTTTTCAGACGCACAACATTTCACTAATCCCATATCGCGTGCGATGGTAAGGCTCAACTTCGTCAAAAAAGTACCTTTTACTAATAATAAAAAAGATCTTGCTAAGAGAACATTTTATTATTTAGCTTCATGTTACAAGCACCTTCGTAAAGGTGGACTAAAGATTCCACATGAATCGACACTTCGACGATGAATTTCTAAATTTGATATACAACCAGGATTTAGTAATGCAATCTTTGACCAGATAAAGAAAAAAATGGAATTTCTACCAGATGTAAAGAGAATTTGTGACCTTAAATGGGACGAAATGCATATAAAAATGAAGAATATTCAAAGTATTGTGATCTTATAGAAGGTTTGATAGACTTAGGACCGCTAGGAAGGAAGAAGAAAACAGCATGCAATGTCTTAGTATTTTCATTAGATAGTTTAAATGCAAATAGTCCTTGGTCTCAACCGATAGCATAGTTTTTACTTGACAATACGGTAAGGGGAGAAATAATTAGTATCCTTATAAAGAAATGTATTTCAAAGGTCGTAGAATGTGGTGCTGATTTAAGATTATTAACTTGTGATCAAGCTTCTACAAATCGAAATTGTTTGTGGACCATTTTCAAAACTTCACTCGAACAGCCATTTTTTGAATACGAAGGAAGAAAATATTTCTGTAGTTTTGATTTTCCCCATTTGATAAAAAGATTATTGACTCAACTCAGAAAACATAAACTTTTGTACGACAACGTTGGCAAAATCATTGCTAATTTTGATGATTTCAAAAAAACATGGGAATATGATAAATTAAGTTCAAGTCAACTGCTTAGCCACATAACAGATATGCATATGAATCCAAGTAATTGGGAAGTCATAAATGTCCAAAGAGATTTTCAATTTTTTAGCAAACGATTTTCAACAGCAATTATTGTAGCAGGAGAAGACCCAAAAAGTGGTTTCTAAAATTCAACGCTATGTACTTGGCAGACCACAGCTAATTTCGCCGCAAAATTAGACAAAGTTATTGATGCTGCAAATTCGTATAGATTGAATTTTAATAATCCTCAAAAACGACCATTATCTTATAGAAATCCACATATCGAAGAAACTCTTAAAAACTTTGTCAATTGGTCATCAGGATGGAAAACCTATTAAAAAACAACAGCATCACGCATAACTGGCCTTCCTTTTTCGATAAATTAAATTTTGTTGCTATTTGAAGATTTAAAATATAACTATCCAGATTTTGAATTAGTCACTGGATTATGCAATCAGGATTCATTAGAGCACTTATTTTCTAAGCTGCGACAGAGAGGAGGACATTGTGAATATCCTAATGCAAGAATGGTGCGGTTAGCATTGCAGCATATAATTTCTACCGGAAATATCGAAGAAGAACAAAATTCTAATGTCCAATTACAAAATAAAAATTCGTACATGCTCATTAGCGAACCTAGTGAAGTAGAAAAGCAATTTCATAATAGCGATAATTATTTAACAAACTCAGTTGATGAATTTGATGATGAAGATCAGCAAGAAATTTTGGACAAGGTAGACAATTTTAATGACACAGAAGAAGAAATAATGTTTACAGGAAAATTCTTTTATGAAGTAAACGCTGTATCGTTTTATGCAGGATATATTGCAAGTAAATGCGTTTCTAAAAGTAAATGCGAACGTCGTAAAAGTATGGTTCAAACTTATTTGTTTTAAAAAACGCCATTTTCATATTATTTGTTTTTTCGTTTAGTTTAATTTTCGAGTTACGTGTTTCTGTTGATGTCATCGTTAATAGCAATTTGTTATTTGAAAAAATATTTCATGGAAGTTATTTATTATATAAATAAATAAAAGACTTTGAAGTATGAGAGAGAATATATTGTTAAATATATTGAAGTGATTTGTAGATTAATTAGAAAAATAAAAAAATATTTTCAAACATTGTAATTGTTAATACTTTCAAAATTATATTTAAAATTTCAAAACCCAGCTTTTTGCACCAACTGAGACAAAGTGTACAATTTTAAACAATTGGGTCAAATTGCTGGTACAAAAACAAAGGTTATTTATCGTACCACAAAATCAAGCTTTGAAATATTGAGAAAAATAATTTTTTAGAATTTCTAGACAAAATAAAATTGTATATAATTTATAATATTAATTAATCACAGATTTAATAATTGACAGTCTAAGATAACAATTTATTCTAATTGTTTTAAAACCTAAAATGTCTATTTTTGCTAGTGTAACGAAAATAGAAAAATTATTACGTTTATAACTTATGCGATTAAATTTTTCAAAAATTTGTTTATTATACATTATTATTATATAACATTCTCATAAAAAATGAGAATGTCTTGTATTTTTTTATATACTACACTAGAACATCCAACGATTGCAGCGTGACTTTCTTGTGTGCAATAGATGGAGATTTTCACCTTGACGCCATCTTTCCATAAAAGTGTCAACACTCAGAGCCGTACACATACTGCATGTGTGTATAATATTTGAGGTTCAGAGAAAACTTTCATATAATTTTAAATTAGAAAATTTTTTTTTAATATTATGTTTAGTTTTGGTATCTACGTGCGTTCTTTTACGTTTTTGACCTTTTTCACTCTTGTTGAAATATGAAAATACAACTTTAAAAAACGGGGCGCAAAAGAACACTAAACTTAGTACAATACTGCCTTCGCATTAATATGGCGGTGTCCTCCCCACTCACCCCCCTAGCGGATGACCAACAAACTTTTGTAAACAACTGCAATAGATAGAGATGCAATCGTTGGAGGTTCTAGTGTTAAAAAAAAATAACGTAAAAAAATGTTTTTTCTTTATCGATAAATTTAATTTGTCCATCACATATTTTTATAAAATTTTAGTTTATTTTGGAAAAAAGTTTATTTAAATTATATTTCATTATAAATATTGATATAAATATTATAAATTATATTTTTAATAACAATTTTTTGAAAAATAATAATTTTTTTCAAAATTAATAACAAAAACTTGAATAAGTTTTACTTCATAAACAAAATTTTCCTACAAATTCTGTTTTTCTTTACGCAAAAAAAAATATATTAAATATATATGGGCAATTCTACGTGAGATTTTAGTATTTCAAGGTAGGTATATGTTTTTATACCAAAAAATTAGAAATTTATCATACCCAAAGTTAAAAAAAATTTTTTGGTTTATAAAATTTTTTAAATTTTTATTTAAAAAATAACAAAAAATAATGTTCCGGGGCTGATATTTTAGCATTAAAGAAGCATGGTGGATGGAAGTCCAGTGCTGTCACAGAGGGATACGTTAAAAATTTATTGAATTATAAAAGAACTAATGGACAGCAAATCACAAAAAAATACGATTAACTTCATCTTCATCTCGTGCTCCTGAGGTTCGTGATGAAATTATTGAAGAACAACACGAAAAAATATAGATTTAAATTTATCTCACTCAAGTGAAGATGTTAATAATAATTCAGACGCTAAAGTCATAACTCATCTCACTCATTGTTCGAATTTTACTTTGAATATAAATAAGTAAAGTGCAGAAGTAATCGAATTTCATAGTTACTAATAACCGTGGCAATATCGTGGCTTGAGCGTCGATTAGCCATGGTCATACCTTGGCTTATGCGTCGATTAGCAGTGGCGATACCATGTTTTTAGCGTAGATCAGCCGTGGCAATACCGTGGCCGAGCGTCGCAATTATTCCGTCACTACTGCGCCTGTACCGGAAGTCAGTACCGTACCAGAGTTGGAAAGCCAGTACTGATTATTGTTATCATACCGGTATTACAGCAGTGTTGTGACACTACTATGGTTTAGCACTGATATAACACCAGCTATACCTTTTTTGTACTTCAGATAAGTAAAATATTTGGTTGAAATTGTAACATATTCAATTCTGCAAAATGCTGAATTGTTAATTTAAGAATTCTGTTCAATGCTAATAATTACTTTACACAAGAAAATAAATTTCTCTTCAAATAATATGGGATTGATTCAAGTAAATTGTGTCAAGTCTACACTGCGTATGGCTGTTCCATATCTATTAATACAATTCCGTGTAGAAATTTACCGTGGAAATGTATGAAAAAATGTCGAGTTGTGCTAGATTCAATCAAGCAACTAGATAAGAAAAATGGACAGTTCTGAACGTGGAATGTAACGCTATCAACGTCAAGATTATGTACAATTATTTTGTCTAGTAAAATAAATCATTCCTAGCCAGTTCCTTGATATTAAAAAATATAGATAAATATAAAAAATATTTAAATAAGCAGTTTCTACCTACTCGGAATAATTGTTAGGTTTATAAATAATAAAAGAATATTTTTCAAGTTTTTCAATATTTTTCAAGTTTGTTTAACTTTTAAATAAACAAAAGAGTAATATAAAAGTAATTGTTATTATCACAATTATTTTTGAAATTAATTATAACATATTTTTCTACATTGGGTTTTTTCTTTAAAACATAAACACATTCACTAAAAATATTTGTATTTGTGATTACATTATTGCAATCACAAAAATTCACTTAAAATTACAAAAGTTTTATTATTTATTATGAACATTGTAATATGAGAAACAATCTAAGAGTATTCAAAAATGGAAAACTGAAAACTTTTCACTTTTGGTTTCTTTTTATCAAGCACTACGTCAACAACTGATTTCGTCTGCTAGCTTACACGGAGAGAAAATTTATTACATATATATTAACACATTATATATTTTGTAAAAGTTTTTACAGTTTAGGGAAAAAGTGCACCAAAACGACATTTTGGTATAAAAAATACTAAACAGTGAAAGAAATAATTTAAAATTTAGTAAAGTTATATTAAAATTCTTGATATTTGATATTATTATACTAAATTTCATATTATTCCTTTCACTGTTTAGTATTTTTGATACCAAAATTTCGCCTTGTCGCATTTTTTCCCAAAATTGAGGAGCACTTTTACAAAATTTAATATAATTTTAATTCCGTGTAGTGGACTCTCAGTGCCACCTTCTCCACAAACTTGTACAAAATTCTTAAGTCAACGTCCTAGACAGTGCCTACCTAATTCCTGGACAACCTGCTATACGAACTTGTACTGAATTTTAAATTCAGTATCCTAGACAAATTTAAGCCAGATTCTAGACTGGCTTCATAACGAAGAAAATAAAGGGGGAAACTGTACATTAACATTTTTGGGTCAGGACAGTTTTTCAGAATAATTTTCCACGACAAATGCTATCTAGCTGTAGTCTATTTCTAGGAAGGCCACAAGAAATTTCTACACGGGATATGTGAGAATTGGACATATTTATAGCAGTACCAATAATATATTTTGTTGAGTGTGGTCTTTCTAGCTTCATACTAAAGACCAACAATTTTTCTACACGGGGAGAATTAAGAAAAAATGAGGGAAAAACAAAATTAATTTTTGCAGCAATCCTGATCAAATAAATTTTTCTCAATGTATCAATTAATGATGTTAGCACTGATCAAAAGTTTAAGTGTAATCAATATTTAAACATTTAACAAAATCTTTTGTTATTCATAATCAGATGAAAATTTTTTTCTCACTATAATATATTGTGTTCGTCAAACTTTCATAAATAGACTTTCTATTCATCAAGTGTCTGTAACTAATCGCAACTTTATAATTAATAATGTAAGATGATAAGCGAGTAGTTTATCCTCAAGTGCTCGGTCATTAATTCAACTTAACTTTACCATATAATTAGAAGCTAATTCCATTTTTACTTTATATCTCGATTGTGGTATGCAGATTTTTTTCTCCTTCTCTCTGATTTAAATGAAGTGTGCTCCGACATGATGATTATGTAGATAGAAACGTGATCATTAATTATTTCATGTATTTAAAAGAAGATTTTCAATTTTATTCTGCATTATTTTATTTGTCTTTTTATAATGTTACTTGCAAAAAAATATATTTTTTTGATCTCGAAAGCAAATATTTTTGAGTAAGAATATTTAAGTTGAATCTTTATATTTTTGACTCAGAATTCTTGACGTGAAACTAAATATTTTCAACTGTAAGAATACTTGATTTAACCTTCGCGCTACCGGACAGCCACCCACGGTGGCCAACTAATACATAATGTTAAATATCTCCTCGAATTTTGTATCAATCGAATCGCCATTTTAACTCACTGAACAAAATTTTATCTACTTTCGAAAAAAACAAAAATAAATTTTTTTACACTTCTTCTTGTTTATTTATAACAATTAAAAAATTATGTACGAGAATACTGAAAATTGACCGGGCGTTTGTTTTCGTATATTGCAAAAAAATAAAAATAAAATCGTTAAACTTTTACAGTAAAATTGTTTTATATCAATAAATAAAATATATTTTAAATTTGTAAATTTTGTGCCCGATAAAAATCTAAATAGAGAAAAGCGATTTATTCTTAAATTAAGAGCATATTAATTTGCTCTCGATAGGTAAAATTACAAATTGTCTTTAATTAATGGACCTATTAGAAAACTTTACGCAAAGCTGAAGAGTGGAAACGATTAGGATCTATAGAATGTTAATTTGCGCGCAGATCTCTATAGATACAAAGTAAAGTTAGTAAAGACGACGACGGTTAGTTGGAAAAAGAAAGAAAAAAAAAAGTTGTCAAGACAAGATATTCCGCTTGAAGCAATATACCAAAGCTGTAAGACCAAAAGGCCTATATTCTGCACCGAGTGACCCATAAGTTTTGTTTTCCAAGTAAAAACGAGACATTCGCAGCAGTTTGAAGATCCGCTATATAAACTGCGGGTAATCCCCTTTTTCTTCCCGGCTAGTACAAAGTCAATTTGTCAGCATGACATTTCGGAAAATGAAGCATATTATCGTTTCTTCAAATTACTCGAGAAATCATTTGCTGATCTTTTTTCCAAATGGTTTTTATAAGCGTTTTCTTTTGGATTTTCTTCGTTCTCTTTTATTTCACCAGATACGAAACTTAAGTTCTTAAATTCTTACTTGATATCATACTGAAAACAAGTATTTTCTTAACCAAAAATTAGTTATACATTTTTTTATTTATTAAGTAATTTCTGACCTACAAAATTTTTGTAGATTTTATTTGTCATTTATTTATTTTAATTGAATCTGAAAAATTTATGATTTTTCGTATTGCAAACGAGTACTTTCTGACCAAGAAAATTTGTAAAGAATTTATTTGTTATTTATTTTCTTTGTTTAAAGAAATTATTATTTTTTGTTCTAAAAACAAATTCTCTTTTTATTAATTTGTCTATGTTTTAAACTTTTACTTATTTTCTGATTGAGTGAGAGGCTTTCTGTCAAATACCAGTGTAAGTTTCTCTGTATAAGTATATTTATCTATAAGGAGAGAAAAGATCGAGAAAGCGTAGAGAGAAAGAAGGAAGAGTAGAAAGAGTAAGAAAGAAAGAGTAGAAAATAATCATTAGCATAAGAAGAAAAGCAAAAATCAAAAATTCAGCTTTTCTACTTTAAAAAAAGTTATTAATTAAAAAAATAACTTACAACAATTTAGAAAACGATTTTATAAACAAAGATACCATTTTTCATTCTCTCTTTACTCCTTTGCTGTTTTTTATTTTCAAAAAAAAATTGATTCGAATATTTTGCTTCCTCGTGAGGAAGTTTTGTAGTCGTTTAATTTACAAAATTTTTAAAAATCCTTTTGACAAATTTTCTTCTATATGGGACTATGTTATATAAGACCCTGAACAATTGTCCGGATGTATGTATGCGTGTGTGGGGATCCCGTTTTTTGTGAACACGATAACTCGAAGAGGTTTCAACGAATTCGGCTGAAAATTGCTAGGAATATTTATCATAAAAATATCTCGAAATGGATTGATGGACATTACAGTATATATTGTATGAGAGTTTATAGAGGTAATGACAATTGAAGCAAAAAAATTACCTTTTTTTATCAAAAATTTAGTTCTTTAATCAAAATTATATTCCAGTACAATAAGATTTTACTCATTTTTTTCAATAATCTTATCCGTTGCATTAAAACGGATCGATTGGTATATATAAAGTATATATTTTATTTGAATTTATAGAATTAAACATAATTAAAACCAAAAATTCGCACTTTTATTAGAAATTTATTTCCTTCTTAAAAATTATGTTGCTTTATAATAAAATGTTAATCTAGACTTAAAAACAATCTAAAAATCTTCATTTTATCAAGACGAATCGATTGATGTTTAAAAGAATATATTTTATTAGCATTAATAGAATTAAATAAAATGAAAAAATTCACTTTAAAGCAAATTTTTTGCTTATCGTAAAGAGGAAGCAAAATGTTCATGTAATGAACATCTTAATTCACAACTTGTTTTTATTTCAGAATAAAAAGTCAACAATTATAGTAAAATTTTAATAGAACTGCGCAATTATTCCGTCACTACTGCGCCTGTACCGGCAGTCAGTACCGTACCAGAGTTGGAAAGTCAGTACTGATTATTGTTATCATACCGGTATTACAGCAGTGTTGTGACACTACTATGGTTTAGCACTGATATAACACCAGCTATACCTTTTTTGTACTTCAGATAAGTAAAATATTTGGTTGAAATTGTAACATATTCAATTCTGCAAAATGCTGAATTGTTAATTTAAGAATTCTGTTCAATGCTAATAATTATTTTACACAAGAAAATAAATTTCTCTTCAAATAATATGGGATTGATTCAAGTGAATTGTGTCAAGTCTACACTGCGTATGGCTGTTCCATATCTATTAATACAATTCCGTGTAGAAATTTACCGTGGAAATGTATGAAAAAATGTCGAGTTGTGCTAGATTCAATCAAGCAACTAGATAAGAAAAATGGACAGTTCTGAACGTGGAATGTAACGCTAGCAACGTCAAGATTATGTACAATTATTTTGTCTAGTAAAATAAATCATTCCTAGCCAGTTCCTTGATATTAAAAAATATAGATAAATATAAAAAATATTTAAATAAGCAGTTTCTACCTACTCGGAATAATTGTTAGGTTTATAAATAATAAAAGAATATTTTTCAAGTTTTTCAATATTTTTCAAGTTTGTTTAACTTTTAAATAAACAAAAGAGTAATATAAAAGTAATTGTTATTATCACAATTTTGCTTCCTCGTGAGGAAGCTTTGTAGTCGTTTAATTTACAAAATTTTTAAAAATCCCTTTGACAAATTTACTTCTATATGGGACTATGTTATATAAGACCCTGAACAATTGTCCGGATGTATGTATGCGTGTGTGGGGATCCCGTTTTTTGTGAACACGATAACTCGAAGAGGTTTCAACGAATTCGGCTGAAAATTGCTAGGAATATTTATCATAAAAATATCTCGAAATGGATTGATGGACATTACAGTATATATTGTATGAGAGTTTATAGAGGTAATGACAATTGAAGCAAAAAAATTACCTTTTTTTATCAAAAATTTAGTTCTTTCATCAAAATTATATTCCAGTACAATAAGATTTTACTCATTTTTTTCAATAATCTTATCCGTTGCATTAAAACGGATCGATTGGTATATATAAAGTATATATTTTATTTGAATTTATAGAATTAAACATAATTAAAACCAAAAATTCGCACTTTTATTAGAAATTTATTTCCTTCTTAAAAATCATGTTGCCTTATAATAAAATGTTCCTCTTGACTTAAAAACAAACTAAAAATCTTCATTTTATCAAGACGAATCGATTGATGTTTAAAAGAATATATTTTATTAGCATTAATAGAATTAAATAAAATGAAAAAATTCACTTTAAAGCAAATTTTTTGCTTATCGTAAAGAGGAAGCCAAATGTTCATGTAATGAACATCTTAATTCACAACTTGTTTTATATTTCATTTATAGTAAATATTAAAAAAATCTTTTTAAATTTAAATTTTGGCACCAACTTTAAAACCATGTTTTATCTATTATTTTAATTTTTTTACTAGTTTATTGAATACGGTTTAATTAAACAAGTAATTTTAAACAAGAATCAATAACTTTTTTACATTTTGAAGCATTTTTCTATGTTTTTTATACATTTTCTAACAGCTAAAAAAGTTACATATTTCCGCACCTTCTCCACTTTACATTCATATTTTGAAAAAAAGTAATAAATATTTTAACATAATTCTTTTTATTTCGTTCCCTAGACATCATAAAGAATCATTCCTAAAAAAATCAATTTTTTCCAAAATTAGGCCGCAACGACTTTATTCGATATATAATGGTCTGACCCTATTCTTTGAAAAAAAATATTTTGAGAAATAGACATATTTTTGCTCTTTTACATCTTGTTACCTTTTTCAAGATACACTTTTTTGTAATTCTACATACAATATATACAATTTAAGATATAACTTATAAGTTTACAACTCAACTTAAAATTAAATTTTATTGTAACATATACTTAACATAGGGGAGACTGGGGCGAAAAGTTAAATTTTGCATAAATGATTTTTTTTGGCAATATAATCCGCTTAGATGCAAATATTTGTATATCAATATTGTAGGGCAACTTGTCCTCTACAACCTTCAATAAAAAAGTTCCTGATATTTTCGCATAAAATACATGTTTTGTCCTTTTTTGAAAATTTTGTTTTTTTTAACTTTTCGCCCCATGCTGGGGCGAAAAGTTAAATTCTATTTTTAGCCTACTAAAACTATTTTCTGATAAGTGATTTTTTTTGTTTATTTCATGTGAACGGTCTTTTTTTTGACAGACTACTTGCCCAATGTTAAATAAATAATTTTTAAACAAATAAACCTAAAAAAACGAAAAAATAAAATTTTAAATACATGTAAGAATACATTTAACTTTTCGCCCCAGGGTGCGTTTTTAGCTTTAACAACAAATATAAAAAAACTGACTAAAGATATTTAGCAAATACTTTTAGGTAGCTCTTCAGGGGACCCAAATAATGAAGTAAAAAAATCGCGGTGAGGATAAATGCAAAAAATATACTTAAAAGTTGATATTTTCTTTTTCGAAAAAATTTTCAAAAGAAGGTTGAAAAAAAACTTTCAATATAGACACCACAAAAATTAATAGAATTGCACACAACTCTGGACATTTATTTAGGGTGATAATACCCTTCTATAATTAAAATTACAATGCTCTAACTATTTCCGTTCGAAAGATAATGAATTTTAACGGTTTTGGCAGTTTAACTTTTCGCCCCAGTCTCCCCTACTATTTAACATTATACATACATACATACATTAGGGTGTCCGTTATTTACCAACTTGTTTATATTTCTTGCGAAGCCTCCAAAATTATTAGTTTACAATCTAAAACAAAATGTCAGACCAAAATAAACCCTTAATATTCACAATAAACCTTGCCCTAAAGACGATACATTTCCCATTTAAAATACATGGGATTTTGCTACTTTTTACAAATTAATTTTTTTTTCGTTAAATATTTAATTTTACATCAATGAAAAATATGTATTCTTATAGAAAATTTAACGCTCTAAAAAAAGTTTTCTTATGTTTTTTTATAAATTATCTCCTTTAAGAGTTATTTAAAGTCCTACACTGTAAATTTTAAGATTTTTGTACTTTTACGGCAAAATTATTATGAAAAGATCCATATCAAATCATGCAGGCATTCCGACGGTATAGATTGCGAATTATTTTCGCAATGACATATGTAATCCTACTCAAAAAATAATAAAATGCGTATTTTCTTTAATTTTGAATAGGATTCTGTTTGCACTTTTTACGAACATTTTAAGATTTTAGCAAAAAAATACTTTTTTGTATTTTCTTCTATAAAATTGTATAATTTTTATGTTTTGTTGCTCTTGGGGCTCATTTTTTTCTTTTATGTAAAATTACACAAAATAAAAAATATTAAAAAACAAGTGATACAAATTAAATTTTTAAAAAAATTTCTAAAAATGAACATCTTTTTTCTTTCTTTATTTTGAAGATTTATTGGTACTCATGTGTAGTATTTAACATAAAAATTCCATTTTGTATTTTTTTGTTTATCTATTATGAAACATTCACGTGTAGATTGACAGACCGAGGGAAGTATATATCTATATATTTTTCCTTTATTTTGATTTAAAAGCCCACTGCACGGTAAACTTCTGAAAATCCACGTGTTTCAAACATGAGAAATATCTTATACAGGTGTATTAAACATTTCTCATTCTTATGTAATGTGAATAGAAAGAATGTCTTTGTTTAAATTTAAAGGGACATTGTTTTCAAAATTTAAAGATCGTCTTACAATAAGGCACGCGCCAAACTATATTAACTGATAAGATCTGTTTTGACAATAAATAGTAATAGTATATATAAATGAAATTATGTAATCCAAATTTCTCTTTAATTAAATATTATATTTTATTTTTAAGAAAATTTGTCGCTTTGTAACCAAATTAAAGGTAATTCGGTAATTCAGCTTTTATTCTTTCTAAATTATCCACTACTAAATAAAATAATTTTGTTATCTTTCTTTCGTTGGATAAAAATTATAAAATATAAATTAATAAATTAAAAATTAAATCAACACAATTATTTAACTATAAAGAAATCTTTGCTTATGATATTGTTTATAAAAAAAATAATTTTGTAAGTTCGGTTGCTATAGTCTATATGAATTGACTCAGTAATAAACAAAATAAAAATAAATAATAATGTTCATTCACCTTTGTAAGTATTCTTTCTTCACTCAATAATATCAATAATTACAATATGTAAATTATTCCAAATTGATAAATCTATAAACAAAAATTAAATAAAATTTAATAATAAAATTTTATAAATCCTGCCTACAAAAGGTCAAGTTTTCCCTATTCCCTAAATTAAATGTTCTATCAATAATAAATATTCTTTAAAATTATAAATTTTTTCTAAATTTTGATTTATTTTGGATATGATAAAATTAGAATATCGAAAAATGATTAAAATTTATTTAATTCACATAATAAAATCTATTTATTTATCTGAAAAATTAACTAAAATAAATAATTCAAATGAATTAATTATTACCTATTATAAATAATAGTTTGGTGGGTTAGGTTCAATATTTATTGAATCTTTCAAACTGCCACATCGATATAGCCTATTACTATATGAATGCAGCTCATAAGAATATTCAATAAACTTACGATTTGCTTTTAACACCACTTAAAGATTCAGATTATGAGGTGGAACAAAGATTTCTCAATAGCCCCTCAACACCTTCACCATGGCTTGACTTTGTAGATTTATAAAATATATTTTAATTAAATAATCAATATATATATTTTTTAGGAAAGAATATGTTCTGTTTGTAGTGTATTATTCAGGTGGAACAAAGATTTCTCAATAGCCCCTGAATATTACATTTTTGTGTTATATGTATATGTTTGTGATGTTAAATGTGTATTATTCAGGTGGAACAAAGATTTCTCAATAGCCCCTGAATATTGCAGTTTTGTATATTACCTTTATAAATTTCTTCGAGATTTAGAGAGCGACACTTACTTTCTCAGGGTTTATATAGTCGCTATCCACCCCCAGTTTCGTAATTTTAGTGTAAATTTTAAAATCTAGATTAGTATGAGTTCTATTCTTTTCTCTGATTGACTAAAATTCAGAGCTTTCCCCTACCCTTTAAGGACGCTCATGTTTGCCATGCATTTTCTGCCCGCCAATTTTGTCCCACTCTCTACTTTTCGGAAAGCGTCTAATTTTTCTCGCCAATCATATTTAAATTTGCCATTGAAGATAGATATATATTTTCTCTCTTTCTTACCGCCAACGGATCTAACGTTTTCCGAAAACAATACCATTGTCTAGCTGTCAATCATTTATTTCTATAGAAATTATTTCATTTCTTAAATTTTAAATAATTCTTTAACTAATAAACTTTTATTAACTTTCTTTTTTAACAATAATTTCTATTAATTTTTCCATATTTTTTTATACTGATTTTGTCACAATTTGTTAATAATTATTAATTTTTTTATTAAAAAATTATAAATTTTATCTTTAAATAATTAGTATAATATTAAATAAAAAATATGTCATTTGTTGATAATAAAATATTTTTATAATTTTATGAACTTTGTTTTTTATAAACTTTTCCATTTTTCACTTTTAAGATATTAATTTCTTTTTTCACCTACCTTGGCCTTGGATCAGCTGAGCCTTTGCCATGTGTTAGTATGTACACTGTTTTTGTATATTTATCTCTAAATTATATGGAAGTGTGTTTCTTATATTTATATTTTCTTTTACTTATGAATCTATTTTTAATTAAACAATAATGTTGTTTTATATATTTTTATTTAATTAATTGTGACTATTGAAATACCATTTCAATTAAGAGAAAAAAATATTTTCAATTCTTTACTAAAAATTCAAAAATTTCGCAACTTTTCAGGTTTCTATTTTCGTACCATCGCTTATTTTTTTAAATTTTAACATCAGTTTGAAAAATTTTGTCAATAGTAAAGAATATTGATAATTAACATTATGTCCGAAAATTATGTTAATTATCTATATGATAATGATGATGTTCGAAAATGTTATTTATCCCAGTTAGTTCATTTAAGACGTTCAAATTTTTTAAACGAAGGTTAAAATTTTTTGTCAATAGAATTGAACATAACTTATTATGAGAGAATATTATTACCTGATTGAGTCGATTAATTAAAAGAAAAATTTCAACTATAAATAGAAATTTTTTTTTCTTTTGTAGATATTACCTCTGAAATATATGTAAATATATAATAAAATAATTCTTACGAACAAAAAAGTTGTTATGTTATTAAAAAAGCATATTTTTTAAAGAACTTAAAAAAGTAACATAAAAATTGTATTTATATATTCCATGTAAAAAAAATAAGTTGGATAATTTTTTCTTGCCTTTTGTAAAACATTGTTGATAGTACAAGTATAGAAACCTGAAAAGTTGCGAAATTTTTAAATTTTAAGTAAAAATTAAAAATAGTTTTTTCTCTTAATAGATAAACAAAAAAATACAAAATGGTATTTTTATGTTAAATACTACACATGAGTACCAATAAATCTTCAAAATAAAGAGAGAAAAAAGATGTCCATTTTTAGACATTTTTTTAAAATTTAATTTGTATCACTTGTTTTTTATTATTTTTTTTTTGCGTAATTTTACATAAAAGAAAAAAATGAGCCCCAAGAGCAACAAAAAATATAAAAATTTTGCAATTTTATAGAAGAAAATACAAAAAAGTAATTTTTTGCAAAAGTCTTAAAATATTTGTAAAATGTGCAAACAGAATCCTATTCAAAATTAAATAAAATACGCATTTTATTATTTTTTGAGTAGGATAACATATGTCATTGCGAAAATAATTCGCAATCTATACCGTCGGAATAAAAAAATCATAAGAAAACTTTTCTTTAGAACGTTAAATTTTCTATAAGAATATATATTTTATATTAATGTAAAATGAAATTTTAACGAAAAAAAATTAATTTGTAAACAGTAGCAAAAATCCATGTATTTTAAATGGGAAATGTATCGTCTGTGGGGCAAGGTTTATTGTGAATATTAAGGGTTTATTTTAGTCTGACATTTTATTTTAGATTGTGAACTAATAATTTAGGGGGCGTCGTAAGAAATATAAACAACTTGGTAAATAACAGACACCCTAACATACATTATACATATCATAATACATTTTAATGATGTTGATTTGAATTTCCTTATATACAAAAGTGATGAAACTATTACCGCTTGTGAGTGAAAAAATTAATATTTTAAGTGTGTATATTTAGTAACCAATCACAAAACAAAGATATATTCCTGGGAAAGTTTAAATTTCAAATTCCTTTTTGAAGTATTTCCAAAACATTAACATGAAATTTTGCAAATTAAAACAGATGATTTACTAAAATACCAATTACTGAATTATCTTAATTATATTATGCGTCTAGTTCTTGATGATTACATGTAGTACTGTCAAGTACGCAAAATAATACACACGTTTAGACCTGCCGAATGCAGGTCATTCGTTTCAGAAGAAGGAGAACAAACAAGACGAGAGGAAACAATCGAACAGGAAGTAGAAAAGGTAATTTTCGGTATTACTGGTAGATTAAAACATTTTATAAAGTATTGGACAAAAATTACCGATGATCCATTTATTCTTTATATTATTAAAGGTTATAAAATTCCATTTGCTTCTCCAATTTATCAAGCTCGTACGCCAACAGAGCCTTCAATGTCGTCTGATGAAGAAGAAAATACTAGTGTGGTAATAAATAAATTTTTAAAATACGGCGCTATTGAAGAATGTGACGAATGTAATGATCAATTTATATCATCTTACTTCCTAGTTCCAAAACCGGACGGTTCTTGCCGCTTTATTTTAAATTTAAAAAATTTAAATAAATTTATTCTACCTCCTCACTTTAAGATGGAGGATCTTCGTTCCACCAAAAATTTGTTGTCAAAGGGCGTATACATGAGTAAAATAGATCTCACAGATGCGTTTAATTTAGACCCAGTACACGAAGATTCCAGAAAATATTTGCAGTAAAGTGTATTCGAAACGCGTCGAGAGAGAAAAATGGATTGCTCTTTTACCTAATAATGACGATTATGATGGTTATATTAAAATTAAAAAGTATTTATTAGAAGATCTTATTTGGTGGAGAAATAATGTGTAGATTGGAATTAATCCAATAAGATTACAACATTATAATTGAATAATTTGTTCTGACGCGTCTAGAACAGGCTGGGGAGCAGAATCAAACGGGAAAACAGTAAGCGGTTTTTGGAATCAGGAAGATAAAAAATCACACATTAATTATCTTAAACTTCTAGCTGCTTTCTTTTCTTTAAAATGCTTTTCTAATAATGAACGTAATTGTGAAATCTTATTACGTATAGATAACACGACTAAATTAAGTGAACTTTCGCGTCAGATATGGCAATGGCGTGAGAGCCGAAAAATTTGTTTAACTGCTGCATATATAGCGTCTAAAGATAATGTAGACGCAGATTTAGCATCTAGAGTAAATAATATTGACACAGAATGGGAGCTTTCTCAAGTAGCTTCTAATAAAATAATTTCAAAATTTTGGACCCATCACAATTAATTTATTTGCTTCCTGAATAAATAAAAAGTGTGAAAAATTCTGTTCTCGATATCAAGACCCAGATGCAACAATAATAGATGCTTTTACCATTTCTTGAAAAGACGAAAATTTTTACGCCTTTTTACAAATTTTGTCGTCTTTGCGAAAGATAATAAATGACGAAGCCACGGGAATTATGGTTGTGCCATTATGGCCTACTCAACCATGGTATCCGCTCTTTGTGAGTTTATTGAAACAAACTTCCATAGTTTTCAAACCTTCTCTAGATTTGCTCTTATCTCCTTCCAGGGAAATCATTCACCCATTGGCCCGAAAACTTTCACTAGTTGCAGGGATTTTGTCCGGCAGGCGTTCTTAATTAAAGGAGCAACAGAAGATTCAGTGGAAATACTTCTGTCATATATGGAAAAACTCGAAACATTAGATAGTCTTAACCTTAAAGATTTATCTGAAATCACAGCTACTTTACTGATGTTAGTCACAGCTCATAGATTACAAACATTGGCATTAATTATTATCGAGAATACTGAAAAAAATACATTTTACGCTGAGAGAAAAAAAGTTTGCGTAGCTTCGATAATTTTGCAATATTTAAAAGTAACCAAACAGCTAAGAACACATGTAAAAAATTTATTTATCTCAACTGTTAAACCACATAAAGCTGTTACATCTCAGACAATTAGTCATTGGGTAAAGTCACTCCTTCAAAAAGCAGGAATAGATACAACGGAATACAGTGCATACAGCACAAAACATGCTTCAGTATCAGCAGCTTTAAGAAAAGGAATTGATGTGAGTACTATCAGGCGAACAGCTGGCTGAACTGACGGATCAAGCACATTTGCTAAATTTTATAATCGTCCAATTTAAAGTTCAAAAGAAAATTTCGCTTGTGCAATTTTGACAAAAAATTACCCCTACAGCACCGAAACTTTCCTAAATATTTATTAAATATTTACTTGCAATATTCGGCATATTTAACTGAAAAGTTTAGTGAAAATTGTGTAATGATTTATATGTCCCGATTAAATAAGTGTTTAGTGTGAACATTTCCTGAAGATTTTCGCCTAATTATAATTATAATTATAATTAGGCGAAGATTTCATTGAAATGTTCAGGAAAGTTTCGCGCTAAACACTTATTTAATCGGGACATATAAATTTTTACTAAACATTGCAATTAAATATTCCAAATATTGCAAATAAATATTTAATACATTTTTAGGAAAGTTTCGGTGCTGTGGGGGTAAGTTCATGGAATATATGTTTTTTGGTTACAATTTAAGTTCTTTGTTCATTGTTCTACTGTAATTACTAAATAAAATTCAAAGAAAGTTACCAAATACTCTAAACATCTACATGTAATCATCGAGAACTAGACGCATAATATAATTGATAGATCGAACGAGCCCGCCGAAGGCGGGCGACGTTCTATCCAGATTATATGTAGCGTCTAGTTCGAATATGATTAACTACCCACCCAAAATTCCTCCCTATATTATCACCCTGTAATCATCTTCAAAACTAAATGGTAACTTCAAAATAAATAAAAAAGAAAAAATGCTCTAAAAAATTTGAGGGGATATCCACGCGACCGACCAGGTGGCGCTGGAAGGCGCGGGAGTTTTCTTTCCAATTCAAACCCTAAACGTGTGTATTATTTCGCGTACTTGGCAGTACTACATCTTCGAACTAGACGCTACATATAATTAGGATCGAAAGTCGCCCGCCTTCGGCGGGTTCTTTTTATCTATCAATTTGTTATGAAACATTTATTTTTTAACCCTTAAATTGATAAATCTATAAACAAAAATTAAATAAAATTTAATAATAAAATTTTATAAATCCTGCCTACAAAAGGTCAAGTTTTCCCTATTCCCTAAATTAAATGTTCTATCAATAATAAATATTCTTTAAAATTATAAATTTTTTCTAAATTTTGATTTATTTTGGATATGATAAAATTAGAATATCGAAAAATGATCAAAATTTATTTAATTCACATAATAAAATCTATTTATTTATCTGAAAAATTAACTAAAATAAATAATTCAAATGAATTAATTATTACCTATTATAAATAATAGTTTGGTGGGTTAGGTTCAATATTTATTGAATCTTTCAAACTGCCACATCGATATAGCCTATTACTATATGAATGCAGCTCATAAGAATATTCAATAAACTTACGATTTGCTTTTAACACCACTTAAAGATTCAGATTATGAGGTGGAACAAAGATTTCTCAATAGCCCCTCAACACCTTCACCATGGCTTGACTTTGTAGATTTATAAAATATATTTTAATTAAATAATCAATATATATATTTTTTAGGAAAGAATATGTTCTGTTTGTAGTGTATTATTCAGGTGGAACAAAGATTTCTCAATAGCCCCTGAATATTACAGTTTTGTGTTATATGTATATGTTTGTGATGTTAAATGTGTATTATTCAGGTGGAACAAAGATTTCTCAATAGCCCCTGAATATTGCAGTTTTGTATATTACCTTTATAAATTTCTTCGAGATTTAGAGAGCGACACTTACTTTCTCAGGGTTTATATAGTCGCTATCCACCCCCAGTTTCGTAATTTTAGTGTAAATTTTAAAATCTAGATTAGTATGAGTTCTATTCTTTTCTCTGATTGACTAAAATTCAGAGCTTTCCCCTACCCTTTAAGGACGCTCATGTTTGCCATGCATTTTCTGCCCGCCAATTTTGTCCCACTCTCTACTTTTCGGAAAGCGTCTAATTTTTCTCGCCAATCATATTTAAATTTGCCATTGAAGATAGATATATATTTTCTCTCTTTCTTACCGCCAACGGATCTAACGTTTTCCGAAAACAATACCATTGTCTAGCTGTCAATCATTTATTTCTATAGAAATTATTTCATTTCTTAAATTTTAAATAATTCTTTAACTAATAAACTTTTATTAACTTTCTTTTTTAACAATAATTTCTATTAATTTTTCCATATTTTTTTATACTGATTTTGTCACAATTTGTTAATAATTATTAATTTTTTTATTAAAAAATTATAAATTTTATCTTTAAATAATTAGTATAATATTAAATAAAAAATATGTCATTTGTTGATAATAAAATATTTTTATAATTTTATGAACTTTGTTTTTTATAAACTTTTCCATTTTTCACTTTTAAGATATTAATTTCTTTTTTCACCTACCTTGGCCTTGGATCAGCTGAGCCTTTGCCATGTGTTAGTATGTACACTGTTTTTGTATATTTATCTCTAAATTATATGGAAGTGTGTTTCTTATATTTATATTTTCTTTTACTTATGAATCTATTTTTAATTAAACAATAATGTTGTTTTATATATTTTTATTTAATTAATTGTGACTATTGAAATACCATTTCAATTAAGAGAAAAAAATATTTTCAATTCTTTACTAAAAATTCAAAAATTTCGCAACTTTTCAGGTTTCTATTTTCGTACCATCGCTTATTTTTTTAAATTTTAACATCAGTTTGAAAAATTTTGTCAATAGTAAAGAATATTGATAATTAACATTATGTCCGAAAATTATGTTAATTATCTATATGATAATGATGATGTTCGAAAATGTTATTTATCCCAGTTAGTTCATTTAAGACGTTCAAATTTTTTAAACGAAGGTTAAAATTTTTTGTCAATAGAATTGAACATAACTTATTATGAGAGAATATTATTACCTGATTGAGTCGATTAATTAAAAGAAAAATTTCAACTATAAATAGAAATTTTTTTTTCTTTTGTAGATATTACCTCTGAAATATATGTAAATATATAATAAAATAATTCTTACGAACAAAAAAGTTGTTATGTTATTAAAAAAGCATATTTTTTAAAGAACTTAAAAAAGTAACATAAAAATTGTATTTATATATTCCATGTAAAAAAAATAAGTTGGATAATTTTTTCTTGCCTTTTGTAAAACATTGTTGATAGTACAAGTATAGAAACCTGAAAAGTTGCGAAATTTTTAAATTTTAAGTAAAAATTAAAAATAGTTTTTTCTCTTAATAGATAAACAAAAAAATACAAAATGGTATTTTTATGTTAAATACTACACATGAGTACCAATAAATCTTCAAAATAAAGAGAGAAAAAAGATGTCCATTTTTAGACATTTTTTTAAAATTTAATTTGTATCACTTGTTTTTTATTATTTTTTTTTTGCGTAATTTTACATAAAAGAAAAAAATGAGCCCCAAGAGCAACAAAAAATATAAAAATTTTGCAATTTTATAGAAGAAAATACAAAAAAGTAATTTTTTGCAAAAGTCTTAAAATATTTGTAAAATGTGCAAACAGAATCCTATTCAAAATTAAATAAAATACGCATTTTATTATTTTTTGAGTAGGATAACATATGTCATTGCGAAAATAATTCGCAATCTATACCGTCGGAATAAAAAAATCATAAGAAAACTTTTCTTTAGAACGTTAAATTTTCTATAAGAATATATATTTTATATTAATGTAAAATGAAATTTTAACGAAAAAAAATTAATTTGTAAACAGTAGCAAAAATCCATGTATTTTAAATGGGAAATGTATCGTCTGTGGGGCAAGGTTTATTGTGAATATTAAGGGTTTATTTTAGTCTGACATTTTATTTTAGATTGTGAACTAATAATTTAGGGGGCGTCGTAAGAAATATAAACAACTTGGTAAATAACAGACACCCTAACATACATTATACATATCATAATACATTTTAATGATGTTGATTTGAATTTCCTTATATACAAAAGTGATGAAACTATTACCGCTTGTGAGTGAAAAAATTAATATTTTAAGTGTGTATATTTAGTAACCAATCACAAAACAAAGATATATTCCTGGGAAAGTTTAAATTTCAAATTCCTTTTTGAAGTATTTCCAAAACATTAACATGAAATTTTGCAAATTAAAACAGATGATTTACTAAAATACCAATTACTGAATTATCTTAATTATATTATGCGTCTAGTTCTTGATGATTACATGTAGTACTGTCAAGTACGCAAAATAATACACACGTTTAGACCTGCCGAATGCAGGTCATTCGTTTCAGAAGAAGGAGAACAAACAAGACGAGAGGAAACAATCGAACAGGAAGTAGAAAAGGTAATTTTCGGTATTACTGGTAGATTAAAACATTTTATAAAGTATTGGACAAAAATTACCGATGATCCATTTATTCTTTATATTATTAAAGGTTATAAAATTCCATTTGCTTCTCCAATTTATCAAGCTCGTACGCCAACAGAGCCTTCAATGTCGTCTGATGAAGAAGAAAATACTAGTGTGGTAATAAATAAATTTTTAAAATACGGCGCTATTGAAGAATGTGACGAATGTAATGATCAATTTATATCATCTTACTTCCTAGTTCCAAAACCGGACGGTTCTTGCCGCTTTATTTTAAATTTAAAAAATTTAAATAAATTTATTCTACCTCCTCACTTTAAGATGGAGGATCTTCGTTCCACCAAAAATTTGTTGTCAAAGGGCGTATACATGAGTAAAATAGATCTCACAGATGCGTTTAATTTAGACCCAGTACACGAAGATTCCAGAAAATATTTGCAGTAAAGTGTATTCGAAACGCGTCGAGAGAGAAAAATGGATTGCTCTTTTACCTAATAATGACGATTATGATGGTTATATTAAAATTAAAAAGTATTTATTAGAAGATCTTATTTGGTGGAGAAATAATGTGTAGATTGGAATTAATCCAATAAGATTACAACATTATAATTGAATAATTTGTTCTGACGCGTCTAGAACAGGCTGGGGAGCAGAATCAAACGGGAAAACAGTAAGCGGTTTTTGGAATCAGGAAGATAAAAAATCACACATTAATTATCTTAAACTTCTAGCTGCTTTCTTTTCTTTAAAATGCTTTTCTAATAATGAACGTAATTGTGAAATCTTATTACGTATAGATAACACGACTAAATTAAGTGAACTTTCGCGTCAGATATGGCAATGGCGTGAGAGCCGAAAAATTTGTTTAACTGCTGCATATATAGCGTCTAAAGATAATGTAGACGCAGATTTAGCATCTAGAGTAAATAATATTGACACAGAATGGGAGCTTTCTCAAGTAGCTTCTAATAAAATAATTTCAAAATTTTGGACCCATCACAATTAATTTATTTGCTTCCTGAATAAATAAAAAGTGTGAAAAATTCTGTTCTCGATATCAAGACCCAGATGCAACAATAATAGATGCTTTTACCATTTCTTGAAAAGACGAAAATTTTTACGCCTTTTTACAAATTTTGTCGTCTTTGCGAAAGATAATAAATGACGAAGCCACGGGAATTATGGTTGTGCCATTATGGCCTACTCAACCATGGTATCCGCTCTTTGTGAGTTTATTGAAACAAACTTCCATAGTTTTCAAACCTTCTCTAGATTTGCTCTTATCTCCTTCCAGGGAAATCATTCACCCATTGGCCCGAAAACTTTCACTAGTTGCAGGGATTTTGTCCGGCAGGCGTTCTTAATTAAAGGAGCAACAGAAGATTCAGTGGAAATACTTCTGTCATATATGGAAAAACTCGAAACATTAGATAGTCTTAACCTTAAAGATTTATCTGAAATCACAGCTACTTTACTGATGTTAGTCACAGCTCATAGATTACAAACATTGGCATTAATTATTATCGAGAATACTGAAAAAAATACATTTTACGCTGAGAGAAAAAAAGTTTGCGTAGCTTCGATAATTTTGCAATATTTAAAAGTAACCAAACAGCTAAGAACACATGTAAAAAATTTATTTATCTCAACTGTTAAACCACATAAAGCTGTTACATCTCAGACAATTAGTCATTGGGTAAAGTCACTCCTTCAAAAAGCAGGAATAGATACAACGGAATACAGTGCATACAGCACAAAACATGCTTCAGTATCAGCAGCTTTAAGAAAAGGAATTGATGTGAGTACTATCAGGCGAACAGCTGGCTGAACTGACGGATCAAGCACATTTGCTAAATTTTATAATCGTCCAATTTAAAGTTCAAAAGAAAATTTCGCTTGTGCAATTTTGACAAAAAATTACCCCTACAGCACCGAAACTTTCCTAAATATTTATTAAATATTTACTTGCAATATTCGGCATATTTAACTGAAAAGTTTAGTGAAAATTGTGTAATGATTTATATGTCCCGATTAAATAAGTGTTTAGTGTGAACATTTCCTGAAGATTTTCGCCTAATTATAATTATAATTATAATTAGGCGAAGATTTCATTGAAATGTTCAGGAAAGTTTCGCGCTAAACACTTATTTAATCGGGACATATAAATTTTTACTAAACATTGCAATTAAATATTCCAAATATTGCAAATAAATATTTAATACATTTTTAGGAAAGTTTCGGTGCTGTGGGGGTAAGTTCATGGAATATATGTTTTTTGGTTACAATTTAAGTTCTTTGTTCATTGTTCTACTGTAATTACTAAATAAAATTCAAAGAAAGTTACCAAATACTCTAAACATCTACATGTAATCATCGAGAACTAGACGCATAATATAATTGATAGATCGAACGAGCCCGCCGAAGGCGGGCGACGTTCTATCCAGATTATATGTAGCGTCTAGTTCGAATATGATTAACTACCCACCCAAAATTCCTCCCTATATTATCACCCTGTAATCATCTTCAAAACTAAATGGTAACTTCAAAATAAATAAAAAAGAAAAAATGCTCTAAAAAATTTGAGGGGATATCCACGCGACCGACCAGGTGGCGCTGGAAGGCGCGGGAGTTTTCTTTCCAATTCAAACCCTAAACGTGTGTATTATTTCGCGTACTTGGCAGTACTACATCTTCGAACTAGACGCTACATATAATTAGGATCGAAAGTCGCCCGCCTTCGGCGGGTTCTTTTTATCTATCAATTTGTTATGAAACATTTATTTTTTAACCCTTAAATTGATAAATCTATAAACAAAAATTAAATAAAATTTAATAATAAAATTTTATAAATCCTGCCTACAAAAGGTCAAGTTTTCCCTATTCCCTAAATTAAATGTTCTATCAATAATAAATATTCTTTAAAATTATAAATTTTTTCTAAATTTTGATTTATTTTGGATATGATAAAATTAGAATATCGAAAAATGATCAAAATTTATTTAATTCACATAATAAAATCTATTTATTTATCTGAAAAATTAACTAAAATAAATAATTCAAATGAATTAATTATTACCTATTATAAATAATAGTTTGGTGGGTTAGGTTCAATATTTATTGAATCTTTCAAACTGCCACATCGATATAGCCTATTACTATATGAATGCAGCTCATAAGAATATTCAATAAACTTACGATTTGCTTTTAACACCACTTAAAGATTCAGATTATGAGGTGGAACAAAGATTTCTCAATAGCCCCTCAACACCTTCACCATGGCTTGACTTTGTAGATTTATAAAATATATTTTAATTAAATAATCAATATATATATTTTTTAGGAAAGAATATGTTCTGTTTGTAGTGTATTATTCAGGTGGAACAAAGATTTCTCAATAGCCCCTGAATATTACAGTTTTGTGTTATATGTATATGTTTGTGATGTTAAATGTGTATTATTCAGGTGGAACAAAGATTTCTCAATAGCCCCTGAATATTGCAGTTTTGTATATTACCTTTATAAATTTCTTCGAGATTTAGAGAGCGACACTTACTTTCTCAGGGTTTATATAGTCGCTATCCACCCCCAGTTTCGTAATTTTAGTGTAAATTTTAAAATCTAGATTAGTATGAGTTCTATTCTTTTCTCTGATTGACTAAAATTCAGAGCTTTCCCCTACCCTTTAAGGACGCTCATGTTTGCCATGCATTTTCTGCCCGCCAATTTTGTCCCACTCTCTACTTTTCGGAAAGCGTCTAATTTTTCTCGCCAATCATATTTAAATTTGCCATTGAAGATAGATATATATTTTCTCTCTTTCTTACCGCCAACGGATCTAACGTTTTCCGAAAACAATACCATTGTCTAGCTGTCAATCATTTATTTCTATAGAAATTATTTCATTTCTTAAATTTTAAATAATTCTTTAACTAATAAACTTTTATTAACTTTCTTTTTTAACAATAATTTCTATTAATTTTTCCATATTTTTTTATACTGATTTTGTCACAATTTGTTAATAATTATTAATTTTTTTATTAAAAAATTATAAATTTTATCTTTAAATAATTAGTATAATATTAAATAAAAAATATGTCATTTGTTGATAATAAAATATTTTTATAATTTTATGAACTTTGTTTTTTATAAACTTTTCCATTTTTCACTTTTAAGATATTAATTTCTTTTTTCACCTACCTTGGCCTTGGATCAGCTGAGCCTTTGCCATGTGTTAGTATGTACACTGTTTTTGTATATTTATCTCTAAATTATATGGAAGTGTGTTTCTTATATTTATATTTTCTTTTACTTATGAATCTATTTTTAATTAAACAATAATGTTGTTTTATATATTTTTATTTAATTAATTGTGACTATTGAAATACCATTTCAATTAAGAGAAAAAAATATTTTCAATTCTTTACTAAAAATTCAAAAATTTCGCAACTTTTCAGGTTTCTATTTTCGTACCATCGCTTATTTTTTTAAATTTTAACATCAGTTTGAAAAATTTTGTCAATAGTAAAGAATATTGATAATTAACATTATGTCCGAAAATTATGTTAATTATCTATATGATAATGATGATGTTCGAAAATGTTATTTATCCCAGTTAGTTCATTTAAGACGTTCAAATTTTTTAAACGAAGGTTAAAATTTTTTGTCAATAGAATTGAACATAACTTATTATGAGAGAATATTATTACCTGATTGAGTCGATTAATTAAAAGAAAAATTTCAACTATAAATAGAAATTTTTTTTTCTTTTGTAGATATTACCTCTGAAATATATGTAAATATATAATAAAATAATTCTTACGAACAAAAAAGTTGTTATGTTATTAAAAAAGCATATTTTTTAAAGAACTTAAAAAAGTAACATAAAAATTGTATTTATATATTCCATGTAAAAAAAATAAGTTGGATAATTTTTTCTTGCCTTTTGTAAAACATTGTTGATAGTACAAGTATAGAAACCTGAAAAGTTGCGAAATTTTTAAATTTTAAGTAAAAATTAAAAATAGTTTTTTCTCTTAATAGATAAACAAAAAAATACAAAATGGTATTTTTATGTTAAATACTACACATGAGTACCAATAAATCTTCAAAATAAAGAGAGAAAAAAGATGTCCATTTTTAGACATTTTTTTAAAATTTAATTTGTATCACTTGTTTTTTATTATTTTTTTTTTTGCGTAATTTTACATAAAAGAAAAAAATGAGCCCCAAGAGCAACAAAAAATATAAAAATTTTGCAATTTTATAGAAGAAAATACAAAAAAGTAATTTTTTGCAAAAGTCTTAAAATATTTGTAAAATGTGCAAACAGAATCCTATTCAAAATTAAATAAAATACGCATTTTATTATTTTTTGAGTAGGATAACATATGTCATTGCGAAAATAATTCGCAATCTATACCGTCGGAATAAAAAAATCATAAGAAAACTTTTCTTTAGAACGTTAAATTTTCTATAAGAATATATATTTTATATTAATGTAAAATGAAATTTTAACGAAAAAAAATTAATTTGTAAACAGTAGCAAAAATCCATGTATTTTAAATGGGAAATGTATCGTCTGTGGGGCAAGGTTTATTGTGAATATTAAGGGTTTATTTTAGTCTGACATTTTATTTTAGATTGTGAACTAATAATTTAGGGGGCGTCGTAAGAAATATAAACAACTTGGTAAATAACAGACACCCTAACATACATTATACATATCATAATACATTTTAATGATGTTGATTTGAATTTCCTTATATACAAAAGTGATGAAACTATTACCGCTTGTGAGTGAAAAAATTAATATTTTAAGTGTGTATATTTAGTAACCAATCACAAAACAAAGATATATTCCTGGGAAAGTTTAAATTTCAAATTCCTTTTTGAAGTATTTCCAAAACATTAACATGAAATTTTGCAAATTAAAACAGATGATTTACTAAAATACCAATTACTGAATTATCTTAATTATATTATGCGTCTAGTTCTTGATGATTACATGTAGTACTGTCAAGTACGCAAAATAATACACACGTTTAGAGTTTGAATTTGAAAGAAAACTCCCGCGCCTTCTAGCGCTACCTGGTCGGTCGCGTGGATAGCCTCTCATATTGTTTTGTTGTGTGAAATAAAATACACGTGCGGAAACGAAATAAATCTTTAAAATCCTTTAAATTGTAGTTTTTTGTTAAAAAAAAAGAAAATAGGAAAATCGAAGAAAAGAAGTCGGTCTCGGTCGAGAGACGATGATAGAGGTAAAAAAAAGTACAAAGAAAAGGTTAAAAATGATTGAAGAACAGATAGTTAACCTCACAAATGGTTGGAAAGAATTCGTAAAAAATCAGAATCATACAACGAATAACAACTCCACAGATGTTGTTATTGAAGGTAAGATCTTTATGAAATACGTAAAAATTCTTTTAATACAACTCACTTCCACACGAAGAAGTTGCAAAAGGCTATCTCCACATGAAAAATGCCTGTTCCATACGAACACACACACACACATATAGGTACAGCTCAACACGAGCTCGTCTCCTATTAATCGGTCACAGTACTGATTATCAAAATAAAATAAAAATATGTAAGTCAATAAAGATTTCCTTTTATTTTTTTTCAGACAAAGACAATGTTTCTACTGATAAGGTATCAGAGTCTCAAATAGAGCCTGAAATAGAAAAAACAGAAAAAGAAATTTCACTGCCAACAGAATTTGACGAAGATCCTAACTTAAAAAACACTGTTCGAGATTTCAATACGAAAATTTTCGAGCTGTTCGGAGAGGAAATTCCTTCTCAAAACAACACCGTTAAAATAAATGAAGGAGTTAATAATTGGTGGAGTGACTGGATGGGAAAAGGCTTGTCCGCCGAAAAGAGAAAAGAAGTCTCAAAAAGATATGAGAGTAACAGTGACATTGTGACTGAAGCTCCCAAAGTTAATTTAGAAATACAGAGACATTTGTCGGACATTGCCAAAAAACGTGATCAACATTTTCTCGATACACAAAATTGTGTAGGTTCAGCTATTTTAGCTTTAGCATCAGCGGTATCAATGGCAGTTGATGATTCTACATAAACAATTGACTTCGAACATATACTGAAACTTATTTGGGACGCTGAAAAGATTATGTCTGATGTCTTCTTCCAACAGACTGTAGCAAGAAAATCTTTTATTACTCCTTTTTTGGATAAAGAAATAAAAACAACTCTCGATGCAACAACATCAGATCAATGCTTCTATGGAAAAAATTTAATCGATCAATTTAAAGAAGCAAAATCAATCATAAAAGCAGCTTCATCCCTTAAACCTGCAGAAAAAAATGTTAAAAAATCGCAATCAAAAAACTGGCAGGGCCCACCTATGAGGTTTTCTCAGGTGGGCAGTCAATTTCGGAGAAAATTTTTCAATCCGAGATTCAAACCCAAGCCGAATGCAGGTCATTCGTTTCAGAAGAAGGAGAACAAACAAGACGAGAGGAAACAATCGAACAGGAAGTAGAAAAGGTAATTTTCGGTATTACTGGTAGATTAAAACATTTTATAAAGTATTGGACAAAAATTACCGATGATCCATTTATTCTTTATATTATTAAAGGTTATAAAATTCCATTTGCTTCTCCAATTTATCAAGCTCGTACGCCAACAGAGCCTTCAATGTCGTCTGATGAAGAAGAAAATACTAGTGTGGTAATAAATAAATTTTTAAAAAACGGCGCTATTGAAGAATGTGACGAATGTAATGATCAATTTATATCATCTTACTTCCTAGTTCCAAAACCGGACGGTTCTTGCCGCTTTATTTTAAATTTAAAAAATTTAAATAAATTTATTCTACCTCCTCACTTTAAGATGGAGGATCTTCGTTCCACCAAAAATTTGTTGTCAAAGGGCGTATACATGAGTAAAATAGATCTCACAGATGCGTTTAATTTAGACCCAGTACACGAAGATTCCAGAAAATATTTGCAGTAAAGTGTATTCGAAACGCGTCGAGAGAGAAAAATGGATTGCTCTTTTACCTAATAATGACGATTATGATGGTTATATTAAAATTAAAAAGTATTTATTAGAAGATCTTATTTGGTGGAGAAATAATGTGTAGATTGGAATTAATCCAATAAGATTACAACATTATAATTGAATAATTTGTTCTGACGCGTCTAGAACAGGCTGGGGAGCAGAATCAAACGGGAAAACAGTAAGCGGTTTTTGGAATCAGGAAGATAAAAAATCACACATTAATTATCTTAAACTTCTAGCTGCTTTCTTTTCTTTAAAATGCTTTTCTAATAATGAACGTAATTGTGAAATCTTATTACGTATAGATAACACGACTAAATTAAGTGAACTTTCGCGTCAGATATGGCAATGGCGTGAGAGCCGAAAAATTTGTTTAACTGCTGCATATATAGCGTCTAAAGATAATGTAGACGCAGATTTAGCATCTAGAGTAAATAATATTGACACAGAATGGGAGCTTTCTCAAGTAGCTTCTAATAAAATAATTTCAAAATTTTGGACCCATCACAATTAATTTATTTGCTTCCTGAATAAATAAAAAGTGTGAAAAATTCTGTTCTCGATATCAAGACCCAGATGCAACAATAATAGATGCTTTTACCATTTCTTGAAAAGACGAAAATTTTTACGCCTTTTTACAAATTTTGTCGTCTTTGCGAAAGATAATAAATGACGAAGCCACGGGAATTATGGTTGTGCCATTATGGCCTACTCAACCATGGTATCCGCTCTTTGTGAGTTTATTGAAACAAACTTCCATAGTTTTCAAACCTTCTCTAGATTTGCTCTTATCTCCTTCCAGGGAAATCATTCACCCATTGGCCCGAAAACTTTCACTAGTTGCAGGGATTTTGTCCGGCAGGCGTTCTTAATTAAAGGAGCAACAGAAGATTCAGTGGAAATACTTCTGTCATATATGGAAAAACTCGAAACATTAGATAGTCTTAACCTTAAAGATTTATCTGAAATCACAGCTACTTTACTGATGTTAGTCACAGCTCATAGATTACAAACATTGGCATTAATTATTATCGAGAATACTGAAAAAAATACATTTTACGCTGAGAGAAAAAAAGTTTGCGTAGCTTCGATAATTTTGCAATATTTAAAAGTAACCAAACAGCTAAGAACACATGTAAAAAATTTATTTATCTCAACTGTTAAACCACATAAAGCTGTTACATCTCAGACAATTAGTCATTGGGTAAAGTCACTCCTTCAAAAAGCAGGAATAGATACAACGGAATACAGTGCATACAGCACAAAACATGCTTCAGTATCAGCAGCTTTAAGAAAAGGAATTGATGTGAGTACTATCAGGCGAACAGCTGGCTGAACTGACGGATCAAGCACATTTGCTAAATTTTATAATCGTCCAATTTAAAGTTCAAAAGAAAATTTCGCTTGTGCAATTTTGACAAAAAATTACCCCTACAGCACCGAAACTTTCCTAAATATTTATTAAATATTTACTTGCAATATTCGGCATATTTAACTGAAAAGTTTAGTGAAAATTGTGTAATGATTTATATGTCCCGATTAAATAAGTGTTTAGTGTGAACATTTCCTGAAGATTTTCGCCTAATTATAATTATAATTATAATTAGGCGAAGATTTCATTGAAATGTTCAGGAAAGTTTCGCGCTAAACACTTATTTAATCGGGACATATAAATTTTTACTAAACATTGCAATTAAATATTCCAAATATTGCAAATAAATATTTAATACATTTTTAGGAAAGTTTCGGTGCTGTGGGGGTAAGTTCATGGAATATATGTTTTTTGGTTACAATTTAAGTTCTTTGTTCATTGTTCTACTGTAATTACTAAATAAAATTCAAAGAAAGTTACCAAATACTCTAAACATCTACATGTAATCATCGAGAACTAGACGCATAATATAATTGATAGATCGAACGAGCCCGCCAAAGGCGGGCGACGTTCTATCCAGATTATATGTAGCGTCTAGTTCGAATATGATTAACTACCCACCCAAAATTCCTCCCTATATTATCACCCTGTAATCATCTTCAAAACTAAATGGTAACTTCAAAATAAATAAAAAAGAAAAAATGCTCTAAAAAATTTGAGGGGATATCCACGCGACCGACCAGGTGGCGCTGGAAGGCGCGGGAGTTTTCTTTCCAATTCAAACTCTAAACGTGTGTATTATTTCGCGTACTTGACAGTACTACATCTTCGAACTAGACGCTACATATAATTAGGATCGAAAGTCGCCCGCCTTCGGCGGGTTCTTTTTATCTATCAATTTGTTATGAAACATTTATTTTTTAACCCTTAAACCGCACCCTTGGTGTGCGACACCCATGTTCTAGTTTTTTATTCTAATATTTCGGTTAAATTCGTAAAAATGGAACATGTATTGATATTAGACAGTACCACTCATCTCAACCATTTTGCCTATGTTTTATTAGACAACATTATGCTTCTAGTTCTAAATTATGAATTATTATATTTTAACAAATATTTTATTAATGAATACAGAAATTATTGCTTTAAAAAAATTTAATTCAATAGCATCAGTGCTATTGAACCAACAGTATTTTTTTCTCAGTGTGGTATTCGAAAGTTTCTTGGGTCCCCGCGTAGAAATGAAAGTATGGTCAAAAGATGGCAAAGTATGGGAAAGTGTGGGTAAAGAATAGCGAAATGTGGCACTAAGTTTGACAAAGTATGGCAAAGTATTGCTAAGGAGCGAATCCCATGGTTTAACTATGGCAGCAACACAGAAAAAAATAAGTGTTAAATGTGTTGCGTGTAGTTTTCAGATTATGTTGTTTTAACACAATTTTTGTGTTATTTTAACCCCATTTAAAATGTATATTACTTTAACACCCTCTAGTGTTAATTTAACAGTCTCTATTGTTATTTTAACACCAATGTAGTGTTAAAACCACACAGCGTCGGTTAAAAATGTTGCGTGTAGTTTTAACACTACTTTTAGTGTTAAAATAACACTTCTTTTTTCTTGTGAACAAAAATCAATTTTTCATTAAACAAAATAATAAAAAACACAAAAACTTTAAATATGTTTCATTTTTAAACTATAAACAAAGTGAGGCATAAACAAAAATTATTTTTTAAATGGTTTTATTAATTTAACTGTTAAAATGAACTATGGGCAAAGTATGGCGAACCATGGGATGAAAAATAAACTATTTTCTATACATTTTCGAACTATGGGCAAAAGATGGCGAACTATGGGATGAAAAATAAACTATTTTCTATACATTTTCGAACTATGGGCTTTAAGATGGCGAACTATGGGATGAAAAAAAACTATTTTCTATAGATTTTAGAACTATGGACGAAGTGTGGCGAACAATGGGAAGAAATTTTTCTTTATTAGGGGAGCGCTGTTAGAATTGGACAGGTGTTAGGGTTGAGCCATCGCGTTTATTTAGTTTTATCACACTAGCGCCATCTGTTTTTGTACTTAAATTCTTGCTACTAATGCCAGTCAACTTTTCACATTAGTTTCAGTCAAGTATACGAACGTTCACTTTTTTGCGAGTCATTGTTATACGCTCAACAGAAACTTTTTTGTGGTGTTAAAAAAAATTTTTTAATTAAAAAATTTGTATATCATTCTTAAGAAATAAAATATCTAATGTTATGCAAAAATGCACAATATGGGATTTTATTTTAATTCTATGGTTCCTTTCTTCATTTTCAAGTGTCATTCTATTATTTGAAGGACATTTTTAACCATTTACCTAAATATTTCATTGATTTTCTACAGTGGCTCAACCCTTACACCCATGTTCAACCCTTACAACATTATTTTTTTTTTAAATTGCTTATAACTTTGAAACTTTTGGCCTAATTTTTTTTTCAATGTACAGCAAAAACATTGCATTTGAGTTGATCTTTCCAACAATATGCGCGAAAACGTGAAATTCGCACTGCAGAGGAAGTTATGAAGAAAATTCAAAACTATGTCCAACCCTGACATCACTCCCCTATATTTAAAGTATGTACAAAGGATGGCGAATTTTTGAAGGTAGATATAAGTTTTTTATATTTTTAAACTATGATCTTTAGATTATATATATATATATATATACTTTCTATAATTCGCCATCCTTTGTACATACTTTAAATATATAAAGAAAAATTTCATTCCATAGTTCGCCATCTTATGTCCATAGTTCGAAAATGTATAGAAAATAAGTTTTCTTTCATCCCATAGTTCGCCATCTTTTGCCCATAATTCATTTTAACATTAAATTAAAAAAACCATTTAAAAAATAATTTTTGTATATGCCTCACTTTGTTTATGGTTTAAAAATGAAAAATATTTAAAGTTTTTGTGTTTTTGCTTCCTCATAAGGAAGCTTTGCATTCGTGACGATATTCAATTTTTCAAAACATGGTTATATGGACTCATTTTCATCTAGGATATATGTATATTAAATTCTGAGCAAATGTCCAGATGTATGTGTTTATGTGTGTGTATGTATGTGTGTGTATGTGTGTGTCACAAAAAATTGTGTACAAATTATCTCAAACAAATTTTAATGGATTGCCCTAAAATTTTGCAGGTTTATTGCAGTCATTAATACCTAAAATCTGACACAAGGATTTACAAATTTATCAAAAAAAAAATTTTATACAATTTTTTCAAAATTTTGAAAAAATTTTTTTTTGTATTTTTTGAAATAACTTTTTTATTTATTAATATTTTCATAAATTATTCTCAAAATTATATTTCTGACAAAAAAACGAATCAATTGATATATACAAAGTGCACATTTCATAAAAATTTATAAAATTAATCAATATTTTTCTTTTTCACAAAAAATTCAAATTTTGTGTTTTTGGAAATATTACCTTAATATATTAAAATTAAATTAAGCAATTGGTTTATAATATTTTGAGGAAGCGAAATGGTCATTAAATGAACAACTTGTTTATTATTTTGTTTGGTGAAAAATTGATTTATGTTGCTGCCATAGTTAAACCATGGGATTCGCTCCTTAGCAATAGTTTGCCATACTTTGTCAAACTTAGTGCCACATTTCGCTATACTTACCCACACTTTCCCATACTTTGCCATCTTTTGCCCATACTTTCATTTCCACGCAGGGTCGCTGTTATTACGAATCTGTGGCCAGTTTTCAAAAGTTTAAAATGGCGGATAGTCTTCTTCTTTCTTCATTAGTGGCCTATTGCAGAGCATACAGCCATTTCTATTTGTGAGCATACTATATCTATTAGCTATAGTTCATATACCACGAACTACCAATATTGTGAGCGTTTAATAAGATTACTTTAAGGTGCCCACCACACTGTTTGAGCAAAATTGTAGCAAAAGAGCTCTTATCACATGGTGTTAAATTAAAACACAAAGTAAAGTAAATTGAAAAAATTGAAAAAAAGGGGAAAAAAACAAACCAAAAATCAATCAAAAAGAAAAAAATCAAAACCAAACAAAAACAGAAAAAGTTATATCCAAACAAAAGGAAAAAAAGAAAAAAAAACAAATTCGAATTCCAAACATCAGTGGCATACGCCACCCACACTAGAGCGCCATCTTAGGCCCAGGCTACTAAGTTCACCCAGGGGGAGGATTGACAAAGTGCGGAAAATAGAATACACCACCGCTTGCAGGAATAAGATAAGACAAAATGAAAACTAAACTCAAAATAAACATATGTAAAACAAAAAAAAAGAAAACGAAACTTAAGATTAAGAATAAATTAAGTCAACCAAAACAAAAGAAAAAAAATCAAAGCTGAAATTCGTAAACCCAGAGCACATATTAATATAAAAAAAACTCAAACACTCAGCACATCCCTTACGTTCAACCCTAGATTATTATGCGGGAAGTGCCACAGCCTACAAAACGCCCAAATGCGTCAACTAGCTCTCTCGTAGGACTCATAACAACATCAAAAGGACTGAATCGTTCCGGTACATCGATTCCTAGCCTGTGATGTAAAAATCCAAAAAACTCCGGTCTTCCTGGAGATAAAATAGGGCATTCATTAAATAAATGTCTTAGGCTCCTATTCTCAGCACCACACGGACAATCGAGTTCCACTCTCCACCCTAAACGCTCAAAATGATCGGAACAGACAATGTGACCAGTTCTTAGTCGAGTAATAAAATTAATGACAAATCGAGAGACATTCAGGCCTACAAACCATGGCCTCTCGGTGTCATAACTCATATTGTTGAAATATCTCAGACCCTTTGGGAGCCCACCAAAAAAAGGCCAGGAGTTTCTGATCTCTTGCTGATTGCGGGTATCAAAGAGCCTACGAAGATCAGATTGAGTGAGACCATATCTCTTCCTAAATGGTGTTCTTGCCGCCGTTCTCGCAGTTCTGTCTGCAATATCATTTCCAGCAATGCCCTTATGAGAAGGAATCCAGACGAAGGAAAACCTCTGACCTTTAAGTTCGGAGGTGCACAAGGCAGCCAGAATTCTATAGATCAGCTGCGAAGAAGGTTCCCGCGAAAAAACATTCTTAATATCTCCGAGTACCTGTCTTGCATCCGAGAGGATGAGGACTCTCGGGGTACCAGCTCTCTTGGCGTATAAGATAGCTGATAGTATAGCATACGCCTCAGTCGAATAAACCGAAGATGATTCCTGTAGAGCCACCCCAAATCGGAAGTTGGACTCGGGGATGTAAAATGCACTACCAGATAAATTTTCTTCTGCCCCAAACACCGACCCGTCCGTGAAGACAGGTGTGTATTCTGGAAAAATTTCCATCTGAATCGAGGAAAAGGTATCCATAGGTGAAGTTCCTTCCATCCGTCTCTCCTGAAAGAGATCCAGTCTAACATCTAAACCCATGGTCAGCATGTCCCACTTGTAATCATATTCTGCCGGCCTGTTAGTCCTAAACATCGACTCCAATTCCCCGCGCATGGATTCAAAATTACGCAACAACGGGGATTTAGAAATGGTCACCGGCATACGACAAGCCGAGGAGTGTATTCTTTCAGATAATAAAGATAACCTGGGGATCAGAGGGTTAGATCGCCATAAATAGTTTTTAATAATGAAGCGTTGTGTGAGCATCTTCCTCCTATATGCTAGAGGAATCTCTCCTGACTCAGACAGCAATACAGGAATTGGGGTAGTACTCATAACTCCCAACGCAACCCTCAATGCAGAATTTTGGACCCTGTCCAGACCGGCCAGAGCCGAGGCATTCGCTGATCCATAAAGCTGACAACCCCACTCCAGGTATGCACGAATCAGGCCCCGAAATACCATCAAAGACAAGGCCGGAGCAGCTCCCCAACTGACCTTCGAGATGACCTTAAGTACGTTTATCGCCTTGCAAGCACGTGTGATGTTCTCCCTTATATGGGGAATCCAGGAGAGCCTAGAATTCAAGATAATTCCCAGATACTTCATCACCGATGTGCTCATCACTCTTATGCTATCCACATTTATGAAGACTTCACGGAGATCGACAATTTTCGAGGAGAACGGACAGAGAATGTACTTTTCAGGTGAAATTCTTAATCCTCTTTGCAGAAGCCATTCCGAAACTGGAGTTATCACCTCCTCAAGCAAATTCTTAGCATCAACAACGTCCCTATCCCTGACATGTAGGTCAGGTTCTGCCCCTATTTGAGTCAGGGAAGAAGAGCTCCCTTCTCTCTGTGAGAGAGGCGACAAAATTTACTATCAGTCCCGGCACATTCAACCGTCTAAGGTTCTCATTCAATATTAAAGGACGAAGATTATTGAATGCCCCCCTTATATCAACAGCAAAGGCAAGTGTAACACAACCATGACCAAAGCCCTGCAGGACTTCCGTCACCACTGCTGACACGCAGTCCAGGGAAGATCGCTTACGACGAAAACCATACTGAAAGCTAGGAATGATATTATTCTGCTCAACAAAGTGCTCAAGTCTACGCTGTATCATTCTTTCCATAAGCTTGGAGAGAACTGACGTTAGGGAAATAGACCTAAAGCCCTTTCCACCAGGTTGAGGAAGAAAAATCACTCTGGTATTTTTCCAAACTTCAGGAAAAACAGAGCCTGAAAAGAATATATTAAATAACTTTAAGCAAAAACCTTGAGCCTTCAGTGAGAAACCTCTCAATCACTCCCACATAACATAATCCAAACCAGGGGCTAACCTTACGTTACCCCGATTCAAGGCTGATCGAAATTCCTGCCAAGAGAGAGGCGCATTGTAAATATTATTTTCTTCGACAGGTGGGAGTCGCGGTATCTAAACAGGAGGCACCTCCTCACATACTAGATCATCCTGCAGCCTCTCGATCTCCGGACTCGATGACAAGCGCTGATTAAGCCGAGGACCCTTTGGGCCACTTTTTAGGGATCTCACAATGGACCAAGTCTTTGAAAGACCAACCTCCGGTGTAAGTTTACCGCACATAGTCTTGAAGGACTCCCGTTTCCTGTTGCAGAGGAACCCCTTAACCTCCATATCCACGCTCCTCGCCTCCTCCTCATTCTCCCTCGACTGATCAAGCCAGTATGCTCTATTTGCCTCCCTCCTCCACCGGATCGCTTCATCACATTCCTCGTTCCACCATAGCGGGCGTGATCTACAAAATTTTGAGTTTTTGGATGGCAGATATCCTCCATTAGCCTCAACAGCTCCGACTAGTCCAACTACAAAGGTGTCATATATCTCCAAAGGGTCCCCACCCGAATTCAATGCTTCAGAGAGATTCGATACGCTCCGATCAACCTGTTGTTGATAAAGAGACCAATCGACCTTTCCCACATTATATCTGATCGATGAAGCCGTGCAGAAACTTGGGTCACAAGATATCGAGGAGGTGATCAGGACATGATCAGAGCCAAATCCATCTCCAGAGACTTCCCATGAAAACAGTTGTTGCGTTTCGGAAAGAGCAAAAATCAGACCCAAATTAGAGTGATTACGGTGATCGAATGGAGAGAACGTCGGATATTTATCGTTAAGGACCACAAAACCCTGATCCGAGGCAACAGATGAAAGGTGTCTACCTCTCAATCCTGAGTGGGCTGCTCCCCATGATTCATGGTGAGCATTAAAATCACCACACACAATTGGGAATGAACAGGTACTAACCAAATCAAACAAGTTGTTCATTTCATGACCATTTAGCTTCCTCAATATATATTATTATATATAATTTTAAAAGTTAAATAATTATAATAGTTTATTAAATATAATTAATAAACCGGGTAAACTACCCTGAATAAATATTAATTATTTAATTTTTTATTATAGAATAATTATTTTAAAGTGTTATGATAAAATGTCAAAAAATACAAAATTTTAATTTTTTGTGAAAAATTATAATATTTATTAATTCCATAAATTTTCATGAAATATATACTTTATATACATGAATCGATTCGTTTTCATGCCAGGAATATAATGCTGAGAAAAATTAATAAAAATTTTAATAAATAAAGAAGTTATTTCAAAAAATAAAAAAATTCATTTTTTTCGAAAATTAAAAAATTGCTAAAAAATTTTTATTTTTAGATATTTTTGAAAATCCTTCTGTCTGATTCAAGATATTCGTGACCGTAATACACCTACAAAATTTTATCAAAATCCATCAAGATGTGTAAGAGAAAATTTGTCCACAAGAATCGGTGACATACACACACACACACACATACACCCACACACACACACACACATACATACACACATACATCCGGACATTTGTTCCTCTCGACGAATTATATATACTACACTTGAAAATTTGTAAAAATAATTGATTTTAAAAAATTCGGAAATCGACATCACTATAAGGCTTCCTTTATGAGGAAGCAAAACAGCCATCCAGTCATCGAGATCAATGTGAGCACTGGGTGGACAGTACACCAAAAGAAAAGAAACCCTACCCAAATCCGTCTCCACATTAAGGGATAAAAGGTCCATCTCTCCTCCACACATCACCGGCGTTTCTCTCAAATCAACCTTCAAACCGTCCCTAGACAGGATAAGAACCCCGCCTCCTCTTCCAGCTATTCGATCAGATCTATGAACAGAATAGCCATAGATTCCAAAATTCAGTTCCGGGGTGAGCCATGTTTCTGAAATGCACAATATGTCCAAACGATAAGTGAATAAAATTGATTCCACCTCTGGTTTTTTGTGTACAACACTATGTGCGTTCCAAAGGCCCCATGCAAGATTGTGCCGAGCCATTCAGTGAGTGCAACAAATCAAATAAAGTGTAGAAACAAAAAGGAAATAAAATCAAATAACCTAAACCAAAACAAACAAAAAAGTTCAAAGACCAAGAACTTCTTGGCCGGGGGCGAGAAGCCCCAAAACAGGAAAAGGAATTAACAAGAACAAAAGCGCATCCTCATATCTCCATATCCACCAAAGACGTATTTTTTGACGATTCCGCCGACTTGGAGATCGCCGAGAGAAGTTTTTCAGAGGAATCCGAGTCGTGATTTTCTACAGAATTCAAGTCAGTGAAAACATTTCCAGACGAGGCAATAGGAGTAGGGGAGGTAGTCCTACCACTAATGTTTACCTCATCCCTCTGCCTAACTTGGGGTCTACGAAGCGATATTTCCTGTAAATTGCGAATAATGGCTGCTGGGAAACGTGGCTTAGTAATGCCTTGAGTTTCCAGGATAGAATCCGCTTCGTCATATCCACAAAAATTTTCATGTCTGATCCTCATGACTTCGAACTCAAACGCGTAAACAGGACAGTCTTTGGAGGAGGCATGATGGCTGCCTCCGCAATTTGAGCATAAAGCGAGCTTCAACCCGTTATGACAATTACCTTCCGTATCTCTGGCAATTAAAAATTGCTATGAAGACAGTTTTGGGGACATTATGTGCTGACATGGTCATCTCTATCATGTCCACAGGTTCGGGACTAGCATCCACCTCGCCATCTTTATCTTGAGGGCGAAACTTTGTTCGCCTACGAATTGCCAGGACTTGTGGACGAATGGAACGGTCCAACAAATCAAATAACTCATCCGCACCCAATTCAACATCAACTTCCTTAACCAAGATACGACGAGTAAAAAGAGAAGAGGGGATAAAAGCTTTAAGTTTTTTCCCCACAAGGATTGGAGAGTCAACAAGGGTATTAGCATCCTGCCATTTACTACAAAAAACCTTGAGTTGATTCTGGCCATTTGGGGTAATCCTTTTATGTCCAGCAATAATATGGCTTATCAGCATGCCCACAGCAATCTTCTTCATTTTGCCTACATTTCTATTTGGCTCCATTGATTCAATCAGCACGATAAATGGGGGAGGGGATTCAGGTTAAATCTTTCCATGGCCTCTGTGGTTGCTCTCTTCCAGAGAAAGTAGTCAGAATTATCTTTCTCAGGAATAGGAGAAGCAGAATTATCGGCATCCGTCACAGCTAGAGCATTCGAAGCCCCATTAGCTGTTAATTGGGCTTGCGAAGTACTCAGCTGCGAACAAAGAGAAGATCGCTCTGATTCATCAAGTGGATTTTTCATAAATTATTCTCAAAATTACATTTCTGACAAAAAAACGAATCGATTGATATATACAAAGTGCACATTTCATAAAAATTTATAAAATTAATCAATATTTTTCTTTTTCACAAAAAATTCAAATTTTGTGTTTTTGGAAATATTACCTTAATATATTAAAATTAAATTAAGCAATTGGTTTATAATATTTTGAGGAAGCGAAATGGTCATTAAATGAACAACTTGTTTATTATTTTGTTTGATGAAAAATTGATTTATGTTGCTGCCATAGTTAAACCATGGGATTCGCTCCTTAGCAATACTTTGTCAAACTTAGTGCCACATTTCGCTATACTTTACCCACACTTTCCCATACTTTGCCATCTTTTGCCCATACTTTCATTTCCACGCAGGGTCGCTGTTATTACGAATCTGTGGCCAGTTTTCAAAAGTTTAAAATGGCGGATAGTAATATGTGACACTCCATAGTGAAAGGGATTAAAAGTAGAACCACTCTGATTGGTCATGACATTTCAATGCAATTCAGCCCCACTACTCACTACATATTGATAGTCTTCCGTGTTACACAAAGCGCACGAATTGTACGTGCATGACCAGTGTAGTAGTATTGGAAAGCAGAAGGGCTGATTTGCTGAATAACCACGTGTAAACACTCAACAAGCTCATTTTTAAACATTAATATCAAAAAACATGTAAGTAGAAATTATTTTTTACTTTTGTTTATGAAAGAACAACTCAAAAACTATAGAATGAAATAAGTAACTCAAAATTAATTTTTTTTAAACTAAGGTCCCTTTCACCATGGGGCGCGTCACATATAAAAGAATTATTGTATTTAAATCAAAAGTACAATTCAAAGGTGTCTTGGCCGAGATATTTTGTACACAATATTTTGTGACATTCACACACACATCTGGATATTTGCTCAGAATTGAATATACATACACTACCAGCAAAATTGTCGATACAAACTTGGTTCTTGGATTGTTCGAAAGCCAATTAAATTCTGCATCGTTTGATAAATATATGGAAATTATTTTATATTTTTGAGAGATTTTATCACCTAACTTTAGAGATTAAAAAAAATTGATTAATTTTTCTATTTTTGTGCACCATGTTTGTGTGACTGCAAGTTCTAGCAAAATTTAGAGAACAAGTTTAAACTCTTGCAACATAATCATTAAAGTCTCAGCTTTTATTTAAGCCTTGGAAACTGAAAATCTGTTCAACAGTTTTTGAAATATATAAAAACAAGTTGTTCATTTCGTGACCATTTAGCTTCCTCAATATATATTATTACATATAATTTTAAAAGTAAAAAAATTATAATAGTTTATTAAATATAATTAATAAACCAGGTAAAGTACCCTGAATAAATATTAATTATTCAATTTTTTATTATAGAATAATTATTTTAAAGTGTTATGATAAAATGTCCAAAATACAAAATTTTAATTTTTTGTAAAAAATTAAAATATTTATTAATTCTATAAATTTTGATAAAATATATACTTTATATACATGAATCGATTCGTTTTTATGTCAGGAATGCAATTTTTACAAGAATTATTAAAAATTTTAATGTAGAAAAAAGTTATTTCAAAAAACCAAAAAATTAATTTTTTCAAAAATTAAAAAAATTTTGAAAAATTTTTTTTTTATATATTTTTGAAAATCCTTCTGTCTGATTCTTGGTATTCATGACCGTAATACACCTACAAAATCTTATCAAAATCCATCAAGATGTGCAAGAGAAAATTTGTCCACAAGAATCGGTGACATACACACACACACACACATACACACATACATCCGGACATTTGTTCCTCTCGATGAATTACATATACTACACTTGAAAATATGTAAAAATAATTGATTTTAAAAAATTCGGAAATCCACATCACTATAAGGCTTCCTTTATGAGGAAGCAAAATGTCCAAGCATGTTTATCTATAATTTAGGCGGTGATACACACTTATTGCACTCTCGCTGCTCACCTGGTTCGTTGAAGCAGGGCCGAATAAGCGGCATATAGAGTGGGTCATATTTGGAGCCCTTTTTAAGGTTATGTTATTTAGTGATCACGTGCCCCATATACTCTACTATAAAAAAACTTCACAGTGAATAACATGACCTTAAGTTTTTTTTAACTTTAGATTCTCTAAAACTTCACTTAAACTTAAAAATAATTTATTTTATTTAAATAATCGATCAACTGTTAAGGATATGGGTGTACTTCCGATTAGCGGTTACCTCCGATTCATCTACAAATTAGTATACTTCCGTAATTTTGTGTGCTGATTACGAAAATCATAGTGAAAATTGGCGCAAATTAGAATTTTATGGTAAAAACCATAAAAACACCATAAAATTGTGTTTTTTTATAACTTGCAGAAGACGCTAAATGTTCCCTTGATTCCTGAATACAGAAAGGGAGTCAAATTAACTTTCTATTTGGTACTAGAAGGTACCGAACCCAGACCCAACTCTCCTACAACATGACCTTCAAAAAAGCTCTATGAAGGGCCCCTGAAGCGAACAGTATAAAGGCGAACGAAGCCCGCCTTAGCTCATGTTCTCCTGCTTCCTGAATACAGAAAGGGGGAAAAAATGTGTATTTTGGTCAGATCTAAAACTTTTGTTAACAACATTTTGCAAAATTTTGCGTTTTTTGCGAATTATACGCAAAAAACACAATTTTATGGTGTTTTTTGCTTCTTCATAAGAAAGCTTTGCATTCGTGACGATTTTCAATTTTTCAAAACATGAATATATGGACTCATTTTCATCTAGGATATATGTATATTAAATTCTGAGCAAATGTCCAGATGTATGTGTGTGTGTGTGTGTATGTCACAAAAAATTGTGTACAAATTATCTCAAACAAATTTTAATGGATTGCCCTGAAATTTTGCAGGTTCATTGCAGTCATTAATACCTAAAATCTGACACAAGGATTTTCAAATTTATCCACAAAATTTTTTTTATACAATTTTTTCAAAATTTGAAAAAAAAATTTTTGTATTTCTTTAAATAACTTTTTTGTTTCTTAATATTTTCATAAATTATTCTCAAAATTACATTCCTGACAAAAAAACGAATCGATTGATATATACAAAGTGCACATTTCATCAAAATTTATAAAATTAATCAATATTTTTCTTTTACACAAAAAATTCAAATTTTGCGTTATTTGAAATATTACCTTAACATATTAAAATTAAATTAAGCAATTGGTTTATAATATTTTGAGGAAGCGAAATGGTCATGAAATGAACAACTTGTTTATGGTTTTTACCATAAAATTCTAATTTGTGCCAATTTTCACTATGATTTTCGTAATCAGGGCACAAAATTACGTACGTATACCAATTTGTACACTGAAAAAAAAGTGCTGTTGAATCAAATAGCTCCATGCTATTGAATTTCCCGTTATTGATTTAATAACACATTTATTAATCGAACAGCATATTGCTTAAAACGAAAAAATGAAACTGTTTAAATTAAAAGTACGGTACTGTAAAATTAATGATATTCTACAAATTGTTTCTATAGTTCATCTGTATATAGCAACAGAATAATTTATTGCTTCTTTGACATTATTCATTTGAAGCATCTAATAGATAAATTTAAAGAAAATGCGTGTAAATTTGAATCAAATGAAAAGTTGTTTGCTCCAAAGAAGCGCGCTTTTTAAAATGAAAGCATATGCTTTCGTTTCAATGAGTGGTGCTACAGCGGACTGCCTATAGCATATGCTATAAAAATAACGACACTATGTATTTGAGACATTGACAGGTGCTAAATTTATTGAAATACTTATCCACACTTATTTATATGTTTATTAAACCTGTCGTTTTTGAGATTCTTATATAAACAACTATTATTTAAATTGTTTTAAAGAATTAAGGACTAGTTAAATATAAATTCCCTATATAAATTCCCTTATTCACGAGAAAAATCTCGCGTACGGTATTTAACTACAAAGTAACTGCTCAATGTAAGAAGCGAATGTATTACATTGCAGCGCGGCGGTTCTCGTCTATCACGAAAGTTAAGCAGCTTTTGTCGCGGTCACTACATGGATGGGTGACCGATTGGGGAACAGCGTATTTTAAATTGACAAAAAGATGTATATAAGAAGTGTTGTGTTAAAGGTGTGAGAATTAAATATAGTATATAAAAAATATGTGAACAAAAATTTCCTTTTTTCAATTTATCGTTGGTAAATCTTTAAACACATAAAAGAATTGACTTAACAGTATGATGTTATTCAATCGATAGCAACAACTAAAAAAATTAAAAGTAAAAATTTTTGAATCATAAAAATGATGCTTTTAAATTTAAAAACTATAGTCATTGACTCGAAAGCATATACTGTTAAATAAAAAAATTTTGATCGTTGATTCAAAAGGAATATCTTTAAATTAACATAGTATGCTGTCAATTTGAGAAATATGCTTTTGTTTCAATGAAAGTGATACTATCGAATCATTAGAATCGGTGCTTTCAAAACAACAGCATATACGTTTGGCAGCCCGTTATGACACTATTCAATGAATCAAACTCATATGTCATTGATTCAACAGCATTTTTTTCTCCGTGTAGAAGAATCGAAGGTAACCGCTAATCGGAAGTATATCCAAGGATATTGTTGTTTTAAATAAATATTTAATTTACAGTAATAAAATAATTGATTATTGCAATTAAATAAATATTTTTAATGTAGAAAAAAGTTATGGAAAAACACTGTGATATTTAATGTTTTATTTATGATAATAATATTAGAAATAAGTTTTAGCGTTTATAAATTAATTTATTTTATTAATGTCTTCTTTTTAGAAAATTAATGTTAATAGAGAAGTGAAAATTTGTACGTAGAAAAAACAGAAAACTAATCTTTTTTCCCCAAAATAAACGACTATGATCATGAAAGTTTGTAAAATGATAACTTATTTATAAATATATATACACTACCGGCAGAAATTGTCGGTACGAACGACGGGCGAGCTACGAACAGTTGCTGCCGAAATTAAATTAACATATTTTATTATTGAAAAATGATAGAAACTTGGTTCTTGGATCGTTCGAAAGCCAATTAAATTCTGCGTCGTTTGATATATAAATGAAAATTATTTGATATTTTTAGGAGATTTTATCACCTAAAAGATTTTGGAAAAAAATTGATTAATTTTTCTATTTTTGTGCACCATGTTTGTGTGGCTGCATAATCTAGAAGAATTTAGAGAAAAATTTTAAACTCTTGCAACATAATCTTTAAAGTCTCAGCTTTTATTTGAGCCTTGAAAATTGAAAATCCGTTCAGTAGTTTTTGAAATATCTAAAAAATGTCCAAACATGTTGTTTTATAATTTAGGCTGTGATACACACTTATTGCACTCTCGCTGATCACCTGGTTCGTTGCGGCAGGGCCGAATAAGCGGAATATAGAGTGGGGGTCATATTTGGCGCCCTTTTTAAGTTTTTTGTCATTTTAGATTTAATATTCATTAAAAATTTAATAATTTTTAAAGTTAATTATTATATATATAAAAAAGTTATCATTTTACAAACTCTAATGATCAAATAGGCGTTTATTTTGGGAAAAAAAGTTTGAAAAGTGAAAATTTGACAATTATCAAATTTTTAAAATAATTCTTATCTTAATAACTTACTGGAAAAACCAAGAATATTTGTGTTGTAATCATTGATTTCGATTTTGTTAAAATGAGGTTTTTGACATTTTGACCTTTATATTCTATAACTTAGCGATTTTTGCACCAAATCGGACTTACGACGTACCAAAAGTTTTCCAAATTTAACAAGGAATTTGACTATATAGATAAGTCTAATAGTGCCAAAGTGGTCCCTTTTCATGCGGACGTCCATATGATCTTTTTCAAAATTTCGAATGTAAAATATTAAACCTCACTTTTCTCGAAAAGTCCTCGGCGGATTATTTTAGTTTTTGAATTGTTTTAATCAGGGAATACCACTGATTTAAAATCAAAAAGAAATTTTCATGTTCAACGACTTTTGATCCAAATCCAGTTCAGGCGTACCGTGCAAAAAGTTAAATCAGAAAAATTACTAATTTTCGCCTTACCTATTACAATAAAATTTTTCAAAAAATTTTGAATTTTTATAACCATGACTTTATTTTATTTACACAAAATGTAAAAATTCATAAAAGTAAGTTTAAGTACATTCTAAAAAGTGGTGTAAAAAAAAATTTTGTCCTCCTTAAAAAAATTGAAAAACAATTTTCTTTAATTTAAAATAATTTTTTTGTAGTAAAAACGGGGTATAGAGGGTGAAAAAAATATTAATAATATACATTAGCTATATGAATTTTTATAGAATTTTTTATTGAATTTGTTGATTAGAAAATGTTTTTTGAAAAAACTTTTTTACTCCTACAGGCAAGGGTTAAAAGTCATAGGTACCTTCTTTTTATATCTCAAAGAACCTTTTTATAAGGTTAAAACAAAAATCCAGAGACAAAGGCATTTTGCCTATATAAAGCGTGGAGACCTTTTGGAGTATTTATTATATATTAGCTAGACGTAATATATTCAATTATGTTAATGAATAATAAAGTTTATTAGTTGACTGTAAATCATAAAATTCTTAAGGAGGTTCTATCGCAAATAGAATTAACATTACTAGTTTATTGAAACTTGGACCACTATTAGATAAAGGTTTAAAAAATATATAGTAAAAATTTTTGAAACCTGAGGGTACTTATGAAAAAAGTTATGAACGTTTTTATTTTTTAACTTTTAACTTTGAGTTTTATGGGAATTGCATAGTTTTTCATACATATTTACTCACGACGAAATATTTAACATTAGGAAATTAATGAAACATTTTTGAATACGAAACATATACCCAGGAGCGAAAGACCAATGCTGACGATGGATTGAAGCTTTGTTGAGCCTTGAACGCCCAGCGTGGGTAATCCAGAGTTGAAGCAGTCTTTAAAACACTGTCACTCAATGTTGGTTCAACATTGGAGACCAATGTTCGTCCCATGCTCGATTCAAGACTCGATCAATCTTCGTGTGTGAAGCTTCAATATCCAATCTTTATTCAAGCTTGAATCAAGGCTTGAATCAACCATTATACAATATTTAGTTTATTTATTATTGTATGCACTGAAACAATATATTGTCCATCAATAATTTTTAAATAATATAAAAAATTATCTAAATTAATAAATAATTATAAAAAAATAAAAAACTAAAGTAGCACGTTCTATCACCTTAATGTCATAGCGATATCTATCGGGAATATTCCTGTGATATTGAGGAAGTATCATAATGTCCGCTTTTTTTAATATCCCTGTGACATTCCTGCGATATTGAGGTGGGATATTGCTGTGATATCGAGAAGATACTGCTGCGATATTCAGGTGGGATATTGCTGTGATATTGAGGGAATATTGCTGCGATATTGAGGGGATATTCCACATAATTTTTTCTATAATATCAAATTTGAACTTATAGAAAAAATTATGTGGAATATCCCCTCAATATCGCAGCAATATTCCCTCAATATCACAGCAATATCCCACCTCAATATCGCAGCAGTATCTTCTCGATGTCACAGCAATATCCCCTCAATATCGCAGGAATGTCACAGGGATATTCAAAAAAAGCAGACATTGACAGGTGCTAAATTTATTGAAATTACTTAACCACACATATTTATATGTTTATTAAACCTGTCGTTTTCGAAATTCTTATATAAAAAAGTATTATTTAAATTGTTTTAAAGAATTAATGACTATAGTTAAATATAAATTCCCTATAAAAATTCCCTTATACACGAGAAAAATCTCGCGCACTGTATTTAACCACAAAGTAACTGCTCAATGTCAGAAGCGAATGTATTACATTCAGGGTGGCCACCCAACCGGGAGAACCGGGAGAACCGGGAAAAACCCGGGAGAAAACCGGGAAAAAGTCGGGACAGAAATTTAAATCGGGAAAAAACCGGGACTAAAATTTTACATTTAAAGATTTCAGAAAACTAAAGTTAAAGGGAAAAGTTTTACTCAATAAAATTTTCTGATAAGTTTATTTACAGATTTCATTCAAATTTTTCATAAAACATCAATAACTTCTTTTTTAAAGAAATATTTAATTATTATTTTTCTATAAGAATTAAAAATCATCAAAAGATTCAAATTCAAACATTTTGAAATTTAACTACTTATATAAAAAATTGTTATAAAACATGAAGAAATCGATCACTCCGAGTCTTCGACTAGGAGCAATCGATGTCTTCATGTTTTATAATAATTAAAGATGATCGAGTGAGAAAATCACTATTTTATATTATAAGATTTTATAAAAAATATTAGAAAATAATTGAATTTCTAGGATAATTTTTTTTATTTATAAAGATAATTAAAATTCTTTGCAAATAATTAAATTTCAGAGAAGAATTTTATTATTTATAATGATAATTGAAATTTGGAACAGATTTGTCTTAAAAATGTTTAAAAGTTATTGAATATTGAAGAAGAATTTTGATATTTTTAAAAATAGTTGAAATTGTGAGGAGAATTTTTAAAAAATTTTGAAAATAAGTGAATTTCTGCGAAGAATTTTATTACTTTTGAAAATAAATAAATTTCTAGGATGAATTTTATTATTTACAAAAATAATTACAAATGTACAGAAATAAATCATTGAAATTCTGACAAGAATTTTATTAAAATTCTTTGAAAATAATTGAATTACAGAGAAGAATTTTATTATTTATAAAGGTAATTGAAGTTTCGAACAGATTTTTTTTCAAAATGTTTAAAAGTAATTGAATTTTGAAGAAGAATTTTGATATTTACAAAAATAATTGAAATTTTGAAAATTTAAAAAAAGTTTTGAAAATAATTGAATTTCTGCTAAGTATGTTATCTGAACTTTTGAAAATAATTAAATTTCCATGATGAAATTTCTTATTTTTTGAAGATAATGGTAATTTGACGAGAAATTAAAAACAATTTGAAAATAATTGAAATTCTGCGGAGTATTTTATTACTTTTGAAAATAATTGAATTTCCATGATGAATTTTATTATTTATAACATTTTGACGAGAAATTTAAATAAAATTTTTGAATGTAATTGAATTTTTGCGAAGAATTTTATTATTTTTGAAAATAAATTAATTTCAGAGAAGAATTTTATTATTTATAATGATAATTGAAATTATGACAGGCATTTTATTGAATTTTTTTAAATAATCGAATTTTGGAAAAGAATTTTATTATTTATAAAAATAATTGAAATTTTGAACAGCATTAAAAAAAATGTTAAAAATACCTAATTAAAATTTTGCCATGCATTAATTTTATTAAATTTTATTAAATATTATTCCAGATTGTTTGATGTTAAAGTATATGTGTTAGCGAGAAATGTGATTTTTTACAATTTTGTGTTTCCTTTTCGGCGTTTTTTTTCTAAAATTTCATTCGACTTTTTTCCGACTTTTTCGGAAATTTTATGCGACTTTTCGTGACTTTTGTTGTGAATTTATGCGACTAAAGATACTTTTTTTAGTTTTAAAGACGATCCGAGCCCTGTTTTTAGTGTTTTTGCCGAATTTATATAATTTACAACTACATATTACATAAAGGTAATGTTCTGCTCACAGTAAAATTATAATTAAAAACCGGGAGAAACAGCTAATTTTCACCGGGAGAAAACCGGGAGACGAAAAATTTAAAAATAGTGGCCACCCTGACATTGTAGCGCGGCAGTTCTCGTCTATCACGAAAGTTAAGCAGCTTTGGTCGCGGTTACTACATGGATGGGTGACCGATTGGGGAACAGCGTATTTTAAATTGACACAAAGATGTATATAAGAAGTGTTGTGTTAAAGGTGTGAGAATTAAATATAGTATATAAAAAATATGTGAACAAAAATTTCCTTTTTCAATTTATCGTTGGTAAATCTTTAAACACATAAAAGAATTGACTTAACAGTATGATGTTATTCAATCGATAGCAACAACTAAAACATATTAGTATATATTAGTATATACATAAACATATTATGACACTATTCAATGAATCAAACTCATATGTCATTGATTCAACAGCATTTTTTTCTCCGTGCAGGAATATTCCCGATAGATATCGCCATGACATTCAGGTGATACAGCGTGCTACTTGGGAATAGATATTAAAAAAATAAATATTAATAAATAATTATTTTATATTTAATAATTATTTATTACTTTAGATAATTTTTTATATTATTTAAAAATTATTGTTATTATTATTAATTATTATAATTATTTAAAATAATAATACTATAATTATAATATTAAGATATCAATGGTAAATAAATATTAATATAATTATTTAGTGTATAATATTTACATTAATGATATTATATTATAAGTAAAGTTAAATCTTATATTATTTTTTTCATGTCAGTGTCAAATTATTATTTACAAATTTCAAGAGTTTCGCTTTCATTTGTGCAAAAAATTTTAGTGTTCAAAAACATCCAGTGTAAAAATTGTTCATTAGGGTGTAATAAATATTTATGCCAAGTATTTTTACACTAAGAATAACCGTTTAGTAAATATTACCAAAATACTATTTTTTTGTCAAACGCGTGTGACCTTGCGACTTAGCGTTGCCAACTCAACACATAAGTTAAACTCTTGAGTTGGCAACGCTAAGTCGCAAGGTCACACGCGTTTGACAAAAAAATAGTATTTTAATAATATTTTCTAAACGGTTAATCCTAATGTAAAAATACTTGGCATAAATATTTATTACACCCTAATGAACAATTTTTACAATCGAAGTTTTTTATCACTGAAAATTTTTCAGACGAACGAAACTCTTGATCTTTAAAAATAATAATTTGACACTGTGCAAGAAAAAAATAATATATAATAAAATTAAACATATTATCAAAAATAAATATTGTCATATTAAATAAATTATAAATATTTATATTTAATATTGTTCAGTGCACACGGTAATAAAGAAAGTGAATATTGTATTTTCGCTCACGAAGATTGACTGAGTCTTGAATCGAGCATGGAACGAACATTGGTGTCCAATGCTGAATCAATGTTGAGTTACCATGCTCTGTCAGTGATATACTTGATTAAGCAGGATCCCTTCCAACTTTCGTTGGCCGTGCGGTTTAAATAGGTGCGTTTATAGAGGTGTCGTGTATGCGTCGGGGGGTTCGATCCCACATGCGAGCGAATATTTTTCCGTTTTCGTTTCTAAGCGATATATAAAATAATACAATTGTGTACCGAGCACAATATCGAAAAAGCGAGGTCATAAACGAGGTTACCTCCCTTGTTGCATACTTTGCTTTGTACAACAAAGGCGTATTATGGTTACTCTATGCTACCTGTACCGGTGTATGCTAAGTTCTCCCATACCCGTGTAGAAATTGAAACGTGGTAGTCATCCGGCCCTGATCAGGTTAAATAGGGCCCTGATTTGGAAATGAAACACTTTTTCTGATCAGGTCCTGAAGTGGTGTTTTAAAAAAATGCCACATCAAAAAGGAAAAAAATATTTTTTTTGATCAATTACAATTTTTCAACAAAATGTCAACTTATATTTTTTTATTGTTTAGAATTATAATATTATATCCATACCTTCAGATTCAGAAAAAACATTTTTTTTAGTTTCATCAGAATTTGGAACATTTTGGAACATTTCTTTGAATTCATTTAAATTAATTATTATTTTTTTTCACTCAAACTGTTTCTTTTTCGTTGAAACTGACGTAAAATGAATTGAAAATAATTGAATGTGGCTTTTTCGAAGTAATCTGGAACCTGATAAGGTCATGATCAGGCCCTGGTCAGGGCCTGAAGAATGGCTGTGATAAGTATATCCTGATCAGGGCCAAACCACAAATAGAATTTACTTAAGGCAATTTCTACACGGGTATAACCTAGATGGTCAATAAAGTAACCTTTATTGCCCTATGGAGATATTCACTTTCTTTATTACCATGTGCACTGAACAATATTAAATATAAATATTTATAAATTATTTAATATTACAATATTTTTTTCATAATATGTTTAATTTTATTATATATTATTTTTTTCTTGCACAGCATCAAATTATTATTTTTAAAGTTCAAGAGTTTCGTTTGTCTGAAAAATTTTCGGTGATAAAAAATTACAGTGTAAAAAATGTTCATTAGGGTGAAATAAATATTTATGCCAAATATTTTTACACTAGGATTAACCGTTTAGTAAATATTATTAAAATACTATTTTTTGTCAAACGCGTGTGACCTTGCAACTCAGCGTTGCCAACTCAAGAGTTTAACGTATGTGTTGAGTTGGCAACGCTGAGTTGCAAGGTCACACGCGTTTGACAAAAAATAGTATTTTAATAATATTTACTAAACGGTTAATCCTAGTGTAAAAATATTTGGCATAAATATTTATTTCACCCTAATGAACATTTTTTACACTGTAATTTTTTATCACCGAAAATTTTTCAGACAAACGAAACTCTTGAACTTTAAAAATAATATTTTTACACTGTGTAAGAAAAAATAATATATAATTTAACTTTATTTATATGAATCTTCTATAATTAACATAAATATTATACACTAAGACTAAATAAATATTTATATTTATTTATTCATTAATATCTTAATGTTAATTAAATTATTATGGTTTTAAATAATAATTAATAATATTTATTAAATAAATTAATATAAAAAATTACAAAAAATGATCGTAGTATATATTATAGTAATAAATAATTTATAAACATTTATATTTTATATTAAGAGCACTCGGTAATAAATAATCTGAATATTTTCTCATGATTGATTCAAGCTTGAATTAAGATTAGATTTTCAAGCTTCACTTACGAAGGTTGACCGAGTCTTGAATCGAGCATGGGATGAATATTGGTGTCCCATGCTGAAACAATATTAATGTGAGTTGACTCTTGGTTACCCACGCTGTACGTTCAGGGCTCAATCAAGCTTCAACTCATCGTCAACATTGGTCTTTCTCACCTGGGTATTCTTTTTATTTAATATTTAATTTTAATATGTAATATTATTTAATATATAAATATTTTTTTATTAAAAATTTTAGATTAGAGCAATTCCATGGTAAGTGATCATAGAAATTTCATTCTACTATGGGATTTGGATGAAATTGAGCTTTATTGTTCTCTTGGATACCACTAAAAAAATAGTGAAACTTTTTTGGAAAAATATTCATAAACATAGGAGATATACACCATTGAAATTTTTTAGCTTTTTACATTCTCATCACATGAGAAAGTATTAGTTTTGGTCGAAAATTGACTTTCGCTAATTTCATGAAATCTCGACGTTTTGGGGTCCCCTGAGTCCAATGCAATTTTTTTAATACATTTGGTCTGGTCGGACCCCGTTATTATTCATTATTTTATTAGTTTACTAGCTGTCGTACCCGTCTTCGACGGGTTTTAGTTTCTACCAATACATTTAAGTTTGTCTACCAATCTAGAAAACCTTAAAATAACCGGTAATTTATTTTTATCGGAAAAAAATAATTACTTACCCTTAATCATTTCAGTAAGAAAATACTACTATTTGAATCAGCGACTGACTTTTTATTATCAAATTCTTCGACGGGCTCAACATCTAATATTCTCTGCCCTATAATCCTTACTAATAAAATCAGACTTTTGTCTGTACAATGCACAGAATTCAACATTTCTGTTATATTTCTTCTTCTTACTCTTACCTTAAGCAATTTATTTATGTTAATATTTTTTATTAAAATATAGACCCAAATTTATATATTTAATAGTTTAAACACATTTGACTGTTGACCATTATATAATATATATGTATTAATAATGACACAGTAGTAAGAAAACATTTACATTAAAAAAACAATTATAAAACATTAATTTTTTACCACTGGGAAATCGATTGGTATTTAGCCAATTTCATTTAAATAATACTTATTTATATATAAAATTTTTTTTTTAATTTATCATTTTTTTGATCAAAAGTATTTTAATGAGATTGTTTCCAAGATGCACCACGTGGAGGTAACCAATCATGCATCCCAAAAATTTGTTTTAATTTATCCATAACTTTTTAATTTCATCTGTTTAAATAAGATTTCAAAAACTAACTGATCTCATAAATTTTCTTTAAGTTAAATATTTAACAACTCTTTTATTAAATAAGTATTTAATATTTAAATAAATAAACATTTGAAATTTTTATTTTTCTATAATTTCAACATTGTAAAATTTATTTTTACGAAAAAATAAACGTAACTTTTAATTTTTCGATCAGACGAATATTCGATCTTTCGATCAAATAAACATTCGATCTTATAACATTTCGAGAAAATAATCTATTTAACCTGTATCTTTTCCACGAAAAGCTACAGATATAATTTTATATATTTAATATTTTATGATTTTAAGTCAAATAATAATTCAAATATTTAAATAATATATCAAATTTGCGTTATATTTTTTAAAAATTCATTTACGTAAATTTTGTTTTTAAAATTTGTACTATCAGAATATAATTTTTCTTGTCATTTAAATATTTTTTCTAAAAATATGATACATATTTTACTTTTAAATTTTCATAATTTTAATATTTTTTTTATATTTTTTTTTTTAAATATTTTATAAAAATATAATATTTTAAAAATATAATATAATAATTTATATTTAAAATAATTATAGTAATACTTCACGGTACACAACATTTTTTGTAGCTCCTGTTGGTGAATGAATATAAAGGCAATCAGGTGAACTAACTCTTGAACATCCTACATAGAACTGTCCATGTGAGAAACAATCTGATTCACCTAATTCTATTCCTGCAGTTGATAGTGTTTGTCCCTGAGATTTGTTTATAGTCATTGCGAAACACAAACTGACTGGAAACTGTAAACGTTTAAACTGAAATGGATAATTTGTTGGAATAAGAGGAATACGCGGTATAAAAACAGACTCCCCTGCTGCACACCCTGTAAGAATATCTGCCTCTATAATGAACCTATGTAGTGTTCTCACTCTTAGTCGCGTTCCATTACATAATTTAGGAGGGTTAATATTTCTTAAAAGCATTATAGGAGCTCCAACTTTAAGTTCTATTTCATGAGCTGGTAATCCAGGAGCAGTAACAGAATCTAAAAATTCTGTAGGGTAATGAATACAGTCATCCTCATTAATAGAACTATTAATTGAAAGGTATGTTCTTTCTGTAGCTTCAAAAAGAGAAATTACTTTTCTATTTATCTGTTTTGTCTGTTCATTAGTAGGTGTTAAAATTGCCCGGCCACATAACCAAGAATTTTGAATCGTCAGTAAGTTTTCAACTCCTGGAAAAACTTTTTCTATCAATTCTTCCTGAGAAGTTATGACCGTACCTAAAGATTGTGGAATACTAATCATCCCATTAATCTCTTCTATAGTACCATTGCCAATAGTAATCAAAAGATCAGAAAAATCTTGCGCTCCTTGCTCACCTCTTAGATAAACTCTCATATTCTGCGTTAAAGATAAACGTGTTATTTTTGACCACAGAAAAGATTTTTTAATACACGCATTTACTTCATCTGCTCTTGTTCCTCTAACTACTACTGGTAAAGTTTGTCTAAAATCTCCAGAAAATAATAATGTTACACCTCCCATAAGTTGATTATTATTCCTTATGTCTCTTAAAGTGCGGTCTAAAGCTTCAATACTCTTTTTATGAGCCATTGTACACTCATCCCAGACAATTAAAACACAGTCTCTGAGAACCTTAGCTATCGCGCAATTTTTGGATATTGAACATAAAGGATTATCCATTTGATCAATGTTAATTGGAATTTTAAACATGGAATGTGCAGTCCTCCCTCCTGGCAAAAGGGTAGCAGCGATCCCTGAAGACGCTACAGCTAATGCGATTTTCGATTCACTTCGTATTTTAGAAAGAATAAGATTTATCAAAAATGTTTTTCCAGTTCCTCCAGGAGCATCGAGAAAAAACATTTTTTTTGATTGAACATTATTGACAGACAAAAGCACATTTTGATATACATCAGTTTGTTCTGGTGTCAGTCGTAACTCATTTTCATTTACATAAGATAACAACTGATTTAAATCATAACTTGTTTCCCTTATATAATCTGAGTTTATTTCATTTGATGAAATTCTTGGTGTAGGAAGATGATATTCATTAAGGTTTTTATTGCCTATGCGTATCGTAATTTCTTGTATAGACTGCAAGCATAAATCATATAAATGAGGAGAATTTTCAAAGTTTATATTTGGGTCTGTTCTTTGAGCTTGTCTTAAATAATCCTCCGATAATGATTCACGAAATTTAATCCATAAATCAAAAGGATCACTTGGATCACAAAACACCAACATAATGGCAAATAATTCCCTAAATCGACATGGACTATCAAAAGCTGAAGCCTCTATAAGTGCTTCCTCCCAATGTGCATCATCCTCTAAGAGACCTAATGCTTTACATGAATCCTTATAAGTTGGATACAACTCACCATTAATAGTTTTTAAACTCTCAAAAGATATAGGTCCTCGAATGTGATGTAAAAGTAAGCGAAGATAAAAACATTCCATATTTTGTGGGTGAATAGTATATACCCTACCAATAGCAGGATCTTTAAATATACCTGAATAACCTTCTACAGGTGTACCTCTTTTCCTTCTCAAAAATTTACGAATTTGTTTATTAAATGTGTAGTATGAAGGTACTTCACAATACAACAATAATTTTGCAAAATTATCCGTTTTACAAAGTTCAAAGAGAGCCATCAAAGTAGTGTTAGAAGGATTCTCAACACGATCAATTACATTCTCTGGCCTGAAGTAAACTCTTTGTCCATTCTCTAGATGAACATCGAGATGAATGACAGGAGGATACCTTTCATGAATAGGGAATTCAAGTATACGCCAAACTGCCTCTGAAGTAGAAATATAACGACCTGTTTTATATATACTAATTTCATCGTTTTCGTTTGCTATTCCGAATGAAGCCTGATCGCTACCCTTGTTTACGTATTTACAAATATATTTAATAGACTTTACACCACCACAACATTCTACGTTAATATGGGTTCGAAATGTACGTAAAAGAACTGGAGAATATGGTACTACCCATCTGTTATCTATCATAATATTCTCTCCTCTTAACATAAATTCTGTCATAAAACCTCCATTCTCTTGAGATCGCCTTCTATAAGTTGGATAACTGTCTTCTACAATTATTGTTTCATTCACGAATTGTTTAGGAAATCTTTTAGTGCATCGACCTTCTTTTATACAACTAAGATTCCTGTTAAAAGCTCCACATGGTCCATGTATCATATGTCTTTTTACAATATCAAATAATTCTTTATCTTCTGAGGGATCAGGTAGTTCTGCTCTTATAACTTCATCAATACGGTTAGATCGTAAATGTTCTTAAAGCCAGAGTAATATATGTGCATGAGGAAGTCCACGTTTTTGCCATTCAACAGAATAAATAAAACAACGCACTGTACCAAATATTTTCCCGTTTCTCAAAAGTCCCATTAAACATTTTAATTTTAAATGAAAAACTCGCGATACAATGTCATGACGATCTTGGGCAGATTGATCGTTTAAAAGTAAAGCAGTAATTTCTGGCCATCTTGGATTTGTAGTTATTGTAATAAAAAAATCAGGACGTCCAAATTTCCGAACGTAGCAAAATGCATCTTGTGTACGTGAATGCATATACCGTGGACCACCAGTAAAACTTGATGGTAAAATTACTTTTTGACCTAAATTTTCTACGCATTCATCCCTTCTAATCGCGTCCTGTAAGTGAATATACTTTTCTGCCCTAAGTTCAGTTGGGTGCGTACGAATGTAAAGCAAGTGTTCACTTTCTATTTTTGAATACATATCTACCAAATACTGATTAAACAATTGTCTAAATTGATGCAAGTGATTAGGATCATTTTCTCGTATCATTAAACGATATGCATAAAATTCTAATGCTGAAGTTTTTTTATTAACAAATTGTCCTGTTTCAGGATTTATATGTCGATAGAGAAAATGATATCCATCTTCTCCATAACAAAACATTAAAGGATATTGAAGAGGATCATAAGAACGATGGGTCTCACATATTCTAATCAAATTACCTGTTCTTTGCTTCAAAACAATGTCTCTTGAATCACTTGGTTCACCAACCATAATAACTGCGACTTCAGAAGAAGTTGGTGCATTATATGTGCCTGGATGGCTTCCTTCAGGCCGTCTGTCTGCTTTTATAACAATTCTGTGGTCTGGTGATTCTGAAGGCATTGACTCTATAGCATATTTAAAACTACGAATATAGGAGTTATGTTCGTGAAGTAACTCCTGTATTTGCAAAATCAAATTTGAATCAAGTTCATTAAATATTGAAACTCTTCTTTCAACTTGATCTTGAATTTCAGACATAAAATATATTTGAAGATACGATGAAGGTTGATTAAGAGAAGGTAGAACAGAACCAATCCTATGATACACTTGACCTTGTATTCTGAATGTAGGTCTGAACCCTGATTCATAAACTTCATTACCCCCAAATGATGTCATTTGAAATGCACTGTTGTAAGATCTAATATGTTGAAAGAACAACCTAGATTGAGGAAGTTCTCCATTAAGCAAAGATCTAAGAGGTTCTGGTGCTTCAGGTATAGAAGGTATTAAAACCTTACCAGAAGAACAGCATATACCTTTGGCTTCTTCAGACCACCTTAAAGCATTACAATGGGAACAAACATTATTCATTTCGCCAATATTGGCACCTACAGAATAATCTATAAACAAATCATAAGAGAAACCGCTATTAATTTTATCTCTCCACTGTAGATTATTCCTCCTTTCATGTCTACGAACTTCTCCTAACCGTCTAATGTACACAGCATTATCAGATTCTAACTCTCTAATAACATTATGTCTTGTTCTATCATTTTCTTGTCTAATAGAAGTCTCTTCATTAGTTTCATTTGCTCTTACATTCTGAATTCTTCTTGTCTCTTCTTCTAATCTCAATCTACGTGTTACTCTACATCTAGTTAGCCTACTTTCTCTTTCTAATTCAGTTTCATTTCCCCTAGCAATACTTTGGCGTTGTCTATTTCTTTGCAACCTCCTTTCCCTTCGCTCTGTGGATTCGTTTTTCCTGGCAATAACATTTCGCTCTTTGTTCTTTTGTAACCTTCTTTCCTGAATCTCTGTTGATTCATTTTGTCTACTGATCGCAGTAGACACTCGATTTGTTTCTAATCTTCTATCTCTATCCTCTGTCGATTCGTTTTGCCTTGCAATACTATTTCGCTCTCTGTTGCTTGCTAATCTGCTTTCATGAATATCTATTGATTCATTTTGTCTACTGATCACAGTAGACACTCGGTTTCTTTCTAATCTTCCTTCTCTTTGCTCTGCCAATTCATTTTTTCTACTGATCGCAGTAGACACTCGATTTGTTTCTAATCTTCTATCTCTATCCTCTGTCGATTCATTTTTCCTTACAATACTATTTCGCTCTCTGTCGCTTGCTAATCTGCTTTCATGAATCTCTATTGATTCATTTTGTCTACTGATCACAGTAGACACTCGGTTTCTTTCTAATCTTCTTTCTCTTTGCTCTGCCAATTCATTTTGTCTACTGATGGCAGTAGACACTCGATTTGTTTCTAATCTTCTATCTCTATCCTCTGTCGATTCGTTTTGCCTTGCAATACTATTTCGCTCTCTGTTGCTTGCTAATCTGCTTTCATGAATCTCTATTGATTCATTTTGTCTCCTGATCGCAGTAGACACTCGATTTGTGTCTAATCTTCTTTCTCTATCCACTGTCGATTCATTTTGCCGTGCAATAATATTTCGTTCTCTGTTGCTTGCTAATCTACTTTCTTTAATCTCAATTGATTCATTTTGCCGACTGATCATATTAGACACTCGGCTTCTTTCTAATCTTTGTTTATTTTGCTCTGACAATTCATTTTGCCTAGCAATACGATTCCGTTCCCTGTTGATTTCTAACCTTCTTATCTGAATCTCTGTTGATTCATTCAGTCTTCTGCTCTCAGTAGACACTCGGTTGCTTTCTAATCTTCTCTCCCTATTCTCTATTGATTCATTTTGCCTAGTAATAACATTGCGCCTTCTGTTGTTCGTTAACCTAAGTTCTCGAGTTTGTGTTAATTCATTTTGTCTTCTTGTCGCATTGTATTCTTTATTTCTTTTTAGTCTTTTTTCTCTATGCTCTATTGATTCGATTTCTCTATTTCTTTTCTTACGTTCTCTATCACGTGATAATCTTTTTTCTCTGTTTTCATTAGACTCAGATTGATCTTCTAAACAATTATCATTTCTTGTAATTCGCCTTCTTAACCTTTTAGAATTTCTAGATATTGACCCTATATCTCTCTTCCTTTTACTCGGCATAATGGTTACCTAATATATAAAAGTGATTTTTTTAACTAAAAAAATTCTTTATTTTATTTAAACTTTTTATTTAAAGTCAATTTGTTATAAATCAAATTGTTATAAACAATGTTAATTAATAAATAGCTAAGTTTTTTTCTTTCCATCAAAAAACAAAATAACGAAATAAGAAAATGAAGGTCCTCTTTTAGAAAATTGTATTAATTTATTAACTTTATTTAAAAATAAAAAATATAAACAATTAAAAACTAAAAATCGGCCTCGAGGGATATTTTAAGAATTTATTCCCCTTTAATTTAAAACAAAGAACACTCAAATTGGTTAAGAATTGTAGGCTGTAGACATTTTTGAGCAGTAAATTGTAAAAAAATCCCACTTTTTGCAGCGCGACGGGTCAGAGTTCACGCGGAGACCTACAACGCGCAATAAAAACTCTTGACATTTGCTCAAAATTAGAGAATATCAAAATTTTTTTAACGCGCTTTTTCTTGAGAGTTTGAGAATTAATAATGTAAAAAAAATTTTCATTCTTCCATTTCGAATACTAAAATAACTGTATTTGTTTATAGAAAATTACCGATTTTTGTATTAATTTTTTTTTTCAATCTAACAAAAAATTCTTAAAAGTACATATATTTGTCAATTAAATCCAACTCTTGAAATAATTTTTTAATATAAGCTTTAAAAACTGTAAATATTTTTTAAAAATGGTGATGAAACTTTAATTGTTGATAACTTTTTTAATTTAAAAAATATTTTTAAATCCTTTTAAGATATCATTATTTACAATAATAGCTGCACGAAAGCTAGTTTGACAAATACAACGATTTTTTTCAATACTATTTTTCGTTTTTTATGTCTAAGAAATTAAAGAAATAAAAATATAATACATAAAAATAAAAAGTAATTACTACTAATAAAATGCTCCCTCAACACTAAGTTGACAGTATTAAATTAAAAAAAGGAAATTTAAAAATTTTAATTAAATTTATTTCATAAAATTCTAACCTTTTCTTTAATAACAATTTCCGAAATTATTTTATTAGTTGGTTTATTAATCTTTTCGTTTTTTTCATACGCTTTTTATATTTTTATTTTATATTCTCCATGAAATATTAATTAATTGTTACAATTTCATTGACAATTCAATATTGAATTTAACTGTTGCCACAACAACCTTTTCCCAGCTATTTTATTTTTTTTTAATTATGTGAAATTGGCTTATGTCAAAAATAATAATCTATCAAATCACAAATACATAACCGCTTAATTAAAAAAATTAATTTTTAAATATGGATCGAAAAAATAATAAAGGTTAATATAATTGTAATATCATTTAATAAAAATTAATTTATGTCAAATTACTTATTTAATTTAATTTTTTCTTTTTTAATATATTTAATTATTGTCAATAACACTTGTTAATAATAATAATATAATATAATAAGAATAAGAATAATTATATAACATAACATTATAATATTTATAATTAGAAAAATTAATTATTTTATTAAATTATATATTTTAGAAAAAGAAACAAAAAGTAATGAAGTTGAGAAAATTAAACAAAAGTGGAAACTAACATCAAATAGTGAGTAATATTTACATAAATATTTTTAATATATTTTTAAATTTTATACAATTCACTAATTAAATATATACCTATTAAATATATTTATTATATTTTATGTTATTTTTTATTCATCGTTTTAATTTTTTTTATTATTTTCTCAAATTTATTTTTAAATAAATTATTCATAAGATTAATATTTATTTTTATATTTTATTTTTTTATATGTATATATTCATGTTATTTCTTATGTTTATTTATAATAAATATTTTCAGCTCTCACCAAGTCTGATGAGGACCTCTTAAAATGTATAGAAGAATGGGAGAAAAAGAATAAATCCAAAAAAGAAAATTAATTTATGCTACATTTTCAATTATGTATTTTCAATAAATAATTCATTTCTAACCTAATTATATAAAAATAATATTTCTTTTAATATTTATTAATCTTTTAAATTATTTAATATTTTATTATTTATTATTTTATTATTTATATTATATATTATAATTTATTTTTAATTGAATAAAAGCAATTTTATTAATTATAAATTTTTTAATTTAATTACAATTTATTTTTAAATAGATAAATATAAAAATTTAATATTTATGAACTTTTTAAATTATTTAATTTATTATTTTAAAATTTCATTACTTTTTCATTTTTTTTATTAATTTAAGAATTTATCAAATTCAAAAAAAAAATATTTGAAAGAAATGAAAACATTTATTTCATTAAACAATTTATTTTATTAAATTCAAATTATTTTAATTGCAACATCTGGAACGATGAATACATGAATGATGAGAACATGATGGAATTTGTGTGTATGATGAGCATGATGGAATTTGTGTGTATGATGAGCATGGAGAAATTTGTGTGTGTGATGAGCATGGTTGAATCTGTGAATACAATGAGCATTGTGGAGTCCGTGAGTATGATGAGAATTGTGGATTTTGCATTTGTTGCGTACTGGAATACGGGAAGTTCAACGGAAAGTTTCTTTGGAAATTCGACCGGAAGTTTCTTTGGAAATTTGGAACTCCTGTGTATAAAATGTCAGCTCTAAACTGCGAATTGCGAGGAAGTTGGAAGGAATTCCCATTTACAAAAAAGCCTCTGTTTCTTTCGAGGTGTTGCAACTTTCTAAGAATAGATAAAATTTAATTTAATTCAATAATAATAATAATAATAATAATTTATTACATTAATACAATTACTAAAATTTATATTTATAAATAAACCCAAACAGAAAAATTACATTTAAGAAAATATTTTAAAAAGTATAAATAAATAATTTTAAAAATAAATTTTGATTCTAACATACAATAAATTATTTTCCCTTTGTTTTATTCTTCTTTTTAAATTTTTAGTTTTATTCTTTCCTTCTTTTTTAATTTCATCCTTTGTTTCTTCATTTTTTTGAAAAATAAATTTTTCAAAAATCCAAAAACTAAAATAAAATATATTTTGAACATTAAAATTAGTTGTTATACACATTTACCAATAAATAAGGTCTCATATTGTATGTTTACCCATGTTGATCTCTCGCAGTTTCAAATATATCTAAAATGACAATCAGTTGTCAATTTGAAAGTTACACTCTGAAATAACAATCAGGCGTCAATTTAAAAGTCACACATAAAACAATTGCAAATATTGTTCAAGTTTTTGATTTCCTTTTTTATGTCTTTCATATTATTTAAATTCCTTTATAACTATTAAAAAAAAAAAAAAAAATTACCAGAAAATTAATTTAATTAATTGACAATGTCAATAATCTAATAACGAAATTATAATAAAAATTAAACCGGAATAAAGATCAACATTTATTATAATGATTATGAAAAAACTAAAAAATTTGAATTTTCGAATTTTTGAAAAAGTGGCATAACTTCCGTCCATATTAATATTTTTTAATGTACTATGGCTAGGATTTTAAGTTAGGCTAATACCTAAACGACTGCTAATTTTTGCTTCAATCGGTTAAGCCATTTTTTCGTGATGCGCGGTCGAAAATTTGCGGACATACATACACACATACATACATACACACATACACACACATACACACACACACATACACACATAATTTTCTAAATAGTATTTTCTGATTTCTTAGAGTGTAAAAAGAAAGAATATAACAAAAATTTTGAATTCTGTGCAATGTACAGACAAAAGTCTGATTTTATTAATAAGGATATAGTTTTTTGTTCCACAGACTTACTTTTTTTAGCATATTGTAATATCGTCATATTTTTCTGTAAAAGAAGTTCGATGTGTATTGCAGACGTATATGTAAAATATTTTATATATATTCTGGTTTCGTTTCTTTCGCCTTTGTAGTATTATTCGAATGACAAGTCTGTTACTGATGAATACGTTTTATATCTACAGCACCTGAATTTAAGTTTACTGTGTTCTAGAGTATAACAAGATTTGAGTCCAGATGTTTATTTCATAGACATTTTGCTTCCTCTTTATTAGAATCGTCAAAAAAAATTTGCTTCCGTCTGGTGTTTTCATAATTTTTGTTAAACGTAAAAATCAATTCCTCTTTATGTTCATCTAAAAAATTTGCTTCCTCCTGCGAAGTTTTTTTTAATTACAATCCTGCAATTGTTTTTATTTAGAAGTGAGAACATTTTTTTGTAATCATTGTATGTTTTATTATTTTATTGTATACGGCATATTAGTTATTAATTGTTTTATATTTGTTTTATATCATAAAAATAATTAATATCTCAAAATGCTTTCACAGTAAATTAATTAAACACACTGATTACACGAAATTGTTCATTCTTTTAAATAAAAATATTTGTATAATTGTTAATTTAAAAATTACACATTGTTAATAACAATTTTGTAAACAATAATTTGATTTATTTGTGTTCACACCCTCCCCCCATATTGCAATTTAATTCATAAGAAGTGTATTCATTAGTCTCTTCTAAATTCTAATACTTTTAGATTATTATAGCTTCTTCAGCAAATCATGTTTTTTGCTAAAAGAGTTAGTAATTAAATATAATTTTACAATTTTACTCATAGACACCAAAAATATACATTTAAGTCTACTTAATCTCGCAATCATAACCAAAAACATGTGATGAGAATGTAATCCTTAAAGTCGTAGTAACTTTAAGAAAAAGAAATGTTTTTTGAAACATTTAATTTGAAACAGGAATAAGAATTCATATAATGAACAACAGTCGAAGAACACATCGCGAGCAAAGCGAGCTAATTGCGCGCAACAACACACGGAGCGCGAAGCGCGACGACCGATATTCGCGCGCCCCGAGGCGCGCTGAAACTTGCGAGCCCACCGCGCAAAGCGCGGATGAGAATGTGTCCGCTCGGGCAGATTTTTTTTTTAAAACCGCATTCTATTTTTGAAAAAACTCCACTTTTATTTTGGTTAATTTTTTTTGTGGTGCTAGTACATACTTACCTCTAAGTGCTGCGTGAGTTTCAATATGGGATCCGCATAACTTTCCGAGAAATAAATAAAAATGTGCAATGATGTCGGTCAAAATTCTAGCTTTACATAAAAAAACGAATATCACTAGCAAGATTTCGAAGTTGAGCCATATTCGTATTGTATAACATTAGAGTTTTTACTTACGGAATTAAACATTTTTATTTATTTCTCGGAAAGTTATGCAGATCCCATTTTGAAACTCACGCAGTACTTAGATATAAGTATGTACTAGCACCACAAAAAAATTAACCAAAATAAAAGTGGAGTTTTTTCAAAAATAAAAAATAAAATATAATTTCTTCAATATTAAGAAAGTATCGAATAATTTTTCTTCAGAAATTTTTTTAGTTAAAAGTAGAGGAGTGCAAAAGGCTTGAATGGCCGAGCCGGAATATTTTCGAGCCGAGCCCGAGCTTGGCTCGATGTACCGGGTACCCGGAATTTTCGGGTACCCGAATCCACTCGGGTACTCGAATTTTTCGGGTACCCGAATCCACTTGGGTACTCGAACATTTCGGGTACTCGAATTTTTCGGGTACCCGAATCACAGAAAAAAGTAGTATAAATTTTGTTGCGGGTAATTTTAACCAATGCTATTTCACATAGACAGTGGCGCCCTCAACCAGGTGAAATTTTGTTGCAGTGAATTTTTACCCCAAAATCAGGTTAAAATTTATACTTTGTTTTTCTTGTGATCCACTCGAGTACTCGAAAATTTCGGGTACCCGTGTTTTTCGAGTACTTGCACCAGTTCCAGGAAATTTAGGTTTCCATCAAAATAATCATAGCTATAGACAATCACTAAAGTGCACCCGGGTGTCCAGGAGTCATGTGAACATCATATTCAGGTAATTTTTGTTCTTATCGAATAATCATAGCTATAGACTAACCGTAAAGTGCACCCGGGTATCCAGGAGTCAAGTGAAAATCATCCTCAGGGAATTTAGGTTTCCATCAGAATAATCATAGCTATAGACAATCACTAAAGTGCACCCGGGTGTCCAGGAGTCATGTGAACATCATATTCAGGTAATTTTTGTTTTTATCGAATAATCATAGCTATAGACTAACCGTAAAGTGCACCCGGGTATCCAGGAGTCAAGTGAAAATCATCCTCAGGAAATTTAGGTTTCCATCAGAATAATCATAGCTATAGACCAACTCTAAAGTACACCCGGGTGTCCAGGAGTCAGGTAAACATCTTCTTCAGGGAATTTTTGTATCTATCGAATAATTATAGCTGTAGACTAACCGTAAAGTGCACCCGGGTATCCAGGAGTCAAGTAAAATCATCCTCAGGGAATTTAGGTTTTCATCAGAATAATCATAGCTATAGACCAACTCCAAAGTGCACCCGGGTGTCCAGGAGTCAGGTAAACATCTTCTTCAGGGAATTTTTGTTTATACACGGAAAAAATTAGAAACAAAAATTCCCTGAAGAAGATGTTCACCTGATTCCTGGACACCCAGGTGCACTTTACGGTTAGTCTATAGCTATGATTATTTGATAGAAACAAAAATTCTCTTATCGATTGACTCCGGGGCATCCAGATGTACCTTGGTGTCAACGAGAAGAGTATCTAAATAATTAAATATTCAAATTTTATTGTCACGAGTACTCGAAAAAATCGAGTATCCGAAAAATTCCAATACCCGAAGAATTCGAGTACCCGAACTTTTTTGAGCTTTATATGAGGGTCGACTCGGCTCGAGCTCGAACTGAATGGGCTCGGCTCGGCTCGAAAAATGACCACACCTCTTGTTAATAGTGCATCTTTTAATTGATAATTTAAAAAATAATTGACCTCAATATCTTTAACCAATAAAAGTTATGCGGTTTCAAAGAAAAAAAGCAAAAAAATTTCAATGGTGTATATCTCCTATGTTTATGAATATTTTTCCAAAAAAGTTTCACTATTTTTTTAATGGTATCCAAGAGAACAATAAAGCTCAATTTCATCCAAATCCCATACTAGATGAAAATTTCTATGATCACTTACCATGGAACTGCTCATTATTTATTGTATTTATCATTTCTATGTATGTTAAGTATTGACAAAACTAATAATAATAACAAAAACAAAGTAAATGTCTTAAACCAAGACGCTCTTTTTTACAGTGTTCTGCTAATTTTGAGGATAAATGATTAATTTCTTTTGGAATGTCTCTCATTAAGGGGGCGGTAGCGATTCTACGCAATTAAATTCTACAAATGAAAATTCAACACAGTAAACTCTACACGAGAAAACTCTCACTTTATATTTAGACAAGTAATAATAATTATACGAAAATTCAATCTACATAATGAAACACTACGCTAACTAGCTTGCTTAAATTTTGTAATGACGCTTTTCGTTATTTTATTAATTTATTTGATAAAAGATAATTTTAATTTAAACCCGGACTTCATCCGGCAAGCAAATCCATTGGCAATAAAAATTAAGAACATTACATGGCGCCCGAACAGGGACTAATTTTTGTTATCAACTAGAGTAAATGTAGGTACATAAAATTCAATAAAAAAATCAGAATTTTTTTAGTCGCAATTTTTAAGAGAAAAAAATGGTCTTTTGTGATGTCGCTAGAGGGGATAGTAAGTCAATTTTTCACCGTCGTGAGGGCGTGATAGTCGCAGGGGTGGGGATGAATCGTCCCTTATATATAGTATCGTTGATAGCTTATCGGTCTAGTCGATCAGTATCACTCATCGATACCAAATCAATTAATTTTTGTAAAGCAAGAAAGAAGAAGAAGACATCATGTCTTCTACGAGTAGTGACGAACGGACATCGTCGTCAGGAGTGCCGTGAAAAACAGGTGCTATTCTGTTCTCAGTGCGGCATTTTATGCAGTTTTACTCGTGATTGCTGCTTTAAGAAAAGAAAATAATTTTCCTTTTTCTTTTCCCACCCCGAGACCAGCAGCCATCTTGGATTTCTTCTCCCACCACCACCTATGGAGAAGAGTGGGGGTGACCAACTAGTATATAATCAACTGTGGATCACTATTCAGCAAAGTTCTTTTCCACACTTCATTGAGTAAGGTTATCTTCGGTTATCCAAAAGTTATCATGGGAGTACAATGGATTTACAAGCTAACCAAAAACGAGGTGATGCTTTGGTCTGGTGTCGTAATAAAATCAGAACAATTTTCACACTAGACGAATTGACATCAGCATTACGAAGATTTTACCTTTCACCTAGTGAATTTACACACCTAGAAACTCAAATTGTCATCAAAGTGCAAGGTAAAACGGAATCAATTAGAGAGTTCTGTGCAGCATTGAGAACTCTTATGAGAAGACATGGAGGTTATCATCTTTCTCGTGAACTAGATACGCTTTATTGGAATATGAAGCCGATATTCCGATTGCATATTCGTCGCAGTGAACTGGATTCTATCAGCACATTAATTCAACGAGTGGAAGAAATTCAAGAAACTCTTGTAGCAGTTAATCTAGTAGAATAAAGTATTAGAAATAGTCAACCATTAACTGAAGTTTCAAGATTCTACAATTTTAGTTAACATCGTTGAATTGTTTTATAGACCGTATTGCTCGCTACCGCCTGCCAGTTGAAGGAGTGAAACACATCATGAGGATGGAGAGAACATCAGGAATTGTTTGTCATGCAAATGGTACTGAAGTGCGAAATTTTTGATTTTATTTAATAAAAATTTTTGGAATTGTTACTCTTTTTGCATTCTGCCGAGACGCTCATTATAATTCGCTTTTCTAGTAGAGAGGATGTAATGATATAGCATTATTTTTAACGTCAGAATTTCAAAGTTTCTGAAAGAGTAAAATTCATTCATTTTTGTGCGCGTTATATATATATATATATATATATATATATATATGTGACGCGACACGAGAAAAGGGACCTATCGCCTCAAAATAGAATTTTACAGGGGCAGCGTTTAAAGTGACATGACGCCATGAGCAGAAACCCTGTGTATTTACGCGGACACGTTCAAATTTCGGGCTTTATATTATTAAAACTATTTCAGGTTTAAAAGTTAGTTAAAAATAAATGCTTTTAAATGCTGAGTGGCAGTTTTTAAAAATTCAAAATGGCGGGCCCAATATGGTGGACGACATGTCTAAAATGCATGCGATTTACATGAAATTTGTTACTCGAGGGTTTTTGGGGTCGCTGATTACAAATCTGAGATCAGATTTCAAAAATGCAAAATAGAGAATCCATTATGGCGTTAGAAATTTTTAAAAATTGTTGATGTTTATGAAACTTTATATCTGGGTGTTTTTAGGGTAACTAATAACACATCTGAAGTAAAATTTCAAAAAATCAATATTGTCGATCAAATATAGCGGAAAACTTTTTTAAATTTATGCCACTAGAATGAAAGTTGTCACTTGAAGGCTTTTGGGATCTTTGATTACGAATATAGGACTAAATATGACAAACAACTTTTTTAAATTTATGAGAGCTGTGTAAAATTTGAATAAACGTGCAAAAGGTCTGTGTGTTTTATAGGGTTGACACACTCATCATATTTGAAATAATTACCACATTACATTTTTATTAAAATTTTTATTTCTCATATTAGATTTGTATTGCTTAACACAGTAAAGAAATGACTATTTTGTATCTGAGGAAGTACAGGAAAAAAATCTTGTATTAAATGATCTCTTCATTTGGGAGATAATATATTTGTAATCTTTTAATTCATTTCTTTGTCTTTTTTATTTTCGAGACTTTTAATGTGAATGGTATTAAACATTAAATTGCAATTATTTTTTACGTGTAAAGAAATACCGTATGTAATCCACGATTTTTAACAAATTACAGTGCTTACGAAGTATTTCTGCAAAAATTGCTACGGCCTTTAGATAACAAATTTTTCTTTTTTAAAACTGAAGCTAGATATTCTGCTTCATCTTTGGGTAATTTCAAATCTCTGATGAGGTTGCTAAGCTCTTCTCTAATGGTGAACTGTCGATTTCCATATTTGCAGAAGACGGAGTTAAATGATTTAAAATTTCAGCTTTTGTCACAGATACTACACATGCGTAAATTATATTCCTTTTATTACTTTTATTATAGCCCTTTACATAGATCATGCAAAAGTAGCAATCTTCTCTATTCAATGGTTTTTTCCACAATGTTGGTTTTTTAAATTTCAAGTGTTCCCTGCCGGAAGAATGGATTGAAATTGTACTAGGAAATTAGTACTGAGAGTTCAGTACTATTTCAGTGAAAATTTGCTGCGTTTCAGCACTGAAATTGTACTGGGAAAATTACCTGCAAAAGGGTCGCTATAGCTGATGTTTATGGCCTGACCATCATTAAATTGATGAACGAATATTTCTTTGTTAATGTTAAAAATAATTTTTATTTATATTTCAACATTATATTTGTTTTTTATGAACTCAGATTCTTTACAAGTAATTATTATGTATGCTAAATATTCATGTGAATCAAAATTCTAAAATATTATCCGTTTTTACGTAACAATTAAAGTTTGCGAGATAGTTTATAACTTTTATAATTAAAAATTTTTTATAATGAATTTTATATATTTACAATCATAAAACATCAGAGATTAAAAATTTTTTGTTTTGGAAAATGATGTATTTAAATTGTAAACCTTTTAATCCATAAAATTATAATCCCATATAACAATAGGCTTTTGGATATATTGTTAAAGCAGGGGTTGCAATATAAGTTTAAAATTTAACTAGACTTTCGTTGAAAAGATTGTTAACCTTTTTTTATTTTTACATCCCGACTATAAACAATGGTTTGTTGACATTTCGTACATTTGAAACTATTGTTAAAGGACAATATTGTTAAAACAATCTTTATAAATTTGTTTAATGTTTTTATTAATTAATTTGAGATTTTATGGCATATCAAATTGTCCGCATACGTAACAAAATATATCTGCATTGCTGTCGCATGTGTGTTGTGAGGTTGACACTCCAAAAATAACTTTTAAAGTGTTTGAAGTTTTTTATTGTTTTGATTTGTGAAAGCCATGATATTTAGGAAAATGCCCTTACGCTAGGGATCCTGGTCCGATCGCAGGCGAGTCCACCGTTCTAGGGGTAATAACTCTCATGCCTCCCTACACTGAAAAACCTTTGAGAAGTCTGTCTTCCCACTGTCACAGTATTTCGCTTCTCACTGCATGGAAAGTCTAACCGACCGCCACTGGGTGCGTAGCGTTATCGTTTTTGATAGACAAACATCCCAAAAAGTTTAGAAAATAATAACTGGGTACGTGGGTCACCCAGTTTGGGAGTGCAGATGAACAAGTTTAGTGGTGGCACTGGCGCATATGTTTGGGGTGAGCTGGCTGCTTAAAGGTTTTTCCGTGGAGGCCTAAGTATGAAAACTTTCCGACTTTGACGAGGACATTGTCAACTCGTCGTCGGACACACTACGGTATCATCCTCACACCCTAACGTCCCCCTGTAAGGGGGACTTCGATATGCAGGGAGCAAATCATTCTACACATCCCCTTTCGGGGTAGTTGTTATCGCTTACTACATCTATCGAAGCAGCAGGATTAATATTGTGCTAAAGCACAACGGAAATACAATACTGTTGTATGTCCTAGCTGGCCTGCGTTCAAGAGAAAAGTATTCTGCAATTGTTGAATTTAACTTCATTCAGAAATTTTGTCTTATTCTCTAGAATTGTTCCTTGATGCCGTCTCGATGAATACATTTTTATTTAGGCATTCAGGTTACCCAAAATCTGCATTTCCTGCTGCATAAATGTTTACCAACAAACTTTTCGAAACTTTCAAATTCACCGACTCCCAAAATGCTTGCACATCAAATCATATTCGACAAGTTGTTAGAAATTTTTAAAGTCTGATTTGAAATTTGTGATCAGCGACCCGGAAAACTACTGAGTACCCATTTTAAAGTAAAATAAATCAATTTTCGAAAAAATGACCGCCGTATTGGATCCGACATATAGAATTTCAAAAATCTGACAACAAATTTGTGATCAGCGACCCCGAAAACCCCTATCTACCAAGTAAAGTGAAAATCCAACAAATTTTTAAAATTTGTCTGCCATATTGGATCCGCCATTTTAAATTTTTAAAAACTGACTTCACATTTGTAAGGGGCGACACCAAAAACCCTCGAGTAACAAGTTTTATGAAAATCGCATGCATTTTAGATATGTCGTCCACCATATTGGACCCGCCATTTTGAATATAACTTATACTGGGTGAAATCGGCGGGAGGTAATTATTTAGAATCACGGCTTTTGCGAATTTTAGAGATAAATGATTAATTCTTTTTGGAAAGGCTTTCATTCAGCTGGAAAATGAAAAATTAGGTGGGGGAGGATGAAAAAGTTACTTACAGAACGCCAAGGCTGGGAAACAAAATATTTTTTTTGGTTTTTGACGTTGTACTCTTAAAATATTAAAAAATTTTTAAAATGTTCTACATAAAAGTTGTAGATCTTGTTAATATACACATTTTATGTTACATGCAATTTTTTCATAAATTGAATATTTTTCGAGAAAAACACAAAAAACGAAAAATAACCATAGAAACGTTTTAATGCAGAAGGGAGTCAAATTAACTTCCTACATAGTACTAGAAGGTATCCAATTTAGACCAGACCCCCCTCCAACATTTAAAAAAGGCGTCTCTGGTCTCTGGTCTAAGTTAGATACCTTCTAGTACAAACTAGGAACTAAATTTGACTTCCTTCTGCATTAAACGTTAAAGGAAAACAGGAGCGGCGGGCTTCGCCCGCCTTTGAGTGATGTGTTGTGGATGCACCTTCAAAACGCCTTTTTTAAATGTTGGAGGGGGGTCTGGTCTAAATTGGATACCTTCTAGTACCATGTAGGAAGTTAATTTGACTCCCTTCTGCATTAAAACGTTTCTATGGTTATTTTTCGTTTTTTGTGTTTTTCTCGAAAAATACTCAATTTATGAAAAAATTGCATGTAACATAAAATGTGTATCTTAACAAGATCTACAACTTTTATGTAGAACATTTTTAAAAAATTTTAATATTTTAAGAGTAAAACGTCAAAAACCAAAAAAAATATTTTGTTTCCCAGCCCTGGCGTTCTGTAAGTAACTTTTTCATCCTCCCCCACCTAATTTTTCATTTTCTAGCTGAATGAAAGCCTTCCCAAAAAGAATTAATCATTTATCTCTAAAATTCGCAAAAGCCGTGATTCTAAATAATTACCCGGCGCGAAATTCAAACTCTTGTTTGAAATGATTCCGGTATTTATTATTATAATATTTAATTATAATTGATTAAATGCATAAAATTTAATGAAAATAGTACTTACTTATTAGTATTACTAAAAAATGTTGTAAAATATTAAAAAATTTTATGCTAACAATTATTAAAAACCAATATTCCATTTTTTAATTATTACAACTATTTCTTATTAATTAATTTTTTTATTTAACTATCATAATTCTTTCAGACTATCTACTATTATAATATTACAAAATAATATTAAATATTATTCAAAAAATCATTGTTTAACTTTTACAATGATGAAAATTGTAATTTGTAGCATTTAAAATACACTAATTTATTTTCATACATATTTCAGAATAAATCAATAAATTCTGCTCAATCATAAAAATTGATTTCTTTCAAATGTAATTCAAAATTGATTAAATCTTTTCAATTCTGTCATTTTTTATTATTTTTATTTTCATTTTTTAAATAATATTATTATTATTTTTAACAATTAATTGTCACACAAAATATAATAAAAAATTGATATTAATTCAATTAATTCTTAAAATAAAACTACATTATGAAATTATTAATTTTGCTTTTAGTTAAAAGTTGTGCTAAATTCTAATAATTTTTAATAATTGAGCTATATATTATTTATATATTAATTGAGTAAGAAATTCTGAATTTCTGAAACATGCCACTCTAAAACTTGAATATTTTTATTTTTTTCCGAAACTTTCAAGTAAATACTCTATTGTTTAAAGATATTACATTTTAAGGAACAAAAAATTGTTTATTTATAAAAAATATTTTTAAAAAACACTTTTTCTATGAAATTTTAATTCGAAAAAAATTCTACTTATTTTTTAAACCTTATTAAAAAAGAGTTTTTGTTAATAAATAAATAATTTTTTTGTTTATTAAAATTTAATTTCTTTAAACAAAATAATTTTTATTTTAAAGTTAGATTCAAGACAAAAATATTTCTGGTTGAATCATTGAAATCGTCCAACAAGTTTTTCTGAAATTAATTTTTAAAAAAGTAATACAAATTTTGAATTTTTAATAACGTGATATAAGTAAACATTTTTTTTTGCAAAATCCTTTTACATGATAATTTTCATTTCAGAAATACATATTAAATTATTATTATCAATTTATTAAAAATTTTGTGTAATAATTACGCTTTAGTAAAAATTCGTATTTGATTCTAATAATTTTTATACTAGTTATAGGTAGTAAAAAAGTTGTGCTTAATCTTTGAATTCTTAAAATTATTATTTTCTGAAATTAGCTAATTCTAAAGTTTAAAAAATTTATAGGTATTAAATAATATTAAAATAAAAATAATTTATTCTATTATTATAACTTTTTATTATTATTATTAATATAAAAGTATTATTTACTATGTAAACAAAAAACTGCATATAAATTACAAAATAAATTTATATAACTGTTAAAGACTAAAATTATGACAATCTTTTAAATTATAAATTTAAGACTTTAAAAATAAAGCAAGACTTTTTAGTACCTATTGTAATTGTTAATACATTTTTTTTATTAAATAGTTACTAAAAACATTAATTGAATCAAATACGACTTTTTACTAAAGAGTAATTATTACACACAATTTTTAATAAATTGTTAATAATAATAATTAGAATTATAAATTTGATATTTTCACTCATAAAAAAATTGTTCGAAACAACCAAATTTTGGTTGAATCAACCAAATAAATGCATTGCTATACAATCAACCAAACGTTTGTTTAATTCAACTAAAAAATTTCTTCCAATACTTCTTTTGTATTAACCAAAGGATATATATATATATATATATATTATATATTATATATTATATATTATATATATATATATATAATTATATATATATATATATTATATATTATATATTATATATTATATATATATATATATAATTATATATATAATATATAGCTCAATTATTAAAAATTAATTTACTAAAAGAAAAATTAATAATTTCATAATGTAGTTTTATTTTAAGAATTAATTGAATTAATATCAATTTTTTATTATATTTTGTGTGACAATTAATTGTTAAAAATAATAATAATATTATTTAAAAAATGAAAATAAAAATAATAAAAAATGACAGAATTGAAAAGATTTAATCAATTTTGAATTACATTTGAAAGAAATCAATTTTTATGATTGAGCAGAATTTATTGATTTATTCTGAAATATGTATGAAAATAAATTAGTGTATTTTAAATGCTACAAATTACAATTTTCATCATTGTAAAAGTTAAACAATGATTTTTTGAATAATATTTAATATTATTTTGTAATATTATAATAGTAGATAGTCTGAAAGAATTATGATAGTTAAATAAAAAAATTAATTAATAAGAAATAGTTGTAATAATTAAAAAATGGAATATTGGTTTTTAATAATTGTTAGCATAAAATTTTTTAATATTTTACAACATTTTTTAGTAATACTAATAAGTAAGTACTATTTTCATTAAATTTTATGCATTTAATCAATTATAATTAAATATTATAATAATAAATACCGGAATCATTTCAAACAAGAGTTTGAATTTTGCGCCGATTTCACCCAGTATAGGTTAGTTTTCGCTGTTATACACACAAAAAACCCAGTCTCACACTGTAAAAAATCCTAAGAATATTACCCACATAAAATGTGGCTATTTTACAGACAAGGGGAAAAGTGCCGCATTCAATGTGGCAACATAACCTTATTTAAAGCGTCACTTTCCCCCTGGTCTGGGTAATATCCTTAGGATTTTTTACAGTGCATTTTTGTTGCATCTCAAAATGAGACTATGTTAAACGCCATAGAACGTGGCGCCACCTAAGAGTCTCATTTTTGTTGCAACTCAAAATGAGTAGCGTACGCTACTCATTCTGAGACTAGGTTTTTTCAGTGTATTGAGAAAAAGAAAAAAGCAAGCATTGCCGCACTGAAAAAACATTGGGTGAGAAGTTGACTTTTGATGTACAACTGTTATGTTAAATGCGGGTCAACCGCTTGCTCTGATTTTGGGCGAACGTGTCGCCCAATTAGTCGAACGGTTCGACTTCAGTGGAGCAATTTTTGGCCGACAGGTGGCAGTTACCTGTTTGCTTTAATGGGTAGGAAAACATCTCGTCGAAATTTAGGCGACACGTTCGCCCAATTTAGGTTAGAAGTTGCACTAACATAAAGTAGACATGCGCTGCTACTGCTAAAGCAACGGTTCGTCCAATTTTTTCTCAGTGCGTGTATTCTCCGTTTCCTCCGCCAGTAGGTATAGTGGGAGAAGAATTGGCGGCGTGGTGGGGTATATTTTTCGCCGCCTGCTGGCATCCCTGCTTCCTAGAAGGAGGTGTACTCAAGACTCAGGTTACCAAGAGTTCAATATGTTTCAGAGTCATCGCATTCAGTCCATAGGGTAAATTTGGAACCAGATTTTGCAAATCGCTATACGCATTCAATTGGTTCACAGGTCCAAGAATAATGCTACTTTGCACAGATGGGCAAAATTCTTTTGTGTAGCATAATTTTAGTTGGTGCTTAATTGCTACTGTCAACAGTAAATTTAAGTTTGATGACGTTCCCACTGCAATTTCCTTCAATTCTTTATTTTTCCTTTCATATTTCATTGCCGAAAAGTGTATCACCGGCCCAAAAAGTAGCATTATTCTTGGATAATGCAACAAGAAATGCATTTTTGGTTTCAATTTCCCAACAAGTTTAATATACAATTTATTGTGTATTTTTATGACTTTGATTAAATTTTGAATTTGCCCTCTATGTTACGAGGAAGAAGTAATAACTTCAATGATTTTTCTTAAACAGATGTACAGGGATATGATGCACTAATAAGGTCACCAACCATTAATCCAAAATATCTTACCAAACATAACATTTCCGAGGCAGATTGTTTAATTTTCAGTTTTTTTCCCTCCTTTTTTTCCTTGTAAGTAGAATAACGGCCTTGGTTTATTAGATTTCTCTCTTTCACAAAACGGAAAACTTTCAATTCTATTCTTAATCTTCTCCAAAGTTATTTTCTCAGTAGATATTAATCCTTCTATTGATCCTGAAAGTGAGTAGGATACAGCTCCTTCTGACAAATCATGCATTTCATCTACAGAAATATTTTCACAAATGTCATAATTTTCAATTTTATTAAAAATACATTCTTCCTTGATACCGCTATCTGAAAAAATTTTATCTGCAATATCTCTGTCATACGAAGTTTTATCCCTCAAGAGATTTTCATTCTCCTCTAACAGCTCTTGGTACTCTTCTTTTGAAGCATAGCAAATTCTGCAAAACCGTTTTGATTTAAAACTTTCGACGAATCCACAAATCATGTTTTAACCTAAATTGTCGCCTAAAATTTTAATGCACTGAAAGTAAACTTTTTGCATTATTCCATCAACAAGCAATGATATTTCTTCTTTTGATAAAAAATTCAGCTCTGTAATAAGTTTTTTAACAATTTTTTCATTGCCAAATAGTTGTAAGTATTTAGAATTAAAAATTGTCGATAGGAAAATATTTCTTACTTTTGCAGACAAATAGGGAGGTAAACAAGCAATCGAGATGTATGCGGCACCTAATTTTTCTTCTCCAGCATGACTCCCTTGGGGGCGCATGATTATTCCCCAAATTTAAATTTCCTAATATACAAAACATGGAAATTTTTATCATCGAAACTTCATTTCGCATAATTTTCAGATTTCGAAATTTCATTTAACATAATTTTTAATTTATGGAATTTTTTTTTATCCTAATATTTAAATAGTCGAATTGTTTTTTAATATACTTTTTAATATGTCGAAAAATTCTTTGACATAAATTTTGTTTTTTCGAATTTCCATATATCGAAATTTTATTATTCATAATGTTCATTTACTCGAATTATCAAGTGACTTAAAAAAATAAATGAAAATTATGACGAATAAAATTTCGATAAATGAAATTTCTTAAATATGACGTTTGTAAGATTTGAAGGTTATGTCACTTGAGAATTCGAGTAAATGCGTTTTATGTCACTTGATAATTCGAGTAAATGAACATTATGACAAATAAAATTTCGATAAATGGAATTTCCTAAATATGACATTTCGAAGATTTGAAGGTTATGTCATATGAGAATTTGAGTAAATGCGTTTTATGTCACTTGATAAGTCGAGTAAATGAACATTATGACAAATAAAATTTCGATATATGAAATTTAAGTAACATAATATTTCGAAGGTTTGATAATTATGTCAAATGAAAATTCGGAGGTTTAATAATTATGAAAAATAGTCATTCGAAAAAACAGAATTTATGTCAAAGAATTTTTCGACATATTAAAAAGTATATTAAAAAACAATTCGACTATTTAAAAATTAGGATAAAAAAAATTCGATAATTTAAAAATTATGTTAAATGAAATTTCGAAATCTGAAAATTATGCGAAATGAAGTTTCAATGATAAAAATTTCCATGTTTTGTATATTAGGAAATTGAAATTTGGGGAATAATCATGCGCCCCGACTCCCTTGTGGATTCCTTGTTTCAAATTCATCAAAATATAAATAAACTGGAATAATAATTTTCTCCAACACTTGCTATGAAAGGAGTACTTTTCTTGGTAGAAAAGTGTGGCGAAAGTAAAATTTGGCGTGGCGTAAGTAAATTCATCGTGGCAAAAGTAATTTTTAGCGTGGCGAAAGTAAATCATGAACTTATTCTTTTTTCTTTTTCTTTGACCGAGATTTATTTTGTATCTAACTTCTTCCCCACTCAAAACATTCGTCTTTTATTATATTAAACATAAGCACAAGTTAAATTAAAATAATACGAAACTCACGAAGAAATCTTCACAGAAAAAAACCGGACTCAAAATGAGTCACATATGAGACTCATTTTGAACTGCAACAAAAATGATACCCCTTCGACTCATTCTGAGTTTCTAGGGAAAAGACTCAAAATGAGTCTTAAGGGGTATCATTTTTTCTTTACGATAAAATTACAATCATATTGGAAAAACTAAGAATAATTTATAAAAATATGAATTAAAGTAATTGTTTATTACTAATAAACACGTTGCACTTGTCAAAACATTAATACTTGCAGTCGATTTGTTGTTTTTATGAGAAATGGAAAAAATTTTTTAGGTTAGACATTTGTCAATTGACCAACAGGGATGGACAACCATGGAACACGAAACATGCGAAACACAAAAGAAAGTAACTAGAATATTGTTATTTTACTCATTTTTAGTCACTTGAAGTTGCCGATTACTAATTTCGAGACCGACTTCCAAATGAGTTGCAACAAAAATGAGTCGGGTTTTTTTCTGTGTTTCCTCGCAAGGTGTTGGAGAAAACGTAGTGCACAACTAGTGGTACACTAGTTCGACGGGTGGTACGAAAATTAACACAATTGAGATGCCGGGCGAAAAAAAACACATTTTAGCTTCCGGGCGAAAAAAACTCTCCTGATTTCTTCAGGACGAATAAAAACATTTTTACTTCTTCTGGTCGAAAAAAATTATTTTTGAATTCTTTAGTACGAATAAAAACCTTGTTCACTTTTCTGGAATGAAAACTAACACTCTTCACTGATTTACACAGTGATTTCATCTGATTTCTTCGATTCAAAATTAATATAAGATATTTATTCTAATTATGCAATTTCTTTAGTTTTCTTTACTGTTTATCATTTTACTTCTATTCGTCTTTGGTTTTTGATTTTAAGAATTTATTTTCATATAAATTCAATGTGTGTGAAAAGTTTTGTTCGCGAATACAACTTCACGTTTATTGCTACATTTTTGGCTTGTTGTGATAGTAACTAGTTGTTATATTAAAAGATCGTAAGTATTCTTTTTACTGTTTTTCAATGAAAGTTGCAAATAAATAGTTTTTAAGATATGGCGACAGAAGAAATCGAACCAAATGAATGTTTTGTACTTCCATTTGAAAGTGAGTATTTAATTAATGAATAAAATGCTTTATCTGTTCCTTATTTAAAAAATCTAGGTTAGTTATCACAACATTAAAAATACGTTAATAATTACATATAAAGTTTGAATAAATTTCAGAGTCGTATCTAGAGGGGATTTAGGGTTTACCCCCCTCCCCTTGTAACCTGAAATATTACATTTTTTTATTTCTCTTTTTTTATTAGTGCAAAAAATCAAAAAAACTTTTGCAAAATTTTTTTTTTTAAATAGTCGTAATAAATAGAAATTCAGAAATTTTTTAAATAATTTACTTTTAATTTTAAAGATTCAAATGAAAATGTGTGTACAAATGAATCGATTCCATCCGAAGAATTATCCAATCACTCTAATCTTACTGACGAATCTAATGTTATTGAGAGACCAGGAACTCAACTCAACCCAACCAAAAAACGCAAAGAACAACCGCGAAAAAACATTCGGAAGAGAAAAGCGAACCCTGATTCGTGGATAGACAGCAAAGCTAAAAAAGCTCGCACTAGTGGTGCTAAAGGTATTGGAAGAAAAGGAAAGTTGATCGAGCCAAGAAAAATGCAAGAAGGATGCAGGGGGAAATGTCGTATGGATTGTCAAAATAAATTATCAGTTGATGAGCGGAATAACGATTTTAATTTATTTTGGAAAGCCGAGAGTCACACCAAGCAATGGGAAATTATAAATAACTGGGTTAAACTTACAGAGGATTATGATAGCGATTCGGCAGATTACGGAAAATGTGAGAGTAAAAATACAATGAGGATTTATAAACTTCCAAAAAATTCTGGTCAGCTTGTTTCCGTTTGCCGGAAAATGTTCTTGGACACACTAAGTATGTTAAATTTTCTTTTATTAGAAAATTTATTTGATACAGACAAATAATAAGAAAACTCTTTTACAATTAAAGAAATTTTTTAGACATTTCAGAACAATGGATTCGAACAGCTCTAAAGAAAAATGAATTATCGGATGCTACTGGCCTTATAACACCAGACCAACGAGGAAAACATCTCAATCGACCGCAAAAGTATGATGATGATGCGAAGTCGATAGTTCATAAGCACATTGATAGATTTCCAGTTGTTGAATCACATCATTGCCGCGAAAACAGTAATAAAAAATATCTTGAAGTTGGACTCAGCGTTGCTAAAATGCACAGATTGCTTCTTAAGGAACTGGAGGAAAATAATTCAAGCATTCACATCTCAGAAGACTTTTATCGCAAAATATTTAACACTGAGTACAATTACACAGCCAAAAAAGGACAGGTGAGACTCCTTGGAACAATTAAATGAATATAAAATCAATTTTAAAAAAATTAATATCAGATATTTATTTAGAAAGACTTTATTAAACACTTTTTAAAAATTAACATTATATGAAAAATAAATAAATAACAAATAAATAAACTTTAACTTTTATGTAAATTTTTTTATGTACAGTTTTGTTAATTTTTAAAGTGTCTTTATTATTAATTTAGTAGTATATTTTGGAATTATACTTTAAGGTGCGAACAGTGCGAAAGGTACAACAATTTTTCGGCAGCTGAAAAACTAGCAAATCAAGATCAACAGGATATTCATTTAAATAATAAGCAATTGGCTAGACAACATATGAGCGAGGCTAAAAAAACCTCCAAAAATGACAAAACTGTGTGCACTTTCAATTTTGATATGCAAAAAATTCTGACAACTCCAAGAGCAGATATTGGGCCTCTATATTACATGTCGAAATTAAATGTCTGGATCTTTTCACTTTTTGATTTAGAGAGTCATGAAGGGGTTTGCTACCTCTGGGATGAAACATTAGGGAACCGAGGATCGAACGAAATTGCATCATTTTTGATGAATTATTTGATTACAAAAATCAATGCATCCCCAGACATTCGATGTTTTCAAATGTTCAGCGATAATTACGGGAGGCGTCGAATTGTTCTGGACAAAATAAGAACAAAAATGTTTTTAGTATGCTCATTAAGACAGCACTGCAGTACAATGTTAAAATTTGTTACAGGTAATAATATATCCCTCAATTTAAATAACCAATTTATTAGAATTTGTGTAAAAAGCCTGAAACCCGAAAGCCGACTCGATAATTTAGGAGTTTTGAAATTTAGGGTCGGGTTTGGTTAATTCGGACTCGGGTTGGATCGGGCTTTTTCAAAAACCCGAACTCTTTCGGATTCTCGAAAACATGCGGGTTCTCAAAATTTTCGGGTACCCGAATGCATTCGGGTTTTTGAAATTTTTTATTATTAAAAAATATTTGAGTTTTCGGTTTTTTGCACACATCTACAATTTATAAAAATTGTATTGATATTTATGACGATTATTATTTAATTAAATAATATACATTACTCACAGGATATGTTGGAACCCAACAAAAAATGGAAAGACATACATTTTTAAATAAATTTAAAATAAATAAAAAATAAATAGAATTGTTTGGAAACTAGTTCTTCTTTGATCTTTAATATTTAATTATATAATTTTGAAGTAAAATGTACAGAAATTTTTGATTGTATATTATTTATATTTTTGCAGATTTTTAGAATCAGGCCACACACAGTGTCCGGGTGACTCAATTCATGCTCGCATTGAAACACATGTTAAAAACAAATCTGCTTTTACTAAACGAGAATGGGGTAGATTGATTACAGAAGCAAGAGAAAAGCAACCCTACATTGTGAGATATGTTGAACAACGGCAAATCATGGATTTTACTGATCTTTCAGATTTGTTTAATTGGAAAAAATTTGCAACATCGAACATTCGTGAATTTACGATAGATCCGACAGATGAGAAATTAATTTTCGTGAAATACGATTTTACTGAAAAGCCGAAGCCAATGAAGATATTCAAGAGAATCACAACGAAAAATGTTATAAAAGATGTTTCTCTACATCCAGCGTACGCGGAAAAAATTCAGTTGACTAATAAGAAGAAAGAAGATCTCAAAACGATGGTGACAAAGGGTTACGTACCATCAGAATTTAGAGATTTTTTCAATGAAATAGTTATTTAAAAAGTTCTCAAAAAACTAATTGAGGGGCCGGATGTATCAACTGCCGCTACGCGCCATCGTAAAGGACTATACCAGTCAGTGAGCAGTGAGCGCCTCTGGGCCTCTCACTGCTCACTGACTGGTAAAGTCCTTTACGATGGCGCGTAGCGGCAGTTGATACATCCGGCCCCTCAATTGTTAATGCTTTAACGTAATTGTTTTATAGTTCTCTTTAAGATGCAAATAAAAATATTCGGTTGTTATTGTATTATAATAATTAGTTTGAAATAAAAAACTGAACTATTATAAAAGTTCTATTATTTTATCAGAATCAATAAAAAAATCAATTTTTTGAACATAAAATCCCTATTATCTGTCTAGGTCACAAATGTTGATTTTTAAAGCCAAAAATTTCGCGGTTGTCGTTTGCTATACAATTTTTTTAATATTAATTATATAACCTCAAAGAAATAAAAAACTAGGTTTTTCTTTTTTGGTAAAAGAAAATCTGGAAATAGTTTAAACAGATGATGGAGAGAAAGCATGAGAACTTTTATAAAATGTCTTTTATGTATACATTCCTGAATTTGCCTTTATTAACCTATATTTTCAGTATAGCACTGAAAATTTATTTCACTTGATGGACTTTTTATTTTGAAAAAAAATCTTAATTAAAAAATTCTTTGATAACAACTTTTTAAATAATTAATAAAAAATTTTATTAAAATTTAAATTTTGGCTATGTCATTTGAATAGATTGTATAGACATGAGTGTTTTTTTTCGCGCCGAGATTTTTAAGAATGTCATTTTTCACCCTGATCATTGTAGGAATGTTTTTTTTCGCGCCGAGAATTTTAAGAACTTTTATTTTCGCACTGATAATTTTCAAATGTTAGTTTTCGCCCAGAGATCTCAGGAGTGTTAGTTTTCGTAAAACCAAAATTTTACTGTGTTAGTCTTCGTACCACCCGTCGAGTTGTACAATGTACTATTACTCGAATGATTGTACTTTTTTAACCATAAATTTCCTTATGTTGCATTTGATAAATAAGTTTTTTCTTGTCTTAACTCGTTCATGTAAGACAATATTGAATCAATCATTCCCGGTTCTGATAGAGTTGTTTTCAAAGTATCTGTTAAAGAAACATAATAGTTACGTGAACAGGATTCATTGCAACACTTACAGTTTCATCTTGCTGGATAATATAAGTAGCCTCTTGTCCAATTTCGAAAATTTGCGGAGGAATGTAGGAACATTTTTCTTCGTACATTTTAAACCTCAAATGTTCTGTCGAAAATTTATTGAAAATATCCTTATAACAGTTTCCAAAACAAATTGTGCTTTTGAATACAATATTTCACTTGAAATTGGTTTAATATTAATTTCCATATTTTTTTGAATAAAAGGAACAAATATTTGAGAAATAAAATTATGGAAAACTTGAATTACTTCATCAACAGATTTTCGAGAGAGATACGGGATATTATATAAAGAAAGTGTCAGCTTTAATATCTCTTTGTCAATGACATCTTTATTAAGATTTTCAAAAAATTGACCGAAATCCATTGAAATGTTTATCCGAAGAAATTTCCGACGCTATTTAACATCGATTAAATATAAGAAATTTTGCACTGTTACAAACAGTGATAAAATATTTAAAAGATAATCGTTTAAACATTTTTAGAAGTAAAATATACCTCAAAAAACAGTGAAACCTTTTCAATAGAATGACATTAAACAGTTTGTCTCACAGAGCCTGTTTCAATTTGTCAATCAATTGACTTACACACCCGTACAGATTTTTAACATCAAATCCATAAATTTCACGCTCAAAAAACTGCCATACATGATTACATACAGTAGAGAACTTTGACCGACTGAAAGCACAAGTCAACAGCATCTACAGCATTTACTGCTTGGAATATATTATTATTGCTAATCACAACATATGCAGATCTATTATTGTTCAAAGTTGGACCATAAATGCCAATGAATGGTGCTACCATTCAATGACGAGTATATCGTTTTTAACGAATCGCTGATATTGTCTGTTTCCTGTAAACAATAATTAGACATTTTATAATGTGTCTTTGAAAATTTGAGTGTGTGTTAGTAAAAACGTTTAACATAGTTACAAAACATTATATGTAATAGAAGAAAATATTATGAATCTGATACTCTCTAAATCTGAATCAGTGAAATTTGACTGCTTTTCAGTGACTCTATTCTCACGATTTGAATCAGTAGAATTTCACTGAAAATCAGTTAAAAGTAACTGAAAAATCAGTCATTTTTTACTGATTGGACAATTAAAAAGTTACTAGAAATTTCTGTCATGCATATTGAAAATTTCAATTACTTTTTAATTAGCCAATCAGTAAAATATGACTGAAATTTCAATCATTTATAACTGATCTTCAGTGAAATTTCACTGATTTAAATCGCGAGAATATAGTCAATGGAAATCAGTCAAATTTCACTGATTATAATAACTTTATTAAACTACCATAAAGGTATAACAAATTCAACAAAAGTACATTCATTTTACAATAACATTTTTTGTATTTAGAAAAATACAAAAAATAAGCAGTTTCCATTACAAATTTCAGATTATGTATTTTACCCCTTATTAGTTACATTTATGACATTCTTTTTTATTGTATGAGAAATGTTTTACTAAATATACTTAAACTTGAATTTTCTTTAATGCTTTAAACGAAAAAAGTATCGAACATTGGAAAATATAAACTTTAAATGTCAAGGTATATTAAATTAATTTTAACACAGTGTAATTGCGGGTCATAATGCATTCTTTCTCTTTATTACTTTATTAATAAAATATATTGGAGGAAGGATGCATCACCTTGAATTCATTATACTGCATCCTTCCTCCATAATACTTTATTAATAAATAATTTTGGAGGAAGGATGCAGTATAATGAATTCAAGGTGATGCATTCTTCCTTCAAAATACTTTATTAATAAAGTAATAAAGAGAAAGAATGCATTATGACCCGGAATTATACGTTAGACAAACATATATATCTATCCCTATTAATACACTAGGGTCAAAAAGTTTCAGTACATTTGTACTGATTACTTTTAAATGCTCGCTACACTTCAAATTCAAATATTTCTGTAAAAATAGATGTTAGAGCTATCAAACTAGGATCATTTTAAAGTTCAATAAATTTAGAGTCAAATAGTGAAAGATATAACCAATTTAATAGTGTAAATATTGAAAATGTAATTCTTTAAAGTTAGAGATTTTTCGTGAAAAATTCGATTTTGAAATCTAGAATTCAAGCGCACGCCAATTGAAGAAAAATTTTTTTTATGATTTGATAGTTGCACAATATCAAGAACGAATTCCATTCTTTAATTCCAGACCAAAATAATTCACATATATTAAGTATTTTCTTCAAATTCTATAAAAATAACTTCCCTTGTTCTCGACATTTTTCAAAGAATATTAATTTCAAATTCGTCGTTTTCGTTCACTTGTTTTGTCAATTAACCACACTTTTGAAAAATATGCACCTTTTTTATTAAAAAATAAAAAAATAGACACCTAGAATGAAAATAAAGAATAATGATAGAGTTAAAATTTGTAAAATTATAAGAAGAGGGATAAATTTCATGTAAATAACTTAAATTTCCTAATATGAAGAGTTTCTATATTTTTCAAAAGTGTGGTTATTTGATAGAACAAGTGAATGAAAACGACGAATTTGCAATTTACATTCTTCGAAAAATTTAGAGCAAGAGATATTATTTATATAGAATTTGAAGAAAATACTTAATATATGTGAATGATTTTGGTTTAGAATTAAAGAATGAAATTTGTACTTTATATTGTGCAACTATCAAAATTTAAAAAAAAATGTTCTTCAATTGGCGTACGCTTGAATTCCAGAATTCAAAATCGCAATTTTCACAAAAAATCTCTAACTTTAAAGAATTATAGTTTTAATATTTACACTATTAAATTGGTTATATCTTAGCCTATTTGACTCTAAATTTATTGAACTTTAAAATGATCCTACTTTGATAGCTCTTACATCCATTTTTACAGAAAGATTTGAATTTTAAGCGAAGCGAGCAATTAACAGTTTTCAGTACAAATGTACTGAAACTTTTTGACCCTAGTGTATAAAATCATTTCGCCGCCGCCGCTGATTCAGTCATTTCCCTTTCCCGCTACCCTCAAAATTTAGGTCAATTTTAGGGTAGTTTTTACCTAAACGTCAAAATTTGACAAACAATTCCAGCTACCCTTAAAATTTAGGTCAATTTTGAGGGCATTTTTTACCTAAACTTTAAAATTTCACAAACATTTAACTAACTTATTACCATGCATTCATTTAATTGAACATGATTTGAAAATAAAAATTAAAATAAATATAAGAATTAGTTAGGGGGGCGGAGCATCCCTAGTATATGTTATATATATATATATATATATATATATATATATATATATATATCTCCCTATTATATGAAAACATTTCGCCGCCGCCGCAGAGTTAGGATTTCTAAGGGTTCCTTATAGTAAGGGCCGTCAAAACTTATGTCAAAATTGATCTATTTTTTGACCTATAGGTCAAAAAAAGGATAAATAACGGCCTCACATTACGTCAAAATCTATGTCTAATTTTACTTATTTTTTAACCTATAGGTTAAAAACATAAGACAAAACTTATGTCAAAATTGACCTACTTTTTGCCCTTTGTGTCAAAAAGAGGATAAATAACGGATAAAAATACATGTTTAATTTTACATATTTTTTTAAGCTACAGGTTTTTAAAGGGGCCTTAATGTGGGTCATGACATTAAATTTGATCTGTGTTTTACCTACAGTTCAGAGCTTGTCCCCTCAAATAGGAGCGCCAAATAGGACGTCGAAGCCTATGCCAAAGACAATTTTTTTACTTGCAGCCTGTTATGATTCATCAAAATTAATGACAAAGAATTAAAATTTCAGAATGGCTAATATCATAAGATCGCATTTTACAATCTTTATATTATCCATAAATAGAAGTAAAAATAAATTCAGGGGGTTGGCGCGCAGGGGGGCGGAGCTCTCCAAGTATAACATATAACTTGTCCTGAATTTGCAACTCATTAAATAAATAATATTCTACTGGGGAGAGATGTCCCGGGGAGACTTGTCCAAACATAACATTATTTACATTTATTATTTACATTTGGGGAGAGATGTCCCTAGAAAGACTTGTCTTCTGGGAGGAGCTGTCCACGAGAGACTTGTCCGTAGGGAAGAGATGTCCCGGGGAGTTTTGTCCGGGGGAGACTTTCTGGGTGTGACTTGTCCCAACCCCTAAGATTTGGTACGATGAATCAGATTCTCGTGGAATCTTGTAAGAATGCATGCGTGAAAACTACAAATATCGCGTCTGCAAAAACCAACCTTCAATATGGCGAAATGTACGTTTAAAAATTTTTAAACGTACATTTCGCCATATTGAAGGTTGGTTTTTGCGGACGCGACATTTGTAGTTTTTACGCAAGCATTCTTATTTGCTACTTTAAGAAAAATTCATTTTTAAAAAAAAAAGTAAAAAATTTTCAGTTTTTTGTCGAAAAAATGTTCACAATTTCCTCAAATTAAAGTTTTTTTTTAAATTTGAACTTCAGATTCTGAAAGAGCGATAAAAACTCTATAGGGATAGATACCTACTAAATTTTTAACTTACGAAATCGTTAAGAACGATGGCTCTAACAGTTGAGTAAAATATGTGTCCTTCCCGGCGTTAAAGGGTTAAAAATTCATTTGTTTATTAAAAATAATTTTATCTTAAATCTACGTATTTATTCATACCTTCTTCAATAACAGGTATTTCGCTTGTTCTGAAACGATAAAAATAAAGTGTGACGTTTTTGACTATCCAATAAGAAAGTAATAAAAAAAATGACGATTAACTTGATTATTTGCACATTTTGGAGACTTGCGAGTCTGAACTGGTCAAATGCCTCGACCTGAGAAAGTTTTATCTTCGACTGCAGTTGTGACTAGTAAGTCCCACTTATAATTATAATGCAAAAGTTTATAAATATTATTATCTAGAGAGAGAATAAGTATAATGTGAGCATTTCTCGATGGTGTTCAATAAATGAGAGCGAATCCAGTCGTGCGACGAATTGTAATTAATATTGTTGAATTGTTTTGTTGTCTAAATCTTTGTTATAATTACTATTTTATTTTATGATTGTAAGATTTCTTTGTTTATATAAACATTTTCTGAATGTGTGTCGATTCCTTTTCGGTTTTAATTATTATTATATATTAATTTTGAAATTTTGTTATAAATTCCTGACGTCAGGTCCTATTTTTTATCTTTATGACACGGACTGAAATATATTTTATTATTATAAAAATTGTATGTGTGCTTAATTTTTGTTGTTTTTGTATTTTGTATTGTCGCTGTTTTTTATATATGTGTCCTGACGCAGTGAAAGGGACCTTACGCCCAAAAAATTAATTTTTAGTTATTACTGCCATTATATCAATTAAAAAAATCTGGATAGAATGGTATCAAGAACCCAAAATTAATTTTTTTAAACGTAAGGTCCCTTTCACCGCGTCAGGGCACATATTCTCTCAAATAAGAAAATCGTTACAGTTCTATCACTTGTAAATAAATAATTATTGGGATTATCAATTAGTAAACAGACAGCCGGCCCTTGAAATTCATTTAAAAAAGTGTTGTTTGTATTTAAATTATTTGACGAATCCAAGTGCGAAGAAATTGTCCGTTGGAATGTAGGTATCAAACTTGATGAATTATTCAAATCGGTATATATTTTACCTCCTGGGGTATTAATTACATATTGTCCCGAAAAGCCTGTTAAAAATTTTAAATATAAAATTATTCATTCCCAATGGGAAAAAAACTATTGGCGCATTAATGGCCCAATAATGGGAGCCACGCATGCCATTATTGGCACCCATTAATGGACCAGTAGTGGTAAAGTCATGGGCTGACTACGTCGTTGCCAATAATTGGCAGCCATCAATGGCACATTAATGGCTGCCAATAAAACGCCAATAATAAAAAATTTTTTTAAATTAACAAAAATTATGAATAAAAAATGTATTAATTTAATTACAATATTTAAAAATTGTTTATTAATTTTTTTTTAATTATTATTTGTAACAGAAAAAAGTCATCACAGTAATTATAGCGAGATCTTTTCTCTTTCAAAAAAAATTGCCTCACATCCTGTGCAAAAAAGGAGAGGCAGGGGCAGAAATATATTCTACGAATGGCCCTGAGGAGTGCAGCCTTTATATGTACGGGCTGAAGTAACTTCTATGCGAGTGGAAGTGATGTCTGCTCGCCCTATGCGGCGCGGTTGGAACTAACGTGAACGCGCGTGAACACGTGTGCGCGTTGTGCTTGGAACCTAGTTCCAACCGTGCCGCATAGGGCGAGCAAACATCACTTCCACTCGCATCGAAGTTACTCCAGCCCGTACATATAAAGGCTGCACTCCTCAGGGCCATTCGTAGAATATATTTCTGCCCCTGCCTCTCCTTTTTTGCACAGGATGTGAGGCAATTTTTTTTGAAAGAGAAAAGATCTCGCTAATTACTGTGATGACTTTTTTCTGTTACAAATAATAATTTTAAAAAAATTAATAAACAATTTTTAAATATTGTAATTAAATAAATATATTTTTCATTCATAATTTTTGTTAATTTAAAATTTTTTTTATTATTTCTTTTCGGAGCACCTAAAAAAGGTTTTTTTAAACGTTGAAGGGGGGATTGGTTTTGGGTTGGGTACCTTCTAGTACCAACTAGGAAGTCAATTTGACTCCCTTTCTACATTAAAACGTGTAAAGAAACTAGGCGCGGCGGGCTTCGCCCGCGTCTGAGTGGTGTCTTTTCACCACGAAAATCAATTTAGCTTCCCAGGTGCGAATTTTCGGTTGGCCCATAGTTGGGCCAACTTTTACAAGGTCGGTCCAACTTCTCGTGCCAGAGGTTGGGCCAACCATACAGATGATAACGGTTGGCCGTCTAATGGCAACGATGGTTGGCCCGACAAGTCATATGGAAGTTGGCCCAACTTAAAATGCATATGTTGTGCCAACTATACATTTCAATGGTTGGTCCAAAGACTGACGCCAAAGTTGGCACAACTTTAAATGCGTAAGTTTGGCCAACTTTAACTGCCAGAGGTAAAAAATTATTAAAAAACTAAATTATTTAAACAATTAACACGTTATTATTAGCGGGAACATCAAATATAACCTTTCCCTATTATTATTAAACACAATCTCATACATACATTTTCGAAAATATCTAACGCTCGCTGGGATCGAACCCCTAACCTAACGCGCCGAAGACTTATACACTGACCACTACGCTACGCTCACATGGGAGTCCATACCGTTAAATGTATATTAAAGCTGCAACCGTCGGGACAACCGTGGCCCAGAGTTTGGCCAACCGAGAAAGTTTAAGTCATTTAAACTGTTTTTCACAAAGTTTTGCCAACCGCGGCCCAGAGTTAGGCCAACCGACAAAGTTTAAGTCATTTAAACTGTTTTTCACAAAGTTTTGACAACCGTCGGGCCAACCGTGGCCCAGAGTTAGGCCAACCGACAAAGTTTAAGTCATTTAAACTGTTTTTCACAAAGTTTTGACAACCGTCGGGCCAACCGTGGCCCAGAGTTAGGCCAACCGAGAAAGTTTAAGTCATTAAATCTGTTTTTCACAAAGTTTTGCCAACCGTCGGGCCAACCGTGGCCCAGAGTTTGGCCAACCATAAAGTTTGAGTTATTTAAACTGCGTTTTACAGAGTTTTGCCAACTGTGGCCCAGAGTTTGGCCAACCTAAATTTGTAAGTCATATGAGATACGTTCCCCATAGTTGTGCCGACCTTTGTCGCCAAAGTTGGCCCGACGGTTGGTTATACTCTGCATGTAATGGTTGGCTTGCAAAGTCGGGCCAACTGTGGGCACTAGTACTTGCCAAAGTTGGGCAAACTCTGGCAACCAAAACTTCGCTTGCCAAAGTTGGGCCAACCGTGGGCCAACCTTCAAACTCTGGCGGCCAACCTAAATTCGCACCTGGGTTTGTGAAGTTAGAAAAGGAGTCAAATTGGCTTCCCAATTGTAAGCTCCTCCCTCCAACGTTTAAAAAAACCTTTTTTTAGGTTCCCCAAAAAGACCTAGTTTCCTTCCACGTTTTAATGTAGAAAGGGAGTCAAATTGACTTCCTAGTTGGTACTAGAAGGTACCCAACCCAGAACCAATCCCCCCTTCAACGTTTAAAAAAACCTTTTCTAGGTGCCCCGAAAAGAAACTACTCAACTCAACTTGTTTCCTTACGCGTTTCAATGTAGACCTTCTTGTTTGTAGTAGAAGGTACCAAACCAGAACAATACCCCTTCTAACGTGACCTCCAAAGAAATTCTTTTTTAAAGTACCACAGGTGAGTACACTACAGAAGTGGGTGTTTTTATTGTTTTTACCATGAAATTTAAATTTGCGCAAATTTTCATGATGATTTTCGTAATCAGCGTACCAAAATACATAAAGAAACTTTATTTTGTTAAAATTACATGTCCTTTTAGTTGAAAGTATATTTTAACCAATTTTTATGGAATTTTATGGTTTTTTGCATTTTTCTCGAAAATTAACAATTTTTTGAAAAAATAGTGAAAACAAACAATGTTTATTTTTGTAAAATCTATATCTTTTGTATAAAACATTTTTAAAAATTTTGCGTTTTTTACGAGTAAAAAGCAAACAAACCCATTTTTATGGTTTTTACCATGAAAATCAAATTTGCGCCAATTTTCATGTTGATATTCGTTATCAGGGCACAAAATTACGTAAGTATACCAAGTTTCATTAAAATCGGACATATGCACTAATCTGAAGTATATCCCTTTAATTTCGCAAAAAATCGATATTTTTTTTGGTCAAAACTTTAAAGTTGTATAACTTTCAAAAAAAAATTTCAGGGTGTCCTCATAATTAATAACATTTTCTTATCAATATGAATGATATATATCGAGGATAAAAAAATTGAAAGTACCCATCATGGAGAAACAGAGGTACCCCATTTGACCCGCCTACCCCATTTTGCCCCACTCTCCCCTAAAACTATTTATTACTCATCACATATAATAAATCCAACAAACTGAACAACTACACAAAACGTAACTCACAACAATAATAATTTAAAACAAAACTGCAGCATACCTACGCGAAAATCAATTTAATATAATGATTTAAATAAGGAGAATCGGGAGAATCAAAATTTATCCAGTAAGGGCCAGTAGGCGTGGCCAAACACTAAACGCAAGAGTTTCATCTGGAAATCCGGTGAAAGTCCTACGATACTTGTGTGGCATTTTCCTTAGGACTTTCACGCGACGTGTTGCGTTTAAACCATTAAATTTCCTGGCTATTCCCCACGAAAAATTTTAGCCTAAAAACCTATGATTTCATCGTTCATTCATGAGAAGCTACTACCTAAAAAAGCATGAAATGAAGTCACGGGGAAAAGTTTTGTTTTTTCTCTCTGTGTATACCTATATGATTTAATATCTGTTAAAAAGTGTCATTAGGTACCTGTGAGAGTTGCAATAACACAGGCCTGCAAATTTTGGCTTAGTTCTGTTACAGAAAAAGTGGAAGGTGATTCTTATAGCTTTTTTGACGTAGAATACGAATCCGACTTCCAAAATAGCCCATCACGTCAGAATTTCTTGCAATTACATATGTAACTTTTTAACTTTTAAAAAGTTGACGTAAAATTTTTATAATCTTTTCTACACGGAAAGAAAAATCTAGCTTTTAAAGCATGAGATTACTTTATACTATTTTTGCTGTTGCGTTTGCTTACCTATAAACGCAAAAATATATGCATTATAAGCATTAAGTATCGCTATGGAAAATACGTATGATGAACTTACTTTCATACTAAGAACTTAATACTCTAATCGCAAAGACGTTATGCGCCCGGAGTAGGCTGGGGTCGAATTGCGTAAAATGGTCAAATATTTTCCGAATTGCGGAAAGGGTCTTCTTTTATTTTTCCGAGTTGCGTAAAATGGTCAAATCTCAAGCCCTTCTCCCACTCTTTTGCCATGACTGTAGAAGAAGGGGCTGCCGAGAAGGAGGAGTGATCGACTAATGAGTTCATTAGGTCACACCTCTACCCCCAGTACATCTAATTTTTGCTAATAACACAGCGGTACATAGTTGCATCTAGACGGCCAGACATTTCTCACGGATCGGGCTCGTAGTAAACACTGGTGTTGTCAAAATTTTTGTGTTTCCCGGTTTTTTTCGTTTCCCGGCTATTTCCCGGGTTTTTTCGTCACGTGGCTATTTGACTCCCTTTCTACATAGAAAAGCAAGAGGACTTCTCTCTAAACGTGAAGCGGAACTAGGTGCGGCGGGCTTCGCCCGCCTCTGAGTGGTCTCTTCAAGGGACACCTGTCAAAATTTTTTTTTTTGTTGTAAGGGGGATTGGTTCTGGGTTCTAAGTACCTTCTAGTACCAACTAGAAAGTCAATTTGACTCCCTTTCTACATAGAAAAGCAAGAGGACTTCTCTCTAAACGTGAAGCGGAACTAGGTGCGGCGGGCTTCGGCCGCCTCTGAGTGGTCTCTTCAAGGGACACCTGTCAAAATTTTTTTTTTTTGTTGTAAGGGGGATTGGTTCTGGGTTCTAAGTACCTTCTAGTACCAACTAGAAAGTCAATTTGACTCCCTTTCTACATAGAAAAGCAAGAGGACTTCTCTCTAAACGTGAAGCGGAACTAGGTGCGGCGGGCTTCGCCCGCCTCTGAGTGGTCTCTTCAAGGGACACCTGTCAAAAATTTTTTTTTTTGTTGTAAGGGGGATTGGTTCAGGGTTCTAAGTACCTTCTAGTACCAACTAGAAAGTCAATTTGACTTCCTTTCTACATAGAAAAGCAAGAGGACTTCTCTCTAAACGTGAAGCGGAACTAGGTGCGGCGGGCTTCGCCCGCCTCTGAGTGGTCTCTTCAAGGGACACCTGTCAAAATTTTTTTTTTTTGTTGTAAGGGGGATTGGTTCTGGGTTCTAAGTACCTTCTAGTACCAACTAGAAAGTCAATTTGACTCCCTTTCTACATAGAAAAGCAAGAGGACTTCTCTCTAAACGTGAAGCGGAACTAGGTGCGGCGGGCTTCGCCCGCCTCTGAGTGGTCTCTTCAAGGGACACCTGTCAAAAATTTTTTTTTTGTTGTAAGGGTGATTGGTTCTGGGTTCTAAGTACCTTCTAGTACCAACTAGAAAGTCAATATTTGTATATAACATTTTTTGAAATTTTTGCGTTTTTTACGAGTTAAATGCAAGAAATCAAACTTTTATGGTGTTTTTTATGGTTTTTACTATGAAGCTGAACTATTCGACTATTTTTACTATGATTTTCGTAATTACGCACCAAAAAACATTATAAGACTTTATTTTTTTATAATTAGATGTCCTTTTAGGTGAGAGTATATTTTAACCACATTTTATGGAATTTCATGGTTTTTTGCATTTTTCTCGAAAACTATCAATTTTAGAAAAAAATTGTGAATACAAAAAATGTGTATATATATATATTATACATAAATATACATAGATTTACTGTATACACCCATTTTTTTAAACACGCCAGCTAATTAATATGAATTGCTAATTTCGGTCAAATGCTGACAGTCCTAAGCCTGTACAAAGTGTGAAGGAAAAAGTGTGAGACAGGGAAACCCCTTTCTCAATCGTCTATACTTGAGGGAAAACCGCTGTATCGTCCCGCCTTTCTAGCAACTCCTGAAACCGACTGCAGAGTAGAAGGGGAAAGAAGGAACGGAGGAGTAATGGGGCCCTTTAACTTACCGCCTTCCGCAATTCGGAAAATTTTCGGTCCTCTTTTGACCGCCTTACGCAATTCGACCACGCCGCCGGAGTAAGAGACATCGTTTTGCTATTATTGCAAAGAGTTTCACCGTTTTCGGCGGTGATTCTGCTGCAACAAGCGATTTGGCTCCTCCTACTTGCCCTCTCCAACCGTCTGACGTCGCATGTGTAAGAAAAGCCGGCGTTGTTTTGGTGTTAGTTCGATCAGTGTACATGGTTTTTATATCTTTCTCGTTTTCAATCGATTTTCTTTGATAAGTATGTCAAAAAAATACTAAAGCTAATCTTATTATACTTTTGAAACAAAATTATTACACGGAAAACAATAATTATTCGTTGTAATAATGCACCATTAATGTAATGGAAATAAAAGATATCCGAGAATTGAACAGCTGATGCAGACATAACCTTATTAACATACCAATTTTTAAATTCTTCATATTTTATGGACGTCCCCTTTATTACTACCCCGTTTTTATAATTATACTTATATCAGCCTTCCTAGTTTTAAAAACCTACACTTGCCTAAATAAAAAAAGATTTTGAAATCTACATAACTTTTAAAAAAAAATTCTAAAGCCATTTTGAAAAATGGGTTTTAGAGCTTAGCCATAATACTATACGATGCAATTTTTGCAAATTAAAAAAAAAGTTTTGGCTAACCAAACAACATTTCGAAAAATGACCAAAAATAGCTATTTTTGAACATTTAAGGCAGTATTACAAGAAATCCTGACGTGATGGGCTATTTTCCCAGCTTAAAATCCCCGTACAGGATCCTTTAAGGATCCTGTACGGGGATTTTAAGCTGGGTTGGAAGTCGGATTCGTATTCTACGTCAAAAAAGCTATAAGAATCACCTTCCACTTTTTCTGTAACAGAACCAAACAAAAATTTGCAGGCCTGTGTAATTTAATTTTAAAAAAATTTTCATGTTTTATACTGTGTATTGAACAGCTGTCTAAACGTCTGGCAACATTGCACAGAATTTGCTACTAAAACATAAATGTAAACAAGTCGTACCAACCTAGTACCAACTAGATAAATGCGGTGCTGCCATAGGCTTCAAAGCACCCAGCAAGTCAAATCACAAAAAAAAGGTTTCTGTTTTGATTACTTCAGTCAGGGAATAGAACCTCCTTAATAAAATATAATTATTTTTTTAAATATTAAGGGCAAGTTTCACCAACACCGATTAAAAGTTAATGTATGATCTCAATTTAATGTAAGTTTCGAAAACTTAGAATAGTAGACAATTATTATAAAACTTTAATTTTAAAAATGTTTAGGGTCAAACATAATTATTCTTCTGAAATAAAATTTTAATAACTCAAAAAGTTAGATTTAATAGGGCAAATTTGTATTAAACAATCATTTTATATATGAGCATTAAGGGGGGAAACTACATTAGACGGCTTAAAAAAATCATTTTTTGTATAAATCGTTAGTTAATGTATTCAAAATTAATGCTCAAAAAGTTTTTAGAGAAAAATTCGAGATCCTTACTGTGCTGGTGAGAAACGGGGCGCGCTCCGTATTATCGTTGATAAGCCAAGATAGCAAATTATTTTTTTTGTGATTCGCCTATATTTTTATCATTTGCATTATTAGAGAAGGATGTCTTCACATCCAGAAGGTAACGATATTTAAGTTTATAGACCTAGTAGACCGCGTAAAAGATAATTTCATGGTAATAGCGGTTTACTAAAAGTGTTGAAAGTAGTGACAGTGAAAATGAGAGTGCTACTCAAAGAAACTAAAAACAGCTACGTGTGAAAATGTGGTTGTAAATCCTCTACTAAGGTATCGAATCATCAAATTTTTTACTACATTTACAGCGCTTTCGGAAATTTTAATTTATGGAACCTGCAAAAAAAATGTGAAATTTGAAGAAACAGGAATGCGATGACTTGCTTTCAAACTTGTTGTAGGATGTAAATGCGGGGAACTATTTATTAATTCAGGACCTCTAATTAATACCAGGTTTGAGATAAATCGAAGAATAGTATTTGTCATACGACTCTTGGCAAAGGCAAAGGCAGTATTCGAATACTGTTTAAAAAACCATAGAAGAAGAAAAGAAAACGAGAGAGACCTATTCTTAATTTTAAAGTGTCCGGAGATGCGGGAACATGGAAAAAAAGAGGATTTAAATATCTATACGCCGTGACGACGCTTATTTCATATTATACTGGAAAAGTGACTGATCTCGTCATGAAAAGCAGTTTCTGTAACTCTTGTGCATATTGGAATAAGAAATCTAAAACTTCTGAAGAATATCTGGCATGGAAAGAAGAACACGACGAAGAAACATGCACAAAAAACCACGAAGGTTCTGCGGGAAGCATGGAAGTTGAATCCATGAAAGAAATGTTTCTGAGATCAAAAGAATTATACAGCGTTAAATACGTCAATTACATAGGTGATGGAGATTCAAAAACATTTTAGGGATTCTTAATGTAAAACCTTACGGTGACAAAACAAAAGTTGTTAAAATTAAGCGAGTGTGTAGGTCATGTTGAAAAACGAATAGGAACAATACTTAGAAATCTAAGAAAAATGAAAAAATTAGGCGGAAGAGGTAAATTAACTGAAAATTTGATTAAGAAACTGAGTACTTATTACGGCTTAGCGATTCGAAGAAATGTTGATAGAATTGAAGGTAAAAAAAAGCTATAATGGCCACATTTTATCATATGATATCGACCGACGAAAAACCTAGACCTCATTCTAAACTTTTACACTGTATCCTATAGCGCTCCGCCTTGTTCAACAAAGGAAAATCATCATTTTTAATGATAATGAACGAGATGAAAATTAATTAATTAAATACTTTAAATAATTTTTTTCTAAAAAAATTTCAATTTTTTATATTTTTTTCAAACGCTTTTTTCTCAAAACAGGACTTTTGAAATTGCCGTGCAGTGTAGTTCAGAAAGTTATTGACCGATTTTAAAATAAAAAACTGGAAATTGTTCGTTATTAAATTTATTATTAAGTGAACTTAACTAGAAAAAAATTTTTAGTACTTTTTTTTAAATAAAAAAGTTTCTAAAAAGTAGTCAAAAAATAAAAAAAAGTTTTAAAGTAGTGTCAATTTTGCAATTTTCAATATTTTCACTTAAAAGTTAGTTCACTTAATAATAAAATATGTATAGAATGTAAAGAAACTAAATTATAGTTAAACATGTGTACAATAGGATGGCAATGTTTTATTTCATTCAAAAAAAATTTTCTTTAAAAAAAATTCCCGAAAACGGCTAAAAACAGCGTTCTAATGTGGTTTCCCCCCTTAATTTTCTAAATTTACTGTATTTGTCATTTTGCATCCGCCATTTAAAAATGTTGAATGCTGACTTTAGATTCGTAAGCGGCGTTTAAAAAAACTTTTGAATACCATTTTTAATTAAAATCCATTTATTTTTTAAACCTACTATCCGCCATATTCAATACCACGTTTTATTACAATCCATTAACTTTTTAAACTTTCTGTCTGACATATTGTATCCGCCATTTTGTATTTATAAACTTAATGTACCACCATATTTGATTTTGAGTTACTCAGTTAAAGTTTCAGAACAAAGTTGCAAATACTGGCAGCTAAACTTGCTTTTAAATGAATTAGTAACTATTTACCTTTACTTTTTATAATGAATAGAAAGCGAAGAACCATGGAGAAAAAAAATTATTGAAATATTACTATAAAATAATTTATCGCTTGCATCCATCTAATCTAAAGTTTCGAAGGAATTAAAAGTTATTATCCTAAACAGTTAAATGAACCTATAATAGAAATCCTTAAAGTTTATATTTCTAAGAACAACTTCTATATTATACAAATACCTAAAAAAAAATTTCAGGCAAAAGTAATGGGCTCTTTTACTGAAGTCAAGTTTTCTTTACTTTATAAATTTTGGCACACTGTGCTACGATTTTTTCTTTGCTATAACAAAATAATTTACATTATCAATTTTACATTTTAATTCTTAAATCTCACGATAATATTTTTGAATTTCAATCCTACTTTGTTTAATTGTTGTTGATGTAATATTTTCGTCATTTATCATGTTTGATATTCTCTGGAAAATAATTTCTTTTTTAATATAGATTCTTTAGAAAACTATTTTAACCCCTTAACTGGGATGAAAAAGATTTGACGGCCAGAATCTTTGTCATACGCAGTTAAGGGTTTAAGTGTTTTAAGTTTTGTTAATACAATATTTGCTTGATTTATCTTATTTGTTCTTCTCGAGATAACAATGAAATGTTAACTTTATTAATTTTTAATAGTCTTTAAGAAACTACTGTCTGGTTCACGGAAATAATTTTAAGCCGTTGGCTGTACTGGTTCCGGAATAACCAGTTTCCTTTCAACCAGCACGTCAGACGTCCTTTTTCTGCACGTTCGTTGTTCTGTATACTGAAGAAACAGCTCTTACGTTTTAAGAACTTTCCTATAACGATTTAAAAACGTGCATGATGTTCTGTGCTGACAGGGTATCGGTCATGTATCAGGTCATGGTCAGATAAACATGGCACAGTGCCAATATAAGTGCCAACGTTAAAACTAACTAAAACTAGCTGCATGTACATTGTGGTGAACGCAAACGCAAACGTGAACATGTGACGCATAGAATTGATCGCATAGACGACATAATATTCAAAGTTCAACTGTGTTTGAACGCCTGCGCCCTAGTAGAAATTATTATTTAATTAATTATTATTCTGATCTAGAAAAAGGACGTCTAATATGCTGGTTAGAAGGAAAACACTTGTTCTGGTGTATTAGAGGAACCAGTACAGCCAACGTCCTAAAAATTTTTCAGTGTTGTTGATCAACAGTTGTGAAATATATTAGTACCTAGTTCAAAATGATGTAACTGTAACTGTAAAAGGATGCATCTTTTTATCAAATTTAACGAATTCCATCTCTGACATTTATAATATGTAACCCTCCGTCACACACCTAGGAAGGGATTCCCTCTACGGTTTCAGTATAACTTTTGTTTTCCTCATTGCAAAATAAAATCAGTAACTATACCTTTCGACAATTTCCTCCTCAACACATTTCTAAAAACATTTAGTTTCAACATAATTAATCTTCAATTATGATGCTTCAAAGCCAGAAAAAACTCGAAAAAGTGAGGTTATGTTAAGTAAAAAAATCAAGTTTTCAAAACATTTTTTGTTCCACTCTTGGTTAATGACAAAATTATATTATAAATATAATTAAAATGAATTATTTAATTATGTCAGTCCATTATATTTCACCTAAAGCCGTTGCGGACTATTTTTTAAAAAATCTTATAATTTGTAAAAATGATGTTTACCTAATATCCATAGAATTCATTTTTGAGAATTATTTTATAAAAAATTTTGAATTTAACTTAGAATGTTAATTTTTAAGTTGAGTTTTACAGAAAAAAGATTAGATTGACAGTTATGAAAATTTAATAAAGAAGCATGGAAAAAATTTAGATAATACAAATTTCTTGATTGATATTTGTTAAGAATGAGCTAATTTACTTGAATAATTAGATTATTATGTATACATACCCGAAATAAGCCCACATAGCACAATAGTATGAGGTAAGGTTATGCTGAGTACTAATCGTATGGCTCGTAAGGTTATATACGCGATACAAATACTGTTGGTTCAATAACATGTGCTATTGATTACTGCACTATTGATTTAAATAAATCTTATATAATATTATTACAGAAATTATAGTATTAACGAAAAATGCTATAATATCAAGAAATGCATTTCATACCTATAATTAAATCTGTTATAAATATAATAGCATGTACTTTCAAATCAATAAAATATGCTATCAATTTCATAGAATGATGCTACAGTTTGAATAAGACATAATTTTAAAAAGAATACATCATACTTTATAGATTTTAATGAATTAAAATTCAATTTTATAGCATAATTCTATAGTTTCAAATATAAAATATTATTCTTTTGAAAAAAATATTTTAAGAAATAGACATATTTTTGCTCTTTTACATCTTGTTACCTTTTTCAAGATACACTTTTTTGTAATTCTACATACAATATATACAATTTGAGATATAACTTATAAGTTTACAACTCAGCCAAAAATTAAATTTTATTGTAATATATACTTAACATACTATTTAACATTATACATACATTATACATATCATAATACATTTAAATGATGTTGATTTGAATTTTTTTATATACAAAAGTGATGAAACTATCACCGCTTGTGACAGAAAAAATTAATATTTCAAGTGTGTAAACAAAGATATATTCACCGGAAAATTTAAATTTCAAATTCCTCTTTCAAGTATTTCCAAAACATTAACATGAAATTTCGCAAATTAAAACAGATGATTTACTAAAATATCAATTAATGAATTATCTTAATTTGAATAAGACAACAAATTAAGTAATACCTAATACATTTAACTCAAATAAGTATGACAATAATTTTACTGCACGGTACTGTAAATTTTATAGCACGTAAATTTGATAGCATGGTGCTGTCAATTTTATAGCATCTGCTTTTGAACGTATTTGAATACATAGTTTGTAATAACAAAAGCACGTGCTATTGATTCAAAAGCATATTGCATCGTCTAAAATGTACATCTATACAAATTGTAAATACTATTTATTAATTTAACAAAGTTTTATTTGAAATAATTGCAACACTTACTTCAAACAAATTAATATTTTTTTAATTAAATTGTATCAACCCCTCATCTCAACCATTTTGCATGTTTTATTAGAGAACATTATGCTTCTAGTTCTAAAGTATGAATTATTATATTTTAACAAATATTTTCTTAATTCATTACAGAAATTATAGCTTCAAAAAAATTAAATTCAATAGCATCGGTGCTATTGAACCAACAGTATTTTTTTCTCAGTGTAAGTATACTATTTTTACTGGTTTCCAAGTGAATTTTAACTGATTACCAGTAAAAGTGGTATACTTATAACTGTTTCCCAGTGAATTCCACTGATTCAAATTTAGAGAGTAGCACCACACTTTTGAGGCCTATGGTGGCTCGAGTCCCTTTTTTAAATAATAATTTCACTAAAAAAAATTTTATATAATTTTTGGAAACTTCCTGGTTACTTGCAGGAAGTTTCTATGGAAAGCTTCCAGGAAGTTACCAGGAAGTTTCCATGGGAAGCTTCTAACCTACGGACATTATTGTATTTCCTGGAAAATTCCAGGAAGTTACCACGGAAAAATTTCCTGGAAGTTTTTGTGCTATGTGGGAATAAAGAAATATGAAAAAATTTACCTTAAATATTGAGTGTTTCATGATTTTGAAGATCCAATTTTGGTCTTAATAATATTAATTATTATTAAGATTATAATTGAGCCTTCCAATTCTATAACTCGCCCGACGCTCGGATGCACGCGCTAATACCAGTCGGGTAGCAGTGAGCGCCTCTGGGCCTATCACTGCTACCCGACTGGTATTAGCGCGTGTCTCCGAGCGTCGGGCGAGTTATAGAATTGGAAGGCTCAATTTAGAATAATTTACTACATATTTATAAGTATGTGTTAAAATTAAATTTTTGTTGATTCCTTCGTTTATTTTCTAGTCTTCCTTATTTAACATAATGTGTTGAGGGATTCCCTCTAAACGTGTGTAATTATTTCTAAGGTGTGTGACGGAGGGTTAACCAATCTCCAACTGTGTCTTTTATCCATTAAATCCAATTTAAAATTTTGCCTTTTATTCAATATATCCAACTTTACGGGTTGTCTCTTTGTATAAACACGAAGGCCATGAAAAGGTACATAAAAGATTACGAATTCGCGTGCAAACATATTTATCTCGTTAATTAATACTTTTTAAATATATACTTGCAGAGGGATTAGTAATAATTCAGTGAGTGATGACTTTGCAAGAATATACAAGTACTAAACTCAAACATAAAATTCTCCTTTTAAAGATACACACATGAAGATCTCAAAAGAATCGCAAATTACTCACACATGATTTCTTTAAATTTTACTTTCTTTCTAACAAGTGTTCAGTTATGTTAATTCTACGGCTATTTTTGTCTCGCTATTTGCAATAAAACTGCTTGTTAAGTTTCAAATTAAACAATTACTCATTGTTGACATAATTATTTAATATAGAAATAAAAAAAGTTTCTCTTAGGATTGTTGAATTTATTTTCCATGTAGTAGCAATTTAACAAAAAAAGTAATAAAGGCGATTAAATTTACTTTCGCAAATATCAAAAAATGTTTCCGTATTTATAGAAAGTAATGATGGAAAGGAAAACCTTTTATAAAAGATGCTTTATTTTCCCATGGCATGACGCAAATTATTTTTATGGACAATAATGAACAGATACTTCAAGAATTTCAATATCCATGTACTCTTCCTAAAAAGATTGCTACCAGGTTTCTCGTACCTTTACATTTTCTCGTATTACACTGAAAAAACCTAGTCTCAAAATGAGTATCATACGCTACTCATTTTGAGTTGCAACAAAAATGAGACTCTTAGGTGGCGCCACGTTCTATGACGTTTAACATAGTCTCATTTTGAGATGCAACAAAAATGAGACTGGGTTTTTTGTGTGTATCACTTATTTACAGTTTCCATTAGAAAACGAGTTTTGCTTACACTTCATATAAAATATGCTACCATAAATAACGAAGCCATAAAATACGATATAACATTTATAGTATACACAATTTTCTTTCATTTTCATAGTTATATCCGTTCATAGATATTGGCGTTACACTGCAATTATCGCAAGCTATCTTCCTTATATAAACTACTACGCACAATGTCTCTTTTTGGAGAAAAAATTCCCTTATGATACGAAATACAATTAACATATTACATTAATATTATCATATTATCATAATAATTATAACATGCACTTATTTAATATTGTTAAAAATAATCGTGACACTTTAAAAACTATATTCTTATATAGTAATTTTTGTTTGTTTGACTGTATTAAATATTCATTTGTAAGATAATAAAAAGGCCCATTTTACAATTTATTAAGATGATATTTAATATTTTAAAATCCCAACTAGTTTCGAACCATATATGGTTCCTCATCAGGGGATGAATAAGTTTACAAATACATTATTCAAAATCAAGACAAAACACAAAAGATTTCAAAAAGGATTAAATTATGAAATGATCTGAAATAAAAAATAAATTGAAATCTATAATTAAAATGTGCATTTTAAGGTTATATTTTTATTTGTGAAAAAGAAAGTAAAAAAGGTTTCTTACCCTTTAGAAAAATATAAGCATGTAATAATAAAATTTTCAAAAAATTTTTTGTCATTATGTTCCATATTGATATTTTTTTAAACTAAATTATAATATACTTTATCTAACTTGTTAATATATGTTTTATAATTAATACTATTAGTATTAATTTTTATAAAGAACCTTCCTAGATTTTTTCTTTTCCAATTATTTGTTTCAATATGTAAAATATTTATATTGTCAAAATCAAAAGAGTGTTTATTATCAAAGGTGTGATTAGTTAAAGCATTAATATTTTGGTTGTGAGTGACTTAACGTTTATGTTCTTTTATTTCAGGTTTAAGATGTCTTAGAGTTTCTCCTATATAACTATTACAATTTTTCCATTGAATTTTATATTCACATTCAACCTTCTGAAATTTCTCTGTTGGATCTTTAAAATTTGGAAAAATACAATTTCTTAAATTATTAGAGTTAGTAAAAACTTAATTAAAATTAAGTTGTTTAAAAATATTAAAGAGAATTTCATCAAAATTTTGAATATATGGAATGCTTACAGTCTTTTAAATTGAAAGATTGTTGTTGTTTATTTTTCTCTTATGCGAGTTATTATATAGTAAGAGCAAGTTTATCGATGGAGTTAAATTTACATAATATATCATCCACCTTCTTTGAAGGTGCACAAATTAATATATCATCAATATATCGAAAGTAAAATATAATTTTATATTTAATTTTGCTTACAATTTTATCCTCAATACCCTCCATGACAATTTTAGCTGCACTTGAGGATATTGGGGAACCCATTGGTAAGCGAAATATTTACGAAATTCCGTGCAGAATATTTTTAAACAAATTTTATATTTAACCATTCCCAATTCGTTCGAATTTCATATGAATTTCATAAGAAAATTCGGCCGAATATTTTATAAGAAATTTTTAGCTGACAATTCATTCAAAAAATCATACGAAATTCCGAGCGAAATTTGTTTTTGATTATCCATACTTAAAATTCGGGTATTATTCGTACGAATATTCGTGCGAAAAAAGGTTCAAAAAACCACACGAATTTTACTAGTAATTTCATACGAATTCAATAGGAAATCTGTACGAATCTGGTCGGATTTTCGAACAAAATTCGTACGAAATTCATACGAAATTCGTACGAATCATTTTTACCTGGGAAGGATGTTTATCACTTAAATTAAGTCGGACATATTCTTACAATAAGAATATATTTACATTGTAGTATTATTTTCCACTTAATTTAAGTGGGGAATATCCTTGGCACCTATTTTAGTATATGAATATATATTTGTAAGATAATGAAAAGACCTATTTTACGGTTTATTAAAATGATATTTATTATTTTGAAATCCCAACTAGTTTTGAACCAAATATGGTTCCTCATCAGGAAATGAATAATTTTACAAAATACATTATTCAAAATCAAAACAAAACACAAAAGATGTCAAAAAGGATTAAATTATAAAATGATCTGAAATAAAAATTTTAAAAAAAATATTTTTTAAATAAAAGGGAGATTAATTTAAAAATTTGAAATCCATTTGTTCTATATCTTTAAGGTATCCTGGACTGGAAACAATTCTTATCAGAATAACCAGATAAACCAGAAGAACCAGAAATCTTACAATCAATTGATATCATGATCTTTAATTTCGTTTTTCTCAAAATGAGATTTTTGGCATTCTAAACTTTGACATTCTGTAACTCCTCGAATTATTCATCAAAAAAGTTCTAAGACCACATAAAATTTTCTATATTTTGCAAGGAATTCTCCCATATAGAAAAGTTCAATAGTGCTAAAAAGGGCCCTTTTCTTATGTGGGCGTCCATAAATAATTAAATTTATCGTAGGATTTCAATTTTTCAACAAAATATTGTTCTTAAAATCTTTAGAAGATCAGGCAAAAATTGAGAAAATTATTTACAAAAAAGGAGACCACATTTTGACAAAGTAAACGAACACATGTCTGAAATAAAAATATTTCGAATATGCTATTAAGAAATACCAAAAACCAAATATAAAAAAATAAAAAAAAAATTAACAGACTCAGCGTTCACAAAAATTTTAAATAAATTTTAAATAAATATAAGAAAATAACCGTAAATTTAAATTTAAAGATGTCATGTCGACATGGTAAAACCATGCAATTTAAAGAGATTATAAAGAGGTTATAGTGTATGATAAAGTACATTCCTATTCTATCAAAAATTTCGAAAAAAGAAAATTAACGCGGGAATTTCAAATAAATTTAGAATTTGAAATTAATAGGAAGTAAATTTTACTTAATTTATCTATATCAGAATGAAAATTAACATGATTCTGAATATTATTTTGAATATGGATCATTTCTAAATTTTTCCTTTTGATTTCATTACTTTCTATTTCTAAAAGTTTAGGATGTTTGAAATCAAAAGAATGTTTAGTATTATAATTATGTGAAGATAAGCCTGTATTCTGTAGTTTCTTTATTGTATCGCGTTCATGTTCTTTGATTCTATCCGAAATATGTCTTCCGGTTTCTCCAATGTAATATTTGCCACAATCATTACATGGTATTTCATAAACACAATTAATATGATTGAAAATAGTAAGTTTATCTTTAAAATTCTTTTAAAAAATTTAATTCAATTGATAAAAATATTAAATTTACTATGAAATTATGGAATAATAATAGTACAATCAATTTTTTAGATTTAACAATCATAGTTACACGGAGAAAATTTGTTCCTTATATTTTACCGAATTCTTCAGTAAAGTTGGGATATAGTGGCATAACTGTAATTTTTAATAATTTTTAAATTATTTTTTCAGGAATAATATTCAAAATTTAATGTCATATCTTTATTCCTTACAAACTAGTACTGTAAAAGTTAAAACAAAATTGAAACTGAACGTTTAATGAAAATTAAATCAAATTTTAACGTTTCTTTTGAATACCTCCTTGATGGTCACTAACGTTTCAGGGACAGTTCGGTAAAACTTTCTTGACTTGACTCGAGTGTTAGTTTTCAGGAATAGTTCGGTAAAACTTCCTTGACTTGCCTGAATTGTTAGTTTTCAGGATTGAAATACTTTTTTAAATGCCCCGTAGTAAAAAAAACTTTGACGTTAATAGTTAGTTGTTTCTAACCTATTTGTACTGATTAACTAATAATTAAAAATTTCATTTATAGCAGAAACCGCTTCTGAAATGAAATTAAATAGCAAATTACTTTCTTTTTAGTTCTTAAATAATCCAAAAACAAAAGTATTTGAAACTATTTAGTTTCATGTCAACTCGAAACAAAAAGTTGAAAAACATAATAATTTAGTGACAATCACAGAAAAATTGTTTCCGCATACTTATGTAACAAGAGCAACGTAAGTAATTAATGTAACTTACGTGACCAGAATAAATTACGTAGCTACAGTAATTTACATAATTACAGTAAGTTACGTATGTTACGTAACCAGAGTAAATAACGTAACTACAGTAACTTACTCCAAGGATACAACTTACGTAACTTACGTAAATGGTACAACTTGCGTAACTTACGTAAACGGTACAACTTACGTAAGTTACGTAAACGGTACAACTTACGTAAGTTATGTAACTACAATAACTTACGTAATTTATCAAGTTCACGTAACTTACGTAAATAATCAATTTTACGTAACTTACGTATGTAATTGTAAAAATTGTCTTTTACTTTCATTTTTATTGATATAATATTTATGTAAACAGACGTACATAAGTCACGTAACTAGAATTACTTAAGTTGCTCTAGTTACGTAAGTCAGGGAAATTATTTTTTGTGTTTGACACTAGATAGTTTATTTTAATCTTTTTTGATGAAAATTTGGAAATAATACGAATTTTAATAAACTAATGTTTTATTACATAAAATACAAATTTAAACATTTTTCTTTATAACAATAAAAATATAATTTGAAACTATTTCATAAATTGACCTTAAATATAGTTAGAAATTATTCAGTAACATGGATTTAATATGGATGATTCTTTTATTTTGTACAATTTTTATTTATTAATTTGAATCTTTCTCACAAGCGGTGAAATAAAATTGAGATTCATATATAAGGACAGTTGAAAGTTTCTGAAGCAATAATGTAAAGCGTGCGATGTATGTATTAATGTATGCGTTTAGAATGTACTGTAGGCAGGTGTAATGAATAGGTATTTGTTCGTGAATGATTGTAGGGGGTTTAGGTAGTGATTAAAGTAGGTAAAATAAGATTTACGGCAGTATTACTGTAGAACTACTGCAATGACATTATTTTTTATTTTTTATTCTTCAAGTTTTACCGAACTATTCAGTAATTCAATGAATATAAATTTTACCGAACATTGTACCTTACGTTTTACTGAACTTTTAATAAAAATAAGTATAGTGAACACTTACCCTACGTTTTACTGAACTATACAATAAATATAAGTTTCACCGAACACTGTGCCTTACGTTTTACCGAACTTTCAATAAAACTAAGTATAGTGTACATTTACCCTACGTTTACCTACGTTTTACCGAACTGTAAGTGAACGGCTAATGCATGTACCATAAGATTTATTCTTTTTACATTATTTTTCAATGCAATTGCTTTTACAGTCCTGTTCCTTAAAACTTACAGTTTTGACACTTCATCCCAGTTTTACCGAACAAAGTTCAGTAAATTTTCAGGAATAAATTTTCTCCGTGTAACAATAATAGTTTAATTACCAATTGGTTCCGGAAAAGTACTTGGTCTGGTCGTTATATTATCGTTATATTTTCGAAAATAGTAATGAGTTTATCTTCAAAATTCTTTTAAAAAATTGTAGTTATCTACTCTTTGGTAGACAGAGCGATTAAATTGTCTCATTTTTGATACTTTTTTGAAAAATATTTTTTAAAACAGACTCGAAACTTTGTACATAAGGGAAAACAAAATAATCCCTGGAATAGAATCATCATAATTTAAAAAATAATCTCTTGGATTAAAAATTTTTTTATAACGTAAATTCATTTTTTCCTCAAGCAAAGAAGGAAAACCATTCTTAATTAAAGTATTTATTACAAGTAATAAATTTTGTTGATGAAAAGACAGATGAGACAATTTAATCGCTCTGTCTACCAAAGAGTAGATAACTACAATTTTGTGTGACAAAAAATGATTAGATTCAAAATTAATATAACGACCAGACCAAGTACTTTTCCGGAACCAATTGGTAATTAAACTATTATTGTTAACTATGATTGTTAAATCTAAAAAATTGATTGTACTATTATTATTCCATAATTTCATAGTAAATTTAATATTTTTATCAATTGAATTAAATTTTTTAAAAGAATTTTAAAGATAAACTTACTATTTTCAATCATATTAATTGTGTTTATGAAATACCATGTAATGATTGTGGCAAATATTACATTGGAGAAACCGGAAGACATATTTCGGATAGAATCAAAGAACATGAACGTGATACAATAAAGAAACTACAGAATACAGGCTTATCTTCACATAATTATAATACTAAACATTCTTTTGATTTCAAACATCCTAAACTTTTAGAAATAGAAAGTAATGAAATCAAAAGGAAAAATTTAGAAATGATCCATATTCAAAATAATATTCAGAATCATGTTAATTTTCATTCTGATATAGATAAATTAAGTAAAATTTACTTCCTATTAATTTCAAATTCTAAATTTATTTGAAATTCCCGCGTTAATTTTCTTTTTCTTTTTTCGAAATTTTTGATAGAATAGGAATGTACTTTATCATAAACTATAACCTCTTTATAATCTCTTTAAATTGCATGGTTTTACCATGTCGACATGACATCTTTAAATTTAAATTTACGGTTATTTTCTTATATTTATTTAAAATTTATTTAAAATTTTTGTGAACGCTGAGTCTGTTAATTTTTTTTTTATTTTTTTATATTTGGTTTTTGGTATTTCTTAATAGCATATTCGAAATATTTTTATTTCAGACATGTGTTCGTTTACTTTGTCAAAATGTGGTCTCTTTTTTTGTAAATAATTTTCTCAATTTTTGCCTGATGAGGACTTTTTAAGTCGAAACATGTAGCAACGCAACTATTTATGACGAATAAACATCTGTATCCGTACAAGGCCTCTTAAGTTTTTGATTAATTATTTTTTATTATTTATTTCATTAATTAGTAGTAGGCGCCTAAAGATTGGTGCTGAGTACGACTGCTAGCTTCAACCAGCTTACAATTATTTGAAAAATAATAATTTCTTTTTGGAAATTAAATTATTTCAAAAACTTCTAATAAAATCATTTGCAAGATTTAAATTATTTTTATAAATAATAAAATGCTTTTTACAATTTCAATAATTTTGAAAAAGAGATTAAGAAAATACCACACAGATATGCAATTATTTTTTAGATTTTTATAATAGAATTTTTTATAAAATTTAATTATTTTTAAAAACCTTTCGCAATTCAATGATTTTAAATATGTACTATTTTTATAAAACTTCCAGGCAGAATTCAAATATTAAGAAAATATTTTGTTAAAATCTTTGTAAGAATTCAATTCATTTGATAAATAATAAAAATTCATCAGTTATTTAATTACTTTTATTAGAATTTGCATAAAATTCGTCGATAGAAATGAATGTTTTAAAAGGGCCTAGAGGACTAAGTATATATAAAATCTGCCCCACTCAAAAAAGTTGCAATTCAGGTTACATATTGTCAACATAAAGATAACATTTTACACAAAATATTTAAAAAAATGGATATTTGTAAGAGTTATGGAGGGGAAAAAAAATACAAAATTTGATTTAATATTTTAAAAATTTAATATTTTTTAATGGGATATGACTAAGATTTTAAGTTAGACTAATACCTAAGAGACCGCCAAGTTTGAATTTTCTGCAAAAATTCTCTAAAATAAGACAAAAAAAATTTTTTGTGAGATTTTTGTGGGCAAAATTTTTTGTGAAGGGTGTAAAACGAGTTTTTTTGGTCGTCAACACTTATTTTTTCGCAATATAACTCCATAATATGTTGGCATTATATAAAATGTGGAGAATTTTATTTGCCCCATACTCTAAAATATGTATTCGCATACGGAAGTAGAGGAAAGGTTGTAGGAAAGAAGAAAAGTTAAAAGAAAAAAAAAGAACGGCAGCGGGCGACGGCAAAAAATTAAATCTACCGAGCGTATCTGTGAGTTCATTCACCTGATTCCTTTAATGGTTATTCTCGATGCAGCATGAACCTGAGTTTGATGCTGCAGGCATGCGTTGTGTGAACGTTCAAAGTGGGTACAAGATTACAAGTCTCTCTACAGGGTCAAGCATGATTCTGACCTAGTATACCCAACTCCTTTTGCCAATATTGATACCACACAAGTTCTGAAGTGGCACCCATAATTTTTGCGATATTGCGATGAAATTCTTATTTGTCATTAAATTAAGCCGGATACACTCTGAGATCTCTATTTCTTCTTCATGTCAGTAACATTCGTCTCTGACCTTCAATTTCTATTATTTTCACTTTACGGAGTACGGAGTAAAAACAAGTTAACCAAAAGTTCCTTTTTAATACTAGAAGATCCTTTTTTTATTTTATTTATTTTACAACAAAAATTCTATTTTTACTTACGTATTATGTATAATACCACTACTTTCCGGTACAGTAAAAACATAAAGAGGAACACCGATCCAAACTGCAGAGGCATTATATGTTACTGAAATGCAGGTAATGGTTTAAATCGCAGTCACTGCAGTACTATAAAGACATAATACGAAACAGTGAACAATGAATATCAACAAAACTACAACAGTGGAATCATAATTGTACTTATAGCATTTAACAGAACGGAAAGTTCCAGGTCTTAGGATTTTTGTAGTATATAGTATAACATTTCTCCTTATTTAAAACCGTATTATTTATTAAGAGAATTGTCTTCCATTAGAAGAGGAAAATTATAGGATGTAAAACTTCCTACTGCTGAAATGAAAGGTTTTTACTTTTCATTCTTCAATACCGAAAGACATAATTCTTTTGTCAAAGGAGGAGGAACATTAGTTTCTATTTGAAACAGAAAACTATTCAATAAATACCAATTTTTTATTCCCTAATGTTCAAATTTTTTACTCAATAACGCCCAATGCGTATATAAATTTTCTCCACTATTGTCTGATTATAATTAAAAACGAATAATTTATATTTTTAGAAACTGATTGTTGAAATACATGAAGCATACAAAAAGCATCGTTTTTTCTCTGCAACCGAAGTGAATGATAAGGAAATTTTCATAAAAATTAGTTTATCAGTAATTAGTTTTATGATTAAAGATGTAGTAGAGTAAAAACTAGCAACATCCGGTAATAAGTTAGTAGTACTTAACAACAGAACGTGAAAACAATTTTCGCAAAGCTGAATTATTAGCGTAATTAGCGTGTAGAATCGTCAATGGATAGGTTTGTAGAAAACGATCTTTTAATCTTATCCTTAAAGGACAGTATGCCTTATTCGTCCCACTCGTTTCACACGTACCGTGAGCGCGTGAATTGGACATTAGTAGTGGACGACGAGGAGAGAAGATTGTTGCATTTGGCGCGAGTCAAAGTGTGCTCTAGTGTTAAAGCGTAGGTCGTGGTTTGACCCAGAGTCTGCTGGAAGCCAACCGCGAGACATCATAGGAGGGAGAGAGAGAGAGAGCAAAACGTTAATACACGTGCACCTTGAAGACACTCACGAGGAGAGAACCAGTCAACGTTTGAAATCCACCATCATCACTCGTATCGCAAAGCTCTTCATATCCACTATCTTGATAAAATTAATCCACATTAAATCTTTTCAAATTGGGACTTCTTGTTTCATCTTCCCTAGAAGGAATCAAAGTAACACCTTTACAAGAAAATGATGTTAACAATTTGTAAATTGAAATAAGTTGAAAAGTTATAGTTGTAAACAGTTTAAAAATTATAGTTTAATCAAGTTCAAAAAAGTTAGTTGTAGTGATTTTATAAAGGAGAAATTTTTTTTTAGTGCAAAACTTAAAGAGAACAATTTTAAAAATTGTAATTTTAACGATTTGTAAAACAGAATTTTTCGAGTGCAAAAATTATGGGAATAAGTGTAATAATGGGAAAAATTTAAGGGACAAAAACAGAGTTGAGAAGAAATCATCAATCAAGAGTTCAGGAGTACTCAAGCACAGGAGAAAGATCTATTAAGAAAGAAAGAGAAAAAGGAAATTAAGACAACAATCAACCTGTTAATAGTCGAAGTTTTTCCAGACATCAGTTGACAAATAGGCAACTAATAAACAATAATTGGATAAAGACTACTTAGAAATAGGTATAAAGTTTTTAAAGGAGTATTTTTTGACGATTAATATTAGGAAAATGGAAAAATTTACAACGTATAACAATTAACAAATATTCTTAAGTACCTTCTCATCTTTGATGAAGATAAAATTAAGAGGAGAAGCAATGAGAAAAACTTGCAGAAGGGAACCAAATAATCAACTGATGATACAAAATTAAAATCAATTAAGAAGAACGTAAAAAGTACGTGAACAAAACCTGAAACCGACGAAAAAAGTAATGTCGAAACATGGTCGAAACTAAACTGAAATCTAACGTTAAAACTCTAAAAGAGTGGAGCAAGGTTAAAAGCTAAAAGACAGACGTTGATCAAGATAATCGAAGACAGCAGATGATAGATTTGTCCGGAAGATATTTATTTGATTAATTAGATTAATCAAATGGTTTGCAATAATTTTTTTATAGAATGTTAATCATACTAAATGAAATTTGCAATAGCATACCTTGCAGATGTTAATCACCTGCAGCATTTTTTACAAAATATTTTCTAGAATATGTCATGAAAGATTTCGCAGAAGATAGTTTTTTATAGAAACTGCAACCATTATTAAAGACTTTGCACAATATATTTATTAGATGTCTTATAAAATATTTTAAGCAAGATAATTTTGAGCTGATTGTACAAAAATTCCTACGGGAAATATTTTTTTACGAATATGAAGAAATTCATAATTTTTTTCAAACTCCTTTTCTAAAAGTTTGAGTTATTCTAAAAGATGCAGATGATCTAAAAACGCAGATATTTTAAAAGATAGTTGTTTTAGAAAGTGCAAATATTCTAAAAGGTGCATATAATCTGAAAGATACTGCAGTAAACTTAAAACAAATCTGCTACTAATAAAGACTGAATGGAATAAAATTGACTATTTTCCAAAAAAGAAGAAAAGCAGGCTAAACAAATCTGGAACTAATCAAGAATAACAAAAATTGGAAAAAAATTATCTAAAATAGAGAAGAAAACTAATGATGTGTATTTTGCACATATTAATTGATAAATCAACAATAATGACTGCATAAATTACCAATACTTATATTATCCATATGTATATGCGATGAAGAAACGGATGTATAAAAATGTTTTTACGCAACATTGTAAATATAAGAAGTAAAGAAGGCAAAGTAAGTGATTTGCGTTGAGTGATATGTGCATAATGAATTTTTGAGTCATTAAAATACCGTTGAATCTGGATTGAGTATCTCTCTCTCTCATTCCTTCTCAGTGCATCCAAGATACAGTTTGGAATATTACCGGATCAACATTACCGGTGCGCAAAGACGGTAATTATGCAAGAGTGGTGTCAGTGCTTGCTGAACCAACAACTAAAACAAATTAAGTAGACACTTTGCGGAAAGTGTTTGTTCTATGACGACTGTATTACTTTACAGAATATGTAGTGAATTAATTGTATGTTAATATGTATGTATGTGCGTCCAAGTGTAAGTGTCTTGTGTTTATTCATAGTGCCAAGTGACTTTCATTGTGAATAATAAATGTTACACATTTTGCAACAATTCACTTGCGAAAGAGCAATTACAAGGTGTGAGATAAAAACATTTTCATTTCATTACTTTTTTCATGTTTGTTAATAGTGGAGTTGATTTTTGTGTGGGATTTTTGTTTCGTAACGTATTTGAATTTTGTTAAACGATTTTGAATTTCTAGTAGAATTTCTAGAAAATTTAGACAACGGATATTTGATTCGAAAATCAAGTTCGTTCTTTAAATTGTATGGATTTTTAGAGTGGAACTTACTGGGCAACATTATGGATTTTTGATTCGGAATTCGAAAATTAAGTTTCAATTTTATTTTTCAAAATGGTATATTTTGAACGGATACAATGTTCCGTTAATAATGTGGTCGCTAATTGTTCAAATTTTCATGTGATTAATAAAAGAAAATGTTTCTACATGGAAGAATCTTTAGCAGAAAATAAATTTCTCCTGTGGTAGATTTTTGTTGAAATATTTATTTTTTGTTTAAATTCAAAATTTGCGGGAACTTGTGAGTGGAGAGAAAAGAAGTTTGTAATTAAAATATAATAAAGATCATCTTAAAGGATAAAATTTCTGTTGTTTTACAGAGTAATTTTCGAATGAAACAAAGCTTATCTCAAATTAGTCTTCACTAAAATAATCTTCATCTCCGAAGGAAGTTCCTCATTAATACAGAGGATCATTTATTCTCCGATATAAAAAAGCACCTTTTTATAGTGGAACACATTATCCTCGTGGAACACATATTTTTCTAGTGAAGCACTGGTTCATAAATTGCAACGTACACTTTTATATTGAATCATGTTTTTATGTAGTTGAACTCTGATAATTAAGAACTTTATAACTTGAAATAGAAACAAGAAGACAAATAAGAAAAACGACTAAAAAGAGGAATAAACAGAAGAAATACAGGAAGGGAGAAGGAATAAGAAAATGAAGAAAAAATAGGAGAAGAAATAGAAGAAGCGGAAAAAAGAAGAAAAATTATTAGGAATAATGTGTTCCAATAACACTAAAAGTAATGAAACAAAATGAAAAAAACAACGACATAATTTTGAAATATTAATGGTCATTACCGAACACTATTGGAATAATATGGCAACAGTAAAATCAATAGAAACAATTTCACAAAAACGAGTAAAAATGTTGAAGAAAAAGTGTAAAATTGTCATTTGTTGTGTAATTATGTATTAAAAATAAAGAACGTCTAATTCGATAGGCTCGGTTACAGTGAATAGTTTCGAATGTGACAGGATGTCAATTATTCGAAATAAATAAATTTCATCAAAATTGGACTTTCTTCTTTACGCGCACGTTAACCGAATCAGGGAATATACGCGAATCTAATAGAATTTTCTTCAAGGTAAAATAGAGACATTAGAAAATTTTTCACAAAGAAACTATTAAATGATGTTAGAAAAAAAATTAAAACAATGAAGACCATTTGAAAGAAAACTGATAAATCTCCATTATCTATAAATCTGATAAAAATCCAAATGTGTCTCAATTGTTAATTAACATTAGTTAGCCGTTACTAATTTTATAATATTAAAAAAAATTTAATTTTTGTATAGTTCTCTATACTTTTCCTGTAATATTCGCATTAAAACACACTAGTATGACAAATTTTAGCTCACCATGTTGAATACTATAGAAGTTAAGCGGAGATAGTCACTTTTTAGGCATTTTTGGCCAAAAATCGTGTTATTTCCTTGATTTCTATATTTTTTCTGTAATTTACGTGTAAAAATACATATCTTAACCAAATTTGAGCTCTCAAGGTCAAATAGTTCAGTCGCCAGGGGGAAATGGGGCACGATTTAACTACGGATACCAGAGTCTCACCAATATGGTTCCGTCGGTACACCTCAGGTGTACGGAACCCTTATAACACGAAATTCAGTTATTTGCATGTGTAAAGTAATTTACATTGTAGAAAGAAAAAGAAAGCGTGAAAGTCGTTGTAAATAAAAAACATTAAAATGTAAAGTGATTTTTTATTTTCGTGAAAAATATGGAAAGTCTCAGTAGTAATAATAATCATCTAAAAGATTATAAACTTTCAGTTGTACAATGAGGAAATATAATCACGTGAAAAACAGACCGTAGAATATACAATTTAGCGATTCGTTATTCTTAAAGGAATCGTAAAGGAAAATGGAATTGGAATACAAATTTTACATAAGAGCTGTCGATCGTGTTATTAAGTTTACCAACTTTCCGGGAGTTCAAGGCACGTGTTATTTTTTTCTCTCCTACATAAATTCACATAACCCTATTCTACGTTCCAGGAAGTGCGTACCGGTCAGGCCACAAAACGCTACTTTCGAGACTCACATGTGACCTGTAATTACGGGAGTGTAAACACGGTTGGCTAGAACCATCCTTTAAATATTCAATTCAATTCTAAATAATTGTTTTTATAATTTTACAAATGTTTCGAAAAGTGTTTTATTCAACAAAAGTGTTTTTAAAAACAGTAACAGTGAGAATTAAAAAAAATAGTAAATAAAAAAAATTATAATAATGAGGTAATGTTAATTGCAGATGTGGAGAGCACAGGTCACGTGATACAGTGGAAATGTGTAATTTTACAAGAATGTTGTATACCCGTTCACGTTGTGCTTTAACAAGAAACTCGTAGATGATGTTGATGATGAACCGTTAATTTCGTGAGTGTTACGATTGATCTAAGTGCGAAAATAAGAATAAAAAAGTTACCGGGTGAGGATAAAATGGGAAATTCAAGATCACAGCCGAATAGAAAGAGTAAATCTCAGAGTTTACTTTACTTTATTCAACGCACGTGGACTGCAGTGATTGATTCTCAGGGTAGAAAGGATCAATACGAGAACAGCGATCGAGACACTGATTTATCATCAAGATGCAGTGGATGCAAGGATTGTGGATATCAACGAGACAGATTCATTTTCGACAGGTAAGAGAATTGATCAATTTATTACCGCTTGTTGGTAATGTAGAAAAGTCGATATAATGTCGACAGAAGTTATTCTCACGATTGAAAGGAGAAATTAGAAGTAATTTAAGAGAGAAAAGAAAGTCGAATTTCTACAATAAAACATCGATTTATAGCTTATCATTGAGAGAAATATTCCCTCTTGGTAATAACGATTTTCCTGTGAGACAATCGTTATTACCGATATAAAATATTTTCTTCTTTAATGGTAAAGTAGAACATCGTTACTCTAATCTTGAAAACAAATACTGAATGTAAAATACCCCTTGCTGGTAAAATGGAAAGTATGATTGTTTGGATAAGGTAGTTAACTACTAAATTGGTAATAAAAACTCTTTGGTAAGGTTAAAAGGATAAGGTAGAAATCTGATAGATTGAAGTTTGATTATGTTGTAAAGATGAAAATTAAAGTGCGTGAGAACGCAGAACTTTAAACATTATTTATCCTCGGATTTATCTAAGTGAAGATCGATCAAGATTTTACTCTGTCGGTTCCGGGTTGCAATGACGGTTTATGCTTAATGTAAAAAGTTAAGAATTACGATAGTGTTTCTTCTGTGAATGTACTATTAGTAAGGGTTATTATTTATAGAAACAAATATAATGAACTTACTATTTTTAGTAACATTTTATATTCTTTATATAAATTAATTTATATACATATATGGGGCATTTCATGTCAAGTGATCGAGGTGGAGAAAAATTTTTCTCCAATCGTAGCAAAACTTGGGGCTTTTGTAGTACTCATAGATAGTCATTTTTCGTGAAAATATTTTTTTACCTAGTCCAATATTTTCCGAGGGGGGGGGGGTTAAATTTTTGTGTTTTTCAGTACAATGCTTATTTCAATAATTTTTTACTCTTAAACAATTAAACATACAAATTTGACAAAGTACATTTTGGAAAGGTTTTTTCATGCTCTTTCGATTGGAAATAAGCATTTTGAAAAAAAAAATTTTTGATCCAAAAAAATCAAAATTAAAAATAAATTTCAATTTTTGGGGGAGAAAGACCCAATTTTTTTTTTTTTAAACGAAAGCTGAGGTTTTTTCCTAAAAGGACATACAGATGATAAAATGGGACTAGAATGTTTAAACATTGAAAAAAATAATTTTCTCATAAACGGAGCTAAAAACCGGGTTTTGAGCGCTCCGGCGAGTAGAAAACTCTTTTTTTCAATGTTTAAACCTTCTAGTCCCACTTTACCATTTATATGTCCTTTTAGGAATAAATCTCAGCTTTCGTTAAAAAAAAATTGGGTCTTTCTCCCCCAAAAATTGAAATTTATTTTTAATTTTGATTTTTTTGGGTCAAAAATTTTTTTTTTCAAAATGCTTATTTCCAATCGAAAGAGCATGAAAAAACCTTTCCAAAATGTACTTTGTCAAATTTGTATGTTTAATTGTTTAAGAGTAAAAAATTATTGAAATAAACATTGCACCAAAAGAACCCTTGATCACTTGACGCGAAATCCCCCATATATGGGACATTTCACGTCAACCGGCCCAGAGCTCCTTCCAAAATTCTAATCAACTTATGACGGCTCTAAATAATCGTCAGCTCATACTCTTTCGAATAAAAAGTGTCGAATCCTCTCGGGAGCCTGTACAGGTCCTATGCAGGATCCCATACAGGATCCCGTACTGGTCCTGTACAGGATCCTATACGGGATTTTGGGACAGGGTTCCTGTGCAGATTCCGATGCAGGAACATTAGTTATCAAAGATTTCTGTAAAGGTTCCTGTACAGGAACACTTACAGGATCCAGTACAGAAAACTTTGTAAAGGTTCCTATACAGGAACCTTTGCAGTTTTGTAAACTGCAGGTTCTTAAGTGTAAAGGATCCTGTAGGGAACCCGTAAAGGATCCTACACGGTTTCCTCAATTAATTTATTTATATTTTTAACTCCTGCGCAGTAGTTTTCTATGAGTTTCTCGAATGCGCAATACATTTTTCTGTCCAACATTGATATACGAGCCTAACATATTAAAATGTGAAGTCTATGTATGTCAAATGTTGCTTAACATATAAAAACTTTAAAAAATTAAAAAGTTTCCTGTATAGGAACCTTTACAGGAACATTTGATAGCTAAGGTTCCTGCATCGGAACCTGCACAGGAACCCTGTCCCAAAATCCCGTACGGGATCCTGTATGGAATCCTGCACAGGACCTGTACAGGATCCCGAGAGGATCCTTTAAGGATCCTGTACGGGGATTTTAAGCTGGGAACCTAATTTTTGCAACTTTTATCAATGAATTACAAGAGAGTGAAATTGTTCAATTAAAAAAAAACTCACCGAATATAAAGTATTTTCGATGAAGTTTCAGATTTTTTATCAGTTTATCTATTTTGACTTTAAATATACAAGAAATATTAAGTTGAAAGTACGCGATTTCCGAATTACTTTTCTATTTTAACTGTATATTAGTTTAACAAAATATTCAAATCTTAATCTGCATTTTATACATGACAGATTTTAAAAATATTGAATTAAAGTATATTTATTATAAAAAATATTAATTATTATTTTAACTGTATATTAGTTTAACTAAATTTTATAGTATTCAGTTTATAGTAATGTTCTAACATTAATGTTTGGGAAAACACATTTTTACAATTAATTTGTCTTACATTGTAATTTTTCCATACTCAAAATTGGGATTTTATTATATTTCCATAATGACTTGAAATTTTTCCATACTAGTGTATGGAAGAGCTTATTTCCATATTGAGTATGGGAAATAATCGATATATTTGTATTGAAAATTTTCAATTATTTTTTACAGTGCACTTTTCAGTATTTAATAACTTTAACAATGTTTTTTAATAATATTATAATCGAAAATTTTTTTTCTTTTAAACGAAAGTATAATCACTCAATTGAAAAGGACCCAAATGTGTACTTTTATCAATACTATCTATACAGGAATCATGAACTTTAATATGATTTTTTTTTACAAATCCTATGTTAATCTTGTTTTTGGGTCAGTTCACTATATTTCACCTGAAGCCGTTGTGGACTATTTAAAAAAAAATCTCATAATTTGTAAAAATTATGTTTAATGTCCATAGAATTCATTTTTGAGAATTATATTATAAAAAATTTTGAATTTAACTTAGAATTTTAATTTTTAAGTTGAGTTTCACAGAAAAAAGGTCAGATTGACAGTTATGAAAATTTACTAAAGAAGCATGGAAATAATTTAGATAATACAAATTTCTTGATTGATATTTGTTAAAAGTAAGCTAATTTACCTGAATAAATAGATTATTATGTAAACATACCCGAAATAATAGATTAAAATTGATATTAAAATTTACCTTCACATATTATGTGCTAACTTTTTAATTTTATAATAAAGAAATATGAAAAATTTACCTTTAATATTGAGTATTTCATGATTTTCAATGATTTTAATCACTTATTTTTTCTCAGGTGCAAGACTAAATAAAAACCGGACAAGTGCGAGTGGAACTCGTACTAGCACCGAGGGTTCCGTACTCTCTTTTAAAACTTCTATTTTTTTGCTAAAATAGTGAATGAATAATTTATGAAGATAAATTATATCTATTTCAACTCTATTTTCATCTTTTGAGATAAAAAACTGTGGAAAACATAAAAGAAGCAAAACTGTAGTCCAATAGGCCAAAAATTGTGGAAACCAAGGGGAGGGTACACAATTTTTTTAAAATTAAAAACAATTTCTAATTGTTCGCAAAAAAAATTATGAAGATGAACTCCAATAATTTTTTCTGTAGGTTTGTTGAATTCTGAACGAAAAAATAAATAAAAATGTATAACGCCAGTCCACTAGGTTAAGAATTGAGAGAACTAGCATCTGTATACTTATTATTAAAAATTGAAAAAAAAATTAGGTTTTCGCTCAAAACGTAATTAAAATAAATTCTAATCATGTCGACTATATTTCCCTGTAATCTACACGTGAAAATACAAAAGTGCATTATCAGCGCTCTAGGTAAAAAACTGAGCGCTAGAGTGAAATACACGCTTTTTTGACGAAATATTTAAAAACTTTGAGTTTTTAGCTGGAAAAAATATGGAGATCAAATCCAATCATGTTCGCTATATTTTTCCTGAAACCTACACACGAAACTACATAAAATAAGCCAAACTGCAGACCAACAAATTCGTTATTTCGGCAGATTTTTTAAACTTAATTTAAACTGAAAAGTAGCTCGTTCTCCATCACCAAAACTTTATAGAATGAAAAAGAAGGTCGAATTTAAATATTAAGACAAAAATGGGATTTTTTAGTCTTGCACATGAAAAGAAATAAGTTGTTAAAATCACTGAAAATCATGAAACCATCAATATTAAAGGTAAAATTTTTCGTATTTTTTATTACAAAATTAAAAAGTTTGCACATAATATGAAAGTACATTGACATTTCATAGGTAAAGGACCCCGCACAAAATGCATTGGAATTGGCTTACCGTTAATTTTGTTCAAATTTTCAGAATTAGTAGTTCTAAGTGTCCTAATTAAAGATATAATTTTGTTAAACTCAAAACTTCACTTGTTTGGCTGAAAACAGGGGGTGAAAGTACCCCCTGTCTAAGGCATGAAATGAACATTTCAGTGCTTTTAGCCAAATAAACCATTATTTTTGGTAAGTTTAATGTCAGAAGTCACCAATATACATAAAGAGAGAACTCTTAATGTTAAACAAATAAAAATGTAAAATATCAACCCTCAAAAACTACCCCTTGTAGAGTTAAAACCATATAGAAAAGGAAAAAACTATTTTAATCACAGAAAATATTTTTATAAATAAAATATTGACTTTTCATTTACTAATACATATGAAATGTCATATTTACCCTTACAAACAACCCCAACAACAACAACAACAACAAAAAGCAACCCCTTTTATATTTTAAATAAATCCAGTAAACCAGATAAATGAACAGTTTAAACAGAGAAAGACTTTTGAAAATCGACTGGAAGTAATTATTTAATCTTCCGTGATTTTCAGTGCAATGTTCAAAATAAAAAAGTACCCTTATGAAAAAAACAACCCCTTAAGATTTAAAGTGAAAAAAGTAAAAAATCCATTTCAACCATAGAAAACTATTAAAAATAGTAAACAGTTTATTATGTTTAAAAATCTTATAGTATGTAATTCTTGCCTTTAAACTGTATTGACTATATATGTGTTTTCGTGTGACTGACGCCAAATGGTAAAAGGGTAGGAACAGCAGTGCGAATATCGATATGTACAATAGTATAAAGTAAGTATAGCATAAGCAGTACATACAATCTTCCTAATATCATATGGCTCCGTCTTTGTGTTGTGTTCTGCGCACGGAAGACTGCGCCTGATATTATTTTGAAGATGGTCCTTTTCGCTTTGGAGCGTCACATATATGATTTCTTTCATCAGCTCATGACATCGCTTGAAAGGCAACATTTGTTACCAGCTTACTGTATATCCTACAATATCTGGATTAAGAATATGTTAATCATTATTTAAAATATTGTAGAGTACATTATTTAAACACATTTTTAGAGTTTGATTGTTTTTTCAAAGATATTAGCATAGCATCGTTGTTTCAGATTGCGGGTATTTTGCAATACTTACTTTATACTATTGTACATTTCGATAATTGCACTGGTGTTCCTACCTTGAAGTAAATAATAATATAAACAAAATGCGTTGCTATGTTTGTAATGCAGTTTTTCAACCTAGACAAATGTCATCTATTGAAGGAGAAGAAAATGTTGATAAGAGCGAAATTGCAATTCGTTGGCGAGAAGAAAGAGACTTTCCACCGCTTGCAATTGGTATTAATACACGTGTATGCATAACATGCAAGCGACTTATTAATATTGAAGTTAATGAAAATGAAAATAATCCATCTTGTTTAAGACTTAATGTCTTAACGCAAACATCGAGCCATACGTGCCTTATTTGCAATCGGATAGATAATGTAGTACGACTTTCAGACGAATGTCGTGTTAACATTTTTGTCCTGAAAGACATTTACGTTCAAGAAAATGTTAGGTGTTGTCCAGAGCATTTAGATGAACACGGTTTCATCCCTGCAGATCTCATGCAACATCTTCGTTTTATGAATAGATTTTATTGTATTAAAGGTCCTCAGTTATTAAAGTTTTTAAATGGTCTCAGCGGTTCTGTGAAAAAAAAATTCGAAAAAAAATTCGTAGATGAAAGCGATTTTTCGGACGATCAGTTCAAATCATTTTCTCCAATAACTAAGGAACAATTTCGAGATTTATATTCTCTATTCGATCCAGCGCAACTGGTACCAGGTCAGAGATATATTTCAAAGAAAGACCTTTTAGTATTTTTATGCAAAATGCGGCAAGGTCTACCAGATGAATTTCTTTCAGTTGTTTTTAATTATCCCAGCCTCCACGTGGCGTACTCTGGGTAGAAAATGTTTTTCTAGCGAATGCAGGCATGTTTTTGAACAATATAATAAGATTGAAACAAAACATTTGAGAGTTTTCACAAGCCTAAAGACATGCAATATCTTCAATGAGTTATTTTCTTTCTATGAGCCTAATACTTAGAGGGATGTTTATTATAAATAGCGTCGAATATTTAAAATAATATTTTATTTTTGTTACATGTAGGAGGTAGTTTCTTTAACAACTACAAACATAATAAACTGTTTACTATTTTTAATAGTTTTCTTTGGTTGAAACAGATTTTTTACTTTTTTCACTTTAAATCTTAAGGGGTTGTTTTTTTCATAAGGGTACTTTTTTATTTTGAACATTGCACTGAAAATCACGGAAGATTAAATAATTACTTCCAGTCGATTTTCAAAAGTCTTTCTCTGTTTAAACTGTTCATTTATCTGGTTTACTGGATTTATTTAAAATATAAAAGGGGTTGCTTTTTGTTGTTGTTGTTGTTGTTGGGGTTGTTTGTAAGGGTAAATATGACATTTCATATGTATTAGTAAATGAAAAGTCAATATTTTATTTATAAAAATATTTTCTGTGATTAAAATAGTTTTTTCCTTTTCTATATGGTTTTAACTGTACAAGGGATAGTTTTTGAGGGTTGATATTTTACATTTTTATTTGTTTAACATTAAGAGTTCTCTCTTTATGTATATTGGTGACTTCTGACATTAAACTTACCAAAAATAATGGTTTATTTGGCTAAAAGCACTGAAATGTTCATTTCATGCCTTAGACAGGGGGTACTTTCACCCCCTGTTTTCAGCCAAACAAGTGAAGTTTTGAGTTTAACAAAATTATATCTTTAATTAGGACACTTAGAACTACTAATTCTGAAAATTTGAACAAAATTAACGGTAAGCCAATTCCAATGCATTTTGTGCGGGGTCCTTTTAAAATCAATTTTTATCTATTATTTCGGGTATGTTTAAATAATACTCTATTTATTCAAGTAAACTAGCTCATTTTTAACAAATATCAATCAAGAAATTTGTATTATCTAAATTATTTCCATCAATCTAATCTTTTTTCTGTGAAACTCAACTTAAAAATTAAAATTCTAAGTTAAATTCAAAAAATTTTATATAATAATTCTCAAAAATCAATTCTATGGATATTAACGTATAAAGGCCATCTGTTTCTTCAAAAAGCATAAATTAATAACCCGTGTAAAAATTGAAAATAGGCTTCAGTAAGGACCTGGATAGATGCCCTTTCGCAAGTGAGGCGCAAACTAGGAAAATTTGTCAGGACCTGTCTAATTTCGTCACCCCTGGAATATCAGGCGATGATGTGGAAAAATAGAGAGGTTCTAACTAGATCGCCTTGTCAATGCCTGAGTAGAATATCAGAATGTGTGGATTCAAATGGAGACATTCTAGTCAGGGACTGATTGAAATATTGAATAGGGACATCAATATATCCAGTTAGATTTCCCTATCTGAAAAAGAAGGCATTCTAGTCAGTGCCCGGTTATCACCTATCTAAAAATTTCTAGTGTGGTTAGCCTTACTAATCCCCCGTGTAGATATTTCCCTACTTCGCCTTATTTAAAAAGAGGCGCTGATAATGAATTAGTAAGGCTAACCACACTAGAAATTTCTAGATAGGTAATGACCGGGCTCTGACTAGAATGCCTTCTTTTTCATCTAGGGAAATCTAACTGGATCTACTTATGTTCCTATTAAATATTTCAATCAGACCCTGACTAGAATGCCTCTAGTTGAATTCACACCCCGTGTAGAAATTGAAAGTAGGACTTAGTAAGGCCCTGAATAGACGCCCTTTTGTTTAGTGAGGCGCAAACTAGGAAAATTAGCCAGGCTCTTCTAATTTCGTCACGCTTAAAATATCAGGTGATAATGGGGAAAGATAGATAGCCCGAGTCGAAATTTAAGCCCTACTTTAACCCTGAATTTTCAGCGCTTGTTGAGAGTTAGGAGTAGTAAAGGAGGTTCTAACTTTAATGAAATTTAGACCCTACTTTGACTCCCAAAACCGGCGGAAAATTCCAAATCTTCCATTTGGAGAAGTAAAGGAGGGCCTATTTCGAATTCAGTAAACCCTACATTCATTCTCCTACACCCTACATTGTACCCTACATTGTAAAACATTCTATACCCTACTTTCATACTCCTAGACCCTACAAAGCCGTAATAATAATAATTAGGGTTGATGCATAAATTTCTGTCTAATTTAATTTTGACCAATTTTTAAATAAAAAAATACCTTTTTAGGAAAGGGTAATTTCATGTTTTAATTATTATTTACTTTATAAACAAGACTTTAATAAAGTAATTTTTTCAAAGAAAAAATTAATTTATTAAAATCTTAATTAAGTGTTAAAGTTAACGATCACTCCGAGTCAAGTCAATGGAAAAAATTAAAACAATTCCTTAAACGTTTTCAACATCAAATCTGTCCTCTTCAGGAACCATAATTTTATTAAATAAATTTAGACAATATTTTCATTGCAATATTAAAATTTTAGTTTCTGAAAAGTACAGCTTTTCTTTTGAGAACGTTAAAAGAATTGTTTTAATTTCTTAAATTGTTTTGACTCGGAGTGATCGTCAACTTTAACACTTAATTAATTTGAAAACCCAGTGATAGAATCATTATTTTTATTATTATTATTATTATAATTATTAAAATCTTGTTTATAAAGTATATAATTATTGAAACATGAAATTACCCTTTCCTAAAAAGGTATTCGTTTATTTAAAAATTGGTTAAAATTAAATAAGATAGAATTTTATGCATCAACCCTGATTATTATTATTTCTATTTGTATTAATGACAAAGAGCGTGAATAAAGTTTCTGAAGAATATTCGAAAATACTTTTTTACATGATTAAATAATTACTAAAAATATTAACTAAGTGAATTATAATTTATTAAATCGTTCACTCCAAGTATAATGTACTTATATTTGGAAACCATTTTGGAAGTTACCTATCTTCCACGTTTGTTTTAGAACTCACGTAAGATAACGGATTTTTTTAGAGGCTCTACTTTGTATTATTATTACTATTATTTTAAAGTTAATATTTTGTTGTTAAGTGAATTTTTTTAAAGTTGATGCATTAAAATGTATATGTTTAATAATAATTCTGTACGGAACAGAAAGATATGTAGTTTCCAAAACAATCCTTCAACTTACGTGATTTCTAAAACAAACGTGGAAGATAGGTAACTTCCAAAATGGTTTTTAAACATAAGTACATTATACTTGGAGTGAACAAAATATTTTTTCAATTATAGTAATTTATAAATGTAGGGTGAGCAGATTAAAAGTAGGGCCTTGTAGACTAAATAAATAAATGTAGGCTGAGAGGATTGAAAGTAGGGTTTTACAGGTTGAATAAATGAATGTAGGGTGAACGGATTGAAAGTAGGGTTTTAGAGGTTTAATAAATGTAGGGTGAACATATTAAAAAGAGGGTCTAATAGGTTAAAAGAGAGTCAAAGTAGGTTCTGGATTATAAGTTTCTTGAAACATGATAGACCTGTAGGTTCTAATGTCAGTAAAATAGATGCTAAAGGCGTTAATAGCAGTAAAGGAGACTCTATTCAGTGTTTAAATCCTCAAAGTAGGGTTTAAATTTTGACTCGAGAGGTTCTAACTAGATTGCCTTGTCACTGCCTGAATAGAAAAGCATAATGTGGGGATTTAACTAGAGGGCCTCTTTAGCGCCTCATTAGTTTTTCTAAATACCTAAAGCAAAAATTTAGGACAAGCGTAATATTGCGACAGTAATACTGAACAAGTCACTGAACAAACACACATGTAAACAACACTGTTTCGACCAATCAACCTATCACTAACTTAACACTAATGCTAACGCATACCTAACACTAACTCGCACGCTATGAATCTACTTTCTCATCGTCCTTATATACTAAGCAGAACATTTCCTTACCGCTTGTGAGAAAAAGTGCATTATTTTGAAATTTTTAAATAGCAAACATTTTTGCTCAAAATAGTTTTAATATTTAAATAGTATTATAATATGCGTTTAGAACTATTTTTCTGATTAATTTCATTGCTTATTATTTAGAAATTGTCATTTGTCAATGAAATTGAACATTAATTCCAATACCAAATAGGGGCATAAATAGATACCAGATAGATTTCTCTGTTTAGACAAAAAGGGCATTCTAGTCAGAGCCTGATTGAAATATTTAATAGGGGCACAAATATATCCAGCTAGATTTTCCTATTTAGAAAAGAAGGCATTCTAGTCAGTGCCCTATTATCACCTATCTAGATATTACTGGTGTGGTTGGCCTCACTAAATCCTCATCAGTGCCCTTCTTCAAATAAGGCGAAGTTGGGCAATTTCCACACGGTACATTCTGATTTTCTACTCAGACACTGATAAGGCGATCTAGTTAGAACCTCTCTATTTTTCCACATCATCACCTGATATTCCAACCGTGACGAAATAAGACAGGTCCTGACGAATTTTCATAGTTTGCGCCTCACTTGCGAAGGGGCATCTATTCAGGTCCTTATTGAAGCCTATTTTCAATTTCTACACGGGCCCTTATTAGCACCCCTTTTTAAATAAGGCGAAGTCTTCTTTTTGGTCACTTTTATTTTATTCAGTCTTGTTTTAAGTAGTTTTCTTAACTTCTCTTATTTCTCTTCTCTTTTGCTTAATTTGTGAACCCTGTCATTCTCCACTCTCCCCTACCTCATCTTGCCAGCACCTACGCAATTTAATAAAACGATTGATTATACTACAATTTACCCTTGCCTGTTATCAGGGCGGTGCCGATGGTCTTGGGGTCCCTAGTGCAAAAAAACGCGGGGGCCCTCTTAAGGTGAACCTTAACGGAAAAACTATCTTTACTTCAATTTTTTATATACTTTTTAAGCTGCATTTTTAATATTACATATACTTCCTGTAACTATTTAATGTAGAATATCACTATCAAATCATTGATAAAGTTGTTTGAATTCTTTATTTTGTTTTTAGCAAAATTGTAAAACTAAAAAATCAATTTTTCATGTCTATTCTATAAAGACTTTATTTGGCATCGGGGGCCCCTGGCAGCTGGGGACCGCCTGCACCTACGTCGTTACGACCCTGCCAGTTATAAAAAAGTTTATGTTCGCCTTTAAAAAAAACTTGTGGACACGATGACAAAAAGAAGATGTACTCTTTTCTTATTATTATCAAAATATCATTTTACTGATTTTTAAATTGATTTTGACATTTCTTTATGCTCACGTATTTACAAATATATATCGTACTTTATTTATTTCATAGTTTTACAACTTTTAATTGTGATCCCAATTTTAAAACCGGTAAATATGTGTGTGCGGACACGATGACTTTAAAAAATTTCAAATGTGGGGACACGTTAAAAATTCTTTAAAGTTCGCATTTCGTGTTATAAAAATTCTCACTACTTTCCTATATTACACTTTATACATTGGAGAATACGTACACGAAGAGAAATTTTATTTTATATAATAAAAAATTGAATTAAAAATTTTGTTGTATCGTGAAATGTATATAGGGACATGGGACACGATGACATTTTAGACATATTTTTACTATTTTGTACCTTTTGTGTCAATAAAAAATTTAATTAAATAACCAGATATTGTATATAAAATTATACTCTGTACACTGTAAAAAATGAGCGTCTTGGTTTAAGACGTTTATGTGGTCACTTTTAAGACGTTTATAAGCGTCTTATTTGCCTTCGAAAATGCATGTATTTGGAGGTTATGTTTTTCATTTAAGACGCTCAAATAAGACGCTTTTTTAAATAAGACGTCTATAAACGTCTAAACGTCTCATTTTTAGACGCCATTTTTTGCAGTGTAAGATGTTTGTATTTAAAATCATGAATTTTTAACAACCAAATTATTATTTATCCAGAACAAGATTTCAACGATTTTTTTTTAACCCTTATATGTCCTTTTAGAAAAAAACCTCAGCTTTCGTTAAAAAAAATGAGACCTTTTATCCAAAAAATTAAAATTTATTCTTAATTTTGATTTTTTTGGGTCAAAAATTTTTTTTTTTAATGCTTATTTTCAATCGAAAGAGCACGAAAAAACCTTTCCAAAATGTACCTTGCCAAATTTTTAGGTTTAATAGTTTAAGATCCGTGTAGAAATTGAAAGTAGGACTTAGTAAGGACCTGAATAGACGCCCTTTTGTTTAGTGAGGCGCAAATTAGGAAAATTAGTCAGGACCCTTCTAATTTCGTCACGCTTAAAATATCAGGCGATAATGTGGACAGATAGAGAGGTTCTAACTAGATTGCCTTGTCACTGCCTGAATAGAAAAGCATAATGTGGGGATTTAACTAGAGGGCCTTTTTAGCGCCTCATTAGTTTTTCTAAATACCTAAAGCAAAAATTTACGACAGGCGTAATATTGCGACAGTAATACTGAACAAGTCACTGAACAAACGCATATGAAAAAAACACTGTTTTGACCAATCAACCTATCACTAACTTAAAACTAACACTAACGCATACCTAACACTAACTCGCACGCTATGAATCTACTTTCTCATCGTCCTTATATACTAAGCAGAACATTTCCTTACCGCTTGTGAGAAAAAGTGTAATATTTTGAAATTTAAAAATAGCAAATATTTTTGCTCAAAATAGTTTTTATATTTAAATAGTATTATAATATGCGTTTAGAACTATTTTTCTGATTAATTTCATTGCTTATTATTTAGAAATTGTCATTTGTCAATGAAATTGAACATTAATTTCAATACTAAATAGGGGCATAAATAGATCCAGCTAGATTTTCCTATTTAGAAAAAGAAGGCATTCTAGTCAGTGCCCTATTATCACCTTTTTAGACATTACTGGTGTGGTTGGCCTCACTAAATCTTCATCAGTGCCCTTCTTCAAATAAGGCGAAGTCGGTCAATTTCCACACCGAGTAAAAAATTATCAAAATAAGCATTACACCGTAAGACACCTGGATCACTTGACATGGAATGCCTCATATATTAAGAAGGCTAGAGACAGGAGGTAAAACTTCGGTAGTGGGGGTATGGCAATGCTGAGTCGCTCAGCTGCTGTATGGTCAGGCGTTTTCTTTCAAAAAAGTCTCCGGCGCAATAGACTTCTGCACACCTAACCTACAAATACAATATGAAAAAATTGTCGTTGGTTTTCAGTGTTGTGTTTATCTTTTTTCTTGACTCGTTGTCGGCATTTTATAAATATTTTAATAACACTAAATTAATGCACTTAATTCACTAATCACCTGAATCATATATATAATATATATGTATCCGTTTTGATACATGTATCCCCTGTCTCTAGCCTTCTTGATATATATATATATATATATATATATATATATATATATATATATATACTTGTTTCTCATATAATTAGGTGTATCTTCATCATATATATTATACATTTGCGAGTAATGAAGGACAATGGATTAATTTCATGTACTTTCACGTGTATATATGATGTTAAATTAATTTCATCTGTATATATGATCAGGGGTCTCATTTCCGCTTATAATAATACACATACTATATAGTGTGAATAAAAATTGCTAATTTGATTCTTCTTTTTATTTTACATCTCTATTTTAAATTGCGCTTTTCCGAATGTTCTCATCACTTTCTTTTTATATAAATTCAAACTACATATACAATTAAAAACAGTGCTATGGAAATATTATTTTCCTATCATGTAATTGTGATCTCTCTAAAAATTGGGTGTATTAAATTTCTCTAGTTCCAAATCGAATTCAAAATTTACTCTATATACTATTTAAATTAAGTTTCATTAAAATTTTTCCATTTTAACAAGATCACATATTTTGTATAAACAGTTTTCTTCTTATTCCTTGTTTACAATGCGTGAACGCATGTAAAATGCCTTCGTAGAAAATGATTAAAATCGCTGTTATTTTTTGTAGGAAAACGGTAATGAACTTTACGAACCATAGGAAAATTATATTTTTGCTAAGAAGTTGAGTATCTTTAATTCATGCATTTAACTTTGAAGAGAAAGAAATGTAACGTTTGTGATTTCTTGTTTCTTAAGTCATAATTTTTGTTTCATTTGTAATGGAGTCGTTAACACGTGTTCTTTCTTTTCTTTTATTACAAAAATTTTTACACCTTCCTTTTTTTCAAAACACCGACGATTGCATTAGAATAAAGAGCATGATAGTTATATAAAGTATAAATTGCAATAGCTAAGTTTTTTTTTATCAACTTATTGAGACTATTTTTCTGTTTCGCTTTCGTTACATATTTTCATTGATTCATTGTATCTTAATGTTATTTTTTATTTATTTTATTATAATAAAATAATATTTTCTCTCTTAATTTTTAAATAATAAAATGTTTACAAATTTAAATTAAAGACCCCCATACTCGCCTATATATTTTAAGCGACTAATCGAAGACTCTCAGATATGAACAAATAATTATGCAGTTTTATAAATACTCATTAATCTATGGTTTTGTAGCATTTCTTGTATTATTTCCATATCCTGAGTTCTTGAATAAGTTTAGTAATGACTCTAGAAAAAAGTTTTTCTGTGAATAAACGCAATGGAACACCTGCTTATTCTACCGTTCGCAATGATATTAGGTAAATCTACAAATGAAGGAAGAAAATAAAAAAAAACCGCTGCCAAGTTATAAATTTTTTTTATAATTTTGGTACTCATTTCATTCGTTTTCGTAAATCTTGTTGTGTTTATTTCATGAACACTTTGCTTCCTCATAGAGATGTTAATAACAATAAAGTATAAATTTTGAACAATTATTCTTAAGTGCTTTAATATTTTTTCTCTTTATTTAATACTTTCACATGAAAAATTTTTTTTTCACAATTTCTGTTTTTTAAAATATCAATAACTTCTTTATTTCTAATCGAAATAGCTTCAAAAATAGGTCAATCCAAGGGTTTTTTAATCCTCTACAAGGTGGTAACTATGGTTTTAATGTTATTTCTACATTTTTCAACAAAATTTTAAAAAAAAGTCTTATTTTCCAAAATTTTTTATTTTTAAAAGTTTAATATCTCTGGTGAATATGAACGAAAAATGTTTATTCTGGGCTCAAAAGATGCGTCTAAAAAACTCTAAAAAAGTAGAGAAAAACATTTATAGATGTCCTAACATTTTTTTAAAGTTATGGGCAAAAAACGTTTTTTTTTAAATTAAAAATAAAAAAAATAAGTAGTTAAACTTTATTAATCTATCTCAAAGTACTCTCATTTTATGTCCGCAGATGAGACCTACAATTAAAAAAAAATTCAGCCCAAAAGCTCTTTATAATTTGGAGATATTTATGAAAATGTGATGTTTACACACACACACATACGGAATGACATTTTGTAAAAATGTCATTTTTGAACTCCTGAGGTCAAATAACATAAAGATATGTTAAAAAATCGAACCTGAAAAATTTTGGTATTACAATACTTCCTTAGTATGAGGAAGCAATTTAACACAACATTTTTTTTTACTTTTAGGTTTTAAGTAGTTGGTTAAATTCGAGTTAAAAGTACTATCAAAGTTACCTAAAAGTGTTCAGTCAAAAAAATACAAACTGTAAATTTTACAGCTTAAGCACATGTTTATTTTGTCAGAAAATGCCAGGAAACTGAGAACCAGATAACTGAGAATTTGGTCTTTTTTCGTCTGAAAAATTAAAAAAGAACGACCTTTACCCACTGCGGGAAATGCCAATGTAGTGCCGATGCTCACCACTGGCTTAGTACTCGAACGATTGTTTGTCCGTAGTCTATAGCCGAGCCTCGAAGAATAGTGCTGGCGCAGTACAGAATTCTTGTTTCGCCTAAGCTTAGACAAGCCTCGGCGGTAGGTACTGGTTAAGTATAGAACAATTAGTCACAACGCTTTTGCCAACGCATCCCGAGTCGACATTTAAGCCCTACTTTAACCCTGAATTTTCAGGGCTTGTTGAGAATTAGGAGTAGTAAATGAGGTTCTAACTTTAATGAAATTTAGACCCTACTTTGACTCCCAAAACCGGCGGAAAATTCCAAATCTTCCATTTGGAGCAGTAAAGGAGGGCCTATTTCGAATTCAGTAAACCCTACATTCATTCTCCTACACCCTACATTGTAAAACCTTTTATAACCTACTTTCATACTCCTAGACCCTACAAAGCCGTAATGATAATAATAATAATTAGTGTTAATGCATTAATTTATATCTAATTTAATTTTGACCAATTTTTAAATGAAAAAATACCTTTTTAGGAAAGGGTAATTTCATGTTTTAATTATTATTTATTTTATAAACAAGACTTTAATAAAGTAATTTTTCAAACAAAAAATTAATTTATTAAAATCTTAATTAAGTGTTGAAGTTAACGATCACTCCGAGTGAAGTCAATGGAAAAATTAAAACAATTTCTTTAACGTTTTCAACAGCTAAGCTGTCCTCTTCGGGAACTATAATTTTATTAAATGAATTTAGACAATATGTTCATTGCAATATTAAAATTATAGTTTCCGAAAAGTACAGCTTTACTTTTGAAAACGTTAAAAGAATTGTTTTAATTTCTTAAATTGTATTGACTCTGAGTGATAGTAAACTTCAACACTTAATTAATTTGGGAACCCAGTGATAGAATCATTATTATTTAAATCTTGTTTATAAAGTATATAAAAATTAAAACATGAAATTACCCTTTCCTAAAAAGGTATTCGTTTATTAAAAAATTGGTTAAAATTAAATTACACTGAAACCTCCATCGAGTCCACTGCTCGGGAGTGGTGTCTACTCGATCGAACAAGGTCACCTTGCTCGAAAACGAAAACAGACAGGGCCGTTCATACTTAATAAATACCAACGCTTAGATATTGTGTAATATTTCCTATTTGTCAATAAGTTTGTGAATTTGAAGAAATAACAAATTAGAAAAAAAAATTAGAAAACATTAATAATGATAAAATAAAAATGAACAAGTATAAAATATCAATAATATATAGCATTATATTAAAAACAAGAACATATCTCCCTCAATAGATACGTTACTGACAGACACGCACGCCACTCAAAGTCTTCCCTCTTACGTCCCTTCCCTGCCACGTCACCGAAAAAAATAGAGACGTCACTCGATCGAATATCCCTCGATGGAGGTTTTAGTGTAGATAGAATTTTATGCATCAACCCTGATTATTATTATTTCTATTCCTATTAATGACAAAGAGCTTGAATAAAGTTTCTGAAAAATATTCGAGAATACTTTTTTACATAATTAAATAATTACTAAAAATATTCACTAAGTGAATTATAATTTATTAAATCGTTCACTCCAAGTATAATGTACTTATGTTTGAAAACCATTTTGGAAGTTACCAATCTTCCACGTTTGATTTAGAAATCACGTAAGTTAGCGGATTGTTTTGGAAACTGCGTATCCTTCTGTTCCGTGTAGAAACTACGTAACTCTGACAGTCGCTTTAGAGGCTCTACTTTGTATTATTGTTACTATTATTTTAAAGTTAATATTTTGTTGTTAAGTGAATTTTTTTAAAGTTGATGCATTGAAATGTATATGTTTAATAATAATGTAATTTTTTAAATAAAATTATTATATTATTTAGTACAATAGTAGACGTTCTAAAGCCACAGTCAGAGTTACGTTGTTTCTGTACGGAACAGAAAGATACGTAGTTTCCAAAACAATCCGCTAACTTACGAGATTTCTAAAACAAACGTGGAAGATATTAGGTAACTTCCAAAATGGTTTTTAAACATAAGTACATTGTACTTGGAGTGAACGAAATATTTTTTCAATTATAGTAATTTATAAGTGTAGGGTGAACATATTAAAAAGAGGGTCTAATAGGTTAAAAGAGAGTCAAAGTAGGTTCTGGATTATAAGTTTCTTGAAACTTGATAGACCTGTAGGTTAAAATATCAGTAAAATAGATGCTAAAGGCGTTAATAGCAGTAAAGGAGACTCTATTCAGTGTTTAAATCCTCAAAGTAGGGTTTAAATTTCGACTCGGGGAATTATAGATTTATAACTTATTATAGTTGATTTGTTAAAATTAAATTAAATCAATTTCACTGAATTGTAGATGGTGAGGGGAATAAAAATGAGCAATAGCTAAATGAACATTTATCAATTAATCAATTAAATCAAAAACCATGCAATCTGGAAAATCAAGGATCACCTAGTTCCACTAATCAATTAATTGATGTGCAGAACTATAAACCACAGTCTAAAAACATCCAGGCCATCTCTTCATATTCACTCTTCTCTTTAGACAACGAGACTCTTCCTTCTCCGATATAGCTTATAATTCAAAAAAGAGAGAGACTTGACCGGCGATCGTCCCCTAAGTCGGATATGAACAGTACCTTTAGCTCTACTGAAACTGATAGTCATACAATTAAAAAATCAACCTTGATGATGAGCCGGATGCCAACTCCTCTACTTTAGTAAATTCAAACCTAGTTACGACTCAATTAAACAAAAACAAAAATGAACCTACAGAAAACTTTAACTCGAACAAAACTAATATGTAATAGTAGTAATAACAACTCTTAATCTAATAACTCACAAAAACAACCACATCTGCAAGTTCCTCTTCCTACTCAACACTAAGATTTCTTGGTTGTTGATGATGACGACCTTGAATGAATCAATCCAAACTTCACATCACTCTATAATCAGTTCACAGTTAATCCGATTAGCGTTATAGACTTTATATCTCATTTTATTTATGGTCCTAATCAAATTAACAGAGGTGATATTCAAATTAAAGTGACATGCGAACTATGGAGGGGCGCAAATATACTTGCCAAATCTAAGGATTTAACCAAAGAAGGCTTTAAAGTCTTTGTTTCGGATTCCTTTTTGCGCAAACGAGGTTTCACCGATTGGTTTCCTGCCAAGCGATCTATTAAAGACATTATAAGAGTAAGCACATTGGATGAATTGGAAGACATCGCCAAAAGTACCAGAGTATTTGATATTTCAGATGTCAACGCTTTTGTCACGTTAAAAATCAATGTCGCTCTACCTTCCCTTTCTGTAATCATTGTTCGGGTCGACATATTTCTCATTTATGCCCCTACCTCGAATTTACAAGAAGGAATTTGGCATTTTAAAACTAAGATATTCAACTAATTGTAACAGAGAAGAGGCCAAGAAAATGTTTTTCAAATAGTACCCTGACTTTCAACACATTGGACAAACGAGAGCCGATGTCTCTCCAAAAGACATCGTGATCGAAATCTCTGAACATGTCAAAGCACTTAACCTCTCTGAACAGATCTAAGCAGTAAATAACTCGATACCTCCGTGCAAAACAAACCTCTCTCACGTTGGTTCTCTAAAGTAACCACTCTGCATTTTTTCTCATAACCTGGTAATATTTTGTTTTATACATTTTTTATTTAAAGGTTATTATTTGTAAGAAAATCTAAACACAATTTATAATCAGTCACTATTGATAGAGTATAAATGTTTATTATATTTCATTGTAAATATTTTATATTTTTAATGAAAAATAAATGAAAGAGAATATGATGAGGTTATGAGAAAAATGCAGAGAGGTTACTTTAGAGAACCAACGTGAGAGAGGTTTGTTTTGCACGGAGGAATCGAACTTATTTTCACTTAACAGCTCAAGTTCAACCCTCATCACAAATATTCAGGATAAACTAGACTTGAACAAACACATTAATAGTGACAAATGAACACAAAGTAAAATTAATTATTAAAAATGAAATATAATAACAATAAGTCTATTTAATTTAAATCGCGAAATAACACCGAGACACCGACTGATTGCTGAAGTCTCATCTTAGATATTAAAATTAATTAGTTACGTTAAAATTATTCTATAAGAAAGAACTTATACTGGAGATTCTCTGCATATAATATTATTACATAATTTTTTAATTGAATCGTTTTGTTTAGATTAGTTTGTTACTGTCAATTGGTAGCAGGATAATACATTAATCCTAATTCCCAATTGTTTGTGACAGTAAATTTTTATTAAGAATCTTTGGATATACAATTATTGTTTGCGTTTTTATAACTTTGTTAAAGTTTCGCTTGTTTTGGTATATTTAGAATAGGTTAAGATGTCTTATTGTTAAACATTTCCTATAAACAAGTGGTTATTATACACACTTGATATAATGCTTTTTATTCTCTACTCTTAATTGATTAGATATATTTTTGTTAACGATTCTCTTCCCACATTTGTGGGTGGTGCAGGTAGGAATTGTAGTAACATCGACCTCATTTTCATCTCCTGTCAACTAGGTCAAATATGAAACGTTGATGTCACATCAGACTCTTGTTCCTCTGATCGCAACCTTGTTTTGGCAACCTTAGATTCCTCTCTGAAATTCACTAAATCAAATACTAGTAGACTTAATTTCAAAGAAATGGACTGAGTTAAATTTAATTAGCTTATTTTAGCTACTCTTGAACAACTCGAAGCTAAATTCAATTCAGCCAAAGATCCGATAGTAATATTTCATTTATTTATCAATAGTATCAAAACTCATTTAATAGAGGCAGGGGCATATTACCCCTCCTCGCTCTATGGAGCCAGGAAATCCCAACCTCTTTGGTGGGATGCTGAATGCGATCAAGCCCTAGTTAGACGATGTAAAGCTAGGAAGGTATTTCTCATAGTACAGTCACATCAGAATAGACAAAAATTTGAGTCTATTGATAATGAAGTGATTTTTTTTACACCATAAAAAGAAGTCCTCCTTCGTTGATTTCTGTAATAATATCAATAAATCTTCTGGGATGACACAGACTATTAACAGTAGTAACTCCTATATAGGCGTACCGTAGGGGGGAGTTCTTTCTCCCCTTCTATTCAACCTGTCAACTAGCATAATCAATAGTTACCTTTTGGCAATTTACAAAGTTGTTCACCAAAAGACCTAATTCCGATGATTAAAAGAGATTTCGATCACTGGAGGGACTTGACGTGGCCATACTTCTTTAACAAACCCCTTACTAATAAATACTACAATAGGGAAAATGTCAAGACTAAAAGGCCGTTGTTGAAAGAAATCGATGCACCTAGGCGAGATATCAACTTAATCACAAGGTTGAGAACCTCTCACATCTGCACGGGGAGCACTTCGCCCGTATGGGTTGGAGCATTTTTTCTGAGAAAGAAAAACGTCCATTTAAATTTGATACTCCCGCCTTTGTCATATATATTTATATTTTTTCCTTTAGTTTTATTTCCTTTAGTTAACTATCCTTAACTATTCTTAAGTTTCGCAATACATTAGTATATGAAGCCTCATTCTTTTTATTAATGTTAAATTCTTAAGGGGACATTCCAGTTCAAAATGTCAACAAAATCGATTTTTTTGTTTTTATTTTTGGATTTCTTATAGTGTCAAGAATACTCTCCTAAAATATTATTGCAAAATTCGAAGTAAAATAAAATTATACATTCTTATTCTTCGTCATGTCAAAGATGTTTTTGTATGCGGATAAGCAGTCGAATGATTTAAATGTTTTCTCACTTGTATTTTTGATAAAAGACAAAAAAAATATATTTGGTGTTGCTGATTACAAATTAAATATCAAATTTTCAAAATTCAAAATGGCGAATCTAATATGGCAGAAAAGAAAATGTTTTTATTTTAATTTTTGTTCATTTTTTTGTCCACCATATTCCACCATATATCAATATTGCATCCGCCATTTTCAATTTTTAAAAAAAGATGTCATATTCGTAATAAGCGACCCCAAAAACCCCCGTAACGATTTTCAAGCAAATCCAATGATTTTGAAAAAAATGTCCGCCATATTAGATCTGCCATATTGAATTTTAAAAATCTGATTCCATATTCGTAATTAGCAACCTCAAAAAACCCCGAGTAACGATTTTCAAACGAATCCGATGATTTTTTTAAAAATGTCGAAACTTATGAACAAAAACTTTAAATACGTTTTTCTCAAAATGTCTTTGTTTGATCTGGTAAGAGTGATATCTCGAGTTCTTCTGAAGCGATTTTTAAAAATCAAACGGCTTTTGATTCAGCGTCATCATGCCTATAAGTGAAACCTTAAAAACTGAAAAATTTCCAACTTCCCCCTTTTTTATAAGAGAAATTCTGAAACAAAACACCTTTTTTGGATATTTTGGGGAAAAGTACCAAAAAATGGAGAGAAGAAAATTCCACTTTTTGAGGTTCCACACCTAAAGAAACATCAAACGAAGAGAATGTCACTTCGTTTTTGGTTATATCTGTTTTAGAAAATTTGGAATCAATCTTACCACTGAAAATGGCGTATATCGTCGCCGTTTTGAAGTAAAAATGAAATTTTTTTTTACAAATTTTTAAATAAATTATTTATTACATGTAAAAGAAATTTTTGAAATAAATGTCATAGTACTTTTAATAATGTGTACTAAAAAAGCTTTCTTTTTACCTGTTTTTAACGGGATTGTCCCCTTAATCGTTTTCAATGTAAATTTATAAAAAATGTGAAATATAATTAAATGCAATAATTGAGAGAGATATTATATTTTATTAATATTTAAACTCTTTTTAACCGAGATTATAACGAGCAGATGAACTAAGAATGTTTTGTTATTATTTTTAATATGGCTGTTTGTATTTTGTTAATATTTTCTTATAAACATTATACTCCTCAGTAGCACGTAATATTACTAACATTACAACATTATTCTAGAACCATTGGTAACATTAAGGCAATATTGGTAATGTTAGGGCATTGCAATATAATATCGATAGTATAAATTACTCGGAAATAGAAATATCGATTCTTTTGCGTAAAATATGCATTATATTGTTTTTAAATAGTTGAATGAATCCACAATCTATTCTATTGGAAATTACTCTAGAATAAGTGCTGAAAAAGATCGTATACTTGCCAAATTAAATACATTGCCTTAAAAAGTTTTGTAAGCGTTTTTATTTTGATAAATATTCATCTTTTTTTACATAAAACTATAAAGTTGTATAAAATTTTTAAAAAAATCTTGAATAAAATTCAACACCTCTATTAAAAAAATAAAAAAAATTTTTAAAATTAGTCATCTTAAAAAATATTCGCTCCTTTTAATGAATCGTTACTATTGTGCATTGTGGTTTGTCTAATGAATATAGACACTTTTCCGAATTGTCAAATAGCTGTTTGTACAAATTACATTTAGCAAAAGTGACAATATGTAATTATGTCGCTTCAAAGAAATGATGTATCTTAAAAAAAGCCATTCGTGTAAATATCATTTCGCTATAAAAACTGTTCGGTTAATTAATATTTAGTCAAAATGACACTTTGACCTAATGCAGTTCGCAAAAATGTCATTAGGGAAATATTTATGCTTCTGAAAATTTTGTATGTATTTACAAAAACTTAATTAATTCAAAGGGAAAAATAACATGGAAAAGACATTTTTGGGATCACTAATTAATACGAATTTTGAAACAACCATTTTGAATTTTTGAATTTTGACTTAAGATTCGTAATTATCGACCTCGAAAACCCCCAAATACTTATGTTTTTGTAAAATCCATTAATTTTCAAAATTTATATATCTTTATTTTGAATTTTTTCAATAACGACCTTACATTCAATCAGCAACATTGTGCGAGCCGAAAAATGACAAGTAACAATAAATAGCACAAATGAAATTAATAAGTATAAGAAGAAGAAGTATTACTAGGAGATTGACCCAACTACTGTGAGGGAATTACTGCGATAAAAATACGTGTATTTAGAGGTTATGTTGCTCCCAGTAATTGGAGCATATGCATTTTAATGGAAATGTCCCAATTACTACGATAAGCAATTGTCGTTCTTAAATAATTAAATTATTAATACTTTAAATGTGTTTCTTTACGCACAATGGTATTGAGTAAGGTCAAAAATAATTTTTCTAACATTTTTAAATATTATATTATTCTATAAAAGTAAAATAATTGTATTATACAAAAATCCCAGTAATAGGTGCATTTACCCTATATTAAAATTGTTGACTGATTCAGAACTTTTTCGATTTGATTTCTATAGTTGACAGTCCAAGCTTTAATTTAAGCCTTAATTAGAGACTTCTAGCACGAAGGCATTATTCTCTACACGTGATCAAAAAAGTCCAAAAACGGGGTTTTTGAAACTTTGAGTACATTTTTCTCAAAATCTCGCCGTGATGGGCACTTTTGGAGGTCATATTCGTGTTCAGCGATGGAAATCTTATGAGAATATCATTGTCTGATCTTTGAATCATTTTCCGTGTCGACCAGTGGTAATCGCAGGTACTCACAATCTATATTCACATGCTTTCAAACTATATGACACTTGGATATCATATATTCCCTCCTTTGTAGAACTACCCATTAGCAATATTAAACAAATTTTAATTTGACGTAAAGATAAATAAAACAGTGACAGTAGTAACATAATTAATAATCGTAAAAATTTTTTTTTAATTAATTAATAAAAAATATTCTAATTAAATAATTAGTTTTTCTATTTATTTGATAAATTAAATAATAAAAAATTAATAAATTCAGTAAAATAGCCTTAAACGCATACTAAAGTACTATAGAAAATTCTAAAATTAGTTGAGAAAAAATATTTGAGATTTTTAATTTGCAAAATATTGCATCTTTTCTCGCAAGCGGTAACTTGCAAAATTTCACTTACTAATCCGTCAACTCCCTATATTTTTTACAGTGTAAGAATAAGGAAAACTTTAACATTTTTTTATGGGATGCAGGTCTCTTTCCCAGATTGAAAAGAGCATAATGGCTATTATGCCGAATTCACAAACGTAGAATATGTAACTTTACAAAACAATTTTTATCAAATACAAAACTTAAGAAAATTATTTTTTCGAATTAATATTTGACATAATTTTTATTACAATAATTGATAGAATTTTAAAATAGTCGATTTCTTATTTAGTCGAAAGTTTAAAAATCCGAAATTTAATTAAACCTTATTTTATTTTGTCGAATGGTGGTTCAATATAATGTGAATATTAATGAAATATATGATAGCCGAATTTATAACTAACCTAAATGTAACTGAACCAAAAAGTAATATTAGGGAAGACCGGGGCTAAACCGGAAAGGCAAATATTTCCAAAACCGTGAAGAATTTCAAATCGTGTAAATAACCTATGAACGCGCAATTTCGTGATGCATATGCTGCATGAGGTTTTAGGGACGTGTCATTTTTCTTGTAATAATAGTTGCCGTTAATATGTTAAAATGTCATTTCTTGAGGTAAAAGTAAAAATTTTTACATTTTCATCACATGAGAAAGTTTTAGTTTTGGTCGAAAATTGACTTTTGCTAATTTTATAAAATCTTTACGTTTTGAGGCTCCCTGAACCCGAAAAACATGGTCCGGCGATGGTGTCTGTTCGTCTGTCTGTCTGTAGACCAAAAATTTTGTTCCCACGATAACTCTTGAAAAACTTATCCGATCATTTTCAAATTTAACTCACTTAAAGTTGGTGCAAAAATGAAGGCTATGTTCGTTAACTACCTGATTTCTTCAGAAACTGTTTTTTTTTAAGTTTTTGGGTCAGTCAGCTTAACTGTGTTAAAAATTTTTTTATTGATTTTGTAAAATGTTATAACTTTTATAATAATCCGTAGTTAACAACAAATCAAAAAGCACGTTTAACCGTTTTTTAAAATTTTGTTTTTTCCATGAATAAAATATTACTACATTTTTAAAAATGATTAATACATAACTGAAAAGCCGCTTGCAATAAATTTATAAAACTTACACTGATTAATTAAAATTGTTAACTCTTTTAAATTAGAATATTTGTATGATAAAAAATTAAAAATTCCATGCTTTTAATAACAATTTTATAAACAAATTATATTATTAATGTTTTCTACTCCTCACTGAGAGAAATGGATAGTTAGAATTTGATGGTTAAAAAAAGATTGTACATAGTATCATCATTACGTTACTGGGTACTATCTTCTATCCACTTTTTACAATCTTAAATGTTATTGCAAAAATAATATCAAAAATTTTAAATATTAAAATAGTTTTTTTCCTATTAATTAGAAAAACAATTCGTTTAGAATTTTTTTATTTCATAGTTCAAATATTTTTTTTTCTAGAGATGTAATATTTAACGTTTCGTGGCCAAGGGCTAAAACCCTTACATCGAGACTCCAGTGTCCATTCGTAGTTTTCCCTTGCAACCATTGCTATGGCAACTGTTGCTATGGTAATGGTTATCATAGCAACCGTTTCTATAGTAATTACTGCCATAGCAACGGTTCCTTTAGTAATGGTTACTATGGTAATGGTTGTTATATTTACAGTTACTTTGGTGATAATTGTTTTGTTAGTCACTTGTATATTGTTTAAGTTAGTTTAAGTTGATTTTTTTAAAGTTCATTTTTATCAATGATTTACTTTTATGTTTCCTAGTGGAGAAAACTTTGAAGTCATTTAATTTATAAAATTTTTAAAAATCCTTTAACCCTCTTCCTACGCTGACTTCTCCCTACTCTAGAGCTTTTAAATTTAATTTCCATAGTCCCTACTAGGCGACCGAATTGTTTTTTTTGTCGATAAATGTCACTTGAGTAAACAGAGGGTTGAACAGTTTTCTTCTATATGGGAGTATATCACATGCGAATTTTTCAGCTTTAGAATTTTTTTTTGGTTTATTTTTGACTTTTTGTCTGTCCTGTCTCACTATAGATAATTTATTTTTGCTCATTTATTTGATGGGTAAATTTGCAAGATTGTTTTTAATTTCTTAGTTGAAAATGTTTTTGAAATGCAGAGTTAGTTTTTTACTAATTTTTTAATGGAGGTATCCTAATTTTATTCGGTTTTTTATTCACCTTTAGGTTACTTAAAATACTTTAATTTAAGATTTCTAAAGTATTTTTAGGATTTAAAACAATAAAGTACGTGTTTTATTATAGTTTTTTTGTTTTTATGTCCTTTTATTCTTCTTCCTAAACTACGTTTTAATTAACCGATGTAAGTGGTATAACAATTATTTCAGTTACTTTTGTAAACATTACCAGTTTCGTTATATTTCACTGTAAAAACAAAGTTTAAATTTTCTTGAAATATCTACACTATATAGGTGACGCACTCCCGAGAAAGGCACCAAAGAAGTATATATGTTAGGTTCGTATTACATTTATCTTGATTAAAAGTTTATTTTTGATTATTTGAATTTGAAACCAACTTTCATTGAATATTTTTGTCATAATGAAGACTTGAAGATCAATAGTTTTTAATTAATAATTCTCATACTGTTGAAAATGACCTTTAAAATAAGAAGAGAAGCATTAGAAAACGTTTACTATTTTGATAAGTTACTCAAATATTTGTATAGTATTAAAGGACAGTTGCCGTACTTCCAACAAGACGCCGTAATGTGCAGAGGTGCGTCCTGTCGGAAGGCCGGTCCGAAAGTTCATTTTTAAATCTTCAGTAAATTTAAAGTTTTTTTTATAAGAATTAAATATCACATCCACTGTATCCGGATTTACATGTTTTAATCATACATTTGATATAAGATATTTACAAATCACGTATATAGGGGGAACGGGACATAATGACAAGAGGCGTAATGAATAATTGTAATTTATTTAAAAATCTTAAATCAAAATGATTTCGCTCCAAAGACTACTTGATGTACTGCAAGTTTCTACAAAGTTTGATTATTAATTATTTAATTACTATTGTACGAAAGATAGTAGAAAAAGTGTATTTCACATATGAAAGTAACATTTCAAAATTTTCATTTTTTCGTTCTAATTTTTTGAAAATTTGAGATTTTTGATTCACACTTACTGTATTGATAAAAATTACAAAATATTTCCAAAGTACCCCTAGAGCGTGTTGGCTAATGCAACACGCTATGCATAAAGAGCAACCTACAATACCGACGAAGTGTCTGTTCATTGTAGAAAAAAAAGCAAGAGTAATATAGGGAAATTCATTTTTTTAAAAGAAAGCTGAAACACCAGAGTAACTTTTCTAGGAGATAAACACTTAATTAAAACAAAAATGTTCGAGTAAATCAACAAAGAGTGAAAAGTTAGCCATTACGCTCCGGTCTACACTGTACAAAAAAATTTGATTCTAATACTTTAAGAATATTTTAGCTGCTTCTGAAAATCACGTTTTTGCTAAGAGAGTTGCTACAAACAGACAAGCTTGAAAACTATGATTCCTTTTATATTATATTAATTACCGATTTTACATATTATATTATATTCTTTGTATAGAACTATCTACAAATAAATAAAAGAAGAATTGATTTGACTTATTTACAAAAAAAAGAAAATTTGTATCTCCTTCTTTAAATAATTGGCCGTGTCCGATTTAGCCCCATGGGGTGTACGGTTTAGCCCCACCAATTTTCGAATTTTCGTTTTTGACGTAGTCACCTTCGAAGCAATATATCTCTAAAGCTATTGTACTTTTTTTAAATCGAACAAGTGCGATTTGTAGGTGAAAGTACAAGCTTCAAAACGGTATATTACACTTTAGCAAAAAGTATGTTTTTGTATGAGTTTTCTTGTCAAAGACCAAATCCGTCCGGTTTAGCCCCGGACTCCCCTACATATTCCTTATTATATAGAAATTAAAAGTGTTCGAATTATTATTTAATCGAATATTATTATCTCGAATTAATTTTAACCGGTACTTTAAATTATCGAAATGTAATTTAATCTAAACTAATAAAATAATAATGATTCTATCACTCGGTTTCCAAATTAATTATGTGTTGAAGTTATCGATCACTCCGAGTCAAGTAAATGGAAAAGATTAAAACAATTCCTTTAACGTTTTCAACAGCAAACCTAAATCTTATATACGTAACAGTTATGATTTTATAAACAAGATTAATTCTTTTTCTATTCCTGCTGATCATATTTTAATTAGTTTGGATGCAGTCTCTTTGTTTTACAAATGTTGGCTCTGATCATGTTCGTGATTTCACTTATCGGACGTTATGTTTCTATTTCCCAACGTTTGAATATTTCTTTGGATGATCTACTTATGTCTTGCCATTTCCTTTTTGACAATATATACTTTAAATTTGACAATAAATACTTTAAACAGATATATGGTACTCCTATGGGTTCATCTATCTCTGGTTTATTTTCTGACATAGTCATGGATGACTTAGAGACTTCTTGTATTGATAAACTTTCTTTTAAACCATTATTTTATTATAGATATGTAGATGATATTATTACTTGCATCCCAAAGAATAAAATCGATGAAATTGTTGATATTTTTAATAGTTATGATGAGAGATTGCAATTTACTTTTGAGACACAGAGTAATAATTCTATTAGTTTCCTTGATGTGCTTCTCATCAATGAGAATGGTAGAATTGTTACAGATTGGTACAAGAAGCCCACATTTTCTGGACGTACCATTAATTATTATTCTAAACATCCTTTTACTCAAAAGGTTGCAATAGTTTATAACTTTGTTGATAGAGCTATTAAACTCTCTCATAAAAAATTTCATTCTAAAAATATTGAATTTGTTATAGATACGTTAAAAAAGAATAATTATCCTTTTGAATTTATAAATAAATATGTAAAACATCGCATTTGTTCTATTGAACAGAATTCTTTAAATAAAAAAGTGGTAATTTGTATAGAATGTTGCCCAAGGTTTTTCTTCCCTATGTTCCTGGATTATATGAAAGGACATCTACTTTTCTTAAAAATTTCAATATTCTAACGATTCCTAAAAAGAATAATAAAATGAGCCATAATTTGATCATCAAGGCTAAAGATGGAAACAGAAAATCTGATAATGTCAACACTGTTTACAAAATAAGGTGTAAAAATTGTTCTGCTTCTTACGTTGGTCAATCTAAAAGAATGATAGGTGTTCGTATTAATGAACACAAAAATTCTAAAACAGGAGTTATTACAAATCATAGCAATTCATTAAACTATTCATTTGACTGGGATAATTTTTTAATACTTGACAGAGAATCTAATTATAAAAAACGACTAATTTCTGAGATGATTCATATTAATTTGCAAAATAATTCAGTTAATAAAAAAGATGATACACAAGATCTTAATAATCATTACATTTATTTTTTAGAAGAAAAGAAATTCCTTTGATTATTTTATTTTATTTTCTTGTCTGAGTTACCTTGACAGTTCTCTTGGTTTTGATTTTTTGTTTTCGTTTTCTGTTTACTGATGGGTTATTCACCTCATCTTTATCGATCCACGTTTGTATCTTCTGGAAACTTATAATATGAATTAGTGTCTAATCGTATACGATGTGATGAGGATGTTTCCTCCATTCATTTCTTTCTTTTAAATATGTATATATAATTTAATTTTTTTCGCAATTTTTACGGTAATAATTTGATTAATGTTATTTTATTTTAATATTTAATATTGTAATGAACTAATTGTCTAAATTTATTTAATAAATAAATTATAGTTTCTGAAGAGGGCAGCTTTGCTGTTGAAAACGTTAAAGGAATTGTTTTAATTTTTTCCATTTACTTGACTCGGAGTGATCGATAACTTCAACACATAATTAATCTAAACTAATTTTTAAGGAAAATGCAACTAAGCGAATTTCAAATTATCCGAAAGCTAATTTGGTCGAAAATTTTTATGGGTGAATTTAATTTGAGCCAAAGAGCAAGTAGCCGAAACGTCATCTATTATAATTTTAAAGTGACGGAATAGCTATTCGACTTTTTTACAATTCGACTACTTAACTATTCGTATACTTGATAATCCGAACAGATGGCGTTTCGATAAATTGAACATTCTATGAATTGACAATTCGATATTTTTATCATTGGACTTTTTGTCCATTCGACTATTTTACAATTCGGCTACTTAACTATTCGTCTACTGGACAATTCGAGCAGATAGCGTTTCGACTATTTAACCATTCTTACAAATAGCTATTCCGTCACTTTAAGATTATAATAGATGACGTTTCGGCTACTTGCTTTTTGGCTCAAATTAAATTCACCCATAAAAATTTTCGACCAAATTAGCTTTCGGATAATTTGAAATTCGCTTAGTTGCATTTTCCTTAAAAATTAGTTTAGATTAAATTACATTTCGATAATTTAAAGTACCGGTTAAAATTAATTCGAGATAATAATATTCGATTAAATAATAATTCGAACACTTTTAATTTCTATAGAATAAGGAATATGTAATATTACTTTTCGGTTCAGTTACATTTAGGTTAATTATAAATCCGGCTATCATATCTTTCATTAATATTCACATTATATTGAACCACCATTCGACAAAATAAAATAAGGTTTAATTAAATTTCGGATTTTTAAACTTTCGACTAAATAAGAAATCGACTATTTTAAAATTCTATGAATTATTGTTTAATAAAAATAAAAATTATGTCAAATATTATTTCGAAAAAATAATTCTTTTAAGTTTTGTATTTGATAAAAATTGTTTTGTAAAGTTACAGATTCTACATTTATGAATTCGACATAATAGCCATTATGCTCTTTTCAATGTGGGAAAGAGACCTGCATCCCTTTTTTTATTCTTTATTAATCGGTCGGATTTTTTGTTTACGCGACTGTCATTCCACATATGTGGACGTCCGCATTAAAAGGGATCACTTTGTCGGTTCTAGATTCCGAGATAACTGCAATTTACTAATTACAATACTGTAATAATTACGAAAATTCTAAACCATTTCATTTTTTATCTTAAGGGTGCACTAGACTTAAAACAACTCTCATCTGAATATAAGTTCCCAGTAGAACCAGAGAATTTGATTTGATTCACCAATGATATTATTGTTTACAAACTTAACCTTCTCGCTACGGGATGGCGACCCGGAGTGGCAAAGCAATACATAATGTTGTTTATCTGCAAGACATTCGTATCAATCGAATCGCTATTTCAAGTCACTGAACAAAATTTTATCTACTTTTAAAAAATAAAAAAAAATTTCACATTTCTTTTTGTTTATTTATAACAATTAAAAAAGTATGTACGAGGGTACTGAAAATTGCTAGGGTGTTTTTTGTATAGGGGAGAGTGGGGCAAGACGGGGCACTTAAGGTTTAATGAGCAAAAAAACGAAAATTATTGAATATATACTTTATTTTTTTTAATAACAATCTTTGGGAATCAGTCTTTCGTATTAAAGGCGTACAAAGGCCATCTGTTTCTTAAAAAGCATAAAATCAATAATATGTATAAAATTGCAAATCTCCCTATCTTGCCCCACCGTCAGGTAATATGGGGCTCGTTTGGTAAGCACTTGCAGTAGTTCAAAATGTCCGATCGCCTTACAGTGCGAACAAACGCTGCGCAAAATATTTTGCTCACCGCTACACTGTGAGCAAAATGTTTTGCGCATCGGTTGGTCTGACTGTAGGGAAAACCAAAACCGGCGGAAAATTCCAAATCTTCTATTTGGAGAAGTAAAGGAGGGCCTATTTCGAATTCAGTAAACCCTACATTCATTCTCCTACACCCTACATTGTAAAACCTTTTATAACCTACTTTCATACTCCTAGACCCTACAAAGCCGTAATGATAATAATAATAATTAGTGTTAATGCATTAATTTATATTTAATTTAATTTTGACCAATTTTTAATGAAAAAATACCTTCTTAGGAAAGGGTAATTTCATGTTTTAATTATTATTTATTTTATAAACAAGACTTTAATAAAGTAATTTTTCAAACAAAAAATTAATTTATTAAAATCTTAATTAAGTGTTGAAGTTAACGATCACTCCGAGTGAAGTCAATGGAAAAATTAAAACAATTTCTTTAACGTTTTCAACAGCTAAGCTGTCCTCTTCAGGAACTATAATTTTATTAAATGAATTTAGACAATATGTTCATTGCAATATTAAAATTATAGTTTCCGAAAAGTACAGCTTTACTTTTGAAAACGTTAAAAGAATTGTTTTAATTTCTTAATGACAAAGAGCTTGAATAAAGTTTCTGAAAAATATTCGAAAATACTTTTTTACATAATTAAATAATTACTAAAAATATTCACTAAGTGAATTATAATTTATTAAATCGTTCACTCCAAGTATAATGTACTTATGTTTGAAACCCATTTTGGAAGTTACCAATCTTCCACGTTTGTTTTAGAAATCACGTAAGTTAGCGGATTGTTTTGGAAACTGCGTATCCTTCTGTTCCGTGTAGAAACTACGTAACTTTGACAGTCGCTTTAGAGGCTCTACTTTGTATTATTGTTACTATTATTTTAAAGTTAATATTTTGTTGTTAAGTGAATTTTTTTAAAGTTGATGCATTGAAATGTATATGTTTAATAATAATGTAATTTTTTAAATAAAATTATTATATTATTTAGTACAATAGTAGACGTTCTAAAGCCACAGTCAGAGTTACGTTGTTTCTGTACGGAATAGAAAGATACGTAGTTTCCAAAACAATCCGCTAACTTACGAGATTTCTAAAACAAACGTGGAAGATATTAGGTAACTTCCAAAATGGTTTTTAAACATAAGTACATTGTACTTGGAGTGAACGAAATATTTTTTCAATTATAGTAATTTATAAATGTATGGTGAACATATTAAAAAGAGGGTCTAATAGGTTAAAAGAGAGTCAAAGTAGGTTCTGGATTATAAGTTTCTTGAAACTTGATAGACCTGTAGGTTAAAATATCAGTAAAATAGATGCTAAAGGCGTTAATAGCAGTAAAGGAGACTCTATTCAGTGTTTAAATCCTCAAAGTAGGGTTTAAATTTCGACTCGGGTCATTTACTACTCCTAACTCTCAACAAGCCCTGAAAATTCAGGGTTAAAGTAGGGCTTAAATTTTGACTCGGGAGTATACTTATAATAAATTAGCTTATTGTATCTGCATTAAAATTTATTTCTATCGTTTTATGTGAATATGGAAGTTTAATTTAAATATACAAATTGTTTTATTTCTTTTCGATAAAAACTAAAATTTTGTTAAAAAATTAAAATGATTGACAAATCGAAATTATGCAGATTTTGTTCTCTTTCTTTCTACAGAAATATAGAAAATTATGCAAATTTTATTTTAGTAAAAAAAGAAAATTATTTGCATCATTTCTATTTTCAAATAATAATTTTGTAAAAAATACTGACTTTTTTTGAAAAAGGAAAAAAATAATTTATTTAATTAATTACGATTTTTCAACAAAATGTCAACTTATATTTATTTATTGTTTAGAATTAGAATATTATATCCGTACCTTCAGATTCAGAAAAAACATTTTTTTTAGTTTCATCAGAATTTGGAACATTTTGGAACATTTCTTCGAATTCCTTTTTATTATTATTTATTTTCACTCGAACTGTTTCTTTTTCGCTGAAACTGACGTAAAATGAATTTTAAATAATTGCATGTGGCTTTTTCGAAGTAATCTGGAACCTGATAAGGTCCTGATCAAGCCCTGTTCAGGGCCTGAAGAATGGCTGTGATAAGTTAATCCTGATCAGGGCCAAACCACAAATAGAATTTACTTAAGGCAATTTCTACACGGGGTGTGATCTGGTGTCGATGACGAAGATGTAGATGCAACCTTTACATGTGAAATTTGTCGACAGAAATATGTTGTTTTCTTACCCATATTACCCTTTAAGATTTGCAGTTTTTTCCATATTATTAATTTTATGCTTTTTTTAAGAAACAGATGGCCTTTATACGCCTTTATTAAGAAAGGCTGATTCCCAAAGATGATAATTAAAAAAATAATAAAGTATATATTTGATAATTTTCGTTTTTTTGCGCTTTAAACCTTAAGTACCCCGTCTTGCCCCACTCTGCCCTAATATAGATAATAATATATAAATAATAATATAGATTAATGATTTTTATTATTGTAATATTTAATAAATAAAAAAATTAATGTAAATACAAATATAATTTAATTATTAAATAAGTAAATGATTTAACTGTTATTATTTTTATATAAATTTTATATTTAAGAAGAAAAAGCAGATGCTGTATACATCTGTGAGTATACATATATAGGGTTGACGTGGCGATGTATAACGCGTAGCACATTTTCATAAATTATCCATATTTTCGTTAGTTTTTAAAGAATGTTTTTTAATTTCCCAAAAAACTTCCTTGAATGCTAATAAACAAATGCCTCACTGGAATTTTTCTGAATTATAAAATTCCCCTCAAACTTTTTTCGGCAAAGTTGACGTAACATCAATTGTTTAATAATTTTGCTTTGTTTTTTTTAATATTTATTTTGTCGTTGCCCTCTCTTGACCCAAATGAAGTTGTGTGTCAAATTTCATTAAAATCGAATAATAATTATACCAAATATGATGATTTATTTTTCAAAATTTAATTAATTTTATAAATGAAAAATTTACAGATTTTGGTCATTACCCAGGTGAGAAAGACCAATGTTGACGATGAGTTGAAGCTTGATTGAGCCCTGAACGCACAGTGTGGGTAACCAAGAGTCAACTCACATTAATATTGTTTCAGCATGGGACACCAATGTTCGTCCCATGCTCGATTCAAGACTCGGTCAACCTTCGTGAGTGAAGCTTGAACATCTAATCTTAATTCAAGCTTGAATCAATCATGAGAAAATATTCAGATTATTTATTACCGAGTGCTCTTAATATTAAATATAAATGTTTATAAATTATTTAATACTAGGGTAAAGTGCGGATAGATGCCCCCTTTCTCAGATCTCCAATATGGAAGAAACTATATTTATGTATTATTGGTTCTTTTTATACCTATTGGTCATAACAATTTCTCTGTAAAGTGCCAGCCCGCTAGCACCTCGGGGTTATTAGTTACAATAATGTGAAAATTTCAGATTGCTAAAAGAGTGCAAAAATTTTCAAAGAAACTGGACAAAGCAGTCTTTAAAACACTGTCACTCAATGTTGGTTCAACATTGAAGACCAATGTTCGTCCCATGCTCGATTCAAGACTCGATCAATCTTCGTGTGTGAAGCTTGAATATCCAATCTTTATTCAAGCTTGAATCTAGGCTTGAATCAACGATGATACAATATTCAGTTTATTTATTACCGTATGCACTAAACAATAATCAATAATTTCATCAATCATTTTTAAATAATATAAAAAATTATCTAAATTAATAAATAATTATTAAATATTAATAAATAATTAAATAATTTAGATAAAAAATTATCTAAATTAATAAATAATTATTAAATAATTAATAATTTATTAATATTCACATTTAATATATTAAATGTACATATTTAGAAATCATTAAAAAATAAATATTAATAAATAATTATTTAATATTTAATAATTATTGATATTATTATTAAATACTATAATAATTATATGATTATATAATAATATAATATAATAAGTATTAATATTAATTATTATTATTATTTAATATAATAATACTATAATTATAATATTAAGATAACAGTGGTAAATAAATATTAATAATTATTCAGTGTATAATATTTACATTAATGATATTATATTATAAATAAAGTTAAATCTTATATTATTTTTTTCTTGCACAGTGTAAAATTATTATTTACAAATTTCAATAGTTTCGCTTTCGTTTGTCTGAAAAATTTTCAGTGATCAAAAACTTCCAGTATAAAAAATGTTCATTAAGGCGTAATAAATATTTATGCCAAGTATTTTTACACTAGGATTAACCGTTTAGAAAATATTATCAAAATACTATTTTTTGTCAAACGCGTGTGACCTTGCGACTCAGCGTAGCCAACTCAAGAGTTTAACGTATGTGTTGAGTTGGCTACGCTGAGTCGCAAGGTCACACGCGTTTGACAAAAAATAGTATTTTGATAATATTTACTAAACGGTTAATCCTAGTGTAAAAATATTTGACATAAATATTTATTACACCCTAATGAACAATTTTTACACTGGAAGTTTTTGATCACAGAATATTTTTCAGACAAACGAAACTCTTGATCTATAAAAATAATAATTTGACATTGTGCAAGAAAGAAATAATATATAATAAAATTAAACATATTATCAAAAATAAATATTGTAATATTAAATAAATTATAAATATTTATATTTAATATTGTTCAGTGCACACGGTGATAAAGGAAGTGAATATTGTATTTTCGCTCACGAAGATTGACTGAGTCTTGAATCGAGCATGGAACGAACATTGGTGTCCAATGCTGAATCAATGTTGAGTTACCAAGCTCTGTCAGTGATATACTTGATTAAGCAGGATCCTTTCCAACCTTCGTTGGCCGTGCGGTTTAAATAGGTGCGTTTATAGAGGTGTCGGGTATGCGTCGGGGGGTTCGATCCCACATGCGAGCGAATATTTTTCCGTTTTCGTTTCTAAGCGATATATAAAATAATAAAATTGTGTGTTGTGTCGTGAATAAAAAATGTCAATATGTTTGTAAATAATATTAAATGTCTGTTAAAAAATCAAGAAAAAAATGTACCGATTAACAGAAAAATTATCTTTTTTACAAAAATTATTTTTTTAATTTTACTATTTCAAATGACATTTATTTTTAATAATATATTATTTACATGAAAATAATATATATATATATAGTTGTTCTAATAGTATATTGCAATTAAATTTATACACATATATAATATGAATAAAAATAATGTCGATAATATTTATTATTATTATTATTATCAATTGATATTTTCATATTATATTGAATGGGCGCGAGAGTCGCGTAAATTGGGGAACAGTGGAAGCAGCCTTGTTTCAGTCTTGAATTAGGCTTCCGCAGCATTGATTGAAGATTGAACGCCAATCTTCAACAAAGACTGGAGCGCGAGACTTAAATAAATGTTACATTATGGCTAGAATCAACCTTGCTTCCGCCGTCCCGCCAAGGCTTGATCAATATTGACCAATCCTCATCCAAGCTTCAGTAAAGCCTGAATCCAGCGTCAGTTCGCGCCTGGGTACCCACCCAGGTGGGATATATGGCCAAATGCAGACCTTTCGCATTTTCGTTCTGATTCATTTATTGTTTATTCCAGGTATTTGGTCCTTACATATGTTTATGATGAATTGTAATAGTGTATAAAAATCGAATAGTCATTTAAAAATATCAATATTTATTGAATTTAGATGTAATTTTCGAATTGGGGGGCATCTATCCGCACTTTACCCTATAATATATTCTATGATCATTTTTTGTAATTTTTTATATTAGTTTATTTAAAAATTATTATTAAAACCATAATAATTTAATCAACATTAAGATATTAATGAATAAATAAATATAAATATTTATTTAGTTTTAGTGTATAATATTTATGTTAATTATATAAGATTCATATAAATAAAGTTAAATTATATATTATTTTTTTCTTACACAGTGTCAAATTATTATTTTTAAAGTTCAAGAGTTTCGTTTGTCTGAAAAATGTTCAGTGATCAAAAACTTACAGTGTAAAAAATGTTCATTAAGGTGCAATAAATATTTATGCCAAATATTTTTACACTAGGATTAACCGTTTAGTAAATATTATCAAAATACTATTTTTTGTCAAACGCGTGTGACCTTGCGACTCAGCGTTACCAACTCAAGAGTTTAACGTATGTGACATGTGTTGAGTTGGCTATACGATGAGTCGCAAGGTCACACGCGTTTGACAAAAAATAGTATTTTGATAATATTTACTAGCGGTTAATCCTAGTGTAAAAATATTTGGCATAAATATTTATTGCACCTTAATGAACATTTTTTACACTGTAAGTTTTTGATCACAGAATATTTTTCAGACAAACGAAACTCTTGATCTATAAAAATAATAATTTGTCATTGTGCAAGAAAGATATAATATATAATATTATGAATATTATGAAAAAAATATTGTAATATTAAATAATTTATAAATATTTATATTTAATATTGTTCAGTGCACACGGTAATAAAGAAAGTGAATATAGTATTTTCGCTCACGAAGATTGACCGAGTCTTGAATCGAGCATGGAACGAACATTGGTGTCCCATGCTGAATCAATGTTGAGTGATATAGTAGATTAAGCAGGATCCCTTCCAACCTTCGTTGGCCGTGCGGTTTAAATAGGTAAGTAAGTACTGGCTAGCACCTCTCGCTCACCCACGCTTCCGCGAGAGTAGAGTTGTAGATTGTGCCTTGTTATTGTTATTTTTTGGCTTTTAATTGTTTACTTATATAATATAAACAATTATTAAGAACATAAAATATCATACATAAGTGCCTCTAGTGCCTTCATAGTGTAGTGGTGATTTATTATAAAAAAAATCACTTTAGTTTGACATCGGAGTTAGTGCTCGTGACGTTTTTTTCTTTTGTCTTGGCCCTTTTGTGCTATCAAATGCCTTCAGAGCTGAAAATCCTCCCATCAGTGAATAGCACCGGCAAGCATGGCGACACCGGGACCGAATACCGACTCCAAGATATCAGCATTGAACAAAGTTAAAAAAACCGCTTCAAGCAGAAAGGAGAAAATCATGCTGGTCAAGCAGCTTAGAGAAATCCAAGCCAATACCACACAGGGAGGCAAACTCAACTCATTAATCAAAAGCATAATGAACGACAAAAATCATAAAGTGACAATAATCCCACCTACTAAAAAAACACTAACACAGAAAAGGAAAATAACACTCGAGGACCAATGCTAAGAAATAGGACAAGGAAGAGTATTTCACCTCATCCGCAAAATCTGACTGAGAAATCACAAATTGACGACGAATCGTACGGGACTCAAATAAACTCCTCGAATAAAATAGACGAGATGATTCAGCATCGAGATACACATGGCACAACGCAACAACCCGCTTCAAAAACTGCAACTGACGAGACACGAGATTGGATTATACCGACCATTGATAATAACCACAACGAAGCCGACCTATTAAATGATGTTCATAACAATTTGGAAGAAGAACTTGAGGAAGTATATCGTGACAAGATGGATTACGACGACGATTACATAAAAAAAAGTGACACGAGTCAACATCGTGAAGAGAACCAGGAACAACAAGCAGAACAAACACAAAACCAGTCAACTGACAAAAATCGAGACATCATTCACCAAGAAATGCACCACCAGGACCAACAGCAACATCTTCCCGCTAACAAGGACACCTTGCCCCCCACACAAGGAAGATTCAGGACCCAGCAACCTCCATTTATTGTTACAAACACTAAAATTAACGTCTTAGCAGGTATTTTGTTAAAAATTTTATCTATTCAAAACTTCATTTTTTAAAACCTCTCAAATAACAAATTATCAATTTACGTGAAATCATACAATGATTTCAAAGCTACATTTGACATTTTAAAATTAAATAAAATCGAATTCCATACTAACACTCCAAACCAAGAGAAACTCCACTCGTGGTTATTAAGGGGAGTATCTGGAGACTATGATGAGGAAGACATCCGCGCAGAACTTTTAAAAGTAAAATCAAAAAAAATATAAAATATCAGTCGATAGCGATCATAAAGAATTAATAAAATTAACAAGGGTAGCGAATCAATTGGTGTGGTGGGACAAAGTGAGACATCGTAATGCAATCCAATGCTTTAACTGCCAGCGCATAGAGCACACCGCCAGATTCTGCAATAGGGTCTACCGGTGTGTCAAGTGCGAAGGCGATCATGGCCCGGGTGATTGCAAGATCCATTTGAATAAAAATACTAACCATAAAATGTTCTGCGCAAATTGTAAAAAATACGGACATGCGGCTTCCTACAGGTGATTTTATTTTATCAAAATAAAATTACAGCAAAAAAAACAATTTGAAAATGATTAATGAAAAAAAAATTATGGTTGAGAATTACACAAGGCCGGGCGTCTCCTTTGCAGAAGTCACAAATAATACGGCGCGCTCTATACACAATATCAAGAATACGAATACAAATTTGGCCCCATACGAAAATATAAGGGTTATTGCGAAGGCAAACGAAACACAAAAAAAAGTCGATAACCTCTTTATAATGAGTGTCTATTCACCGGGAGACGTAAGGACGAGTTTTGCCAATGAACTCCATCAAATTTTTTTGGAATTAAAATTAGATAATATTAATAACTATTATTTGTTAGCGGGGGATCTAAACGCAAAACACGAGGATTGGGGGGACTCAAATTCAAATTTAAGGGGGGCAGCACTAGCTGAATGGTACAAGGACAACCGAATCAGATTCAGAACCACCCTCTTGGGACCGGAAGTCGCGACATACCCGGCGGGGGGTCTTTCTTGGATCTTGCGCTGATTGACACCAGAGTTGAAGTAGTAAATTCCCATAATAATAAATGTGAAGTAATTCCTTTTGACAGCGACCATAATGCATTACTACTAAAAATAAAAATCGAAAATTTAGATGAATTCCTATTTACACCACAGCAAACAAATAATTATAACAAAACAGACTGGAATAAATTTTAAAAAAACCTAGAGAAAATAAACCTGAAAATACCCAGTAATAGAAATCTATCAAACATTGAAATAGATATTTTTATAAAAACAATAAATACTAATATAATAAACTAACTCCAAAAAGTAACTCCTAAACATAAAAATATTGACTCGATAAATAGATACACTAACGATGAAATAAAAAAACTACAAAAAATAAAATCTAAATTATTATCACAAATTCACAAACTGAACAAAAAATTTATATATAATGGAATCATTGTGGAAACGCTGAAAAAAGCTGTTGAATTAACAAGAAATAAATTAAAATCAATATTTAATAAAAACGTAAACAACTACTGGTACAACAGAATATCTAAAATAAAATGCCACGATGCTCAAAATATGTTTCCCCCAAATAAAATCTGTTTTTAAAAATAATACCCACTCACAAATTCCAAACTTAATAATAGACACGAATAACGAAAATCTAATTAACAACGATACGATAAGTATAGACAAATGCCAAACTTTGATTGACAAAATAATAATCTCTGACCCTCAGGATAAGGCAAATGTCCTTGCGAAATACCTCGCTGACATCAACAACACAAATCGAATTTTAAGCAGTCCCCGACTAGAGCAGATAATCACAAGGACAGTAGCTGAATTTAAGGAAAAGAACAAAATAAATATTAACCAAACTAATCACTTAATTGAGTTTTCAAATCTAAACAAATCCATAGCTCCAAAATTTGAAATTAACCCTTCTTTTTTTATGATTTTATTTCTCTAAGAAAAATAATTTTAAAACTTAATAACAAAAAATCTGCAGGATTAGACAAAATTCCAACTATCGCGCTTAAAAACATGTCTCACAATTTTATTTTTTACCACCTGTTCAGAATTTAAACAGTTTTTCTTAATTCTAAAAGATACATTCATCCAATTCAATAACCCTTTTCGTTGACAACCCAATTTACACCAAGTTTATCGTTATACAAAAAAAAGTGGAGTTGCGCATATTCAAAATTTAGAAATCACATTATTCACTTCCTTCCAAGTTTTGCTCTCGAAAACATGTGCTCGCATAGAGTCTTTATACGTACGTTTTTCAATCCGAAATTGAATTAAAAATCCTTCAATTTAACGTTATTTAAAACTAATATTATCTTTTCTAAAATTATAAATAATAAGTATAATATTGTATTTTGGTTATTTTTTGGTTTACCAATTAAATAAATTACCAGTGTTTATTAAAGTGGTGAAAACTTATTTAAACATAAAAACTACCAATCATTAAAATCAACAACAATTACAAAGAAAATACTTGAACATAATTAATGGTCCTTCGAGCCGGATTTTTAAACGATTTTGTGCTTTTTACGATTTAACTTGAACATGTGCTTCAATAAATGCAACCTGTGTTCAACAAATCTGAACACCAGTTTACTGTGAGGCAATTTAAATCATTCCAAGAAACTTAAGTATGATGCAATTATTATATTTTCCAAAAAAATGAGTAAGTAATTACATCCTTTTTATAATTCGCTATTTTGAACGAACAAATGCTTTATAATGTTTGCTTGCCTTGATTAGATTCGTTATTTTCACACAATTTCAAGCATTTTGCAATTAATTTATGACGAGCATGAAAATTATCTTTACTCCTGCCTTTTTCTGTCTTGCAAGTGTATCGCGTATCTTGGGGGGAATAGTAGAGTACCTTTAAGATGCGTGCTGCATTCAAAGCTTTCAAGGCTTAGCTTAACTAAACTTCCTTTTTCAAATTCGTTATACTCGTTTCATTTTAATTTGTAAATTAAAACCGGAACTAAATAAAACTCCTTTTTTCGGTACTACTTGACCTTGGAATCTGTTAACATGGACGATCTTGTGAAGCAAAAGGCACTCGCAGTACGAATCAATAAGTATTACAACGACATCTGCCAATCTATTAGAGCAAAAGAAAGTCCGATTAATTATCTGCAAACTCGTCTTACCACTTTGGATGCGTATTGGAGGGACTGCTATAACCTACATTGGAAAATTCTTGTTCACACTGAAACTGCGACCTCTGAATATGTAACAAAATCACATTTTGAACTTATTGAGGAGGACTACACGGTAGCGAGAGCATCCATTTTGAGAGAAATTCAAAAATTAGTCATACAACCTCCACCTCCACCTGCTGCAGATAATGTTCATGTTCGAAATCAAGGTAATCACTCTTCTGATCATGTTTATAAACACTTACCTGCTTTAACTTTACCTAAATTTTCAGGGAATCAATTAGAGTGGGAAACATTCAGAGATCTCTTTACTGCCATGGTAGATAAAACAAGAATTTCTGATGTTCAAAAATTATATTACTTAAAGTCCTCTTTAGTCGGCAAAGCCGCGGAAAGAATAAAAAACCTTACAGTTAACGAGACAAACTATACGGAAGCCTGGACAATGTTAGTAAAACGATATGACAATCAACGTATTCTTCTAGCAGCACACATGCGAAAACTTCTTTCTTGCCCGCCAGCCTCCAAGAGATCCGTTGATGAGATTCTTCGTCTCTTGGATGCTACTAACGAATCAATTCGAGCTTTTACTAACATGGACCGACCCGTTGACCTATGGGACGATTGGTTCGTTCATCTTCTAGTGCATAAGCTTGATCCATGTACTAGAGAAGACTGGGAAACTTCTTTAAGGGACTCTGAAATATTTCCCAGTTATGAAGAACTCTCCTCTGTTCTTGAAACTACTGTTAGAGCATTGGAAGCCTCTAATCCAAGTCAAAATTCTTTCAGTAACACACCTAAACCTCAGGCTGTGAAAGGGAAGAAATCAACTGTTTCAGTTAATCTTTCTCAAACTGACACTGTCACATCAACTTCTTCCTCATCTAAACTTTGCCCTATTTGTCAATCCGCACATTTTATATCTTATTGCCCTCAGTTTAAGAAACTGAAGGTTTCACAAAGACTTGACCAAGTTAAAAATTTAAAACTTTGTTTCAATTGCCTCAGAGGCAATCATAAATTTGAAGAATGTCCTTCGCAGAAAAGATGCTTTGTCTTCAAGCGAAGCAATCTGCAAAAAATTCCAATCCTGTGGCAAGCACTTCTTTCTCGGAGCAGAGCAATAGTCATGTTTCATACCAGTGCAATCATCTCTCTGAAAAACAAAACAGTCGTCCCAAGGGTATCTTTGCCACTACTTATGTTAAATTGACTTCGTTCAGTGGCAAATCAATCATTGTAAAGGGTTTCTTAGACTCTGGTTCAGAAAGAACCCTAATAACTGAACGAGTAGTTCAATTGCTTAAGTTACCAAAATTAAAATGTGAAGTCACCCTTAAAGGTATTGGCAATTCGCCATTAGGATCTGCAAATTACAAGGTCAATCTCTGGTTACAATCGCCTAAAGATTTGAAGTTCCAACTTCCGCTTAATGCTCTCGTACTTAAATCATTAATTCAAGTGGTACCTAAAACCAAACCTACGCATAGTAACTGGCCACATTTGAAAGATCTCGATCTGGCTGATCCCAATTATAACCTTTCCGAACCTATAGATTGTGTCCTTGGAATCGACATCTCGGTCACATTCTCTTACCAGGATTAAAAAAAGGTCCGCTCGATAGTCCTACCGCATTACTTACCTCCTTTGGTTGGATTATTTTTGGTGGATCGTTGTCCTCACATGATTCTGAGAATTCTGCTTCTGTTCTTTATGTGGAAGAAAAAGAATCTCTCAATCAACAATTTCGCAACTTCTGGGAATTAGAAGAATTGCCCAAAACTACTTTTCTGACAAAGGAGGAAATTGAATGCGAGAATATTTTCCGAGATTCTCATTATCGAAACGAAAAGGGTCAATATGTAGTTCAACTACCTAAACTCCAATCACCTGATCTATTAGGTCGATCTAAGGAAGCTGTTGTTTCTATGTTTAAACGAAACGAAACGAAACTCACGAAAGATCCAGTTGTCAAAGCAAAATACAATAAATTTATGGAAGATTATCTTTCATTGAATCATATGGAGCCTGTTTCTTCAAAAGATAAAAACTACCCTAACCCTAATTATCTCCCACACCATGTGATCTTTAATGATCTTCTGCTAAAATTCAGAGTTGTATTCAACGGTTCTTTTCTAACTGGTTCCGGCGTGTCTCTTAATGATATCCTTCACCCCGGGCAGAAACTTCAACCAGAAATCTGGCTGATCATCAGTCGTTGGAGGTTTTGGAAGTTTGTCTTCACTGCCGATATTGTTAAAATGTTTAGGCAAATTAGAATCGTCTCTTCTGATTGCAATTTGCAACGTATCGTTTGGAGACCTGATCCAACCCAACCCTTGCAGGAATACAACCTAACGACGGTCACTTACGGAACTCGTTCTGCTCCTTTTCTAGCTATTCGAGTTCTTCAGCAACTGGCCATCGATGAAGGCGAACAGTTCCCATTAGGTGCTGAAGTTTTACTTAAAAATACGTACGTTGATGACATTTATCCCGGTGCGAATTCTTTACAACACGCCATTGAAATAAGAGATGATCTCTTGTCTTCTTATCTCAAAAACAAAGTTAGCTCCAGTCAAAGCGATTTCTCTTCCCAAGTTGGAACTTTGTGCTGCTCACCTTTTATCCAAACTAGTTGCAATCATAATTGAAAAATTACTACCTTCAATCAAATCAATATTTTATTGGTCAGACTCGCAAATCGTTTTATCTTGGCTTCAAGGTCATCCATCACGATGGAAACCTTTCGTCGCTAATAGGGTGAGTGAAATTCACTCAATCTCAAAAGATGCTTCTTGGTCGCATATTCGTTCAGAATACAATCCTGCTGATTGTGCCACGCGAGGATTCACGGTAAAAGAACTTTATGATTCTTCTCTCTGGTGGCATGGACCAGAATGGCTGATTGAAGATCCTGAACGTTGGCCTGCTTCCAATCAGGTAGTCAATGCCGAATGCAATCTGGAAGTTAGATCAAAGTTTCTGAAAGAGAATGAAAATGCTCAAATCAGTCTCTTACGAGAAGTTCAAGACCCTAATTTATTGGAGAGAGTTTCATTGTTGTCCAAACTCGTCAGAGTTACAGCATACTGTTTTCGTTTCGTACGGAAACTACGAGATCGAACTGTTGACTTACCAACTTACCTTACCTTTGATGATCTAAAAGAATCTCTTAATTCTTGGATTGTATTAGTCCAGAGGGAACATTTCAGTGAAGTCATAAATACATTGGAAGCCGGTCGACGCCTACCCTCTAAGCATCCTATGCTAAAGCTAACTCCGTTTTTGGATTACAATTCAATCCTTCGAGTTACAGGTCGCCTGGAGAATTCCTTTTTATCTTATGACGAAAAACACCCGATAATATTACCTAAAAATTCTCGTTTCTCCAAACTAATTGTCTTAAAAGCTCATTCTGAGTCCTTACATGGAGGACAGCAGCTCACCTTGAGCAGAGTTCTTCAAAAGTATTGGATCATCAGTGGAAAACCACTCATCAACAAAATCATTCGAGACTGTGTTAAATGCGCTCGATTTCGTACCGTAACACCGACTCAACTCATGGGTCAGCTGCCAGTTGAAAGAATCACCGTATCAAAACCTTTCACTTTTACTGGTCTCGACTATGATGGTCCCATTAATGTTCTCCCCTCGAAAGGTCGAGGCATCAAATCAACTAAGGGTTATCTCTGCCTATTCGTCTGTCTTTCCACACGAGCAATTCACCTCGAATTAGTTTCTGATCTTGAAACAAAAACCTTCTTAGCTGCATTTAATCGATTCACTTCACGTCGTGGTCAGTGTGTCAAGGTCTTTAGTGATAATGCCCGAACTTTCGTTGGTGCTGAGAGAGAATTGAAGTCACTTTTCTCTGGTGCAAAAAGTATCTTTCCCAGAGTTGCCGAGGTACTCGCTACTCAAGGAACCACTTGGTCGTTTATTCCTCCACACTCCCCTCACTTCGGAGGAATTTGGGAGGCAGGAGTTAAGTCAGTTAAACACCACCTACGAAGAGTCATTGGTGAGACTCGACTTACCTTCGAAGAGTTGTCGACCGTTCTATGTCAAATTGAGGCTTGTCTCAACTCTCGTCCCCTCTACCATAACACTTCTGACGCTCAATCTGTTTCAGCAATTACGCCCGGACACATTTTAACAGGTGGACCTATTGCTGCTATTCCAGAACCTACTCTCAATCAAGTGATGCTTCAACCAAACCAACGATGGAAATTAGTAACAAAAATGAGAGATGAATTCTGGATGAGATGGTCACGCGAATATCTTTACCACCTGCAGCAAAGATCCAAATGGCTAGTGGAAACGAACGCAGTTAAAGTTGGAGATATAGTTTTAATCAAAGAAGACAACTTGCCTCCTACTCAATGGTTGATGGGTCGAATCCATGAATTGCATCCAGGATCAGACGGGCTCGCGAGAGTGGCCTCCATCCACACAGCAAATTCATTTTACAAACGATCCTTTTCCAAATTAGCAATCCTTCCTTTACCAATTTCCAACGACGATGCTTAATGTAACAATATCTACGCCTTTTCTTTTGTTTTATTGTAAAATTTGTTTATTATTGGCGTTTTATTGGCAGCCATTAATGTGCCATTGATGGCTGCCAATTATTGGCAACGACGTAGTCAGCCCATGACTTTACCACTACTGGTCCATTAATGGGTGCCAATAATGGCATGCCTGGCTCCCATTATTGGGCCATTAATGCGCCAATGGTGACTCTTGGCAGTTTCCCATTGGGAAATAAGAATAATAAATAAAATAATTAATAAATAAATTTTATTATTGAATAAAATTTAATAAAATTTTTTTTTTATTTTTGGTTTTTTAATGGCAGCCAATAATGTGCCAATAGTGGTTGCCAAATATTGGCATCGGCGTGGACATCCCACGATTTTACCATTAGTTGTCGACTATTGGGTACCAATAATAAGCCTAGAGAAAACCAATGGCTCCCAATATTGGACCATTAATGCACCAATAGTAGACTAATGGCTATTTCCCATTGGGAAGTGTTACATTATGGCTAGAAGCAACCTTGCTTCCGCCGTCCCGCCAAGGCTTGATCAATATTGACCAATCCTCATCCAAGCTTCAGTAAAGCCTGAATCCAGCGTCAGTTCGCGCCTGGAACGTTTGACTAAAACTATTTATTTGAATCAAACAAATCTTTTCTTTTAAAATAAACAAATTTTTTTGTTATATGAAATAAAAATGTTTGGTTAAGTGTAATAACCATTTGGTTAATACAAATAAACGTATTGGAAGAAATTTTTTGGTTGAATCAAACAAACGTTTGGTTGACTGTATAGCAATGCATTTATTTGGTTGTTTCGAGCAAATTTTTTTCTGAGTGAAAATTCGCACCTAGGGATTACAAGAAAAATATAATATAATCCATGCCAAAGTCACATGGGTACATGTACAAAATACATCAGTTGCTAAAAGGACATTCGATTTTCACACCGTCTATTGTAACTTTCATTTACTGAGTGCATGGGAAATGAGTGAGAAAGTCCATGCGATAATAATTTGAAATTTTTCTCCGTGTATTCTGTAATATATAAGGGGCAAATTTTCTCAAGTTTAGTGTACCAATGTCAAAATTACAAGTTGTTGGATCGGGCTAATATTTATAAACGATTGCAGAGGGAGATGGGGGTTGAAGATTTTGGATAAGTGAGCGTCTTGTTCGAATAATCCGCTGGACTTGAAGCTTACAGCCAGTCAAACATTCCAAAATGACCAAAAAATTGAAATTCAAAATTTTAATTTTTGAAACATACATTCTTGTAGGAAATTGAATGACGCATCTTTTTTTCCTTTAAATTTTTTTGTAGAATAGTGCATTGCGCAACACGCTTCTACTGGACGGAATTGCAACAACACGAGCGTTACGAAAATACTCGAACAAGGACAAACAAAGCTCTTTTTTGAACAGAACTGTCATTCGCAGTATATTCGTAACTACGTACTAAAAACACTCATTTTACGTTCACCTACGTAGGGACAAATAACGCTATTTTTATGATTGCGTTATGAAAAAATTATTTTTGAAGATACCCAGGTGAGAATTGACAGCTAGTTCAGGCTTTACGAAGCTTGATTCAGGCCTGGTCAGGATTGATTGAGGCTGGGTAAGACGGTCGATGCAAGGTTGCTTGAGTCTATAAATGTAACGCCGATTTCAGCCTGACGCGCAGTCCTTGTTGAAGATTTGCGTTCAATCTTCAATCAATGCTGCGGAAGCCTAATTCAGGAATGAATCGAGACTGCTTCCACGGTTCCCAAACTTACTCGTTTCTCGCGCTTATTCAATATAATATGAAAATATCAATTGATATATTGATAATAATTATAATAATAAAAATAAATATTATTGTTATTATTTTTATTCATATTATATATGTGTATATAAATTTAATTGCAATATACTATTAGAACAATTATATATATTATTTTCATGTAAATAATATATTATTAAAAATAAATGTCATTTGAAATAGTAACATTAAAAAAATAATTTGAGTAAAAAAGATAATTTTTCTGTTAATCGGTACATTTTTTTCTTGAATTTTTAACAGACGTTTAATATTATTTACAAACATATTCACATTTTTTATTCACAACACAACACACAATTTTATTATTTTATATATCGCTTAGAAACAAAAACTGAAAAAATATTCGTTCGCATGTGGGATCGAAACACTCCGACGCATACCCGACACCCCTATAAACGCACCTATTTAAACCGCACGGCCAACGAAGGTTGGAAGGGATCCTGCTTAATCTACTATATCACTCAACATTGATTCAGCATGGGACACCAATGTTCGTTCCATGCTCGATTCAAGACTCAGTCAATCTTCGTGAGCGAAAATGACCTATTAATAAATTATTTAATATTTAATAATTATTTATTAATTTAGATAATTTTTTTTCTAAATTATTTAACTATTTAATAATATTTACATTTAATATATTAAATGTAAATATCAATAAATTATTTAATATTTAATAATTATTTATTAATTTAGATAATTTTTTATATTATTTAAAAATGATTGATGAAATTATTGATTATTGTTTAGTGCATACGGTAATAAATAAACTGAATATTGTATCATCGTTGATTCAAGCCTTGATTCAAGCTTGAATAAAGATTGGATATTGAAGCTTCACACACGAAGATTGATCGAGTCTTGAATCGAGCATGGGACGAACATTGGTCTCCAATGTTGAACCAACATTGAGTGACAGTGTTTTAAAGACTGCTTCAACTCTGGATTACCCACGCTGGGCGTTCAAGGCTCAATAAAGCTTCAATCCATCGTCAGCATTGGTCTTTCGCGCCTGGGGTATTTGCTTGATTTAAATAATGTTTTTTTGTTTGCTTAATTTTGTTATGACAATATGTCAAAATCTTCGTAAACTAATGCCCTATCAATTGCAAAGTGTCAGAACCCAAAATTCAAAATGGCGTCCTTACTGCCTCACCTGAAAGACACCAAAATCCAAAAAAAGAAAATATAATTATCAATTACTCTCAAAAAACGGTACAAAAATGATTAGCCATGGCATATTTTAATGTTTTCGGGGTCGCTGATGACGAATCTGGTGTCAGTTTTTCCAAATTCAAAATGTCGGATCCAATATGGCTGATAATTTAAAAAAAAAATTTTATTCGTTTAAAACTTGTCTCTCGGGGGTTTTCGGGGTCGCTGATGACGAATCCGATGTCAGTTTTTCAAAATTCAAAATAGCAAATCCAATAAAAGGCGGATAATTTTTGAAAATTTTTTTTATTCGATAAATCTTGTCACTCGGGGTTTTTCGGGGTCGCTGATTACGAATCTGATATCAGTGTTTCAAAATTCAAAATGTCGGATACAGTATGGCGAATAAAATCTTAATAATTTATTGAATTTGCTTATAATTTGATTTTCTAGTACTTTTGAGGTCGGTGATTATGAATCTAATGTCTGATTTTTAAAATTTAAAACAGCTTACCCAATGTAAGTATTTGGGCGCTTTAAACAGGCCGATTGATTAAGGATTTTGTAGCCTTAAAAAAGGCTGTTTGTTATAATTTTGAAATTTTCGATAATTTGTTGGCTTTAAAAAAGGCCGAATCAAATTAATTTACCCCGTGTAGAAATCACCATGCTATGCCTAAAATGATTATTGGCCCTAGCTTGGACCTAATTTGGCAACCTCTTTTTATATATCCTAGGCTGGTCCTAACTTGGTACTAACTAGGAGATCCAGTTGTGACTTAGAAAATTTTTTAGGAAAATAAAGTGTCAAAATTGATACAGGAAAAACATGTCAAAATTGATAAATATTATTTTCAATTAATATTTATAAAATTAATTGATAATCATATTTTTTAAACAATTTATTGTTTGACATAAATCAGAAAATTATACAAATATTATAAAATAAAGTTGAAATATGAAGATTTCGACTATATCAGCAGAGAGTGACATCTATTAGATGTCTTATTTATTCTTATTTTTTTTCAGATCAAAATTAAATTTCAAAAAAATTGATAATTACTTATCGACAACCATATCGAAATAATTATCATATGTAACACCTAACTCTAAACCAAAGAGTTCAATTGACATCTAATAGATGTCACTCTCTGCTGATATAGTCGAAATCTTCATATTTCAAAATATTCTATCAGCGAATAAATTCTAACAATAAAATAAAGTTAATTTATTAATTTATTAATTCAGCAATTGTTTAAAACTTTAAACAAATAATTGTTATTTACTAACTTTTCACACAATCAACCTAGAAAGTAGTAGTTTTTTTAAATTTTACAATAAGTAAATACTCAGATTAGTTAATTTCAAAATTTTAAAAGACCACAAGTGTCTAGACGCTTTATTGTCTCAAGAGTTAATAAATAACAACAATTTTTTGTTTAATCAAATGCTGAATTGTTAAAATTATAAAATATCTCTATTTCATACTTTTTAAATTAGTTTATTGCAAAATTAGGAAAAACTGCAAGTTTCTAGGTAATTTGTATCAAAAGTTAATAAATAACAACATTTATTTGTTTAAACAAATAACTGAATTGTTAAAATGATAAATTATCTTCATATTTTACTAATCGCGAAATTAGAAAAAAACTGCAAATTTCTAAGTAATTTGTAACAAAAGTTAATAAAACAGTAACATTTATTTATTTATTAAAACAGGTATAGACTGCAATATAATTATAATTAGTAAAATATATTTTTAATTTCGTTCGCAGATTTTAAGTTTCGTTTAAGTTGGTGCTAAACGAAAAAAAAAATAAAAATTTTGATCGCATTAGTTTCATTAGCATAGTGGTTAGGGCGTTAGTCTCGTAGTCCGTAGGCCATAGGTTCGATTCCCGCGTGCGTTAGATTTTACTTGCTTTTTAGGTTTGCGTTTATTCCGATTTTTCTGCATTATATTCGTATAAGTATGCAATTTAAAGATTATATATACAGTAAAATAATTTAATTAACAAATTTCTAATTTTTTTATAATTTTTAATGTATATTAGAGGAATATATATTAATCTCTGCATATAAGTACTAACATTATTTATGAATTCGCTTTTGGTCATCATTTAATTGAAAAAAATATTAATTAATTAAAACTAATACTTATTATTATAAATTTAGGTTATTTCTGTAACAAATATTATAAACTAATTAAAATTATAATGAAATAGAAAATACTGTCTGAGATGGTCCTTTCTAGGTCCAAAAATGGACCCACAAACTGGTCCTAACTAGGCTCCCAAGTTAGGACCAAGCTAAAATCGCGTCACCAGCCATTGTTGGTCCAAACTACACTGCCTACTTAGGTCCAAGCTATTAACAGGGCAAAATAGGTAGGACCATGCTAGGACCAATTTTCATTTTCCACACGGGACAAAATACATCCCAACCTATATAATTATATTTTAATACTGCATAACTGCAATAGTTTTAGGTGCATTTGAATATCTGAATATTTTCAACTGTCTTTCTGGCGTTACAATAAAGAGGGAGAAGCTTGGATTTTTGTTACAGCAGGTGCCTGAAAAAATCTCCTTGCAAGTTTTCGCTTCAATCTTTCGTGCTGTTGTTCGTTGTAAAAGAAAAGCTGAGTATTTTGAATGTGGTTATTTGCCCATTCAAAAAGAGTTTTTGTGTTTAAAATTGATTTATCTGGCGGTGCTTGCAAGCTAGCACGAGTGGCAGGTTTTAAGCAAATAAAAAAAATTTTCAAAAATTATCGGCCATATTGGATCCGCCATTTTGAATTTTGTAAAACTGACATCGTATTCGTCATCAGCGACCCCAAAAACCCCCGAGTGACAAGTTTCAAACGAATAAAAAAAGATTTTCAAAAATTTTTTGCCATATTGAATCCGCCATTTGGAATTTTGAAAAAATGACATCGGAATCTTCATCAAATTGTAGGCGAAGCGAAGCTTCGCCTACTGTTTGTTCTAATATAGTGCTCGTTCAAAAATTGGCAACTGCTCGCACAAGTTACGAACGATATTTTTCATAACAAGGTGCAAAAAAGTGCCCTTTTTAGCACCGCGTTATGAACATTTCTTTTTGTTTGAGTTGCAGCTTATAAAATCATTTTGGGTCTATATGTGAGAATGTGTATATGAATTTCAGCTCAATAGGTCCCGTGTAGAAATTTACAGACTAGGGCCGACGAGTAAATGTGTATTTCCTGACCAGAGCCACATATGGCGGCCGTGTTTTTCATTCCCTAAAGTTAGTTCTACAATTGGCTCGTTCGTATGTAGCCGGGTACGTGCCATGATGACGTCGCAATGTATTTGAAATGGGTGACGTCAGAACGGCACGTCCACGTCGAACGTGCTCATTGTAGACTCTACTTCAATAGGGAGGACCCGATTAGTCCCCAATCCGGGCCGTGGCGAAATTTCTACACGGAGTAATATATATATATATATATATATATATATATATATATATATATATATATATATATACAAGTACCCAATGGAAAATTTACAACTGGCGGAGTGCTGCGCCAGCACTGTCAGTACTGGCAGTTACGCTGACAGACAGCACTGGCATAACGCTGGGATGATAACAATGTGTAACTCTGGCGAAGTACTGCCTGCCAGTGCTGCCAGACAGTGCTGGCTGAGAATATTGCCACAATAAATGCCGTATTGTTATTAATTGGTCGTAAATTAATAATTATAAATAATTCAATAACAAAATGGCAAATAATATTAATAAATAGTAATTATTCATAAAATATTTCTCTTTAATTTTTAAAGAAATTGTAATTAAGATGGAGACTAACAATGGATATAGTAAATGAAGTAGAAAAAAATTGTTTATAACATTTAAAAATTAAATAATAGACAATTACAGTAAGTGTGCATTAGATTTTCATATTTTAGTACCTAACGATTGGAATCTAGAAATATCGCAAACCTATGAAAATAAACAAAATTGCTCACGAGGGGCATCGAACCTACGACCTACGGATTTACAGACTAACGCTCTAACCACTATGCTAACGACACACGTGTACAGTAAAGTTTTAATATCTCAGTATCATTCAGACTTACAATTATTGAATCAAAGATGAGAAAAAAATATGGATACGTTAGAAGTAATAAATTGAATTAAATTTTAAATAATTAAATTAAATAACTTTACTTATTGCATTTAACATTTTACAAGTGGTAATTTTTTAATAATTTTTTATTCATAGTAAGAAGTATAATAGAATTTTAATAACCAAATTATTGTTTAATTTGAAGTTTAAATTTTGTTTATAATTTTAATTTGTTTAAATAATATATTATTTATTATAATTAAACAATTATGTTAAATTATTATTAAATTTAATAAAAATAAAAAATGAATAACTGAAAAGTAAAATATTAGTTTTTTGCAATTAATTTTTATTTATAAACATTCATAAACTTATTTTATAATTTTTTTTATGACTATGACTCGGCTAGACTACGGCCGAACAATCGTTTGAGTACTAAGCCAGTGGTAAACATCGGTACTCTACTGGCATTTCCCATTGGGTATATACATATGTATTTACAAGAGAGCTAGGGGTTATTGTCATGTTTTTGAATTGTTTATTATAAAAGTCGATTTATTTATTTTCTAATTCGTATTTATTACTTTTAATCCATCATATTTCTCCCCCATATATCTTTGTATAGAAAAGGAGTTTAATTTTGGTGTACGGAACCCTCGATTTTAGTGCGAGTGTAATTCTCACTTGTCCGATTTTTTAAAATACTTTTCTTTTTTTGTCATTTAAAAATTTCTCTTTATTTTGAATAATGTTTTTTATTATAAAAGTTATTTTTCAAAAATGCGGAACTTTCAAATGAACAAAATATTTCTCCTTATATAAATATTTTCAAAAATAAAATAAATCAACAAACAAATAAAATAAAGAAACAAAAAAGAATGAAAAGAGAGTGAATAAATATACATAAATGAAAATGAATTCGATTGCAAGAAGAAGAAGAATTTTTTTTTATAAGACAATAATGTTTCTTTTCACTTTAAATTTAAATCGTCGGAATTACGCTGATTTGAATTTTAAAGAGTTGAATCAATAAATTCTTCTTGAAATAAAATAAAGAGGTGATAAATAACACTTTTCTTTTATGTTTTAATTTGTTTCGCTCTTTTAATTTTTATGTCTTTATTTTCAATTCACAAAAAACAAAAATATGTTGAGAATGTGAAAATAATTATGGAAAGTATTTTTAATAAAATATCTTTTTTTATAGAATCAAACATAATTATGCGGTTTATCAGTCATTTAAAAACTATTTTAGAGATAAAGAATGTAATCTGGAAAAAATGAAATTGGATGAGTAATGAATCACGTTACGCGATGTTCGCTGGCATATAAAATATAAGTGTAGGTTTGTGTCCATGTTATCCTTTCTCCCCACCATGCATGACGCATCTCAGGTAAACTCAGGTAACATTACAAGCAGGTGGCTACAGCGGTACTCGGTTGTCAGTAAACCTCGGGCTATCTCGAGAAGCGGTTTGCTTCAAAGTGGCTTCCGTGAAATTCCAAAACCTATATAGACTCGCAAAGATGAAGTGATATACGCGCTTAACGGGAAAAAGGTGAATTTGAAAAAAAGTAAAAACCCTTTTTTTCTGTGACTCGTGATACGAATGGGACATTTTAAAATTTCTGGAATTTGTTCAAGACTTTAGTATATTCAGGTATTGTCTTTATTTTCAATTGTTATGAATTATGTATGGTTGCAGTTCTTTTTTAATTATTTTTTTCGCTCTTGGAAAAAATTGGAAATTAATTGAATATTAAATTAAATAATTTTTTTATTGGATAATTTTTATTTACTTGTCAATAAGGAAAGTGGTTTTTAATTTTAATTTTTAGTGGAAAAATATTCTGTAAATTTATGTTTTGTTCATGATCCTCAACTTTTGAACGTTTAGATGAACGAAATTTTTTTTTTCTTCGAAACTAATTTTTATGGCAATAATTTTGCGTCACATATAAAATCTTTGTTTTTAATTTTTATTGCAATCAGTGATTTATGAAAATCTTTTTAGTAAAAAACATTTAGTTGATTTGCACATTAAAAACTTGTGAATATATTTCGAAAAATTTCATTTTGTAAAAATTATGAAAATTAATAATAATTAAAATGAAAATTATAGTTAAATTTATGTTTTTAATTTTGTTATCAAATAAAACTTAAATTTTAATGCAAGTAATTAAAATTATTTACTTTTATATGTTTATGCTTATGGAGTTAAACAATAAATTTTTAAGTGATTGTGAAATTCTTGCTTCAAGTTGAAATTTTAGTTGCAGCGTTTTAAAATTAAATTTATGAATGGTTATTTCTTGGTTACCAATATTGAACCAATGTCTGAAATTAATATTTTATTAATACAACACATAGCCAAAGTTGTTCAAAAAAATAAATGAAAAAATAAAGTACTAGTCTAATACAGGAAAAGGAATTAATTTAATTGAAACACTCCATTAAAAACTGAGTGTGATAAAAATCAGACAAAAATAATATTTGTCTTAAAGTTTAAGAATAAAATCATCTCTTCTTATATATAACTGGTAAAACAACTTGTTAACGAGAAAAGAAACTTGCGCGCCCTGGTGACAACTTATCCTAAGTAATTTTAAACATAAGCAGCGCGGGACTTTTTCAAAGGCGAACAATTTCCCATTTGGTAGAAATACTCGAAGAAAAGTGTATATTGTTTTTATGCAAAACAATTACTGATTTTGATTATTTAAATATTTTATTTTAAATGATAAATATAAGTTTTTCATATTATTTATTATCTAGTTTTGCTAGACAGAATTTATATAGTTGAACAACGTAAAGTAGTTAATGTAGTGAAACTATACAGATCCTAGAACGTTTAACAATATAAATCACTTAATGAAGTGAAACTGTACAGTAGCTAGACCGTTTCGATATAGATTTACGTGAATAGTTTCACGAGTTATTTACGATATAGTTTTTATCTTGCACATAGTTCAACAAGAAATTTTTCTACACGGGATATACTCGTATGTTAGAATTGACAATATCATTTTTTGCAGTGTGTAAAATCTCGTTTGGTTCGTTTAATTTTTATCTTGTTGGCTGTTCAATTCCTCTTTATTTTTAAGTATGATTTGACAAAAGACATAAGTAATGGGTTATTTGAATCAAATAAATTTTTTTCTACTGTGTATATATTTAAATATATAAAAAATAAAATATTTTATAATATATATTTTTCTAAAAATTTAAAATCGTTTAATCTTTAGTTATTGAACGAATGGCAACGTAGAAAAGTACAAGTTTAACTTTTTAACGCACATCAAGTCTAGATGAACAGGATATGCAATAAAAAATTGAACACAAATCATTATAAACTTGATATATTTTAAAAAATTAATTTAATTGTCCTCCAACTATGAGATCATAATGTGTATATGGATGTATTTATTGCCTTAAATAACTGACAACAAGTTTGCCTAATTACGATATGGCACCGTAGGGAAAAAATTTAAACACATAATTGCAACTAATTTGAGATGAATTTATAATTCTCAAGAAATATCAATTTCCCTTTGATTTAAATGAGTTTTTATAACTAAATTTTATACATGGAATATTATATACATGGATAAATATATCTTTTGTCTGAACGTGTTTTTAAAAACCCAAAAAATTAAAAATAATCACACATTTTAACATTGATCTCCTTGAGATTAATTACATCGATTTCAATTCAGGTTTTCTATTTTCCAATTACCTGTGAAACTCAAATCAAATTACATATATTCAGAGGCAGTGATTAATCAATGTCATGGGCACTTATAATATTTCTTTTATTTTATCATTTGTTTTCCTTTGCTCTCAATAAATATTTGTTTGAGGAAATATGTCTTAGTCATGTATATTTGTGTTATCGCGAGAGGGATAAATTAAAATACCGATATAAATAGTAAAATGAAAATGTCTAATTGCGTGAAGATGCAAATTTGAAATCATTGAGACAGAAAGTTTTGAATCATCATTGTGCGAGAAGAGGAGATGAAATTTGATTAAATCCGTATAATTATTGCGGTACATTAAAACGGTTTCTTGAGACGTGCGTCGTTTTCCTTTGCACGAACACACCGGAAGTAATGGTCACTCGTTGTTTTTCCGTGAATCAAGTTAATGAGTCCGATACACAGGTGCTGTATATATAAATTTTTTATCATAGCCAATTACAATTAGTTGTGTGTGAAATCGAGAAAAATGTATACATTTATTTATTTATATATTTATCTATATATACGCGCACATATCGATAAAGCGACAAATTGATTAATTACGATCAACACATGATTCTTATTCATCAAATTACGAGAGCGCGCATGCACATAGTTACGCACAGCTTTTATGATTGTAACGGAATTTTTTTATTATTTTTATTTTCCAATAACATGCTTTTTAGAGACGGAGGAAAAATGATTATTCAAATTAGCCACTCTAATGATATGAAAATTAATTTTCAAGTCAATTTATTTATTTATTTGTACACTCGTCTTTTTGCCTTAATATACTAGCGTTTACAAGAGTCCCCGTGGAAACTTGTAACAGCCGAGTTCTAATGGTGTGTACTAAACAATAATCGACAGTGCACATCATTATACCTCGAAGTCAAACCTCCCGCTTGATAAATGACGAAAGTAGTGAGAAAAACACCGGGCTATAGCGGGCACCAAGGCGGTCACCAATCCAAGTACTAACCGCACTGAATGTTGCTTAACCTCGATGATCGCACGTCACGGAGTCTCGCCACTGTCATTTACCATCGGTTAATTTCCAAGTAAATTTTTATTGAAGAAAAGTAGTCATTTTTTGTTTATCTTAGTTGGCTAAGAATAAATAGGTATACATAATTAAATTATTAACTATTTTAAACCAAGGTGGTAAATTTAGAAATTGAAATGTCTATTCAGTGGTAATGTTTATTTAGTGTCTTAAATATTTATATATTCGTTTAATTGTTATGATTTTAATTCCGCGCCATTATAGTTCCGTAAATTTCCGCCTAGATGACATGAAAACTCCTCTCCAACGAGATCAAATGCGCGGATCGAAACAAAAAACAAATCAAAACGTTGCTTCACATGACTTTTCACGGAAAAATATTTTTTGTTAAATTTGATTGGTAGACGCTTTTCCTAATCCGCGTTTCCCAATGAACATATTTCCCAAAAAGGGTCGATTTTCCCAATGTACATTTTTCCCAATTAACTCAAAATTTCTAATTTGCCAAAACTGCCCCGAATTTTGGGTCAATAATGGCGCATTCAAGGCACAAATAACGAACCAATAATCCCGAGTCGAAATTTAAGCCCTACTTTAACTCTGAATTTTCAGGGCTTGTTGAGAGTTAGGAGTAGTAAAGGAGGTTCTAACTTTAATGAAATTTAGACCCTACTTTGACTCCCAAAACCGGCGGAAAATTCCAAATCTTCCATTTGGAGAAGTAAAGGAGGGCCTATTTCGAATTCAGTAAACCCTACATTCATTCTCCTACACCCTACATTGTAAAACCTTTTATAACCTACTTTCATACTCCTAGACCCTACAAAGCCGTAATAATAATAATAATTAGTGTTAATGCATTAATTTATATCTAATTTAAATTTGACCAATTTTTAAATGAAAAAATACCTTTTTAGGAAAGGGTAATTTCATGTTTTAATTATTATTTATTTTATAAACAAGACTTTAATAAAGTAATTTTTCAAACAAAAAATTAATTTATTAAAATCTTAATTAAGTGTTGAAGTTAACGATCACTCCGAGTGAAGTCAATCGAAAAATTAAAACAATTTCTTTAACGTTTTCAACAGCTAAGCTGTCCTCTTCAGGAACTATAATTTTATTAAATGAATTTAGACAATATGTTCATTGCAATATTAAAATTATAGTTTCCGAAAAGTACAGCTTTACTTTTGAAAACGTTAAAAGAATTGTTTTAATTTCTTAAATTGTATTGACTCTGAGTGATAGTAAACTTTAACACTTAATTAATTTGGGAACCCAGTGATAGAATCATTATTATTTAAATCTTGTTTATAAAGTATATAAAAATTAAAACCTGAAATTACCCTTTCCTAAAAAGGTATTCGTTTATTAAAATATTTTTAAAATTAAATTAGATAGAATTTTATGCATCAACCCTGATTATTATTATTTCTATTCCTATTAATGACAAAGAGCTTGAATAAAGTTTCTGAAAAATATTCGAAAATACTTTTTTACATAATTAAATAATTACTAAAAATATTCACTAAGTGAATTATAATTTATTAAATCGTTCACTCCAAGTATAATGTACTTATGTTTGAAACCCATTTTGGAAGTTATCAATCTTCCACGTTTGTTTTAGAAATCACGTAAGTTAGCGGATTGTTTTGAAAACTGCGTATCCTTCTGTTCCGTGTAGAAACTACGTAACTCTGACAGTCGCTTTAGAGGCTCTACTTTGTATTATTGTTACTATTATTTTAAAGTTAATATTTTGTTGTTAAGTGAATTTTTTTAAAGTTGATGCATTGAAATGTATATGTTTAGAATAATGTAATTTTTTTAAATAAAATTATTATATTACTTAGTACAATATAGTAGACGTTCTAAAGCCACAGTCAGAGTTATGTTGTTTCTGTACGGAACAGAAAGATACGTAGTTTCCAAAACAATCATCTAACTTACGTTATTTCTAAAACAAACGTGGAAGATAGTCAACTTCCAAAATGGTTTTTAAACATAAGTACATTGTACTTGGAGTGAACGAAATATTTTTTCAATTATAGTAATTTATAAATGTAGGGTGAGCAGATTAAAAGTAGGGCCTTATAGACTAAATAAATAAATGTAGGCTGAGAGGATTGAAAGTAGGGTTTTACAGGTTGAATAAATGAATGTAGGATGAACGGATTGAAAGTAGGGTTTTAGAGGTTTAATAAATGTAGGGTGAACATATTAAAAAGAGGGTCTTATAGGTTAAAAGAGAGTCAAAGTAGGTTCTAGATTATAAGTTTCTTGAAACTTGACAGACCTGTAGGTTAAAGTATCAGTAAAATAGATGCTAAAGGCGTCAATAGCAGTAAAGGAGACTCTATTCATTGTTTAAATCCTCAAAGTAGGGTTTAAATTTCGACTCGGGATGGCAAATTGACAAGAGCAAGTGACAAGAGTCGTCCGATTACTCGGCCAATATTGGCACCGATCTTTAATTATTCCAGATTTTATAACGACAAATTAATGTTGATCAATTTTTAATAGCAAAATGCAATTGTTAGTGATATGTTGGTAACACTAAACTCGCCGGTTTAAAGCACAACTCAACCTATTCGTATATTCTACAAAAAACCTTGTGACTTTCACAAGAAATTTGTTTCCGTGTTGATTCGTCTTTTGTCTCAATTTGTTATCCTTAGAAGAACTGCGAATACAACATGGAGAAAAATGGATTATAAGTGATATAATCCAGATTATACTTCTTATGATATTTTTACATTGTATATAGGACAGGTAACCAGAATTATAAAATTGAATATCTAAGTATTACTATTTTCCTATTATTGATCATATTAATTTAGATTATAAAACTTGCATCAATATAATTGGTCTTTACGATATTTTAAATGAATAAAATTATTTAATTAACTAATAATCAAATTAAAACAAATAAAAATTTGAATTTGTTGTTGCTAATAATTTATTAATTAAATTAATTGATCAATCACTAAATTTATTTTTTTAACATAAATTTATTTATTCGTAAATTTCTGGTAATTTCATTTTTATAAATCTACAAAACTATTAAAACTGTTTAAAAAATTATTAAAATTGTTGTCAATTAAATAATAATTGATGACTTAATGGTAAATAAATGCATAATGCTATAATTGTTTTTAGATTTATAAAAATGCAATTATCAGAAATTTACAAACCTGTAAAATTAAAACAGCAACACATGTAAAAAGGTTCGATCACAACAAATTTTCAAAACAACTTTAACCTCATAATATGACAATTTGAAAAAAAAACATGTTGCTATAGTAATAATCTAAAATTATAATTTGATTTGATTTTTGGAGTTTAAAATGTATAATCTATTGTGAATACCAGAAATAATTCTAAAACATTGAAAGGTTGTAAATAGATTATAAAAGGTAATAATCAGATTATATTCAGTACGATCTTATTTTCTATATTCCTAACTGTATAATCCATTTTTCTCCGTGAATTTTTATTCTTTATTGAAAATTCCTTTTTCTTCAGAAAGGAAATTTATTTCATTCAAAAAGCCGACTACTTGTTCTATTTAAAAATAAATATTTACTTGAATCAAATAATTCTTACTCAAATCAATTAAATGGAATTTGCTTTCAATTGATTTTATTTATTTATAAATGCAAAATCTTTTTTGTTCAAATAAACATTTATCTGATAACCCAGTTAACACATTCTGTATTTGGTCTATAAAAAGGGGTAAAATTGTTATATAACAAATGTTATAGTGTAGCTATGTAAGTAATATGTAACAAAAAAGTAACAGCTCCCAATGGGAAATTTACAACTGCCGGAGTACTGCGCCAGCACTGTCAATACTGGCAGCTACGCTGACAGACAGCACTGGCATAACGCTAGGCAAAACAAAAATTTTGTACTGCGCCAGCATTAATTGTCGAGGCTCGGCTAGACTACGGCTGAACAATCATCTGAGTACTAAGCCAGTGGTGAACATCGGTACTACACAGGCATTTCCCATTTGGAGGGTTCTGTAATTTAGTTTTAAAAGCATTACATAGTGGTGCTATAACAGTGTGTTGAAACTGTTATGTTATGATTGTATTATATCTGTTACATAATTATAGTGTGTAACAAATTTTTTAAAAAATTTGGAGGGGGTATGTAATTATGTAATTATGCCTATGTAATTATACGTGTTTGCCAAATTTGGCATGTTATTTTGTAGTATAGTAAGCAATATCCAGGTGCGAATTTCGGTCGGCTGCCACAGTTGGAACGTCGGGCCAAAGTCGGACCAACTGTGACAGCCTAAGTTTCGGCACCCAAAGGTGGCCCGACTTTGGTTCAATGTTTCTTCCAAAGTCGGGCCAACCATAAATGCCGACCAGGAGAACTGATGGTCGGGCCAACCATCAGCCACAGTGGGGCCGACGGTCGGGTGAACTGTGGCCGCTACAGTTAAAAAATCCTTTTCTTGATGGTCGGGCCGACCATCAGCCACAGTTGGGCCGACGGTCGGGTGAACTGTGGCCGCCACAGTTGAGAAAATCAACTTTTTTTGGTCGGGCCGACCATCAGCCACAGTGGGGCCGACGGTCGGGTACGGTTGTAGTTTATAAAGTTATCACGCTCCTTCTTCAGGCATGTGAGCGTAGCATAGTGGTAGCGTGTGTGGCTGTAGTGCGTTAGGTTGCGAGTTCGATCCCCGTGAGCGTTAAATATTTTAATATGTATATAACTAATATAATGTGTGTGCGATAAATGTGTGATCAATGTAAGGTAATTGTCAACTTCAATAACCCTTTTTTTTATTAACATTTGTCATTGGTTGGCAAGACTACCTTTACCAAAGTTGGGCCGACCGTGGTTACCGAAGGATGCCCAACCATTCGATCCCACGGTCGGCACAACTTTGGCATCCATAGACGGCCCAACTTTGGTGCCAACGGTTGGTCCAACTGTGTCAACCACTGGAAGGCCGGCCTGATCAATCCACATGGTGGCCCGACCTTTGGCTGACCAAAATGGGCCGACCGACAATTCGCACCTGAATCCGAGTAAAAATCTCTACGAAATAGTAATAATTGCTCTGATTCGTAATAAAAGTTGCTTCGCTCAGAGTATTAATTGCTCTGGACATTTTAAATATTACTAGGCTTTTAATAAAATTTAGATTCCTTGAAGTAAATTATACTTTTTCAAAAAATTAAAAAGTCTATGAAAAAAAGCAAAAGTTACTATTTCTCAAGCAGTTTCAAAATTACTACTTGAAAGTAGTACTACTTGAAGTATTACTACTTGAAAGTAGTAATTTTTCATCGAAAATAAAATAATTATTACTATTTATTTTTCTCCTTGTATAAAAACGTTTCAAAGCAAATGAATAAAATTATTTGATCTAAGAAACACGAATTCTCCAGGCAATACTATACTATTTCGCTTAAGAACATGATATTTTTGATTCAATCCTTTTTGGTACTTCGGATAAGTAAAATATTTGTTTGTAATAATAACACATTTACTTCCATCAAATACTGAATTATTAATTCAAGAACTCTATCCAATGCTCATAATTACTTGGCACAAGAAGATAAATTTCTCTTTTCAATAAATATGGGATTGATTCAAGTAAATTGTGTCAAGTAAATGTATTTACTTGGTTCAATCAATTTTTTTTCAATGTAGAATTTATAATTATCTCTTATTAATACTACAACAAAAATCAACTTTGATTTTTTCATTTTGCAAACTTTAATTAAAAATAGGAGGCTGTTTTTCTATTTACCCCTAAAAACTGGAAATTAGGGGTTAATAGAAGCAACCAAAATTTCAATAATCTTTCTGATAATATAAATGAAAAAATTGTTTTTATAAAACTACAACACTATAATAAGAAAGAATAAGAGAGAACAGTTGAGAATGAGAGAAAATAAGAGGGGGATAAACCTTTATTATTTATTAGTTTGAATTATTTTATAGCTAACATGCCATTTTTTATGTAATTAATTGTATCTTTTAACATTTCCATTTTTGAAATTGATTTTTTTTAATTTTGTAAAAAATAATCAACTGCTTCTATTAACCCCAAATTTACAGTTTTTAGGAGCAAATAGAAAGCAAGTCAAAAAAGTGAAAGGATGTCTTCTTTGATTTTCAATTTTATATGCAGTTGGGAATATTTTTGTATATACTGCTGCTAATTGACAAACGGAAAATACAGTAGAACCTCGATTATCCGAGGTAATGTGGGGAAGAGGTACCTCGGATAATCAAAAACTCGGATAACACGGAACCAATGAAAAATTCAAAATTTTAAATTATTTTTCATGTGTTTAAAGTGTAAGAATAATATTAAATGACAAAAATGGACGAAATTTTAAATGGAATGATCACAAACAGTGGTTTTATAAAATTTATTTTCCAAATTTAGTCGCTCGATCCGTTTTATCCGAGTTATTCCGCATTATCCGAGAATTTTAGTGCCTCGGATAATCCGGAATCTCGGATAACCGAGTTTCTACTGTACTTACAACCTGTTGGGGTGATCTAAAGTAAGGTTCAAAGTTTAAGGCCGTATTTATTTTAAAAATTTTTTATTTAACTGAAATAACTATATACTGTTTCGATTTACCCCTTGTTTCTATTTACCCCATCCGACCCTACTACATTTGTTTCAAATAAAAGTTATTTGATTTAAATAAAAATTACTTGATCCAAGTAAATATCTCTCTGATATATATATCATAAATTGAAAATTGCACAACACCAAATAAAATATATATTTAATCAATTAGTTTTGAAAAAAATTGAAATTTCGAAAAAAATAAAAAAATATTTACATGTAAAAGGAATGTTAATTAATAAGAGTCCTTTTTTATGATATGGTAATTTTAATATTTTAGATATAAATAATCTTATGGGAATGCGTATTATAAGTTACTATAAATCGAGACTTTTGACGGCTTTCATGCAATGCCATTTTAGCAGAAAATCAGCCTTCTGTCTTCTCTCGTTCATATATGATTGCCCTTAGTGCGTTAGCGTTAATTGCGTTCCAACGTGAACAGTCAAGAGTTTGCCATTGTTCTTGAAATGGAAACTAAAAGAATTTCTTTAAGTTCAATATATATATACAACATTTATAACTATAAAAGAGCGTCTTCCACCATTTAAGAAATACTTCTCTAAATATAAATTTAAAAACACAGTTAAACAATTCTCGCTATTTCTATGTATAGACTTTGAGAAAAAATTCTGATATTAATTAAATGGAATCAAAAAGACAGAACGATGAAGAAATGCTTCTTTTTAATGATTTTAATAAATTTGTTTCGAATTTTAAAAAAATACTTTTATTTTTGTTTTTTTTTCTTGCAAGTATTTTTGTTTATTGTTTTTTTATTGAGTAATTTTTTTTCTTCATGCATATTTAATTCGCTTTCCTATTGAATTTTTTTAATTTCCTTATTGATCTTGATTTTATTTGTAACTGAATGTTTTTCACGTATTGAATAATTTATGTTAAAATTAAAATTACAATTATAATTACAATTCAAATTTTTTACAATTAGAATTAAAATTAAACATTTCAATGACAGATCGTCAGACTGGTGACAACAACACTGAAAACATATATTTATGATACTGCTATAAATATGGCCAATACTCACATATTATATTGGTGGATATGGGACAGCCATACAGTATTGCTGTTTCAGCTATACGCAGTGTAGAACAGCCATATATGTATGTGAGAGACAGTAATATGTATGTAAAGAACACCAATACTGTATTTGAAGAACCGAAATACAGTATGACAAATTTTTAAAAAAACCATTGGAAAGCTTATAAAATTTCGTCTAAAATGAGCTAAAGTTCAAAACTATTCGTTACGATATTTGCACTTTAATTTTAACGATAAAAACCCAAAAAAATGAAGAAAAAATTTTTTTACTTTTACCTCAAGAAATGACATTTTCACATATTAACGGCAACTATTATTAAAAGAAAAATGACACGTTCCTAAAACCTCATGCAGCATATGCATCACCAAATTGCGCGTTAATCGGTTATTTACACGATTTGAAATTCTTCACGGTCTCGGAAATATTTGACTTGTCTGGTTTAGCCCCATGTCCGGTTTAGCCCCGGTCTCCCCTATAAATATAAGTTTATATGTTCTGTAAAGAAAAATCCTTTATTATCAGCTGTTATGCTGAGTATCTATACGCATAGTGGCTGTAGCTGACGGCGTCACCGTATTTGTTAATACGCTCTTATATTTCTGTAAATAAATAAGGAATCTCTTTGAAAATTTACAGAAAACTTTGTTATATGATAATCAACAAATGTCTCACTGGCAGTTTGTTCAAACTTAAACTTCCTCGCAGACTTTTTGTTGTCAAAGTTAAGAAAACGTCTTTGGTGACAAAGCGCTGTTTACAATTAAAAATGTTTAAACAAATTTTCATTTTTTAAAATTTTTACTATGTCATCGTCTTCTATGGACGCAAACGAGTGTACACAATTTTTTTTTAAATTAAATTCATCAACATTTGCCCAAGATATGATGATTTATGTTTTAAAATTGAATGATTTTTTATTAGCAAAATTTTTTAGTTTTTCAAGTTTATTATGAAAAATATTTGTTTTAGAAAAAAATTTGTAAGGAAAAAAAGATGCGCCTTCTTATTTCATATAAGGTAGAACTTTTAAAAAATTAAAAATTTGAATTTCATTCTTTTCAAAATTTTATAAGCTTTCCAATGGTTTTTTTTAAAATTTGTCTAGACTTATTTTTAACTGAAATATTATAAAAAACGAGAGGCATGTTTTTAATACAAATTTTGTAAGTGGACTGACAATTCTGGCCGGTACTGTACTACAAATAAATATTTCTATAGTTTAGAAAACAGGAAACAAGATTATCACAATAAAAATTTCAGTTTTTGGGTTTTTCAATGTTTTTATGAACGTTGAAATTGTCCATTTTCTATATTTTTCAAACCTCAGCTTTCGTTAAAAAAAAAAAAAAAATTTGGTCTTTCTCCCCCAAAAATTGAAATTTATTTTTATTTTTGATTTTTTTGGGTCAAAAATTTTTTTTTTCAAAATGCTTATTTCCAATCGAAAGAGCATGAAAAAACCTTTCCAAAATGTACTTTGTCAAATTTGTATGTTTAATTGCTTAAGAGTAAAAAATTATTGAAATAAACATTGTACTGAAAAACACAAAAATTTAACCCCCTCCCCCTCGGAAAATATTGGACTAGGTAAAAAAATATTTTCACGAAAAATTACTATCTATGAGTACTACAAAAGCCCCAAGTTTTGCTACGATTGGAGAAAAATTTTTCTCCACCTTGATCACTTGACATGAAATGCCCCATATACATATATATAACTCACATTTTTATTAAAAAGAGATATTTATATATGCATTATTATAATATAATATAATTGTATAGAAAATTATATTATAATATTAATTAATAGTAATATATATAGTTTTATTAGGAACGCCATTTCCTTGTTTTTGACAGTCTAGATCTCGGCGCAACTTAATGCCATTTGGAACGCCCTGCCAGTGAAGTGGTTAAGGGGTTACACCACTGTAGACATTTAAAAAAATATTTTAATTTTTTTATTCGCTTAAAAAATTTTTTTGAACCTTCTAGAATAAGGAAGAAATGGATTTATACATGTCTGAAATCGATTTCATTGAAATTTTCAAGCTTTTTTACCGGAGAAGAGTTTTAACTTACATAAAACATGCATTACAAAAATGGCTGCAGTGCGGACGTTTTCGAATATTTATTAATTAAAATTTGCAATTTTTAAGTTGAATATGTAAGTTAATAACTACTTAAAATATTGTTACTATATTTCCTTTCCTTACATTAAAAAAAAAATTGAACAAGTGCTTCTTTTAGCCCGCTGTAGTGCACGCTCTTTTAACGCGTTTTTCTCAAAACACAGTTTTAGAAATCTGCAAGCAGTATAACTCAAACAATTTTCACTATTTTCAATCGGGTTTTTTTATTACATTTTTAAAATTAAATTTTGAACAGAAATATGTAGGGGTTTTTTGATAAGTTAATTTACACAATTGTTATAAACAATTAAGTGTCGTTTTCTTTGGTCGGAAAATGAGTTTTTTCTTCAAATGTTTACCAATTACACAAAAATCAATATTTTTAAAATCCCCCACGTATTTCTGTAGCTATTCTCATGTAGATTAAGAAAAAATTTTTTATTTGTTTCTAGACTGAAATTTACATTACTTATACTGCTTGCCTCAGAGCTCCTGCAAAAAAATATGCAATACTAAAATGGTTCCTGTGCCGCCATTTTGGAATATTTATTAATACAAATTTGTAATTTTTTACTTCAATATACCGTCAATAACTTCCAAAACATTATAACTATATATCCGAAATGGATTAGAAACTTATCAAGTGTGACCATTCCACAAGATGTCTCATACTTTTTAAGTCTAGGAGATAAATTTTATATTAATCCGTCGGATAAATCTGCTGTTGTTGAGGACTCTCTGACCATGACTGAGGAGAGGATTAATCTCATCCCAGAAAATAAAAGGGACATTTTCAGGAGCAAGTTAGCAGGTGCTTTGCAAAATTATTTAAATAATAATCACAATATTTTTAATAATTCTGTATATAATACTATTGGTAATAAAACCAGACAATTTCTTAAAGAAAATAAAAACATAGTAGTTTCTAAAGCTGACAAAGGTAATGTCACAGTTGTCTTAGATAAGAATGAGTATGTAGATAAATGTTTAACCCTTTTAAATGATGGTAATGTTTATAAACAGAAAATAAAGATCCTACTCAAATTGTCCAAAGACGAATTAATGCCAAGGTTGACTTGCTTTTCAAAAATTCCTATATAAATTGTCCAATATCAAAGCATCTTAAGTCTTATAATTCGGTAGCTCCTAAGTTTTACTGTCTGCCAAAAATTCATAAACCACAGGTTCCAATGAGACCAGTCACTTCTTTTTGTGGATCACCAACTTACAATTTGTCACAATTCATTAGTACACCCATAAAGAAAATTATTAGAAATTCGGAGTTTCATATAAAAAATAGTTTTGAGTTTGCTAATAAAATTAAAGATTTTTATATTTCTAATGACTTCATTTTGGTCTCACTTGATGTTAAATCACTTTTTACAAACGTTTCCAAGGAATTAGTTTTAAAATGCACTAAATTAAAATGGAGAGAAATCAGACAGCACACAGATATTCCCGACAATATATTTTTGGATTTCTTCAGGTAAAAATAAAAAATTTTTTTCTTTATTTTTTTGGGTTTTTATCGTTAAAATTAAAGTGCAAATATGGTACGGTCATTTTTCTTTTAGCTCAAGGTGTACTGAGTTTAGTAGAAAAAAAAGTTTAATGGAAAACATTAAGATGAAAAAATATATTGCAGGTTAATTATTAGATGACGGTGTGGGGCTGAATCGGACATCGTGATTAAAAACAACCAAATCTTTGAATTCTTTAATTTATTTTATATTAATTATCTATTTTATATTATATTCTTTGCTTAGAACCACTTTATAAATAAATAAAGAATTTATTTTAAAACTCGAATTCGCAAGCGAGTTGCTACAAACAGACAAGCCTGAAAACTGTAATTCATTTTATATTATAATTATTACCGATTTTACATATTATATTATATTCTTTGTATGGAACTATCTACAAATAAATAAAAGAAGAATTGATTTGACTTTTTTACCAAAAAAAAAGAAAATTTTTTATCTCATTCTTTAATTAATTGGCCGTGTCCGATTTAGCCCCATGGAGTGTCCGGTTTAGCCCCACCAATTTTCGGATTTTCGTTTTTGAGATAGTCACCTTCGAAGCAATATATCTCTAAAGCTATTGTATTTTTTTTAAATCGAACAAGTGCGATTTGTAGGTGAAAGTACAAGCTTCAAAACGGTATATTACACTTAAGCAAAAAGTATGTTTTTGTATGAGTTTTCTGGTCAAAGACCAAATCCGTCCGGTTTAGCCACGGTCTCTCCTACATATTTAAGTGTTTCAATTTATATTTGAAAATATAAACTTTGTTTCATTTTGCTTCCTCATAAAGGAAGCCTTATAGTGATGTCGATTTCCGAATTTTTTAAAATCAATTATTTTTACAAATTTTCAAGTGTAGTATATATAATTCGTCGAGAGGAACAAATGTCCGGATGTATGTGTTTATGTATGTGTGTGTATGTATGTGTGTGTGTGTGTATGTCATCGATTCTTGTGGACAAATTTTCTCTTACACATCTTGATGGATTTTGATAAGATTTTGTAGATGTATTACGGTCATGAATACCAAGAATCAGACAGAAGGATTTTCAAAAATATATTTAAAAAAAAAATTTTTCAACATTTTTTTAATTTTTGCAAAAATTAGTTTTTTGGTTTTTTGAAATAACTTTTTTCTATATTAAAATTTTTAATAATTCTTGTGAAAATTACATTCCTGACATAAAAACGAATCGATTCATGTATATAAAGTATATATTTTATCAAAAAAATATATTGAGGAAGCTAAATGGTCATGAAATGAACAACTTGTTTTAATATATTTGAATGTTTAACAATTACGTGGTAATTAACCCTCCTGCGCATACATTTCAAATCAAAAGTTTATTTTATTGTTTTAAGCATTTGAAAAGTTATATTCACTGTTAAATAAATAATATGCAGTGTTCTAAATAATCTAAGAACATTCGTTCTTTCCTAAGAAATAATTTGCAATTTGATAGATCACTTAATGTTAATTTAAACAAAAGTTATTAACAAAAATGGTGAAAGAACCTATTCGGCTTTATGCGCAGGAAGGTTAATATTTGAAACTATAAATATCTATCAGTTGATTTCTGTTTATATACAAATTCACCAAATTTTATCAGATTTTTCTATTTCGGTTTCAATAATTGAAAATAATTAATAGACACTATTAAATGGAACTAATTTTTTCCACATTTAAATTCATAATTCGAGACGGAAAATATATTAGTTCTGTAAAAAATGAAAACCGAAACTAAGAATGTTGAAGCTGATTTGAAAAACTTATTTTAGAAGAAAACAAAAAATAAGTTAATCCACATTAATTTTTACTGAAATTTACTTGAAAACATAGTAAAATTCATAAAATTTTAAAACAAAAATAACGTTCAAATAAGGTTTTGATTAAAAATGTTTGTAAACAGAAAACAAAAAATTGTTAATAATCATTATAAAACATAGAACAAATATGTACAAAAATAGAAAAAAATGTTATAAAGAATAAGTTTGATTTGAAAACACTATGCAATTGAAGCGTTGGGTGCAAGAAGAGCGTTAGGCGGATAACGACCGTCTTGAAATTATTGAGTGAGAATGATTACAACATCCTCCAGTTTATATTACCAAAAATTTATTTCGATCTGAGACTTCTTGGTGATGCTAGAAATAAAAATCTGACCGATTATATGTTAAAAATATAGAAAATCATAAAATATATCCAGAAATATTTAAAAGTTAAAGCTATCTTAACTCTAAACTTCAAATTTTAATAACGTCTAAAACATTGTGTGACTGGACGTATGGTTGGGTGCAAAAAGGGCGTATAAATTGGTTTATATAATTTTTTTACTTAATTTAAAAAATTTCTCTTTTTAAACCAAAATTAAAACTGTTTAAAAAATATATTATTCACTCCTTAATATAATAATTTAAAAAATTTATTTTATTAAAATTCAAACTGTTTTAAAAATACTACACATATTTATAAAAATTTCGGAGGAGTAGTAAATTTCTGGAAAAGTAGCAGTATGGACCCGAATGAAATTGTAATATGATTGTAAATTTTTGCAAAAGATTTTGTTTAATTCCTGTGGTAAAACAGGCGACAGTAGTGATATATTTAGGGGAGACCGAGGTGAGTTGTAACAGAGGTGAGATGTAACAAAGCCGATTTCTCGAAAACTATGACCTTTTAAAAATTTTGAAAAGCGTAAATTTATTACATTTTTGATTCACTATTTGATGCAAATTTACTTGACCACCTGAGAAAAGTTTTGGAGATGTATTTAATATGTGTGCGAAAAAATTGCTAAAAGTAAGTTTTTGGCCGAAATTTTGATACTTTATTATTCGACACATATTATATTTTTGTTATTCTAATATTTACCATAATAACTGTTGGATATCCTAGTTTTATGAAATGGTTTTGTTTTTTTGTGTCAGTCTCGAAATTTAAAATAAAAAATAATTATTCGAAGCGATGCACAGTTTTTCGCACCTAGGCGAGTTGTAACAGGCTGTTTCAACTCACCTAGGTTTACGCAAATTTGAGCTTAATCGAATAGAGACTGTTTTGACTTTTGCTAAAGTATATTGTTTTATATTATGGTTTTAAAAGTATTTAGAATTTTACAAATTTTCGTGTAAATCACTTTCATATTTTCCAAAGGAAAAAAAAATATTATTAAAAACATTTTTCGAGTTGCTCTTTCACATACAAAAGTCAAAATAATTTCTACTTATAGGTTTTTTTGTTATTATTGAGCTTGTTGCTCATTTTTAATTTAGTTTTTGGTTTAATTTGATTTATATTGATCTCATAAATTTCCTTACTCTAATTTACTCCTTAATTATTTAAAAATTCGCAGAAAAAATTTTATTATTCTTAAATTTCTATAAAATATGTTATATAATATTATTTTTAGCTATTATACAGCTCAAATTGTTATTATAGATCGTAATTAAATACCAAAGATTGATTTAAAATATCTGATTAGTGTTAAAGAAAGCGAAATATGTGATAACCTAATTCTAAAAATAATTAAGGTATTAAAACGATTGTTTTATTCTTTTCTATTAATAAGATGTCTTTACTAACCAATTAAATTTACTTTACTAACTAAACTAAGCATTAAAAATTAATTTTTTTCATTAAAATCACAAAATTTGCAACTGTTACAACTAACGTCGACATGTGTTACAACTCACCTTGGTACTAGGTGAGTTGTAACACCGGGAACTGTTTTCGATTTTGCAATTTTTTCGTAAAACCTTACAACTTTTTACATTTTTAATTTTTGGTTCACATACTACACAAAGCTACCTATCAAAAAATACAAATTTAATAAAAATAGGACAATTTTTGGCTGAGTTATACTGGATAATGTAAAAATCGTTTCAACTCACCTCGGTCTCCCCTATTCGAGAGACGATCGCTACTAATTTATATGTTAATAGAGTAATATAAGAAAAGAGCAATTTGCTTTATTGAAGTTTTCTGTTTGATGAAAATAAAATACGAACTTTTGCGGCTTAAGGATCTCCTCACTTGTATGTACTAATTTACGTTGTACATGATGTAAGAAGCGATTTAGCGTCTTCCGATGCTAATAAACTATTTCCGGTTATGTGTGTTCGTGTTATGATGTGGCAGTGAGATCCTGATCAGGTTCCCACTTTGTCGATGTCGATAATTAATTAGTGAGTTCTCATATAATATATATATATATATATATATATATATATATATATATATATGTACTTTCTGTTATAAACTCTCTTGCATCAGGATGGCTAACAAGTGCTGCTAAAATCAACCATAATCGTCCATAAAAATCTTTCCTAGAACGAATTATTGCCGTTCTTTTTCTTCTTTCTCTTCTTTTTGTATTAATAAAATTAAAAACAAACATGTAGATTTTACGAATAAGATTTTTTGCTAATAATGCGAATAAAACAATAATGACTATATATAATTAGGGGAGGGTGGTCCTATACCGACCCCCTAAAATGCAAAGGCTAAAAATGTGCCAAAAATGTCTTTCTTTGTTTTCCTCAAATTTTTTTTGAGTAAAGGAACTATTTTTCAATGTTTTCTGACGATTGCCGAGGTTTCTAATTGTCATTAATGAAGAATCTAAAGAAAAAGCGAAAATTAACGTTTTTAACTTTCTCAAAATGGGTGGTCCGAAACCGACCCCCATTTTTTCGAAGGGAAATCTCAAGAAAAATTAAAATATCAAATTCTGATAGTAATTAAAATAAAATTCAATAGTCTGTAATGAACTATTAAATTATTTTGACTCAATTTAAATACATTTTTGGACCTTTTTCTGAACAAAAAGGTAAATAAATGAATCATTAGTAACTTTACTCTGAAATTATTTATGTCTGTAAATTATGTTGACATAGTTAAACTTGAATTAATATTATTACTTTTTTAAAATAAATTTTAAGGCCTTCTTTGAAATGATAATAAATATAAATTGTTAAACAGCCCATGCAGAAATTACCCTACTAGGGCCGTAGTATGGGATGAATCGCCGCGCCTGATCAGGGCCAGATCGGGGCGACAAGAAAGTGTGGATTTCCTGATCAGGGCCACATCGGGCGCGGCGTTTCATTCCCTAATAGGTCGGTCCTATCAGGCCCTGATCAGGGCCCCAGCGAAATTTCTACACGGGAGTATCTAAATATATACGAAATTTGTTATTAATCTTTTTTCGTTTCTGTACTTAACTGCTTCCAAAGATGTCGAAAAGTACAACGTTTCTTAATTCATATCGCCTTGTCAAGAACATTTTACAACTTGCAATGAATAAAATATTTAACCAAAAGAGAATTAAAGTTAAGTAATATGTGCTGTGATTGCTAGTAAAATATTTTATAAATTCCTAAAAAATAAAAGTAAATATGCAAAACCTATCCTCACTTCATGTGAACAATAAGAAAGAAGAGAATAAACACAATCAAAATTAATTTCGTTAAAATTTTCCTGTATTCAAAAAACACTGTTAGCTCCAATTCCGTATAGGTAAAAATTAATTTGACCAATGCTAAAATACAATATTGCTTGAATCTCCAAAATGAAATCAAACGGATTGATAAAACCTGTTGTCCAGTTGTTGGTGTTGTGAAAGTGTTCGATTGATGGTACTGACGAATTTTTTAGTGGTACCATCTTTAAGAAACATAAGGGGGTCGGTATGGGACCACCCTCCCCTATTGATCAATTTCAAATTTGTGAATTTTAGAGGATTTGTTAAAAATTTTTTAATTTATATGAATAACTTTAGACTGTGATTAGCTTAATCTGCAAATATATAATCTGTTAGATTTAATCTATATTATTCTTATCGTAATTATCGTCACAGTTCAAAATTATTATTTTCTATAACTTCTATTAGCATATTGTTTTAAAGATTAGTAAGATTTGCCAAAATTGTCAAAAACGGATAGATAAAAATAAACAATAAAAAGAAATTTAAGTTAAATTATTATCATTTCAATTGTCAAATATTTTAAAGTTTTATTGAAATTAGTTTGTAAGCCTAATTCCAATATATAGAAAATATTTACGGCTTTAATTAAAAAATAATTTTTATTTGAATAATTAGGGGAGGGTGGTCCCATACCGACCCCCTTATGTTTCTTAAAGATGGTACCACTAAAAAATTCGTCAGTACCATCAATCGAACACTTTCACAACACCAACAACTGGGCCACAGGTTTTATCAATCCGTTTGATTTCATTTTGGAGATTCAAGCAATATTATATTTTAGCATTGGTCAAATTAATTTTTACCTATACGGAATTGGAGTTAACAGTATTTTTTGAATACAGGAAAATTTTAACGAAATTAATTTTGATTGTGTATGACCGTAACTTTAACGCAGAACATTCAAATTAAATTCATTCCATTCATATAAATTATTAGCAAAATTTTTTGTGAAAATAGTGGGGGTGGTCCCAACCCGACCCCCCTATTTTTACATTGTAATTGTTTATTCTCTTCTTTCTTATTGTTCACATGAAGTGAGGATAGGTTTTGCATATTTACTTTTATTTTTTAGGAATTCATAAAATATTTTACTAGCAATCACAGCACATGTTACTTAACTTTAATTCTCTTTTGGTTAAATATTTCATTCATTGTCAGTTGTAAAATGTTCTTGACATGGCGATATGAATTAAGAAAAGTTGTACTTCTCGACATCTTTGGAAGGAGTTAAGTACAGAAACGAAAAAAGATTAATAACAAATTCCGTGTATATTTTACTAAAAATAGGGCGAAAATTAAAACAGGCAAAACCATTGCTGCTATTATATTAGAAATTTAGACACTGTTTAACAATTCATATTTATTATCATTTCAAAAAAAGCCTTAAAATTTATTTAAATAAAGTGACAATATTAATTCAAGTTTAACTATGTCAACATAACTTATAAACATAAATAATTTCAGAGTAAAGTTACTAATGATTCATTTATTTACCTTTTTGTTCAGAAAAAGGGTCCAAAAATGTATTCAAATTGAGTCAAAATAATTTAACAGTTCATTACAAACTGTTGAATTTTATTTTAATTACTATCAGAATTTGATATCTTAATTTTTCTTGAGATTTCCCCTCAAAAGAATGAGGGTCGGTTTCAGACCATAGGGAAACCTCGGCAACCGTCAGAAAACATTGAAAAATAGTTATTTTACTCAAAAAAATTTTAACGAAAACAAAGATACACATTTTTGGCACATTTTTAGCCTTTGCACTTTAGGGTGTCGGTATGGGACCACCCTCGCCTATGTTTAAAAATTCTGTTGGATTCAAACATAAAAATTGATAATAAAAAATTTAAAATCAACTATAAATTTTGTTTGAATTAAATATATTATTTCTATAAATGAACCGAAAAATATGTTTGAATTAAACTTAACCCTTAAACCGCACACTGCCGAATCCATCCTTAAACCACACACTGGGTGTGCGACACCCGGGGACTTTTAAGTGTGTTCTCCAAGTTGGAATAGGATATTATCTTTTGGAAAAATTATCTTATATAGCTCAATACATCTATTTTGAAGGAGAATAGGTTTCATAATGATTTATTTAATTTAAATAATTAAAAAAGTTTTTTGAAACTATTGAAATTACCTTAAACCAAAAACTGGATGTCAGACAAGCAGAAATTTTTCGCTGTCAACTTCATAAAATTATTAAATACACAAAGACACTCAGCAGACTAATGTCACTGACGAAACATAATGTCAAGTACAAAATGTACTGTCTAATATCAACACATGTACCATTTTTACGAATTTAACCGAAATATTAGAATAAAAAGCTAAAATATGGGTGTCGCACGCCCAGGGTGCGGTTTAAGGGTTAAATTTGTTTGACTGTATAGCAAAGATATTTTAAGTTTAATTTAAATAAAATATGTTTAAATCAAATAAATCGTTTTCTCAGTGTAGTATCTTTTTTTCACTCCAACAAAACATAGAAAAGCAGAATGAGTTTAATTCGCTTGTATTGATAAATCCTATGCTAATGGTTTTGTGACCGTAAAATCGTAAACCGTTAACGCTGTTATTTACTTTCTTTAATTTTGTCGTTCACTGGATATTCCTTAGACTTAAATTTTACGTTCTGAATATTCAAGATTTTCTTAGTGTGTTGATGGTGAAAAAAAGAGAGAAAAAACTAGAGTCAATGATTAGAATTAGAAGAGTTGGAAAATTGAAAATAAGAGTTAGAAACGATGATCGTGGTTTGAGATGGAAGTATTCAGAGCAGAACGATGATGATGATGATGATGATCGTAATGATGATGTTGCCAGTGAAGCTTCTCATAGTTATGACACATAGCAGACTTTATGCGGACGAGAGAATGCGCTTGTTGATAGGTTTGTTGGTTGAAAATTCACCACATGTATAATTATTGTTTTAAAAATTTTATTAAGAAAAGAATCAATAGTAATTTTCTTAATTATATAAATGCTAGGCACGTGGCATTCTATCAATATTATCAACAAGATCGTTTAAAGAGTTTCTAATCTTAAATATATGGACCACCCACAGTATTACAAACTTACGTATATATATTGAACATTGTACGCATATATCTGCTATGTGTAATTATTATGTTGTATATCGTTCGTGCTAAATACATACTTCCTATTATAGCATAATCTAATCGATATGTTCTATGCTCTTTAGTTTTATGAATTTAGAATTTTTCCATTTTTCCATTTCTTCATGTTTTAATTATTTTTTAATTTCTCGATTACTTTATTTTTATGTCAAAAATATTCTCATTCTGACCCCACGCTTAAATTCTTGAAAAACAGTTGCAAAAATCTTCAGAGAGAAATATATGTATTTCAAAAATGAAAATAAAAGAAACGTTTTGTTTGAAATTTATCTCTTAATTTTCGAAGAAGCTTGCTGTAGCTCGTAAAAATCTGAATTAATCTTCTTTTAATATCTAGTTTATAAGGCATTTTTTTCTTTTGTCGTTTTATAATGAGCAGGGTAAAATAAAAGCGAAAATTAAAATATCTCGCTAGGAGAATGCGTTCAAATATTTTATTTGTTTTCTTGTTATTCAAATGAAGAGAAATTTTTTTCTTTGCATCTTGGATTCAGCAATTACGTATACACCTTCCGTTTCGATATAAAGTGTACTTTGTGGTTTTAATCGAAATCACATTTTAGCATGGTAAGAAAATAGTTAGATAAGAAGCAGTCTATTTAAAAAGCTTATCATCGTCTCTAGATTTTTGCTCGTTTAGAAAATAAGTTCATCTGCAATGTTGCGATAAAAATAATCGAACAGGAGTGATTATTAATTTTGTCTGTAACTTTTTTCTAATTAATTAAAATCACAGTAATATTAAAGAACAATAAGAACGTTGTCAGGAGTTACGCAAAAAATTGGCTATAGGGTAAAGGGAACTTTTTGTCAATCAGGCACTAATTTTAATTCATTTCATATTTACTGGAAATTAAAATGTTTTAAAATTTGAATTTTTCATATTTATTACTAATTTAATATAATAATTGTTGGTAATTTGAATTGCAAAAAATCTTCATATTCTAACGTTGAAACTGCAGAGTAATAAAATTTCAAAACGCTGATGTATTATTAAAGAGAATCAAAAACGAATTTTTTTCCAAAAAGGATAATTGAAAATTGTTTTTAGAAGACAAAATAATAATTTCCAAACCTCCATATATACATGCGAGTATACAAAATAATATATGTATACCTTCCGAAGAAGCCTCCGCGGAGACACAATGAGACCGAAGGTGGTCCGGAATATTAAAAGCCCCCGAGGTTGGCTCGATGTACCGTCTCGGGATCGATAAATCTCGTGGACCACCTTCGCGGTCTGTGAGGCGAACGTGGGTGTAAACACTCGTGTAATAATGCACATCGCATGGAAAACAGGCAAAACATACGAGACGAGACCAGAATTCTTGATCTAAGGCGAATTCTGCGACGACTACGGCTTCCATGCTATTCCTTGCATTCCATGCTTGTTGCACACAGATACTTGCATTCCTTGTGCCACTAGGGCTTATCTCATACACACACAAGAGACGATTCTCCAACTTTACTTTTCTCGTGTGCACGGAAGAACGAGATCTTATATAGCGGCGGTTAATTTCGCGATTTTGCTACCTGAACAACATCCTGACTAAATTATTTATTATGATCTTAGATGATTACTCATCACGTTCGCGTTAAATCATTTTATTGCTTTTCTTTTTGTTTTTTGGATATGTGTGTGTGTGTGTGAGAGAGAGAGAGAGGAAGAGGAAGAGGGAAAAAAATTACTCCTAATGAATCGCTCTCGTTCCGGAGTTTATAAGTTGTTTATATGTACATATATGGAGTAATAAGAGTCTTGACGCTTATCAGTTTTGCATTTATCGCATCTTTGGGTTTCAAATGGAAGACAACACGCTAGTCTTATTCACTTTATTCTTGACGAATGTAAGAAAATACCATTTTTCAATTTAGTTTTGTTTGGAAAAGAATGTTATTATCTTATCGCTGTAAATCTTAATCAGTGAAAGTTTTATCGTTTTCAATTCACTTATAGTAACTTTTCTTTTTATAAAACTTGGGAATTCTACAGATTTACAAAACAAATTTGTAATTTATTTCAATTTTTCAAAGATCCTTTAATGAACCAGTAGTTTTTACCAACCAAAATTAGTTAGCAATTAATTGCTAACCAAAAAAATCAAATTCATACCAATTACAACAAATCCAAAAGAAATTGAGTCTCATTTATAAACTTATTTGAATTTAAGGGGTTACTTCACCCATGAACGCATTTAAATTGGACAGTTTTTTAAGAATTTTTTTTAAGAAAATATTTAAGATAAAACATTTTTATTTTTATTGTTTTTTAATACATTATTGTAAGCTATGAAAATACTAAATAGTTTTTTTTTAAATTAAAAATGGCGGAGATGCATGCACTCCAATGCAACAGTACATTTTTTTTATAGTGGGCATGATTGGCATTACAATTTTAATCTGACAATTAAAAACAAATTTTTTTAAAATGTGATTATTTGTTAACAGAGTAATGTAGTCGTTTAAAAAAATGGTTTACTTAAAAATTAAAATTTTTTTTAAAATAAAATTTAACTTAAATTTTTTTTAAAACGGCTATTGTTTAAAAAAAATATTACTTTTCTGAGGGTAGAAGGAATTGTTTGTCAATTTTGGACGAATATGTCAAACTATTTTAGTAAATATAGTGTAGATTAAATTAAACATACATTTTGACGTAATGTAGGGCCGTTATTGCGCCTCTGTTCGGTCAAAAAATAGGTTACATTAGATGTACATTTTGACGTTATGTATTGTCGATATTGCACCTCTTTCTGACCTGTAGGTCAAAAAATAGGTCAAATTTGACGTACATTTTGATGTAATGTTTTGCCGTTATTGCACAATATAATAAATATATGAAAGAATAACATTTTTTGATGGAAAGAAGCAAAAGTTAACTATTTGTTAACTAATATTATTTATAACAATTTAGATAAATTATGTTATGTTTTATTATTATTTATCTGGAGGTTACATTATATTAATTTAAACTGGAGTTCGCCTTTGGCTTTCATACTGATCAGACGTGTTTTCGTTCGTCCCGTCAAATTTAGTTTGTGTTTGGTTAAATTGTGTTCGTGTTAGTGTAACATGTAATTATGGATCGTAGGACCACTAATGACGACTTAAAATGCTTATTGCTAGATATCAAATCTGAAGTAAATAATAGCAAAAAAAAGCTGGACATTGTAGTGACGGACTTAGCAAGTGTGAAACAGACAAATGAAAAAATTATAAAGAACTTGGAAGATTGTGAAAAAAAGTGCCAACAATTAATACGCGATAATACTCAACTAAACAATAGATTAGAACGAGCAGAGCGCGCAATTGTTTTTTTGCAAAAATCTGAGAGAGCAAAAAATATTGTTGTTTTTGGTCCTTCCCATTTGTTAAATGGGAGGACTAAGGGGGACATACCAGCTAAATTTACTTTTCTGAATGCAATTGGCGGTAGATCTCTTACAGATTTGATTTGGATTGGACTAAACTCTACGCATATTATAAAAAGCTTAAAAGTAGCAGATTTGATCTCTGGGTCTGATCACTTCCCCTTGGTTCTCTCATTAGATACTCCAAAAAGTGTAAATTATGTGGAAGCTAAATTTAAATGGAAAGAGAGTTTAGCTGATAATTACATAAAAGATATGTCCTTGAATCTAAATATTGATTTTGATACAGATGATATTGACTTTCTTGCAGATAATTTAATAAATACAATAAAAAATGTTGCTAGCAATCTGGGGATGAAAACAAAATCTAATGTAAACCTGGGTCACTCAAAAGTCTGGTTTGATAGTAAATGTCTAGAGAGTAAACATCGTTTAAAAGAAAAATTAAGATTGTGTAGACTCAGGGATTTTTCCCCAAATGAATTAGCGGGCTACATTGAGTGTAAGAGGTTGCATGAGAAAATACTTAAAAGAAAAAAGGTAGAATATAATAAAAAAATGTTAGATATGTTAACAATAACGAAAAACCCTACAGCCTTCTGGAAATCGGTTAACAGATTCCGTCGCAAACCAATTTTGCCAAATTCGGTAGACCTGGGTTCGTGGTATGAATTTTTCAGTAACTTTTATCCTCCTCGTGTACAAAGTTTTTACGAAACAGATTTTCTCGATTTTGGATCAAGAAATATTTATCTGGATGAACACATCTCGAAGGAGGAGGTAATAGACGCAATTGTAAAATCTAAAAATTATAAATCCCCGGGGCCAGATGTGATTTCTTATGAGTTCTTCAAGAATCTACCAGAAATTTGGATTACCCATTTGGAGAAACTTTTTAATGCAATAATGGACTCTGAAAGGATTCCTTGGACATGGTCTCATACCAACACTGTAATGATTTACAAAAAAGGGGATAAGTCACTTCATTCTAACTATAGACCCATTGCTCTATTGAATTGAATACTTAAACTTTTTACGCAAGTTTTAGCTTGTAGACTCAATCATTGGACTGAAGTTGAAGGACTCATCCCGGAATCACAAGCTGGCTTTAGGGCAAAAAGAGGATGTATAGATCACATCTTTACATTAAATGCAATGATCCAGAATCGATTAAATAGGGAAAAGGGCAAACTTTTTGTTCTATTCGTGGATTTTAAAACGGCTTTTCCCTCCCTTTCACACAAACTCCTATGGGAAAAATTGTATAAAGGGGGAAGTGGATCGAAGTTTATCAAAATTCTAATGAGTTTGTATTCAAAAGCAAAAGTCTCGGTGAAGTGGCCTGAGGGTCTTACTGAACCAATTGAAGTAACCAGGGGGGTGTTACAAGGGGAAACATTGAGTCCCATTATTTTTAACTTGTTTATTGCTGACATAGAAAAGTTTTTAATTAATAGAGGAATAAGGGGGGTTTCAATTAACCACGCGATTGAAATTTTATTGTTGGCATATGCAGATGATTTGGCAATCATGGCGGATAATATTGTAGATATGATGAAAGTATTAAAACACCTTTTTGAGTACACGCAACAAAATCAACTCACGGTTAACACAGAAAAAACGAAGTTTGTTGTATTCCGAAGGGGAGGTCATAGACATAGTAAGGGATATCCCACACTCTATTTTGGAAAAGATAAAATACAGATAACAAATAATTACGTTTATTTGGGGATTTCTTTTACTGAGTCTGCACTATTTCTATCAGCGGTTAATTCATTCACGAGCAAATATTATAAGTCTGTACTTAACGTCCCTCAAAATACCCCAAACTATGCAATACGTCTAGAAACGGGTAATCCACATCTAGCGTTGTGTGTACTAAAGATGACCCTAAATTGGCTTGAGAGAATTCTGGAGATGGAAAATGATCGGTATCCGAGGATCTGTTTCGAAAAGTTAAAATTTCTTTCTCTTAGAAATCCAAACAAAATTAAATTTAACTGGGCCCTTCAGGTTAGGAATCTATTTATTGATATTGACGAGGAAGAAACCTGGAATAATTTGACTCTAAGCACTCTTCGGGAAAATAAGAAAGAAATTTTATTGAAATATAAACGTTTTTTGTTTGAAAGAGACATTCAGAAGTTCCAGACTTCTTCATCTCTCAGACTATATCCTTGGTTACCATTATATAATGGTCCACAACCATATCTTCGCTCAAGGATTAGTCTCTATTTTATTAAGGTTGTAGCTCAGATTAGATTGTTAAATGAATTTAATTCAAGAATTATAATAAAAGGTAAATGTTATAAAATTTCTCCCGACGAAAGATGTAAATGCAAGGAACAAAGGCCAGTTAGCGATCTTTATCATATGTTTGTTGAATGCAACTCTCTTCAGGAATTTAGAAAACAATATATTTCAAACTCCAGAGATACAAATATAGTTAGGGAGACATGGCTCAAACTAATTAATGTAAGCGATCCGTCGGCTAACAGAAGAATTGTCAACTTTATTACTGATGTTTTTAATCACATTTTTTAGGTTTTTCGAGGTACATGTTTCTTTTCTGTGTGAAATTTATATTTTAAATGTTCAACTATAATTTTAGGCTTATAATTGTATTGTAAATGTAGTGGAAAAATGAGAAAAGTTGTGTATTTAAATTGGACAATAGGTTGAACTTCTTTGTATGGATTTGTAAAATCCCAAACAAATAAATAAATGAAATATTAATTTAAACTGATTTAGAACATGTCAATAACCTCTTTTCGATAAAATCGAAATTAAAGATTGTAATGAGAATATCTTTGGTTCTTCTAGAAAGTTATTCAGATTAAAATTGTTTTAAATCTAGTGCACCTTTAAAATGCACTGAAAAAGTGTTCTCTTTTCTAAAATTGTGTTTTTAATTAATAAAACGGATTGTGAATAATTTTAGGAAATATCAAAATTTTCATTTCTAAAATACGAAATTAAAAATTGTAATGTGAATTTCTGTGGTTCTTCTGGAATGTTTTTTACATGAGAGTTGTCTTGAGTCTAGTACACCCTTAAAATAAAAAATTAAAAGGTTTTGAATTTTTCTGCCCCTCCATTTTGAATCAGAAACAATTTTTGCAACGGACCGACAAAGTGATTCGTTTTCATGCGGTCGTCCACATATATCTAAATTCATATTAATTTTACAAAGCGATTTTGGAGGGACTCATGTGAGTCTTTTTTGTCCTGTCGGAAGGACGTTGAACCCTATAGTTAACTCTCTAATAAGGTTTGACTTTAATAGAATCCCACGAGGAGCTGAAATTTAATTCCCTTTTTATAAAGTGTATATGTGTGCATATCTTTCACCGCAGGAAAGAATCAAAAATTTTCTGTGAATGCACATTGGTTTTAGACTCTTATATGATGGCAAATTACTGTCGTGTATTATAATTACAATATATAGTATGCATAATATTATTATTATTACTGTACGGGCATATTTTTTTCAAGAGATGAGAAATGTTTCTGTCATGACGTAACATTAGAAAATTCGTCATAAAATTACATGCAGCAATTAATCTTCACCGAGAAGAGAAAAGACGATGTTCCACGCACGAAAGGGAACTTACCTTTATAAATTAATGAGAGTAATTATAAATTATAGTGATTGAAATTTTCCTTTCTTATATATGAGAATTTCTATTCTATTCCCATTTTGCCTTACGTAATGTTATTCGCATTTAGACACTACGAATTATAGCGACTATTAATTAAAAAACTAATTTATCAAAATCGATTAGCAATTAATATAATTATTAATTAGGAGAGGTGGGAGCGAAGCGACGAAGTAAACATTTCTCGAGAACAATAACATTCGATTTTTAAAAAAATATGTTATTAATTGCATCTTTTTAACTTTCTTAATTGAACAACATAATAAAAACGTTTTAAAAACGTTCCTGATGTTCTTTGTCTACAGGAAACGTTTGACAATAAATAATGTGTTTTTGACAGCTGGGTATCACGTTTTTCGTGATAGCATTCTTGAAGGGGATCTACACTGAAAAAAAGTTCTGGGTAGGGTATATTGAACATGATATTCTAGTCAAAAAACCAGAATTCTGGTTATATAAACTACTCTCTAAATCTGAATATGCGATACGCTGGATAGTATAACCACGAATAAAATTTTGATGGCCATTTTAGTTGGCCTTTGTCACGCACAAATAAACTTAGAAGATTTTTTTTATTTTTAATTAAATTATATTAAGTTTCTGTAAGAAAGTAATTCAAGAAAAAAAATTTGTTAAGTGTATTTGTGTATTTCAAAGGCTAACTAAAATAGCCATCAAAATTATATGCGTGGTTATACTATCCAATATTCCGCGGAATCATGATTTTCTTAAATATACTGAAAATTCACAAAACAAGTTAAATTTTAAGAAAACCGATTTACAAGAATATGATTTATGGTTATCCAGGCAATCCATAAATATTTTCAACCTAAACTGTCAAAAACAAAGAATCAGCATATTTAACATAAACAGACAATATTAAAATAATTTCAAAGTATCCATCTATCCATAACATTACCCAAGGTTATCCCGGTATGATCCACAGTAGTAAAGGGATAGAAATCCTATCTCTTTGAATATTTTTTTATCTCTAAGATCGAAAGAGATCAAGTTTCTCTATTTTAGTCTATCTCCACTTTATCACTTCAATCACTTTTTATCTCTCCTTCTGTATAAATCTTTTTCAGTAACATCTATTTTATCTCTTTTGATGCTTTCAATATCCACACCTACCTCTTTCTATCTCAAATTCCACCTAAGAATATACTTATCATTTTTAATAATCTTGTTTCTATCCCAGACTATCTCTTTTTTATTCCCCTTAATTTCTTTCTATCTTCCCTTTTTATTCAATCTCTTTTAATAACCCTTACTTTATCGCCTTTTATCTTCTTACTATTCTCTTCTTTTCCTTTCCATCCCTATTTAATTCCATCCCCATTTTTATTACAACTATCGTCTTTTATCTTCTTTTCTTCTCAATCTTTTTCAATAACAATTTTCTTATTATCGTCTTCAATACTTTTTCTATCTACTTTCTTCCCTTTCTGTCGCTCCTTTAATCTATTTAATCTTTAAACTTTAATCCAAGAACACACTGATCCCTGCTTATGACCTTCCTTTATCCCAGGCTTTTCCTTTTTTAATCCTTTCAATCTCTTTTTATCTCATATTTTAATCCTTTCAATCTCTTCTAATAACACTTATTTCATTTCTACTATTAACTTCATTCTCTTTCTATCATCATTTGAATCTTAGTATTTACATTTTTCCTTATATTTATAAATAATATTTGTTTTATACCGTTCTATTCTTTTTATCCTTGTACTTCTCTCTTTTTATCCACATTTTAATCTTAGTACAATGAATCACAATTTACACATTGGGTTTAATTTTAGTCTATCCCCTCTTGATTCTATTCAATCTCTTTCAATCGCCTACTTTTGCTCAATCTCGTTTAATAACCTTTACTTTATCTCTATATTAATTCTTTTACTATTAATTTTCTTTTCTTTTTATCTTAACTTTATTCTAATGCCATACTTTTTTTATCCTCTCGATTCTATATCAGTCTATTTCTTTTTAATTCGATTGAAAAAAGGCCTTTTCCTCTTTTATCTCAATAATATTGTTATTTATTATGCTCCTTTTAGCCCTTATACTATTCTCTTCTTTTGCTTTCTAATCCCAATTAGATATCAGTACATACAATACTTATCACTTTTATTCCTTTAACTCAATTGCAATTAGTTGCAATAGACTGCAGTCTATTTCCTTCCTGTACATTGAATTAGCTACGTGACGATTTCATGATAAATAAAGACAAATTAAAACTTTAAAAATGAGATCAACTGAGAGATAAAGAGTTATAGAGTAAGAGATAAAAAGAGATCAATACAGTCCCAAAAGTAAAAAGGTAGCATCTTCCAAGCTAGCATGGCTGAGTGACATGTGACTTGCGTCCTTAAGGTTCATGGTTCGAGCCCTCATGCGTGCTAGATTTTTCAAATTTGGTTTTAAGTGTTTTTGTGTATAATGCTAGTTAATAATGTGAAATGAAATATATATATATATATATATATATAAACAATAAATAATAATTTCATAACAAATAAATAAATAACTTGATTTGTTAAAAAAAGATTATAAATAGAAGTACGAAAACTCTAAAAAGATTTTTTTTTGAAATAATAAATTCAATTGAAATTGTAATATTTCATAAAGTCTTTAATATTGTTAATAATATTGGTTAATTAATTCTTTATATAATAAAAAGGATAAAAATTTGCAGCAAAGAGAAATAAAAAGTGATAAAACACAGAAAAACCGGACTCAAAATGAGTCGCATATGAGACTCATTTTGAACTGCATAAAAATGATACCCCTTCGACTCATTTTGAGTTTCTAGGGAAAAGACTCAAAATGAGTCTTAAGGGGTAATATTTTTTCTTTTCGATAAAATTACAATCACATTTGAAAAGCTAAGAATAATTTATAAAAATATGAATTAAAATAATTGTTTATAACTAATAAACACGTTGCACTTGTCAAAACATTAATACTTGCAGTCGATTTATTGTTTTTATGAGAAATGGAAACATTTTTTAGGTTAGACATTTGTCAATTGACAGACAGGGATGGGCAACCATGGAACACGAAACATGCGAAACACAAAAGAAAGTAACTAGAATATTGTTATTTTACTCATTTTGAGTCACTTGAAGTTGCCGATTACTCATTTCGAGTCACTTGAAGTTGTCGATTACTCATTTCGAGTCACTTGAAGTTGTCGATTACTCATTTCGAGACCGACTTCCAAATGAGTTGCAACAAAAATGAGTCGGGTTTTTTTCTGTGAAATACATAGTCATAGAAAGAGATAGATAGAGGATAATAGGGTATAAAAAGAGATAGAAATTTGGAGATAAAAAAGTATAATATTTTGGTTATGCAAAGTGGCTTTTTCAAAGGGATAGAAAAAACATTATCTCTTTCTAACCCTAAAACATTATCTCCGGTCAATTTTTTAGTAAATTTCAAAGGTAAGTTAACATAGCCTGACAAAGACAAAGCACTAGCTTATGAACCACTGTTATCCAAGTATCTCGCCATTATTTTGGACAGTTCCAAAGTAAGTGAACCTACCCTGACCAAGACGATGCACCAGTTAATAAACTACAGATATCAAGTTATACGGTCATTTTTTAAATCAATTTCAAAGGTAAGTTAACACAACATGTCATAAACGATAAGTACTTGGATAACAGTGGTTGATAAGCTGGTGCTTTGTCTTTGTCAGGCTCTGTGAACTTACCTTTGAAATTTATAAAAAAAACTGACCGGATACCTGGACAATAGTAGATGATTAGCTGGATGCATCCTCTTTGACATATTATGCTGACTTACTTTTGAAATTGATCAAAATTGACAGGATTCATGGATATCAGTTGATAATTATCTAATGCATCATATTTGACAGGTTATGTTGACTTATCTTATAAATTGTTTAAAATATTAACATGATACCTGGATAACCGCGGGTGTTATGTAGATTCATTGTTTTTGCCAGGTTAGGTTAGGTAATGTTATGGATAGATGGATACTTTGAAATTATTTTAATATTGTCTGTATATGTTAAATATGCTGATTCTTTGTTTTTGACAGTTTAGGTTGAAAATATTTATGAATTGCCTGGATAACCATAAATCATATTCTTGTAAATCGGTTTTCTTAAAATTTAACTGGTTTTGTGAATTTTCAGTATATTTAAGAAAATCATGATTCCGCGGAATATTGGCAGATTTACTCCGTGGAATCTCCGCGGAGTTTACCGGTAATCTTTTCACGTGGGAATACAGTCCTTAAAAAACTATTGTCTGGTTGTTGATCAACAGTTGTGAAACCTATTAGTAGTTTAAATGGATATAGCTGTAACTGTAAACAAATGTTTTACTTCGTCTTTTATCCAACATAACCAACTTCCAATTTCGCTTTTTTATTCAATTAAACGAATGTTTTACTTTGTCTTTTATCTAAGGAACCATTTTTCCTCTTTGACTTTTATACTATTTGACCAATTTCTATTTTTGTCTTTTATTCCATATATCTCATTTTCAATTTGTCCTCTTATCCAATCCCGTGAGGAAATTGCCCGACTTCGCCTTATTTGAAGAAGGGCACTGATGAGGATTTAGTGAGGCCAACCACACCAGTAATATCTAGATAGGTGATAATAGGGCACTGACTAGAATGCCTTCTTTTTCTAAATAGGAAAATCTAGCTGGATATATTTGTGCCCCTATTAAATATTTCAATCAGGCTCTGACTAGAATGCCCTTATTGTCTAAACAGAGAAATCTATGTGGTATCTATTTATGCCCCTATTTGGTATTGGAATTAATGTTCAATTTCATTGACAAATGACAATTTCTAAATAATAAGCAATGAAATTAATCAGAAAAATAGTTCTAAACGCATATTATAATACTATTTAAATATTAAAACTATTTTGAGCAAAAATGTTTGCTATTTAAAAATTTAAAAATAATGCACTTTTTCTCACAAGCGGTATGGAAATGTTTTGCTTAGTATATAAGGACGATGAGAAAGTAGATTCATAGCGTGCGAGTTAGTGTTAGGTATGCGTTAGCATTAGTGTTAAGTTAGTGATAGGTTGATTGGTCGAAACAGTCCCGTGCAGAAATTACCCTACTAGGGCCGTAGTATGGGATGAAACGCCGCGCCTGATCAGGGCCAGATCAGGGCGACAAGAAAGTGTGGATTTCCTGATCAGGGCCACATCGGGCGCGGCGTTTCATTCCCTAATAGGTCGGCCCTATAAGGCCCTGATCAGGTCCCCAGCGAAATTTCTACACGGGGTGTTGTTTACATGTGTGTTTGTTCAGTGACTTGTTCAGTATTACTGTCGCAATATTACGCTTGTCCTAAATATTTGCTTTAGGTATTTAGAAAAACTAATGAGGCGCTAAAGAGGCCCTCTAGTTAAATCCCCACATTATGCTTTTCTATTCAGGCAGTGACAAGGCAATCTAGTTAGAACCTATCTATATTTCCCCATTATCACCTGATATTTTAAGCGTGACGAAATTAGAAGGGTCCTGGCTAATTTTCCTAGTTTGCGCCTCACTAAACAAAAGGGCGTCTATTCAGGGCCTTACTAAGTCATACTTTCAATTTCTACACGGGATATATCGTACCCCGTGTAGAAATTTTCCGACTTCGCCTTATTAAAAAAGAGGCGCTAATAAGAAATTACTAAGGCTAACCACACTAGAAATTTCTAGATAGGTAATAACCGGGCTCTGACTGGAATGCCTTCTTTTTCAGATAAGGAAATCTAACTGGATCTACTTATGTCCCTATTAAATATTTCAATAAGGCCCTGACTAGAATGCCTATATTTGAATTCACACATTCTGATATTCTACTCAGGCATTGCCAAGGCGATCTAGTTAGAGCCTCTTTATTTTTCCATATCATCACCTGATATTCCAAGCGTGACGAAATTAGACAGGTCCTAACGAATTTTCCTAGTTTGCGCCTCACTTGCGAAAGGGCATCTATTCAGGTAAATATTGAAGCCTATTTTCAATTTGTACACGGGACACAGTACAATGTACATGTAAATTTTTATTAAATACCCGTGTAGAAATTTCGCTATGACCTAGATCAGGGACAGATCGGGCCTTCACTATTAGGGAATGAAGCACACGGCCCGATATGGCCCTGATCAGGAAATCCACATTTGAGTGTCGCCCCTATCTGGCCCAGGTCGGGCCGTGTGTTTTATCCCTAATACGGCCGTAGTAGGGCAATTTCTACACGGGTAATGAATAACCCAATAATATCATAAAATATATTAATTACCTGTGAGTAAATGACATATCAGATATTATGTAAGGTAAAGTGCGGATAGATGCCCCTCCCGGATAGATGTCCCCTTTCTCAGATCTCCAATATGGAAGAAACTATATTTATGTATTATTGGTTCTTTTTATACCTATTGGTCATAACAATTTCTCTGTAAAGTGCCAGCCCGCTAGCACCTCGGGGTTATTAGTTACAATAATGTGAAAGTTTCAGATTGCTAAAAGAGTGCAAAAATTTTCAAAGAAACTGGACAAAATTTCTTATTACGAGAATCAAGGATTTTTAACACGTAAGAAAATATTTGCAATTATTTTCTTGTCTCAAATTAACCAGAGAAACATATTAGATCCGCGTTTTACATTTTTTATACATCCCGTATAGAAATTTCCCTACTACGGCCATATTAGGGAATGAAACACACGGCCCGACCTGAGCCAGATAGGGGCGACACTTAAATGTGGATTTCCTGATCAGGGCTATATCGGGCCGTGTGTTTCATTCCCTAATAGGGAAGGCCTGATCTGTCCCTAATCAGGGCCATAGAGAAATTTCTACACGGGATATTTACTGATTTTACACAATTTATTGCTAGTGCTGTCTGTTAGCGTATAGCAGCGCTAGTACTGACAGTGCTAGCGCAGTACTCCGCCAGTTGTAAATTTCCCAAAGGGTATTTATGAGTCAAAATTATAAATTTTGAAATTATCTTTACTTCCCGGTCTTGATAAAAAAAGATAAAATAAGAATTGTGAAATAGAAAAGTGATAGAAACGTATTGTTGAATTGTACTTGATATACATTTCACTCAAGTTCTATATATATATACATACTGTTAACCGTTATTTATCTCTATGACTTGACTATTTGGAGAAGCGAAGCTTAATCCTGGGATGCTATCTGATTTATAGAGACTGTGCGGAATTTGTAGACCGAGATCCATACGATTCATAACGGCGATCGTAATTCTAACAGAATGTCACTGCAGGAGATCTGGTCACGGTCTCTCTCTCTCGCTCTCTCTCTCTCTTTCTCTCTCTATACATATATAACAGTGTGAAATCAATGACAGCCGATAAACCGTTACAGAGCGCTTAATTTGCTCTCGCCAGTTGCAAAAAAGATATTCGCGAAAAATAAATTTCTAAAATTAGCCTGTAAAAACTATATAACTATCCATTCGCCCATTCAATTATCATAGCAATTTATTCGTTTTTGATAAGGGGAAAAAATGTTATTCATTAAAAAATTATCGCATTGTAGTCTCAGAATTAATTTATTATAAATTAAATACTATTGATACTGTACTAAGATTACCAATACTACTTAATTTAATAAGTCGGTTTTTAAATTATTATTAGTAGTGAAAGTCAATTTCTGTCAGACAAAAGAATTTTTTATTTTAATGAAAGTCTGTTTTAAATGTTATCAAAAGTATTGTCAATTTCTTTTTCGTTTCAAATCACTCTACAAGTCACAATTATTTACCAAAATGAGTTCTTTTATATGCTAAATCTTCGTAGAAAAATTCTCTATTGATCTCTCGAGCTCGGTTATTGAATTTTTGTTTTAAAACATTTTTTAAATAACAATAAGTATGAAAAAATTATAAAATTGTAAAAAATAATTTTTTTATGTTCATTAATTAGGAAAATTAATCCAAAAACCTATTAAAATAATGTTTGAGTGTTTCTGAGGAAAAAAAAAGTATAACAATTTATTAAATTGTTTAAACAATTAATTGTTGTCATTTTTTAATAAACTGTACTTAGAGCTAAAAATTTCTGTTTTTTTCTCAATTGTGCAATTTTTTATAACTTAAACACTTAAGTATAATAGAAACACTAAAAATTTTAATTTAATTTATTTTAAATTAGTATTAATTTAAACATTAAATTAACACTTATTTTAATTTTAAAATTTTAATTTAAACAATGTTTAAACAATTTATAATTTTTATTTTTTATCATCTGTATATAGGTTTTACTCGTGAAAATAATATATACTAGTACTATTTTTGTTAATTTTAATTTAATTTTAATTCTTTGTTTTATACTTTCTTATGTGTGAAAAATTAAAATTGTATTTAAAACAGCGCTCCTTTTATGTTTAACTTCTATTCGTGGCCGCTAGATTAGGTCTTCTTATTTATTTATATGGTAAGGTAAAAGCACCAGTACGTGGACATTTCAAAAAATGGAACCAGTAGATGGACAGTAACAAGAAGAATTAAAACTGCTATCCACGAAGTAATAATAAGGAGACTTAACTTGCTGTGAGGAGTGTCCCCACTTTAGGGAACATGATGACGAAAAACTTAGAGCGTATCAGAGGTGGCGTTCCTTGCGGGGAAAAATAAAAGTACAAATTTTCATATTTCGCCGACCAACAACAAAATAATGATAAGTTTAAAGTTTATTTGAATTTATTTTTTTATTTCTCGAAAAATGTTATTATTTAAAATTTTTGTCAAAATTCGTCGAAAATAATTGAGGTATTTAAAAAATTGTTCATAACATTCACATAAAATAACATTCTTGATGAGAGTCAATAAATTATTATAAATATATGAAGATTAATAAAAAATTTTTAAACTTACTTTTCCGTTTTTTTTTATATACACGTTAAATCCACAATGTTTACAATTATGATTTTTAACCAAGTCCGAAAAAAATATACACAATATACTTAAATAATAAAACTTATAAATGAGCGATTCCATGTCAAGTGATCAAGGTGGAGAAAAATTTTTCTCCAATCGTAGCAAAACTTGGGGCTTTTGTAGTACTCATATAGATAGTAATTTTTCGTGAAAATATTTTTTTACCTAGCCCAATATTTTCCGAGGAGGAGGGGGTTAAATTTTTGTGTTTTTCAGTACAATGTTTATTTTAATAATTTTTTACTCTTAAACAATTAAACATAGAAATTCGACAAAGTAGGGGAGACTGGGGCGAAAAGTTAAATTTTGCAAAAATGATTTTTTTTGCAATATAATCCGCATAGATGCAAATATTTGTATATCAATATTGTAGGGCAACTTGTCCTCTACAACTTTTAATAAAAAAGTTCCTGATATTTTCGCATAAAATACATGTTTTGTCCCAACTTTTAGGCATACTGTGAAACACGCAGGCAACTATATAACCAAGTACAGCATAAAGTGTTACAAAAAGTAAATCAATTTGTGATCAATGATCTAATGATCTTTATATTACTTATTGAAAACTATTTTAACCCATTAACGCTCAAATGACCAAAATTTTTACTTGGATTTCAATACACGATTTGAATTATTTATAGACAATAAATTTCAGCAGCAATGAGATATAAGGGGTTTTGAGGTCTCTTTCAGAATCTCTTTTTCAGATTCTGGGGTCAAAATAGCGATTAATTAACGCAAAATCCAATATGGCGGCTTTTTTGAAAAAAACCCAAAAAATAAGTACATTTTTTAAAATATTTTTTATCAGATCGTCGCTTGGGGGCAGCGACATGCCGACTCAGCTAAACGGTGAAAAAGATGCCGTTTCAAAAAGAAAAGTGAAAAACATGCCATTTCGCGAAAGCGCTGAAAAACATACCTTCTTCAAACGAACTTTATAATTTTTATAATTATAATATTATAATAATTTATAATTATTAATATTATTATATTAATTATTTATTTCTTTAATATTATATTTAATATTAACGGTTGAAAAGGCATGTTCTTCACCGTTTGTTTGAAGAAGGTATGTTTCTCAGCGATTTCGCGAAATGGCATGTTTTTCACTTTTCTTTTTGAAACGGCATCTTTTTCACCGTTTACCTGAGTCAGCATGTTGTTGCCCCCAAGCGACGAGATATAACAATTTTTATTAAACCTTTCTTAAGTATTCTTAAGTATACTCGGGGGTTTTCGGGGTCGCTGATGACGATTCCGATGTCAGTTTTAATCTAATTAAAAAATATATTAATTAATATAAAATGACTAACTAAAAAATTTAATAGTTTACAATATTAAATAATATACAAATACAAAAATTATATGCAAATAAATATTATGTGAATTTTCCTTCTATATCTAACTATTGGTCCATCGTGTCCAAACACTGGACCCTCTTTTCTTAGAAATGAGTATTTCTAAAAAAAAAAAGTCAATTGGCGGATGTTTTGATAAATTTTGACCAAAAAACTAGTTCAGTCTTATTAGATCATTTGAAAAGTCATTATGAAATTGAGACGCAAGTGCATCAGTCAGTTAAATTAAAATTGAATCAACACTTTTGAAAAAATGGAAAAATTCTTTTCATGGAAGAATAAAAAATTCATTAAGAATTCGAAAAAAATAGAAATTTCTAGTTTTAATTACAATGAATTGAAAAATTAATAAACCAAATTGTTTAAACAATGTCCAAATAATTAATATTTTGTTTCTCTCTTATATGTATTTAAATATTTCTGTAACACAACGTTGCACAGTACACAAAAAATAGAAATTCCTATTCTAAGTACAATTTATGAAAAAATGACAACAATACATTGTTTCAACAATGTTTAATTAAGTAATTTTTATTATTAGTAGATGTTTTACTCATAACAAATTGCACAATTGACATAAACTAGAAATTTCTAGCTATTAAAGTACAATTTATTTAAAAATCACAACAATTAATTGTTTAAACAATTTAATAAATTGAAGGCTTGGCTGCAATAAGGAGACGTACGCTCTCTCCACGTATATTCAAACCAGTCAAGCTTCCAAAATTTCGAAAAAAATGAAATTCAAATTTTTAAGTTTTAAAAAGTTCTACCTTATATGAAATAAGAAGGCGCATCTTTTTTGCCTTACAAATTTTTTTCTAAAACAAATATTTTTCATAATAAACTTGAAAAACTGAAAAATTTTGCTAATAAAAAATCACACTCAGAAAAAAATTCGTTCGAAACAACCAAATTTTGGTTGAATCAACCAAATAAATACATTGCTATACAGTCAACCAAACGTTTGTTTGATTCAACCAAAAAATTTCTTCCAATACGTTTATTTGTATTAACCGAATGGTTATTACACTTAACCAAACATTAATTTTATTTCATATAACCAAAAAATTTGTTTATTTTAAAAGAAAAGATTTGTTTTATTCAAATAAATAGTTTTAGTTAACGTATTTGGTTCATTTAAATAAATGTTTTTGTTTACTTAATTTTGTTATTTATTTTCCTGTAATAATGTTTGAATTTCCAAATTCAATATTTTCTAGTACATATTATTCGTTGATTTATAATTTATTATATAGTTATTAATATTTTAAAATTATATGTATAGGGGAGACCGGGGCTAAACCGGACGGATTTGGTCTTTGACCAAAAAACTCATACAAAAACATACTTTTTGCTAAAGTGTAATATACCGTTTTGAAGCTTGTACTTTCACCTACAAATCGCACTTGTTCGATTTAAAAAAAGTACCTCAAAAACGAAAATCCGAAAATTGGTGGGGCTAAACCGGACACCCCATGGGGCTAAATCGGACACGGCCAATTAATTGAAGAATGAGATACAAATTTTCTTTTTTTTTGGTAAAAAAGTCAAATCAATTCTTCTTTTATTTATTTGTAGATAGTTCTATACAAAGAATATAATATAATATGTAAAATCGGTAATAATTATAAAATAAAATAAATTACAGTTTTCAGGCTTGTCTGTTTGTAGCAACTCGCTTGCGAATTCGAGTTTTAAAATAAATTATTTATTTATTTATTTATAAAGTGGTTCTAAGCAAAGAATATAATATAAAATAGATAATTAATATAAAATAAATTAAAGAATTCAAAGATTTGGTTGTTTTTAATCACGATGTCCGATTCAGCCCCACACCGTCATCTAATAATTAACCTGCAATATATTTTTTCTTCTTAATGTTTTCCATTAAACTTTTTTTCTACTAAATTCAGTACACCTTGAGCTAAAAGAAAAATGGCCGTGTGATATTTGCACTTTAATTTTAACGTTAAAAACCCAAAAAAATGAAGAAAAATTTTTTTTACTTTTACCTCAAGAAATGACATTTTCACATATTAACGGCAACTATTATTACAAGAAAAATGACACGTCCCTAAAACCTCATGCAGCATATGCATCACGAAATTGCGCGTTCATAGGTTCACGGTCTCGGAAATATTTGACTTGTCTGGTTTAGACCCATGTCCGGTTTAACCCCGGTCTCCCCTACAATAAATCATAAATTAACCAATAATATGTATGCTAGAAAATATTAAATTAGGAAATTCAAACATTATTAGAGGAAAATAAGTAACAATTAAATAAAATATTATATAATTGTATCTTCATGTACACAAAATTACTTAATAATAAAAAAAATTTTAAATATTACATTAAACATATTATACATGATTTTGATACTTGCACTCTGAAAAAAGTTTATTCAAAACAACCAACTGAAAACTTCACAAAAACTTATTAGATATTTTCTTCTCACTAGTACAAATTACATATACACTAAGTCTTACAATGAACACATTGCAATTATTTAACCGACACTTATAATTTTGTTTCTTCGATTTACCGATTTAATTAATAAATTTTACGCGAACGCGGACTGTATAGACAAGTGAGATCGCCATTTTTAAATTCACACATGTACTTTTTGAGACAAGCAAATATTTTTGTTTGACTCCAATAAAATGATTTGGTTGAATCAAACAAATTTGTGTGTTGTGTCAAACAAATTGCATTCAACTAAATAATATTCTCTATTCAAAACACTAATTTTTTTAAATGAAACAAACACCTTCAAATGAAAAATTTCTTTCGGATAACCAAACAAATTTGACGTATTTATTAGAATGAACCAAATTTTTATTTAAATCAACGAAATTGTTTTATCGTAACAAATAAAATAGGTTAACTAAACAATTTGGTTAAGTGAAATAAACTTTTTCTCGCATTCAATTTTAAAACATAAATCATCATATCTTGGGCAAATGTTGATGAATTTAATTCAAAAAAAATTGTGTACACTCGTTTGGGTCAATAGAAGACGATGACATAATAAAAATTTCAAAAAATGAAAATTTGTTTAAACATTTTTAATTGTAAACAGAGCTTTGTCACCAAAGACGTTTTCTTAACTTTGACAACAAAAAGTCTGCGAGGAATTTTAGGTTTGAACAAACTGCCAGTGAGACATTTGTTGATTATTATATAACAAAGTTTTCTGTAAATTTTCAAAGAGATTCCTTATTTATTTACAGAAATATAAGAGCGTATTAACAAATACGGTGACGCCGTCAGCTACAGCCACTATGCGTATAGATACTCAGCATAACAGCTGATAATAAAGGATTTTTCTTTACAGAACATATAATTATTATTAATTATTATTTTATTATTATTATTATTAATTATTAATTTGACAAACAGTTCCCGCAACCCTCAAAATTTAGGTCAATTTTGAGGGCAGTTTCGACCTAAACGTCAAAATTTTATAAACAATTTCCGCTACCCTCAAAATTTATGTCAATTTTAGGGCAGTTTGGACCTACGGGTAAAAAGAGACCCACAAGCGTCTCTTACATTACGTCGAAATCTACATGAAATTTTACATTCTTCTTTTACCTACATGTTATAAATGACCAAATAATGGCCCTTAATTTATGTCAAAATTTATGTCAGATTTGATTTATTGTTAAAGCTGCAGGCTTTTCGTAATAATGCCTTTGATGATACTGCAAAATCTATGCCAAATTTAACCAATTTTTTTACGTTTAGGCATAAAGAAGTATCTATAAGGGCACCATAAGGTCATAATCATGTCCGTAAAGTAAAATTATTTTTAAGTGCTTTCTTTTAGTATTGCCTGATATAATTTACTAACTTATTACCATGCATTCATATTAAGAGAACATGATTTAAAAATAAAAATTAAAATAAATATAAGAAGTAGTTAGGGGGTTGGCGCGCGAAGCGCATAGGGGGGCGGAGCCCCCCTAGTTTTTTTATAAGAAAATGTTTTCAATATAGGAACATTGAAATGATAATTCGGCATTTGTTGATTTATTCAAAATTTTATTTTCACAAATAATTTTTGTTATTGTGTCTTTATATGTAAATTAAGTGTATAAATGTCTGTGTATGAAACGTTTACAAATTTTCGCATTGTTTTATTTGTGATTGAGTTGTAAGCAGTTGAAAAAAAACTGCCCTCAAAATTGACCTAAATTTTGAGGGTTGCGGGAATTATTTGTCAAATTAATAATTAATAATAATAAAATAATAATTAATAATAATTATATGTTCTGTAAAGAAAAATCCTTTATTATCAGCTGTTATGCTGAGTATCTATACGCATAGTGGCTGTAGCTGACGGCGTCACCGTATTTGTTAATACGCTCTTATATTTCTGTAAATAAATAAGGAATCTCTTTGAAAATTTACAGAAAACTTTGTTATATGATAATCAACAAATGTCTCACTGGCAGTTTGTTCAAACTTAAACTTCCTCGCAGACTTTTTGTTGTCAAAGTTAAGAAAACGTCTTTGGTGACAAAGCGCTGTTTACAATTAAAAATGTTTAAACAAATTTTCATTTTTTAAAATTTTTACTATGTCATCGTCTTCTATGGACGCAAACGAGTGTACACAATTTTTTTTAAAATTAAATTCATCAACATTTGCCCAAGATATGATGATTTATGTTTTAAAATTGAATGATTTTTTATTAGCAAAATTTTTTAGTTTTTCAAGTTTATTATGAAAAATATTTGTTTTAGAAAAAAATTTGTAAGGAAAAAAAGATGCGCCTTCTTATTTTCTATAAGGTAGAACTTTTTAAAACTGAAAAATTTGAATTTCATTTTTTTCGAAATTTTGGAAGCTTGACTGACTTGAATATACGTGGAGAGAGCGTACGTCCCCTTATTGCAGCCAAGCCTTCAATTGTTATACTTCTTTAATTCTTCAAAAGCACTCAAACATTTTAATAGGTTTTTGGAATAATTTTGTTAATTAATGAACATAAAAAAATTATTTTTTACAATTTTATATTTTTTTTCATACTTATTGTTATTAAAAAAATGTTTTAAAACAAAAATTCAATAACCGGGCTCGAGAGATCAATAGAGAATTTATCTACGAAGATTTAGCATATAAAAGAATTTTTGGTAAAAAATTGTGACCTGTGGAGTGATTTGAAACGAAAAAGTTCATTTTCGCCACCGTGCGATCCTGTCAAAGAATAGTATATTTCGATACAAGGTGCCAAATGGGCATACGCTCACGCGGCACCGTGTATCGAACAATATTTTTCTTTATAAGTGCAGGCATAACCTCGTTTAGTAAGCACTTGCAGTAGTTCAAACTGTCCGATCGCCTTACAGTGCGAACAAACGCTGCGCTCACCGCTACACTGTGAGCAAAATGTTTTGCGCATCGGTTGGTCGGACTGTAGGGAATCAGCCATTTTGGAGTGCTGCCAGTGGTTGCCAAACGAGGGTTTTGCATGTACGTATAAAGAAAAAGGCGTTTTTATGACATCGATCCAACCCAGACGGGATAAACACGAATATTTTGTATCTTGTTTTCTATATTATAGAATGTGTGTGTGTGTGTGTTTATTTTAAACATGACTTGAGTCCTAAATTGTCAAACTGAATTTCTGTACCCTGTTAAAAATTTAACCGAGGTGAGTTGTAACAAAGCCGATTTCTCGAAAACTATGATCTTTTAAAAATTTTGAAAAGCGTAAATTTATTACATTTTTGATTCACTATTTGATGCAAATTTACTTGACCACCTGAGAAAAGTTTTGGAGATGTATTTAATATGTGTGCGAAAAAATTGCTAAAAGTAAGTTTTTGGCCAAAATTTTGATACTTTATTATTCGACACATATTATATTTTTGTTATTCTAATATTTACCATAATAACTGTTGGATATCCTAGTTTTATGAAATGGTTTTGTTTTTTTGTGTCAGTCTCGAAATTTAAAATAAAAAATAATTATTCGAAGCGATGCACAGTTTTTCGCACCTAGGCGAGTTGTAACAGGCTGTTTCAACTCACCTAGGTTTACGCAAATTTGAGCTTAATCGAATAGAGACTGTTTTGACTTTTGCTAAAGTATATTGTTTTATATTATGGTTTTAAAAGTATTTAGAATTTTACAAATTTTCGTGTAAATCACTTTCATATTTTCCAAAGGAAAAAAAAATATTATTAAAAACATTTTTCGAGTTGCTCTTTCACATACAAAAGTCAAAATAATTTCTACTTATAGGTTTTTTTGTTATTATTGAGCTTGTTGCTCATTTTTAATTTAGTTTTTGGTTTAATTTGATTTATATTGATCTCATAAATTTCCTTACTCTAATTTACTCCTTAATTATTTAAAAATTCGCAGAAAAATTTTTATTATTCTTAAATTTCTATAAAATATGTTATATAATATTATTTTTAGCTATTATACAGCTCAAATTGTTATTATAGATCATAATTAAATACCAAAGATTGATTTAAAATATCTAATTAGTGTTAAAGAAAGCGAAATATGTGATAACCTAATTCTAAAAATAATTAAGGTATTAAAACGATTGTTTTATTCTTTTCTATTAATAAGATGTCTTTACTAACTAATTAAATTTACTTTACTAACTAAACTAAGCATTAAAAATTAATTTTTTTCATTAAAATCACAAAATTTGCAACTGTTACAACTAACGTCGACATGTGTTACAACTCACCTTGGTACTAGGTGAGTTGTAACACCGGGAACTGTTTTCGATTTTGCAATTTTTTCGTAAAACCTTACAACTTTTTACATTTTTAATTTTTGGTTCATATACTACACAAAGCTACCTATCAAAAAATACAAATTTCATAAAAATAGGACAATTTTTGGCTGAGTTATACTGGATAATGTAAAAATCGTTTCAACTCACCTCGGTCTCCCCTAGTATAAGTCATTTTCTGTCAAACAGTCTATACTTTCCATTACATTTTCTCATGTATAGGAATGTGTGCGTTCCTTGAGATAGACGAACGTACAATTTAAAATATGAATTTTTCTCATAATTATATCAATGGAGAACATAAATTGAAATAATATCTTGCAAATGTGTAGTAAATTTGAAGATAAGCGGTAATTTGGAAAAATAAATGGCCTAAGAAACACCTACTTCAATCGATGCTTTCCGCCTCGACGTAAATGAAGACGTTTCCTATATGAACTCAATTTTATACCTTTGAAAATCGTATTTACAGTTTTTTTGATAGTATCAAATTGATACTAAAGTGGTTCAAATTAATGCCCAAAGTGTGGATCAATTTTTTATTTGATCCACATTTTTTGTATCAATTTGTTGCCATTTGATACTTTTAAGTTAACAGTGTTAAGAAAATGTGTGGTTTACTGAAATACTCAATTAAACTAAATGAATACTATCAATTCTATCGAGTGTTAACATCGCATTTACAAAAGCAATATACTTGAATCGTTTCAAATTGGCACATAGAATTTACTATCTGTTTAAAAAAATTACTTTCTACAGCTCAAGGTCAAAATATGAAATAATTTCCACCGGATATTTCTATATACATAACGGAAGAAGAAGATTCTCATTTTTATATATACTATAAAAATGAAAAGAAAAATCAAATAACAACAAATGACATATGACGTGACGATTGACCTGATTCGACGATGGGATGGAGGAGGAGAGGGGAAGGTGATGCGGTTTACCTATAACGATCGTCATTAATTCATTCTCACGTGCTTACGTACCTTTTCTCGCTTCGCAATCACAGCCTTGATCTTCTTTCTGTCATGTTTCCTTAATATATATATGCTATATACTAATTATTATGGTTCAATGCTTCTTGCGAACCGTTATAACGATGATTAATCTTTTATTATTATAAATTTACGCAATATTTTGTTTTCAGATTATTTTACAAAATTATTCGAAATTAGTGAATATTGGATCCTAAAAAAATAGGTACACAGAAATAAAACGATAATCTAATTTTAAGAAGCACTACTTAAATAGGAGCCAAGAATATTAATCTCATTGTTCCAACCCACGTAAAAAGATTACCCGTTAAACTCCGCGGAGTAACTCTGCGCGCAGAGAAAATTGGATGTTAAAAATATGAATATACTAGATATTAAGAAAAGATGGTATTTCATAAATTCTAGATGTTATGGTTTAATATCTTAAGGGCCAGTCCTATGTGAGCGTGAAAACGGAAAACGTTTAGCCAATAACAACTTCCGATTCAATGGAAATCATTCTTAAAGAAAATTCTTATTGGTTGAACGTTTTCCGTTTCCCGTTTCACGCTGACATGGGACGGCACCTTTAGATGCTAACTGGTATAATCTACAAATTTAAGGTTATGTGTGAACATGTCTTTTCCAATATCTGTGGATATTAAATTTAAACATCTAAGATGTTTATGTATTTGACTGTCACATATATTGATCGTTAATATCTAGATATTAAAGCTCAATATCCATTTCTCTCAGTGCGGAGATTCCGCGAAGTAAATCTGCCAATATTCCGCGGAATCATGATTTTCTTAAATATACTGAAAATTCACAAAACAAGTTAAATTGTAAGAAAACCGATTTACAAGAATATCATTTATGGTTATCCAGGCAATCCATAAATATTTTTAACCTAAACTGTCAAAAACGAAGAATCAGCATATTTAACATATCCTGACAATATTAAAATAATTTCAAAGTATACATCTATTCTGGCCAATTTCAAGTATAAGTTAACCTAACCTTGGAATAGAGATGCACCAGCTTATCACCCACTGTTATCTAGATAGCCGGTCATTATTTTGGACAATTTCAAGGATAAGTCAACAGAACCTGTCCTAGACGATGCAGCACCTACTAATAATACCCATATATCCAAAGATATCCTGTCGAATATTCGAACAATATCAAAGATAAGTTAACGTAACCTGGCCATAACAATGAATCTACATATCACCCGCAGCTATCCAGGTATCATGTTAATATTTTAAACAATGTTTAAGGTAAGTCAACATAAACTGTCAAATACGATACAATTGCTAATCATTTAATGCTATTCAGATATCCAGTCGAATGTTTGGACTATTTCAGAGGTAAGTCAACATAACCTATCATACACGATATATTTGCTAATCATCCAATGTTATCCAGATATTCAGTCGAATGTTTTGGACAATTTCCAAGGTACGCCAACGAAACCTGTCATATACGATACACCTGCTAATTAGCTAATGATATCCAGATATTCAGTCAAATGGTTGGACAATTTCAATATCTGGATAACATTAGATAATTAGCAGGTGTATCGTTTATGACAGCTTATGTTACTTACCCTTGAAATTGTTTGAATATTCGATAGAATATCTTTAGATATCATTGGGTTATTAGTAGATAATGTATCGTCTTGGGCAGGTTATGCTGACTTACCATTGAAATTGTACAAACATTCCACAGGATATCTTGATAATATTAGATAATCATCATTTGTATCGTTTATGACATGTTGTGTTAACTTACCTTTGAAATTGATTTAAAAAATGACCTTATTACTTGATATCTGTAGTTTATTAACTGGTGCATCGTCTTGGTCAGAGTAGGTTCACTTACTTTGGAATTGTCCAAAATAATGGCGAGATACTTGGATAACAGTGGTTCATAAGCTAGTGCTTTGTCTTTGTCAGGCTATGTTAACTTACCTTTGAAATTTACTAAAAAATTGACCAGAGATAAAGTTTTAGGGTTAGAAAGAGATAATGTTTTTTCTATCTCTCTGAAAAAGCCACTTTGCATAACCAAAATTTATACTTTTTTATCTCCAAATTTCTATCTCTTTTTGCTTCCTCGTGAGGAAGCTTTGTAGTCATTTAATTTATAAAATTTTTTAAAATCCTTTTGACAAATTTTCTTCTATATAGGACTATGTTATTTAAGACTCTGAACAATTGTCCGGATGTATGTATGTGTGTGGATCCCGATTTTTGTGAACACGATAACTCGAAGAGGTTTCAACGAATACGGCTGAAAATCGCTAGGCATATTTATTATAAAAATATTTCGAAATGGATTGATGTACATTAAAAAAACTATAAAAAATTTTTTTTTTACTTTTTTCAAAATTTTTTTTAAATTGAATATTTAAGTTAATATATAATAAAATCTTATTCTTTGCATCAAGACGAATCGATTGGTATATATAAAGTATAAATTGTATGAGAGTTTATAGAGTTAGGGTAAAGTGCGGATAGATGCCCCTCCTGGATAGATGCCCCCTTTCTCAGATCTCCAATATGGAAGAAACTATATTTATGTATTATTGGTTCTTTTTATACCTATTGGTCATAACAATTTCTCTGTAAAGTGCCAGCCCGCTAGCACCTCTGGGTTATTAGTTACAATAATGTGAAAATTTCAGATTGCTAAAAGAGTGCAAAAATTTTCAAAAAACTGGACAAAATTTCTTATTACGAGAATCAAGGATTTTTAACACGTAAGAAAATATTTGAAATTATTTTCTTGTCTCAAATTAACCAGAGAAACATATAAGATCCGCGTTTTACATTTTTTATAATAATTGTTGTAATAAATGATATTAACTTACAGCAGAGGCCCTTGTAGAAAAATTTCGTGGAGCTAGGCAGGAACCACGCTACTGTTCCATTGCACTGTAATGGCGCTACTAGCATTTCAAACACCTTTGTCGTCTCGCGCCGTCCTCGCAATCGGCTCGCAGTGCGAGATTGCAAACATAACTTCATCTGTCAAAACTTTTTCTTTCGCGAATTTAAAAATTAACCATGTTATTTGATTTGAGAAGTTAAAAAATTAATCGTCGAATATCAACGTAATGATGTTTATGCATTTATCAATTTTATTTCTATTTATTTATTCCATAATATTAACAAAAAAGAAATACGGCCAGCTGATCGGAGAAAAATTTTTTTTCACAAAAAGTGTGTTTAAATTGTTTATATATGTGTATATACAAAAATAGAATAATATATTTCTACTATAAATGTAGAACATATTTATTGGTTTATTAATTATTCAATTAATTCAAGTAATTTCAAAGTTAACAATTTACAAAAAAATTAGAATTTTTAAGGTTAGTTGTTGCAGCAGAAAAAATTTTTTAACCAAAATTTTCTTTAGCTGAATTTTTATTAAGACAAATTTGCGTCCGATCGAAATTTTACTAGCCCGAATTTTCATTTAACAAAATTGTCATTCGTTCAAAATTTTACCAACCTGAATTTTTATATAATCAAATTTTCGTCATGCAGAATATTTACCTAACCGAATTATCCTTTGATTGAATATTTATTTTTAAAAAATATAACATTCAATCGTCTTAACTATTTTTTATTGAACCGAATTTTTCTTTGGGTCAAATACGATAAGAAAAAATGCATACAATTGTGATTTTTTACGTCATAGGTATTCCTAGAAATTAGGAAATATAACAAATTCACGAATGAAATATGCTTATTATGTAATTGAGAAAAAGTCGAAGATGCATTAAAAAACAATATTTATATAGAAAATATATAATTATTTATGGAAACTTTTAACATCTAATTTTAAAAAATATAGAATAAACTACGATTTATGCGATAAAAATCAAAGAATTTAACATATTTTTCACGTTTTGACACTTTATGCCGGAGAAATTGGAGGTTATGTTTCAATCTAGCGGAATCGACTCGCTCCATGGATGGCGCTAGATGACTATAACATTTCCAGGGGTGGAGCGAGGATGGATCCAAACTTCCACTATTAATTTCTACACGGGGGGCGTCTTACCCACCCAGGTGGGATATATGGCCAAATGCAGACCGTTCGCATTTTCGTTCTGATTCATTTATTGTTTATTCCAGGTATTTGGTCCTTAGATATGTTAATGATGAATAGTAATAGTGTATAAAAATCGAATAGTCATTTAAAAATATCAATATTTATTTTATTTAGATGTAATTTTCGAATTGGGGGGCATCTATCCGCACTTTACCCTAATGACAATTAAAGCAGAAAAATTACCTTTTTTATCAAAAATTTAGTTCTTTCATCAAAATTATATTCCAGTACAATAAAATTTTACTCATTTTTTCAATATACTTATCCGTTGCATTAAAACGGATCGATTGGTATATATAATGTATATATGTGACGCTCCACGAAAGAAGGGACCTATCCCCGAAAGAACATTAGGCTCAATTTTCCGTACACAATGCATGAAAACTGAGCCTAATGTTATTTCCAGGATAGGTCCCTTCTTTCGTGGAGCGTCACATATTGTATTTGAATTTATAGAATTAAACATAATTAAAACCAAAAATTGGCACTTTTATAAGAAATATATATTTTGTTCTTAAAAATCATGTTGCCTTATAATAAAATGTTACTCTTGACTTCAAAACAAACTAAAAATCTTCATTTCATCAAGACAAATCGATTGATGTATGAAAAGAATATATTTTATTAGCATTAATAGAATTAAATAAAATGAAAAAATTCACTTTAAAACAAATTTTTTGCTTATCGTAAAGAGGAAGCAAAATGTTCATGTAATGAACATCTTAATTCACAACTTGTTTATTATATAAAGTATTAATTAACCATTTAACCGAATACACATGTCTCTCACAAGTAAAACTACCCAAGTGTCAGACGCCGAATTTATTAAAACTTTGCATACGTCAAGAGGGATGAAAAATAAGATATACGTGTTTTTTTATATCGTCGGATATTGACTTTAAAGGGTAGAAACTACCCTTTTAATTTTAAGAGATGTAAATTCAATAGTTATCTTAAAATTGCTTAAATTCAATGGAAACTGGTTACTCGGGGGTTTTTGGGATCGCTGATTACGAATTCGATGTCAGTTTTCAAAATTCAAAATGGCGGACGAATTTGTTAAAAATTCATTGAATTCGCTTAAAACATGTTACTCAGGGGTTTTTGGGGTCGCTGATCGCGAAAATGAAGTCAGATTTTCCAAATGCACAATGGCGACTGCTCCTTCAAGAGATTGACTTGAAACTAATGCCAATGATAAGAATAAAAAGTTTGAATTAAATCTTAAAAAATTGACATCGAATTCATAATCAGCGACCCCAAAAACCCTTAAGTAACCAGTTTCCAACGACTTTAAGCAATTTTTAAAAAATTCGTCCGCCATATTGATTCCGCCATTTTGAATTTTTGAAAACTGACATCGAATTCGTAATCAGCGACCCCAAAAACCCCCTAGTAACCAGTTTCCATCGAATTTAAGCAATTTTTAGAAATCTCGTCCGCCATTTTGGAACCGCCATTTTGAATTTTGAAAAACTGACATCGAATTCGTAATCAGCGACCCCAAAAATCCTCTTGACGTATGCAAAGTTTCAATAAATTCGGCGTCTGACACTTGGGTAGTTTTACTTGTCAGCCACGCAAGCTAGGAAGATATTTTTCTTGAACTACCTTTTTACTTTTGGGACTGTATTAATCTCTTTTTATCTCTTACTCTATCACTCTTTATCTCTCAGTTGATCTCCTTTTTAAAGTTTTAATTTCCCTTTATTTATCATAAAATCGTCACGTAGCTAATTCAATGTACAGGAAGAAATAGACTGCAGTCTATTGCAACTAATTGCAATTAAGTTAAAGAAATAAAAGTGATCCCTTGTAAAAAATTGCCCTACTACGGCCGTATTAGGGATGAAACACGCGGCCCGACCTGGGCCAGATAGGGGCGACACTGAAATGTGGATTTCCTGATCAGGGCCATAGCGAAATTTCTACACGGGATAAGTATTGTATGTACTGATATCTGATTGGGATTAGAAAGCAAAAGAAGAGAATACACTGTAAAAAAAAGGAGTTAAATTTTAACTCCCCAGGGAGTCTATAAAAGTCGCACCCAATTTAGGAGTTAATGCCAGGGGAGTTAAATAAAAGGAGTTAAAATTTAACACCCAAATGCTGACTCCCCATGGAAAAAATAACTCCCGCGGGTGTTAAATGAAGGGAGTTAAAAATTAACTCTCTTTTGGAGTTAATTTTTAACTCTAAAAATTTAACTCCCTACTCCCGAGTCCGTTAACTCCCTAAATTTTTTACAGTGTAGTATAAGGGCTAAAAGGAGCATAATAAATAACAATATTATTGAGATAAAAGAGGAAAAGGCCTTTTTTCAATCGAATTAAAAAGAAATAGACTGATATAGAATCGAGAGGATAAAAAAATGTATGGCATTAGAATAAAGTTAAGATAAAAAAAAAGAAAATGAATAGTAAAAGAATTAATATGGAGATAAAGTAAAGGTTATTAAAAGATATTGAGCAAAAGTAGGTGATGGAAAGAGATTGAATAAAATCAAGAGGTGATAGACTAAAATTAAACCCAATGTGTAAATTGTGATGAATGTGTACTAAGATTAAAATGTGGATAAAAAGAGAGAAGTACAAGGATAAAAAGAATAGAACGGTATAAAACAAATATTATTTATAAATATAAGGAAAAATGTAAATACTAAGATTCAAATGATGATAGAAAGAGAATGAAGTTAATAGTAGAAATGAAATAAGTGTTATTAGAAGAGATTGAAAGGATTAAAATATGAGATAAAAAGAGATTGAAAGGATTAAAAAAGGAAAAGCCTGGGATAAAGGAAGGTCATAAGCAGGGATCAGTGTGTTCTTGGATTAAAGTTTAAAGATTAAATAGATTAAAAGAGCGACAGAAAGGGAAGAAAGTAGATAGAAAAAGTATTGAAGACGATAACAAGAAAAATGTTATTGAAAAAGATTGAGAAGAAAAGAAGATAAAAGACGATAGTTGTAATAAAAATGGGGATGGAATTAAATAGGGATGGAAAGGGAAAGAAGAGAATAGTAAGAAGATAAAAGGCGATAAAGTAAGGGTTATTAAAAGAGATTGAATAAAAAGGGAAGATAGAAAGAAATTAAGGGGAATAAAAAAGAGATAGTCTGGGATAGAAACAAGATTATTAAAAATGATAAGTATATTCTTAGGTGGAATTTGAGATAGAAAGAGGTAGGTGTGGATATTGAAAGCATCAAAAGAGATAAAATAGATGTTACTGAAAAAGATTTATACAGAAGGAGAGATAAAAAGTGATTGAAGTGATGAAGTGGGGATAGACTAAGATAGAGAAACTTGATCTCTTTCGATCTTAGAGATAAAAAAATATTCAAAGAGATAGGATTTCTATCCCTTTACTTCCAGCAGGGTACTCCCTTAAATAGTAACAGCTCACTTTTAACTGTGTGCCTGCGTTGCTTCCGATAGAGTGTGCTGCTGGCCCGCATAAAAGAAAGCATCTCTATGTACAAAGACAGCAGCGTGCTTTTAATTTTTTAGACTAGTTTTAACCCTTAAACCACACACTGCCGAATCCATCCTTAAACCGCACAATGGGTGTGCGACACCCGGGGACTTTTAAGTGTGTTCTCCAAGTTGGAATAGGATATTATCTTTTGCAAAATAGTATATTTCGATACAAGGTGCCAAGTGAGCGTTTGCACACTGAGAGTGTAATGGCCAGTTGTAAATTTCCCATTGGGCGTCGTTAGCATATAGTGGTTAGAGCGTTAGACCCCAAAGCTTGTCACGATTTTCAACAGCTATGTCAAGGCGAGAACTAAATAAAAAAGCGTCAACAAATACAAAAAAAATATTGGCGGTTAACTGAGAACAAAATAATTGATGATCTTGATAAAATCTTAAAATTTAAACTATTGTTTTGTTTTTTTTAATAATGAAGTTGGCTTTTTCGATGTATGTTATTATTTTTCGAATACTTTATCTTTTTTTACCAACAATTGTTTTAAAAAAAATGTTAATTTGTCTCCAACTATATTGGATAAATAAATTAAAATGAAATAATGTAAACAAAGAAAATGTAAATAAAAGAGAGAAAAAGTATTCCTTCGTTGAGTGCAACCTTGTTGGCCATTCGAAAAAAAACACATTTTATCTGTGATAATTAGCGCCGCCTTTCCATATTTATTATAGTGCCATTGTAATTTTTATTGTATATTCTGTTAAATAAACTTTTTATACAAAAAAAATTAGAGCGTTAGTCTACAAGTCCGTAGGTCGTAGATACGATTCCACTCGTGAGAAATTTTGTTTATTTCTATAAGTTTCCAATATTTCTAGATTTCAACCCGAGTCGAAATTTAAGCCCTACTTTAACCCTGAATTTTCAGGGCTTGTTGAGAGTTAGGAGTAGTAAAGGAGGTTCTAACTTTAATGAAATTTAGGCCCTACTTTGACTCCCAAAACCGGCGGAAAATTCCAAATCTTCCATTTGGAGAAGTAAAGGCCCAGGTGGGAATTTTCGGTTGGCCCATAGTTGGGCCAACTTTTACAAGGTCGGTCCAACTTCTCGTGCCAGAGGTTGGGCCAACCATACAGATGATAACGGTTGGCCGTCTAATGGCGACGATGGTTGGCCCGACAAGTCATAAGGAAGTTGGCCCAACTTAAAATGCATATGTTGTGCCAACTATACATTTCAATGGTTGGTCCAAAGACTGACGCCAAAGTTGGCACAACTTTAAATGCGTAAGTTTGGCCAACTTTAACAGCCAGAGGTAAAAAATTATTAAAAAACTAAATTATTTAAACAATTAACACGTTATTATTAGCGGGAACATCAGATATAACCTTTTCCTATTATTATTAAACACAATCTCATACATACATTTTCGAAAATATCTAACGCTCACTGGGATCGAACCCCTAACCTAACGCGCCGAAGACTTATACACTGATCACTACGCTACGCTCACATGGGAGTCCTTACCGTTAAATGTATATTAAAGCTGCAACAGTCGGGCCAACCGTGGCCCAGAGTTCGGCCAACCGAGAAAGTTTAATTCATTTAAACTGTTCATCACAAAGTTTTGCCAACCGTCGGGCCAACCGTGGCCCAGAGTTTGGCCAACCATAAAGTTTGAGTTATTTAAACTGCGTTTTACAGAGTTTTGCCAACCGTCGGGCCAACTGTGGCCCAGAGTTTGGCCAACCTAAATTTGTAAGTCATATGAGATACGTTCCCCATAGTTGTGCCGACCTTTGTCGCCAAAGTTGGCCCGACGGTTGGTTATACTCTGCATGTAATGGTTGGCTTGCAAAGTCGGGCCAACTGTGGGCACTAGTACTTGCCAAAGTTGGGCAAACTCTGGCAACCAAAACTTCGCTTGCCAAAGTTAGGCCAACAGTGGGCCAACCTTCAAACTCTGGCGGCCAACCTAAATTCGCACCTGGGGGAGGGCCTATTTCGAATTCAGTAAACCCTACATTCATTCTCCTACACCCTACATTGTAAAACCTTTTATAACCTACTTTCATACTCCTAGACCCTACAAAGCCGTAATGACAATAATAATAATTAGTGTTAATGCATTAATTTATATCTAATTTAATTTTGACCAATTTTTAAATGAAAAAATACCTTTTTAGGAAAGGGTAATTTCATGTTTTAATTATTATTTATTTTATAAACAAGACTTTAATAAAGTAAGTTTTCAAACAAAAAATTAATTTATTAAAATCTTAATTAAGTGTTGAAGTTAACGATCACTCTGAGTGAAGTCAATGGAAAAATTAAAACAATTTCTTTAACGTTTTCAACAGCTAAGCTGTCCTCTTCAGGAACTATAATTTTATTAAATTAATTTAGACAATATGTTCATTGCAATATTAAAATTATAGTTTCCGAAAAGTACAGCTTTACTTTTGAAAACGTTAAAAGAATTGTTTTAATTTCTTAAACTGTATTGACTCTGAGTGATAGTACACTTCAACACTTAATTAATTTGGGAACCCAGTGATAGAATCATTATTATTTAAATCTTGTTTATAAAGTATATAAAAATTAAAACCTGAAATTAACCTTTCGTAAAAAGGTATTCGTTTATTAAAAAATTGGTTAAAATTAAATTAGATAGAATTTTATGCATCAACCCTGATTATTATTATTTCTATTCCTATTAATGACAAAGAGCTTGAATAAAGTTTCTGAAAAATATTCGAAAATACTTTTTTACATAATTAAATAATTACTAAAAATATTCACTAAGTGAATTATAATTTATTAAATCGTTCACTCCAAGTATAATGTACTAATGTTTGAAAACCATTTTGGAAGTTACCAATCTTCCACGTTTGTTTTAGAAATCACGTAAGTTAGCGGATTGTTTTGGAAACTGCGTATCCTTCTGTTCCGTGAAGAAACTACGTAACTCTGACAGTTGCTTTAGAGGCTCTACTTTGTATTATTGTTACTATTATTTTAAAGTTAATATTTTGTTGTTAAGTGAATTTTTTTAAAGTTGATGCATTGAAATGTATATGTTTAATAATAATGTAATTTTTTAAATAAAATTATTATATTATTTAGTACAATAGTAGACGTTCTAAAGCCACAGTCAGAGTTACGTTGTTTCTGTACGGAACAGAAAGATACGTAGTTTCCAAAACAATCATCTAACTTACGTTATTTCTAAAACAAACGTGGAAGATAGTCAACTTCCAAAATGGTTTTTAAACATAAGTACATTGTTTTTGGAGTGAACGAAATATTTTTTCAATTATAGTAATTTATAAATGTAGAGTGAGCAGATTAAAAGTAGGGCCTTATAGACTAAATAAATAAATGTAGGCTGAGAGGATTGAAAGTAGGGTTTTACAGGTTGAATAAATGAATGTAGGATGAACGGATTGAAAGTAGGGTTTTAGAGGTTTAATAAATGTAGGGTGAACATATTAAAAAGAGGGTCTTATAGGTTAAAAGAGAGTCAAAGTAGGTTCTGGATTATAAGTTTCTTGAAACTTGATAGACCTGTAGGTTAAAGTATCAGTAAAATAGATGCTAAAGGCGTCAATAGCAGTAAAGGAGACTCTATTCAGTGTTTAAATCCTCAAAGTAGGGTTTAAATTTCGACTCGGGATATTACACGAGCAATGGGCATACGCTCACGCGGCACCGTGTATCGAACAATATTTTTCTTTATAAGTGCAGGCATAACCTCGTTTAGTAAGCACTTGCAGTAGTTCAAACTGTCCGATCGCCTTACAGTGCGAACAAACGCTGCGCTCACCGCTACACTGTGAGCAAAATGTTTTGCGCATCGGTTGGTCGGACTGTAGGGAATCAGCCATTTTGGAGTGCTGCCAGTGGTTGCCAAACGAGGGTTTTGCATGTACGTATAAAGAAAATTATCTTATATACCCGTGTGAAAAAATTTTATGGAATTCTGGTGTCTACAAAGAGACTAGACAGTTATAGTGTAGCCTGTCTAATCCAGCCTGTCTTGCCATCGGCTAAGAAGCAAATTAATAGACCTCGTTGAGTCCGTCTATCTAGACGGTCTTTTCAAACTCAGAGCAGTGACTTGCAAGACGCAATAAGTTATGACAGTTTACAGTTGGCGTGCATAACATTCAGTTGCTTTTACACATGGTCGAATTTTAACCAAATTTTATAAATTATATTATATAAATTAAAGTTAGAATGTGTAATTATTTTTAAAACTTCACAATCCAATTATGTTCCCGTGTAGAAATTAAAAATAGGCTTCAATATGGACCTAAATAAATGCCCTTTCGCAAGTGAGGCGCAAACTAAGAAAATTCGTCAGGACCTGTCTAATTTCGTCAGGCTTGGAATATCAGGTGATTTAATAGGGACATAAGTAGATCCAGTTAGATTTTCCTATCTAAAAAGAAGGCAGTCTAGTCAGAGCCCGGTTATTACCTATCTAGAAATTTCTAGTGTGGTTAGCCTTAGTAATTTCTTATCAGCGCCTCTTTTTAAATAAGGCGAAGAAGGGAAATTTCTACACGGGTTGTAAATTTTCTTGTTTTTAAATAGTGGAGGTAAGTATCGTATTGTAATTACAAAACATAACCTAAAAAAAATAATTGACAAAATGAAAAAGTAAAATTACCCGTGTGGAAAAAAAGAATAAGAAACCTAAGTCAAATATGTCCGTCTAGTACGGTGTTAGATTTTAATGTGTTTCTATGAGTTTTGATTACTCGGCTGAAGCTAGCAGTCGTACTCAGCATCAATGTTTAGGCGTCATCTTTTTATGTAAAAAAAGTCATTAAAATTATTTCAAATATACAATTAAGTCTTATTATTCTAAGAATAGTTGTCATAACATACAATGAGAAATCTTGAATAGATGTAGATTAAAATTTACTAGCACTGCTGATCAGACCAGAAACGCTGGTCTATTCTAGTCGATAGCGTTGAAGTTTCGTTTCAATTCTGAACAGACGCTCGACTAGACCGTCTGTCCTTGGTCTAGAAAGAAGTCAGGCGGTCTTTTAAGCGCTTGGTCAGCGCCCTAAAGTTTTTCCACACGGATAGCTCAATACATCTATTTGAAGGAGAATATGTTTCATAATGATTTATTCAATTAAAATAATTTTAAAAAAGTTTTTTAAAACTATTGAAATTACCTTAAACCAAAAACTGGGTTTCAGACAAGCAGAAATTTTTCGCCGTCAACTTCATAAAATTATTAAATACACAAAAACACTCGGCAGACTAATGTCACTGACGAAACATAATGTCAAGTACAAAATGTACTGTCTAATATCAACACATGTTCCATTTTTACGAATTTATCCAAAATATTAGAATAAAAAGCTAAAATATGGGTGTCGCACACCCAGGGTGCGGTTTAAGGGTTAATAAAAGCTGCTTCACATAAAAATGAGATTTTTAATTTTTTGTTTTTATAGTGAAATGTCAAATTCTTGAAAAGAGGTTTTTAATTCAATTAGATTAAGTATAATAAATATTAATTAATTTTAGTAAAAGTTGCTTCAAATAGAAATTAGATTTTTATTCTGAAGATAGAGAAATTGTAGAGTTAACGGGACTTTTGACTTAACCAATATATTGAATTGATTTCTCTCTCTGTATATTTTGTTCTCATTGAGGATCTCTATTTGGTCGCCTTCGGGTTTATCTCTCCTTGTTATAAGTTGATGAGTTCGATTTGTCTTGGCGTATGTGTATTTATAGTCGTGTGTCGGGACATGAAGCGATCAAGTCAAATCGCGAATTTTTTTTTTTTATTTGTAGGTGTTTTACGCGCACGTGTGCAGGCGCGTTTCAGATGGATACTGTGATACTCTTCTCTCGAGATGAGATGATGGGACTAAAGAGAGGACCCGGTTTATATAACTAGAGATTCATAACGGAACAGAATCGTACAATGAGCATCCGAGTCACGTGTATCCATTTCTCATTGCTGTAATTCTGTTTTGTCACTCCCAGAGCGTCTTCTCCGAAGGTCATCGACTGAGATGCAATGAACGGACATTTACTTCGACTTGTGCTGCACATTACTCTCTCTTTCTCTCTCACTCTCTTATTATTTTTCTCTAGTTTTTAGTTTAGCCTTTTAGTTTCGAATGTAATAATGATTTTTATTACCTTCCACGCGGAGAAAAAATGAGAAATGAGTAATCGACAACTTCAAGTGACTCGAAATGAGTAATCGGCAACTTCAAGTGACTCAAAATGAGTAAAATAACAATATTCTAGTTACTTTCTTTTGTGTTTCGCATGTTTCGTGTTCCATGGTTGTCCATCCCTGTCTGTTAGTTGACAAATGTCTAACCAAAAAATCTTTTTCCATTTCTCATAAAAACAACAAATCGACTGCAAGTATTAATGTTTTGACAAGTGCAACGTGTTTATTAGTTATAAACAATTATTTTAATTCATATTTTTATAAATTATTCTTAGCTTCTTCAATGTGATTGTAATTTTATCGTAAAGAAAAAATGTTACCCCTTAAGACTCATTTTTAATCTTTTCCTTAGAAACTCAGAATGAGTCGAAGGGGTATCATTTTTGTTGCAGTTCAAAATGAGTCTCATATGCGACTCATTTTGAGTCCGGTTTTTTTTCTGTGATATCACAGCTAATAATTAAGTCTCACAGCTAATTTTTTTCTACAACGCATCAGCTAATTATTCACCCCTATAGGGTAAAGTGCGGATAGATGCCCCCCAATTCGAAAATTACATCTAAATTCAATAAATATTGATATTTTTAAATGACTATTCGATTTTTCTACACTATTATTATTCATCATTAACATATGTAAGGACTAAATACCTGGAATAAACTCAAATTAATTTGAGACAAGAAAATAATTGCAAATATTTTCTTACGTGTTAAAAATCCTTGATTCTCGTAATAAGAAATTTTGTCCAGTTTCTTTGAAAACTTTTGCACTCTTTTAGCAATCTGAAATTTTCACATTATTGTAACTAATAACCCCGAGGTACTAGCGGGCTGGCACTTTACAGAGAAATTGTTATGACCAATAGGTATAAAAAGAACCAATAATACATAAATATAGTTTCTTCCATATTGGAGATCTGAGAAAGGGGGCATCTATCCGGGAGGGGCATCTATCCGCACTTTACCCTACATAAAAATTAGCTATATGACTTCTACTAACAAAAAAAAAGAATTTTTGATTTATCTGTTTCAGTTTTACTTAGGGAACTTTTTTAATACACGAAGAGAAGAGTTACAGTTGTGACAACTACCCAAGTGCGAAATGCCCAGACTGCAAAAACGGACCATCATTGGTCCAGTAATGTCTGCCGATAATTAGCAGTAGTTAGTAGACCATTACTGGTGTTAAAAACGTCCCATTGCTGGGCCATTGATGGCGTCGATGGTCAGATTTTCGAAATTTTTAAGACTGGGCCAGCTCTCGGCCCTATAATGGCACATTCACGGTAAAGTTGATCAATCTTTAATGGCAAAAGACATTTGCCAGTGATGTGCCGACCATCGGTCCAGTAATTGCTCATTATTGGCACATTAATTGCAAACATTTTGTATCTTTGATGTCAAATTATAATTGCCAGTATTGAGGCGTAGCTCGGCCCAATAACGGCACGTTATTGTCAAAGTTGATCAATCTTTAATGGCAAAATTCAATTGCCAGTGAAGTAATGACGATCGGCCCATTAAAGGTACATTAATGGCATTTTAATTTGATAAATTTTTTTTTGAGAATTTAATTTTAAGAAACATTCAGTTATTCAATAAATTATTTATTTTGTATTTAAATAATTGAATAAGTTGAAAAAGGATTCAAATTAAAATATTTGAAAATTTGTATTTTCTATATATTCAACTGGCAATTTTAGAGAATCATTTTTTTTGAAAAATTTTAATTAAATAGTTATTTAAAAAATAAGTTATTGATGTTTTTAAATAATTTTACAATTAAATTCGTAAATAAATGTAACAGAACATTTTATTCAATAAAATCTTTTCCTTTATTTTCTAAAAATTCAAAAATTTTCAGTTTCATTTTCAATTAAATTTTCTAATTGACAAATAGAATTTATAAACATTTTTTTCCTTTATTCTTAAAAATCTTTGAATTTTTCTTAAAGCAATTGTAATTAAGAAATAGTATATTTGGTGTGAGTGATCACATATTAGATATCAAATTTTGATTGTTAGAAACCTGATTCTTTATTTGTAATTAGCGACCACAAAAACCCCCGAGTAACGATTTTCAAGCAATTTCGATAATTTAAAAAAATGTCTAAACTTATGCATGTCTATAAGTGCAGCCTCAAAAAATGCAGCAGGAAATGGATTTTTTTACATATAATAAGAAATAAGAACAAGAACGTAAATAATGCATTTAAACCAGTTCAATAATTCTTCAAGAAAATTCAACAAGTTGTCCAGAAATTAAGTACATTTCTCTTAAACAGCTTAAAATTATATTTCATTCTACGGTTCTGTATAGCATTTATTGTATTGTAATAACTCTTAAAAAAAGTTTTCCGTGCACTCAGAAAAAGAGTTGGCTGCCATAACCAATTAATGATAGAACGTCCAAGCGCCCGTCCTGCCGGAAGGATGTTCCGAAAATAAGGCTTTTAAAAAAAGGGAATTCAATTTTTCTTTTCCGGAACTCCTTGGGATTAAAGTAGACGAAAAGACGAAAAAATCCATATATTTGACTTTTTAAAATAATAATATTAAACCATTTTTCAAAGCCCTCAAACTTGCTGTTTCTAAAAAGTAAAAAAAAAACATTTTTTCGTAAATTTAATGTAAAATCCACAAAAATCAATATATTTTGGCCGGTCTAGCCTTTTTTTCTTCAGAAATGTTCAAAGAATGAAACCTATTTGTTTAATTTTAAAAAATTTCATTTTTAATGTTAATCAGCAAAATTGCGGCCAATTGAATAAAAACTCTCTTCAAGTTTTCTTTATAAAATTAATATGGAAGCAGATAAAAACAAAAACAAATATATCGTTGGAAAGGTAATGAAACAAGCTTTTCAATGATGTAAATATCAAGTTTCTAAATTCATATGCCTAGGTTTGGCAGCCTTTTAAACAAAGCGAAAAGCGTCCTGCCGGCAGGACCGGGTTCCATCATTTTGTGACTAAAAATTATATGAATTTTTGGAAAATTCAACTTCTTTAAGCTAACCTGCTCTTCGGTTTGAACTTACAAGCTCGACATTTACATGCGCTGATAGCTTGTTTCATCACCTTTCCAACGATATATATTACTTTTTGTTTATGTCAATCCACGTTAGTTTTATTTAGCGATTTCGGACGGACTCACCTGAGTCTTTTTGGTCCTGCCGGAAGGACGTTGGACATTCTATCATTAAATAGTTGCTATAGCGCGATCCAATTAATTGGTTAGCACATCCAACTATTGGATACTGTATCCATGCGAAAAGGTACCCCAGCTATGTATGTAATGCAGTAATATGCTATGCAGGTAATGCAGCTAAAAAGTTGGATGTATCAACCAAGAAATAGTTGCCCCATCCAATTAATTGGATCGCGCTATAGCAACTATTTAATTGGCTGTGGCAGCCAACTCTTTTTCTGAGTGTGTACCTGCCGATAACTAATAAATACCCTGACGTTCACCGGTACATTTACCTTATTTTCAATATGAAAATTTTTTTTTCTTCTTCAATCGTTGATATGAAATTCACGGCAACTATAAAATGTTTAAATTATTGTAAAATTTACTTAAAATTAAATTAAATTCAGTATAATTGACGGATTTTTATGAACTATCAAAAAGAACAAATTAAGATATAGGTATGTGTAATTTTTTTAAGATTTACATTTTATTCTAACTCTATTGTTTAGAGTTAATGAAAATAGATTCTCTATTTTCATTGTTTTTTTTCTTTTTTTGTTCGTGTTCGTCAGTGATTATTGAAATCCTCCCATTAACACTTAAATTACTTCATCAACCGGTAAATTCAAAGCATAAAATTACATTTGCAATAAATGTGTAGATAAGAGTCTATTTTCTCAGCTACAAATCTTCTTTTTCTCTCGCTCTCTTTCTTTCTTTGTCTTTGAATAAACACAATGAATATCAACAATCGAATCAGAAAACACCATCCCGTGTGAATCGCGTGTCGATACTGTTACATATTTTTTTTTCTCTTTCTATATGCGTGTTCTTTAACTGGACACCTAAGTGTGGGGTAATACCGGACGCTACGCCGATTCATTCAACGATTTAAAAACAATATATTATGCATATTTACGAATTTCCCGCGAAAGAATCGATATCTCTATTTTGAGTCAAAATTTAAAAATACTTCTTCTTGTATGTATTTATAATCTCATACAACAAGAATTTAATAAATTTCGAAAAAGTATTTCATACCATTGAGAAATGTCAGTGTAGTGCCGATGCTTACCACTGGCTAAGTACCCTGACGATTGTTTGGCTGTAGTCTAGCTAAGCCTCGACAATTAGTGCTATAACGCAGTACAGAATTTTTGTTTCGCCAAAGCTTAGACAAGCATCGGCGGCAAGTGCTGGCTGTGTAGAGAAAAATTGTTCACAACGCTCTTTGCCAACATTGATTGTTTTACATAAACTTCAAAGAACTGATAAAGAAAAGTGTATGAATGTTTATTAACATTGAAAAAAATTAATATTTTACTTTTCAGTTATTCATTCTTTATTATTATTAAATTTAATAATAATAATAATAATTTAAAATAATATTGTCTAATATTGTAAATAATAAATTGTTTAAACAAATTAAAATTATTAACAAAATTTTAATTTTAATATCAATAATAATATATTTCTTATTAAAATAATGTTATACTTCTTACTGTAAAAAAATATTATTTAAAAATTTTGACTGATAAAATGTTAAATGCAATAAGTAAAGTCATTTAATTTAAAAATTATAAATTTAGTTTAATTTATTTTAATATATTATTTCTAACGTATCCCTATTTTTTCTCATCTTTGCTTCAATAATTGTAAGTGTGAATAAAACTGAGAAATGGAAACTCTACTGCACACACGCGCTCAATAGGAAATGCCAGTGTAGTACCGATGTTTACCACTGGCTTAGTGCTCAGATGATTGTTCGGCCGTAGTCTAGCCGAGCCTCGACAATTAATGCTGGCGCAGTACAAAATTTTTCTTTCGCCAAAGCTTGGACAAGCCACGGCGGCAAGTGCTGGCTGAGTATAGAAAAATTGTTCACAACGCTCGTTGCCAACATTGCTTTTTTGACATAATTTTGAAAAAAATCATAAAAAAAGTTTATGAGAATGTTTATAAATATAAATTAATTGCAAAAAATTAATATTTTACATTTCAGTTATTTATTTTTTATTTTTATTAAATTTAATAATAATTTAACATAATTGTTTAATTTTAATAAATAAATTATTTAAACAAATTAAATTATTATTTAAACAATAATTTGGTTATTAAAATTCTATTATACTTCTTACTATGAATAAAAAATTATTAAAAAACTACCAATTGTAAAATGTTAAATGCAATAAGTAAAGTTATTTAATTCTATTATTTAAAATTTAGTTTAATTTATTTTAATTCAATTTATTACTTCTAACGTATTCATATTTTTTTCTCATCTTTGATTCAATAATTGTAAGTCTGAATGATACTGAGATATTAAAACTTTACTGTACACGTGCGTCGTTAGCATAGTGGTTAGAGCGTTAGTCTATAAATCCGTAGGTCGTAGGTTCGATTCCCCTCGTGAGCAATTTTGTTTATTTTCATAGGTTTGCGATATTTCTAGATTCCAATCGTTAGGTACTAAAATATAAAAATCTAATGCACACTTACTGTAATTGTCTATTATTTAATTTTTAAATGTTATAAACAATTTTTTTCTACTTCATTTACTATATCCATTGTTAGTCTCCATCTTAATTACAATTTCTTTAAAAATTAAAGAGAAATACTTTATGAATAATTACTATTTATTAATATTATTTACCATTTTGTTATTAAATTATTTATAATTATTAATTTACCACTAATTAATAACAATACGGTATTTATTGTGGCAATATTCTCAGCCAGCACTGGTCCAGTGCTGCGCCAGGGCTGTCTGGCAGCACTGACAGGCAGTACTTCGCCAGAGTTACACAGTGTTATCATCCCATCGTTATGACAGTGCTGTCTGTCAGCGTAGCTGCCAATACTGACAGTGCTGGCGCAGTACTCCGCCAGTTGTAAATTTCCCATTGGGCGTCGTTAGCATATAGTGGTTAGAGCGTTAGACCCCAAAGCTTGTCACGATTTTCAACAGCTATGTCAAGGCGAGAACTAAATAAAAAAGCGTCAACAAATACAAAAAAAATATTGGCGGTTAACTGAGAACAAAATAATTGATGATCTTGATAAAATCTTAAAATTTAAACTATTGTTTTATTTTTTTTAATAATGACGTTGGCTTTTTCGATGTATGTTATTATTTTTCGAATACTTTATCTTTTTTTACCAACAATTGTTTTAAAAAAAATGTTAATTTGTCTCCAACTATATTGGATAAATAAATTAAAATAAAATAATGTAAACAAAGAAAATGTAAATAAAAGAGAGAAAAAGTATTCCTTCGTTGAATGCCACATTGTTGGCCATTCGAAAAAAAACACATTTTATCTGTGATAATTAGCGCCGCCTTTCCATGTTTATTATAGTGCCATTGTAATTTTTATTGTATATTCTGTTAAATAAACTTTTTATACAAAAAAAATTAGAGCGTTAGTCTACAAGTCCGTAGGTCGTAGATACGATTCCACTCGTGAGAAATTTTGTTTATTTCTATAAGTTTCCAATATTTCTAGATTTCAACCCGAGTCGAAATTTAAGCCCTACTTTAACCCTGAATTTTCAGGGCTTGTTGAGAGTTAGGAGTAGTAAAGGAGGTTCTAACTTTAATGAAATTTAGGCCCTACTTTGACTCCCAAAACTGGCGGAAAATTCCAAATCTTCCATTTGGAGAAGTATAGGAGGGCCTATTTCGAATTCAGTAAACCCTACATTCATTCTACTACACCCTACATTGTAAAACCTTTTATAACCTACTTTCATACTCCTAGACCCTACAAAGCCGTAATGATAATAATAATAATTACTAAATTACTGAAAAACACAAAAATTTAACCCCCTCCCCCTCGGAAAATATTGGACTAGGTAAAAAAATATTTTCACGAAAAATGACTATCTATGAGTACTACAAAAGCCCCAAGTTTTGCTACGATTGGAGAAAAATTTTTCTCCACCTTGATCACTTGACACGGAATCGCTCTTATATGAAACAGTTTTCTCCGCGGAATTCACAAATGCACCTAGACATAATTGCGTAGTAAATGAGGGTCAATATTGAAGTTTTTCTGCGCAAAAAGGTACTGATGTCCGGAAGGCTGACAACGATTCCTGTTGTATTGGAAGTTTGAAAACTAGGTAGAAATATAGGTATTATGCATTTAGAGAGATTCTAGAGTGTGTGCAGTGGTATATATATTGTATATATTTATATACACGTGTGATTCTAAACACGCTTATTTATGTTTGCGGTCGCGCACAAAGTGGACAGAACGTAGATTGTAGAAGGTAGCCGGGCGGGCACTTATACCTATACTCGTGAGGATGACAGAAGAGGCATTGACCCGCGCTCTTGGTAACGCTTACATGCATAGTTATATATAAACCTATATGTGCGTATACATACATTTTTTCTTCTTCGCACATTTAATATTTATTTGTAAAGAAACTGATTTATAATACATATATTATTGTTTAGTATTTATTTAAAATACATTTTTATTGTATTTTAAATATTTTGTAAAATTATAATAGTTAAGTATATGAAGAGTTGCACGCATGAATTTTTCTACGCACTTTCAACATTTATCCACATGTGCGTGTACATATAAAACTGTAAGTTTTACGCCCTGCACATAAACATAGGTAAAACTCTTAACAAGCACACATTGAGAAAAGCGCGTTCCCAGGCGCGAAAGACCAATGCTGACGATGGGTTGAAGCTTTATTGAGCCTTGAACGCCCAGCGTGGGTAATCCAGAGTTGAAGCAGTCTTTAAAACACTGTCACTCAATGTTGGTTCAACATTGGAGACCAATGTTCGTCCCATGCTCGATTCAAGACTCGATCAATCTTCGTGTGTGAAGCTTGAATATACAATCTTTATTCAACCTTGAATCATGGCTTGAATCAACGATGATACAATATTCAGTTTATTTATTACCGTATGCACTAAACAATAATCAATAATTTCATCAATCATTTTTAAATAATATAAAAAATTATCTAAATTAATAAATAATTATTAAATATTAATAAATAATTAAATAATTTAGATAAAAAATTATCTAAATTAATAAATAATTATTAAATATTAAATAATTTATTAATATTTACATTTAATTTATTATATGTAAATATTAATAAATAATCAAATAATTTAGATAAAAAATTATCTAAATTAATAAATAATTATTTAATATTTAATAATTATTGATATTATTATTAAATACTATAATAATTATATGATTATATAATAATATAATATAATAAGTATTATTATTAATTATTATTATTATTTAATATAATAATACTATAATTATAATATTAAGATAACAGTGGTAAATAAATATTAATAATTATTCATTGTATAATATTTACATTAATGATATTATATTATAAATAAAGTTAAATCTTATATTATTTTTTTCTTGCACAGTGTAAAATTATTATTTACAAATTTCAATAGTTTCGATTTCGTTTGTCTGAAAAATTTTCAGTGATCAAAAACTTCCAGTATAAAAATTGTTCATTAAGGCGTAATAAATATTTATGCCAAGTATTTTTACATTAGGATTAACCGTTTAGAAAATATTATCAAAATACTATTTTTTGTCAAACGCGTGTGACCTTGCGACTCAGCGTAGCCAACTCAACACATACGTTAAACTCTTGAGTTGGCAACGCTGAGTCGCAAGGTCACACGCGTTTGACAAAAAATAGTATTTTGATAATATTTACTAAACGGTTAATCCTAGTGTAAAAATACTTGACATAAGTATTTATTACACCCTAATGAACAATTTTTACACTGGAAGTTTTTTATCACTGAAAATTTTTCAGACAAACGAACCTCTTGATCTTTAAAAATAATAATTTGACACTGTGCAAGAAAAAAATAATATATAATAAAATTTAACATATTATCAAAAATAAATATTGTAATATTAAGTAAATTATAAATATTTATATTTAATATTGTTCAGTGCACACGGTGATAAAGGAAGTGAATATTGTATTTTCGCTCACGAAGATTGACTGAGTCTTGAATCGAGCATGGCACGACCATTGGTGTCCAATGTTGATCCCACATGCGAGCGAATATTTTTCCGTTTTCGTTTCTAAGCGATATATAAAATAATAAAATTGTGTGTTGTGTTGTGAATAAAAAATGTCAATATGTTTGTAAATAATATTAAATGTCTGTTAAAAAATCAAGAAAAAAATGTACCGATTAACAGAAAAATTATCTTTTTTACAAAAATTATTTTTTTAATTTTACTATTTCAAATGACATTTATTTTTAATAATATATTATTTACATGAAAATAATATATATAGTTGTTCTAATAGTATATTGCAATTAAATTTATACACATATATAATATGAATAAAAATAATGTCGATAATATTTATTATTATTATTATTATCAATTGATATTTTCATATTATATTGAATGGGCGCGAGAGTCGCGTAAATTGGGAAACAGTGGAAGCAGCCTTGTTTCAGTCTTGAATTAGGCTTCCGCAGCATTGATTGAAGATTGAACGCCAATCTTCAACAAAGACTGGAGCGCGAGACTTAAATAAATGTTACATTATGGCTAGAATCAACCTTGCTTCCGCCGTCCCGCCAAGGCTTGATCAATATTGACCAATCCTCATCCAAGCTTCAGTAAAGCCTGAATCCAGCGTCAGTTCGCGCCTGGGTTCCTTTCTTCTCGTGAATGGATAATGCAGGCGCCTATCCATCATATATAGTTGTACATAAATATATGTGTTAATACATAGGCATTTGTTTATATATAAAAAGTACACATGCGATTTTAAGAGATGATGCGTTCTACAAGGGACACATTGCAACTGAAGAGATCTTCGTTGCGTGAAAAATAACGTAATTTTCTCCTTCCTTTTTTAAAACTAAACATGAATTCTAAGCACCTTTTGCGTGTAAAAAAAGTCTCTAGCAATTACCCTCAGTACTTTGAAATACACATATGGGTAGTTCTACAAAAAAAGAGAATATAAGAGGTTTAAGGTTATTTTTTACATTAATTAATAAAAAAAAGTTAAAATTATTAAGAATTTTTGTCCAACGCCTGCAGTGGAATTAAACTATTGTACGCTAGGCACCAGTGGAGGAAAGTGCTACTTTCCTCCACTGGTGGTTGGCCAGTGGAGGAAAATACTACTTTCCTCCACTGGTGGATTTGGCGAGTGTGGAATTGAGTTTGATGACTGAAAGATAAAGAAAATTATTTGTGTTTTCCTTTTAAATTGTTAATATTAATATAACTTACGTAACTTAACTAAGGGTATGACTTACATAATTTACGCAAGGTACGCAATTTACGTAAGTAACGTGACATATCCAAATAGGTAATGTTAGTTTACCCGAGTCGAAATTTAAGCCCTAGTTTAACCCTGAATTTTCAGGGCTTGTTGAGAGTTAGGAGTAGTAAAGGAGGTTCTAAGTTTAATGAAATTTAGACCCTACTTTGACTCCCAAAACCGGCGGAAAATCTAACTTACGTTATTTCTAAAACAAACGTGGAAGATAGTCAACTTCCAAAATGGTTTTTAAACATAAGTACATTGTACTTGGAGTGAACGAAATATTTTTTCAATTATAGTAATTAATTTATAAATGTAGGGTGAGCAGATTAAAAGTAGCAGGGCCTTATAGACTAAATAAATAAATGTAGGCTGAGAGGATTGAAAGTAGGGGTTTACAGGTTGAATAAATGAATGTAGGGTGAACGGATTGATAGTAGGGTTTTAGAGGTTTAATAAATGTAGGGTGAACATATTAAAAAGAGGATCTAATAGGTTAAAAGAGAGTCAAAGTAGGTTCTGGATTATAAGTTTCTTGAAACTTGATAGACCTGTAGGTTAAAATATCAGTAAAATAGATGCTAAAGGCGTTAATAGCAGTAAAGGAGACTCTATTCAGTGTTTAAATCCTCAAAGTAGGAATTAAATTTCGACTCGGGTACACAAAAATCTTATAAATTTTTTAAAACCTGAACGTAAAAAAATGTTGTGCCAAAATTGTCTTTATTTTCTTCTTTCGTTTGTAGAACTACCCATATAGAGAATTCGAAATGAAATCGATGCATCGCGTATATAAACATGTTTCAAAGATATATGTTAAACATATTCCGCAGAGAAATGCATTTGTATATATCTCACTTGGAACACATTATTCTCTTCTTAATGATTTTAAAAAAGAAACAAAAATATTTCCGTAAACAAAACAAATCGAATTGGTAATTGTTGTTTTTCGGAAGAAAAGTTTTTTAGGTTACACATTTTTTTCTACTCTTACAACATTACACAGGAAAAAAAGTCTGACTCCGTTTACACCTTAAATTTAGCCTCAAAATGAGGCTGAAAGTAAAACTTTTTTAGTGTGTAAATAAAGGAACTAGAGCACACACTCATTTAGAAATTTTTAATTATTTATCTTTCGTATAGCTGCTCTCGAAAAAACAAGAAAAATTAATTTTTTGTCGTAAGCAATATTATTGTCCTCACAATGCATAGTAGAATCTTAGATTATAATAAGGTCCATAAGTTATATTATGGTTTATGAATATATCACACCACGAAATTATAAATTCGTCGAATATACCATCTCTGAAAAACGCAAGTGGCCAACTTAGGACCACTCTCTCCTACTTATACAATTAATTTATGATTATAATTATATATTTATTATAACTATAAATATAGTAATTATATAACTTTAAAATTGTAAAACTTAATTCCTTCAAGAATGTAATAATTAATAATAATCAATAATTCAATATGGGTGATTTTCAAATAACTGTGATTTTTTTTAATAACACATTTTTCTGCTAAAATAGTGAATCAAATTTGACATTCATTACATATTCCAGTACATTTTTGTTGTTGAAGTATATGTTCAAAAGGAAACTACAAGATTTTAAATATTTCTAAAGTTACGATGGAAAACGCAAAGAAAATGCAAAAGTTACATGCAGGGACCGCTACTAAAACGAAACAAAATAGAAAATTACTTTCGTTTTAGTGTTTGAATTGACACGAAACTAAATTGACAAAGTGACTTTAGTTTCAAGTCGACACAAAACTAAATTAGCAAATTAGATTTAGTTTCGTGTCGACACAAAACAAAATTATTTAGTGTCAATCGCAGTAAAATTGCTTCTCCTGACTTGCGTAACTAGAGCAACGTAAGTAATTAATATAAGTTACGTTACCAGAGTAAATTACGTAATCACAGTCACCTAGGCAGAAATGTCGGTGGTGTGCCGATGCCTACGACCGGCTCGACACCGGCCCGGTGGTAAAGTCGGACAATACCCGGTACCGGCACTGTGGTACCGGGCCGGTTCCTAAAAGACAACCGGACCGGCACCGGCCCTGTATTATTTTTTAATACCGTTTTTACACCGGTGATGGACTTTTTCCGGCATCAAAATTAGTACCGGCCCGGCACCGGCCAGGTACCACTACTTGATACCGTTTTTACACCGGCGATGAACTTTTGCCGGCATGAAATTTAGTACCGGCCCGGTTCCGGCATTCGATGCAGTTTTTACATCGTCGACGGAGTTTTGCCGGCATCAAAATTAGTACCGGCCCGGCCCGGTATTCGATGCAGTTTTTACACCGTCAACGGACTTTTGCCGGCATAATATTTTTGTGTCTTAAAAAGTCTAAATATTTAATTTTTTGAAATTTTTTTACACCATTCGGAAGAATAAGAAAATCAAATCTCTCGATAGCAAATGTTTTTTAAAATCTTTTTTTATATAGTTGAAAAAATTACATTTCATTAAACTCTATTAATTCAGCTTTAAATTGTCCGGGAAAATCACTGAAAAATCTGGGAATATGTAACTGCCGAATTACTAAACACCCTATAATAACTTTGTTCGTTTAAAATAATTTTGGTTAGGTTTTATCTGATTTATTATTATAAAATTTTGATAATCTAACAAGGTATTATATTAATTTCATTACACTAAGTTTCTGCAAGTTTTTTCTATAAAGCCGGTACCGGGCCGTTACCATGCCAGCGGTTTTTCTTTAGCTTAAGTCCCAACGTATAATGACATTAACAAATGTTATTATAATTATTAACTTCGACATTACATTATTTAAACTGTCTTTTAGAATAGATTTTTTCTATTAATTTAGAACATTTTGTAATTAGTCCTGGTGACACACTTCATAAATAAACTTTCGATTCACTTTTCATAAGCAGGTTTAGGTTAGCGGATGCGGCGTCGACTTTGCAGCCCGAGGGTCCTGAGTTCAATTCATCATGTCTTCAGATTTTTCGTTAATAATTAATAATAATTCATATGTTTCAGCATTCTATTTAGTGTTTACAATTAAATTAATTAATAAATAATATTATTTAACGTTTAATATATGTAAAAATGTATAATAGTAATAATTAATAATTTTTTTTTACTACCGGCCCGGTATCGAGCCGGTGGTTTACCGGCACCGGGGCGGATATTTCCCGGGTTATCATTGTTGACTGGACCGGTTCCGGGCCGACGGTAATGCCGGTCTCACGCCGGCACCGGCAAGTCCGCCCTTGGTACCGGCCCGGTACCAAGCCGGTCGTTGATTTCTGCCTGGGCACTTAAGTAAATGGTCAAACTTTCTCTCTAAATTTGAATAAGCGAAATTTCACTGTTTCACAGCGATAAGTATACAACTAATTCCAAAAAGCGTATATACGCTAATTAATTAGTGAAATTTCACTGATTTTTTAGCGAAATTTCACTAATTCGCAGCGTATATACGCTAATTGGAATCAGTTGTATACTTATCGCTGTTTCAGATTTAGAGAGTACGTAAGTTTTGTAACTAGAATAACTTACGCAATTAATTAAATTTACGTAAGTTACACAACTAGAATAACTTATTAAATTAAATGAACTTACGTAAGTTGCGCAACTAGAATAACTTATCCAATTAAATAAACTTACGTAACTTACGTAACTTACGCAATTACTCAACGGCACGCTATTAGGTTAAGAGTGCTAATGTGGCTTCAACCTTAAATGAACTTACGTGAATGATCGAACTTACGTAAGTTACGTAACCAGAATAACTTACGTAATTGAATGTACTTACGTAAGTTACGTACCTAAAGTAACTTACATAAATGGTCAAATTTACTTCCATTACGTAAATTCATTTAATTGTGTATGTTATTATAGTAACGTAACTTACGTAAGTTCGTTTAATAGCGTGCGGTTGATTAATTGCGTATGTTTCGTAACTCACGTAAATGGCCAATTTTACATATGTTACACAACTAGAATAACTTACGCAATTAAATTAACTAACGTAAGTTACGTACGTACAGTAACTTACATAAATAGTCAAATTTACTTAAATTACGTAAATAATCTCATTTACGTGAGTTACGTTATTTTGCTATGGTTATGTAACATACGTAACTTCCTTTAATTATGTAAGTTACTATAGTTACGTAAGTCAGGGGAAACAATTTTTCTGATTGACACTAAATAATTATGTTTTTCAATATTTTGTTTTAAGTCGACACGAAACTATAGTTACGTAAGTCAGGGGAAACAATTTTTCTGATTGACATTAAATAATTATGTTTTTCAATATTTTGTTTTAAGTCGACACGAAACTAAATCTAATTTGTTAATTTAGTTTCGGGTCGTCACGAAACTAAACTCAGTTTGTTAATTTAGTAATGTAGGGCTGTTATTGGGCCTCTTTTTGACCTATAGGTCAGAAAATAGGTCAATTTTGACATAAGTTCTGACGGACCCTTTGGGAAAGGGATTTAGTTAACAAAGTAAAAAAATGTTTATATAATTTAAAATTTGAATAATATACAATTACAATAAGTGATGTATTAGATATTTTCCAGTTTTTGTATAAGTTTCTTATCTGCTCATCCGAATCACAGTTCATTCACAAGCTACCGGAATCAGTTTATCCTTTTTTCCTCCTTTTTCTCTCTTTATTCTCTTTTTCACTAAAAAAAATTAACTCTACAAGGACAAATATATTTTAATTTGTTTTAATGAAATTGATCCAGTTTTGTCTGATTCTTGTATTATTTTTATTTTCTATTAAAATATACTTTGAAAATTAAATCTTGATTCAATATTTGACAGTGTATTTTAATTGGTCGTGCAAGTGATACGCTCTTGGTTGTAAATAAGATCGTTAACATTCCAATTGCTTGAAATTCTCTTTTTCCCACTTTTAAAATATAATATTGCATATACAATTATTTAGAGTTTTATCTCATCATTTGCCATTCGATAGTTTTTTTTCATCTTCAAGTTATGTTTAATGGAAAATATGTTTAGTTGAATAAAACGTTATATTATAAAAGTGATTTCAATTTCCAGTTTGAGTTTCTTGTTTAATATTTTTCTCTGTCAGAGAGTATGTATCACCGTTGTTCCATAAACTATTGGACCCTCAGCAGGTGTTGTTGTTGGCAATGATGTTCTTGCATAGTTACTCAGCAACTACACAAGAACTACCCATTGCTATGCGAGATCAAGTGCTAATTGAAATTTTTAAAAAACCTGTTTCATTCCCTCTTGCAAACGTCTTTGCAAAGAAACATATTTTTATTTAGAAGCCAGACACCATTTCCTATTTCAGAAAAGCGCATCAAATAAAATAATATTTATCAGGTCTATACCTTGTATTTCTTGTTCTCTGTATTTTATTCTTCTTGGTGTTCATTTATTATTGTTTACTTTTATTATTAATTACCATATACTTCTTAATATTAATTATTACTTTCCTCTTAATATTAACTAATAGAGTCACCTTACTGTCTATCGGTGAAACACAATTCAATTAAAACACATTATTTCATGAGTGCAAGTGGGATCTAGGCAAACTCAAATAGCCTATTTTTCCACTGTTATGAAATTTCACCTTGAAGGTGATCACGTATGCATATCGTTTTCAAATTTATATTTTTTCTATGTGGAAGAAATAACGCTATGCGCCTTCGTCACACTTCACCAATAAGGATTTTTTGCAATATTGTCCAAACTGAGGATGTACCTTTAAATGGTTCCATACTGCTGAATGCATCTACATAAAATCAAAGATTCTATGGTTAAGAATGTTTAGAAAAGAACAGCGTTTTCCATCTGTACATTTTATAAACAGCTGTTTATGAAAAATGTTTTGAAAATATGAATTACCTATTGGTTTGTTTTCATTTTCTTTCCATAACCACAATTATCTAAATTATATAAAGCAATTATTTATAAGTGAGTAAATTTGTAATTTTAGAAATTGTGGTAAGTAATGCAACTTAACATTATAATCGTTTTTTGCAGAATACTTAAGATGTAGACAGAAAAATACAAGAAAAACAAGAAGAATTGTTTTGATAAATAAATAAAACACTGGTTATGAGAAAGAAAAATAAACAATGTATTTTATTTTAATGTGAAAGGGTTTTATACAATGTAAGCGAGAACACGAGGTTTATATATCAACAGTTTTCGTAAGACTAACTTTCGGGTATACGTACTGTTTACGCTTCAACACTCACATTCTCATACCATAGATACATATGTTACTTTTATTGGGATATAGATGTTAGCATAATGTAGAATAGAAATTTTAACACACCCCCGCAATAAAAGTAGTAAAATTTTAATTTTAGTTATGTTTTATTTTAATCCCAACAGGTTTCTTAGTTTCGTAAAGATAGGTGCAGACAATGGTTTGGTTAATATATCGGCAACCTGATTTGTCGAGTTTACGTATTCGATTTTAACAATTTCTGATTCAATTTTTTGTTTAATGAAATGATATTTGATATCGAGATGTTTCATTCTTTTTAGTTGTTGGTTCGAGTTACATGATTTTATGGTCGCCTGGTTGTCTTCAAATATTGTTACAGTAAATTTTGTAGATATATTTAATTCAATCAATAAATTTCGCAACCAACAGGCCTCACTAACGCAATGACATAATGACACATATTCTGCCTCACAAGATGATAAAGCTACCGTGGGCTGTTTTTTTGAAGTCCACATGATCAAATTTCCATAAATTTGGAAACAGAAACCACTTGTGGATTTTCGATCGATTTTATTAGTCCCCCAGTCTGCGTCCGCATAACCAGTTACTAATTGTTCATTTATGTCAGCACTGTAAACTAGTTTTAAATCTATTGTTTCTTTAATGTAGCGTAGTATACGTTTTAATTGAACCCACAAGTCATTTCCAGCACATGTTTGAAAACGCGATAAAAAAGTTATACTGGCACACAAATCTGGTCTGGTGCATATCATGGCATACATGATTGACCCTATTAATTTACGACAATTGTGTTCGATCATGTCACTTTCTGATTTACTTTTGTAAAGTGTTGACAAGTCGAATTTTGAATCCATGGGTGTTTTCACCCCATGACAATCAGCCATGTTAAAATGTTTTAATACGTTTTGTAAATACAAAGTTTGATCTAGAGTTGTTACCCCTTTTTCTAAGTTTTGTGTGATTTTTATACCTAAATAGTAACTAGCTAACCCTAGATCTTTCATTTCGAAACGACTTTTTAATTTAGATATTATAGAATCAACCATTTGTCCAAAACCCATACATAAAAGATCATCTACAAAGACTACTATATATACTCTAGTATTATTGTTTATGTAATAATATACACATTGATCACTCGAGGATCTTTTGAAGTTTTGTTTTAACATGAAATCATTCAGAGTATCATACCAACATTTTGGTGCTCCTTTTAACCCATACAAACTCTTATTTAGTTTACAAAATTTGTTGTCAGGTAGTTCGAAATTCGATGGTAAGGTTACATAAATATTTTCTTTAATTTTTCCGTTTAGAAATGCACTACAAACGTCTAAATGAAACATGGGCCATTTATTTTTTGTACTTAATGCAATTAAACTTTTAATCGTACTCATTCGTACAACTGGGGAATAGATATCACAATAATCGAGATTTTTTTGGGTAAAACCTTTTGCAACTAGTCGAGCTTTAAAAAAATTTATCTTACCTTCATTATCTCTTTTCACTTTGAATACCCACTTTGTTTGAATGATTTGACTATTGTCCTCCATGTGATCGACTATAGACCACGTGTTGTTGTCATCGAGTGCTTTCATTTCGTTATGCATTGCTATATTCCATCTCGTTGCCTGGTGCGATTCTTGAGCTTCCTCGAGTGTCAAGGGTTCTTCTTCGTCGATTGCTACGTAGCAGTAATAGTCCTCAGTGAGAGTTCTCGAAGGTTTTGATATTCTTCCGGATCTTGTTCGTTGTATTTGTTGTGTTTCCTCGGTACATTCCTGAAAGCTGTCGTCAGTAATTTGTGCATCTTCTTCAGTTGGTGGTTCTTCGTCCGAATTGTTTATGTCGTCTGATTTTTTTGTTTCGTCTTTGGTTTCATCGATTTGATGTATTATTTGTTGTTTTAGGGAATTGTCTGTAATTATTGTAGGTGAAAATATGACATCTCTTTCAATTGAAAAACTGTTATTTTGTGGGAAATAAATTTTATAACCCTTGGTTGTGTCACTATATCCAACAAAGATTCCTTTTAAACTTTTGCTGTCCCACTTCAAACGACAAGGTTTTGGTACTTGACACCAGATTTCCTCTCCGAATGATCCTTTGAGAAGATTTATATCGAATTTTTTGTTATACCAGAGTTCGAAGGGTGATTGATTTTTTTGAGAACTGGTCCCAGTCCTATTTAGGATAAACACTGCTGTGTTTACTGCCTCTGCCCACAAGTTTTTTTCTAAGGACTTTTCTTTTAACATCGATCTGGCGGCTTCGACAACTGTTCTCATCTCACGCTCCACCTTTCCATTTTGTTGTGGGTTGTATCTTACACTGTATTAATGAACTATTCCTTCATTTTCGAGAAGGGCATTTAATTCTTTGTTTGTGAATTCAGTGCCATTGTCGCTCCGAAATGCTTTCACATTAATTTTCTGTTTTTTACACCACGAAAGATAGGATTTTATTTTAGAAGGCACTTCACTTTTGTTTGTGATAAAGTATACTGTACGAAAATGAGAAAAATCATCTTACAGTAAAAGAAAATATCTGGATTTTCCAATGGACGGCTCTTCCATAGGGCCACAGAGATCAACATGTATGATTTCTCCACATGCTTTCGTTTTATTTTCACTTGGTGGATAAGGTTTCTTTGTGTGTTTCCCTTCGATGCAGGCGGAGCAAAAATGAGAATTTTTGCATACATTTTTGATACCCTTTAATTTGAGAAAATCTTTCACATGCTTAAAATTTTGATGTGCTAATTTTTGGTGAAACTTCATCACTTCACAATTTTTAAATGAACAGTGGTTTTCACTAATTTCACGGTTTTTATTTTCACTTAAACAAGTGTTGTTATAACACATTGTTTTGTTTGACTCTATAGATTCAACCCTATCAAAACACATTTTGAACATTCTCTCTTCGCGTTTCGCGATAACTATGCACTTATTTCCGTTCATAAATTTACAAATGTCCTTATCAGATGTCATACTGATATTTTTGTCCAAAGCACTTGTTACCGAAAATAAATTCATTTTTAAATCAGGGACGAATAGAACGTTGTTTAATTCTACTAATGACCATTCCGTTCCATTGAAGGCTTTTAATTTGATTTTTCCTTCTCCGTGAGCTTGGAGTTTAGATCCATTTCCTAGTTGTACAGTTTTATTGTGTATTGAAACTGTGATGTCTGAAAAAAGATTTTTTTCTTTACACATATGGTGTGTGCAGCCACTATCCATATACCAGGTGTTGTTAGGGTGGTCGTTGAAACTTACAACTAGAGCAGTTACATTTTTATCAGATGTTTTATTTTTATTTTTGTACCGACAATACTTAGCTATGTGACCACGTATTTTACATTTATTGCATGTTTTATTTCTGAAGCAATTTGTGGTGTTGTGTCCTTGTTTTCCACACGTAGAACATGTTTCTTTGTCATTAGAACGATTGGACTGAGTCATCAAGGCAGTAGTTAACTCTTCAGTTTGTGACCTTTCCTCTTCTATCAACAGTCTTGAGGTCAATTCTGTTATTGTTTGTTTTTCGTTGGGAACTGATTCCCAAGCGGATCGAAAATGCTTATATTTCTCTGGTAACGACATTATAATTTTTGTAATAGTCATTTTATCCGAAATTTCTTCTCCGAGAGCCTTTAATTTTGTTCTAATTTCTTCAATTTTTGACATAAATGTTGAAATCGAATCTTTTTGCATTTCAGCAGTGAAGAATTTTTGCTGTAAAAGATGTATTGACACTGTAGATTCTTTTTCGAAGACTACTTTTAACTTATTCCACATTTCAGAAGAAGTTGTGCACGATAAAATGTGTGTAAGAGGGCCAGTTTCCATCCTGGTAACAATAATTTCCTGTGCTTTAGCGTCTTGTCTGTTCCATTCTGCTAATGCTTGTGGTTCAGTAGGTTGTGTAGTTGTTTCTGAAACGATGTTAAATAGTCCTTTTCCTTTGAGTATGATTTGGGTTTCAAATTTCCAGGTACACCAATTTTCACCGTTTAATTTTGAAACTACAGTGTTCAGAGAGGACGCCATGTTTTTATCACCGGCCTCGTGGTGAAGCGTTGTGCGAAATACCGGTATATTTCTTTATTGCGACAACAACAAAAAATTTAACTTTATTCTCACAATGAAACTGGGCCCATAACCTTTTGATAAATAAATAAAACACTGGTTATGAGAAAGAAAAATAAACAATGTATTTTATTTTAATGTGAAAGGGTTTTATACAATGTAAGCGAGAACACGAGGTTTATATATCAACAGTTTTCGTAAGACTAACTTTCGGGTATACGTACTGTTTACGCTTCAACACTCACATTCTCATACCATAGATACATATGTTACTTTTATTGGGATATAGATGTTAGCATAATGTAGAATAGAAATTTTAACAAATTGTACTTAAAAAAAACTGCGCCTACAACCCCTTATGGTTTTTATGGGACCAGAGATCGACGAATTGGAAAGTTTTTACGTCGTTGTAGACGAAGAGAGGTACGATGGCCAATGGTTTTCAATACATTGCAAAAATGGATTTAATTTTTAAGATAACGTCCGGTTTTTTTTTAAATGAGCAATTTGAAATTGTGTACAATTATAAGCGCAAGCCTACGAATTGAAACCATTTATAATTAAGTGTATTCATTATTTAAAACTTTTGCAATGTATATATTTATTTTAGATTAATAAAAATGATTAATGATTTAAATTAAAAATTGTACTTTTAATTTATTAAAACTTTTGTTTACATAATCTCAAGACAATTGAGCGGCTGGATTCCATAAGGGCATGTAAATTTTTCTCGGCCGAAATCGAAGACCCCTGAACACTCAAAATTCAACTTCTGAATTTAAATGTTTAAATTATATATATCCTTATATTTTATATATCTTAAACATTTTAATTCAGAAGTTGAATTTTGAGTTTCCAGGGGACTTCGATTTCGGCCGAGAAAAATTTACATGCCCTTATGGAACCCAGCCGCTCAATTCTACATTATGTTTAAAGTCATTTAGTAGTAGCGTCTTGAACTATTAAAATAGTGGAGTTTACTATGTGGTTCATAGTGCAGTCATTCATTTAAAATAGTGAAGATTACCATGAGACATAGCGCGCTAGTCTTTCTCTTATAGTGACCCGTGTAGAAAAATTTCGTGGAGCTAGGCAGGAACCACGCTAGTGTTCCATTGCACTGTAATGGCGCTACTAGCATTTCAAACACCTTTGTCGTCTCGCGCCGTCCTCGCAATCGGCTCGCAGTGCGAGATTGCAAACATAACTTCATCTGTCAAAACTTTTTCTTTCGCGAATTTAAAAATTAACCATGTTATTTGATATGAGAAGTTAAAAAATGAATCATCGAATATCAACGTAATGATGTTTATGCATTTATCAATTTTATTTCTAATTATTTATTCCATAATATTAACAAAAAAGAAATACGGCCAGCTGATCGGAGAAGAATTTTTTTTTACAAAAAGTGTGTTTAAATTGTTTATATATGTGTATATACAAAAATAGAATAATATATTTCTACTATATAAATGTAGAACATATTTATTGGTTTATTAATTATTCAATTAATTCAAGTAATTTCAAAGTTAACAATTTACAAAAAAAAATAGAATTTTTAAGGTCCGATCGAAATTTTACTAGCCCGAATTTTCATTTAACAAAATATTACCAACATGAATTTTTAAATAATCAAATTTTCGTCATGCAGAATATTTACCTAACCGAATTATCCTTTGATTGAATTTTTATTTTTAAAAAATATAACATTCAATCGTCTTAACTATTTTTTATTGAACCGAATTTTTCTTTGGGTCAAATACGATAAGAAAAAATACATACAATTGTGATTTTTTACCTCATAGGTATTCCTAGAAATTAGGAAATATAACAAATTCACAAATGAAATATGCTTATTATGTAATTGAGAAAAATTCGAAGATGCATTAAAAAACAATATTTATATAGAAAATATATATTTATTTATGGAAACTTTTAACATCTAATTTTCAAAAATATAGAATAAACTACGATTTATGCGATAAAAATCAAAGAATTTAACATATTTTTCACGTTTTGACACTTTATGCCGGAGAAATTGGAGGTTATGTTTCAATCTAGCGGAATCGACTCGCTCCATGGATGGCGCTAGATGACTATAACATTTCCAGGGGTGGAGCGAGGATGGATCCAAACTTCCACTATTAATTTCTACACGGGGAAGTTAAACATGTGGTTCATTTAAGTCATTTTAGTCTTTCTGTCATAGTAGGCTCAAGTATTTGAAATTGTTATACTTTCTAGGTGGAAAAGTAACCTCTACTATGTAACCAAGTTCTAAAAAATGTTTACATAGTTGGAACTAATATAATTGATAATATCAAATACTTTGATACCGTAGTACAAAATACTAAATAAGATATTTCACTTTACGATTATCTCGATGTATCACGAAAATACTATGTGAAATAGTTTCAGCTTCTATTTTTAATAGTAATTTTAACTGAAAATTTTTCTCCGTGTAGGCTCTACAACTTTCAATAACAACTTTTTCCTCTAAAATTTAACAGGAAGCAAGGGTCATCGAAAAACTACGTTTTGAAAACTTTGACGGTTGTTTACACTATTTTTTGCAACCGGAAATCAAGAGCAAACCATGGGGCTCTTATATGGGGCCCCCAAACTACAAGAAACTATTGAGACTTTTCAGGTTGCACTTTTGTGCACTTTTTGCACTCACCGACTGGCCTAATACATCTAAAAGGAAAAGTGGTTATCAGCAAAGAAAAGATAAAAAGGCAAAACTGACTGAAATAGAAAGTATTTCTGGATCTCTTCTCAAGTATGTAAAAGTTGAAGAAAATCATCATGACACTCAAATTACGACGCCTGATGCTGAAAACACTTTCGACAGTCGTGTATCGTCGACTAATAGTGAAGAAAAACTAAATAATGACAATGTAATAGAACATAGCCCGCTAGCATCTCGGGGTTATTAGTTACAATAATGTGAAAATTTCAGATTGCTAAAAGAGTGCAAAAATTTTCAAAGAAACTGGACAAAATTTCTTATTACGAGAATTCCAGGTATTTGGTCCTTACATATGTTAATGATGAATAGTAATAGTGTAGAAAAATCGAATAGTCATTTAAAAATATCAATATTTATTGAATTTAGATGTAATTTTCAAATTGGGGGGGGCATCTATCCGCACTTTACCCTAATGTAAACAAATCGGAGAGTTTCTAACAGGATGAAATGAGAGATGATGAATCGGAGAAAACTATCTGCTTGGATATTTTGCAAGATGTTTCACATTGGCAGTTACCAATTTCAGAAAATTGGCGTGTTTCAATAATGAATAAAGGGAGTTGTCATTTTTAAAAAAAGGACGGACCATTTGAGTCAACAATGTGACAAGGGTTAAAAGTTAGAGGAGAAATGCGCTGCTTATCGAAAGAATGGTTTATTAAAGAAATGCCTAATGGTCAAAAAATTCTAAGGAAATGGATGATCTATTCGCCAAATAGCAAACAATTATATTGTTTTTGCTGTCGCTTGTTTGCCAGCAGTGATGAAACCGGGTCTTTATTTGTAAGCGGATTTTTCAAATGGTGGAAGTTAAATCCTAAAGTGGTACAACATGAAAATTCGGAAGAACACCTTGGAAATTTGGAAAAATGGAAACTTTTTGAAACTGATCTGAAATTAGAAAATACTATAGACAGCGAATTGTTGAAAAACATGGTCTCAGAAAAGAAAAAGTGGAGAAATATTTTAACGAGGTTATTAGATATATAACTCTATTTTTGTCCAAACAAAATTTAGCATTTCGAGGACACGATAAAAGTGAAAATTCAACGAATAGAGGAAATTTTCTTGAAATGGTAAAACTTCTCTCTAAGTATGATGTTGTATTGAAAGAACACACGAGGAGATTGGATCGACATGAATCATACCTGTCAACGGAAACACAAAATGAATTTTTAAATGTGCTGGCCAGCCATGTTAGAAACGTACTTATTCAAGAAATCAAATCCGCTGGTTATTTTAGTATGATGTTTGACAGCACTCCTGATACATCACATGTTGACCAAATGTCAGAAGTAATTCGGTATGTCAAAACTAATAACGGAAAAGTGGAAATCAAACAATTTTTTTTTAAGGTTTTTCCCGTTAAAAGGAAAAAAGGCTTCAGATTTAAGTTCAGAAATTTTTGCCAATCTTGAAAGTGATGGTCTAGACATAATGATGTGTCGTTGTCAGGGTTATGATCATGCAGCTGTTATGAGTGGAGTACATGGTGGAGTTCAAGTCATCATAAAATCGAAAAACGAAAAAGCTCTTTTCAACGGGTGTGTGAATAATTTAGTCAACTTATGTGGGGTTCATTCTTTTGCTGAAAATGCATTGTGTGTTTTATTTTTTGGAACTTTAGAGCAAATTTTCGCATTTTTCTCTGCATCAACCCATCGAAGGGATGTATTACTAAATCATTGCGACTGTTCTGTCAAAAGATTGTCAACAACCCGTTGGAGTGCTCACTATGCTGCTGTAAAAGCCGTCGAAGAAAATTTCGATAAAGTGATTGCAGCAATCGAAGAACTGTGTGATCCTCAAGAAAATGTAGATACCAGAGGTTCTGCACAGAGCCTTTTACCCGCTGTCTGTAATTTCACTTTTCTTTGCTTTTTATATTTTTGGAAAGAGGTTTTAAAAGAAATTGACTGCACGCAAGTATACTTGCAAACAAAAGCTTTAAGTCCCAGGTTTCGCAGACATTTCAAAGCAACTAAAGTGGATTTATTGGTAGCAAACCACTGGAACGCTTTAGATTTTTTAAACTTTATTGTAAAATGGGATTTTGTTAAATCATTGCCTAATTTAACTTTGTCATTAAAATTATTATTAACAATTTGCGTATCAAATGCAGGTTGTGAAAGAAGTTTTTCTAAACTAAAACTAATAAAAGATTACTTGCGGTCTACGATGTCTCAGACTCGACTGAACGATCTAGCTATATTATCCATTGAAAAACAAACATCTGAAAACATGGACTTTGATGATATAACCAATAATTCTGCAGCTATTAAAGCCAGAAGAGAAAAATTTAATTAAACAAATCATTTATGATGATTTGAAATAAAATATCTGTTTGTGAATATGTTTAATACAAAATTAAAGCTTTAATTAATGTACTTTTTAAAATAAAAGAATTTAATTCTTTCAGTTTATAGTTTTATATAGTAGTTTTTTTAACTCTTCATTATGACTGCTTTTTTTTGGGGGGGGGGTGACACTATACAGAATCGCCCCGGGTGACACCAGCCCTAGCTACGCCGCTGAGTAGTTTTCTTAACTTCTCTTATTTCTCTTTTCTTTTGCTTAATTTGTGAACCCCGTCTAGCCCCACTCTCTCCCGTACCTCATCTTGCCCCCACCAACGAAATTGAAGACAAAGATTAATTACTACAATTTACGATTCAACAAAGAAAAAAAAGAAATGCTTCCCTTCTCCTGTAACCCTTGCTAGTTAGAAAAAAATTTATATGCAGTTCATTAACCGTTATTTTTAATTAATAAACACCTATTAAAAAAGTGAAAAAATGACAAGAAAATCGTCGAAATTTTGTAAACAAGAAACTTTCGCCTCAGTGCAGTATTATCTGAAAAATAATCGTAATTGGTTAATTCGTTTGTTAAATAAGGCCGGTACCCCGTCTTGTCCCACTCTCACCTACTTCTCATTATTAATTGTGACGCGATATGAAGAATGGGACCTTAGAAGCAAATCAATTTAAGGTTATGTTAGCTTTAGTTTTTTCTTGTTTGAAAGTTTCTTTTTACTTTTTGCAAATTAAAATCAGTTTTTATTAAATATTTTAGTTGTACTGAAACTTAAACATTAATGAATCTAATTGACAGTTGATCCTTTTTTTTGAATTTTCACTTAAGAAATTGCAAACATAACCTATAATTTTTTGCTTCTAAGGTCGTTTTCTTCAGATCGCCTCACAAGTATTATTAATTGTTATTCACTATTATTATTTACTTTGTTCTATATCTTTAACTTTTACTTATTTATATTAATTATTTGTTTATTTATTTATAAACATGCCAATCTTTAAATTACGATTTGTTTGTAAATACAAATATCAGAAAATTAACAAATATACCATTCAAAATATTATTAAATTATACGATTAATTATACTTAAGTGGAAATTTTAATAATTTATGCAAAGATGGCAGCAAAGATAAAATTTGACAAAAATTTGAAAAAATAAATTGTTTTGAAAATTTGTTCAACCCCTGTATATTTTTAAATATTACAGAAAAAAATTTGACACTTACATAGGTGTAACCATTCTAGTCTCATCTTTAAATTAAGGCCAAAAACGTTTAAAAATCTTAATCGGTTCGTGAGATATCATTATAAACGGTTGATCATTTTCAAGCAAAAACCATTCAAAATCCACTAATTCAATGCATTTGTCAAAAAACATGCTTGGATGTTTATAATGATATCTCGTGAACCGATTAAGATTTTTAAACTATTTTAGTATTAATTTAAAGATTAAACTTAAATGATTACACCTATGCAAGTTTCAAATTTTTTTACAATTATTAAAAAATATGCAGATGTTGAAAAAATTTCAAAAAAAATTTAACTTTTTAAATTTATATGTCCAATTTGTCGATTGCTGCAATCTTTGTATAAATTATTAAAATTTTCAGCTATTTATCATTAATCGTAGACTTTAATAATCTGTTGTATGGTATATTTGTTAATTTTCTGAAATTTGTATTTACAAACAAATCGTGATTTAAGGAGATTCTATGGCAAATAGAATTAACATTACCAATTTATTGAAACTTGGACCACTATATTAGATAAAGGTTTGAAAAATATATAATTAAATTTTTGAGACACCAATATACAGTAATAAATAAATAGTTTAATAATAATAATAACAATATTAATAATAAAATATATAGGTATATATACTCTCTAAATTTGAATCAGTGGAATTCACTGGGAAACAGTTATAAGTATACCATTTTTACTAGTTTCCAAGTGAATTTTAACTGATTACCAGTAAAAGTGGTATACTTATATAACTGTTTCCCAGTGAATTCCACTGATTCAAATTTAGAGAGTATATATAGGGGAGAGTGGGACAAACCGGACCCCCTAACGGTTTTTTTTGACTCTTGTGACTAAACGAATCAACCGATTTCATTTTTCGATGGCTTGTTTAAAAGATCATTTAATTGCGCAACTTTTTCCCAGAGAAACCTATACTTCATCTTTTATTGTTTAGTTGCTGTGTTAACTTTAAAAAATTTTGCAAACGGTCCGGAAATAAAAATATTTTATGATTTAAAAAGTTCAAAAATTGTTGAAAAAAATAATTGTTATTGTTTATTAACTTTTGACACAAACAACCTAGAAACCATAAATTATCTTTATTTCATGTCATTCGTATTAGTTAATTGCAAAATTAGAAAAAACTGCAAGTTTCTAGGTAGTTTGTATCAAGAGTTATTAATTAACAGCAGTTGTTTGTTTAAATAATTATCAAAATGTTTTAAAAAACGTTATACCTTGATGAGTTAATTATTATATAAATAAATTTAGCTGGATAAACTTTAAATTTTCGGTAAAACCAAATGTCTATTAATGTAAATAAAAGTTTATAATTGTTAATAACAATAAATTGTTTAAACAAATAATGATTATTATTGTTATAAATTAATTGTAGAATGATTTATTATCAATAATAATTATATTTAATTTTAAGACTTTTTTTATTATAATATGAATATTTTTAGAAAAATGGGAAGCCCAGCTGGCCCCTACTTTTTAACTGGGCTAACTTGGGCAGATTTCGACACGGGCTGTAATTTAAACAAGTTAATATTCAATGCGGCACAATCTGACCCAGCGTCGGCTCAACCGACCCCTCAACGTCGATCCTTGAGACGCATCGCCGCACTCCAAAAATCACATTTTTATTGATACTTATGAAAAAATATTCAAAAGTATATATAAATTCAAAAACTACACAAAATTCTACTCCAAATAGTTCATAAATAAAAACAAATAGTTGTTATTTTACACAGTAAAAAGAAAGTCTTATTTTCAGCCATGAAAGGTACCTTAATTTAAGATGCAACATTTTTAAGACAGCTTTTGTTTAATTTAAAATCTTTTTTTTGCTGAATTTAAAGAGTTAAAGCTTTCTGAATATCAGCAAAAAATGTGCTGAATTTAAGGCAATCATGTTGAAAATCAGCAGTTCTATACTTAATTTAAAAAGTAGAACTGTAAATTCAGATTTCTTATCCTTATTTTCACGCAAGCCGAGCTTAAATTAAGACTCGCATAACTTTCAGGACTTGTTTAATTACAGACAGTTTTAAAATAAGATTTAATTTTTACTGTGTACTATTATTTTCTTTCATTTTGTCGAAATCGGCACTTTCAACCCCGCTCTCCCCTATTGAACAGCTGTCTAAACGTCTGGCAACATTGCAAAGAATTTGCTACTTAAAAGGTAAAAACAAGTCGTGCCAACCTTTTACAATACTAAGCAAATCAAATCACAAAATAATGGTTTCTGTTTTGATTATTTCAGTCAATCAATATATAGAACCTCCTTAATGATCGGTATGTTTTTAGGCCGTGAGCGTGTAGCCAACAGTAGTGTAGAAATGAAAAAAATATGAAAATAATTATTCTAGAAATAGGACAAATAAATCAATACCACACTGAAAGAAATTTTTCGTCATTACTGCCATAATTATGGCTGATTCTGCCAGAATGAATATCTGTATTATAATGCAATGCAACTGCCAAAACAGTTTGGTTAATCTAGTCATACGAATGACAGAAACAGAGGACAGTTAGTAAATGTGAATCAGCTTTCACATGTCTAACATAACCTAACTTATGTGCTAATCATGAAGGAGGATAAGGAGATGAAACGGCCTATATTTATTGGCCCTCAAATGGGGGGTCAGAGTAGTGGAGTTTTTTTCTCCCTACTGTCTTCAGCGCCACATTAGGTAAAGTGTAGAATTATAATTTATCGTCTGCAATATGTTTGTTTATGACATTTATGAGATGACAGCTGAATAAATCGGGTTGTATTTAAGGTTTGAACGAGTTTTATGACTGAAATTGGAAATAAAAATGAAAAGTTAGTATAAAATAATAAATTCATGAGTAAATAATATTATGTTAATATAAAAATTCATTCTTGCTGTCATTTTACTACAAAAACATTGAGGTTATATTTATGTTTTTCTCCTTAGATCACGTGACCAAATAGTTAAAAAATTTACCACTGTGAGCGCTGTAACCAGTAGGGAGAGAAAAACCGCACTACTCTGACCCCCCATTTTGGTGTCAACTTTTTCTGCTATATACTGCAGGCGTTTCATCTCCTTATCCTCCTTCATGGTGCTAATCTGACAAATTGTATGACTAGTTCAACCAAAAGCCTTAACCAGAAGTTTATGGCTGAATTCTCGAAAGCATTTCTTACAGTGCAGATACAATCATGTAATAAATAAAAAATTATTATTTATACTATTAGTGAATAAGTACTTGCAATAAAAATATAAAAAAAAATTTCTAGATTTCTAGAAGAAAATAAAGAAAAATGTAGTACTAATTAAAAAGCAATCCTCTTTTTTAACCGTCTTTGCATTGGAATGAACGTTTGTTTATTTCAATTCACAGAAACTGTTATTTAGTATAATATGTAATTCAGTATGTAAAATATTTTTTCAGTAGAAAAATGTTCCTAACTATGTACTATTATGTAACGTTTAATTTAAACAATTAATTTTTAAATATTTTCCCTCCTAACAATGTATTAGAGAGGCTACATTATTATTTTGGTCTTGTAAAATTATTAAAAAGAAAAAAGACGCCAGCAGTGCGTCAAATGTAAATGTTGTAAACACTGAAGCGAAAGAAAATAATAATATAATAAAAGAGGAGCGCACTGTATACACGGCAGCTATATTGCAAACTTTATGGATGAAGCGTTTTGTTAGAATTTTAAAGAGTTGCAACCGTTAAAAGTCGTTTTGTTGTACAAAAGCAATATCCTTTACGTAGAAAGAATAGACCGATTATCATATAACCCAGCGGTATATATGCGCATATTAACGTATATAAACGTGTAAAATTTATAGAAATTCTCCACAACTCGTATATAAATAAATATATATATATATATATATATATATGTGTGTGTGTGTGTGTGTGTGTGTGTAGAGAAAGAGAGAGAGAGAGAGAGAGAGAGAGAGAGAGAGAGAGAGAGAGAGAGAGAGAGAGAGAGAGAGAAAGAAAGAGAGAGAAAGAGAGGCAGTAATTACTGATGCCGTGTGCCTATGTGTAACCTTGTGTTCGTTGTCTGGTATAAACTCTGTAATTTACCTTGAACTATCGCTTTACTTTATGGTGCTAATAAGCAATATATGCGAAACGAGCGGTGCTCTTATAACATTGTTTTTTTAAGTCATGTTTTGCTTTTTATTTTTACCGTCGTTCGATATTTAAGAGAAAAGGCCGAAAAATCTTTTGGTTCTTGCGAATAAATTTAGAAGAGTTTTATTCTGACTTTTCATTCCTTTTTTCATTTATTTTATTTGCGATATGTTTATTAACTTTATTTATATTTATGTATGTTCTTCTTTTTTATTTTATTCTTATTTATTTTATTATTAAAACTCCCCGTGCAGAAATTACCCTACTAGGGCCGTAGTATGGCATGAAACGCCGCGCCTGATCAGGGCCAGATCGGGGCGACAAGAAAGTGTGGATTTCCTGATCAGGGCCACATCGGGCGCGGCGTTTCATTTCCTAATAGGTCGGCCCTATCAGGCCCTGATCAGGGCCCCAGCGAAATTTCTACACGGGTCTGGAAGCGTCCGTCCAGATTGCATGAAAACTCTCTTGCAAGTGACAAGAAGTAGAAGGAGTATAAGTATCATTATTACATTAATATGAGTTATGTTCAGTTTTTTATTTTTTGTAAATAATATATAATTGTATTATAGTTATTAATTATTTATCAAAGTATTCAGAGCTGTGATTTAAAGAAGTATTTTGCCGTCCTGATGAAGAAAGACGTATTTGACATTTTTATGCAGAAAGAGTTTTTTATATCACTGCCAGGAAATGTGGTCTGACTTGGATTGAAATTCTAATGCCTTGCAAGTACCGACTCTTTTGCGACCATATTTCCCTGTTGAAAGAGTCGGTACTTGCATATATACATATACGCAATAGGCTGCAAATTATTGTCAGAAAAATGATTTTGGTACCGAGGTGTATTTTATTGCGTTGTTCAAATACTACTGGTTAATACTTAAACTGTGATTTTTAATGAGAATAGAATTTTTGGGAGAAAATTGGCAATACATACAGTCGGGCCGCAGAACTGCACGGTACCCCAGAAATAACTCCTCCACTTGATTTCAAACTGTACGCTGACGAATTCATCCCCACTTTCTAATTTTCAGGACCGTACTTACATATTTATTCAGTGGGATTTTAATTGCGGTCATAGAAAAAATATATTTGGCGTTGATGACAGATGTTTTATTTAAACAATTTTTACTTCAATTTAAAACTTCACTAATCACTTCATATATATTCCAGATTCAATTTAAAACTGTCACTGAAAGTTATTTGAATGATAGCACTTTTAATTAAACTTTGAAAGATAATTTTTGTAAACAAAACAATATTCGCAGATGTTAATATTTTAATTATAAGTATTAATAATAGCAGTTTATAAATACAACTAGAAATTTTACACGAAAAACGTTGTATACAATTTGAAATAATATTATAATTTACTAAAATTTTTAATTCTGAAAAATAATTTCAATTTCTGAATAATTTGCTTCCTCATAAGGAAGCTTTGCATTCGTGACGATTTTCAATTTTTCAAAACATGGTTATATGGACTCATTTTCATCTAGGATATATGTATATTAAATTCTGAGCAAATGTCCAGATGTATGTGTGTGTGTGTGTGTATGTCACAAAAAATTGTGTACAAATTATCTTAAACAAATTTTAATGGATTGTCCTGAAATTTTGCAGGTTTATTGCAGTCATTAATACCTAAAATCTGACACAAGGATTTTCAAATTCATCCACAAAATTTTTTTTTATACAATTTTTTCAAAATTAAAAAAATTTTTTTTTGTATTTTTTTAAATAACTTTTTTATTTCTTATTATTTTCATAAATTATTCTTAAAATCACATTCCTTAGAAGAAAACGAATCGATTGATATATACAAAGTGCACATTTCATCAAAATTTATAAAATTAATCAATATTTTTCTTTTTCACAAAAATTCAAATTTTGCGTTTTTTTGAAATATTACCTTAACATATTAAAATTAAATTAAGCAATTCGTTTTTGATATTTGGAGGAAGCGAAATGGTCAAGAAATGAACAACTTGCTTACATTTAAAATAATTGAAATCATAAAAATATATACTATTCTCAAATTGATAAATGGTAGAAAAAATTTAAATTTTTTAATCAAAATAGGGTAACTGCTCCTGTCGTTGGCACTGCGTTCCAGTGGTTGGCACCCTTCTAATAACAAGAAATAACTAAAAACTAGTATATTTTGCATATGATTATTAAAATTTGGAACATTTTTTACTAAAATCAAGTATATAATTTAGTATTTTTTGTTATTAAAAGAAAAAAAACAGGGGTGTTAACTTTTTGCTACACTGCCAACGACTGGAGCAGTTACCCTATGTTGCCTCATAAAATTAAAAAAAATTCACTGATTTATCCAAATCATAGAAAAGAATAAATAATTTAAATAAATCAGTAAATTTATTTTTAATTTTAAGAGGCAAAATATTCATAAGAATTAATATTTAAGTTATGTATAACATTTAATTTATGTTATATATATAAATAAATTCATATAAAAATAAATATATTATTGTACACGGAGAAAAAAATGCTGTTGAATCAATGACATAAGAGTTTGATTCATTGAATAGTGTCATAACGGGCTGCCAAACGTATATGCTGTTGTTTTGAAAGCACCGATTCTAATGATTCGATAGTATCACTTTCATTGAAACAAAAGCATATTTCTTAAATTGACAGCATACTATGTTAATTTGAAGGTATTACTTTTGAATTACCGATCAAAATTTTTTAATTTAACAGTATATGCTTTTGAGTCAATGACTATAGTTTTTAAATTTAAAAGCATCATTTTTATGATTCAAAAATTTGTACTTTTAATTTTTTAGTTGTTGCTATCGATTGAATAACACCATACTGTTAAGTCAATTCTTTTATGTGGTTAAAGATATACGAACGATAAATTGAAAAAATGAAATTTTTGTTCACATATTTTTTATATACTATAATTAATTCTCATACCTTTAACACAACACTTCTTATATACATCTTTTTTCCAATTTTACACACTAACATACATATCTTTATTACTTTTTTCATTTTTTCCAACGACAAACACACATACATACACATTCAAACACACTTTATATTTTTTTGAGTCTGAAAAATACCCTGTTCCCAATCGGTCACCCATCCATGTAGTAACCGCGACCAAACGTGCTTAACTTTCGTGATAGACGAGAACTGCCGCGCTGCAATGTAATACATTCGCTTCTTACATTGAGCAGTTACTTTGTAGTTAAATACCGTGCGCGAGATTTTTCTCGTGAATAAGGGAATTTATATAGGGAATTTATATTTAACTAGTCCTTAATTCTTTAAAACAATTTAAATAATAGTTTTTTATATAAGAATCTCAAAAACGACAGGTTTAATAAACATATAAATAAGTGTGGATAAGTATTTCAATAAATTTAGCACCTGTCAATGTCTCAAATACATAGTGTCCTTATTTTTATAGCATATGCTATAGGCAGTCCGCTATATCACCACTCATTGAAACGAAAGCATATGCTTTCATTTTCAAAAGCGCGCTTCTTTGGAGCAAACAACTTTTCATTTGATTCAAATTTACACGCATTTTCTTCAAATTTATCTATTAGATGCTTCAAATGAATAATGTCAAAGAAGCAATAAATTATTCTGTTGCTATATATAGATGAACTATAGAAACAATTTGTAGAATATCATTAATTTTACAGTACCGTACTTTTAATTTAAACAGTTTCATTTTTTCGTTTTAAGCAATATGCTGTTCGATTAATAAATGTGTCATTGAATCAATAACGGGAAATTCAATAGCATGGAGCTATTTGATTCAACAGCACTTTTTTTTCAGTGTGCAGTTTGGCGACAGCGTTCACTTTCAAAGCGTGCAGTTCGGAGGCCCGACTGTATATTAAATGTAAATATTAATAAATTATTTAATATTTAGGTAATAATTATTTATTAATTATTAATTTAGATAATTTTTTATCTAAATTATTTAATTATTTATTAATATTTACATTTATTTTATTAAATGTAAATATTTAGAAATTATTTAATATTTAATAATTATTTATTAATTTAGATAATTTTTTATATTATTTAAAAATGATTGATGAAATTATTGATTATTGTTTAGTGCATACGGTAATAAATAAACTGAATATTGTATCATCGTTGATTCAAGCCATGATTCAAGCTTGAATAAAGATTGGATATTCAAGCTTCACACACGAAGATTGATCGAGTCTTGAATCGAGCATGGGACAAACATCGGTCTCCAATGTTGAACCAACATTGAGTGACAGTGTTTTAAAGACTGCTTCAACTCTGGATTACCCATGCTGGGCGTTCAAGGCTCAATAAAGCTTCAACCCATCGTCAGCATTGGTCTTTCGCGCCTGGGAATCTTTCTAAACATTGACGATTCTGAATGTTGACCCTTGTACAATGTTGACACTTTTACTTATTTACTATTCTAACCAGGGACCGCTTCTAAAACGAAACTAAAGAGAAAAATACTTTCGTTTTAGTGTTTGAGTCGACACGAAACTAAATTAACAAAGTGATTTTAGTTTCAAGTCGACACGAAACTAAATTAACAAGCTGAGTTTAGTTTCGTGTCGGCCCGAAACTAAATTAACAAATTAGATTTAGTTTCGTGTCAACTCAAAAAACAAAATATTGAAAAACATAATAATATAGTGTCAATCACAGAAAAATTGTTTCTTCTGTCTCACGTAACTAGAGCAACGTAAACAATTAATGTAAGTTACGTAACCAGAGTAAATTACGTAACTACAGTAACTAACGTAAATGGTCAAACTTACGACAGAATTCTTATAAGAATTCCAACCAAAATTCCGATTTCTGATGAAATTCCGATCCTATCGGAGTTTCCAGAATCCAGATAGGAATTATAACAGAATTCTTCTAGGAATTCCAATCAAAGTTCTGATCGAATTTTTTTTAAGAATTCCGATCGAATTCATTATGGAATTTCAATCAAAATTCCGATCGGAATTCCATTTGAAATTCCGATCCCATTGGGGTATTCAGAATCCAGATTAGAATTCTGACAGAATTCTTATAGGAATTCCAATTAAAATTTCGATTTCTGACGGAATTCCGATCCCATTACAATTTTCAGAATCCAGATCAGAATTCTGACAGAATTCTTATAGGAATTCAGATCCCATTAGAATTCTGACAAAATTCTAATAGGAATTTTAATCAAAATTCAAATCGGAATTCCGACAGAATTGTTTTAGGAATTCCAATACAAATTTCGATTTCTGAAGAATTCCGATCACATCGCAATTTTCAGAATCCAAATCGGAATTCTGAAAGAATTTTTATAGGAATTCCAATCAAAATTTCGATCCTATCGTAATTTTCAGAATCCAGATTGGAATTCTGACAGAATTCTTACAGGAATTCTAATCAAAATTTCGATACGAATTCCGACAGAATTCTTCTTGGCATTCCAATCAAAATTCCGACAGAATTCTTTTAGAAATTCCAATAAAAATTCCGATTTTTGACGGAATTCCGATCTCATCGGAATTTCCGAGTGAAGGTAAAATTCCCTGTAGAAGACGTGTCGAATTTGCACCGAATTTAGTCAGGTTGTTGTTTCTGCCATTTGGCTTTTCGGGAAAAATACATCGTCTCAATTTGCTTTTTTAAATAAGTTTATCTTTTTTAAATTTGAATTTCGCACCATTGTAACTCTGAATGTGTTCGTCCAGATGACATGAAAACTGTTTCATAAGGCTGATTCCAGAATAGCTAAAAATCGTCTCGACTTTCAAGACGATTTGATGCGCGTACATCCATTTTTGTTTGCTGCGCATCGAAATCTAGACGATTTATCTTATTGTGGACTCAACCTAAGTGACAAGTAGTAGACGGAGTATAAGTATCAGTGATTAATTAAGATTGTTATGTTTATTTTTTCACATGGTAAACAATAATTATATTCTGAAATAAACTAAAAGTGGATAAATAATATGCTCATTTTATTATTTGATATTATTATTATTGTTATTATTATTATTATTATTATTATTATTATTATTATTATTATTATTATTATTATTATTATTATAACAATAAATTTTATATTTGTATCTGAATTTTTTCCCCTTTTTTGAAGGGAGAAAGGAATTAAAATACCAATTTTCCGCAATCATGCATTTCTCAGTGGACATTTGAAAAGTCAGAGAGAACTATCGATCTAGATTGAAACTAAGATTCGCCTTAGGGAACGATCTTCGATTCGTCTACTTATCGGGAGACTTCCTGCATCTTCGGGAGCATTCAACTCCATAAAAGACTTGCGAGAATAAGACGGCAATTTTGCTTACATACTATAGTGGGGCAAGTCTAATCTTTAGATTCCGATACTAATGATTCGACATTACCTTCGTTGAATCTTTTTTCTCCTGTATTTTATTTTTTATATCGCAAATCGGATGTATATATATATATATATGTATGGGAGAACCTTGGATATACTATATACATACATATAATAACCAAACTCGTTTCTTTAACAGAGAGACTATGAAGAATTGAATTAAGTATATACCTAGAAATCGAGTTTCCTTTCATAGATAAGTACTGTAAATTTGATCACAATGTGACTTGGAACCGATAAAGAATTATATATTTTAATTCTAATCGTATAATGATAATTTATATTGATCTAGTATCTTTGAATAATCGTAGGAAATTCTTAATCGCATTTTCATATTATTCCCTGAAACAATGGGACTGATGTCTATAATTAACTAAAATTTAATTACTAAAAGAAATATTTTTAATAAAATATGAAAATCTACCCTTACGAAAAAGTATGACATGTAATTTACAACAGGAATCAGTGTTGTAATTTACGTGACTTTTTTTCGCGACGCCACGAAAAAAACATCATCGGGAATGTCAAATTATTTTTAACTTCTTAGGTAACCTAACCAAATTATCAAAATTGATTTGGAGAGATTGTTAACTTGTTTCACCTTTTTAAAATTATCAATCAAAAGTTCTAATTAGAAGTAAAAATAAAATATTTTTTTTATGGGACAGTATGATATGTATTATAGTTTCTTGAATTTTAAAATAATCTTACAAGCATAGAAAGATTGGTTAGATGCAATAGGAACATAGCTAACAAGTTTGCTCTCATATCAAAAAGGTTCGCTATATGACAGCGAACTGACTCAAAATACTGATGTTGATTGACAAAACGAAGTAGTCCGCTTTAATCGCAAACTTCTCAGCTGTGATAGATAATTATTAAAGATTTGACAGTAAACATTAGTTAAAAAATATACATAATTCTGTTAAAGGTTTTTGTGCCTTGGAGTTCGTACATGCGATAATGTTCTGTTTGTGGCGTCGCGAAATAACGTCACGCAATTTTTTTTTGTAAGGGTAATTCGAAAATACCGCGTTTACCTATTATTTAATTTTTAAATGGTGTAAACAATTTTTTTTCTCCTCTATTTACTATATCCATTGCTAACAATCGATTCATTTTTTATTATTATTTTTCACTTTGTTTATTTCTTATTGTTATTCACTGAAAAAAGTTTGATCAGAATTCAAGTACAGACCCTTAGTAGAGTGAAAAACAGTCAAAATTAGTACATTTGTAATTAAAATAACTACTGCGCTGGAGAAACATAACCCCTAAACATTCGCTATATAATTTCGAAATCTAAAATTTGGAAAGAAAATTATAAATAGACAAATTAGGAAATTGGAATTTTATTTTGAAATAGGAATTATAGTTACTTTAAAGGATTTAGTCTGTAATTTGATATTATTTAACAAGAATAATTATATATATAGGGGAGACCGGGGCGTAATGGATCACTTGAATTTATTCAAAAGTGGTAAATCAGAGTAATTTCGGTTTTTGATCAAAATAATGTACTTGGCATACTGCAAGTTTGTACCAAGTTTCATTGTGATTCATTTATTATTGTTAAAAAAAAGATGTCATTAACTTGATGCGATATGTAGTTAATTTTATAGCATCGCTATTGAATCAGAGAAGTCATTTTTTGATTTAAAAGCAGTGCTATAAAATAGACTACATATTAGGTACATCAAGTTAATGGCATCTACTTTTGAACGTATGTGAATATGCGTGCTATAGATTCAATAACATTTTTTTCTCAGTGTGGATTTTGCATTTCACTACAACTTTTTAAAATTTGAAAATTGCATGAAAATGTTTAAAGTTTAAATTAAATATGTTCCATTTTCAATATTCTTTGTTATAAATGTTCAATAGAAACGAAAATTGTCAATATTAAATAATATTTCATGATAAAAACTATAATTTCATTGCTGATCCAATACGTTCCGGCCCGAGACGTAATTGCTCACCTTGCATTTCTCCAAAAACATTGTTCTAGAAAAAAAGTATAAGTGTTATTAGGGCGTACTTTTTTTTAATTAAAAGCTGAGATGCTAGGCTAAGTTTTCCATATGATGAAATTTTTATTAAAGAAAGAATGACGGAGTTAAACAACAAAAAGTGAAAAGTGATCCATTCCGCCCCGGTCTCCCCTATTCACATGAACTTGAAATGTGTTAGAATAAATAGTTCTGTTTTACTTTTTATAATAGGAATATAATATAATAATATAATACAATTTGTTTGACACAACACACAAATTTGTTTGATTCAACCAAATCATTTTATTGAAGTCAAACAAAAATATTTGCTTGTCTCAAAAAGTACATTTGTGAATTTAAAAATGGCGATCTCACTTGTCTATACAGTCCGCGTTCGCGTCAAATTTATTAATTAAATCGGTAAATCGAAGAAACAAAATTATAAGTGTCGGTTAAATAATTGCAATGTGTTCATTGTAAGACTCAGTGTATATTTAATTTGTACTAGTGAGAAGAAAATATCCAATAAGTTTTTGTGAAGTTTTCAGTTGGTTTTTTCGAATAAACTTTTTTCAGAGTGCAAGTATCAAAATCATGTATAATATGTTTAATGTAATATTTTAAATGTTTTTTATTATTAAGTAATTTTGTGTACATGAAGAAACAATTATATAATATTTTATTTAATTGTTACTTATTTTCCTCTAATAATGTTAGAGCATACATATTATTGGTTAATTTATTATTTATTGTATACATATAATTTTAAAATATCAATAACTATATAATAAATTATAAATCAACGAATAATATGTACTAGAAAATATTGAATTTGGAAATTCAAACATTATTACAGGAAATTAAATAACAAAATTAAGTAAACAAAAACATTTATTTAAATGAACCAAATACGTTAACTAAAACTATTTATTTGAATCAAACAAATCTTTTCTTTAAAAATAAACAAATTTTTTGGTTATATGAAATAAAAATGTTTGGTTAAGTGTAATAACCATTCGGTTAATACAAATAAACGTACGTATTATGGAAGAAATTTTTTGGTTGAATTAAACAAACGTTTGGTTGACTGTATAGCAATGCATTTATTTGGTTGATTCAACCAAAATTTGATTGTTTCGAACGAATTTTTTTCTGAGTGTACAGAAAGGCACGTCCCGTTTATAATTTAATAAACAAATATAATTATTGGGATCAGAAATCACGTGAAACTGACCCTTCCCTTAGCCTTCTGGTGGTAACCATCTTGGGTTTTTATCTCTTTCTTAAAGTATGTTAGAGAGTGACGAAACGATATAAGATGGCTACCACAACAAGACTCTTGCCACATGACGTATCGAAGTATTTCAGATCTCAATAATTACGAGGTAATATTTTTTTCTTGCATTATTTTTAACATTAGAGGTAATCAAAAACATAAGATAGAAAAATATAAAGAATGTGATTAAGGGTGATGGCCATAGCGTTGTCAATAAGGTAATAACAAGATCTCCCTTTAATTTTGTAACTAAAAATAAAAAGAAATTGGACAAGTGCGAGTTGTACTCGCACTGCAATGGCGGGTTCCGTACGCAAATATTAAAACAATACTTGCAACGTTTATCGATAATTGGTAGAATTAAAAGAAACAGGAACTAATTTTGAAAATTTTGTTTCTTTACCTATTGTTGTTTACAATATTAGATATACAATACTTTAATTCTTTTTAGTTATCTTTTTTATCAAATGTTTTTAAAACATTTTTTAAATTGTTTTGCTTCCTCATAAGGAAGCTTTGCATTCGTGACGATTTTCAATTTTTCAAAACATGGTTATATGGACTCATTTTCATCTAGGATATATGTATATTAAATTCTGAGCAAATGTCCAGATGTATGTGTGTGTGTGTATGTCACAAAAAATTGTGTACAAATTATCTTAAACAAATTTTAATGGATTTTCCTGAAATTTTGCAGGTTTATTGCAATCATTAATACCTAAAATCTGACACAATGATTTTCAAATTTATCCACAAAATTTTTTTTTATACAATTTTTTCAAAATTAAAAAAAAATTTTTTTGTATTTTTTTAAATAACTTTTTTATTTCTTATTATTTTCATAAATTATTCTTAAAATCACATTCCTTAGAAGAAAACGAATCGATTGATATATACAAAGTGCACATTTCATCAAAATTTATAAAATTAATCAATATTTTTCTTTTTCACAAAAATTCAAATTTTGCGTTTTTTTGAAATATTACCTTAACATATTAAAATTAAATTAAGCAATTCGTTTTTGATATTTGGAGGAAGCGAAATGGTCATAAAATGAACAACTTGTTTTAATTCTATTAATTATTGATAAATTTTGCAAGTATTGTTTTAACATTTGTGTACGGAACCCTCCATTACAGTGCGAGTACAACTCGCACTTGTCCAATTTTTTAAATATTCAAATCTTTAAATTTTGCCAAAATTATTCTTAGTTCTTAAACATTTTTGTAGCTTTTTATATAATTATTTATTATCTTATCTTTTATTATTAAATTTTATTTTTCTGTTATTAAATCGAAATTAAACAAATTAAATTGATAAATTTTGTTACATTTCAGTTTTTTTAATTTTCTTTATGATTAGAATCGTGGGTGAATGTTGGTTTAGTACTGGAATTCTAAGCTTAGTTTTTCCTACATCGTCAAACTTGAAACAGTATTTAATCAATATTGACAGCTCTTGCAATTTTTAACAGAGAAGTTACGTGCAAATACATTTTTATTTCAAAAAACCGATGTTTAAAGTCTATATAGTCAAAACAAGCGCCTTTGTTCTTTATGAGTCTATTCTTTCTCGAATTCACTATGGGATCATTGCGCATTTCGTTCCCCATGGTGTGCAATATGGTGTCCTGTCCATTAACCAAGAACATGCGCTTAGTCTTCCGCAATACTTCGCTTTTTACTTTACGACCCTTTCGAAAATTTATATCTGTCAAAATATTTAATAAAATGTTATTTAATGAATACACTACACTGAAAAAAAAAATTATTTCATTCAAATAACCGATTATTTGATTATTATCAAATAAATATTTACTTGAATCAAATAATTTTTATTTGAATCAATTAAATAATATTTGATTTAAATACTGAAATATTTAATTCAAATACAATTTATTTGATTTAAATACAAATTATTTGATTCAAGTAAATATTTATTTGATAATAACCAAATAATCGGTTATTTGAATCAAATAAATTTTTTTTTCAGTGTACCTACTAGACAAATATATTAATATTTAAAAATCTTATTTTGAACATAAGATTTAAAAAAAATAGTTTAATCTCTTTACTCTTAATTTAGTTAAATTAAATTATTATGTCAAGTGGTTATTTAGGGATTTAGGCGGGTCGAATGGGATACCCGTGTTTTTCTATTGTTAATGCTTTTATCTTTGACATATATCATTCAAATTGATAAGAAACTGCTATTAATTATGAAGACATTACAAACAAATTTTTTTTTAAAGTGCTTACAAAACTTTTTGGGTTAATGCATTTAATTTAGCAAGTAAAAGGTCTTCGTCAGCACTTGTTCTAGAGTAATTTCGAATAGAATAAATTGTTTACAATAACTTGGAAACATTAACTTTTAACAAACAATATATTGTGCATATTCACAAACTTTTCGGAGAAGAATCTATATGTTTAGTTGAATCGATTTATTCATTTGGTTATCTGTAGACAGCCAATTTCAAATCTTATTGGTAAGAAAAAGGCGAAGATGTGCCTATTCTTTTCTTACCAACTAAATTTTTTAGTTAGTCCACATGCCACCAGAAGCCTTTCTGCAGCAAGGCACATCCATGGATGTGGGTAAAATTTTCAAAGCTGAATTAAATAAATAATTTAGAATAAAAGTTCTTTTAATATTGTGTCAGTATTTATTAGTTGACAATTGGTTTTCGTTGTTAAATGGCAGAAAACGAAGGAGTTAAGAATGTACCGTTTGAAGGTTCCACAAAGGGGATTCCCTAGACTTCGTTATAACCCGCGGCCGAGAGAGATACGAAAGACTGGCATTCGAATTCCTTTGTGTCTAATAGGACGTGACTGCTTTATAGATCTTTTACAAATCTCTTTAATGGACGTCAAGTGAAAAGTATTTTAATTAATCATTTGACCGTTACTGTTCGAGAATTGCAATAAGGAAAGTATCAAATAAAGTGATAATCATCTTTTTTTTGTTGCAGCGAGTCGGACATGGCTCCAAATGCCGAGGAGGAGCTGCTTGTCGTCCAACCCAGAAGCCTGCAATTGGAAAAGGTAAGAAATTATTTATAAATTAATTTTTAAAAAAACTTTTTTTAATGTTTTGTTTTTATTTATTTTTTTCAAATCGGAATTGTATTTTGTTGCTAAACATCCATATGTAAGAATTTGAATATCTTGCCTCATGGTTGACAATCAACAAAGGAACTGTATCAGCGGAAGTCCCGTATATATATATATATATATATATTCCCTCTGATAAAGAATGGTCAGGGTCGGAGAGCAAGTCCGTTAAACCTAAGAATAATTAAATTCGTTTACCGTGTCGATCGCAAACTATCGCTTGCATACTTCCGTTCTATTTGTGGCAACACATATCGTTTGCGATTGAAGCTATTTACTATTCTCTCTGTATGCAAGATAAGGAAATTAACAGCATCTTTTTTAAAAACAAAACCAAGAAATTCAACAATTCGATCTTTATTTTAAAAATCAGTTAATCATTAGTTAGTTGAGTTTATTATTTTTACTTTTTTTATTAGTTATTTCATTTTTTTATTCCTCTTAACCACTTGAGCGGCAGGGCGTCAGAATTGGCGTCAGCGTGCAAGTGACAGAAGCGGCAAAAATGCGAAAAAGGCGTCAAAATTTAACTACTATTTTCTCATTCTGTAAGAAGATTTATAATATCACAACAAAGTATTTTTGTTTTTTAAAGTGAAAGAACAGACCTGTAAGCAAAAAAAAATGTTTTTTCAAATATTTAAATAAGTTTTCAAGGCTCAAAGTTAACAATAATTTTTTTATGGTAAAAACTGAAACGCCACTAATATAAAACTATTAATTATTGTTAACTTTGAGCCTTGAAAACTTATTGAAATATTTGAAAAAACATTTTTTTTTGCTTACAGGTCTGTTCTTTCACTTTAAAAAACAAAAATACTTTGTTGTGATATTATAAATCTCCTTACAGAATGAGAAAATAGTAGTTAAATTTTGACGCCTTTTTCGCATTTCTGCCGCTTCTGTCACTTGCACGCTGACGCCAATTCTGACGCCCTGCCGCTCAAGTGGTTAAAGAAAGCCTTATAGTAATGTCGATTTCCGAATTTCTTAGAATAATTGAATAGTGATTTTCGAAAAGGACTCTACCCCAATAGGAAATGCCAGTGTAGTACCGATGTTTAAAAACTGGCTTAGTACTCAGATGATTGTTCGGCCGTAGTCTAGCCAAGCCTCGACAATTAATGCTGGCGCAGTACAAAATTTTTGTTTCGCCAAAGCTTGGACAAGCTACGGCGGCAAGTGCTGGCTGAGTATAGAAAAATTGTTCACAACACTCGTTGCCAACATTGCTTTTTTGACATAATCTTGAAAAAAAATATAAAAAAAGTTTAAGAATGTTTATAAATATAAAGTAATTGCAAAAAATTAATATTTTACACTGAAAAAAAAGTTCTGGTTAGGGTATATTTAACACAAAATTCTAGTTAAAACTAGGATTTCTGGTAATTCCAACCAGAACTTTTTTTCAGTGTACATTTCAGTTATTCATTTTTTATTTTTATTAAATTTAATAATAATTTAACATAATTGTTTAATTTTAATAAATAAATTATTTAAACAAATTAAATTATTATTTAAACAATAATTTGGTTATTAAAATTCTATTATACTTCTTACTATGAATAAAAAATTATTAAAAAATTACCACTTGTAAAATGTTAAATGCAATAAGTAAAGTTATTTAATTCTATTATTTAAAATTTAGTTTCATTTATTTTAATTCAATTTATTACTTCTAACGTATTCATATTTTTTTCTCATCTTTGATTCAATAATTGTAAGTCTGAATGATACTGAGATATTAAAACTTTACTATACACGTGTGTCGTTAGCATAGTGGTTAGAGCGTTAGTCTGTAAATCCGTAGGTCGTAGGTTCGATTCCCCTCGTGAGCAATTTTGTTTATTTTCATAGGTTTGCGATATTTCTAGATTCCAATCGGTAGGTACTAAAATATGAAAATCTAATGCACACTTACTGTAATTGTCTATTATTTAATTTTTAAATGTTTTAAACAATTTTTTTCTACTTCATTTACTATATCCATTATTAGTCTCCATCTTAATTACAATTTCTTTAAAAATTAAAGAGAAATATTTTATGAATAATTACAATTTATTAATATTATTTGCCATTTTGTTATTAAATTATTTATAATTATTAATTTACGACCAATTAATAACAATACGGCATTTATTGTGGCAATATTTTCAGCCAGCACTGTCTGGCAGCACTAGCAGGCAGTACTTCGCCAGAGTTACACATTGTTATCATCCCAGCGTTATGCCAGTGCTGTCTGTCAGCGTAACTGCCAGTACTGACAGTGCTTGCGCAGCAGTCCGCCAGTTGTAAATTTCCCATTGGGCGGTTGCACTCGCACGGCTCTAAAACATACCACCCGCGTGGAAATGAAAGTATGGGCAAAAGATGGCAAAGTATGGGAAAGTGTGGGTAAAGTATAGCGAAATGTGGCACTAAGTTTGACAAAGTATGGCAAAGTATTGTTAAGGAGCGAATCCCATGGTTTAACTATGGCAGCAACGAAAATCAATTTTTCATCAAACAAAATAATAAAAAACACAAAAACATTAAATATTTTTCATTTTTTAACCATAAACAAAGTGAGGCATATACAAAAATTATTTTTCAAATGGTTTTTTTAATTTAACTGTTAAAATGAAGTATGGGCAAAGTATGGCGAACCAGGGCCCGTGTAGAAATTGAAACGTGGTAGTCATCCGGCCCTGATCAGGTTAAATAGGGCCCTGATTTGGAAATGAAACACTTTTTCTGATCAGGTCCTGAAGTGGTGTTTTAAAAAAGGCCACATCAGGGCCTTATAAGGCCCTGATCACAACCTGATTTGGTATTTTATAAGTATACTTATAATAAATTAGCTTATTTTATCTGCAATAAAATTTATTTCTATCATTTTATGTGAAAATAGAAGGTTAATTTTAATATACAAATTGTTTTATTTCTTTTCAATAAAAAACTAAAATTTTGTTAAAAAATTAAAAAGATTGACAAATCGAAATTACGCAGATTTTGTTCTCTTTCTTTCTAAAGAAATATAGAAAATTATGCAAATTTTAGTAAAAAAAGAAAATTTATTGCATCATTTCTATTTTCAAATAATAATTTTGTAAAAAATACTGAATTTTTTTGAAAAAGGAAAAAAATAATTTTTTTGATCAATTACAATTTTTCAACAAAATGTCAACTTATATTTTTTTATTGTTTAGAATTATAATATTATATCCATACCTTCAGATTCGGAAAAAACATTTTTTTAGTTTCATCAGAATTTGGAACATTTTGGAACATTTCTTCGAATTCATTTAAATTAATTATTAATTATTTTCACTCAAACTGTTTCTTTTTCGTTGAAACTGACGTAAAATGAATTTAAAATAATTGAATGTGGCTTTTTCGAAGTAATCTGCAACCTGATAAGGTCCTGATCAGGCCCTGGTCAGGGCCTGAAGAATGGCTGTGATAAGTATATCCTGATCAGGGCCAAACCACAAATAGAATTTACTTAAGGCAATTTCTACACGGGGGGTTGGAAAATAAACTATTTTCTATACATTTTCGAACTGTGGGCAAAAGATGGAGAACTATGGGATGAAGAATAAACTATTTTCTATGCATTTTCGAACTATGGACAAAGTGTGGCGAACAATAGGACGAATTTTTTTTTATATATTTAAAGTATGTACAAAGAATGGCGAATTATAGAAAGTATATATATATATATATATATATATATATATATATATATATATAATCTAAAGATCATAGTTTAAAAATATAAAAAACTTATATCTACCTTCAATAATTCGCCATCCTTTGTACATACTTTAAATATATAAATAAAAATTTCATGCCATAGTTCGCCATACTTTGCCCATAGTTCGAAAATGTGTAGAAAATAGTTTTTTTGCATCCCATAGTTCTCCATCTTTTGCCCATAGTTCGAAAATGTGTAGAAAATAGTTTTTTTGCATCCCATAGTTCGCCATCTTTTGCCCATAGTCCGAAAATGTATAGAAAATAGTTTTTTTTCATCCCATAGTTTGCCATCTTTTGCCCATAGTTCGAAAATGTATAGAAAATAGTTTATTTTTCATCCCATAGTTCTCCATCTTTTGCCCATAGTTCGAAAATGTGTAGAAAATAGTTTTTTTTCATCCCATAGTTCGCCATCTTCTGTCCATAGTTCGAAAATGTATAGAAAATAAGTTTTCTTTCATCCCATGGTTCGCCATACACTGAAAAAAATATATTTATGGTACTGCCATAAATATAGCCAATTCTGACATGTTATATTGGTAGATATGATACTGCCATACAGTATTGCTGTTTTAGCCATACGCAGTGTAGAACAGCAATATGTATTTGAGAGATAATAATATGTATGCGGAGAACACGAATACTGTATTTTAAGAACAGCAATACGGTATTGCTGTTTCAGCTATACATCCTAACCATACTTGTATGTCAAAATTAACATTATCATTTTTTTCAGTGTACTTTTCCCATAGTTCATTTTAACAGTTAAATTAAAAAAACCATTTGAAAAATAATTTTTGTATATGCCTCACTTTGTTTATGGTTTAAGAATGAAAAATATTTAAAGTTTTTGTGTTTTTTATTATTTTGTTTGATGAAAAATTGATTTATGTTGCTGCCATAGTTAAACCATGGGATTCGCTCCTTAGCAATACTTTGCCATACTTTGTCAAACTTAGTGCCACATTTCGCTATACTTTACCCACACTTTCCCATACTTTGCCATCTTTTGACCATACTTTCATTTCCACGCGGGCTGCTACTCATAGAAACTTACAAAAACATGACTTTTATTGGGATAATTTTTACATACTTGACAAAGAATCTAATAAGAGCAAACGTTTAATATCCGAAATGATTCATATTAATTTGCAAAAGAATGCAATAAACAAAAAAGATGATACTCAAAAGTATTGCATGTACGTGTATTTATTAATTATAATAAAATTTCAGTTTCTGAAGAGGACGGCTGAGCCGTTGAAACGTTAAGAAAAAAAATTTTTTCTCTTAATTTTTTTCATTATTTTAAATGACTCGGAGTGATCGATAAATTCATCATTATTATTAAAAACAAATATGTTGAATTTTTTCTTTATTATTATTTTTTTATTTTTGTTTCATTTTTATTATCTGTTGGAATATTTCGACTAGAGCTGAGAATTTGAATTTTTGAATAATGTGTAGTAGTTTCAATGTTATGATGATTTTAATGCGTTTATGGTGCAGCGTGTATATACCACTGGACGTGGTAAACCATCAAAAAATGAAATTTGTAAAAAGCAAAAGTAAGTAAAAAGAACAAATTACAAAATTTACTTTATTTCCTACTATGAAAACTTGTTTATAAAATATGTGAACATATAAAAAGTTTTTGATAAACTTATCCAACAAACAAATACACAAGGTTATTCAGTGATTCGCGTTTAAACCTAAATCTCCAACAAAGAACGTTCAGAATTTCTCCACTCTTTCAAGGATGTTCGTTTATACTTATTATATATATTATTTACATCAAAAATAATTGCTTCGCACTTGGTGAGTTGTTTTAACATTTCTTTTTGCATTTTTGAAATTTTCCATATATGTACGTGGAACATAAATATAGCACTGTAATCAGAATTTGTTTTTATTTTTTATATATACATATATACAATAAACTGTTATAACAATTATTGTTTTTTATATGTAATGAAGATGAAAATATACAATATTTATAAGCAATCAGAATAAATATATGGAAAATACAACAAAAGGTATAAATAAAGTGCAAGAAAAAAAAGAATATTCTCTATCTCTAAAATGTGCATTACCGTAAACAATTTTCTTTTTGTGTGTGAGAAAATACATCACTCTGGAAGAATTTTTGTGCATAGAAAATACATTTACAAGGCGGAATTTAAAGATTTTGTCGTGCATCTCTTTATAAAAGAAAATCACAAAACCACAGAACTTTCTAAATGTGGTTTTCAATGTAAACGTATATATAAGAATGAAGTCTTTCAGGGGAGATTTTTTCTTCTTTTGTGTCAGAGATAATCATGTTTTCTTTGGATACAGACAGTATTTCGAAAATACAAGTTTTATTTTCTTCCTTTTCATTATATTTTTGTTTTTTTTAAATTTAAATCTTAATTTATTATTTTTTTTTGTTTTTTATTGAATATGAAAATTTATTATCCCAATGGGAAATTTACAACTGGCGGAGTACTGCGCCAGCACTGTCAGTACAACGGATATAGTAAATGAAGTAGAAAAAAATTGTTTATAACATTTAAAAATTAAATAATAGACAATTACAGTAAGTGTGCATTAGATTTTCATATTTTAGTACTGAACGATTGGAATCTAGAAATATAGCAAACCTATGAAAATAAACAAAATTGCTCACGAGGGGAATCGAACCTACGATCTACGGATTTACAGACTAACGACACACGTGTACAGTACACGGAGAAAAATGGATTATAAGTGATATAATCCAGATTATACTTTTTATGATATTTTAAAATTGTATATAGGATAGTTAACCAGAATTATAAAATTAAATATCTAAGTATTACTATTTTCAAATTATTGATCATATTAATTTAGATTATAAAACTTGCATCAATATAATTGGTCTTTACGTTATTTTAAATAAATAAAATTTTAACAAATTAGAACTAACCCTTAAATTAAAAAAATAATTTACTATTTAATTGCCTAATAATAAAATTTAAAAAAATAAAAATTTGAATTTGTTGTTGCTAATAATTAATTAATTAAATTAATTGATCAATCACTAAATTTATTTATTCGTAAATTTCTGGTAATTTCATTTTTCTAAATCTACAAAATTATTAAAATTATTAAAAAAATTATTATTAATATTGTTACCAATTCAATAATAATTGATGAATTAATCATAAATAAATTTACAAAAAAATAAATTCTTACTAAACACAAAATTTACACTTTGTAAGTAAATAAAAATACTTTGAAGAAATGGTTAAAAATAATATTCTCTTGTAATATTTAAACTAAAAATGGTTATAATCAATATAATAAGCTAGTGGTAAATAAATGCATAATGCTATAATTGTTTTTAGATTTATAAAAATGCAATTATCAGAAATTTACAAACCTGGAAAATTAAAATAGCAGCACATATGTAAAAAAGTTCGATCACAACAAATTTTCAAAACAACTTTAACCTCATAATATGACAATTATGTTTAATGGCTTTTTAAAAAAGTGCGTAATTCATGAAATATTTGCGTCTTAACACCAATAAATGATAGTAAAAATTTCGATTTTCAATTTCTTTCTCTTCATTTAATCTTCAAAAAATTAGAAATTTTGTCCTACTTACGAGACTACGATTACTATTATATTATGATTATTATTTTTAATAATTCAACAAAAATAAACAAATGACATTCAATAGAAATTGAACGAAACTAAGATGTAGGGTAGAAGCACCAGTTTTGGCAACTAGTTAATAATTATTGTAATTATTTATATTATAGTTTATTTATGTATTTTACTTAAGGAAATACTTAAAATCTTGTAGTACTATATTATTATAATAAGAAATATTAATTATAGTAAATAATTAAATGGAAATTTTATTAAAAAAGGCTACAACCGGAACAGTGGCCACAAACGGTACTTCTACCCTATTTACATATTGCAACTCCAAAATGCATGCAAAATCGAAAGTATTCCCTTTGCAGATTCGTTATTTATAATTGCATATTTAAAAAGTTCATGAAATTTCTGACAAATTTCAATTGCACGGAAAAAAAAGAAATTAGCTCCAGCAGTAAACAGATGTTTGCTGTGAAATCTCTGAAAATTAGCTATCACAGCTAAGAAGTTTGCAGTGGCAGCGAACATGTAAAGGCGCTTGTATACCTCCACGTTTTTGAGTATATTCAGAATTTCTCTAATTGTGATAGGCTATTCCCATAGAGAACTTACCCAACTTCTAATTTTTTTGGATATTCTATATAAGGATAGTCAATCAAAATTATGGAGATACCTCTCGACGTTTCTGAATATACTCAGAAACGTGAAAGTATACAAACACCTTAAGGCTGCGGTCCCAGTAAGAAACGAGATATTGAAAAGTATTAAAAAGATTCTATTCTTTTGAATGCCATTTCTGTCCAATACTTTTCTATCCAGTGAGAGCAATATGAAAAGTAACGATATCAATCCTCTTGAATACCCACACAGAAAAAAGCCGGACTCAAAATGAGTCGCATATGAGACTCATTTTGAACTGCAACAAAAATGATACCCCTTCGACTCATTCTGAGTTTCTAGGGAAAAGACTCAAAATGAGTCTTAAGGGGTATCATTTTTTCTTTACGATAAAATTACAATCACATTGAAAAGCTAAGAATAATTTATAAAAATATGAATTAAAATAATTGTTTATAACTAATAAACACGTTGCACTTGTCAAAACATTAATACTTGCAGTCGATTTATTGTTTTTATGAGAAATGGAAAAAATTTTTTAGGTTAGACATTTGTCAATTGACAGACAGGGATGGGCAACCATGGAACACGAAACATGCGAAACACAAAAGAAAGTAACTAGAATATTGTTATTTTACTCATTTTGAGTTTTTAGACGAAACGTGGTCCTATCATAGTATAGAAAAGTATTGGACAGAAATGGCATTCAAAAGTATTGGATACTCTCTAAATCTGAAGCAGCGATAAGTATACAACTGATTCCAATTAGCGTATATACGCTGCGAATTAGTGAAATTTCGCTAAAAAAATCAGTGAAATTTCACTAATTAATTAGCGTATATACGTTTTTTGGAATTAGTTGTATACTTTTCGCTGTGAAACAGTTAAATTTCGCTTATTCAAATTTAGAGAGTACAGAGTTTGAATTATTTCAATCCTTTTCAATTCCTCGCTTCTTACTGCGGTTACACCTCTGCAGGCTGCCTGCCTGCGCAGGCAGGAGCAACGAAAGTAAGGGTGAAGTTTGAAGTGACAGACTCTCTTACTCTTGTACGTTACCATGACAATCTGCAGGCAGGCAGTCTGCCTGCAGGTTGTCATAGCGAACTTATTTGGCATCACAGCGAACTTTTTCGCTGTCCCTATTTCAACGAACAAGGTTTGCTGTGGCAGCAAAATGTTCGCTGCCACAGCAAACCCTTTCTATGCATGTGGCATATTATTTTCTAACTTCAAATATTGAGGGAGGAAAACGTTTTTGAAAAGTCACTGTTTTCGAAAACATTAAATTTCAATAATTAATAACTTCCGTAATTTTCATCAAATCACAAAATAAACAAATTGTGAATTAAAATGTTCATTACATGAACATTTTGCTTCCTCTTTACGATAAGCAAAAAATTTGCTTTAAAGTGAATTTTTTCATTTTATTTAACTCTATTAATGCTAATATAGTTATTTTTGTAACAAGGGCGCAAAATAGGTGATTGCGACGATGGCGAGATGAAGGGACCGAGGTCCCGATTTCTCGCCGGAGTCGTAATGATTTACCTAGTGCAGGCTGTCTAGGTGTCAGGATGACAAGTCTCCTGAAAAAGTGCCAGGACGTGATAATTTAGTTAGTTTGGTTTTGTGTCGACTCGAAACTAAATTCAGTTTGTCAATTTAGATTCGTGTCAACTCAGAAACTGAAACGAAACTAAACTTTGGAGACGGTGTCTGGTTATATTATTTTTTATTTTTAGGAAAAAGCTTTATTTTTATTAATTTATCTACAGAAAAAGCAAAGAATCAACATGCGGGCGTAAAATACTTTCAGAGCGGGCGGAAAATACTTTACCGCCCGCTGACGTCACACAAGCGGGCGGTAAAGTATTTTCCGCCCGCTTCCCATACTCTCGGGCAGAATGTGCTACTTTGCGCCCGCCTTAAGTGCCCGAAATGACATTCTTTCCGTGCAGGTAGGACAAAAAAATATATTCTTTTTATATCAATCGATTCGTCTTGATGAAATGAAGATTTTTAGTTTGTTTTGAAGTCAAGAGTAACATTTTATTATAAGGCAATATGATTTTTAAGAACAAAATATATTTTTAATAAATGTACGAATTTTTGGTTTTAATTATGTTTAATTCTATAAATTCAAATACAATATATAGTTTATATATACCAATCGATCTGTTTTAATGCAACCATAAGAATGAGTTAAAGAAGGATAGGTATATTGTTTATCCTTGTTTAACTCAGTCTTACGGTTACGCTCACGATTGCGGTTCCGGTTAAAGATTCTATTCTGCGACGGCTTTTATGACCTACACAATGATCAAAAGATCTGGCCCTTATTTGGGCCATGGTTGAATTTCTACACGGGTGCCTAGCTATTTCGATGTTATAATGAAATTTAGTATATGTCAAATGCAAGAAGGCTAGAGACAGGAGGTAAAACTTCGGTAGTGGGGATGAGTCGGGAGCCTGTTCTTAACCAGGCGTTTCGTTTCGAAAAGTCGTCGGCGCGATGCTTCTGCACATCACTCACACATTAAAATTTTTCTATACCGTGTGATTCACACATGATAGCTTTTAATTTGAGGTTAACTTTGAAGTGCAATTGAGACACAACGTGCATGTATCAAAACGGATACATATATTATATATATATGATTCAAGTGATTAGTGAATTAAGTGTGTAATAAACAAATTAAGTTGTTAACAATAATTTAATTTAAAGGAATGTTACACGAAAATATTCGAAACCTACAAACCTGTTTGGTAGTGGATCCCCTCCTTCCTACTTATTGCTCAAGTAGTGAGGTGAGAATCTCTACTTTTCACTAGTGGAATTTTAGGAGATGAGAATTAGGTGTTAAATGAAGTTAAGATAATTATAAACAATTACAATTTATTTTTCGTTCCTCTAAAACCCTAATACATATTTATTTATCCTTTTTTTATTATCTCTTGTATGTTTAATTCATAACTATAATATATTCTTGTTAATGTGTGTATAATTCTAACACAATCTTTATTTTCCTCGAATGTATAATATTTGTATGTGTGTGAAGTATTATTTAAGTGTATGTGTACAATTGACTCACCTATTCGTTATTAGATATTATTCCATTAAACTTCTTATAATCCTTTTCTATAATATTTATTTTAAATGAACTTTTTATAGCACAATTTCTCACTTAGAACTTTTATTATTCTTCACTTTTTATACTTTATTGTTAATTATCAGTAATACGTATATGATAACTTCTTTATATTCAAAATAACGGCCAAACTGACCCACGACTTACTATCGCGAAGACTCACGGGCAAATGCCCAGATTTCCCTGTGTTAATCGATTTTATTAATCGACATTACAGTGTTGAAATTTTCTTTAGTTTATTGCACCTGCTCGTTGCCAGGCGCTTTTCTGCAAGCTTGCAGTTTTGGAGAGTGGTGTGATCTTGGTTCATTAACCTGGACACACTACTTCTTAGATTTCACAATACATTAGTATTTTAAGTATCATTCTTTTAAATTAAGTTCATTCACTTTTCATAACAAATTTATAAATGTGTGAAATGTAATAAACAGCTATAAATGAGAATTATGTTTTATGTATTTTACTTCTATTTTAATTCTTGTAACCAATATTATAACGAATAGATGAATTATGATTGTTTTATTATTATTTTTAATATAGGTATTTGTATTTTGTTTACACTTTCTTATAAACATTATATTTGTATTTTATTATCACGAAGGGATAAATTGTGACGAAGTCGGTTCGTCACAAAGTGCATTAATTTAGTGTTATTAAAATATTTATAAAATGCCAACAACGAGTCAAGAAAGAAGATAAACACAACACTGAAAACCAACGACAATTTTTTCATATTGTATTTGTAAGTTAGGTGTGCAGAAGTCTATTGCGCCGGAGACTTTTTTGAAAGAAAACGCCTGACCATACAGCAGCTGAGCGACTCAGAATTGCCATACCCCCACTACCGAAGTTTTACCTCCTGTCTCTAGTCTTCTTGGTCATATGATACACTGATTTGATAAGGCTGCTTGTATACCTTCTCGAACAAAACCACAAAATTAGGGGTTAAAATATAGCCATATTCGAACAATGTGAAATACACATATACAGTGTGCAACTAATTTCATGACCCTTTCTGATCTTAACTCGATGAAATTATAGGTATTATCGCTTTTACTACTTGAACAATTGTGAAACTGCTAAAAAGATTTTATTCCCATTGGCCACGTTGCCTCGCATGAAAGGAGATAGAAATCAATTTTGCTGTTTGAAAAATTAATCTGCCAGACATTTTGAACATTATGCGCGAATTTATTATTTTCATTCTATTCTTAACATTTAACAAGACTTGTTTATTTTAATAAGAGAAGGTAAGAGAGAGATAATGCAAAATAGTAATCAAAATAAGAGAGAGAGAGAGAGAGAGAGAGAGAGAGAGAGAGAGAGAGAGAGAGAGAGAGAGAGAGAGATGTCAATTGATTAGAAAAATATCGTATTTCCTGTTTTAAAATTCCTTAAATGATAAAGATAAAATCTAAAAGATATGCGTAAATGCAATTTATGGTAATGAAGTTTACTTGATTTGCGATAGGAGCGTTTGCGGCCTCCTACCTACAATGCAGAAGATTATGCCATTGCGTTGAGAAGGTGGGGGAGACGTCCTCTGGGATCGACTCAGGATTCTCATGGAACTTTGCCCTCAACTACAAGCTCCAGTTCCGGTTATGCATCCGGAAGTGGTGAAATGACTCTGAGGCAATTTACTTCCGTTAGTGAGCTTCTTAACAAACTCAGAGCTGATCTCAGACTTGCATTTCCAAGGTTTGTAAAATCAATATTTTTTCCTTTATTTATTATTATTATTTATTTTATACGTCCTTTAATACCTAAAGAATAGAATTTTTCTAAGGATATCAAATTCAGAAAAAAGAATAAAAATTGTTGCTTTGAAACAAAATGAAAAAAATTCCCATCCCATTCTCTTTTTTTAATTTGATTTATTTACACAGTAAAAAGAATGTCTCATTTTGAGACATAAAATGTAACATTTTTAAGACAACCTTCGCTTAATTTCAAATCACATTTTTTTTATTGAATTTAAAGATCTAGGAAACAAAGACCTTGGTTTTGAACAACAACGTCTCATACTCATAACAACGTTTTACTCACAGCGAGACCAATACACCCAGAATGGTAGAAAACACCACATGGGTACGAGGAGGCATCACCGATTATGGTCACATTGCACTGACGACAAACTCGTAGGTCTGACATGACTGTTGAAAATCAAGTCAAAATACAGCAGGGACCGACAATGTCAGAATACGGCCCTATAAGCAAGTCTGAATAATTTGGAACTGTTAGTACACCGAAAAACAAAAAACACCCCTTTGAACGAATTACTCACAAATCAGGTGAAACATCGCATAACCGATTATCACGATCAAAATTGAATAGTGAATTTCGAAAGGAGCTAAACTCGGATTTTTTTCAAATTTTACTTATTTGCATTATTACATATTCATTGATTAATTAAATAAATTGTTTCTCAATAGTAAAACTTTTCATTAACATATTTTTATGATTCAAACGATTAACTTTTTTTCATGAATTTCGAAAAGGGATCAACTCTGACAACTATAATATCAATTTTTTTAAAATCACTGTTATTAAGAACCATTCTTTTATCATTTTCTTATATAAAATATCATCTAGTTACTACAGAAAAAACTAGACTCCTTAAATCAAAGCTGTTTGAAATATACAGTTTTTGTGTCTCCTGTAAAATTTCAAAAAACCGAGATATGAGCCCTTTTCGAAAATCACTATTCAATTAGATACTTAATTACACAAGACGAACTCAATACTAAATTTCCTTTTAACAAGTAATCGAACTGTTTTAAAAAATAATCTTCCCTTTTATCACTTTCAATTTCTGTCTTAACTGTAATAAGTATAAATTAACTTTCTCGAAATAATATAAACACCAAACCAAAAATTAAAGTTCACTCAGAGAAAAAGTTTATTTCACTTAACCAAACTGTTTAGTTAACCTATTTTATTTGTTACGATAAAACAATTTCGTTGATTTAAATAAAAATTTGGTTCATTCTAATAAATACGTAAAATTTGTTTGGTTATCCGAAAGAAATTTTTCATTTGAAGGTGTTTGTTTCATTTTAAAAAATTAGTGTTTTGGATAGAGAATATTGTTTAGTTGAATACAATTTGTTTGACACAACACACAAATTTGTTTGATTCAACCAAATCATTTTATTTGAGTCAAACAAAAATATTTGCTTGTCTCAAAAAGTACATGTGTGAATTTAAAAATGGCAGTCTCACTTGTCTACAGTCCGCGTTCGCGTCCAATTCATTATAGTTAAATCGGTAAATCGAAAAAACAAAATTATATAAGTGCCAGTTAAATAATTGCATTGTGTTCATTGTAAGAATTACTGCATCTTTAATTTGTACCAGTGAGAAGAAAATTTACAATACGATTTTGTGAAGTTTTTAGTTGGTTGTTTCGAATATCAATAATTATAGTATATTAAATTATAAATTAACGAATAAAATATGAACTAGAAAATATTAAATTAGGAAATTCAAACATTATTAGAGGAAAATAAATAACAAAATTAAACAAACAAACAAATTTATTTAAATCAACCAAATACGTTTAACTAAAACTATTTATTTGAATCAAACAAATCTTTTCTTTTAAAATAAACAAATTTTTTGGTTAATACAAATAAACGTATTGGAAGAAATTTTTTGGTTGAATCAAACAAATGTTTGGTTGACTGTATAGCAATGCATTTATTTGGTTGATTCAACCAAAATTTGGTTGTTTTGAACGAATTTTTTTCTGAGTGTTCTAAGTAAAACCGTTTTAAAATTTCTTTTATTATTATAAAAGATTCATGTCATATAAAAATTTCTCGCAATAAAAAGATGTAGGTCATTGCTTTTTAGAAATATAATTTATGTTTCACACGAAACTAGATATATATTTATATACAAATACAAAAAGAATAACAAGTAGAAACTTGACAAACTATTTACTTTTAACAAACAAGAAAGAAACTATATGTATATACACGCGAAATGGAATGCAATTTCCTAAGTCTTTTTGGGATCAAGGAAAAATAAAAGAAAGAAGAAATGAGGTTTCCAATTTCTGAGTCAGTGGACCCGAACTGTCGACATTTATCAAATAATAAGGGAAAGGAGATAAAAACCAACGGAGCGTGCAGACAGTTATTTTTTATTTGCTTTTTATAATACAGTGAAGCATAAAAAATAATAATGGTAATGATAATAATAATAATGAGAATCCCGTGTCGCGAGATCGTAACTGTCTCGCGTGTCATCCTCATAATGACTTCAAGAAAAATTCCAACAAGTCTAATCATGAATGGTAATTGACAAAAATATAATTAACGCACGGAGAAAAATGAATAGTAATAATTATGCTATTTTCGATAAAAAATTACTACTTGAAAGTAGTAATTTTGAAACTGCTCGAGAAATTTTGCTTTTGTTTCTTTTTCAAAGACTTTTTACTTTTTTGAAAAAGTATAATTTACTTTAAAGAATCTAAACTTTATTAAACGCCTAGTAATATTTAAACATAACATATCAGAAAATCTTAACATCTATACAGATTCGAACCCTACCTAACTTATATCTAACGAAACCTAGGAAATTGCACGCATTAATACTAAGCCTCTCGGCTACGCAATCGCTATGAAAAAAATTTTCGGTTACTCGAATATATCTTTTTTCGAAAAAGTGAATCATAAATTATATTTATTTAGATAAGTTACCGAATTAAAATATAAACATTTATAATAATAATGATAATAATAATAAATAGTATTATTAATTTAAAATTACTCATTTTAATTATTAGATTATAATGTTAATGATTTTATTTATTTATGCATTTTTTATTAATTAATTTTTAGTTCATTAAAAATTAATTAACTAATGTATGATGAATAAAGTAACACTCTGGTTCATCTTTGTTAAAATTAACTAAAATCATTCCTGGCTTAACTACTTCTCCATTAAAAGAGATCCAAGAAGTAACTAACAAATTTTCAATTCGCAAGTTATTTACGAAGTTCATACAAATTCATACAAGCAACATGCCGAAATGGGCCTAATAATCGCATTACTCTCGGGTATTGAATAAGGAAGTGGTGCTTTGGTTTAAAGCAATTTGGAAATAATTATTGCAGTAGAGATAAATATTCTTTTATCGTGTAATCTAAGAGGTCAACGCAACCGAATTGACAACACTTTGAACTCACACATAATGTTATGTGCTGCAAAAGAATTATAAGTCGCCAATGTTTCGAATCTACCGGTACTAAATCACCAATCATCATTGATAAATTTCGAATTAAACACATCATTTCACTTGCTGACATTGAAAATATTCGATTTTTTAAATGAGTTTCTTTAAAATCAGATGGCTTATTTCTTCTTGTAACGTAGAAATGTTGGATCACTCTGACGTCAGGCTACAGTTGCTACGCATGAGAGTAGTGACGTGATCACACACACACACACACACAGAGGTGTGTAATAGTAGTGGTACGGATTACTACTTTTCCGAGAAAAAAGTTCGCTCTGCAATAGTAAAAGTTGCTTCTTGCAGAAGCAATCTTTATTTTCCGTAGTATTAATTATATTATTAGAATTTCTACGAGTAATATTCACAACATTTCGAATGTAAAAAGTAACACAAAATTTATTAAAATTTACAATGACGATGTAAAAATTAAAATTCTTAAAGCAATTTTTGAAAGTGACTACTGTAATAATTACTATTAGTAATTTTTACTACCAGAAATAGTAATATTCACTTCATACAAAATACATTTTACAATGAATAGTAATTTTTAATATGAAAGTAGAATTATTACTATTCCATAGGAACTTTTACTAGAAACTCAACACCATTTTTCTCCGTGCGACAATAAGAAAGTGGAAAATGGAACATCGTTAAATTTAAGAAGAATAATATTTATATCTATGTAACCTCTGGTATATGAAAAGAGACCTTACGTGACAAAAAAATTTTTTCATTTTTTTATTAATTCAGATAGAGTTTCAAACGCTTTTTAAGATAGTGAAAACTAAAAGTCATAATTTGTTAAGAAGTTTTTTAAAAGTTTGTTTAAATTCAAGAGAAACAAGAGTACAAATACAAAAAATCTTAAATTTTTTTAAGATTTTAAATTTTAAAATTAAAGAATTAGGTCAAATATTTTTTAAAAAGCCCATGGCCACAAACGGTACAGCAAAAGTATCAAAACACCCTTTTTGGCCACACTACATTTCATACGTTAAATTGACATAATTTTAGTTTAACAACTCGTATAGTTTTCATATTACAATTTTTTAAATAAATTAATTCACTTTTAAGAATATTTGAAGTATAATATAGTATTTATTCTGACTTCACTGAATTAATGAGTGAATAAAAATAACAGTTATTTAATGTTTAAGTACCCTAGTAGAAATTTGTCGTGGCATGACTAGATTTATTCAAGTTACTGTACAGTTTTAGTCATGGAAGTTTAATCTAGCTTAACTGGCGAATTACTAGACAGCTACTGCATAACACTGTTAAAGAAAATATAAAGTTGAACTTGATTATTACTGCATAGAAGTCCTGTACAGTTATTTTCATGGCACTATCGAGGCGTTCCGAGATATTATTTTCCAAAGTTTGTCGTGGCGTCAATGCTACCGCCGGTTTCAGTAACTAAACAGTTGTGTATTGACATTTTCGAAATATTTTCTATAAAATAAATCTTTTGGTTTTAAAGTTTATAGTTTTCATATTTTTAATTTTGTTCTTTTATTTTACTGTTGACAACTTGAAAACTTTTTTAAAATTCGCTTTAATTAATTGAGTTAATTAAAATAACTAATTTTTAAATTCAGAAGACATTTTTTTTCAAGATTACATAATCTTATTATATGTATAAATATTAATATTAATTTAACAAACCTGTTACATACAAAAAGTTAGAATTGGTCCAATAAAGTGAGGTTATGTTTTACATTGATGTATTGACGTTGACATATGTATAGCTCTCCGATCTATATAACAGAACTGTCTATAATTAATGACAGTAGCCAGTAACAATTTATTACTAATTCCTTACGGAAAAAGTAGACATAATTCTAGTTATACCCGCGAATTATTTTTTTCAGTGTATACACTGATGTATTTATGGAAAATGTCTATATAACACTGTTCAGTTGCTGGACTGACGGTAGCGCAAACGCCACGACAAACTTTGAAACATAATTTCACGGAACGCCTAGACAGTACCATGAGAATAACTGGACAGACAGAACTTCTATACAATAAAAATCAATAAGTTCAACTTTAGAGTGTTAAGCAGTAGCTGTCCGGTAATTCGCCAGTTGAGCTAGAAAAGATGAAAAAGGGAACTGCTTTACCTGCCGGTAGAGTATGGTTATTATTTTTCCGGAATCGTCCATCGACTAGAACGGCCGTGATGCGTAAGCGTGCGTTTAGGTATTTCGTCCCAGTGTGACCCGAGTTCGCTCCCCGATACCGCTAGATATTTTTCGTTTGAACTGAATTAGTTCTTCATATTAGGGTTTACTTTAAAGTCTGTTGTGTGATAAAACAATAATATTTATTTCAGTGTTGTGCTTAATTCAAGGAAAAAGTGAATGTTGTTTACTGTAAAAAAAGGCATGTGTACAAGAATCAGTAATGTTCATAATTTTTTTTAATTATGTAGTTATTAAAAAATAATTTTACAGATAATTTATTATACGTAACAATAGATACACCAACAGTAAAAATATAGTTTCGTAAAATTTTAATTTATTTAATTTGTTGACAAAATAATTTAACGTTATATTTTCAAACTTGTGCGTGTTCAATACGAAACGTTAATATAAATAAAGTTTTGACGTTTCCAAGTGAATTATTTTGTACAGTTTTTCTACAGGACTGATGATCAGAAACTGTAAAATTTGACTGGACAATAACTTGAACAAATTAGCGTGACATCACTTTATAGTTTTTAGCCAGTTTAACTGTAAAGTGCCTCGAAATTTTCCAGTGGAACTGTCCAGTGCCCTTAAAGATACTATAACAAATTTCTACTAGGGTAATACATTTTTTGATGCAGCAATTTTTAATTATTTATCCTCTATAGCTCTAAAAAACAAATTAAATAAAATTAAAGTTTATATTTTTTGTATAAAATAGAGTTTAAAATAAAAATTTTATTCATTATTATAATCAATAATAAATAAGCTTTGATTAATCATGTTAAAAAAAACATTTGTGATTTTAAGTAAAATATATAAATTTATTGATTTTAATACTAAATTTTGTTCTTTAATAAATTTTTTTAATTGTTGTGCTTGATTGATTAATCAATTCTAATTATTTATTAAAAAATATAATTCACTTAATAATACCATAACAGTTTTTTAAGCAGTGGCCAAAACTGGGACAAAGGGTGGCCACAAGGGGTGCTTGTGTGGCCACTACTGGTGAAAAAGGATTTTTGAAGCAATTTCATTTTTTTTTAAATAATAAATATAGTTAAATCATGTTTTTGATTATAAAAATTTAAATAATACAATTCGCTAGATATAAAATAAAAAAATAATAATGAAATTAGTACTTCAATAAATTTATTTTCTGAATGAAAGACGACACACCGTATAAAGTGGCCACAACTGGTACATCTATACCCTAGCAAAAATTGAAGAAACACAATTTTTTTAAATCAAAATTATAATAAAAAATATTCCTTTACACAATTTTATTACTTATGGAAATAAATTAAATTCTTTCGAAGAATTTTTTTTACAATTTTTACAAATAACTTGGATTTGTTTTAAAAAGTTTACTTAAATGCTATTATTATTGTTAAAAATAATTGAATTTAATTCCTGAGAAGAATATTATTATTTTAGTAAATTTTTAAAAATATTCAAGGAATTGTGTTAAAATTGTATAATTAAATGAAATTTCATAAAGAATCATAACAAATTTTTTTTAATAATTGAATTCTTTTGAAGAATATTTTAATCTCATTTAATTGAATACCAGCAAATAATTCTATTATTTTTTTAAATTATTGAATATAATAATATAAAAAATTAAAATTCTTGGAAGAATTTTCTTTTAACTTTTCAAAATATTTGAATTTCTGATAAGTATTTCATTGTATTAAATATCTGCCAAACGTTTTATTATTTTTTCAAATTAATTAAAACATTAAATTCTTTCAAGGAATTTATTAATATTGTATGTTTATCGGTACAAATAATGTAATTTTATTAATGAATGTTATAATATATGTTTAAAATATAATTAATTTTAGATATTTTATTAAAATTGTATTAAAAGTAATTAAATTCCTTTGAAAAATTTTACAATGAAAATAATTGAATTCATTCGAAAAATGTTATTAAAATTTACGGAAATAATAAATAATAATAATAAACAAATTACAATAACTTTCTTAAAAATTATCGTAGAATAATTTTTAAATAAGCTTTTGAAAGGTGAACTCCACAGAGGGAGAAAGTTGATTGTCATGGATAGTCTAGTCATGGACAATTCAGTATAGAGATTACAAATATTATTTGTCCAACGCCTTCAGGGAAATGGAGTCATTGTGCACTAGGCACCAGTGGAGGAATGTACCTCATTCCTCCACTGGCCGTTTGTCCAGTGGAGAAATGAGTTTGCCCAGTGGAGGAATGAGTTTGTCCAGTGGAGGAATGGAGTTATATGTTTATCATTATTTGTGTTTTGGCTTACAATTCATTTATTTCTCTAATTCATTTTTGCAAATATTGTTTTAAGGAAGTATCTAAATAAACAAGTTGCTTACTTCAAGTAAGTAAGCAAGAGAGTAAAAGTAAGCTTAACATTGCTTACACATGTAAAAACTCAATAAATTAAATTTAATGTAAATAAAATAAGTTTAAACAGTTGTTGGACAAAGTATTATGTGCAATTCGTGGAGAACAGCGATTTTCGCTTGCTTGATTGCTGCTCTCGCTGCGCTCGAGCAGCAAACTTCAAGCTCGCGAGAAATCGCCCTTGTTCTCCACTAGTTGCACAATATACTATTGTTTTTAATAACCCACGTGGAAAGGTTTCCTGAATTTTTCCGTAGTCTATCCACAGAAATTCGAGAGTTGAAATTGCGGAGTGACTACGGAAATTTTTGCGCAGTCACTCCGCAAATTTTGCCGAAGTCTATCCGCAGAAATTCCGGAAACCTTTCCACGTTAAAATTTTTTTTTTTAAATAAAAATTTATAAAATATTGAGCACCGATCTGTGGCGATAGAATTTTGAAAACTGTTCAAAAAATGTTTTTATTTACCAATATATATGTACAAAGGAGAAAAAAATTTACTAAATATTAGTTAACAAATGTGTAGCATTCATATTTTTTTAAATTAAGATATCAGATGTAATCTGATCGGTGAACAATATTATAAATTTTCATTAAAAAAAAAAATTATTTAAAGCAAATAATATTTGTAATCTATAGACTGAATTGTCCATGACAATCAACTTTTTCTTACTCTGAAGTTGGCGCGCGTTTTTAATAAAAAATTAATTATGTATACATTCCAAACTGAAAATACCAAAATTTTTTTTTTTGGGGGGGGGGGCTTCAAGACGAGACTACTGAGTACACTTCCTATGAGTTTCATTGTAATTGGAGGGGTAGAACACATAAATAATTGAAATTGTTTATAAAATTGTAATAGAGATCTGAAATACTGCGATACGCATTCTAGTGACAGATAATTTAACTAATACAACGAGGTCGATTTTGACATTTTACATGAAATAATTTATAAATTCACAAGTTTTATATTTAAAAATCTTAAAATATAGCATGATAATTAATAATTAAATTAATTTATAAAAAAGAAAATATTACGAATCAGTCACATTCAGTAAAAAAAAATAATATTGCTTAATATTTTGAGATATTCATAAGCAAAGTGTGAACCCGAGTCGAAATTTAAACCCTACTTTGAGGATTTAAACACTGAATAGAGTCTCCTTTACTGCTATTAACGCCTTTAGCATCTATTTTACTGATACTTTAACCTACAGGTCTATCAAGTTTCAAGAAACTTATAATCCAGAACCTACTTTGACTCTCTTTTAACCTATAAGACCCTCTTTTTAATATGTTCACCCTACATTTATTAAACCTCTAAAACCCTACTTTCAATCCGTTCATCCTCATTCATTTATTCAACCTGTAAAACCCTACTTTCAATCCTCTCAGCCTACATTTATTTATTTAGTCTATAAGGCCCTACTTTTAATCTGCTCACTCTACATTTATAAATTACTATAGTTGAAAAAATATTTCGTTCACTCCAAAAACAATGTACTTATGTTTAAAAACCATTTTGGAAGTTGACTATCTTCCACGTTTGTTTTAGAAATCACGTAAGTTAGCGGATTGTTTTGGAAACTACGTATCTTTCTGTTCCGTACAGAAACAACGTAACTCTGACTGTGGCTTTAGAACGTCAACTATTGTACTAAATAATATAATAATTTTATTTAAAAAATTACATTATTATTAAACATATACATTTCAATGCATCAACTTTAAAAAAATTCACTTAACAACAAAATATTAACTTTAAAATAATAGTAACAATAATACAAAGTAGAGCCTCTAAAGCGACTGTCAAAGTTACGTAGTTTCTACACGGAACAGAAGGATACGCAGTTTCCAAAACAATCCGCTAACTTACGTGATTTCTAAAACAAACGTGGAAGATTGGTAACTTCCAAAATGGTTTTCAAACATAAGTACATTATACTTGGAGTGAACGATTTAATAAATTATAATTCACTTAGTGAATATTTTTAGTAATTATTTAATTATGTAAAAAAGTATTTTCGAATATTTTTCAGAAACTTTATTCAAGCTCTTTGTCATTAATAGGAATAGAAATAATAATAATCAGGGTTGATGCATAAAATTCTATCTAATTTAATTTTAACCAATTTTTTAATAAACGAATACCTTTTTAGGAAAGGGTAATTTCAGGTTTTAATTTTTATATACTTTATAAACAAGATTTAAATAATAATGATTCTATCACTGGGTTCCCAAATTAATTAAGTGTTGAAGTTTACTATTACTCAGAGTCAATACAGTTTAAGAAATTAAAACAATTCTTTTAACGTTTTCAAAAGTAAAGCTGTACTTTTCGGAAACTATAATTTTATTATTGCAATGAACATATTGTCTAAATTAATTTAATAAAATTATAGTTCCTGAAGAGGACAGCTTAGCTGTTGAAAACGTTAAAGAAATTATTTTAATTTTTCCATTGACTTCACTCAGAGTGATCGTTAACTTCAACACTTAATTAAGATTTTAATAAATTAATTTTTTGTTTGAAAACTTACTTTATTAAAGTCTTGTTTATAAAATAAATAATAATTAAAACATGAAATTACCCTTTCCTAAAAAGGTATTTTTTCATTTAAAAATTGGTCAAAATTAAATTAGATATAAATTAATGCATTAACACTAATTATTATTATTATCATTACGGCTTTGTAGGGTCTAGGAGTATGAAAGTAGGTTATAAAAGGTTTTACAATGTAGGGTGTAGGAGAATGAATGTAGGGTTTACTTTACTGAATTCGAAATAGGCCCTCCTTTACTTCTCCAAATGGAAGATTTGGAATTTTCCGCCGGTTTTGGGAGTCAAAGTAGGGCCTAAATTTCGTTAAAGTTAGAACCTCCTTTACTACTCCTAACTCTCAACAAGCCCTGAAAATTCAGGGTTAAAGTAGGGCTTAAATTTCGACTCGGGAAAGCAATAATCTCACTTTATTTTGTCACAATAAATATTTTATTAAAACATAATGTTTAATTAATTGTATTTTTAGTTAATCAAGATTTTTAATTAAAAGTAGTTTATAATTATTATTTTTTCGTTACAGTGTGTCTCCTACAACATATTTATTTAATGTTTTCAAATTGGTAAACAAGAGACACAACATAACCTTAAAACTGTTCTTTAACTCTATTAATCCTTACTTTTCTTGAAAAGGACACTGTATTTCCACTTGATATTTTAATTAAATATTTAGAAAAGATATTTTTTAACTTTCTATTCAAGTAAATAATGTTTTTCGATATAAAAACAATTCTTTTATTGACAGGTGCATTTACTTATGTGATTTATTTTACTGAATATATTAAATATTTGGAGCGTATTGCATTTTATAATTTTTTAAAACATGCGTATAAACAAACTGAAACAATTTTTAGCCCCCCCAATTAACTTTATTTAACTTTTCATGTAAAAAATAATTAAACAAGTTGTTCATTTCATGACCATTTAGCTTCCTCAATATATATTATTATATATAATTTTAAAAGTTAAATAATTATAATAGTTTATTAAATATAATTAATAAACCGGGTAAAGTACCCTGAATAAATATTAATTATTCAATTTTTTATTATAGAATAATTATTTTAAAGTGTTATGATAAAATGTCAAAAAATACAAAATTTTAATTTTTTGTGAAAAATTATAATATTTATTAATTCCATAAATTTTGATGAAATATATACTTTATATACATGAATCTTTTCGTTTTCATGCCAGGAATATAATGCTGAGAAAAATTAATAAACATTTTAATTAATAAAGAAGTTATTTCAAAAAATAAAAAAATTCATTTTTTTCGAAAATTAAAAAATTGCTAAAAAATTTTTATTTTTAGATATTTTTGAAAATCCTTCTGTCTGATTCAAGATATTCGTGACCGTAATACACCTACAAAATTTTATCAAAATCCGTCAAAACGTGTAAGAGAAAATTTGTTCACAAGAATCGGGTGACATACACACACACACATCCATACATACACACAAACATCCGGACATTTGTTCCTCACGACGAAATATATATACTACACTTGGAAATATGTAAAAATAATAGAGCTGCCGGATCAAAGAAGGGCACATAAACTCGCCACGCTGAAAAACGTTGGCCCCTGGACACTTAAAATTAAACTTTTGACTTAAATTGTTTATTATGCATATCCTTATAGAAAATTTGATTACGCATCTTTTTTTCTAATACAATTTTTTTCTATCTATTACCGTTTCCGAAATAATAAAGAAAAACCATTTTTTTGAAAACATGAAATTTAATTAAATTTTTAACTTCAACTCGTGATATTTCAGTCAATTTTCCATATTTTCCAATGACAAAAAAACTAAATTACTCGTTGAAATATCCTGAGATTGATGAAAGAAGAAAAAGATTGTTTTCATTAAAAATAAAATTGTTATTAATTTTTTTCTGAACAATTGCAAAAATCGTGAAGTGCAATATTTTCACGAGCTTCGTTTAACGGGCGAATTTTAAGCAGCAACAAACTTACAGTGAGAAAGTTGTTTATTGCAGTCTAAAGAAGTTTTTTGGAAAGTTATATTACAATTGAACAATTAGTAACAAATTAGTGAATGTTTAAAGTTGCGCGAGCGGCTGAACGGAAGGTTTGTTTTGATTTACTTAACCTCTAAAGGCAAAACAACACTGTGACATATGCTGTTGAGCTTCTTTCAACAAACGGGCGTCACACGTTCAGCCGCGCGTGCAACTTTAAACATTCACTTATTTGTTACTAATTATTCAATTGTCATATAACTTTCCAAAAAACTTTTTTGGACTGTAATAAACAACTTTCTCACTGGAAGTTTGTTGCTGCTTAAAATTCGCCCGTTAAACGAAGCTCGTGAAAATTGCACTTCACGATTTTTGCAATTGTTCAGAAAAAAATTAATAACAATTTTATTTTTAATGAAAACAATCTTTTTCTTCTTTCATCATTCTCAGGATATTTCAACGAGTAATTTAGTTTTTGTGACATTAGAAAATATGGAAAATTGACTGAAATATCACGAGTTGAAGTGAAAAATTTAATTAAATTACATGTTTTCAAAAAAATGGTTTTTCTTTATTATTTCGAAAACGGTAATCGATAGAAAAAAATTGTATTAGAAAAAAAGTTGCGCAATCAAATTTTCTATAAGGATATGCATAATAAACAATTTAAATCGAAAGTTTAATTTTAAGTGCCCAGGGGCCAACGTTTTTTAGCGTGGCAAGTTTATGTGCCCTTCTTTGATCCGGCAGCTTAATTAATTCTAAGAAAGTCGAAAATCGAGATCACTGTAAGGCTTCCTTTAAGAGGAAGCAAAAGAAGTCTAAAACATGTGTGTTTGTTAATATTTGACCCCGTTGTCGACCGCCATGTTTGTTTGTGACGTCATGATTTCTGATCCCTATTAAAAATATGGAATTTTTAAATTTACAATCTTGCAAATATTTTATTTTAAAAGAGTGATCAATTTTGTGTAATTAGTGTAAGTTTCATTAATTTATTGTAAACGGCTTTTAAGTTATTAATTTTTTTTTAAATTTTTGTATTATTTTATTAATACAAAAACAATAACAAAAATTTAAATTTTTAATAAACGGTTTAAAAAGTTTTTTTGCTTAGTTGTGAACTACCGATTTGCATAAAAGTTTTAACATTTTAGAAAATCAATAACATTTTTTTAACACATAGTTGAGCTGGTCTGACCCTATATAGAATAATATGAACACCGAAGAAATGTAATTCAGAATTTAAGAATACTATCTTGGCTCCTATTTAAGAATATTGTATACTTAAATTACGTATATTCTATTTTTAAAATATGAATATTAATGTTCAAGGACCTCTCAAGGACCCTTTTTTTACAACCGCGGTCTCCGACTTGTCTCGACGATGCCAAACCTCTAGGTGAATTTAATAAACCCGCCTTTTTGGGTTTTTCCTACATATGGCCAATCCGAGAAAACCTAATCCCTCCTTTACTAAAATTTGAACCATCCCTCCCTTTTTCCAACACCTCAGAAGCTCAACTTCTTTAAAAACAAAAATCAGAATATAGATAGACATCATCGCAAATTCATACACTTTACACTTTTAACATATGTATAAAAGTTACAAATAAAATATATATTGTAACATGAGTAAAATAACAATTGTTTACTCCCATTCATTAACATGTTTTCTGGTTGCAGTAACCAGAAATTTAGTTATATTAACTAAAATTTCAAAAAAAAATCCTGGTTGTGACAACCATGATTCGTGGTAAAATTTGTCTTTAATTAAAAACGTCTGGTTGTAGTAACCAGGCAGTTATGTTAGATTTCAGAAGTCGGGAGCAAGCGCAGTACGTCTTTATACTTTCTGCTATAATTTGACTTTTAACGCAACGTAGAATGCTCTCGTCAACTTTTTATTTTAAAGTATATTATGTTTTTCATCTTTTCTCTTATTACCAAAACTGGGTAAAATAAAAGTGAATGTACGGATGTACCCAGGCGGAAATTTCTAACCGGCGCGGATCCTAGCCCGTACTGACGCCGGTATAACTGTACAGCTGGTTCCACACTAGATGCACGACACGACGTACGTGCCCCCTCTGCTCCATCTACCAAATGCTTTTCCCTCCTCACGTAGGAGAAGTTAGTATTGAAGAGGGGGCACGTACGTCGTGTCGTGCATCTAGTGTGGAACCAGCTTAAGTAGAGTCTACAATGAGCACGATCGACGTGGACGTGAACGTGACGTGCTGACGTCACCCATGCTATTCAAATGGGTGACGTCAGCACGTCACGTCCACGTCCACGTCGATCGTGCTCATTGTAGACTCTACTTTACTGGCTCGAAACTGCCTGCCAACCGAATGTGAACGGGCATTCTAGCGAATAGTGACTAAGGCCAGGAGCGCGCTGGCAACCGGCTCGGAACTGGTATTCCTCATAGAGATAATATAAATAGAGTAGGCAAGGTATAGGCGGTAGCGTGTGGAAAAGTGTCCTGCCATAAGCAGAATGAGTTGGAGAGAGAAAGAAGATTTAACACCAGTATCTGTCCTTCATTCTGCTCCAGTGCAAAAGAGACACCTACCCGTGTAGAAATTGCCCTACTACGGCCGTATTAGGGATGAAACACACGGCCCGACCTGGGCCAGATAGGGGCGACACTCAAATGTGGATTTCCTGATCAGGGCCATATCGGGCCGTGTGTTTCATTCCCTAATAGGGAAGGCCCGATCGGTCGCTGATCTGGGCCATAGCGAAATTTCTACACGGGTACTGGTGCTAAATCTTCTTTCTCTTTCTATCAAGCGGACGCCTCTATACAGACCATCCCCACTCTATTTATATTATCTCTATGGTATTCCTACCGGCCGGGAGAAGCCCAGAGATGCCCAGAGACTGTCTCCAAACGGATCTGCGCTTGCGCCACGAAAAGTACTCTGATTGGTAGAATAAAACGTGTCCATTTACAACACTTAATATATAAAGGTTTTCAAATAAACGCGCTCTAATCTCTCAATCAGAGCATTTTTGTCGCGCAAGCGCAGCTCCGTTTGGAGACAGTCATTGGCTTTTAAAATATCTGTTTAAAAATGGTTTTAATGTCAAAAATTAAGAAAACTATAACTGATACTAATTACTATTAAACTTAAGTCATTAGTATGTTCGGGATCTTTGATTAAGATTTTAACGTCAGAATAATACAATTTAGAATTATTTATTCATCCAATTTTCTGGAATCATTGATGTCAATAACAACTGTTTATGCTAAAATTTTGAAGTTTGAAGCAATGTACAGAGCGACATCTGATTTTATTAATAAGGATGGTAAATGATATTAAAAAATTAGTAAGATGATGATAAAATCGATCACTCCGAGTCAGGATTAAAAAATATTAACTCATAGCATTAAAATTATTTTTCAATTATTAAAAATGAAGATTTTTTATGATAAAATAGATACTGCAGAAATTCAATAATACCTGTGATACGATACTTGGATTAGCTACTGGGAAAAAACTTCGATAATAAAATGTTTTGTTATTTTAATTCTAGATTTAACTTTTAGAGATTTTTTGAGCATTGTAAAGGCAAAAGTTAAATAGGGTGTCTATTGTTATTTCTGTTTTACAAACTATCAGGTTTTTCCCAGCTTTGTCAAAATTTTTTTAGGTGTATTTTTTTTATCAAATGTAAATTTTCTTGATAAGTATTAACGATAAATAAAACTTCAAATGACTACAAAAATTCATATATTTTATAAAAACACTCTTTGATGGGTTTTTGTTTTTACTAATACTTTTAACAGGGGTTCTATTAACAGAAAAAAACGGGAAATATGCAGGAATTTAATTTAATCAGGAAAAACTGTGAATTTAGCTTATGCAATAAAGGGCTTATTTTAGATTTTAGCAATTATGATACAATTAGTTCGAATTCGATTTTTTAGTCGAATTAGTTAGTCGAAAATTACACTGAAAGAAATGATTTCGGTATGTTAGGAATTTGGTTATGTTTATGAATTTCTGACAAGTTTTGAGAAACCAAATGTTGATTTTACCTCAATAGTTAGGTTAAATGAGAAATTTAAAAATGAGAAGCACTTAACCTATAATTTGTAATATATATGTCAGAATCACACCTCTTCCTCCCTGAATCACACGCACCTCTTTTGTGAGCGAACGAAACTGATGTGATATCTGGTTAAGAGGTTAATGCGCTTTAGAAATTTTCGTCTAGTTCTAATGGTATGGTTGAAATACCCTAACTGTTGGGCTGTTTCTATTCCAACAATACTATATGGGTAATATAACCTAAATTATGCATGTACCTTCCATATTTTTCTTTCAGTGAGTAGAAATTTTGGATTAACTTATAATACTATAATTAAATTTCTACAAATAATTGACAAACATTGTTTTCTGCATTTCAATTATTTAAAAATAAATTATTTGATGATAAAAAGTCAATCACTGATTTAAAATAGTAATATTTTTCTATTGAAATAGTTGATGGTAGCTAATTATTATTTTTTCCGGTCGAATTAAATTCCCCACTATTTCCCATTTTGGAGAGTGGTAGACACACTATTGAATGTATTTGAAAAAAATAAAACCCGTCGTAGACGGGTACAACAGCTAGTAATATATAATATTAATTAATAATAATATATAATATTAATTAGTAATAATAAATTTATATTAATAATATAAATTTATTTATAATAATTATAAAGTAAAAGTGTAAAACAAATTTTTTTAATTGTTTAATTTTAAAAAAGTCTCAATAAATAATTACTTAATATATTGATTAAATTTATTTATTAATTAATCATTACTTTGTAAAATACTGCAATTAATTATTGTGATAGTTATTTAGTTATGACACATTTATTAAAAATAAATTCATAATGTGATTTATGATGTGACAATAAATGACGAGATCCGCAGTCGGATCCGGCCCAGCACCGAGCCAGTACGGATTTAACATATCCGTCATTCTTTCGACGCCTCAGAAGAATAAGATCCGCGGGCGGAAGAAATCCAGTACCCAGCCCGTACTGACGATAGTGGGAAGGCGGTTCCGACAGTCGGAGCATAATCTGTACCGCGCCGGTTGCGTTTTCAGATCCGAATCGGTACAGACCGTCGGTACTTGCGGTCTGTACGGGCGCGGATCCCAGCCGATTGTAAACTCCGACATTCGTCCGACTTTTCCGCCTGGGTATATGTTGTTGATGTAAGTCGTTTTACTTATGTATTTCATTGACAGTATTGTTGACAATTAATTAGATTAATGGGATCAATGTGAGTAATGATTTCATATAACCTATATGTTTTTGACGACTTTTAAAATTATTTTTCTGACAACAAAGGATGTACTACATTATTTATAAATATTATGAAAATGAATTCTAAAATAAGAAGATGAAAAAATATACAATTTTAACCTCGCCCAGGCGGAAATTTACCACTGGCATCGTACCGCGCCTGTACAGACGTCGGTAAGACTGTACTGACATTCGTCCGCGAGACAACCAGATCGGTGCAGGCTTTCTACTGGAACATGACAATGTGTTGTAGTGGCTGCGCGTCCGGCTCGGTACAAATTTGATGCCGCCGAACAACCGGCGTTGTACCGGCATTCGTCCGCTCTAGCAACCGCGGCGGGCCAAATATTCTTTCAAAGACGACTCGCTTCAGCGGACCGGCGTTCTACTGGCATTCGCCCGTCTAGCCAGACTAAATTATATTTTCTATTGAAAAATAAAATAAAAAAATATTTCATTAACCATGCATGGTGCATGTTAATTAATATTTATTTATAGATCATTTCCAGCATTTTTAACACATTCTACATTTTTTTTACACATTAAAATTCTAAACGCTCGCAAGTGGGATACGAAGCCCAAGCTATTCCTAATCGAAGCACCGAAGTCTAACACGCTAACCACTACGCTATTCGCTCGCATGCGGATCTGAGCATAATAATGTCGATATGTAATACCGCTACGAAGCAAACAATAAATAATACTTTTACAAATACTTTGGGATATTTTAGCATTTTATGAATATTATGTAAATAAATCTAGGGTTTTAAAAAATATTTTAAAATTTTTTATTTTTTTAATTATTCTATTATTATTATTATTATATTTATTTATTATTTTTATTATTCATTTTTTTATATTTATAAATAATTATCTGTATACTTTATTTATAAATATTTAAAAAATTTGATTATAACAAAAAAATTTAATTCTTTAATATAGTTGTTAATTAATAAATAAAAATATAATTAAAACCTATTTTTCAAATTCAATAATTTTTAAAATTGAATTTTATATTCTATTGTATTGTTAATTCTTTTTTTAATATTTAAACTTTAAACAATTCTCCTACAAAAATTTTTTACAACATAATAGATTAAAAATTTTTATTACTATAATTATTATTTTATTAATTTTTATTGAAACAATAAGACTATAGCTAAATTTTTGCATTGTAAAAAAATCTATTTCTGAAAATTCTGAATAATGTGTTAATTAAAAAAAAATTATTTTAGAAAACATTAAATTTTTTTAGAAAAACAATGACGATAGCCATATTATTAGCATATTATTATTAATTGAAATCTTAATAATAAGAACATAAATGATATTAGTCCGCAGTCGGTAGAATGTCTGTACCGCTCGGGTTGTCAGACGGGCGAATGCCAGTACAACGCCGGTTGTTCGGCGGTATCAAATTTGTATCGAGCTGGACGCGCAGCCATTACAACACATAGTCACGTTCCAGTAGAATACCTGCACCGCTCCGGTTGCCAGGCGGACGAATGCCAGTACAACGCCGGTTGTTCGGCGGCATGAAATCTGTACCGAGCCGGACGCACAGCCATTATACCACAGTATAAATTTTGATCCGGCGGTCGGATCCGTCTTTGTACCGCGCCAGCAGACATTAACACCCGAATCGGTACAGACTGCCTGTACCGGCATTGACTCTCCAAATCAATCGGCGCGGATTCTTGACGGTTGGTTGATCCGGCATTCGTCCGACTTTTCCGCCTGGGTAGATAACGTACATTGTTGCCTATTATAGCTTTACAACCACATCCACAATTTCAGTGTCAACCATGATCCTGGTTACTATTACCAGAAATTCAATTTATATTAGCCAGGTTTTATCGTCAATCCAACTATGTTCAGTCATGTTCGAACAACTTCAATCGTAGTCAAAGACGTTTTTCATCACGAGAATCTGGTTGTATGAATCAAAAATTTCTCTCAGTGTAGTTGCTGAAGCGCGATCCAATTAATTGGATGGAGCAACTATTTCTTAGTTGATACATCCAACGTGTTAGCAACATTATCTTTGCGATAACTAAGGTGTCTTTTCGCTTGGATACACCCAAGTAAAAATTTCTGTCAAATTCCAGTATTCACAACAGGCGCAGTATTGCACCAGTACTGGCGAGCCAGCAGTTGGCTTACCAGGACTGGTTAAGTACTGGCTTCAATAAAATTTCTGTACTACGCCAGTACTGGACTTTAAGACTACTATGCCAGTACTGTGCTATTATTACGAAGACAACACGACAAACAAGTACCGGTGCAGTATAGGTACATTTTTTAACGCCAGAACTGCGTAAATCTTTGTCTGCAAGGAAGAAAAAAATTTTACTATTTAATTTAATTTTTGTTTATATCTATATATAAGTAAATATAATATATACATGTATAATTTATTTAATTTTTTTTAATTTTTAATCAAGATTGATTAAAAATAATAATAATAAATCAAATTTTAATGTATTTAACATTTTTATTTGACAAAATTTTTATTAAACAAAACAATTATTTATACGAATTTTTAGTGGACAGAAAAAATATTAGCCAGAATTTTTTAGCCTAATTTTTTTACATTAAAATAATATTTTTTCCATTAAAAAATTAGTTTTTCTACAAGTTATAAAGACACTATGGTATTTTGTTTTAGCACATTTAATTACATTGACAAACTAAATTTTTTTTTTTAATTAGAAACGATTTTCTCGTATTAATTTTTGCTATTATTTAATATTTTAAACATCCCGTGTAGAAATTGCCCTACTACGGCCGTATTAGGAATGAAACACACGGCCCGACCTTGGTCAGATAGGGGCGACACTCAAATGTGGATTTCCTGATCAGGGCCATATCGGGCCGTGTGTTTCATTCCCTAATAGGGAAGGCCCGATCTGTCCCTGATCTGGGCCATACACGGAGAAAAATTCTTTTTTAATGATTACAATAGTCTACAGTACAGCTCGGATATGTGACCACTTTTTGTGATGATTACTATAGCTGTTGTAAGGAGTACAAATTAAAAGGTATCCCTTACAACAGCTGTAGTAATCGTTCCTACTCAATTCTTAACATATTACATAGTTTTCGTAATCATTGCAAAAAGTGGTCACATATCCGAGCTGTACTGTAGACTATTGTAATCATTAAAAAAGAATTTTTCTCCGTGTAGCAAAATTTCTACACGGGATTATATAAAATTTCAAAAATTTTCAAATTCGAAACATTTGAAAAATAAATTATCAAGAAAATTGGAAAACCAAAAGGGAAACAAGAACAACTAACCTCAAAATGCGAACAGGTAACCTAATATGACGATTGATAATACGCTTAGAAAATAAACAAGTTTTTAAACCAATATAAATTAATATAAATTAATTTTTAAAGAAAACTGATAGCAATAATATAACAAATGACATAATATGACAACGCACTTTGCTTGCTTCTTGTCAGCTTGCCTAACCTACAAAATTTAACTAATTCGCAGTAAAAATGAGCCACTTATTATTGTTATTTAAAATTTTTAATAATTTTGATTAAGAAAGTATCATTCTATGCTTAAATTTAGTTTCTTTGAGTTCAACTGCACATTTATAAGCAATATTAAATTTAAAATTCCCCAGT